>CM066037.1:202583155-203833155 GCA_033557465.1 Ichthyophis bannanicus
ATGAATAAGGACCGTCATGTTCCTGAGGAAGGTATGAAAAACTCTGAGAGCTAGAAAGATTGCTCGAAGTTCCAAGTGGTTGATATGAAGGGTGGTCTCCTGTGGAGACCAAGTGCCCTGAGTGGAGAGATCTTGAAGATGAGCTCCCCAACCTGTTTGGGAGGCATCTGTTGTGAGGGTTGCTTGGGGCAACAATGGTTGAAAGGGGGCCCCCAACAACAGATTTTGAGTGGACATCCACCATTGGAGAGACCAAAAGAGACGTTAGGAGTTTGCTATTTGGTGTGAGAGAGCTCCGGATGCTTGAGTCCACTGGGTGGACAAAGTCCATTGAGCTGCTCTCATATGTAAGCGAGCATAGGGCACCACATGTACTGTGGAGGCCATGTGGCCTAATAGTTGTAGCATCTCCCTGGCAGTCAAGTGGCTTCTGGACTGAGTCTGGGAGGCTAAGTGCACTAGACGTTGGCAACGGGCCTGAGGAAGATAGGCCCTTGCCGTGGTGGTATCCAACCAGGCCCCTATGAATTCCAGGGACTGAGTAGGGGCGAGTTGAGACTTTGGCAGATTGATCACAAGTCCCAGATACTGCAGAATGCGTCTGGTGCGATCCAGGGAAGTCTGAGCCTCGGACTGAGATGGAGCTCGGATAAGCCAGTCGTCCAGGTATGGGAAAACAAAAATTCCCAGGGCTCGTAGAAATGCAGCTACTATTGCCATGCATTTGGTAAATACCCTTGGAGCAGAGGCTAGGCCGAAGGGAAGTACTCTGTATTGGAAATGTTTTCCCTGGAACAGAAACTGTAGGAATTTTCTGTGGGATGGATGGATGAGTATATGTGTGTACGCATCCTTGAGATCTAGAGAACAAAGCCAATCCTGACTCTGTAGGTATGGAAGGAGAGTACCTAGAGAAAGCATCTTGAATTTCTCCTTGCATAGGAATTTGTTCAATTCTCTGAGATCTAGAATAGGTCTGTATCCCCCTGTTTTCTTGGGAATAAGAAAATAAGGGGAATAAAACCCTGACCCCTGCTGAAGAAGAGGAACCGGGATGGAACCAGGCTGCTGGCATTAACCTTTAAAAAGGAGATAGAGCAGCTTTTAAACTAGATAATAGGGGAAAGCCGACAGTCGCCCAAGAGCGCATGGTTCGGAAGAATGTATCCTTGAAGGATACTACAAAAAGCAGAGAGGTTCCAAAAAAGAGTAAAGTAGCCCAAATGCCCTCGAGTATGGAGCAGACAGAACTTAAAGATCCCAAATTACCCATGTCTACCAATAGCCAAATTAATATGAATAAAATACAGTCTCTAAAATGCTTGTATGCAAATGCTAGAAGTCTACAAAACAAGATGGGAGAGTTAGAATATATAGCACTAAACGAGAGGTTAGATATGATTGGAATATCAGAGACATGGTGGAAGGAGGACAACCAGTGGGACACTGTGATACCTGGGTACAAACTATATCGTAATGATAGAGCTGACCAAATTGGTGGAGGGGTTGCGCTCTATGTTAGAAAGGGCATTGAATCAGAAAGGATTAAAGTTTTGCAAGAAACAAAATTTGCTGTAGAATCTCTATGGATTGAAATTCCATGTAAAAAGGTGAAGGCGATGGCAGTGGGGGTGTACTATCGTCCGCCTGGCCAGAATGAACAAATGGATGATGAAATGCTCAAAGAAATCAAGGAAGCTAGCAAAAGTTACAGTGCAGTAATAATAATGGGTGATTTCAATTACCCCGGCATCGACTGGGTCAGTGTCACAACAGGACATGCTAGGGAGATAAAGTTCCTAGATGAAATAAATGACTGCTTCTTGGAGCAGCTGGTTCATGAACCAACCAGAGGGGAAGCAATATTAGACCTAGTCCTTAGTGGAACACCAGATGTAGTGCAAGAGATAAGGGTGTTGGGGCCACTTGGCAATAGTGATCATAGCATGATCACCTTTGATTTAATTAGTGGAGGAGCGATAGTAAGGAAATCCACCGTACTACCCTTTAACTTTCGAAAGGGAGACTATGATAAAATGAGGAAAACAGTTAAGAAAAAACTAAAAGGAGCAGTTGCAAAGGTTAAAGACGTACATCAAGCTTGGGTGTTGTTGAAAAATACTATCTTGGAAGCCCAGACCAGCTGTATTCCACGCTTTAAGAAAAGTGGAAGGAAGTCCAAAAAACTGCCAGCATGGTTTAAAGGTGAGGTCAGAGAGGCTGTTGTTGCCAAAAAAGCATCTTTCAGGAAATGGAAAAAAAGAGCCAAACGATGAAACCTGGAAACAGCACAAGCACTGGCAAGTCAAATGCAAGGCATTGATAAGGCAGGCAAACAGAGAATTTGAGAAGAAGCTTGCTGCGGAAGCAAAAACGCGAAATAAAGACCTTTTCAAGTACATTCGTAGCAAAAAACCTGTGAGAGAGTCAGTTGGTCCATTAGATGATAAAGGGGTTAAAGGAGCACTAAGAGGCGACAAGGCGATAGCGGAGAGACTGAATAAATTCTTTGCTTCGGTCTTTACTGAGGAAGATGTAGGGATGTTACCCATGACTGAAGTGGTATTTAAAGGTGTGGAAGAATTGAAGGAAATATCGATACATCGGGAAGATGTCTTACAACTATTAGATAAACTGAAGAGTAGCAAATCACCTGGGCCGGATGGTATACATCCAAGGGTGTTGAAAGAACTGAAATTTGAGATTGCAGACCTGCTATCAGTAATCTGTGAACTATCATTAAAATCATCTCTAATACCTGAGGATTGCAGGATCGCCAATGTAACACCAATTTTTAAAAAGGGTTCGAGGGGTGATCCGGGAAACTACAGACCAGTGAGCCTGACATCAGTACCGGGAAAAATGGTAGAAACCATCATAAAGAATAAAATTACTCAGCATGTAGATAGTCACGACCTAATGGGAGACAGCCAACTTGGCTTTAGACAAGGAAGATGTTGTCTTACTAATCTGTTATGTTTTTTTGAAGGACTGAATAAACAGGTGGACAAAGGTGAGTCGGTTGATATTGTGTATCTGGACTTTCAGAAAGCCTTTGACAAAGTCCCTCATGAGAGACTTTTGGCAAAACTAAAGAGTCATGGGATAGGAGGCAGTGTACTATTGTGGATCAGGAACTGGTTAAAAGATAGAAAGCAGAGGGTAGGGCTAAATGGCCAATTTTCCCAATGGAGAAAGGTGAATAGTGGTGTACCCCAGGGATCTGTGCTGGGTCCGCTGCTTTTTGACATATTCATAAATGACCTGGAAAGTGGAATAACAAGTGAGGTTATCAAATTTGCAGATGACACAAAACTATTTAAAGTTGTTAAAACCCAGGAGGATTGTGGAAAATTGCAAGAGGATCTTGATACATTGGAAGACTAGGCATCAAAATGGCAGATGAAATTTAATGTGGAGAAGTGCAAGGTTATGCACCTAGGGAAGAACAACCCAAACTATGGTTACACGATGCAAGGTTCCACATTAGGAACCACCACCCAGGAAAAAGATTTAGGCGTCATTGTGGATACCTTGTTAAAACCCTCGGCCCAGTGTGCAGCGGCGGCCAAGAGAGCAAATAGAATGCTAGGTATGATAAGGAAAGGAATGGAAAATAAAACAAAAGATATTATAATGCCTCTATATCGTTCCATGGTGAGACCGCACCTTGAATATTGTGTGCAATTCTGGTCGCCGTATCTTAAAAAGGATATAGCGATTTTAGAAAAGGTTCAGAGAAGAGCCACCAAAATGGTAAAGGGGATGGAAGGCTACTCCTATGAAGAAAGGCTAAAAAGGTTGGGGCTCTTTAGCCTGGAGAAGAGACGGCTGAGGGGAGATATGATAGAAGTCTATAAATTAATGAACGGAGTGGAACGGGTAAACGTAGATCGATTGTTTACCTTATCAGAATATGGAAAGACTAGGGGACATGCAATGAAGCTACAGGGTAAACTATTTAAGACTAATAAAAGAAAATATTTTTTCACTCAACGTGTAATCAAACTCTGGAATTTGTTACCGGAGGATGTAGTAAAGGCTGTTAGTGTAGCTGGGTTTAAAAAAGGTTTGGACAAGTTCCTGGAGGAAAGGTCCATAAACCATTATTAAGCAGGGACCCAGGATATCAATGCTTGAACCAGTACAAGCATTGTGGAACCTGTGTCCCTTGGGGAAACTGCTAGGTACGTATGATCTAGATTGGCCACTGTTGGAAACAGAATGCTGGGCTTGATGGACCTTGGTCTGACCCAGTATGGCATATCTTATGTTCTTATGTAACCTCTTCTATTGCCCTTTGGGTGAGAAGGGTGGTCACCTCCTGACCTAACAGATTCAGGAGAGAAGGGGGAGAATTGAAACATCTCACCATGGTATGGGGAGGAAGGCTGGAGAAATGTAGTTTGTAGCCCTCTCTGATGATAGAGAGGGTCCATTGTTCTGATGTGATTTGCTCCCATCTGGGAGCAAAATGAGTTAACCTTCCTAGAATGGTGAGAGGATCTGGATGTTTTAGAGCCAGAAAGGTTAAGTTCTCTAGAGTTGAGTCAAAAACCCTGAGGGGGTTGGGACTGCTGGGCTGTAGCAGCCCCTGCAGGTTTTGCCCTGGCCTGTTTAGGCTGCTGACGCTTAGGAGCAAAGCGAGCTGCAGAAGATTGTTGGCCAGTATTTGTAGCAAATCTGGCCTTCTTATAGAAAGGCTTCTTGAAAGATTTTTTCTTGACAAGGGCAGAGGTAGACTTAGAAAGTCTATCTAAAGCAGCATTTTCTGCATCCATTTGGGTGGCTTTGATTTGCCACTCCTTACCAAACAGATTCTCACCTGTACAGGGCAGATTTCCCAACCCATCCTGGACCCAGGGTTCTAGGTCAGATGCCTGGAGCCAAGCAATTCTGCGAGCCGCTATGGCAATACCTGAGGCTCTGCTAGCACCCTCAAAGGAGTCAAAGGCTGCTCTGTTGGAGAACTTTGAGATATCTTGGGTATGCTTTAGCAAAAGAAGGAACTCCTCCTTTCTATCCTCTGGGATAAAGGGGAGAAAATGGCGTATTTTCAATGCAATCTCCTTCAGAAACATGCCCATATAGAGGCTGTATGAATTGATTCTAGCAATAAGCATACTTGCTTGGAAGATTTTTCTACCAAAAGCATCCAACGTCCTACATTCTCTCCCTGGAGGAGTAGAAGAGTGTCTTTTGGTACTCTTTATCCTTTTCATAGCTGACTGCACCACAATAGAGTGGTGAGGGAGCTGAGTTTTTTGAAAACCAGGAGAAGGAGGGACACGATACATGGTGTCCAACCGACGAGAATGTGGAGATAGGGTGAGAGGAGTCTCCCATAAGTCCATCATATGTTCTTGAAGAATTTCATGAATGGGCAAGGTGACTGTCTCTTTGGGAACCTTAGAGTATCCTAAAATATCTATTTTTTTTGCTCTAGGTTCTTTTTCAGAGGTTACTGAAATAGAGAGACCTTTAGCCACTTCAAGGATGAAGTCTTGAAAAGACAAATCCTCTGGAGGAGACATTCTCCTCTTTGGAGAAGAGGGCTCTTCAGGTAGAGTTAGGGATACTTCAGCAGAGTCATCTGATGAATCAGAATCATCAGAAGACTCGAAGTATCGTCTGTTTGCTTCCAGGGATCGATAAGCGTATCGACCGGTATCGACATCGGGGGTACCCGGAACCGGATCGGTATCGGGAAAAACCCCGGAACCGGGAACCGGAATCGGTATCCTGGTCGATGTGAATGCCCTTGGTACCGGTATCAGTTGTGGTACCGGAACCGGAGTCGGTACCGCTGGCTGCGGTACCGATGGCGTCGCAGCTTTAATAAAAACCATAATAGCCTGCTGCATGGATTGAACTGTATGATCCATAGACACCACGACTGTCTGGATGTCGGTACCGGAAGAATGAGCCGGTACCTCAGAGCAGTCTAACAGGTGATCGGTCGAGGCCGTGCCATCGATGTCAACCTGTAACCCCATAGGAGGAGCTTTGGAAGCCGGAGCTTCCCGCCGGGGTTGTTTGGCTGGGGCAGGGTCCTCAGGGTCAAGCCCGGGGGCATCTCGATACTTGGAGGGAGATTTGCCCTTTGAGGACCTGCCAGAGGAATGTTTGGTTACCTGAGATCCATCAGGAGAGGAAGACCTGGAAGATGTCGATGCTGGAGTATCTGTAGAAAACAGCATGTGAAACTTGGCTGCTCGGTTTTGTAAGCCACGTTTAGACATCAAAGAACAGGATGGGCAATCCGGAATGGAATGGTCAGGCCCCAAACATTTAAGACACCATTCATGGGTGTCTGTGACTGATATAGTACCGCTACACTTGGTGCATTTTTTAAAACCAGAGGCTTGTTTCTCCATGAGGGAGAATTCTGTGAAGGCCTAGAGGCCTCACAGAACAAACACACCAAGTGGGGAAAATAAGATTTTTTTTTTTTTTTGTAAAGAAATAAAGAAAAAAGACCGGCGGTACCGGTCCGGAATCGGGGAAGGCAGACACGCGGCCAAAGAAACAAATTAAAATAACAACTTCTTCAGCAGTGACAGGAACACGACCTGCTGGCTCCGCGGAAAAAGAAGAACTGAGGAGAGTTGGTCAGGAAGGCGGGAAGGCAGCGCGCATGCGCAGTGGGAGGCCCCAAAAGCTTTCCTTCTGGGAAGCTGGGGAGCTTTCCCACGCAGGCTCCGTCGGTACCGACGTACCCATATGTGAGGACTTATTCCTGCTTGTTCCTGGAGATAGCAGAATACATATCTACCGATAGTAGAATATCTCGACATATACATATAGATATAGATATATAGAGATAAACATATACATATAGATATAGACAATATATAGATATACATATATACATATAAAATATAGATATATGAGAATATATCTATAGTGAGATATGAAGGGTATAAATACTCACACATGATAGACAGACATCTGTAAGATGTGTGCTATAGGTATGAATATATATATATATATATATATATATATATATATATATAACTCTATATGGAATTCTGCAAGAAGCAAACAGAAATATGTCCACAATGCATTCACATAGGAAAAATGTGGAGAGGAAAGATTCATCTAAGAACAAGAAGGTGGAACCTACTTGAGAAGACATATAGAGAATCAATTCCCACTGGTTATGGCTACAGGGATGCTAGGTAGTAGAATAACCAGGATGGTTACGTGAAAAGCAGAGGATGATATCAGTCAGCAGCCCGCAAGCCCTGAGTATTTTAGAACTCTAGCATGGTAAGTGAACAGAAGACGCATAGGAATGAGATACCATGGTGACCTACTTAAGGGCAAAAAGGTATCATGCGTTCGTACCATGAGGACGAGCTGGAAGGAGGAAACATATTCCCTATTGGAAATACTATGGACCAAAGAAGGGAATTAGCAACTCCTTAAGCTTTCACGTAAGAGTAGGCCTATGTGCATTATAGTAAAAAAGCTGAAGAAAACTTACAAAATAGTAAGTTAATAGAAAGGAAAGGAGACATGCTGGCACAGGAAACTATCATTTGATAGTGGATGGACCTCTTTCCCTAGAAGGAAAAGAGGAGAATCCTGTGACCTAGAAGCATGAACATCCTGACAGCTCATATAGAAAAGATGGATGTCTTTCGGGAAGAGATCCATGTTTAGGATTTAGAATGACAGCAGTGGATTGTCTCTATTGAGAAAAAACAACTGCAGATTGTAATTCCCAGAGTCACAAGCATCTGATGGGTTGATTAGAAACCCTGTGGTTGCTGGGTTTGCTGAGTCTGGTGAGAGGTTGAACCCTGCAGACCAGGACGATGCTTCCCCTGTTTGGGAACATCTGTAGAAGGTGCAGAAGAGCCCCTAGGAACAGGTAAGTCAGTGGAAAACTGAGTAACCTGACGTAAAGACTCCTTGTTGAAAAGATTATCTCCAGTGCAAGGAGTATGTCCCAGTCTGTGTTGTGCCCATTTGTCCAAGCCTGAAGCTTGGAGCCAGGCTCTACGTCGTGCCCCTATAGTTATAGCAGAAGTCCTGCTAACAGACTCAAAAGAGTCTAGGGAAGCACGAGTAAGAAAGAGTAGTCACTCACCTGTAACAGGTGTTCTCCAGGAGCAGCAGGAATCAGTCCTCACATATGGGTGACGTCGGCGCCGACGGAGCCCTCGTGCAGAGCATTTCCCCAGTTTTCAAAGAAAGCCTTTGGGAATTGCAGCGCGCATGCACGGTCCCCTTCCCGCCCAAGGGTGCCATCTTGCTCAGTCTGATGACATAGCTAAAAGACAGCAAAAAATTAGCAAAATAAATCATATGACTGCAACTCCAAGGGGAGGAGGGAGGGTTGTGAGGACTGATTCCTGCTGCTCCTGGAAAACACCTGTTACAGGTGAGTAACTACTCTTTCTCCAGGACCAAGCAGGAAGTCAGTCCTCACATATGGGACTCCCCAGCTTAAGGCTACCGGAGACCACAAGCGGAAAAATTAGCTCCCTCGAGCTCGTCAGCACAGAAGGAAGGAATCTTCTCTGAGAACGCCCCCAACCGGTAGCCCAACACCAGGGCCGGAGGGTAGGAGATGCCTAAATACCAAAGAGATTATGGAGTACTGCCTGTCCGAAAGCCCTGTCCCTGCGGGACTCCCTCTCAAGGCAGTAATGGGCCGCAAAAGTCTGGCTTGAAGACCAAGTAGCGGCCCGGCAGATGTCTGCCAACGGAAAAGAGCGGAGATGAGCCATTGACGCAGCCTTCGCCCTGACACGATGAGCAGTGACTCGACCCTCCAACGAGAGGCCGGCTGCCCCATAAGCCCAGGCGATACAGTCAGCGACCCATATGGACAACGTACGCTTGGAGACAGGGAGCCCCAACTTATTGGGGTCAAAAGAAACGAAAAGCTGAACAGCCTTCCGATGCTCCCGCGTAAGGTCAAGGTAGAAGGATAACGCCCTCCTACAGTCCAGGGTATGCAAGACCATCTCAGCCCGGTTGGCATGCGGCCTGGGAAAGAAGGTCAGAAGAACCACCTCCTGATTGAGGTGAAAAGGTGAGACAACTTTAGGAAGAAACTTAGGGTGAGTCCATAGGACAACCCTATTCCCATAGAACCTAGTGTAAAGAGGATCAGACACTAGTGCCTGCAGTTCACTCACTCGCCTGGCAGAGGTGAGAGCTACCAGAAATAAAGTTTTCCAGGAGAGAAAACGGAGAGGGCAGGTAGCCATAGGTTTAAAAGGCGGACAAGTAAGCCGCTGTAAGACCACATTCAGATCCCACTCAGGGGCCAGTGGACGCAAAGGAGGCTTAAGCAGAAGAAGGCCTCTGAGGAAACGAGCCACCAAAGGGTGGTTGGAAAGAGGCCTGCCATTCACCGGCGAGTGGTGTGCTGAGAGAGCACTAAGGTGAACTCGGACAGAGTTAGACTTAAGGCCCAGATTGGAGAGGTAGAGCAAATATTGCAACACTACCGCTACCAAGCACGAGAAGGGATTCTCACTGTGCTGAGCACACCATGTGGAGAATCTACGCCACTTAAGAGCGTAGGATTTCCTGGTGGATTGACGTCGAGAGGCCAAGACTACATCTTTCACCTCTCGAGGTAGTAGTAGGGGAGCTAGGACTACCCTTTCAGCAGCCAGGCCATCAGATGAAGGGACTGGAGATTGGGGTGCAAGAGAGTCCCCTGATCCTGAGACAGGAGATCATGTTGAAACCCCAGAGGAAGAGGTGTGTCCACCGCCAGCTGTAGCAGAAGCGGGAACCACGGTTGCCTCGGCCACCTGGGGGCTATGAGAATCAAGGAAGCCCCGTCCCCGAGGACTTTGAACAGCGTTCTGGACAATAGTGGTGTGGGAGGAAACGCATACAGTAGGCCTGTGGACCACGAGATCAGAAACGCATCCGCTGCTACTCTGAGGGGATGCGGTTGTCTGGAGCAAAATCTCGGGAGTTGCCGGTTCAGAGGACTGGCGAAAAGATCCATGGTGGGGAGCCCCCACTTGAGAAACACCTGCTGAACCACCAATGGGTTCAATCTCCATTCATGTGGTTGCAGGATCCGGCTGAGTCTGTCTGCCAGGCAATTTTCCTGACCTGGGAGGTAGACAGCCTTGAGAAGGATTCCGTGATTGACAGCCCAAGAGCACAGTCGTTGTGCCTCCTGACAAAGAAGGAAGGAGCCTGTGCCTCCTTGTTTGTTCACATAGAACATGGCAACTTGATTGTCCGTCTGGACCAGTACAGACTGGTGAGAGGCGAGGTGGGAGAAGGCTCTCAGAGCTAGGCGTATCGCCCGTAGCTCCAGGAAGTTTCTGTTGAGTAGCCTCCCAAGGGGTCCAGAGACCCTGAGTACATGTCCCTTGGCAATGTGCTCCCCAACCGAGAAGAGAGGCATCGGTTGTCAGCACCTGAGTATGCGGAGGGGATTGAAAAACCACTCCGAGCACCAGATTCGGAAGATGAAGCCACCATTGCAGAGAGGAGACCAGGAGGTCAGAGATCTGCACTGAGTCCGCTAGGCCCCCTGTGGCTTGATGCCACTGAGTGCGAAGGCTCCACTGAGCAGGTCGCATGTGCAGGCGGGCATTGGGGGGTGACATGAACCGTGGAAGCCATATGGCCGAGTAGTCTCAGGAATTGCCTGGCAGAGACCAGGGAATTGCTGCGAAACTGGCTGGCCAGATCCATTAGCCTGTGGGCCCTGTCCAGAGGCAGAAAAGCCTTTGCTTGAAGAGTGTCTAGTCTGGCCCCTATGAACTCTAAGTTCTGGGACGGGAGCAAAGTGGACTTTGTGAAGTTTATGACAAACGCCAAGTGCTGAAGCAGAGCCACAGTGCGAAGGGTGGCCTGGTTGGCCTCTTGGGAAGATTGGCCCCTTATGAGCCAGTCGTCCAAGTACGGAAACACAAAGAGACCCTGAAGCCTCAGGTAGGCCGCCACCACTGCCAGGCACGTGGTGAACACCCTGGGTGCAGAGGACAGGCCAAAGGGCAGTACTCTGTACTGATAGTGGTTTCCTCCCACAACAAACCTGAGATATTGTCTGTGGTCTGGATGGATAAGAATGTGAGTATACGCATCCTTTAGATCTAAGGAGCACAGCCAGTCTCCCTGCTGGAGGTAGGGCAGCAGGATTCCAAGGGTAAGCATCTTGAACTTTTCCCTCTCCAGGAACTTGTTGAGGTTCCGCAAGTCTAGGATGGGTCTGAGGCCTCCTGTTCTTTTTGATACCAGAAAGTACCTGTAATAAAAGCCGTGACCTCTCAGGTGGTGGGGCACCGGTTCCACAGCCTGATCCTTTAGCAGACTTGCTAACTCCTGAAGGAGTAGGTCCCTGTGCAGAGGGGGTCTTGGAGGCTCCCCTGGAAAATAGGAGGGAGGTACCTGGTGAAAATGGAGAAGACAGCCCTTTTGGACTATATGAAGAACCCAGGTATCTGATGTGACGGCTGACCACCTGTGGGCAAAGTGGGCCAGCCGGCCTCCTGTGCTGAGAGAAGCCAGCTGAGGAGAAGAGGCTATGCTGTTTGAGTCAAAAACCCCCACTCTGCTGAGCAGGGGCCGGTGTAGGTGCCTTGACCCTGCCCCTTGGCCTGCTGACCCCGTTGGGGAGCTGCAGAGGCCTGATAATGAGGGTATTGTTTAAAGGCAGACGACTTCCTCGGGTAAAAGGACTTTTTTCCCGAGCCCTTCTTCTTCTGAGAAGGGGCAGAGGTTTTCCTGGAAAGCCTAGTCGTGGTCAGAGTCTCGGTCTCGAGTTCTGCAGCCTTTTCAGCCATGGGCTTGGCAAAGAGGTTTTCACCTCGGCAGGGGACATCGACCAACTTGTCCTGGACCCATGGCTCGAGGTCGGATGACTGTAGCCAAGCCTGTCGGCGGGCACCGATGCCGGCCCCGGCTACTCGGGCCGAAGCCTCAAAGCCATCGTAGGCTGCTCGAGAGATAAACTTCGAGCACTCTCGAATACCGGTGGACAAGGCCTGGAACCTCCGCAAAGGTTCCTCGGAGAGACCAGCAGAGAACCCAGCAATCTCCTTTGCCAGGTCTCGGAGGTACATGCCCATGTAGAGCTGGTAAGTCTGGACACGGCAAGCAAGCATAGAGCCCTGGAAGCACTTTTTACCAAGGGCATCCAGGTTCCGGGCCTCCCGGCCGGGACGCACTGAGAAGTGCATCTTCTGACTTTTCAGTCGATGCATGGCCGATTCCACAACCATGGAGTGGTGCGGTAATTGTGCCTTTTGGAACCCGGGGCTCTTGCGGACTCGATAGATGGAATCGACCCGCTTGCTTAACACCGGCGTCGAGGCCGGGGTCTCCCACATGCGGAAGAGCAGCCGCTCCAGCATCGGAGGAACCGGAACAGTAAAGGCTCCTCCTCGGGATCCGTGGGGAAGGCCAAGGCCTTGGCCATATCCCGCACGAAGTCCAAGAACCGGGTATCCTCCGGTGGGGATCGTCTCCGAGGTTCGGACTCGGGCGAGTCCGATGGGACACACCGAGTCCGATGAGTGTCGGGTGATTCTTCGTCCTCCGTCTCCCAGCCCGAATCCTCGGAGGAGGAATCGAGCGGCTCCGGTCGGGCGGGCACTGATGCCCTCCGCCCTGACGCCGAGGGTATCGGCGTCGACAACCTCGGCCCCGAACGGGAGGTCGAGGGAGACCGTGGCCGAGGATCGACTCGAGCCCGCATGGACTCGAGGATCGGCTCAGCCTCCGGGGTCGACTTAGACGTTGAGGTCCCGGTGGTCGGGGCAGATGCACCGGTGAGACCGGCGATCAATGCCCGCTGCTGTTCCATGAAGGCAACAAAGCTGCTCTCCAAGGCCGTCAACCTGAGTCCGAGCTCAGGAGACCCAGCAGCCCCCGACGGCGTCGGGCCCGACATCGGCTCCCTCGGAGGAGAGTCCACGAGGACAACAGCACTTACGTGTCCAGGAGACTCCATCTCGACACGAGGATGCTTGGCAGGCCTCTCCGACTCCGAAGACCCGGGACGGCTATCGGGGCTATGCGACCTGGCCCTCGAGGAACCAGGAGTATCCACCGATGCCGCCCTCGCGGGTTTCTTCTTCCTGCGATGTTCCCGCGAAGGAGACCCCCGCTCAGAGGAACCCCGACGCTGCTCGTGGCCGGAGTCCCGAGACGTCGAGGCCTCTGACGAGGTCCGGGCCCAGCCGGACACAGAGTCAGAAAAAATTCGATCCTTCTGGTGCTGCCGACTCAACGCCTTCGAGGACATTTTGCCACACGGACCACAGATCATCAGGTCATGATCGGGTCCGAGGCAACGGAGGCAGCAGTCGTGTGTGTCGGTAAGAGACATAAGTTTCTTACACTGATCACACTTCTTAAACCCGCTGGTAGCCATCGGGGGAAAAAGGGCCCCTGCTAGGTCAAAAGACCGGGCTGCCAGGGAAAAAAGAAAAAAGGCGCGAACGCCAGTCACAAAGGACAAAAACCGAAAAAGAGAGAAAAGGACTCGATACCGGCGTATCGGTCCGAGCGGGAAAAGGATCCGGCGTCGAACCGGAGAAAAAAAGAGAAAAATAGGGAAAATCAACTTTTTCCTCAGGGGGAAAAACGAACTACGTCCGTCGGGCTCCGCGGAAAAAAGAAGACTGAGCAAGATGGTACCCTTGGGCGGGAAGGGGACCGCGCATGTGCGCTGCAATTCCCAAAGGCTTTCTTTGAAAGCTGGGGAAATGCTCCGCACGAGGGCTCCGTCGGCGCCGACGTCACCCATATGTGAGGACTGACTTCCTGCTTGGTCCTGGAGAAACCAAGAGACATTCTGGAGATGCTTGAGCAGTGAAGAGTAGTCTGCACTCCTGGACTCTGGAAGGGAAGGAGTCAAAAGATGTAATTGCTTTGTGACCTCCTCAAGAGATAGACTCATATAGAAAATATATGAGAGAATTCTTGCAGAAAGCATAGATGTCTGGAAGGTTTGACATCCAAAGTCATCAAGCATCCTAGATTCACAACCTGGCGGATAAGAAGAGTGCTTTTTCTTGCTCTTTAGCCACCTCAATGCTGATTCCACAACTATGGAATGATGAGGAAGTTGAGTCTTGTGAAACCCTGCAGAGGGGGGCACCTGATATAAGAGATCAGTTGCTCTGGAAGGTGGGGGTACCCTTAAAGGTGTTTCCCACATTCCTAGAAGGAGATCCTGCAAGGAATGATGCAAAGGAAGCATTATGTTCTCCTTTGCTTTGGTAGAAAGAGAGGCCTGTGCAGGATCATGTCCTGGGATAGGAATGGCAAGAGATCTTGCTATATCCCGGAGGAAACTCTGAAAAGAGGGTTCCCCAATAGGAATTTTCCTTGGACAGGTTAGATCCGAAGAACTAGCCTGAGCACCGACAGAGCTATCCTGATATACAGGAATAGAAGATCCTGCACAGTGCAATGTGGAATGCTTAAAGGATGGTCGCCGGTACTGACTGTCAGGAGCAGTGACCGAAATTACCACACTGTCCATGCCAGGTATCAACTCCAAGCTTGGCATAGAAGGGAGCGATCCTGTTGAAAAAAGCATGGCAGGAGTTGGCCACGATGGTACTGTGGATACCGGTACCGATGTCAGAGTCGAGCCCGACAAAGACATCGTAGCAGTCATTGGAGACCTTCAATCCGTACCGAGGCAACCGAAAACATCCGGGTGCTATCCTCGGTACCGAGCCACCGGTATCGGTCGGTGTCGGTACCAAATGATATTGGTACCGAGTCTTCCAGACTAGAGAGCGATTCTAAACTGGGCATCGATGAACAAAGCATGGAAGACACCGACCGTAAGGGTAATGAGGACATCGGCACCGACTTCGGTACCGTGCCTGATACCGCTGAATGAAGGTCAACCAGTGGCAACTCAGTGGGCCTCGAGGGAACCGAGAGTTGCGGATCCGAATCATCGGAACCGAGCCTTCGGTACCGCCCAGAGCCGGTACCAAGGTGAGTCAGTACCCAGTCCTCCAGACTAGAGATCGATTCCAGACTCGGCATCGAAGGAAGCGAGGCTATCGACGCACGTCTGGAGGGTACCGACGTCGGTGGTAGTATAGGTGTTGGTACCGATAATGGAAGGTCAGTCTGGAGTGTATCCACCGGTCCCGAAGGCACCGAGGACGCCAGATGACCATCCCTGGTGAGGAGTGTTTCATCCAACACCAGTGCCGATGTTGGGGTATTGGTACCGCTCGAAGCGGATGCCACCACCAGACATGGCTCAGGTATGTTCTGTGAGGGGTGAACCCCAGGAACAACCTGAAACCCCTCAAACGCTTTGGAGACCGAAGACTCCCGCCGGGGTTTTGAAGCCAGTGGGCCGAGGGCAAGGCCGGAGCCGTCTACATGCTGTGCATGAGACCTACCACTCGAGGGCTGGCTAGTCTTAACAGACTGTTTGTGGGTTACCTGATGCTGTGTAGAAGAAGAAAGGGACGGTGCCCCGAAGCTGGAGGGAAACCGTGTATCGAGGGAACCTCGATATTGAAAACTTCTTCTCACCAAACTGTTGTCAAGACCCAAGGAGGTTAGACACCGATTTCGAGGGTCTAAAAATAAAGTTGTACCGCCACAGTGTGAACATTTCTTGGAGAAAGTGGCTGGCGGTTCCATGAAGGAAAAAGAAGAGGCCTAAAAGGCCTAAGATACCATGAGACACTATGAAGAAAAATATTCCTTGAAGAAGGAAGAAAAGAAAAGAAAAAACACCGGCGGTACCGGTGGCGTCGGGAAGACAGCCGCGACCACAAGAAAAATAAAGAAATAAAACAAGAATTTTCTGCGGTGACAAGAGGACGTCCTGCCAGCTCCGCGGAAAACGAAAACTGAGGAGAGGCAGTTGGGAAAGGCGGGAAGGCAGCACGCAGGCGTGGTGGGATGCTTCCAAAAGCTCTTTGATTGGACGCTGGGAAGCATTCCCGCACAGACTCCGTCGGTACCGACGTACCCATATGTGAAGACTCATTCCTGCTTGTTCCTGGAGATAAATTGTTATGTTGATTATTCTCTGTTTTTTGATGGTGTTACCTCCTATAAAAAATACAACAAACCAAATCAGTGGGAATCAAACCATTGATGCCTGTGACTTCAGCTACGATTTTTTGCTTCCTTCCCAGTGAGGTCTGCTTTTAATTATTTTTCTCTTAATTATTTTATTTTCTCTAAGTTTTAGCTTGTCTTTTAACTATTTCTGTCTTCTTTTTTCTTAATTTGTGATTTTCTTTTGGCCTGTCACTGCTTTGACACATCTCCAGTTTAGCGTAGTTAATAGAAATTACACTTACCTGGTAATTGTAGTTCCTTGAGTGACGACAGTTTAGTCCTCCACCTCTGGGTAGTGCACCTCCTCCTGCAGCTCGGAGATTGGACCAATCAAAATCTTGGTGTCACTGGAAGTAGCGTGCTGGCATTCCTTCTCAGCCCCAGTGAACTATTGACAAAGCAGACTCAAAAGAGCAACAAACAAGTAGCTAACATTTTAAAACCAAACCACAAAGTTTAACAAAACATAAACCTTTGCTAAAGACGGAAAGGAGTAAAGTTCTCTTATGAACGGTCCCCCTCCTGCTGAGCCATAGACAGCTAACGGAAGAGAAGAAAAGACATAACAGAAAGAAGGCACATGCGAACTGGATCTCTTGTCGAAAACACTCACCTGTATAGCCGCCTCTCAAGACTGACTGCGTGCCGCGCCCACCTATAAAACTAAGGGTGGGAATGAGGACTAAACTGTCGTCATTCAAGGAACTACAATTACCAGGTAAGTGTAATTTCTATTTCCTTATCGTTCCTCCAGTTTAGTCCTCCACCTCTGGGATGTAGCAGAGCAGTACTAACGGGAGGGGCCTTGCCAGGCGGCACGCAAAACCGCTGACCCAAAACAGGCATCCCTCGCTGCCAACACATCTAGCCGATAGTGTTTGCTGAAAGTATGCAGCGACGACCAAGTTGCCGCCTTACAAATTTCCACCGGCGGAACCAGACTGTGTTCCGCCCAGGAAGCTGCCTGCGCCCTAGTTGAATGAGCTCTCAAGCCTACCGGAGGTGGGCGTCCCTGCAAAACGTAAGCTGAGACAATTGTTTCCTTAATCCATCTGGAAATGGATGCTTTTGACGCAGCCTCCCCTTTCCTGGGACCCCCAAACAACACAAACAACCGATCCGACTTGCGGAAGGAATCAGTAACTGCCAAATAGCGACGCAACACTCTTCTAATGTCTAAGCGATGAAGACCCCGGTCAGAAGCCTGCTGGCCTGTCGCCCACAAGACCGGGAGAGACACCGCCTGATTCATATGAAAGGGGGACGATACCTTAGGCAAAAAGGAAGGCACTGGCCTGAGAACCACTTTCTGAGAAGAAAAACATAGGAAAGGCTCCCTACAAGAAAGCGCTTGCAGCTCCGAAATGCGTCTAGCCGAACAGATAGCCACCAAAAAGACAGCTTTAAGAGTCAAGCCCTTCACAGAGACGTGAGATAAGGGCTCAAACGGAGCTCTTCCCAGCGCCTGTAACACCAAGTTGAGATCCCACGGAGGAACAGAAATCCGACGCGCAGGACACAATCTGGAAACCACTTTAAGAAACAGACGACATCGTAGTGCGCTCCTAGAGCTACACCTTGCACCTTACCTCTGTAACAGGCTAGGGCCGCCAACTGTACTTTTAAGGAACTGGCGGCTAGCCCTTTATCGAAGCCATTCTGCAAGAAATCCAGTACCACCGGTACCGATGCCGTGGCCGCGTGGACCTGACGCCGTGAACACCAGTCCTCAAAGATACGCCAAACGCACCTGAAGTAAAGTTGCCACGACTGACTTGGAGTAACCTTTCTTTTTTAGCCGCGTCCATTCAATGGCCAAGCCGTAAGCGAGAATCTCTCCACCCGCGACATCAGGAGCGGCCCCTGGATCAGCAATTCCGGAGATGATGGGAGGCGTCACGGAACTCCGTCTAACAACCTTACCAGGTCGGCATACCACGGGCGCCTGGGCCAGTCCGGCGCTATCAATAGCACCTCTCCCCGATGCACTTCGATGCACTGAATCACTCGCCCGATGAGCGCCCATGGAGGAAACATGTAGAGAAGACCTGTCGAAGGCCACAGCCGCATCAGGGCATCGATCCCTTCCGACATGGGTTCCCGCCTTCTGCTGAAGAACCGATTCACTTTTGTGGATTGGAAAGTGGCCATGAGATCCATGACTGGTGTTCCCCACCGGAGAACCAATTGCACGAACACCTCGGGATGAAACTCCCATTCCCCTGCATCCACCCGGACCCTGCTGAGAAAATCTGCCGTCACGTTGTCTTTTCCGGCGATGTGCGCTGCCGATATTGCCTGCAATCGCGACTCTATCCAGAAGAACAGCCTGTCAGATTCCTCCATGACCGCGCTCCCGGTACCGCCCTGTCGATTTATGTATGCCACGGTCGCGGCATTGTCGGACAGCACTCGAACCGCTTGTCGCGTCACTTGGGCTTCAAAGCTTTTCAGGGCCAGAAACACCGCTCCTCAGCTCCAACCGGTTGATCGACCAACTGCTCTCCTCCAGAGACCAGAGACCCTGGTGAGCTCCCCAGCCTGCGAGACTGGCATCCGTCAACAGAGGAATCCATGCCGGCTGTTCCAAAGGCATTCCTGCCCGCAAGGACGCAGGACGCAGCCACCACTGCAGATCCCGACGGACTCGCGGCGGGCAAGGACCCCGTTTGCTCAACGGATTGGACTGATTGGACCAACGGCGAAATAGAGACCGCTGTAACGACCTCATATGAAACCTGGCCCAAGGCATCACCTCCAACGTCGCCGCTATTGTTCCTAGCACTTGAAGATATTTCCACGCTGACGGTGCCGCGAGCTTCCGGAAGTCCCGCACCAGACTTCGCAAATCTAGAGCTCTCCGTTCTGTCAGAAACACCGATCCTTTCTGAGTATCAAACTGCACTCCCAAGTACTCGAGAACCTGAGTCGGGACCAGGTGACTTTTGATTGGATTGACCACCCAGCCTAGAGTCTGTAGGAGAGCTACCACCTTTTCCGTGGCTTTCTCGCTCTCGACCTGAAACTTCGCCCGAATCAACCAATCGTCTAGGTACGGATGGACTAAGACTCCTTCTTTCCGCAGCGCCGCTGCCACCACCACCATTATCTTGGTGAATACACGTGGCGCAGTCGCCAACCTGAAGGGCAGTGCCTGGAACTAGTAATGCCCCCAAGGCAGCGCAAACCGCAGAAACCTTTGGTGTGACGCCCTGATGGGGACATGGAGATAGGCTTCCGAGAGATCGAGGGACGTTAAAAACTCTCCTTGCCGAACTGCGACAATCACTGACCGCAGGGTCTCCATACGAAAATGCGGCACCCGGAGACAGCGATTTACTCCCTTGAGGTCTAGAATGGGATGAAGAGAGCCATCCTTCTTTGGCACCACAAAATAAACAGAATAACGACCCATGCCGTATTCTGCTGATGAAACTGGAACGACCGCCCCCAACTGCAAGAGACGATCCAAGATCTGCCACACCTGCAGCACCTTCTGTGGACCCCTGCAAGGGGAGCGCAAGAATGAGTCCAACACCGGTCTCGCGAGATCTAAGGCGTATCCGTCGCGAATGATCTCTAAGACCCACTGATCGGACGTTATATGGATCCAGGCAGAAAGGAACCCCCGAAAGCGACCTCCGATCGGTTGAATTTCTGCCGGGACCCGCCGTCCTTCATTGTGGCTTCTGGGTAGCTCCAGAGGCCACCGCAGCGAAGCCTCTACTTGCACCGCAAAACCCCCAAAATCCCTGGGTTCGAGATGCAAACCTTCCTCTTTGAGACCCCGCGAAACGGGGTTATCAAAACCTGCGGAAATCTCTAAACTGACCTCTAAAGGCCGAAGCAGACCTTCCACGCTTGGACTTATCCTTCGGCAGTCTGCCTCCCTTGGATTCTCCCAGATCCTTAACTAACTTATCCAGATCCTCAACAAACAACAGCTTCCCCTTAAACGGGAGCTTGCCGAGCTGCAACTTAGAAGACCCATCAGCCGCCCAATTTTTTAGCCAAAGAGATCTACGCGCCGCTACCAATGAAGCCATACTATTCAATAAGGCTCTAATGAGGTCATAGTGCACATCTGCCAAATATGCCGTACTGGACTCTAAGCGCTGGAGCTCACGCACTTCGTCGTGCTCTAAGGACGCTGGCTGTCTCAGGTGTTGGACCCAACGAAGGCAAGCCCGTGCCACCCAAGCTCCACAAATGGAGGCCTGCAAGGCAACCGCATCTGCCTCAAAAAATTGCTTCAACAAACCATCCATTTTCCTATCTTGCGCCTCCTTCAAGGCTGCACTGCCTTCCACTGGAATTGTGGTCTTCTTAGTGACCGCCGACACCGCAGCATCAATCTTCGGCGAACGGAACCTCTCCTTGTCCTTATCCGCCAGGGGATACAGCTTGTTCATGATTTTGATCCCCTTGAGACCGGACTCGGGATGATCCCACTCATTTTGAATCATCTGATCTACCACCTTATGGATAGGAAAGACCACTTGCGTCTGACGTACCACTTGAATAATGGGATCTGCACCATCCTCCTCTTCGACCGGTTGCTCAGCAGCTAGTTTAAGCGTCTGAAGGGCCTCCGAAATCAGAGCCGACAACTCCTCCTTTCTAAAGACTCGTATGATCCTCGCTTGATCCTCAGGCTCAGGAAGCTCCCCTTCCTTTAATTCCTCTATCTCTGTATCCATATCAAACTCAGTCTCATCTCCCTCCTGCCATTCCGCTTCAGAATAGGAAGGATCAGAAGGACGTGGTCTCTTGGCCGCTTTCAATACTAAAGCTTCGCGCTCCGGCAGCCCAGACCACACACTAGAGGAAGGGGTAGGCAGAGACCCTAACATCATATCCTGCCTTCTGCGACAAAATGCTTGATGCATAAGCAACACAAAGTCTGGACAAAAGTCGTCCATCTGCGCCGCAAAACCAACATCTGAATGCGCGCCAGGCTTACCCGATGCTGTTTCAGGGGGCGTAGTGGAAGAACCCGCTATCACCGCTTCACCTTCTGCACCCACAAGCGCTCCTTGTGAAATGGAGGCCATGGAACTCTCCAACTGCTGCTCCATAGTGACAGAAACTGTCGCACAGCGCTGACATATACCTGTCTCTGAACTTGTGCCCCTATGAGTGCCACAAATAACACACTGGGAGCTCGTGGACATGGGCCAAAAAACTTTGAAGGAACCTAGGATCCCCTGACTCCAGAAATAATAGGACACTGGAAACAGAGCCAGGCCTGTCCCTTGAGATTGCTTACTGCACCTTTCTCCAGGCTGCTAACTCTCTTTTCTTTTTTTTTTTTTGCAAGAACCAGGCACTCTGCCTGCAGTGACTTTCAGTGGGCTAAACCCCCCTGTGATTTAACCAGACTACCAACAGCGCTATGTTAAACCCCAAACTAAAACAAAAGACAAAAAGAACGTCAAATTTCACCAAGGGAAAACAAAACTGTAAGGAACAAAAGAAAAACAAAAAAAATACCTAGGCGGAAACCCCAGAACGAGTCCCGAAGGCAATTTCAGATCCACAGATCAGCGCTGCTGCCGCGGAGATCAGAAATGCTGAGGAGACCGCGTGCTCAAAATGGCCATGGTTCCTCACAGCGTTTAGGCATGCTGTGCAGGGTGGCCCTCCAGCCACTAATGGGCGTTCAATACAGCTGCCGAAAACTCCCCCCTGCTGCAAACCTGCTCCACCGGATCTCCGCGGCTCAGCAAAGCGGAGCCGCGATCTTTGCTTTAAAAAGTCAGCGCTGTCTCCCGACGAGACCGGTGTCTGAAGCTGCCCCCACAGCCGCCGCCTGTAGTTTCACGGCAATCGGGCCGACAGCATGCCACTGAAGGAGCTCTGCCCCGTGCAGTCCAGTGGTCAGAGATCCTGAATAAAGGAAAGCCAACTCTGAAAGGTATGTGGCTTGGCAGGGCAGGGATCGCTCAAGACCCCCCGTTACACAGATTTCCTTTTTTTTTTTTTTTTTTAAAGTAACAGACCAATTTAAATTTTAAAGGAACTAAAATAATACAAGGAATAAAGAAAGCCAAATCAAGGAATTAAACTAACCATCCTGCTCCTTATCTGTTTCTCCAGTGAGCCCAGCACCTAGGCTCACTACGTCCTCCTGCTGCATGGAGACTGGACATACTGGGGCTGAGAAGGAATGCCAGCACGCAACTTCCAGTGACACCAAGATTTTGAATGGTCCAGTCTCCAAGCTGCAGGAGGAGGTGCCCTACCCAGAGGTGGAGGACTAAACTGGAGGAACGATAAGGAACTCACCTGTAACAGATGCCTCCGGGGACAGCAGGAATCAGTCCTCGCATATGGGTGATGTCTGTGCCAACGGAGCCCGCGCAGTAACCTCTCCCCAGCTTTCAACGAAAGCCTTTGGGAGATGCACCAAGAATGCATGGTCCCCTTACTGCCTAAGGGTACCATCTTGCCTCCATATGATATAGCACAAGATGTCAAAAAATGATAAGAAGCAACTCCACAGGGAAGAGAGAGGGTTGTGAGGACTGATTCCTGCTGTCCCCAGAGAACACCTGTTACAGGTGAGTTACTACACTTTCTCCGGGAACAAGCAAGAAGTCAGTCCTCACATATGGGACTCCCCAGCTACAGGTTACCGAAAAACCTGTAAAAAAAACAACATGGGTGACCAGAAAAGGTGAGCCATTAGAAGCAGCAACTGAGACAGCAGACCCCCGAGCAACCCAAGTGTCCAGCGAGGAACCAGTATTCCGGTAGCATGATCACATAGAAGGGCCGGAGGGCAGAAGTTGCCTTAAATCCCAAACAAATATCAGAGTTCTGCCTGGCCAAAGGCACTGTCCCAGCAGGACTCCCTCTCCAGGCAGTAATGAAGATTTGGACTGAGGACCAGGTGGCGGCTCGGCAGATTTCGGACAGGGGAACGGAGCGCAGGTTCGCCACAGAGGCTGCTATGGCCCAGATGTTGTGCACCATGACACGGTGCTCCAGCGAGAGACTGGCCTGCTCATAGGAGAGGGCAATGCAGTCGGCCATCCACATCGACGGGGTGTGTTTAGTGACTGCTGCCCCCAATCGACTGGGGTCATAGGAGACAAAGATTTGAGAAGCTCGACCGTGGTCCTGGGTGCACTGCAGGTAGAAGGCTAGCACCCGCTTACAGTCCAGTGTGTGGAGAATGGCTTCCACCCTGTTGGCATGAGGCCACAGAGAGAAAGTGGGAAGCACCATCTGCTGGTTAAGTTGAAACGGAGACACCACTTTAGATAGAAACTTAAGGTGCATGCGTGACACGATCCTGCTCCTGTAGAACCTAGTGTACAGCGGGTCCTGAAGCTTGCTGACCCTGTGAGCAGAAGTGAGTGCCACACGAAGAACACCACATTCCAGGTGATGTACTTGAGGTGGCAGGAGCTGAGAGGCTCAAAGGGTGGCTCGGTGAGCTTCGAGAGCACAACATTAAGGTCCCACACTCCACCACAGGAGGATGGATGAGTGGTCTTGACAAGAGGAGGCCCCTCAGGAAGCAAGCCATGAGGGGCCGAGCAAAGAGGGACTTGCCCTTGATTAAGTGGTGGTGTGCCACAAGCACGCTAAGATGCGCCCTAATGAAGATGGACTTCAGCCCTGCCTGGGACAGGTGAAATAGGTACTGCAGCACCAGCTGTACTGAGCAGGAGAAGGGGTTTGTCCACTTCTCTGTGCACCAGACCAAGAATGTCTGCCACTTGAAAGCATACGCCTAATGGGTAGAGGTCTTATGGGAGGCCAGAAGGACCTCCTCCACCTCACTGGAGAGATTGAAGTGGGCCAAGGCTACCCTTTCAGCAGCTAGGCCGTGAGTGTCAAGGACCCCAGGTTGGGGTGCAGTAGAGAGCCCTCTTATTTATTCATTTATTCTTCTTTTTTTTTAATTTGGTTTTTCTATACCGCCCCATCCAGAGATCAAGGGTGGTTTACAGCTAATAGAATGGAAACAGTAACATTTTACATGGAACAGTATTTAAACTATTTACAGGAATATATCTTGCAAATCAAACTTAGTGGAGCTTGGTAGATCCACTATTTACTATCTACATTGGTAAATCATAGCTGTGCAAAGGAACCTTTGTTTTCAAAGTTTCATAGTTCACTGTTTGTTAGTGGCTAAAAGAGAATTAGTGAGTTGTTCCTTGAGTGTGTTGTATGTCTGTTTGTGAGGGGGGGTGTTTCCGTTGAGTTTCCAAAATGTTCGGAGAATAGGAATGTTTTGAGTCCTTTTCTTAATAGGTGAAGGTCTTTGGTCATACGAATTGGTAGTGGCAGTTCATTCCAGAGGCTAGGTGCAGTGAATGAGAAAACTCTAGAGCTTTCTGTGTGAGTAGGCCTGGGTCACACCCCAGGGGAACTGGGGGTGCCGTGAACAGGTGGAGGAGCAGCAGAACCACGGCTGCCTGGCCCATTGGGGAGCCACAAGAATCACTGTGGCCCTGTCACATTGGACCTTGAAGAGGGTCTTGGCAATCAGTGGTGTGGGCGGGAATGCATATAGGAGGCCCTCTGCCAAAGAGATCAGGAAGGCATCCACAGCCACCTGGGCAGGGTACAGCTGCCGAGAACAGAAATGGGGTAGCTGGGCATTGACTGGATTAGCAAAGAAGTCCATCAGTAGAAGCTCCCAGCACTGGAATAGCTGGCCAGCTGACCTGGGGTCCAGCCTCCACTCGTGCAATTGAAGGACCCAGCTGAGTCAGTCCGCCAGGGCATTGTCCTGGTGCAGGAGATATACTACTTGCAGGAGCATCCAGCTGGCATTGGCCTAAGAGCAGATGCTCATTGCTTCCTGGCAAAGCAGGGACAAAACCGTGCCACCTTACTTGTTGATGTATTTATTTATTTTATCTATTTAACAGTATTTTATACCACATTATCATTTCATTCAAAGCAGTTTACATTGCAACTTAGACTTGGCAATGTACATTAAACAGGGACATTAAAAACTTGGATTTTTCTAAGGCAATGGAGCGTTAAATGACTGCCCAAGGCCACAAGGTGTGCTAGTGGGAATCAAGCCCTGGTCTCTTTGTTCCCAAGCCAGTGCTTTAACCATTAGGTAGAACATCACCACCTGAATGTCGGTCTGACCTGGAGAGTGAAAGCCACAGCTCGAAGCTCCAGGAGATTAATTTGCTGGAGACTCTCTGTCGACGACCAGCTGCCCTGAGTGCAAAGGTCGTCGCAATGGGCTCCCCACCCCAGTTTGGGGGCATCCGTGGTGAGGATCCTCTGGATTGCGGGGGTCTGGAAAGGCATCTCAGCCAGTAGGTGCTGGGGGCACTGCCACCAGCTGAGGAGTCAGCTAGGGGACAGGTGATGGTCACCCTGTCCCATAGGCACCCTGTGGCCTGGGACCACTGGTAGTGGAGGGCCTAATGTGCAATTCAAATCTGTAGGCGGGTGTCCAAGGTGACATGTACCGTGGAGCAAGCAGAGCATTTAGGTTTACGTGGGCCATGCCCCTGTCCCTTGGCTGCTGACCCTATTGGGGAGCTGGGAAGCCCAGGTATTGGGGGTAGTATTACCCTTGACCAGCGCCTTAATATGAAGACCCACATAAAAAACATAACAAAACTAATATATCACAAGATACGCACACTACGCCACTTAAGACCTTTACTTGAACCCACAGACTTCAGAACTGTCTACCAAGCCTTGGTAATGCCTCATCTTGACTTCGCAAATGCAATTCTACATGGTCTCCCGCAATCAACTTTAAATCCCCTACAATTGGCGATGAACACCGCTGCTAGAGTTCTCGAAGGAATATCAAAGACAGACCACATAACCCCAATTCTAAAAAGACTCCACTGGTTACCAACCAACGCAAGAATCCACTACAAGATACTAATCATTACTTTCAAAGCCCTAAACAATCAAGCACCATCAACGATCACCAACCTTTTACACACACAGACTCCCAATAGATCCAGAAGATCAACTGCTATAAACTCATTAACAATCCCAAGACAAACAGTCAGATACACTAAGGAAACATCTAAAAGAGCCTTCAGCATTCATGCCCCAATAGCTTGGAATGCACTCCCACCAGAACTGAGAGCCATAACCAGCCTAACACAATTCAGAAAAAGTCTCAAACACCACCTCTTCTTAAGCTATTTCCCAATTTAGTTTTGCACAAGAGAAATATTACATCCATACTCAGGTCAAGACAACTTCAACTGTGACTAATGTGTATAGACTACTGTATATAGTTACATAATGTACATAGTTTCCCTTTATTACCAAGTTCAAATTCCTGTTACTTGTAAAATGCACTACAGTTTTCTGTATGTATATGTTTGGTTCCATGTAAACCGCGCTGATGATAATAGTGCGGTATATAAGAGATGTTAAATAAATAAATAAAAAAATAGTTTCCATAAACCTTCCTCTTCTTTGGGCATGAAGACTTTCTGCCTAAAGCCTTCCTTTGGGAAGGGTCAGCAGTCTTCTTGGAGAGACTGGTCCTTGTCAGGAACCTGTAAGGACTCCAACTCAGTGCCCTTATCCATCATGGGTTTGCCAAAGAGATTCTCTCCCCATCAGGGGACGTCGACCAACTTATCCTGCAGTCATTGCTCCAGGTTGGAAGACTGTAGCCAGGCATGGCAGTAGGCACTAATACCCACTGAAGCTACTCTAGCTGCCAACTCGAAGCAGTCACAGGGTGCTCGAGTGATAAACTTGGAGCACTCTGAATGCGGATACCAGAAACGGTGGAGAGATACTTCTGAAAGACCAGCTGAGAACCCGGCGATTTCCTTCGCCAGGTTCCTCAAGTACATGCCCATATACAGCTGGTATGCCTGGATCTGGCCGACAAGCATCGAGTCCTGAAAGCACTTTCTGCCCATAGCGTCCATGGCACAGGCCTCCCCTACACGGGGCACTGAGGAATGCATCTTCTGGCTCTTGAGCCGACACATGACCGACTCCACCACCATGGAATTATGAGGGAGTTGGACTTTATGGAAGCCAAGGTTCCGGTAGATCTGATACTTCAAGTCCAGCTGTCTGCTCACAATAGGAACCAATGAGGGAGTCTCACACATGCAGAAGAGCAGCCACACCAGGATAGGGGGGAAAGGCCACCGTGAGTGCCTCCTTCGGGGAAACCTTATATTAGAAGATCTTGAGATATTCCGTGCTTGACTTGGAGTTGAGGAAGGCCATGTCCTTGGGTGAGGCCCGTGGGAGCCTGGTTCAAGGGCACATCCCAGTGGCGGCAGGTCATCCTCGGTCGACACAGGGTTGCCGGAGGAGTCAAGGTCTATCTGGGTTTTGGGGGTCACGCCCCAGCCCCGATGTCAGCGGTACCTAGGCGGCACTGTGCTCAGAGCCAAAGGCATTGAGCGGAGAAGATCGCAGCCCCGAGGATTGGGACTGGGACCGATTCTGAAGTGCCTCTCGAGGCAGAAGGCACTCAAGGATTGGCTAGACTCAACCTCTGGGGGGTCCCTCAACATGGAGGGCCTGGTGATTGGAAGTGATGACCTGGAGGAATAGGGCATCAGGGCCCGCTGCTGGACCATGAAGGCAGACAAACAGCGCTCCAAGTCCACCATCCTGACCTTGAGGCCAGATGGCTTCGCAGCTTTTGGTGTGGGTAACTCTTCGATGAGGATGGCCTCGGGGATCTGAGATTGATCCTGTGGCATCAATGGCTCCGCATCGGAGGCTACGGGTCTCAGGCCCATAGAACTTCCCCACTTTTCCTGAATTATCGCCAGACAAGGTCTTTGAGGGCTTCTAGCTCTTCTTGGAGTATTCCTCATCAAGGGAGCTCCAGCTCAAGGCTCTGTCTCCCTGGAAATCTGAAGTGCTCAGTCTCCGTGAGGATCCGAGGTCCCGGAGGGGGTCTTGGAGCGTGGTCTCGCAGATGACTCCAGGGCCGAGACTATCTTCTGGAAGATGGTTCTTGAGGGCCTTGGGAATCATCTGCTTGCAGAGGCTGCAGACCAAGAGATCGTGGTCCAGCCAGAGGCATCGAAGGCAGCAGACATGTGAGTCTGTGCGTGACATGTTACTGTATGTGCACAGTGGTCACATGGCTTGAAGCCACTGACCGAGACCATGACAGGGAAGTCAGCCCATGTGAGGTCAAACTCACTTGGCCTGACCAGAGAAAAGGCTCAAACCCATGCCAACAGAAAAATAGTCAACAAAAAAAAAAGGACCCGAGAATGCTGCGCTGAGGTAAATGGACTCAGGGCTGAGAAGGGACTGGTACGCGACCGGAGAAAGAAAATAAAAGACAAAATGTAACCAACTTTTTCCGGGGGGTGTGGGGGGGAACAGATACACATCCGATGGGCTAGGTGGTAAAAAGGAGACTGAGGCAAGATGGCACCCTTAGGTGAGAAGGGGACAATGCATGCATGGTGCATCTCCGAAAGGCTTCCTTTGAAAGCTGGGGTGAGGTTACCACGCAGGCTCTATCAGCGCAGATGTCACCCATATGTGAGGACTGACTTCCTGCTTATTCCCGGAGAAACTACAGGCCAGTTAGTTTAACTTCGGTGGTGAGTAAATTATTGGAAACACTGCTGAAAGAGAAAATAGTGAGGTTTCTGGAGTCCAGCAGATTACAGGATCCGAGGCAGCATGGATTCACCAGAGGCAGGTCTTGTCAGACAAATCTGATTGATTTCTTTGACTGGGTGACCAGGGAGTTGGACCGAGGGAGAGCCCTAGATGTGGTGTATTTAGATTTCAGTAAAGCCTTTGACACTGTTCCTCACAGGCGACTTATAAACAAACTGAGCACCCTAGGAATGGATCCTAAAGTTACTGCTTGGGTTAGAAATTGGTTGGGTGGGAGGCGACAAAGAGTACAGGTAAATGGAGCTCACTTTGAGGAGAAGGATGTTACCAGTGGTGTGCCCCAGGGATCTGTCCTTGGTCCGATTCTTTTTAACATCTTTGTTAGTGATATAGCGGAAGGGCTGTCGGGTAAGGTTTGCCTCTTTGCGGATGATACCAAAATCTGCAATAGAGTAGACACCCAGGAAGGTGTAGATAACATGAGGAGTGATCTAGCTAAGCTTGAAGAATGGTCTAGAATTTGGCAGCTGGGATTTAATGCTAAAAAATGTAAGGTCATGCATTTGGGTTGCAGCAATCCAAGGGAGCAATATAGTATAGGGGGTGAAGTACTTTTGTCCACTAAAGAAGAGCGGGACCTAGGCGTGGTTGTGTCTGATGATCTTAAAGTAGCTAAAAAGATAGAAAAGGCAACGGCTAAAGCTAGAAAGATGCTTGGGTGCATTTGGAGAGGAATGGCTAGCAGAAAAAAGGAGATGATAGTGCCTCTGTATAAGTCTTTGGTGTGACCTCATTTGGAGTATAGTGTGCAATTCTGGAGACCGCACCTTCAAAAGGATATACACAGGATGGAGTCAGTACAGTGGGTGGATACTAAAATGGTTAGTGGTCTTCATTATAAAGCATATGAGGACAGACTTAAGGATCTTAATATGTACACCTTAGAGGAAAGGCGGGATAGAGGTGATATGATTGAGATGTTTAAATACCTCCATGGCATAAATGTACAGGGGGAGAACCTCTTTTAATTGAAAGCAAGTTCTGCTACGAGGGGACATGGGATGAGAGTGAAGGGGGATAGATTCAGGAGTGATATGCAGAAATATTTCTTTACGGAAAGAGTGGTGGATCCGTGGAATAGTCTCCCAGTGGAGGTGGTAGAGATGAGGACAGTATCTGAATTCAAAAAAGCACGGGACAAGCACAGAGGATCTCTAAAGGAAAAAAGGGGACTGTTGTAGTTGTTGATATGGAAGGACAGAATAGATAGGTCATGTGCTCTTTTTCTGTCGTCATATTTCTATGTTTCTATGTAAATTTCTATTACTACTCTTATTTTATGTATCTGTTTAGTTGTTCATTTTATATATTTAGTTGAAATATATACTTATTAATATATATTTTTTAGAAACATGACGGCAGAAAAAGACCACATGGCCTATCTAGTCTGCCTTTTCATATCAACTACAATACTCCCCTTTTTACCTTTAGAGATCCTCTGTATTTATCCCATGCTTCCCTGAATTCAGATACTGTCCTCGTGTCCACCACCTCCAATGGGAGACTATTCCATGCATCTACCACTCTTTCCGTAAAGAAATATTTCTGCATATTACTTCTGAGTCTATCCCCTTTCACTCTCATTCTATGTCCTCTCGTAGCAGAGTTTGCCTTTAATTGAAAGAGACTCTCCTGTGCATTTATGCCACGGAGGTATTTAAAGGTCTCTATCATATCGCCCCTAAACTTGCCTTTCCTCTAGAGTATACATATTAAGATCTTTAAGTCTGTCCTCATATGCTTCGTAACAAAGACCTCTAACCATTTTAGTAGCCGCCCTCTGCACTGACTCCAACCTGCTTATATCCTTTTGAAGATGCAATTTCCAGAATTGCACACAATACTCCAAATGAGGTCACACCAGACTTATATAGAGGAATTATTACCTCCTTTCTTCTGCTAGCCATTCCTCTTCCTATGCAACCAAGCAGCCTTCTGGCTTTCGCTTTCGCCTCTTCTACCTGTTTAGCTTCTTTAAGATCATTGACCAAGGTCCCACTCTTCTTTTGTGGACAGAAGTACCTCACCCCCTACACTGTACAGCTCCTTTGGATTTTTGCATCCTAAATGCATTACCCTGCATTTTTTAGCATTAAATTTCAGTTGCCAAATTCTAGACTATTTTTCAAGCTTAAGTTATCGACCCCTTCCTATTGCAGAGTTTGGTATCATCCGCAAACAAGCAAACCTTAACCGACAGTCCTTCCGCAATATCAGTAACAAATATGTTAAACATAATTAGACCAAGGACAGATCCCTGTGGTACACAACTGATAACCTCCCTTCTCCTCAGAGTGAGCTCCATTTATACATACCCTTTATCGCCTCTCACTCAAACAGTTTCTAACCTAATCAGTAACTTTAGGTCTATTCCTAAGATGCTCAGTTTGTTTATAAGTCACTTGTGCAGAACAGTATCAAAGGCTTTACTGAAATCAAAATTCACTATATCTAGGGCTCGCCCTCGGTTCAACTCCCCGGTCACCCAGTCAAAGAAAATCGATCAGATTTGTCTGACAAGATTTGACTCTGCTGAATCCATGCTGCCTCGGATCCTGCAATCCACTGGACTCCAGAAGCCTGGTTTGTTGATATTTATTAGTGGTTCATGGTCTGTTTTTGTTTCTTTTTACGGATTTCATTTTACGAGGTGTGACGAAAAAGAAATGAGACTGTCCCATAATGCTTTATTACAAAATCTACAGAGAAATTACGCATTGTCCCCTTCAAAGTAATCCCCCCCCCCCCCCCCCCAGAGTTAATGCACTTCTGCATTCACTTCTGCCACATACGGAAGCATCCTAAAAGTCCTCCTCTTTGAGGTCCCTCAGCTCCCTCGTCACAGTGGTTTTGATCTCTTCTACAGAGGCGAAATGAGTTCCTTTGAGCACAGTCTTCAGCCTGGGGAAGAGCCAGAAGTTGCACGGTGCAAGATCTGGGGAATAAAGAGGGTGGTCGAGAGCTGTGATCTGTTTGTTGGCTAAGAACTGCCTCACACTGAGCGTGGTGTGTGCGGGCACATTGTCATGGTGGAGCAACCACGACTTGTCTCTCCACAGAGCCCGCCTGCTGCACCGAACCTGGTCATGGAGGCGATTGAGGACCTGCTGGTAGAAGTGCTGGTTGACTGTCTGACTCTCAGGCACAAACTCATGATGGACCACTCCCTTCTGGTCGAAGAATGCGATCAGCATGACCTTGATCCTTGATTTGGGCATGCACACCTTCTTGGGTCTGGGTGACAGTCGAGTCTTCCACTGCAGGCTCTGTCTCTTGCTTTCAGGGTCATACTGGAAGACCCAAGTCTCATCTCCTGTGAGACTCGGCCAACAAACTCTGGATCTTCTACAATCTTCTCTAGCAAGTCTCAACAAACATTGACCCGGTGCTCCTTCTGGTCATCCGATAAAAGCTTGGGTGCCATCTTGGCGCACACCTTCCACATCTCCAGCTCCTGCACCAAGATGGTCTGCACTGACTACCTGTTCAGGCTGAGCTCCTCAGTTATCATCTGCAATCACTCCGCACCAGCTGGTTCACTCTGTCAATGTTCTCGGCCGTCTTTGTCGTGGAAGGCCGTCCTGACTTGGGGTCATCCTCCACCTCCTTGCGGCCAGTCTTGAAGCGTTTGTGAAACTCGAAGACTCGCAGCCTTGACATTGCATCTTCTCCATAAGCCTTTTGGAGAAGTTGGAGACACTCAGTTGGGCCCTTCTCCAACTTAACCAGAAATTTCAAGTTGATTCTTTGCTCCATATTTCTGCCACCTCAAGTTGCGTGACAAAGCGATGGAGCAGTGTGCTACAAAATAACCTGAAAAAGAAAAACAGAGTGAGAGAGATGAAAAATATTACAGCAGAATAGTGGCGAGATGTTGCACAACACAGTGATATAAGCAGTTAGCCAATTGGCTTTGAGTCATGGGCATGGCTGCCACAGTCTCATTTCTTTTTTGTCACACCTCGTATAGTTTCCTTTTTACAAATTGTGTTTTACCATATTGGTTTATTTAATTATTTATGTATGGTTTGTACACCCCTGATACAGGCACCCTGCCAAAACATGTTGGGCAGTTTTTAAAGGTGTTTATGTATGGTTTTTATGAAAGATTATTATAATATGGTATTGATGTGATTTTTTGCATGATCACTAATAATAAGAATAAAAGGATTGAGAAGTGAGGCAGCTGGTATATAGCAGCTTTTATTATATATAGTCTGACAAAAATATTTCTTGATAAGGGGGGCTTTGTTTGTATATGGGATTTTGATTGAGTCGCTCTGTGGAATTGTTTATCCCAATGATGAACCAGCATGTGTATTGGACTTCATATTCCTTAGAGCAGCGATGGCGAACCTATGGCACGCGTGCCAGCTGTGGCACGCGAAGGCCTTGCAGCTGGCACGCGGGAAGGTCCGCAAAAAAAGAAAAAGCTGGCTCTGACTGCTGCCGCGGACGCGGCAAGGGCAGAATGCAGCGTCCCGCGGGGCCCCCTCCGCCCGCTAAGCCCCTCTGCAAGAGCTTTCAGATTCGCGAGGGAGAGCGTCTCCCTCGCGTCTCTGTTAAGCCCGCAGGGGCTAATGGGAAATTTCCCATCAGCCCCTTTAGACGCGAGGGACTGATGGGAAATTTCCCATTAGCCCCCGCGGGCTTAACAGAGACGCGAGGGAGATGCTCTCCCTCGCGAATCTGAAAGCCCTTGCAGAGGGGCTTAGCGGGCGGAGGGGGCCCCGCGGGACATTGCAATCTGCCGCGGCAGCAGCCAGAGCCTGCTTTTTTTTTAAAAAAATTTGCCAAGGGGGGGGGGGGGGTTAGGACTGCTAATGGGCAGGGTGGGGGGGGGAGGACTGCTAATGGGCCGGGGGGGGGTAGGACTGCTAATGGGCAGGGAGGGGGGGTTAGGACTGCTAATGGGCAGGGGGGGGTTAGGACTGCTAATGGGCAGGGAGGGAGGCAGGAAGGGGGGGTTAGGACTGCTAATGGGCAGGGAGGGAGGCAGGGAGGGGGGGGTAGGACTGCAAATGGGCAGGGAGGGAGGCAGGGAGGGGGGGTTAGGACTGCTAATGGGCAGGGAGGGGGGGTAGGACTGCTAATGGGCAGGGGGGGGGTTAGGACTGCTAATGGGCAGGGAGGGAGGCAGGGAGGGGGGGTTAGGACTGCTAATGGCCAGGGGGGGGTAGGACTGCTAATGGGCAGGGGGGGAGGCAGGGAGGGGGGGGTAGGACTGCTAATGGGCAGGGGGGGTTAGGACTGATAATGGGAAGGGAGGGAGGCATGGATGGGGGGTTTAGGACTGCTAATGGGCAGAGGGGGGTTAGGGCTGCTAATGGGCAGGGAGGGGGGGTTAGGACTGCTAATGGGCAGGGGGGGGTTAGGACTGCTAATGGGCAGGGAGGGAGGCAGGGAGGGGGGGGTAGGACTGCTAATGGGCTGGGGGGGTAGGACTGCTAATGGGCTGTGGGCTGATGGGGGCTGTCTGGAAATGGGGTGATGGGGGTTTAGGACTGGAAGTGGGTTGATGGGGGGGGGGCTAGGACTGGTATTGGGTTGGGGGGTTGCTAGGACTGGAAATGGGCTGAATGGGGGCTAGGACTGGAAATGGGCTGATGCAGGGACTAGAAGGGAATGGATGCTGGGTGAGGCTGGAACTAGAAGGGAGCTGATGTTGGGGGAGGATTAGAATGGGATGGGGCTGGGAGAGTAAAATGGAGAGGGGAAAAATATTTGGTGTGGGAGGGATGAAAAATCTACAATTGGCCGGGTATTGGGAGAGTAAGTGGGGATTGAGGATGGAGGGGTTAATTCTGAGTGGATGAAATAGGAATGAGGAAAGAGCAAAAGGAGAAAGATTAGTATGTTAAAGCGGATGTAGAGAGAGAATGGAAAAAAAAACTAGAAGAGAGAAGAAAGGACAAATGGACAGCAGATGATGGAGAGTTAGCAGAAAACATGAAGAAACCAGAAGAAAGTGGCTGGAGCAATTGCAACTGTGTAACTGAGCTGAGGTATTCTGTTTATGTAATTCCTTTTTGACATTGCCACTTGTTCTCTTTCCCCAGTAGGTCATGTATTGTTATTGTCTGAAATGTATTGGTTTAATATTTGCAGTGTTGCCTTTTGATAGGTATGGTGTGGTGCTTTGTGAGTCCTGGTAGTGCTGTTAGGATACGGCGGGTTTTCTATTGGTTCTAAATGGGCTGTGTTTGTAGTAGTTCCTAATGTGCCTGGCGGTTGGCACTGGATTATAGTAATGTAGAAATCTTTTAGTCTGTCTTTATCCATACACTCATTAAGAGACATGTTTACTAAAAGTTAGTGTATGTTAGCATTATGCAAATATTTATGCAAATTGACGTGCTGGCACTTTGAGGAAATTCTTTGGTTTTGTGCGGCAGTTTGGGCACTCGGGCTCAAAAAGGTTAGCCATCACTGCCTTAGAGCAATGGCCTCCGGATATCGGGTAGCATAGTCCAGTATGACAAAAATATACTTGTCTCGGAGGGTTTGCTCCATGGGATCTACCAGGTTCATGGCCACTTTTCAAATGGAGTTTTAATGATGGGCACTAGATGGACAGATCGGACTCTGGTGGGGTTATGAAGTTGGCAGGTGGGGCATGGCTGGCAATATAACTGCACCTGTTTATAGACCCCTGGCCAGAAAAATCTGGCCAAAATATGCTCCAGTGTTTTCTCCACTCCCAAGTGTCCCAGCAATAAATGGCTATGGGCCAATGAGAACACCTGCTGATGATAGAGCCGGGGAACTATTTGTTGCTCTATCTCTTCCCCCTCTAGGGCACCCTCGGACACTCTGTATAATAAATCTCCCTTTAGCACAAAATAGGGAAAGGTTCTTGCAGGAAACTCTCTATAAACTAATGTAACCCCATCCACCTCTAGAACCGGCTTTCAGGCATGTTTAAGGGACTCATCCTCTTGCTGCTCCTGAAGCTCCCTGGGTCTTCCCCCAGCCCCCACTCTTGGAAGGGGACAATTGTATTTGGGTCACTACCTCTGAACCCTCATCTATACCCAGAGGTTTCTTCACTAGGCTCTCCCTCCCCGGATCCCTCCCCCATAGCTGCCCCCAGATTCTGCTGGTAGCATAGCTTTTCCCGGTGTCACCAATGCTGGGACTTAGCAGGTTTGGAATCCACGACATATAGAGCTGGGTCTTCCAGGGGAAAGATCTCTGGGAAATCTTCCTGGTCCAAAAGTTGTCGGGCCCATATCACTCCGAAATTTGGGTAGCCTCGACCGAACACCACTGGATACAGAAGCCAGGGCAGCACCACGACCTTGAACATGGCTTGCCCTGCTGGAGTCTTAAGTGAAACCTGTGCCGTTGGATACTACCTCTAATCTCCATGTACACAGGACAGTGTTACCGTCCTTGCATAATCCATTTGAAATCAAGTTATGATTTTCTGGCGAATATGGGTCTGCACACTTCCGGAGTCTATCAATGCCTAGAGGCGGGATCCCTCTAGCGCCACCGGAATCACAAAGTTCTGTGCCCCAAGGTGTAGAGTGTCCACAAAAATGCAGATGTAAGGGGTGGTTAGGCTGACATTCATAGGTTCTTCCGTACCCAGGGGACATTCTTGAGCAAAATGTCCCCAGGATCCACATCTAAAACAAGTGAAGGGGTCATGGGCAGGGCCATGCTCTCGCCTAGGAGGTGACTCTAGGGGTCAGAACATGGGAGCCAACAGCCGCTCCAGCTTTCCCTTCCATCCTCTTGGGCTGAAGGGTGACTTCTTTACCTTCTCACTGTTCTCTTGCAACCCTACCACAGCTTCCTCTTCTGCAACTGTGTTAACCCTGCAGTAATCCAGCTCCAACAAATTTTTAGCAGCCTCCAGTGACCAAAACAAAGCCTGCCTGCCTGGCATTGACTATACCTTCTTCAAGCTCCCTAACTAGGGCAAGGCTAACCGTCTCAGCCAATACTGACCTACTGTAGAGGCCCAGCCCTGGAGGGATGTGGATTTGCCCTTAGTCACGTGATTAGAGGAGAACCCCCTGCCACCATATGTGGCAGTGTGGCGTGTGATGGGAAGGTGTTCTCTTTAAAACACAGGCCAGACAGCAGTTCAGGAAAAACAAGCAGTTTTTATTCTTCCCCAGCTTGTTAAACCTCCACAAAACAAAACCCAGAACAGACAGCAGTTCAGAGAAAGCAAAATCAGCTTTACTTCTCTCCCAGCCCGTTAAACCTCCACAAGATGGTTCTCCCAGCCCTTCCTCCAGCCCCAGTTAAAGTTCCTACCTCAGAACTCCTCTGCACAGCTTGCCTTGGAAGGACATCTGGCTCCATAGGCCTCTCTCCCTGCTGCGGCCTGCTGGGTTCTTAACTTCTCCCTGTGAGCCATGCCATCCCATCCCAGCCCTGAACTCTGGGCTGCAGACTATCTTAAATCGGACTGTTGATACTCCCTTAGGAGAGCGATGGGTATCATTCTATAGATCCCATCAAAATACTTTTTAAGATATGGCAACCAGAATTATGCCTGGACAGAATGAACAAAGATTGCTAACAGAGGGAGGAGTGGCCTAGTGGTTGGGGCAAGTTACCTCAGGCCGGCATGTCGGGGGTTCAAATACCACTAGAGGACAGCAACCTTGGGCCGGAAGGACTGGGGTTTCTAGTCCCACAGGTGCTTCTTGTGGTCTTGGGAAAGCCACTTAACCCTCCATTGCCCATGTTCCCTGTAAGTATTAGTGTATGTGTCTCATATCCCCTCGTGTTAAATGTATCCCCCAATTGTGTTGTGACCACTTTGATTGAAGGATAAGGTGGTATACAAAACTGTCTAAATAAATAAATAAACAGAGATTACGGAAGCTAGCAAAGTTTACAACACAGTAATAATGGGAAATTTCAATTACCCTAGTATTGACTGGGTCAATGTCACATCAGGATATGCTAGAAAGATAAAAGTTTCTAGATGAAGTAAATGACTGTCATGGAGGAGCTGATTCAGGAACAGACACGCAGGGATGCCATTACAGACATAGTTCTCATTGGAACGCAGGACTTAGTGCGAGAGGTAACTATTTTGGGGCCACTTGGCAATAGCGATCATAACATCATCACGTTTGATTTAATAAATGGAGAGAGGATAGCAAGGAAATAGATTGCACTAGCATTTAATTTTCAAAAAGGTGACTATATTAAAATGAGGAAAATGGTTAAGAAAAAACTAAAAGGAGCAACTGCAAAGGTTAAGAGTTTACATCAGACATGGGTGTTATTTAAAAATGCTATCTTGGAAGACCAGACCAGATGTATTCCATGCTTAAAAAAAGGTGGAAGGAAGCCAAATGACATCTAGTATGGCTTAAAGGTGAGATCAGAGAGGCTATTATAGCTGAGAAAGAATCTTTCAGAAAATGGAAAAAAAAGTCAAATGATGAAAATAGGAAACAACAAAATGCTAGCAAGTCAAATGCAAGGCATTGATAAGAAGGCAAAAAGAAAATTTGCAAAGAAGCTTGCCGTGGAAGCAAAAGTGCATAATAAAAGCTTTTTCAAGTATATTCGTAACAAAACACCTGTGAGAGAGTCAGTTTATTATTAGCATTTCAATTTGTTGTACATATTGCCCTTCCTATTAAGAATGTTGTTGTAAAAGGTTTTGAAGGAATAATTTTCATATCGTAAGGATTTTAGTTATATGCTAATTAGAACATAGAGACTTGTCATTTGGAATGAGCAGAAATAAATTTATCTCGTTTACCAGCAGGTCATTTAAAAGTAGCAGGAACTTTTCATAAGTTTTAATAGTTGTTTGTCCTCTTTTAAGTTGGCTGCTTCTGTAGTGTGACATTAAGAAATAACTTTGTTGTGTGTTGTAGAGATATTCTTAAAGCAGTTGCAAGCTGACACTTTTTGTTTGCCAATGGTTTTCCGTTATAGTCTTGAAGAATTTTATCTGATCCACACAATTGAAGAAATATGAATTTTGATAATAGAACGGATGATTGAAATTGTTGTTTTATAATAGGAAGTTTAAAAGAACATGAAACCTGGGAAATATTTAAAATTCTTGTCTAATGAACTCTGTAAAGCCTGAGCAAGTAAGAATACTTAGAGGCAGATGACTGATGGAATATATTTTTAAACTAAATGAAGCCCATATTAGGGTTGGAAATAAGAATAAGATTATTGTCCTTTTTTCCTGTTTCTTTTGGAAATAAGGTTCTATGATTGATTTTGCAGCAGTAGAGTGTTTGCGCAGATAGTGTTATTTTCCTTGCTATCTGTTTGGGTTTGAACTATAATATGGAATGGATTCTCCGAGTCAGTGGATTAGGGGAATGCAGCGTACATTGCAATAATAGCTTGAAAGAAAAAGACAGCACAGATAATATAACAGTAACATAGTCTGGCAGAGTTTAGTGTTTACAGTAACTCTGTAGCGAGAAATATCGTCAGTTATCCAGCGAGAAAGCCTTGACTGCAAGTTCTGTTAGAGAAGTTTCTTTTAAACAAAAAATAGTTACAGTTAAATTACAGTCTGAATGTTGCTAATTCTTTTTTTTCCCACCCATGAATATATAACAACTTTTGATTCCAATCGCTAGCAGTAGAAATAAATACGCACGACTATGATTTCATTTAAAAAATACGGCTAACATTATTTTACAGGGATCTTATATTTGACAAGTCTGATAGAGCGGGGAGGACAAACCCAATTAACTATTTCTTTATTTGTGAGCATATGATGTGTGAGCATATCCTGGTTAAAAGAGAATGTGCATGTTGAATGCAAAAGCAAATAGGACCTCTTAGAGTTTCTTATATCTGCAGAATAAGAATCTCTAGAGTACATATTTTAATTGATGTGAATGAATGGGAAGTTCTTCAATGTGTGATAGCGTTTTAATGTATTTAGATATAAGTTGTGTGAATCTGTATGACATAACAGACTAAGAAAAGTTATGAAGGTGTTTGAAGGAAATGCAGATACAAGTGAAAATTGAATTGCACGTCAAAGTCAAAGCCAAAGCAAGTTTATCTAATTAAAAATAAAGAAAAGGAAAACATTTTTAAAAAAGGTATCTAGTCTGCCCTTCCATATCAAACACTACAACAGTCCCCTTTTTTTCCCTTAGAAATACTCTGTGTTTGTCCCATGCTTTTTTAAATTCAGATATCGTCCTCATCTCTACCACCTCCACTTGGAGACTATTCTAAGCATCTATCACTCTTTCCATAAAGAAATATTTCCACATATTACTCTTGAGTCTATCCCCTTTCACCCTCATCCTATGTCCCCTCGTAGAAGAACTTGCTTTCAATCGAAAGAGGCTCTCCTCCTGTGCATTTTTGCCACGGAGGTATTTAAACGTCTCAATCATATCATCTCTATCCTGCCTTTCCTCTAAAGTATACATATGAAGATCCTTAGGTCTATCCTCATATGCTTTATAACGAAGACCACTAACCATTTCAGTAGCCACCCTCTGCATAGACTTCAGCCTGTTAATATCCTTTTGAAGGTGCGGTCTCCAGAATTACACACAATACTCCAAATGAGGTCGCACCAAAGACTTATACAGAGGCACTATCACTTTCTTTCTTCTGATGGCCATTCCTCTCCCTATGCACCCAAGCATCCTTCTAGCTGTCACCGTTGCCTTTTCTACCTAGCTACTTTCAGATCATCTGACACAATCACGCCTAGGTCCCACTCTTCTTTTGTGGATAGAAGTACTTCATCCCTTATACTGTATCACTCCCTTGGATTGCTGCAGCCCAAATGCATGTCCTTGCATTTTTTAACATTAAATCTCAGCTGCCAAATCCTAGACCATTCTTCAAGCTTAGCTAGAACCCTCCTCATGTTACCTACACCTTTCTGAGTGTCTACTTTATTGAAAATTCTGGTATCATCTGCAAAGAAGCAAACCTTACCTGACAGTCCTTCCAGCAATATCCCTAACAAAGATGCTAAAAAAAATGGGATCAAGGACAGATCCCTGCAGCATACCACTGGTAACCACCTCCTCCTCAGAGTAAGCTCCATTTACCTTATTTTCTGTAACACAGTTTTGATTAATTTTCAGAATGACTGAAATCCTTTTTTTATATTGTCAAATGGACCATATGTATAAAGATGTCTTGCAACCAACAAGATGAAGTTCACCCATGGACCACAAGTGCCTAGAGCATAGTTACTCATCTGTAACAGGTGATCTCTGGGAACAGCAGGAATTTAGTCTTCACATATGGGTATCATCGGTACCTTCAGAGCCTGCGCAGGAATGCTCCCTAGCGTCCAATTAGAAAGCTTTTGGGAGCATCCCACAGCGCCTGCATGCTGCCTTCCCGCCTTTCCCAACTGCCTCTCTCCAGTAGAGTTTTAAAGCTGTGACAAAGAGAGAGAGAGGGAAAGAAAAGAAAAGAGAGATACAACGCCTAGGGGAGGTGGGTGGGTTGTGAAGAATAAATTCCTGCTGTTTCCGGAGATCACCTGTTACAGGTGAGTAACTATGCTATCTCCAGGAACAAGCAGGAATATAGTCTTCACATATGGGGACTCCCTAGCTACAGATGCCAGTGAGAGACCCCAGAAGTTGTGTGCCCTTGTGAAAGGGCTCCACGTCCCCCCATGGATCTCTGGCATCCTACTGGGAATGGTGGGTAGGAGTTGATTAAGTATGGAACAGGTGTCGTAGAACAGCCTGAACAAACAAGGCATCCCAGCGGGAGTCCTTGTCCAAGCAGTAATGGGCTGTGAAGGTACGAACAGAGGCCCAACTAGCTGCTCGACAGTTGTCGTCAATAGACACCGAGTGTAGATGAGCCATTGAGGCTGCCATGGCTCTCACATTGTGAGCTGTGACATGGCCTTCCAGAGAAAGGCTTTTACTGTGATAGGTAAAAGAAATGCACTCTGCAATCCAATTGGACAATGTTCTCTTGGAGACTGGAAGTCCCAAATGAGAAGGATCAAAAGCAACAAAGAGTTGAAAGGACTTTCTATGTTGCTGTGTTCTTTGTAAGTAAAAAGCAAGTGCTCTTTTACAGTCCAAAGTATGAAGATTCCTTTCTGCATTTGAAGCACGAGGCCTTGGAAAAAACACAGGTAGGTAAACTGCTTGGTTTAAATGAACAGGTGAGACCACCTTTGGCAAAAAGTGTGGATGAGTCCTAAGGACTACCTTATCATGATGGAATCTCGTACAAGGAGGATCAGCCACTAATGCTTGCAATTCACTGATGCAACGTGCTGATGTGATTGCAATGAGAAAGATAACCTTCCAGGAAAGGAACTTCAATGAGGTAGTAGCTAGAGGTTCAAAAGGTGGCTTCATGAGCTGTCCAAGAACCAGATTTAGGTCCCATGCTACCGGTGGTGGCCTAATGGGAGGCTTAGTTAGAAGGAGGCCCCTCATAAATCTCGCTATAAGAGGATGAGAGGAAATAGGATGTCCATTTAAAGGCTTGAAAGAAGCTGAAATAGCACTTAAATGGACTCGTACTGAGTTAGTCTTAAGCCCTGCATTTGATAAATGGAGGAGATACTCCAATAATGATTCCAGAGGTATCGCTAGGGGGTCAAGACCCTTCTGCGAACACCATATGGAAAACCTTTTCCACTTGAAAGCATAAGAGCATCTTGTGGAAGGCTTTCTAGAAGCATAAAGGATATCCTTCACTTGTTGAGACAGGTTAAGAGTATGAAGGTCTAGGCCCTCAGCAACCAGGCCCTGAGATGCAGAGAGTGGGGATCGGGATGCCACAACATCCCGTCCTCCTGAGACAGGAGATCTGGAGCAGATCCTAACTCCAGAGATGGAGCTTGAGAGAGATGTAGGAGCAGAGGGGGTACCACACCTGCCGAAGCCAATTTGGAGCTATGAGAATCATATGGCCTCTATCTCTCTGAAGCTTGAATAGGGTTTTGGGCATTAGGGGAATGGGTGAAAAGGCATATAGGAAGTCCTGATCCCAATGGAGGAGGAAAGCATCCCTGGCCTGAGATCCCTGAGCCGGAATTCTGGAACAGAATCGGGGAAGTCTGGCATTGAACGGACTTGAAAAGAGGTCTATGTCCGGAGTTCCCCAAATTTGAAAAATGTTTGCTATCTGGTCTGCACGAAGAGACCACTCGTGCGGAAACAGAACTTGACTGAGTCTGTCTGCCCAGGAGTTTTGAATGCCTGGCAGATACACCGCAAGGAGATGAATCTGATGCTCTCTGGCGAGGGCCCATAGACGCAAAGCTCCATTGCAAAGCGACAGAGAGCCTGTTTCTCCCTGCTTGTTCAGATAGAACATAGCTACTTGATTGTCCATCTGAATTAGGACTGTCTTGTAGCTCAGCTGGGTGTGGAACACTCGAAGAGCAACGAAGATTGCTCTGAGCTCCAAGAGATTGATGTGTAGATGGGTCTCCTGTGGAGTCCAGGTGCCTTGGGTAGAGAGATCTTGCAGGTGAGCTCCCCAACCCACCTGTGAGGCGTCTGTTATCAGAGTGACCTGGGGTAGGGGCTGTTGGAAAGGGGACCCCCACCAACAGGTTTTGGGTTGACTGCCACCATTGTAGGGACAAAATAAGGCGACTTGAGTGTGCTATTTTGTCTGATAGGCAGCCTGATGCTTGGGTCCACTGAGTGGATAGAGTCCATTGGGCTGCTCTCATATGGAGGCGAGCACAGGGAACCACATGCATGGTACATGCCATGTGGCCTAGCAATTGTAAGATTTCCCGAGCAGTGAGATGAGTCTTTAACAATGCTTGGGAAGCTAACTGTACAATGCGAAGGCAGCGGGGCTGTGGAAGATAGGCCCTTGCTTTCCTGGTATCGAGCATAGCTCCTATAAACTCTAGAGATTGAGTGGGAGTTAGGTTGGATTTTGGGATGTTTATGACCAGGCCCAAATACTGAAGTATAAGCATTGTGCAAGACAGGGAAATTCTGGCCTCTGACTCTGATGGGGCTCGAATGAGCTAGTCGTCTAAGTAAGGGAAGACAAATATTCCTAGAGTGCGAAGAAATGCTGACACTACAACCATGCATTTCGTAAACACCCTTGGTGCTGAGGCCAGACCAAAAGGAAGAACCCTGTACTGGTAGTGCTTCCCCTGAAATAGAAACCGAAGGAATCTTCGGTCAGTTGAATGGAAGAGAACATGGGTGTACGCATCCTTGAGATCTAGAGAACAAAGCCAATCCTGACTCTGAAGGTATGGCAGAAGAGTTCCTAAAACCTGACTACACTACACTAATCACCTGCTTCAACTCAATATCAGATTGGCTACTCTCCCAAAATCTCAGAATCAATTTTAAAAAAACCGAAGTCCTGATTATCACTAGGAACAAAGACTTCTCTCCTCCACCAACTCTAAGAACACGAGATGCTGAACTACCACTCAAAACCTCAATACGTTATCTGGGTGTTATACTTGACCAACGACTTGAATTTAAAGATCACATAAAAAATACTGTAAAAGCCATTTACTACAAAATCAGGACCCTTCGGCACCTCAGACCTATGCTTGAACCATCTGACTTCCGTACTACCTTCCAGGCATTAGTCACTCCTCACTTTGACTATGCAAATATCGTTCTTCATGGCCTACCCAAAAGCACTCTAAACCCGCTTCAATTGGCCATGAATACAGCGGCCAGAGTTCTTCATGGATCCCCAAAGAGCCAACATATTACTCCCATCCTATTTGACCTTCACTGGCTCCCACTAGCTTGCAGAATTTTATACAAAGCTCTCATCCTGACCTTCAAAGCATTCCACCATATCTCATCATCCTCCTTATCTGATCTCCTCCAACACACACAGAACACCAGATCTAGGCGTTCTGTAACAGAGAACATACTAACAGTCCCAAATGACAGCAAAAAACTCACTCAAACAACCACATTAAGAGCTTTCTCTTCCTTCGCCCCTAGATGCTGGAACAAGCTACCACCTAGTCTTAGAGCACAAAAAGACCTGTCCCAGTTCAGAAAATCCATAAAAACGCATCTCTTCCTACAACACTTCTCTCAATATACTGACCCCCCTCTCACACAAACCATTGATCACGGCTAGCCAAATAAGCTCCCGAAATCATACTACTCGATCTAGACCAAGCCTCACAAATCCTACCTTTAGAACTTGAGCATTTAAGAACCTATTGTAAATAATTGAAAATATCTGTTAATTGTTAATCCCTGTTATCCATGTTTTTATTCCTTGTTCTCTGTAAACTTAACATTTGTTTTATGTTTAAGTACAAAATTTGTTAAAATGTAAACCGCGCTGATGTCAAGAGTGCGGTATATAAAAGCTGTTAAATAAATAAATAAATAAATAATAAATAAATCATCTTGAACTTCTCCTTTAACAGGAATTTGTTCAATTCTCTGAGGTCTAAAATGGGTCTGTGTCCCCCTGTTTTCTTTGGAATAAGGAAATAGGGGGAGTAAAACCCTGTACCCTCTTGGGAAATGGGTACGTTTTCTATTGCCCCGTGGGCAAGAAGTAAATTGACCTCTTGACCCAACTGATTCTCGAGTGAAGTCTGAAAATTGAACTGTCTTACAACTGTAAAAGGGGGCATGTTGAGGAAATGAAGCTTGTACCCCTCCTTTACAATGGAGAGAGTCCATTCTTCTGCTGTTATCTGCTCCCATCTGGGGGCAAAATGACACAACCTTCCTGGAATGGTGGAGGGCTCTGGCTCGTTGAGGGCCAGGAAGGCCAAGTTCTCTAGATGGGAGTCAAAGCCCCTGTGGAGGCTGAGTCTGCTGGGCCAGTTGAGGCTTAGCAAACTTTGTTTTTCTTTGTTTTGGTGGCTGCTGTCCCTTTCAGGCAGACTGACCTGTAGAATGTCCCTGCTGGGTATGGGAGGGGTAAAACCTATTCTTTTTAGAGAAGAATGATTTCTTGTAGGATTTTCTCCTTGCAGGATCAGCTATAGCCTTGAATAGTCTATCCAAAGTGGTATTATCAGCATCCAGCTCATTAGCTTTCTCTTGCCAATTTTTGCTAAAGAGATTTTGGCCTGTGCAAGGGATATTCCCCAGTTTGTCCTGTACCCAGAGTTCTAAGTCAGATGCCTGGAGCCAGGCAATCCTACGAGCACCTATGGCAATGGCAGAGGTTCTGCTTATGCACTCAAAGCAGTCAAAAGCTGCACGATTAACAAACTTGGAAACATCTTGGGCATGTTTGACAAGTGTAAGATAATCTTGCCTCTTATCATCAGGAAGGAGAGGGCTCATAAGCTCTAGATCTCCTGTAACCTCCTTAAGGAACATTCCCATATATAAAATGTAGGTACTAATCCTGGCAGAAAGCATAGAGGCCTGGAAGGTTCGACGCCCAAAGGCATCAAGAGTCCTACATTCACGTCCTGGTGGATTAGATGCATGTCTTTTTGCACTCTTGATCCTTCTCATAGCTGATTCCACTACCATAGAGTGGTGTGATAACTGGGTTTTCTGAAATCCAGGACAAGGAGGTACTCGATACATGGTATCAAGCCTACAAGAATGAGGAGAGGTGGTAAGAGGTGTTTCCCACATTCTTAGCATGAGATCATGCAAGATCTCATGAATAGGCAAAGTAGCAGCCTCTTTGGGAGCTTTAGGATATTGTAAAATCTCCAATTCCTTTGCTCTGGGCTCTGTTTCAGGAGCCACTGTGATGGAAAGACCTCTAGCCACCTCCCGAATGAAATCCTGAAAGGATATAGCCTCTGGAGGAGACATCCTATGTTTAGGAGAGGAAGGCTCCTCAGAGAGAAGTACTCCGGTACCGACAGAGCTGTCAGAATCCTCAGACTCCTCGGAGGATTCAAAGTATCTCTTGTCCGGGTGCTCTTGCAAAGCACGATACCAGTACCGATCGAAGTCGGTACTGGAGGGGTCCGGTACCGGCCTGTCGATACCGGAGGAAACAGCATGACTCGGTGTCGGTAACACAGTCGCCGATGTCGAGGCTGTTGGTACCGGTATCGGTGCCCGAACCGGTGTCGATACTGGTTTAACCATCTGAAGCGGTCCTGAAGGCACCGAAGTGGCAAGGAGAGCCGCCAGACTGCGTTCAATAGCCAAGAACCTCTGGTCTATTGACGCTGCCGATGCCTGCGTATTGGTACCGGACGAAGCGGCCGATACCTCAGAGCATGATACCAGTAGTTCTGCCGAGGTTGAGGCCTCGAGAACATCCTGAAGCCCCGATAGTGCTTTGGAAGCTGAAGCCTCTCGCCGGGGCAATTTTGCCAGTACAAGTCCCTCAAGGGCAACGCCAGAGGCATCTCGATGCTTGGAAGGAGATCTACCCTTTGAGGACCGGCCAGATTTATGTTTGGTTACCTGATATCCATGGGAGGAAGACGAAGCCCTGGAAGACGTCGATGCCATGGATGCTGAATCGGAGGGAAAAAGGGTGCTAAGCTTAGCAGCTCGGTTCTGCCGACCCCTCTTCGACATCATCCCACAGGCAACACACTCCAAGATGGAGTGGTCAGGACATAAACATTTAAGGCACCACTCATGAGTGTCAGTGACGGAGATGGTACCGCCACACTTGGAACACTTTTTAAAACCCGAGGCGGGTTTTTCTATTCTGAAGGAAAGGTTGGGCCTAGTGCCCAAAATGGCACGTGGCACCCGACAGAAAAAAGACTGGAAAATCCAGAAAAAAAGATTACAACTTTTTTTTTTTTTTTTGAAAAAAGAAAGAAAGAACCGGCAGTACCGGTATAGCGTCGAGGAAGGCAGACGCTACCACAAAAAAGAATAAAAAAGATGGGATAATTTCTGCGGTGACAGGAAAACGACCTGCTGGCTCCGCGGAAAACAAAGAACTGGAGAGAGGCAGTTGGGAAAGGCGGGAAGGCAGCACGCAGGCACTGTGGGATGCTCTCAAAAGCTTTCTAATTGGATGCTGGGGAGCGTTCCCGCGCAGGCTCCGTCGGTACTGACGATACCCATATGTGAAGACTACATTCCTGCTTGTTCCTGGAGATTACTCTGAAGCGAAATGAAGTGGAAGGCGCTTCCCCGCTGTGGCATAGTAACATAGTATATGATGGCAGATAAAGACCAGCAGAAGATTTTATTTATTTGTTTATCGATATAGCTCTCTATTTATTTGCCTATTTATTTTGGACATGGGCATGTTTTATAATGATTCTTTACAGAATCAGAGGGGGGACTGTTGAGAGGTCTTGAAATGGGATAACAGAGCCCTCTGAAAGGGTTAGTATGAAGAATGGTTTAGAATTTACTAACAGCCTGAAGCCTGGCAGTTTGGAATTCACTAGCAACCTGGAGAGCAATGTGTACCCAAAACCAAGGCCATGTTTAGCAGAACGGGACAGAATGTTTTTCCTTTTCTTAATTCAGCTGAGCAATATGTCTGTGCTTACTTTGACCTATAACATGACTTATAATACGTAAACAAACGTGATGTTGAAACTTGACATAGAGCTGAATTTGAAACATGTAGCAGTTTTCTCTCAATAAATGAGGTGCTCTGGCCTAGCGAGGAGCAGGGGATTTACAGGAACTGCGCAAGTTTGCAGGACTGTGGGCCCCTTCCCCTTAAGGCCTTAAGAGTACTGTGTGTTTAACATAATTCTCTCTGTTTTGTTTTTATTTGATTCTTCCTTATTTGCATTTGAATTTAGAGAATCAAAGCCAAAGAACAGAGGTCAGTTATTTGGTAGCCTGGTCAGAAGTAGGCCATGGGTAAAGAGATGTCTTTCTTCAAAAATCATCTGTAGTACCAGAAGATTACAGAGTGGCCTATCTAACGTCAATTTTTAAAGAGTTCCAGGGGTGATCTGGGAAACTACAGACCGGTGAGCCTGATGTCAGTAATGAGCAAAATGGTAGAAACCATTATAAAAAAACAAAATTATTTTACATGTAGACAGTCATGGTTTAATGGCAGAAAGCCAACATGGATTTAGCCAAGGAAAGTCTTGTCTCACCAATCTCTTATCTTTTTTTTGAAAGTGTGAATAAACAGGTACATAAAGGTGAGGAAGATTTTCAGAACATGTTTGGCAAAGTCCCTCATAACAGACTCTTGGGGAAATTAAAAACCATGGGATAGGAGGCAATGTATTATTGTGTATTAGGAAATGGTTGTAACATAGAAAACAGAGAGTAGGGCAAAGTGGCCAATTTTCTCAATGGAGAAACATGAATAGTGGAGTACTCCAGGGATCTGTGCTTTGCCTGCTGCTTTTCAACATATTTATAAATGACCTGGAAATGGGAATAACGAGTGAGGTGATCAAATCTGCACATGACACCAAATTATTCAACATTGTTAAAACGCAAGAGGATTGTAAAAAAATTGCACGAGGAACTTGATAAATTGGGAGGCTGGGGTTACAAATGACAGATGGCATTTAAAGTGGACAAGTGCAAAGTTATGCATGTGGAGCCAAATTCCATAATGTGCACGTCCGGCCTATGGACACATCTAAAACAAAAACACACCCCTCTTTGAGCCTAATTCCACATCCGCTGATCTGGACATGCCCGCGGGTCCGGAATCGGGGAGAGATGTGTTCGGCAGGCACATTCAAGCGCTATTCAGCAGGCCCTATGCTTCGGACATGGGGAAATGTCTTGGACATCCCTGCGCCCACTGTATTCTGAAACATTACATGTTTCGGATCCTGCCCATCCCCGCCGGATGCCACACTCCTTGGGAAAAATATGCATCTCCTAAGCAACTCATCACAGACAACAGTTTGCAGATGCACACTAGACTGAAATACCAATGAGAAATGACAGCTGCTGCAACCTAGACCATATACCAGTCCCCCTCATGCCATGAAAAGTGGTAGGTAAGCCCAGTGCAACCTAATATGGTATATCAGAATGTAAATGTGGACATGTATGTCAGGACATACCTTGCATCAAATTGTACGTGGCATTAGGAACCAGCCCCAATGATTCCTGCCCTGGTCATCTCTACAAACACGCCTTAAACTACTAAGGATAGACCCTGACCAAGTCCATAGAAACCTGAACTAACCTTGCAGGTCCCCAAAGGATGCATAATATTGTTGAACAACAATTGTATGCCCTTTTCGTGCCTCTGGCCTATAGGTGCACTCATTCTGCTGCTCTGCATTACCATTTCCCCTCTTCTCTCTCCCTACACCCCTCCCCTTGAACACCGCTTTTCTGCCCAGATTGTTTCTATCTGTGCCCTTCCCTTCTACTGCCAAATCCGGAAATCACTCCCTTCACCTTGTTGCTCCATATTTCTGGAACAAATTACCGTATACATTGTCACTGGCCCTTCTCCCTTCTGAAATCCAGGCTGAGTGCTCACCTCATCAGAGCCGCTGTTCGATCAGATCCGCCTAAGCTCCCTTGTGTTTTCTGACCATTCCCCCTGGATGTATCCTGTTCACAGCTGCTGTGTTGTCTGTCCCGACTAGATTGTAAGCTCTGCTGAGCAGGGACCATCTGTTACGTATGTCTGTGCAGCACTGCGTATGCCATGTAGCGCTATACAAATGATCAGTAGTAATTGTTGTAGTAGGACCTGCTGGCTATGGCATCTGAGTTCCACCTATCTGGGTACTGGCATTTCTTATAGAAGTTACACTTGTCCCATCTGGCATATGTCAGTCTGTATACATCCACTACCTGTGGGGCAAACCTGTCTGTCTTCCAACAGCCAGCTTTGTGGCACTGCTCCCCTGGTCAGGGTTGTGTGGGCATGGGAGGGGATCCCCTGTGCCATCACACCAAGTAGCCAGACTCCAGATTTATCACCACTCTCGCTGCTCTCATTGATCCTGGCCTGGGTAAGGATGTGGGCCGCATGGGACAATCCGGGGAATGTTGACACTACATCAGTTGTGTCTCCCAGTGCCAGGCACAGCGGATGTATGGCTGCCCTACCACACTGCCAACAATATCGGATTAGAGTAACCTATGTAAAATAATCCAGAAGGAATCAGCATAGGTTCCCTATGGCTAAATGATAAAACATATCCCTGTCAATAATAAGGACCCTCAGAATAAGGAGCATGTATTAGTGCAAACAGCACTAATACATGCTCAACAGCAAAATGTGCATCATGGGCATGCATTAGTGCTGTTTGCACTTTTGAGCGCCCTTATTTTGAGGGCCCCTTATTATTGACTGGGATATGTTTTGACATTTGGCTATAGTGAACTCTCTCTGAGTTTGACTGCCCAATCACACTGGCACCTGGTGACGCTGCAGTCATCCATAAGATCCTATTATTATCCTAACAACCTTTAAACTCATAAAAGACATAGCCCCCTCACACCTATCCACACTACTGCATTCACCAACCGGAACTAGATCACACAGACAAAACGCAGCCCACTCCCTTATCACACCAAAAGCTTTCAGGAAGACTAAGAAAACCACTAGCTCCAGAGCATTCACATTCACTGCCCCTACGCTCTGGAACGACCTCCCAATAGACCTTCGCATCATAAAAGACCTCTCTCAGTTCAGGAAAGAACTAAAAACTTACCTACTTACTGAACACTTTGAAATCCCATATTCCCCCAAAACACCTCCATAACAACCATGGACTTACATGCACAAACCCCCGTATTCAAAACTAACTAACTCTAACTCCCTGTTTGTCGTCCCCCCCACACACACTCCCGACTTACGTCATAAAAGGAAAATAAATTCCAAAATATATAGCTGTCCTACACACCACCTGACATATGACATAAAAGGAAATAAATTCCAATACCTAACTACACATGCCCTACACACAACACTCAACCACTGTAAATATCCAATGTAAATAATTTAACGGTTGTTTGTATTATTAATATATCATAAAGTTGAAGTTTATTGTTCAATGTAAATAGTTGAACCTGACCGTTCAATGTAAATAGTTGAATCCGATTGTTCAATGTAAATGTATACAACTGTGTACAATTGTTAAGATGTTTCATGTAAACCGCCCTTGATCGCTGGAAGGGGCGGTATAGAAGAAAATAGATAAATAAATAAATAAAAGATCCAGGTACTGGCCAGGCTTTCATGCCCCCCCCCCTGAATTGCAGATGTACACACCAGATTCCCCCCTCCCCCCATGCACCCCTCAAACTACACACATACACACACTCTCTCTCACTTTCTCTCACAAAAACATGATTCTGCCAAAAGGATGCACTGAATCTATACATAACAGCTATGACATAATATAAGCCGAGGCATCCTGCCCCTCCTGCTCCTGCTACTCTGTCCAATCGGGGCCATCTAACAACTACTAAAGCAGCACGAATCGGGCATGCCCGCGCCTGGTGGGCCTGTGCCTGAGGGCCTCGCCAGAGGGCCCTTTGGCGTGGCCCTTAGGCGGCAGCCCATTGAGCAGCCCCAGATTTTAACCACACACAAGATCCCAGTCTGTGCAACAGCACAGCAACTCATCATCCAGAGACTACCATCATCAATGTAAGTCACAACTCACTTGTACCTACGTGGCGCTACTGCTAATCTGATTACCTGTTACCAATTTCAATTTATTTAAATGCTCTGCCTTGAAATTATTTTGTACAAAACAATAGTCAAACGAATTTGCAGTATACCTGATTGAGTTATATAACCTCTCTCATTCATATGCACGAGCACTATACGCACCCACGTGCTGGAATGCTCTTCCACCCGCCATTCGAGCCATCACCGACCTCGCCCAGTTTAGAAAAGCGCTGAAGCACCATCTCTTCATCCAGCACTATACTAATTCATATGACATCTCCCAACCAGGCGCACCCAGGAACTAGACCACCACCCCCATCGCAGCCACCCTGCAGGATTGCAACCCCACTTACTAGATCACGAGACAATCAGCAGATGGAATTGTGCACATGCTTTGACTAGTCAATCTGTATATAGTTATTAAATCTGTAAATAGTTGTGAGCTGACCAAGTCACCTGTGACAGCTAGCTTGCCTGTACATAGTTACCCTGTCAGTCCCGTTTAGAAACCACTGTTCATTGTAAGTCCAGTTGTGGGCCCTGCCTGAGCTGCACGAGTTGTTAAATGTAAACCGCGCTGATTTTAAAGAGCGCGGTATAAAAAAAGACATATGAAATAAATAAATATGTATACCTCCTAACCTCTACCTAGTAAGTTTCCTGTGCACCTTCTACTTATTTTAACTGTTTAATAATGCAACTGATCATATCTAGCTGACTAAGCCACAACCTAAGAACAGGTCCCACATCCTTAACACTTCCACACCATCCCCTCCTTGATTAAACACTATACCCACCCATACACAGCCCACCTCACAAATCTACATCCTACCCCTTACAACACTTACAGAAGATAACAATTATCAATCTCACCTACCACCTTCTCACACAACATACTTCTCCCTCCCCGCCCCAACCACACACTATATCAGACCAAGAACTCCTCACAAGAACCTATAACTATCTCAAAATGGCAATCTACAACCAAACATCTACAAAAACACTAATGTTCTCCTACATCCTAATCACAGCTTCAATGGCGATTCACAGACTAAACTCCTCACCCACTTACTCCATACCAATCATCTACAACCCAAACAGATACTTCCACCCCCACATTTTCCACAACATACCACACTACCACAAAGTAAATCACAATAGACTCATCAATGTAAGACTAAACCCAATTCAGGTAACTGAAACAAAGTTGACTCCACATAAGCAACAACGCTTATCTTGCTACCTTATTAACGCCAAATCACTTAGAAAAAAACTTCCCAAATGTCCAAGACCTAATATCCGAATCCAACATTATATTTATCACCGAGACTATAAATCTATAAGTCTATAAATTAATGAATGGAGTGGAACGGGTAAACGTAGATCGATTGTTTACCTTATCAGAATATAGAAAGACTAGGGGACATGCAATGAAGCTACAGGGTAAACTATTTAAGACTAATAAAAGAAAATATTTTTTCACTCAACGTGTAATCAAACTCTGGAATTTGTTACCGGAGGATGTAGTAAAGGCTGTTAGTGTAGCTGGGTTTAAAAAAGGTTTGGACAAGTTCCTGGAGGAAAGGTCCATAAACCATTATTAAGAAGGGACCCAGGATATCAATGCTTGACCCAGTACAAGCATTGTGGAACCTGTGTCTTTTGGGGAAACTGCTAGGTACTTGTGACCTGGATTGGCCACTGTTGGAAACAGGATACTGGGCTTGATGGACCTTGGTCTGACCCAGTATGGCATATCTTATGTTCTTATGAAATTATTCTAAAACCTGAAGATAAATGCATGGCTGTGTGGATGGTGTCAACGAGTGCGTTTTGGTTTCCTGGACCATGGGATGCTGTTCCAAGGTTTGCAGAGCAGAGATGGCATTCATCTGTCCAAGAAAGGTCTACGTTTCTTCAGTAGCAGACTGACCAATCTACTGAAGAGGGCTTTAAACTAGATTGGTTGGGGATGGGTGAAGTGGAGGAGTGGCCTAGTGGTTGGGGCAAGGTACTTCAGGCCGTAAGGTCGGGGGTTCAAATCCCACTAGAGGACAGCAACCTTGGGCCGGAAGGACTGGGGTTTCTAGTCCCACAGATGCTCCTTGTGGTCTTGGGCAAGCCACTTAACCCTCCATAGCCCATGTTCCCTGTAAAATAGTTATCTCCAAGTTATAATGCCCTGTTCAATGTAATTTTGATTTGTTCAATGTAAACCGCACTGATGCAGAATAGCGCGGTATATAAGAGAATGTAAATAAATAAAAGAAAGCCCCCAGGGTAAGCAAAAGCTCCCAGGTAAGTGAAACATTAAATATCTTTATGGTAATGGGTAAAAGGGGCAACATATGGAAAGCGGCATGTACAAATGCCCATAGCATGGGAAACAAGATCCCAGCTGTTGAAGCTTTAATGGGGGAGGCTGACATGGATTTAGTGGCAGATACAGAAACATGGTTCACAGAAAATCATGACTGGGATGTAACTATACCAAGCTATACTTTATTCAGAAAGGACAGGGTAGGAAAAAGGGGAGGAGGAGTGGCACTATATGTAAAAAATAATATTAAAGCTTTGGGACTACAGAGCTTAAAAGGGAGAAAGGAGGCATTGTGGGTTAAACCAGAAAGAGGGAAAGAGAAATCTATTTGCATCGACATGATATACCGACCTCCCTCATAGGAGGAAGAGGTGAATGGAGAGTTAATTGAAGACATACGCAGCATTGTTAGGAAAGGGGAAGTGATACCGATAGGGGATTTCAATATGCCAGATGTTGAATGGCACATTCCAGCTGCAGTATCATCTAGAAGCAAGGAGATCCTGAATTTTCTACAGGGAGAACTATTCAGGCAATTGGTAACAGACCCCACACGTGAAGGGGCCATACTGGACTTGGTGCTTACCAATGGTGAAAGTGTTTCTGATGTTATAGTGGGAGATCATTTTCCATTCAGTGATCACCAGATGGTGTGGTTCAGTATTAGAACTAGGGCTGTTAGAATCCATTCAAAAGCAAGGGTCTTAGACTTTAGGAAAACTAACTTGCCAAGATGGGCCAATACCTCGGGGAGTCATTAGCGGGATGGGAACAGCTGGGGGATATAGAAAAATAGTGGGCAAAACTGAAAGGGGATATTTTAAGGGCAACCAACCTTTTTGTTAAAATGGTAAATAAAGGTAAAAGGAAAAGGAGACTGCTATGGTTTTCGAAAGAACTAGCTGAGAAGGTGAAGAAAAAGATGGATGTCTTCATGAAATACAAGAGATCACAGAGAAAGGAAGACAGGCATCTATATTTAGAAAAACTTAGAGAAGTTAGCAAAGTAAAGCAAAAGATTCAAAAAGAGGAGGAAATAGCCAATGCAATAAAATGGGAGGATAAGACATTTTTCAGATATGTTAGTGAGAAGAGGAAGGGCAAAAGAGGTATTGTCAAACTCAAGGGTGAAGGGGAGGAATATGTAAAAGTTGATGAGAATAAAGCAGAATTGCTTAACAAATATTTCTGTTCTGTGTTCACAGATGAAAAACCAGGAACAGGAGCTCAGAAAACACCCACAAACAGGAACAGAAAAGAAGGGCATCTTGAACAATTTTCAGAAGACTGCGTTTGTGAGAAACTAGCTAAACTTACAGTAAACAAAGCGATGGGACTGCATGGGATACACCCTAGAATACTGAGGGAACTTGAGGGCGTTCTAGCAGCTCCACGGATTGATCTTTTCAATGCCTCGTTGGAGTCGGAGGTGGTGCCAAAAGACTGGAGAGAGGCTCATGTGGTACCTTTATAAACAAAAGAGGAAGTAAGGATGTGGTTGAAAACTATAGGCCAGTTAGTTTAAATTCAGTGGTGAATAAATTATTGGAAACGCTGCTGAAAGAGAAAATAGTGAGGTTTCTGGAGTCCAGCGGATTACAGGATCTGAGGCAGCATGGATTCACCAGAGGCAGGTCTTGTCAGACAGATCTGATTGTTTTCTTTGACTGGGTTACCAGGGAGTTGGACCGAGGGAGAGCCCTAGATGTGGTGTAGTTAAGATTTCGGTAAAGTCTTTGACACCGTTGCGCACAGGCGACTTATAAACAAACTGAGCACCCTAGGGATGGACCCTAAAATTACTGCTTGGGTTGGAAATTGGTTGAGTGGGAGGCGACAAAGGGTACAGGTAAATGGAGCTCACTCTGAGGAGAAGGAAGTTACCAGTGGTGTGCCCCAGCGCTCTCTCCTTGGTCCAATTCTTTTTAACATCTTTGTTAGTGATATAGCGGAAGGGCTGTCGGGTAAGGTTTGCCTCTTTGCGGATGATACCAAAATCTGCAATAGAGTAGACACCCAGGAAGGTGTAGATAACATGAGGAGGGATCTAGCTAAGCTTGAAGAATGGTCTAGAATTTGGCAGTTGAGATTTAATGTTAAAAAATGCAAGGTCATGCATTTGGGCTGCAGCAATCCAAGGGAGCGATATAGTATAGGGGGTGAAGTACTTTTGTCCACTAAAGAAGAGCGGCACCAGGCTTGATTGTGTCTGATGATCTTAAAGTAGCTAAACAGGTAGAAAAGGCGACAGCAAAAGCTAGAAGGATGCTTGGGTGCATAGGGAGAGGAATGGCTAGCAGAAGAAAGGAGGTGATAGTGCCTTTGTATAAATCTTTGTTGCAACCTCATTTAGAGTATTTTGTGCAATTCTGGAGACCGCACCTTCAAAAGGATATAAACTGGATGGAGTCAGTACAGAGTTTGGCTACTAAAATGGTTAGTGGTCTTCATTATAAAGCACATGAGGACAGACTTAAGGATCTTAATATGTACACCTCAGAGGAAAGGCGGGATAGAGGTGATATGATTGAGACGTTTAAATACCTCTGTGGCATAAATGCACAGGAAGAGAGCCTCTTTCCATTGAAAGCAAGCTCTGTTATGAGGGGACATGGGATGAGGGTGAAAGGGGATAGATTCAGGAGTGATATGTGGAAATATTTCTTTACAAAAAGAGTGGTGGATCTGTGGAATAATCTCCCAGTGGAGGTGGTAGGGATGAGGACAGTATCTGAATTCAAAGAAACATGGAACAAACACAGAGGATCTCTAAAGGAAAAATGGGGACTGCTGTAGTGGTTGATATGGAAGGACAGACTAGATAAGCCATATGGTCCTTTTCTGTCGTCATGTTCCTATGTTTCTATCGTATGCTGTCTCTGCTTTGTCTTTGCAGGTTGAAGTTGTTGTCTCATTCATTCCCCTTCCTTACATTGTCTGTTAATGTTATGCTTAATTGCTGGTTGGATGTGTTTAATCTTAAATGTCTTTCTGTTCTCAATCTGGAATTTTATTGTAAATCACTAAGCTGCCACTGTGATGTACTTAAAGTGGTATAACAAATGTCTGTTAAATATATAAACAAATCAATCAAAACACTGCAAACACAAAAGCCTTTGTAATCCTAGAAAGGATCATACAAAGAGGGAAGAAAAATGAACATCCAATCTTCAGTCCCAAATTCAAAACAAGAAAAATCCAAGCAGAAAAATGACAAAACCTAAAAAAAGGAAAATTGATAGGACCATCATATTCCACTCGATCTCATGATTTAAACCAGCTGGATGAACAAAATTCAAATGAAAGGTTGTGAAAAATAGCTGACTACTTTGGAAAAATGCTGCATTTTTCTTTAAATGCCATTCATGTTGTTTTAAACCATGACACAAAGTTGTTTATGTTGGGGCTATGAATTCCCCTACACAAAAGTTTGGGGGGGGGGTTTCCCCAAGATTTGTATTCTGCTATCCTGAAACAAACAGAGGTGGCTATATTTTATCTGAACAAGCTGAAAGATACAGGATTGCTCTTTCAGTGCCAGGAAAATATAAGGATGTAGAGCTGAGCTTTTTCCCATGGGACAATCCAGAGAGCCATGTATCTGGCAGGGTTAAAGAACTACCTGGCAAATTCAGTCAGATTCTAGTTCACAAAAAGTGGTCCCTGGTATTTTTTGAGTGCGGCACACCAGAGAGAAATCGGATCACAACAGTACATAATAGGAAAGTTTCAGCCTTCTGCAGCAGGAAAGAATCAGATGGAAGATTAACATTTGATGCTTTTGCATTTCTGTGAGGTAAAGGTCTTCGGTATATACATCTTGCAATTCCCCTGGCTGCAAAATGTAAAGTAAGGTGACATTTTTTCCTTGAGTCCTGTTAGACCAGTCCCGACAAATGGAATATTTTCTCTGTGACATCGCCATTTATTTATTTATTTATTTATTTAACAGTATTTTTAAACCGCCTTATCTTATTAATCAAGGTGGTATCACAGCAAACAATCGGGTAAAGTGAGTGTGTTAATCATGCAGTGAGGGTGCAATTTAGTTGAGTGTGTGTTGTATCGTGTGCTAGATTGGGGTGAGCTATGTACAAGGTGTGGTGTGTTGCGTGCTAGAATGGTTTGAGCTATGTACAGTGTGGGCTATATACAGTGGTGCTGTAAAACATTATCTGTACAGGCAGCAATATGTGCTGTTATACATTCTCTTAGGTTATGTGATGTGTCCATAGTGTTCTATGAACAGCATGGTTTTTAGCTGTTTTCTAAAGTCTTTGAGGTCTGTAGTTGTCCTCAAGTCGTCTGGTAGTTTGTTCCATATAGTTGGAGCAGCCATGGAGAGAGCTCTGTCTGTTGTGTCCTTGCGTGTGTGTTTGAATTCACCTGGGGTGCTGACTCGGTTGCGTGTTTGTTTTCTTCTGGGACGAGTGCTGTTGTCTGGTTGAATGAGGGTGTGTAGGCTGTAGCCATGCCATTATCAACCTAAGTCTCTAGAAGCATGATTCAGCATCTGTGACAAAGCATATGGTAAGGAATTTCTGACCTCACACAACCTCAGAGAAATTAATGTTCACCAGAACAGGAAGCATAATTATGTACAGGATTGGTTTCAACAGAAGGCTTGTCAGAAGGTTATGAGCCCACAGAGCCAACTATTGGGAGTACAGCAGATCAATACAGGTTCCAGGGGTGGGTTCTAGACTGGCCTAACAGGACTCAAGGAAAGAACATTATCTGGTAAATAAAATGTCACCTTCCATATTGTCCTGCTAGACCAGCCCAGACAAGTGGGACGAACCAAAGCTACGACTCCACTGGCGGAAAGGAGGCATGGCCGCTTTTAAAATCTCTAAGCCAAAGACTATGTTCACCTGAGTGTGGACATCCAAGGGGTAATGTGTGACAAAAGTTGAAAATGATATTCACATTGCCTCCTGACAAATGTCTGAGGGGGCTACCAAGCTACTATTTGCCTATCAGGATGCTCGCTTCTGAGGAGCCAAGCTTTAAAGAGAGAAGGGAGCAGGGTTGTCCAGAAGGACCAATCCCTAATGGAACAGCCCCCTAAGCTAGGGGTAGCTGCAGGAGGTTCCTGCAGGAGCCACAGGAGGCCCCCCCATGGCCAATCCAGCACCACCAAAACAAATGAGCCTGTGTCGAAGCACACGCCTCACGAGTGACCAAGAAGGAAAGACATAGTGCAGGCAATGCTTTGGCCAGGACTGAATTAGGGTGTTGACACCCTCAAAGCCTACCTCCCTGTGGCAACTGAAACATAGAAACATAACAGCAGAAAAAGACCACATGGCCTATCTAGTCTGCCCTTCCATATCAACCACTACAAGAATCCCCTTTTTTTCCTTTAGAGAGCCTCTGTGTTTGTCCTATGCTTTTTTGAACTTAGATACTGTCCTCATCTCCACCACCTCCACTGGGAGAGTATTCCACTCATCTACCACTCTTTCAGTAAATAAATATTTCTGCATATTACTCCTAAGTCTATCCCCTTTCACCTTCATCCTGTGTCCCCTCTTAGCAGAGCTTGCTTTCAATCGAAAGAGGCTCTCCTCCTGTGCATTTATGCCACTGAGGTATTTAACATCTCAATCATATCACATTTGTCCCACCTTTCCTCTAAAGTATACATAATAAAGGTCCTTAAGTCTGTCCTCAAATGCTTTATAACGAAGTCCACTAACCATTTTAGTAGCCACCTTCTGCACCGACTCCAATCTGTTTATATCCTTTTGAAGGTTCGGTCTCCAGAATTGCACACAATACTCCAAATGAGGACACACCAAAGACTTTTACAGAGGCACTATCACCTCCTTTCTTCTGCTGGTCATTTCTTTCCCTATGCACCCAAGCATCCTTCTAGCTTTTGCTGTCACCTTTTCTACCTGTTTTTAGCTACTTTGAGATCATCAGACACAATCACACCTAGGTCCCGTTCTTTTATCGTGGACATTAGTACTTCAACCCCTATACTGTACTGCTCCCTTGGATTGTTGCAGCTCAAATGCATAACTCTACATTTTTTGGCATTAAATCTGAGCTGCCAAATTCTAGACCATTCTTCAAGCTTAGCTAGATTCCTTCTCATGTTATCCACACTTCCTGGGTGTCTACTCTGTTGCAGATTTTGGTATCAGCCACAAAGAGGCAAACCTTACCTGACAGCCCTTCCGCTATATCACTAACAAAGATGTTAAAAAGAATCGGACCAAGGACAGAGCCCTGCGTCACTCAACTGGTAACCTCCTTCTCCTCAGAGTGAACTACATTTACCTGAACCCTTTGTCGCCTCCCACTCAATCAATTTTTAACCCAAGCAGTAACTTTAGGGTCCTTCCCTAGGGTGCTCAGTTTGTTTATAAGTCACCTAGGCGGAACAATATCAAATGCTTTACTGAAATCTAGCTACACCACATCTAGGGCTCTCCCTCGGTCCAACTTCCTGGTCACCCAATCGGAGCCCTGCGCAGAAGCGTCTCCCCAGCTTCCAAAGAAAGCCCTTTGGAGATGTACCACGCATAAGTGATCCCCCTTCCTGCCCAAGGATGCCATCTTGCTCAGTCAGATGACATAGCTACAGCCAAAAAAGAAGATGGCAACTCCACGGGGAGAAAGGAGGGTTGTGAAGACTGATTCCTGCTGTCCCCGGAGAACACCTGTTTCGGGTGAGTAACTACACTTTCTCTGGGAACAAGCAGAAAGTCAGTCCTCCCATATGGGACTTCCTAGCTACAGACTACCGAGAATCTGTAGAAGCCATGGTCAGGCCGTGAGCAGCAGCACGCGAATCTGAATGTAGACTCTGAAAAGACCCCAGTGTCCAGGGAGAACCATCAATCTGGTAGCCTGAATGAGAAGAGTTGGAGGGTAGGAAATGCCTAGACCCCGAAGAGATTACAGAGCATGGCCTGGCCAAAGGCGCTGTCGCGTCGGGCAATAGTGAGCTGCGAAGGTGTGGACCGAAGACCAGGTGGCGGCCCGGCAGATATTGTCATGGGGACAGAGCGCAAGTTTGCAACTGATGTCGCCATAGCCCTGAGGCTGTGTGCCGCAACCCAGCACCCCAGCGGGGGCCTTGCCTGTTCGTGAGGGCAATGCAGTCCACCACCCAGGTGGACAGGATCTGCTTGTTTACCACCTGCACCAGCCAACTGGGGTCATAGGAGAAGAAAAGCTGGGAGGCTTTGTGGTGGCCCTGGGTATACTGCAAGTAGAAGGACAGGGTCCTCTTACAATCTAAAATAAGGAGAATGGCTGCCGCTCTGTTGATGTGAAGCCATGGAAAGAAGGTGGTACCACTTCCTGATTCAGGTGGAATGAGGACACCACCTTCGGAAGATATTTACAGTGTGCGTGAAGCATGACCCTGTTCTTATAGAACCTGGTGTAGGGAGGATCTGCCACCAAGGCATGGAGCTCGCTGACTCTGCAAGCGGATGTGAGTTCCACTAGGAAGATAACCTTCCAGGAAAGGTACCACAGGTGTCAATAAGCCAGGGCTCGAATGGTGACCCAGTAAGCTGTGACAGTACCACATTAAAGTCCCATTCCGGAGGTGGGCAGATGGAGGGCTTTGAGAGCAGGAGGCCCCATAAGAACTGGGTGACGAGAGGTTGCGCAGAGAGGGGTTTGCCCTCAATAAGGTGGTGGTGTGCCGAAAGAGCATTAAGGTGCACCCTAATGGAGTTGGATGAGTCCAGCCTGCAAGAGATGAAGCAGGTACTGCAGCACTGTCTGCAGTGGGCAGGAGAATGGGATGACCCATCGCTCTGCGCACCACACCGAGAATCTGCACCATTTGAAGGCATAGGCCCACCTCATGGAGGTCTTAAGAGAAGCTAGGAGGTCCTCCTCCACCTCCCTCAAAAGGCTGAAGGGAGCCAAGGCTACCTGTTCAGCAGCCACGCTGTTAGTGCCAGAAACCCCAGAATGGGGTGAAGGAGTGAGCCATCCTCCTGAGTCAGTAATTGCAGGGTGTTCCCCAGAGGGACCGGTGGCTCCATTGACAGGCAGAGCAGCAGCGGGAACCAAGGCTGCCTATGCCACTTCAGAGCCACCAGGATCAGCAATGCCTTGTCCCCGAGGTCCTTAGAAAGGGTCTTGGCAACCAGTGGCATGGTCGGGAAGGCGTACAGGAGGTCCCCCGATCATGAGATGAGGAAGGCATCCGCTGCCACCCAGGACAGGTGAGGCAGATGAGAGCAGAAGTGGGGCAGCTGAGCATTGGCTGGGCTGGCAAAGATGTCCACTCGTGGGGTGCCTCAGAGGCAGAAGAGCTGTTGGGCTGCCCTGGGGTCTAGCCACCATTCACGCAGCCCTAGGACCCTGCTCAGTCTGTCTGCCAGGGCATTTTCCTGAAAACTAAAGGTCACTATTTGGAGTGAAATAGATCCCAACACTCAAAAATGCACTCCACTCAAAAACAAATACAAAAATTATGGCGAATGTCCAGAGCTAAATACTAACAGCATCAACATAACCAGAAGAGAGGGGAAGGTCTCAGAACATCGGGCTACTACAAAAAGCTGAAGAAAAAACTTCAAGCTTTTAGCCCCATCACATCAACGACCAGCCCACCACTCTCCCAGACTATTTTCCTACAAACATTTTATGGCAATACCACTCTTCAGAACATCATCAAAAGAATCCCATCCAGTTGATATGGTCTTCTTAATGAAAGATGATTCTCTTTATCTCGATGAGGTTCAGCATCTAATCCCAACGCCGTATTCATCAGCACCAAATACGCATTTCGCAAACACTGCTTCTTCAAGGGAGAGTTGAAACACTGCCATAAAAAACAAACAAAACACCATATGCTATAAAACTCAATATCAAGCCCAAGACTATACCCTAAAAACTAAATAAAATGAACTCTACTTACTAACCAGATAGACAGACAAGCAAACCTTAAACATCGAGGGCTTTAAACAGCACCCAGGCGCTACACACAAAAACGCCATGCATGCGGTCTGCTCACTAACCCACAGCTTATATACCAAAAACAATACCTTCATGCTCCACCTACTCAACTAAATGCACACTCCCCAATCAATTTGGGAATTCAGGCCACTCGGAGCCACAGTCTTCAATCGACAGATCCAGCGCTGCTCACAAAAAAGTAAAATCTGTTCACGTGTCCGACCGTTGAACCCTCTTTCAATAACATCTGTACAAAAACATCTCGTATCCACAAAAGAATGTCCGGTAGCTAAAAAATTCGGAACAATCGGAGCTTCACAAACTTTGCATCGCAATCTACTGCGGTGCTCACCTATCCTAACCCGAAAAGATCTCAAGGTCTTGCCTATATACAATAAACTGCATGGGCAAAAAATGCCATACACTACCCCAACAGAAGCACAAGAGGTTTGCTTTTTTGTGAGCAGCGCTGGATCTTTCAATTGAAGACTGTGGCTCCGGGTGGCCTGAATTCCCAAATTGATTGGGGAGTGTGCGCTTAGTTGAGTAGGTGGAGCATGAAGGTATTGTTTTTGGTATATAGGCTGTGGGTTAGTGAGCAGACCGCATGCATGGCGTTTTTGTGTGTAGCGCCTGGGTGCTGTTTAAAGCCCTCAATGTTTAAGGTTTGCTTGACTGGCTATCTGATTGGTAAGTAGAGTTCAGTTTATTTCGTTTTTAGGGTATAGTCTTGGGCTTGTTATTGAGTTTTATAGTATATGGTGCTTTGTTTGTTTTTTATGGCAGTTTTTCAACTTTCCCTTGAAGAAGCAGTGTTTGCGAAACGCGTATTTGGTGCCGATGAGTATGGCGTTGGGATTAGATGCTGAATCTCATCAAGATAAAGAGAATCATCTTTCATTAAAAAGACCGTATCAACTGGATGGGATTCTTTTGATGTTGTTCTGAAGAGTGGTATTGCCATAAGATGTTTGTAGGAAAATAGTCTGGGAGAGTAGTGGGCTGGTCGCTGATGTGATGGGGCTAAAAGCTTGAAGTTTTTTCTTCAGCTTTTTGTAGTAGCCCGATGTTCTGAGACCTTTCCCTCTCTTCTGGTTATGTTGATGCTATTAGTGTTTAGCTCTGGACATTTGCCATAATTTTTGTATTTGTTTTTGAGTGGAGTGCATTTTTGAGTGTTAGGGCATTTTCCTGGCCTGTCAGATACACCACCCACAGGAGCATTCCTTAACTGATCGCATATGAGCAAAGGGCTATTGCCTCCTGGCAGAGGTTATAAGACCCTGTGCCACCCTGCTTGTTCAGGTAGAACATTGCGACCTGGTTTCCGTCTGGACCAGTACCAACTGGTGCTCTAGGTGGTGGTGGAAAGCTTTGAGCACCAGAAATATGGCTCTGAGCTCCAGCAGGTTGATCTGCTGTTGGTTCACTGTCCTGGACTAGCTGCCCTGTGTGCGGAGGCTCCTGCAATGAGCTCCCCACCTCAGCAAGGAGGCATCCATGGTGAGGACGCACTGGGACACTGGGTTCTGGAATGCCATGCCTGTTGTGGATGCTCTGTGGCTTTTCACCAGCTAGTGACTCCGCCAACGGGCGGGTCACGCATACTCTGTTCCGAAGCTGGCCCATGGCCTGTGTCCACTGGGAGCAGAGGCCCCACTAGGCTACCCTCATATGAATGTGGGCATTGGGGCAACATGGACTGTTGATGATATGTGGCCGAGTAGACGGAGCAGGGAGTGAGCCGACACAAAATTGCAGCACTGTACCTCTGTGGTCAAAGCTACGGAGGCTACATGCTCTGTCTAGGGGAAGGAAGTCCTTGGCCTGGAGAGTGTTCAGTCAAGTCTCTATGAACTCCAGATCCTGTGTAAGAGTCAGGTAAGACTTGGAGTAGTTTATCAGCTATCTGGTTCCCACATGGTCACACCCCTCCTTCGCTGGCCCCCTCTCTTTCCCTGGTCTTTCTATCTCATTGGTCTCCACCTTTCGGTATCTCGGTGTGCTCTTCGATTTGGATCTTTCCTTCTCTGCCCACGTCTCTTATGTCTCCAAAACCTCTTTCTTCTACCTCAGACAAATTCGTGCCATCCGCCCTTTCCTCTCTCCTTCCGCTCTTGCCACCCTTTTGCTCACTCTCGTCATCTCCCGTATCGACTTTGCTAATTCTGTCTTCTCTGGTATGTCTAAACTCCAACTATCACGACTTCAGCGTATTCAGAACACCGCCGCCCGTCTCGTGTCTCACTCCTCCCCCAGAGACCACGTCACTCCTCTTCTTTTCCGCCTTCACTGGCTTCCCATTTCCTCTCGTATCCACTTCAAACTTCTCACGCTCGTTCATAAAGCTCTCCATACCACCACACCACAATACCTGGCCGATCTCATTCACTTTCACACCCCTAGACACCCCCCCCCCCGTTCCTTCCATCTCAACCGTCTCGCACTTCCTCCCCCCTCACTTGCTCATCTCCAATCCACCAGTTCCTCAGCTTCATAGGCCCTGCTCTTTGGAACTCCCTACCCTCCGCTCTCCGTCTGGAGCCCCATCACCCTACCTTTAAGCATGCCCTGAAAACCCACCTTTTCTCCGTTGCCTTCAATCCCCCTCCCTCCTAGTTCTATCCTCTCCCCATGCTGTCGCCCCCCCCCCCCCCCATGTTTCTGTCTTTCTATTCTTTCTATTTTTTTTTTTTTTTTATTGTAATTTCCTTTCTGCCTCCGGCCTTGTGCCTTGCTGTAATTGATGAATTTATTTTTATTTGTAAACCGCTCTGCTTACCCCTGAAGGGCAGTCAAGCAAGTTAATAAACATAAACATAAACATATCACAAACCCCGGGTGTTGCAGAAGACTGATGGTACAGGCCGTGTCCCTTTTAGAAGCCAGTCGTCCAGATAGGGGAAGACAAAGGCGCATTTGGTGAAGACTCTGGGTGCGGAGGTTAGACCATAGGGTAGCACCCTGTACTGGCAGTGGTCGCCCTCGACCATGAATCTGAAATACTGCCTGTGACTGGGATGAATGAGGATGTGGGTATATACATCCTTTAGATTCAAGGACCATAGCCAGTCTCACTTCAAATTTCACACACCAGGAATTTGTTTAAGTTTTGCAGGTCTAGCATGGGCCTTAGGCCCTTGGTTCGTTTTGGGACTAGGAAGTACCGTGAGTAGAACCCCTTGCCCCTTAGGTGATGGGCAAGAGTAAAGTAGCCCAAATGCCCTCAAGTATGGAGCAGACAGAGCTTAAAGATCCCAATTTACCCATGTCTAACAATAGCCAAATTAACATGAATAAAATACATTCTCTAAAATGCTTGTATGCAAATGCTAGAAGTCTAAAGAATAAGATGGGAGAGTTAGAATATATAGCACTAAATGAAAGGTTAGATATGATTGGAATATCAGAGACATGGTGGAAGGAGGACAACCAGTGGGACACTGTGATACCTGGGTACAAACTATATCGTAATGATAGAGCTGATCAAATTGGTGGAGGGGTTGCGCTCTATGTTAGAGAGGGCATTGACTCAGAAAGGATTAAAGTTTTGCAGGAAACAAAATCTGCTGTAGAATCTATATGGATTGAAATTCCATGTAAAAGGGGGAAGGCGATGGCACAGGGGGTGTACTATCGAGCACCTGGCCAGAATGACCAAATGGATGATGAAATGCTCAAAGAAATCAAGGAAGCTAACAAAAGTTACAGCGCAGTAATAATAATGGGTGATTTCAATTACCCTGGTATCGACTGGGTCAGTGTCACGTCAGGACATGCTAGGGAGATAAAGTTCCTAGATGAAATAAATGACTGCTTCTTGGAGCAGCTGGTTCATGAACCGACCAGAGGGGAAGCCATATTAGACCTAGTCCTTAGTGGAACACCAGATCTAGTGCAAGAGATAAGGGTGTTGGGGCCACTTGGCAATAGTGATCATAGCAAGATCGCCTTTGATTTAATTAGTGGAGGAGGGATAGTAAGGAAATCCACAGTACTACCTTTTAACTTTCGAAAGGGAGACTATGGTAAAATGAGGAAAACAGTTAAGAAAAAACCTAAAAGGAGCAGTTGCGAAGGTTAAAGACGTGCATCAAGCTTGAGTGTTGTTGAAAAATACTATCTTGGAAGCCCAGACCAGCTGTATTCCACGCTTTAAGAAAAGTGGAAGGAAGTCCAAAAAACTGCCAGCATGGTTTAAAGGTGAGGTCAGAGAGGCTGTTGTTGCCAAAAAGCATCTTTCAGGAAATGGAAAAAAAGAGCCAAACGACGAAACCTGGAAATAGCACAAGCACTGGCAAGTCAAATGCAAGGCATTGATAAGGCAGGCAAAGAGAGAATTTGAGAAGAAGCTTGCTGCGGAAGCAAAAACGCGAAATAAAGACCTTTTCAAGTACATTCGTAGCAAAAAAACTGTGAGAGAGTCAGTTGGTCCATTAGATGATAAAGGGGTTAAAGGAGCACTAAGAGGCGACAAGGCGATAGCGGAGAGACTGAATGAATTCTTTGCTTCGGTCTTTACTGAGGAAGATGTAGGGATGTTACCCATGACTGAAGTGGTATTTAAAGGTGCGGAAGAATTGGAGGAAATATCGATACATCGGGAAGATGTCTTACAACTATTAGATAAACTGAAGAGTAGCAAATCACCTGGGCCGGATGGTATACATCCAAGGGTGTTGAAAGAACTGAAATATGAGATTGCAGAACTGCTATCAGTAATCTGTGAACTATCATTAAAATCATCTCTAATACCTGAAGATTGGAGGATCGCCAATGTAACACCAATTTTTAAAAAGGGTTCCAGGGGTGATCCGGGAAACTACAGACCGGTGAGCCTGACGTCAGTACCGGGAAAAATGGTAGAAACCATCATAAAGAATAAAATTACTCAGCATGTAGATAGTCACAACCTAATGGGAGACAGCCAACAAGGCATTAGACAAGGAATATCTTGTCTTACTAATCTGTTATGTTTTTTTGAAGGAGTGAATAAACAGGTGGACAAAGGTGAGTCGGTTGATATTTATTTATTTTATTTATTTATTTAACAGTTGCTTATATACCGCTACCTTCCACAGATCAGGTGCGGTTTACATTGAACAAGGAATGAACAGATTTACAAGTCTGTTTTACATGGAACATTTGTTAACTAGGTACAATTTTGCTGTTTTACATGGAACATTTGTTAACTAGGTACAATTTTGCTAAATACATTAAACATGAATGACTAAATATGGTAAAATTTGTTAAATAACAAACGATTTACATATTTTGAACTATTACATATATCTATTTACAAGATTTACAAGTAGTTATTTAGTAGTTATTTACAAGTAGTTATTTAGTAGTTATTTACAAGTAGTTAAGGTGTATCTGGACTTTCAGAAAGCCTTTGACAAGGTCCCTCATCAGAGACTTTTGGCAAAACTAAAGAGTCATGGGATAGGAGGCAATGTACTATTTTGGATCAGGAACTGGTTTAAAAGATAGAAAGCAGAGGGTAGGGCTAAATGGCCAATTTTCCCAATGGAGAAAGGTGAATAGTCGTGTGTGTACCCCAGGGATCTGTGCTGGGTCCGCTGCTTTTTGACATATTCATAAATGGCCTGGAAAGTGGAATAACGAGTGAGGTTATCAAATTTGCAGATAACACAAAACTATTTAAAGTTGTTAAAACCCAAGAGGATTGTGAAAAATTGCAAGAGGATCTTGATAAATTGGAAGACTGGGCATCAAAATGGCAGATGAAATTTAATGTGGACAAGTGCAAGGTTATGCACCTAGGGAAGAACAACCCAAAGTATGGTTACACGATGCAAGGTTCCACATTAGGAACAACCACCCAGGAAAAAGATTTAGGCGCCATTGTGGATACCATGTTAAAACCCTCGGCCCAGTGTGCAGCGGCGGCCAAGAGAGCAAATAGAATGCTAGGTATGATAAGGAAAGGAATGGAAAATAAACAAAAGATATTATAATGCCTCTATATCGTTCCATGGTGAGACCGCACCTTGAATATTGTGTGCAATTCTGGTCGCCGTATCTTAAAAAGGATATAGCGATTTTAGAAAAGGTACAGAGAAGAGCCACCAAAATGGTAAAGGGGATGGAAGGATACTCCTATGAAGAAAGGCTAAAAAGGTTAGGGCTCTTTAACCTGGAAAAGAGACGGCTGAGGGGAGATATGATAGAAGTCTATAAATTAATGAACGGAGTGGAACGGGTCAACGTAGATCGATTGTTTACCTTATCAGAATATAGAAAGACTAGGGGACATGCAATGAAGCTACAGGGTAAACTATTTAAGACTAATAAAAGAAAATATTTTTTCGCTCAACGTGTAATCAAACTCTGGAATTTGTTACCGGAGGATGTAGTAAAGGCTGCTAGTGTAGCTGGGTTTAAAAAAGGTTTGGACAAGTTCCTGGAGGAAAGGTCCATAAACCATTATTAAGAAGTGACCGAAGATATCAATGCTTGACCCAGTACAAGCATTGTGGAACTTGTGTCTCTTGGGGAAACTGCTAGGTACATATGACCTAGATTGGCCACTGTTGGAAACAGAATACTGGGCTTGATGGACCTTGGTCTGACCCATTATGGCATATCTTATGTTCTTATGTTCTTACTGGTTCCATGGCTTTGTCTGTGAGAAGACCTGAAGGTTCCTGCAGAAGCAGAGCCCGGGGTGCAGTGGAGTCCAAGAGGGCTCTCCTGGGAAGAATGGGGGAGGTGTCTGATCCAGGGGGAGAAGGTAGCCTTCTCTGACTACCTGGCGTGCTCAGGTGTCAGTAGTGATGGCAGGCCACCAGTAGGCAAAGTGGACCAGACGTCCCCCTGTTGGCAGCTGATCTCCTGAGGGTAGGCTATGACCCGGAGTCAAAAGCTCACCCCAGACTGTGCTGGGGCTGGCACTGGGGGCTCCGAGTCCTTTGGCATGGTGGTCCTGCTGAGGAGCTGGAGGAGCCTGATACTGCAGGCATCCATGGTAAGCCTGATCCTTCCTTGGGTATAGAGGCTTTTTCCCCAGGGTTTTCCTCCTGGGAGAGAGTAGCAGTCTTCTTGGAGAGTCGAGTTCTCATAAGGAATTCAGACTTGATCTCTGCCGCTCTCTCTGACATGGGTTTGCCATAGACATTCTCTCCTTGGCATGGGACATCGATGAGCTTGTCCTTCATCCATTGCTCCAGCTCTGATGACTGCAGCCACACCGGGTATCGGGCACTGATGCCTGCAGCAGCTATCTTCGTGGTTGATTCAAAGCCATCATAGGCCACTCGAATCAGATACTTCAGGCACTCCCTGACAACCTTGGTCAGGTTCCAGAACCGCTGGAGATGGTCATCCCCAAGGCCAGCAGAGAAACTGGTAAGCTCCTTCATCAAGTCCCGAAGGTACATGCCGATATACAGCTGGCATACTTGGATCCATCAGGCAAGCATCGAGCTCTGGTAGCTCTTACTACCGAGGGCATCGAGGGTACAGGCCTTCCTACCCGGGGGCACCGAAGAATGGGTCTTCTGGTCCTTGAGCCGACGCATGGCCAACTCCACCATCATGGAGTTATGGGGCCACTGCGACTTCTTGAAGCCGGGACCTCGCCAGACTCGGTATATCGAATCGAGTCGACAGCTGACTAAGGGCACAGATGCCAGCATCTCCCATATGCGGAAAAGTCGTCTCTCAAGGGTGGTGGGGACAGGAATCATCAGTGCCTCCTTTGGCGGAGAAGTGTATTGGAGAATCTCCAGCTCCTCTGTATGAGGATCCTCCTCCGATTCCATGGAGATGATCAGTGCCCTCGACATATCCTGCACAAAGTCGAAGAACAAGGTGTCCTTGGGCGGTGACCGATGCCGGGTCGCCGGGGGGATAACATATTAAATGACGACAGATAAAGACCAGTATGGTCCATCTAGTCTGGCCAGTAAGATGGCAAGAGTAGGTGCACCTGCCGCTCTGTGCAGGCCACCCCTCCCCATGTCTTTGTTTAGGGGTGAACCCACCACTCTGTGTAGGACACCTCTATTTGATGAGAAATTAGATAGTTAAGTTTAATTTGATTTTATCCTGTTGCTGTAAAGGGATCCACTGTGTCTGTCCCATGCCATTTTGAATTCTGTCACTGTATTTGCCCCCACCACTTCCATCGGGAGGGCATTCCAAGCATCCACCACCCTTTCAGTGACAAAGTATTTCCTGACATTGCCTTTAAATTTACCCCCTTGCAGCTTCTTGTTATACCCTCTAGTTTTACAGCTTCTCCATCTTTGGAAGAGGTTTGTTTGTTCATTATTTCTCTTTAAGTGTTTAAAGGTCTGAATCATATCTCCCCTGTCCCTCCTCTACTCCAGAGTGTACATATTTAGGTCTTCAAGTCTCTTCTCATAAGGCTTCTGACGCAGGCTCAAAATCATTTTGGTCGCCTTCCTCTGAACAGTTTACAGTCTTTTTACATCCTTTGCAAGATATGGTCTCCAAAACTGAACACAGTATTCCAAGTGAGGCCTCACCAGTGACTTATACAGTGGCATTAGTACCTCTTCCTTTCTGCTGGTAATTCCTCTTTGTATGCAACCCAACATCTTCCTGGCTTTTGCCACGGCCTTGTCGCACTGTTTTGCCACCTTGAGATCCTCAGAAATAATCACACCAAGGTCCTTCTCCTGGTCCAACCTCTCACCCCTTATCATATACATTTCCCTTGGATTTCTGCTTCCCAAGTGCATGACACTGCACTTCTTCGCATTAAATCTTAACTGCCAAGCATTAGACCATTCTTCCAGCTTTTGTAGATCTTTCCTTATGTTATCTACTCCCTCAGGGGAATCCACTCTATTGCAAATTTTTATGTCATCTTCAAAAAGACAGACTTTTCCATTCAGTCCTTCAACAATATCACTCACAAATACATTGAACAATGCCGGGCCCAGGACCGAACCCTGGGGCACCCCGCTAATCACCCTCCTTTCATCCGAGTGAGCTCCATTTACCATCATCTTCTGTCATCTGTCAGTCAACCAATTTCTGATCCAGTTCACCACCTTGGGACCCATCCCCAAACTACCGAGTTTATTGATAAGCCTCCTATGAGGAACAGTATCAAAGGCTTCGAGTCCTGAGAGTTCCTTTCCTCGAGGAGTTTTTCTTCTTCTTCTTCTTCTTCTTCCGTTCACGCTTTAGGGAATCCCTGTCAGAGGCCCTGCGGCCCTGATCGGTACCTGAGGGGTCACTGTGCGACTCCAAGTATTTGGATGGGGCCCTAGAGCATGGAGTCACCGGGGACACCGAGGTAGACTCAGCTTTTGAAGATCTCCCCGTGCTTCTACTGATGAACTTTGATGGCTTTCTACAAAAGCTGCAAGCTTCTGGATTCTGGTCAGCCCCTAGACACCGGAAACAGCAATTGTGTTTCGGTGAGGGACATATTTTTGGTGCAAAGATCACACTTTTTAAAGCCATTGGCCTTCGCGAAAATAAGTACCTTGGCGAGGTCGAAGACCCGAGGAGCAGCCAGCGGTGGAAAAAAGTGCAAATATGTGCCAAGGAAAAGGAGTGGAGGAGTAGCCTAATGGTTAAGAGCACTGGCTTGGGAACCCAGAGACCAGGGTTCGATTCCCACTAGAACTCCTTGTGGCCTTGGGCAAGTCACTTAAACCTCCATTGCCTCAGAAAAATCCAAGTTATTAATATCCCTGTTTAATGTATATTACTAAGTTTAAGTTACAATGTAAACCGCTTTGATTGAAATGATAAAGCGGTATATAAACCTGTTAAATAAATAAATGTGTCTGAGCCGCGATGCCGGAGCAAGCAAGTTCACAGGCAGGAAAGGAATTGGTTGCAACTGGAGAAAAAAGGAAACACTTCATTAAGGATTTTAGCAACTTTTTCCAGGGAAATCAGACAAGTCCAGTGTGCTCTGCAGAAAAAAGGAGACTGAGCAAGATGGCAATCTTGGGCAGGAAAGGGACCACGCATGCTTGGTGCATCTCCCAAAGGCTTTCTCTGAAAGCTGGGGAGATGCTTCCGTGCAGGGCTCCGTTGGCGCCAACGTCACCCACATGCGAGGACTGACTTCCTGCTTGTTCCCGGAGAAAGGGAGGTTGCATCTCTGGAGGAGGTAGAATCCCAGGGCCTGCAGACCTCATGAAAGGACAGAGTCCAGGACCGAAAACTCAAAAAGGAAGAGGAGGAGGGCTTTCCAGGTCATTATCTACAGGAGTCCCAGGAGTCTGAGTGGCATGATAAGGAAAATGGGCATACATCATAGAAACATGATGGCAGAAAAAGACCATATGGCCTATCTAATCTGCCCTCTTCCATAACATCTACTATAGTCCCTTTTTTCCCCCTTTAGAGATGTTCTGTGTCTGTCCCTTTCTTTCTTGAATTCAGATTCTGTCCTCATCTCTACTACCTCCACTGGGAACTATTCCACATATCTATCACTCTTTCCGTAAAGAAATATGTCTGCATATTACTCCCAAATCTATCCCCTTTCACCCTCATTCTATGTCTCCTCATTGCAGGGCTTTCTTTTACTTGAAAGAGACTCTCCCCTCCTCTGCACTTATGCCACTGAGGTTTTTAAATATCTCTATCATATTTCCACTATTCCATCTTTCCTTTAAAGTATACATATTGAGGAGAAGGGCCCTTATGCTCCCTCTATGCTTCCCAGGACCCTTTGGCCTATCTTACAGAGAGCAATGAGGCTTGGACTCACCCAAGTCCTTAAACAACTTCTCCAAGTCAGTCCCAAACGGAAGCTTCCCTTTAAAGGCTAGTGGGGTCAGTCGGGCCCTGGAGGGTTTTTCCACTGACCAGTGGCAAAGCCATATCCAATGCTGTATCACCATCGAGAAGGAAATATCCCTTGCCGCCAAGCAGATGAGATCATACTTCGTATCCTACAGAAAGGCTGCGGCTGAATCCAAGAGAAGAGTAATATCCTCTGGGGCGATGGACAACCTACTGGAGTAGGGCTCAAGTCGTCAGGCCCACAAACTTAGCTCATTGAAGGATAGCAGGAGCAGCTGCAAATATAGTCTTCAAAAGAGAGTCCATCTTACTATCTAGGAAGTCCTTCAAGGCTGTTCCGTGTTCCACCAGAATGGTAGTCTACTTTGTGACCACCATAACCCTATGCTGAACCATGCGGTGCAATCCTCCTCTGATAGGGCATAGAGTCTTTTCCACACTCTTACCCCCTTTTCCAGGGAGGCGAGCGAGTCCCACATAAAACAGTTCATGCTTTTGATAACTTTCAAAAAAAAGATAAGACTGTCAGAGGCTTCCAAACACCATGTAGAAGGGGGTGGACTTGCAGCTGCTGTTCAACTGCTGGAGAGGTGGCCAAATGCAGAGCGGACAACAACTTAAGCAACCAGAGCCACCAGCTCAGCCTTCCTGAAGAGGTGGATAATACCAGCCTCATTGTGATCCTCTGAAGGACAAGGCTCTCTACTTTGGAATCTTCATTCAAGACATCAAAACTGGACTCCAGGCCTCAGCCAAAAGACACTTGATCTGAATCTCCAGATTCCAACCTCTGCCAAGGACGTTTAGAAGGTAGCACCCAAGCCAGGCTTCAACTCGTTACCTGCCCCTTTTCTGAGTGAGTAGAAATAAACAGAGAACAACACAGAGGGCTTGATTGAAAAAGGACAACATGGAGAACAGGAGCTTCCTGCCAGGAGTGTGCCCCCCTCCCCACTTTAGGGGAAACAGCAGTCACTGAGCCTTGTCACGCCCTTAGCCCCTTACATCAGTATGGAGGGGTGCGCTTCTTATTGGAGTGCTTCACCTTTAAAGGCCTTTTCCTAACTGATTGCTTTTTTAATGCATTATGGGAAAGGTAGTTCAGTTAGATGTTATGTGGCTTCAGGTAAAAAAAAACACCTTCTTGTAGTTGGGTTGAGTGGTAGGCAAATGACAGAAATTAACCATTGAAAAGACACGCTAAAGGTTCACAAATTTTCACCTTTTTAATGTTTCACCAGGATTCTTGTATTTCAACACAGGATACAACTTGAACTCAAACAAAACAGCTTTCTTCAGCTTAAATATTCAATACTTCTAACAGCACATGCCTCCAGGCATGGCTTGCCGTGCAGTCCAAAACAAACAGGAACAAAACTTTAAACCAGGTTTCCTTTCCTTCAGTCCAGAACTATACCTGGCAACTTTGTCTTCTTAAACACAGCAAAACTTCTTACAGGCAGTTAAACTCTCACTGGTAGAAAAATCACTTTGCAAGGTTTTCTCAATATTTAGCCAAATAAAACCTTTCTTACTTTCTCTGTTGGTACAGCTTCAGACAGAGCACAGAACTCTTCACAGCTGTTCTCAAGTGTAATTAGGTAGCCTCAGCTTTGCACAGTAAAACACTTCTCCTGAACTGAGAACCTTCATAAGCTGAACACAATTCTTAGGGCTATCGGACATTGGAGGTTTTTTCCTTTAAGGTTGACTCCCTTTCAACCCCTCTGAATTGGCAGACTGGCATACAGAACAATCCATACATGAGTCCTCTTCTACCAAAGGTAAATCTGGGTCACCCAGTTGCATTGGCTCAATCTCTGACTCAGACTCAGATAGCTTATCTGACTGTTTTCCGTTATGGTTAAAGCTGTCTCTAGCAACTCTGTAGTGCTCCTTATTAGATAAGCTTCTAGGACTCATACCTTGGTCAAAGCTTGTATCAGCTTCCCCTCTTTCATGCTCTGGTCACCATTCACCTCGTCCTGTTCTCCACCCTGTGTTCCAGGTTCCTGCTGTTCTTACTGTTCCATCCCTTCTCCAGAAAGCATTCCTACTTCCTTCTCTTTCTCTCTCATCAGCAGCTCTCCTTGTGCTGCCCCTCCTCGTGCTGTAGTCCTCTGTGCTGTCACTCTCTGTCCTGCCTCTGCTCCTGCTGCTGCTGCTCCTGCTGCTCTTTCTCTTCGTGCTGTTCCTCCCTGGATAAACGGAGCTAAACTTAAACCTCCCAGGGACCTGCTCTACCCTCTCTCCCCTCAGGTGAGAAAGATCAAATTCCCTAGTGGCAGCTGAATGATTAGGGAATGCAGTGACGTAAGGGTACCCTACCCTGGGCTTGCATTCCCTCACCTTTTCACCACTAGGGGCATGTTGTAATTTATTGCAGCCAGGAATTACCTGTTTTCTAGGTACAATGGGGGTTTTATGTCCTTGACCTTTTAAAATAGGAGCTTTTGTTAGGGTAAATTCCTTCTTCTGATCCCTATCTCCTAGGTCCTCATAAGCTTCCTTATCACAGCCTTTATGAGAAGGGGAATGGCCGGAAGAGTGAGCAGTGGAGCTCAAGGTACATTAGTCATTCTTTTTCATGGCGCCGTCTGCTACCTCCAGCAGTGAGGCCGATAAAGCTGGGTCAATCGTGTCCTCTCATTAGGAGAGGGGGAACAGGCCCTCCAACGGTGCATCAGAAGCTTCCATGAAATAAGTGCAGGTAATGGAATCCAGCTACGAGGCTCTCCGCTTACCATAAACAGCATCTCTTAGAAGGTGGCATAGGAATCTCCACCATCGCAGCAATGAAAGCTGAAGTCGCACCCAAGTGGCCACAATGAGCCATGCGCTAAAACTGCACAAACCTGTGTGCACTAGGACTACTCGGGCAGCAGAGCAGGTGCTAGGGTCGCATAAGCAGGAGAGTGCACACTAGAGCCATGTGAGTCACACATTGCCTAGTATGTTAGGGGATGCACATAAGCAGTGTGGCAAAGCACGGGAAGCACAATCAGTGCACATCGGCAGTTGGGCAAGGCAGGAAACACTAACATCGCACCAATGGATATGCAAGCAAGCCCAACCTGACTTACAACCCAGCTGTGGATGAAGTTGGAAGCCCTCACAAAACCAATCAGAAAGGCAGAAACATGGTCTCAGTATTCACCTCTGGGGAGCCCAAAGGCAGGAAAAAAAAGCATGCTGAGCTCAATGCTACTCCCATGAAGCCAGCACGACAACTGTGCAAACTAGGTGACCGCCTAGAGCACCAATGGTCTGGGGGCACCACACTGCCGCTGCTGCTCCCCTCTCCGGGAACTGCAATAGTGGTAATGGTCATAAACAGCCCCGCAGCACTTACCTTCAGCCTCCAGGCACTGTGAGGTTGTTTCCTTTCTGCCCCTGTCAGGGCCAGATGCTAACTTCCATCTGTTGTCCCTCCCATCTATCATATCTTCTACCTATTGCTTTCTACTACAACTGTTCCTGCAGCCTTTAAGCATGCTGTGTATACATCTCTCCTCAAGAAGCCTTCCCTTAACCCTACCTATCCTAATTATTGACCCATCTCCCTCCTCCCCTTTATTTCTAAACTATTTGAACGTGCAGTTCACTGCTGTTGTCTTGACTTTCTCTCCTCTCAATCCCTTCTGGATCCATTGCAATCTGGCTTTCACCCTCTACATTCTATTGAGACAGCTCTTGCCAAAGTCTCCAATGACTTGTCACCAAATCCAAGGGCCTTTACTCGATCCTCATGCTTCTTGATCTTTCTGCTACTTTTTACACTGTTGATCATCATCTTCTTCTTGATACCATGTCTTCACTTGGATTTAGGAGCTCTGTTCTGTTTTGGTTTTCTTCCTATCTCTCCCACTGCACTTCTAGTGTATATTCTGGTGGATCCTCTTCTACTGCTATCACACTTTCAGTCGGTGTACCTCAGGGCTCTCTCTTGGGACCCTCCTTTTCTTTCTCTACACTCCATTGGTACACTCATCTCCTCCCATGGTTTTCAGTACCATCTCTATGCTGATGACTCTCAGATCTACTGCTCTGCAAGTGAAATCTCTTTTGGAATCCAGGCCCGGATCTCTATCTACTTATCTGACATTAGTGCTGGATGTCTCTAAGGAAAGGATAAGGGGGTAAGTCACCTGAAATTGAGCTCCTTATCTTTCACCCTAAGCCTACTCCCCTTTCTCTATTTCTGTGGATAATACTACTCATCCATGTTTCCTCTACTTATAACCTTGGGGTCATTTTTTACGCCTCCTTCTTCTCCACACACTTCCAACAGATAGCTAAAACCTGTTGTTTCTTTCTTTAACACTGGCAAAAATTGTCCTTTCTTTTCTAAACACACTAAGACCATTATCTATTCTCTGGTCACCTCCCGTCTAGACTACTGCAACCTTCTCTTCACTGGTCTTCCTCTGAATCATCAATCTGTTCAAAACTTAACTGCATGGCTAATCTTCCACCATTGTCGCTATGCTCATGTCACCCCTCTTTCTCGGTCACTTCATTGGCTCCCTATTTGCAACAGAGTGGACTCCCCCGAGAGAGTGGTTAACAAGAGGAAAAATCTACAAAAGCTGGAAAACTGGTCTAATGCTTGGCAACTATGATTAAATGCAAAAAAGTGCAGTGTCATGCACTTGGGTAGCAGAAATCCAAAGGAAACGTACACGATAGAGGGCGAGAGGTTGATATTCACAGTTCAGGAGAAAGACCTTGGAAAGCTCTAGATGTGGTGTATTTAGATTTCAGTAAAGCCTTTGACACTGTTCCTCAAAGGCGACTTATAAACAAACTGAGCACCCTAGGGATGGACCCTAAAGTTACTGCTTGGGTTAGAAATTGGTTGGGTGGGAGGCGACAAAGAGTACAAGTAAATGTAGCTCACTCTGAGGAGAAGTATGTTACCAGTGGTGTGCCCCAGGGATCAGCCCTTGGTCCGATTCTTTTTAACATCTTTGTTAGTGATATAGCGGAAGGGCTGTCGGGTAAGGTTTGCCTCTTTGCGGATGATACCAAAATCTGCAATAGAGTAGACACCCAGGAAGGTGTAGATAACATGAGAAGGGATCTAGCTAAGCTTGAAGAATGGTCTAGAATTTGGCAGCTGGGATTTAATGTTAAAAAATGTAAGGTCATGCATTTGGGCTGCAGCAATCCAAGGGAGCAATATAGTATAGGGGGTGAAGTTCTTTTGTCCACTAAAGAAGAGCGGGACCTAGGTGTGGTTGTGTCTGATGATCTTAGAGTAGCTAAACAGGTAGAAAAGGCGACGGCAAAAGCTAGAAGGATGCTTGGATGCCTCTCTATAAGTCTTTGGTGCAACCTCATTTGAAGTATAGTGTGCAATTCTGGAGACCGCACCTTCAAAAGGATGTGAACAGGATGGAGTCTGTGCAGAGGGTGGCTACTAAAATGATTAGTGGTCTTCATTATAAAGCATATGAGGACAGACTGAAGGATCTTAATATGTACACCTTAGAGGAAAGGCGGGATAAAGGTGATATGATTGAGATGTTTAAATACCTCCGTGGCATAAATGTTCATGGAGAGAGCCTCTTTCAATTGAAAGCAAGTTCTGCTACGAGGGGACATGGGATGAGGGTGAAGGGAGATAGATTCAGGAGTGATAGGCGGAAATAATTCTTTACGGAAAGAGTAGTGGATCCATGGAATAGTCTCCCAGTGGAGGTGGTAGAGATGAGGACAGTAACTGAATTCAAAAAAGCATGGGACAAACACAGAGGATCTCTAAAGGTAAAAAGGGGACTGTTGTAGTTGTTGATATGGAAGGACAGACTAGATAGGCCATGTGTTCTTTTTCTGTCATCATATTTCTATGTTACTATGTTTCTATGATTATCTCTGATGATCTCAAGGTGGCAAACAGTGCGACAAGGCGGTGGCAAAAGCCAGGAGGATGTTGGGCTGCATACTAAGAGGGATTACCAGCAGAAAGGAAGAGGTACTTATGCCACTGTACAAGTCACTGGTGAGGCCTCACTTGGAATACTGTGTTCAGTTTTGGAGACCATATCTTGCAAAAGATGTAAAAAGACTGGAAACTGTTCAGAGGAAGGCAACCAAAATGATTTGGAGCCTGCATCAGAAGCCTTATGAGAAGAGACTTGAAGACCTAAATATGTACACTTTGGAAGAGAGGAGGGACAGGGGAGATATGATTCAGAACTTTAAATATTTAAAAGAGAAATGATGAACAAACAAACCTCTTCCAAAGATGGGGAAGCTGTAAAACTAGAGGGCATAACATGAAGCTGCAAGGGGGTAAATTGAAAGGCAATGTCAGGAAATATTTCTTCACTGAAAGGGTGGTGGATGTTTGGAATGCCCTCCCGATGGATGTGGTGGGGGCAAACACGGTGACGGAATTCAAAACGGCATGGGACAAACATAGTGGATCCCTTTACAGCAACAGGATAAAAACAAAATAAACGGTACCATCTATCTTCTGTACCATCTAACTTCTGAACCATCTAACATCTCAAATAGGGGTGTCCTACATGGAGTGGTGGGATCACCCCTAAACAAAGACATGGGGAGGGGTGGCATGCACAGAGCGACAGGTGCACCTACTCTTGCCATCTTGCTGGGCAGACTTGATGGACCATGCTGGTCTTTATCTGCCGTCATTTACTATGTTACTATCCATTTTTGCATCCCAAACAAGCCCAACCTGACCTTATAAGTGCCTTCATTCAGCTGCTCCTCACCACCTTCCCTCTCATCTTGCTACATCCCTCCTCGGGAACTCTGCTCTTCTGGCAGATCCCTTCCAGCTATGCCCTTTTCTTCCATTGCCAAATCGAGACTTCGATCTTTCTACTTTGCTGCTCCTGATGCTTGCAACAAACTACTTGAGTCAACACGTAAGGCTCCATCTGTGGCTCTGTTCAAATCCAGGCAAAAAACTGACCTTTGAGGTTGCTTTTGGATCCTGATTCCCTTAGTCTCCTGTTCACCTATGTGTTTTCTTACCATTCCCCTAAATATATCCTAGTTGTTGTGTTGTCTCTCTTGACTCTTGTGTTGTCTATCTTGACTAGACTGCAAGCTCTTTTTAGCAGGGACTGTCTCTTACATGTCTCTGGAAAACAGCACAAAGAGTGAGGTAGAAAAAATCCCCATGGGGGGCGCTAGCGAGCCTGCGCTGAAATGGCTGGCTTCCCCTGAGGCTCTGTGCCGGGATCTTTACATCCACGTTTAAACTGGGCATGAGGTTCCTTGTTTCTTCTGAATTTGAATAGCGGCAAGTGGCGGAACAGGTGGAGTAATGGATTTTGTAAGAACAGCAGGTATCTGATCGCCGGTAGCCAGTTATGCCTCCCCTACACGTCTGTGGTTGATGCCCGATCCAGTACAATTCCCAATTTGTGAGTGCAGCCCAAGCGAGAGGTGAGCGGCTCCAGATCGCTGGAATTCGATGAAAAGTTTATCGGCTTGTGGGATTAGTCCTGATCTCTCAGTGAAAGTTGGAACTGAATGAGAAGTACTGTGCTGATGACTGATCGTTAGCTGGGCTTCCTGTCTTCTCTTCACTGCCTCTGCGGGATGCCGTCTGGAGAGGAGGGAGAGCAGGCTCGCACTGAAGTGGCTCTGTGTTGTTTGCCGGAGGAGGGGAGATGTAATTAGAGATCCAAGCTGGACTAAATGTGCCTAAGGCTGTGCTGTGATTTATCCCTGGGAGCTTCAGTATCAGCCATTACCGCATGGCAGTGGAACGCAAGTTTGGAACGCAGCCAGAGGCGGGAAAGCTGTATCTCAGGTGAATCTGTTATGTTGGCACGTCATTTCCCTGTATAATTGATATGAGTGGGGCTTTATTCAAAGGAAATAACTGGATGGTTTGATCGGGCAAAGCCTGCTGCTGACGTTTTTGCCGGAACTGTGAAATTACAAAAGGACTGCATTACTTCGCTGAATGGTCATTTTCTGTACTGAATACTCTGGGCAGCACTGAGACGAGAGCTCCATCTGGTGGGCATTTTGTAGCACAGCACCTCCTCTCTGCTCCAGTGGGGGAGACCTTCCTGGGTGGATATCCAGTGCGGAGGGGGATAGCACTGGCTGGGAAATGGCCTCTACATGTAAGAAAACGGCTGATTTGCGAGAATCTGCCCATGGAAGTGCCCAAACGGAGCATCAGGAGAGAGACAAACTGCTGACTGAGGGGATGCCCGAGAGTGTGGCAGCGAGTAGCCATGGAACGAAGGAGCCGGAGAATGCAGTTGGAGCTCTATTGTCAGTTACCAAGGAGGAACTCAAATCGTGGTTTACGGAGATTATAAGTGACATTGCAGGGTTTAAAAGTGGAGGTGGAGGGTCTGGTCTCGCAGTTGCGAACTGAATTCACGGAGGTAGGATGTAGAGTTGCAGAGGCAGAGGGGTGTATTGAAGCATTGGAGGTGCGTGCTGAAACATTGGAGAAAAAGATGACGCATTTGGAGGAAGATAAGGAGGCTATGGCCTTAAAACTGGAAGATTTGGAGAACAGAGCCCGTCGCCAGAATCTGAGAATAAAAGGTGTTCCTGAGACAGAGGAGTATTGTGATTGTATGAAAACCGTGAGGGATATCTGTGTGGCGGTGTTGAAGGATGAAAGTGGGGGGGAGCTGGACGTCATACTGGACAGAGTGCACAGATCGCTTGGTACAGCTCAAAGGGAACAGCCTCGGGTCATTATCATCTGTTTTCATGATTATCAGATCAAAGAAAAAATTGCCAGCAGGATGAGGCCCCTGGGAAAGTTTAAATGGCAGGGATCTGACACTGCAACGCTCCAAAGAAGGAGGAATTGGAGGGAGTTCACTACTAGATTGCGAGAGGACAATATCAGATACAAGTGGTTGTTTCCTGTGGGCTTAGCTTTTACCCTTAACGGGGTGACTCGAACAGCGGAGACATTGCAAGCATTGGCGGTGGCTATGGTCGAGGCAGGCATCCTGCGAATCCTTGGGACGGAGGGTCCTGGCAGTACACAGCAGCGCGATCCTGGAAAGCGGTGGCAACGCGTGGAGTGACGGGAGAGGAAGGCTGCACGAATGGAGTTGAATAAAACATCTAGAAGCTGGGGAGAGGCGGAGCCAGCAGGGAAGCAAGATGGCTGTGTGAGCATTAGCTCCCGCGGACCCGTGAGGACTCCTGGAAAGTGAACGGAATGATAGTGGACCTGACATTCGCTTTTGGTCTAGGAGAGTCCCTAGCACGGAGGAGAGCATGGCTAGTGAAAAGCAAACTAAGTTAGAATTCTCTTCTGGCCTGAATACCGGTTCTAAGAGGGCCAAACCAGACCCCCCCTTCTCCTCAGAAGGCCCCGACAGCGAGGGACCCGGACGAGGCCATGCGGGAACTACTGGCGGAGGTAAAAGCGATACGGGGTGCTAGTGTCGGCCAATGGAGATACTCTGCTTTATCTTTATCTTTATTTGAGACTTAATATACCGCTCAATGCATTGCTTCAAGTACAGGCTGATATGCAAGAAATGAAAACGCAGATAGGAGACCTAGCTGGGCGTGTTGGAAGAGTAGACGTTACAATTGCTGATCATGAGGAGAAGTTGAAGCAATTGCAGAAGTCCTTTAAAAAGATGGGAGACCTGGAACAAAGTGTGGAAGATCTAAGTGATAGGCTCCGTCGAAATAACATATGAATAGTAGGCGTACATGAAGGGGCAGAGGGCGCTGACCCAATAGCTTTTTTGGAGAATCTACTTCCAAAGTTGCTTCGCCTAAGCTTTGGTAGGCCGCTGGAAATTGAGAGGGCCCATAGAATACCGACGCAAGGAGGCTTGTCGGGTCGGAAATCGTGCCCCTTGATCCTTTGCTTGCTGCGCCACCAACATGTAATGCAAATAATGAACGCGGCAAAGGCGTCCACAACATATGAGGGACACAGACTATCCTTTTTCCCAGACTTCTGTAAAGCGACGATGGATAGAAGGAAGCAATTTTTGGACTTGAGACCTAGGCTGCAACATTTACAAGCCAGGTACGGCCTCTTCTATCCGGCCAGATTTAAGGTCACATTGGACAATCGTACCAAGACTTTTGAGGATCCAAAGTTGCTGTTGCAGTTCATTGAAGATCAGGAAGCATTACTTATGCATTGTGAAAGATCAACTTGAGGAGGTTGACTCAGTGGGGGTTAACCAAATGAGCGAGGGCAGAGTGTCTGGACTTGAGCTACGCAGAGGATTTGTCTCCATATTGTGTGGGGCTGTTTGGTAATTGTAAGCTTTGATGTCTGTTTATTAAGGCCCGCAGAGGGTTCCTAACTGAGGCGGCATGGTTGAGGGGGGGGGGGACAGTGAGGTCTAGTTGCATGGGGGGTTAAATTATATAATTGAACTTCATTTGAAATTATGTTCTATTCACATAATAAGTGTTTATAATAATTGCTTATGGGTCTAGTGTCAGCCTGTTTTGTTTTCATGCTGTCTCACCCAATTGTGTGGAGCCCTGTTCTGAGGGTGGGGTTGGCGCAATGTGGGCTGCAAACAAAGATGTTCTGGGAATGGGTTTTACATCTTGTAAATAACTGGGGGCGGACCGTGGTGAGGGCATTTCTGTGTTATAGGGTATATGCTTACGAACCCCCTTATATTAATATCGCTGAATGTAAAGGGCGTTATGCATCCAGCTAAGCGGAAGAAAATTATGTCTTATTGCCAAAAGCAAAAAGCAGATATAATATTGCTGCAAGAAACACATTTATCCACAGCTGAAACTAAAAAGTTGGCCATGGGTCGTTTTGATTTGGCTGCTCATGCACCAGCTGTTAAGAAAAATGGGGTGGCTATCTTGCTTAATGCAAAGATAGGTGCTCACATCCTAGCTGTGCGGGCTGATTCTGAAGGGAGGTGGGCTAAAGTACATTTATCTATTGGGAGTAAGCATTTGGTCATATTTAATGTGTATGCCCCCAATTTGGACAAACCTGACTTCTACCATTCCTTTGCGGTAGCAGTCCAAGAAGAGGCACAGTTTCCAATTGTAATTGGCGGAGATTTTAATATGGTGTTAGATCCTTTAATCGATTGCAATCCCAATAGAGTGGGGAGGAAGTGCAGGGCGCTGACAGTGCTACAGTCCGTTATGTCTGAGGTGGATTTAGTGGATGCTTGGAGGTTGCTGCACCCCTCAGAAAAAGACTACACTTTTTTCTCATTCCCTCATAACTCCTATTCACGTATAGATTTCTTTCTGGTGTCTAAAACATTGATGCAAAAGGTTAGCAGTGCAAATATACTCAGCACCCATATCTCAGATCATGCAGCAGTTGATCTGGAGTTAAATGGGAACCTGGGAGAGGGTGATCATCAGGGTTGGTCTTTCAAGAGAACACTCCTAGCGGATGCAACAGTCAGAGAACACTTAAAACATGCTATAAAAGAATATTTCGATAACAATCTGCCGGAGGACACGTCTAATTGGGCATGGTGGGAAGCCTTTAAGGCATCGATAAGAGCATATATAACTAGTTTATCTATTGTGGAAGCCAGGAAAGCAAATAGACAGCTTAAGGAACTGGATCAGCAAATTAGGGCGGGAGAGAGAGTTCTGCAAAAGCAATTTAATAATCTTGCCTTAATTCGCCTTCAGAAGTTACGATATCAATACAATATGATATTAAGCTCAGAAGTAGAGCAATGTATGATGTCTCAACAATCTAGATATTATACAGGCTGGCAAGATGCTTGCTGCAAGGTTAAAATCCCGTCGTGCTAAAGCGCAGATTGCCCTGTTAAGGGATGAACAGAAGGGTCCTCTGAATAAGAGCAATGACATTGCGGCGGCCTTCCGGGCCTTTTATGCACAGTTATACACCTCAGAAGTGAAGTTTGATGAGGGGCAGTGTGCCGAGTGGCTGGACATGGTGGCGCGACATAAACTTACTGAAGAGCACGCTGCCTCTCTAATAGAACCCATTACGCCGTTGGAATTGAAAGATGCACTGGCAGATATGAAGAATGGGAAGAATGGGACCTGATGGGATCCACGCAGAATTCTATAAAGTGTTTGCCACAGAACTCCTCCCTCAGTTGAAGATCTACTATCAGGCCCTTCGGGAGAGAAATTCCAATGCAGGCTCGTTTGCAAGTGCTACGATCGTGGTGCTGGAAAAACCTGGGAAGGACCCCACAATGGTTGGAAATTACTGACCAATCTCACTCTTGAACACTGATTATAAGATATATTCCAGCGTTTTGGCTCGACGTCTGGGCAAGGTCCTCCATGTTTTGATACACCCCGATCAATGCGGATTTGTGGCAGAGAGATCCACAGCTGACAATGGGCGGCTATTGTGCAATGTCCTGGAGAAGGCGGATACAACTGACATGCCTTTGATTGGCCTCTCATTGGACGCTGAAAAGGCCTTTGATAGACTTGAATGGCCTTTTCTATATCAAGTAATAGGGTGGTTTGGACTTCCGAGAGAATTTATAGATATGGTGCAAGTGCTTTATACAAATCCTTCTGCCCGGATCTTTGCAAATGGTATACTCTCGGATCCGTTTTTGTTGTGCCGAGGCACGAGACAAGGTTGTCCCATGTCGCCTCTTTTATTTAATTTGGCCCTGGAACCACTGTTGCTGATGATTCGGCAGTCAGAGGAGATTCACGGCATTAAAGTTGCTGACCTTCAAATTAAGTTATCTGCTTACGCTGATGATTTATTGCTGTTCCTTACTCCAGGATCCATTGCGTCACTACTGCAGAAAATCACCCAATATGCAAAGTTTTCTGGCTACAAGGTCAACTGGTCTAAATCAGTGGCTTTCCCGCTGAATAAGAAAGTGAATAAGATATCGTTGAAGGACTTCCCATTCCAGTGGGAGAATGCAGCAGTGAAATATCTGGGGATGCAGTATTGCGCTCCCTTAGAGGAAACAGTGAAACTAAATGCAAGGCGGCTATTGGACCTGACACGGGAATTTACTTTGAAATGGTCCCCCTTGCACCCCACCTGGTGGGGTCGGTTAGAAGCCATCAAGATGATGTTAGTTCCGAAAATTAACTACATTTTGGGCATGATTCTGGTGGTGTTCCCGGTCCTGGAATACAAGAAGATAGAACATATCCTTTCCAGTTTCCTTTGGGAAGGGAGAACCCCCAGAATTGCGCTGAAAAAGCTAAAAGCTAGTAAAGCAATGGGGGGTGTGCATTTTACTGGTATCATTTGGCTTCCCTTTTAAAACAAGGTGTAGTCTGGTCCATGAGTGACACTCTTTCCTGGAAACCTACATGGCTGGAAGTTGAGGAGCGTATTGTTGCACCGTGTCCAATTACTTTGCTTATGGGAATGCTGAATCCTGATAGCTCAAAGGTGGGGAGCATTCCAAGCACTACTTCCAATTATTAAGAAGGACAATCCATTTTCACTACAGGTACCATTATGGCATAATCCTGAGATTAAAGTTAATAAATCTTCATGTGCATGGGCAAAGTGGCAAAAGTGTGGGATATGGACGGTGGGGCAGTTGGTAGATAAAGCAACATGGAAGACATTTGATATTCTGCAACAGGAGTTTGACCTCCCGACTGATTGCTACTTTCAATGGATACAACTTAGACACTGTCTTAGCAGGGTGGTGAGGAGTGTCAGTGGCATTTCCCAAGTTTGGGGACTACAAACACTTGTGGAGAGTATAAGTGATAAATCTGGTATCATCTCCAAGTTCTATGCCTTATTTAAGGAGTGGCACTCGCCTCGGAACAAAGGCCTTTTGAGTATCTGGAGAGCAGAGACAGGAGCGGATATAAACGAACAGTTTTGGAAAAGGTTTTGGAATACCACTGTGAGGGCATCTAAGTCAGCTGCGCTTACTCAGTCAATGTATTTTTTCGCTCACCGAGCATATATTACACCAGTCAAATTTGCCAAATGGAATAAGGAGACAAGCAATGCTTGTTGGTTCTGCTGTAGGAACATAGGCACTCTAAGTCATATGATGCTGGAATGCCCTTGCATTCAGTAGTTTTGGAAGCCGATATGGGCCAAAATGCAGCAGGTGTTAAAGTTCACTGCTGAACTCTCCTGGAGTATAATAGTACTTAGGAACTTAGCAGAGATTCCAACGTCAGACAGACGGAACTTTTTCTTACTGAACTTTATGCTACAGGTTGCAATAAAGCTCTTACTTACTCACTGGAAGAATCCAATAAAACCCAGTTGGCTAGAGTGGTGGAACCTAGTCTGCTTGTATGTTAAGTATGAAAAGGCCCATGAAAAATCTTCAAGTCTTAGGCAGGGCCGGATTTACCTATACGCCAACTACGCCATGGCGTAGGGCCCACAGCTGACAAGGGCCCACAAAAATTGAAAAAATTGTTAGCCGCCTTAAAATTAAATTTAAAAAAAAAACGCTGGCTGCCGCCGCAGCAGCATGAACTGTCCCGCGGGGCCCCCTCTGCTGCCGCGGCAGCATGGACTGTCCCGCGGGGCCCCCTCTGCCCGGCTGAATCCGTCCGTCCGTCCCTCCCTCCGTGCCGGCTTTGAGAGGCGCAAAGGGAGAGTGTCTCCCTCGCGTCTCTGTTAAGCCCGCAGGGGCTGATGGGAAAATTCCCATCAGCCCCTGCGGGCTTAACAGAGACGCGAGGGAGACACTCTCCCTTCGCGCCTCTCAAAGCCTGCACGGAGGGACTCAGCCGTCACGGAGGGAGGGAGGGAGGGATTCAGCCAGGCAGAGGGGGCCCCACGGGTCAGTCCATGCTGCCGCTGCGGCAGCGGTAGCAGCCAGCGTTTTATTTTTTTTATTAAATTTTACTTTAGGCCGATGGGGGGGGGGTGTAGGACTGGTAATGGGCTATTGGGGGGGCTGGGACTGGAAATGGGCTGGGGGGGTTAAGACTGGAGGTGGGCTGATGGGGTTAGGACTGGTAATGGGCTGTGGGCTGTTGGGGGGGGGGTTAGAACTGGTAATGGGCTATGGGGGGGATAAGACTGGTAATGGGCTGTGGGCTGATGGGGGCTGTCTTATAATGGGCTATGTGGGGGCTACGAATGTAAATGGGCAGGGCGGGTTATGACTGGAGGTGGGCTGACGGGGTTAGGACTGGTAATGGGCTGTGGGCTGTTGGGGGGGTTAGGAACTGGAAATGGGCTATGGGGGGGTTAAGACTGGTAATGGGATGTGGGCTGATGGGGGGGTTAGAACTGTGAATGGGCTATGGGGGGCTGACTGGAAATGGGTTGATGGGGTTAGGACTGGAAGTGGGCTGTGGGCTGATGGGGGGGGGTTAGGACTGGCAATGGGCTATGGGGGGCTGACTGGAAATGGGTTGATGGGGTTAGGACTTGAGGTGGGCTGATGGGGTTAGGACTGGTAATGGGCTGTGGGCTGATGGGGGGAGTTAGGACTGGCAATGGGCTATGGGGGGCTGACTGGAAATGGGTTGATAGGGTAGGACTGGAAGTGGGCTGATGGGGGGTTAGGACTGGTAATGGGTTATAGGGGGGGCTTAAACTGAAAATGGGGTGATGGGGGGTTAGGACTGTAAGTGGGTTGATGGGGGGGCTAGGACTGGAAATGGGCTGATGGGTGGCTAGGACTGGAAATGGGCTGATGCAGGGACTAGAAGGGAATGGATGCTGGGTGAGGCTGGAACTAGAAGGGAGCTGATGTTGGGGGAGGATTAGAATGGGATGGGGCTGGAAGAGTAAAATGGAGAAGGGAAAAATATTTTGTGTGGGAGGGATAAAAAATCTACAATTGGCCGGGGTATTTGGAGAGTAAGTGGGGATTGAGGATGGAGGGGTAAAATTTGAGTGGATGAAATAGGAATGAGGAAAGAGCAAAAGGAGAAAGATTAGTATGTTAAAGCAGATGTAGAGAGAGAATGGAAAAAAACTAGAAGAGAGAAGAAAGGACAAATGGACAGCAGACGATGGAGAGTTAGCAGAAGACACGAAGAAACCAGAAGAAAGTGGCTGGAGCAATTGCAGCTGAAAAAAATGCACAAAAGGTAGAAAAATCTCTCTTTATTTTGAATTTATTAATTGGAATATGTCAGCTCTGGTAAATATGCATCATTAACGTCTGCGCTTTGTTTAGTACAAGAGCAAATTAATGTATAGTTTTATTTCTACAGTGTTGTACATTCCAAGTTTGGCTTTTGGGATTCCCAGTTTAATTATTGCCTTCCTGTTTCTAAATTGTGATTACTTGTTTGGTGATGGTCTTTGTTCTGCATGTGTAACTGAGCTGAGGTGTTCTGTTTATATAATTCCTATTTGACATTGCCACTTGTTCTCTTTCCCCAGTAGGTCATGTATTCTTGTTCTCTGAAATGTATTAGTTTAATATTTGCAGTGTTGCCTTTTGATTGGTAGAATATGGTGCTTTGTGAGTCCTGGTAGTGCTGTTAGGATACGGCGGGTTTGCTATGGGTTCTAAATGGGCAGTGTTTGTAGTAGTTCCTAATGTGTCTGGCAGTTGGCACTGGATTATAGTAATGTAGAAATCTTTTAGTCTTTCTTTATCCATACACTCATTAAGAGGCACGTTTACTAAAAGTTAGTATATGGTAACATTATGCAAATATTTATGCAAATGAGGCCCCTTATGCAAATGAGGCCCCGCACCTCCCTTGGGCCGCCCCTGCTGGGGGCCCACAATTTTTGTTGGCGTAGGGCCTCACTCAAGGTAAATCCGGCCCTGGTCTTAGGGGTCAAACATTTATGGCTTCTAAGTGGTATGCCCTAGAACAGTTCACAGCCCTTAGGTGAATTCTCTAGAATTAATATGTTGGTTAGTTTGTGTTTGCAAGAATGCCCACATTGCGCCGGGTAGATGGGAGGGGTGGGTGTTGGTCTGTTAAGAGTGTTATATACGGTATTAGGGGTTTGGGGGGAGGGGGGTATATAATTGGGTTATAAATGGTCTGGTAACTGTATGGATGTTGTGTTTCCTTGCTGTGGATTTGCAATAAAGACAAATTTTAAAAAAACATCTAGAAGTGAATGTCTGACATGCATATGTGATAATAAAATGCAGCGGTTTATGGATTGGTAAATGTAAGAGGGGTGGGATGTTTGTGATATTATAGTCGGGGACATGTAAGGTGACAAGTGATGTATGGTTGGGGGGTTATGGATATGTCCGGTGGAGGGGATATGGGGCGAATTATGGTTGGGGAGGCACTAGGAACTGGGCTATGCAATGAAAATGTGGCTGTGGATGTGGGTAAGGGTGGGCACGGTAGACGGTTAGAGGGTTGGGAGTTGGATGGGAGTTTAGGGAGGGGGGTGGGGGGAAAGGAGGGCGAGGGAGGGAGGTCATAGGCAGCAATATGAAAGGGAGGGGGATAAAGAAGGAGTGGGGGACATCTATGGAGCAGTGTGCAATGGGTAGAGGGGGAACTTATAAGAATGGGCTTTGATTTGGAGAAATTTCACTTACCGTTAATTTCTTTTCCTGGAATACTGCTAGACCAGTCCAGACAAACGGGTTATGCACCCCTGCCAGCAGATCTTGGAGACAAAGAATTCTACCAGAGCTCTGATAGGCTGGAGCCTGGTGATACAATCCTACCCCTAGGGGTCTCCCTCAGTTACGTCTACAAGCTAATGCAACATGAACTGTAACATCACCCCAGAGGGTCTCAAGTGAACTATATACAAGGGAGCCGAAGAACTCCCTAGAGCTGAAAACAGTATCCACCTACGAACCCATGGACTGCCCATGGCGAGGCATACAGGCAAAGAGAAGAACCGCGGTCGGCAGCTGCACCGCACCAGCGGCACTCCAACAGACAGCAGGGCGGGTCCTGGACTGGTCTAGCAGTATTCCAGGAAAGGAAATTAACGGTAAGTGAAATTTCTCCTTCCAGTTCACACTGCTAGACCAGTACAGACAAACGGGCAGTACCCAAGCTACCTGCTTTCAAGGGGGGGCAAGGCCGCCGACAGCTCAGCAACTCCAAAACGGACCTCCTGACGGGCATGAACGTCCAACCTATAATGACCGACAAAGGTGGACAGCGACGACCAAGTCGCCGCCCGGCAAATATCGAGAGGTGCTACATGAGACCTCCCGGCCCACGAAGCTGCTTGCGCCCGAGTGGAGTGAGCACGGAGTCCTGGTGGAGCTGGCTCTCCCAGAAGAAGGTACGCTGCCTCAATGGCCTCCCTAACCCATCTAGAAATGGCAGATGTGGAGGCTGCGGATCCCCGACGAGGACCCGTGAACAAGACAAAAGAGGAACAGTCATACGGAAGGGTTTCGTGACCCTCAGATACCGAAAAAGAACCTTCTTAAGGTCCACCGCCCGCAACGGAGACCGACCACTGTCACACTGCGCCTTTGGAAAAGACAGAAAGAAAAGAGGCTGGTTAACAGTGAACGGCGTCAGCACCTTGGGCAAAAAGGAAGGGACAGTTCGCAGAGAAACGCCTTCTGAGGAAAACGAGAGATAGGGATCTCGACATGAGAGAGCCTGGTGCTCAGAAATACGGCGTGCTGAAGTTATGGCCACCAAGAAGACTGCCTTCAGAGTCAAATCTTTAAGAGAACAGGCCCTCAGAGGCTCAAAGGGAGGAGCAACGAGGGCACAGAGGACAAGCGCGAGAGCCCACGCCGGTACAGGCGAACGTAGAGGAGGCCGGAAGGCCCTAACTCCGCGGAGGAACCGAGACACGTCCGAATGCGAAGCTATCGATCGCCCCGCTATAGGACCCCGAAAACAAGTTAAATCGGCCACTTGCACTCACAAGGAACCGAGTGCTAATCCCTTATCCACTCCAGCCTGTAAAAAGGACAGGATGTCCGGGACACAGCAACGCCAGGGAGAGAGGTTATGTCGCTAACACCAACCGGCAAGAGACGCCAAACCCGAGCGTAAGCCAGCGACGTAGAAGACCGCCGCGCCGTGAGAAGAGTCACGACCACACTAGGCGAGTAGCCTTAGCGAGCAAACCGGCGGCGTTCAATAGCCAGGCCGTAAGCGAGTAAGGAACCGGGTCTTCCATCTCCACTGGTCCCTGAATCAGAAGGCCGAGAAATGCCTCGAGGCGGAGCGGCGACGCCCGAGACAGACGAAAGAGATCCGCATACCATGGTCCGCGAGGCCAATTCGGAGCCAGCAGGAGCACTGGGCCGCGAAGGACTCGGAGCCGCTGGAGAACCATGCATATCATGGACCAGGGAGGGAAAACATACAGGAGAAGATGAGTCGGCCACGGCTGAGAGAGAGCATCTATGCCGTGCGCTCCCTTGTCCCTCCAATGGCTGAAGTACAGCGAAGCCTTGGCAGTCTGCGCCGTAGCCATTAGATCCATGGTCGGTAGTCCCCACAGGTGAACAATGGACCGGAATGCATCCGGTTGCAGAGCCCAGCCCCCTAGCTCCAGAGAGAGCCGGCTGAGAAAATCGGCTTGCACCTTGTCCATGCCTGCAATGTGCTGCGCCGATAGCCTGAAGATGTTTCTCCGCCCACGGGAGGAGGAAACGCCTTTCCTGTGAGACACCCGAACATTTTGCGCCGCCTAGGCAGCTTGGGTAAGCAACTGTCGTGGCGTCGGACAGGATCCGAACCGCACGCCGCCACAGAAGAGGCTGAAACTGAAGAAGGGCTAAGCGCACTTTCCGCGTCTCGAGACGATTGATAGACCATTGGGCTTCGCGAGGTGACCAACTCCCCTGCGCCGAGGCCAAGCCGCAATGCGCTCCCCAACTGGAGAGGTTGGCGACTGGCGTCACCAAGATCCAGCGCAGAGACTCCAGAGGGACCCCCCGTAGAAGATTGCGTGCCTGAAGCCACCAGCGGAGGCTGTGGCGCAGCGGCGGAAGCAGAGGCAACCGGATTCGATAACTCTCCGATACTGGCGACCAACGAGAAAGAAGCGCCGTCTGCAAGCAGCGCATGTGCGCTCTTGCCCACGGAACAAGGGCTATCGTCGCTGCCATGGACCCCAAGAGTTGAAGGTAGCCCCAAGTCCGAGGCGCCGCTTGATCCAAGCAGCGGCGGAACTGAAGAGAGATCTTCTGAAAGCGGTCCTGAGGTAGAAACACCCGTCCCCGACGAGTGTCGAACCAAGCTCCTAGAAAATCCAGGACCTGAAGCATCCCAAAATAGACAGAGTAACGGCCCCGTCCTCCTTCCAACGGTGGACCGGGACGAATGGCATCTAAACGCTGGAGCCTTTAAACGAAGCAACATCTGCTGCCCATTGACGCAGGCAAAGCCATCTTCGAGCTACCGACACCGGTGCTAGGAAGCGAGCTGACAGCCGCAAGAGATCACAGAAGGCCTCTGCCCGGAATGCAGCGATGGATTCTAAATGAACCAACTCGGGAACACCTGGAAGCTGCTGAATCCATCGAAGGGAGGCCCGAGCTGCTAGACCTCCGCACACCCCTGCATGAAGGAAATAGCGGGCGAAGAAAAACCCATCTTTAGCAGACTCCCAACTCTTTAGGTCCTGCTGGTCGCGGATTGCCGCTCCGCCCTCAACCGTAAGTGTGGAATGCCTGGTGACCCTGGTCATAATGCATCAACTGTCAGGCATGTCAGCCAACGGTCCAAGTCAGAGGGAGACCAAGGGTATAACTAACCAATACCGCGTGCCGTACGAATGCCATGGAAAATGGGATCCGGCTGCAACCGGATTTGAGAACCCTGAGGATCAGGCGTGTCGGCTAGGAGTAGCGACTCCATCACCTGTGTGATTAGAGCCGGCAACTCCTCTTTCCGAAAAAAGGCTGAGAACTGTCAGCGAAGAAACAGACGGAGAATATTCCCCATCTCCTTACTCCAACGAGTCAGGGCTGACCTCCGAAGATTTAAAGTCTTCTTGAATATCCATAGTACTCCGCAAGGCACATGCAACGCTCCTAGGAGGACGTACCGTTCCAAGGTCTGAGGACATATGGGACCGCTTGCGAGACCACGCCATATCCTTGCCTGCTACTGGGCGGGTGTAGGAGATATACCAAAAGACTCCAAACGCCACAGGTGTCATGCCAGATGGAAGAGTGTGAGGAACGCACTGTCAGTCAAGGCTGCTGTGGCTTCCAGCGGCTGTGGAAGCGAAATGGGAGCTGACTGAGTCCTTTCCTGCAGGAAGATCCTGCAGCAGGGGCTCTGAGGAGGGAGGAGATAAGGTGCTGATGATCCCATCTAGCAGTGCAGTGGGAATGGGGGAAGAGTCTCCCGGATGCAGCGTGCAGGTGGAACACAAGCAATCTATTAATTCCCCCTTCTGTTTATTACATATAATACAGCCAGAGAAACAAGCATTGCAGAGACTTAAACCACCTTTTTTTTTTTTTTTTTATCTTAGTGTTTAAAACAAAAATCAAGGTAGGCTCAGGGAAACAGAAGACTCTTCAAAGAAAAGGATTTTGAAACTCCCCATGCCTTCACAGCATGTTTAAATGTGTGGAAACGGCTGTCCAGAGCTGTTCCCTCCAAAAAGAAACACTGAAGAGAAAAACAAAACGGCCGCTGGCACAGAAAAACTGTCAGGTATTCACTGAGCTGAGAAGGAAACTGTCAGTCATTCACTGTGCTGGTACAGAGAAACTTTCAAAGTCAGGGTAAGGCAATTACAGTGACTGAAAGTAGGGAAATTAGAGCTTGATCCCTCCGCAGCCACTCAGACCTTCATGGCAGGGGCTGAAAGGTGTTTCTGGGGAGGGATGGAGAAGCCCAAACCCAGCTGTACTGAAGATTACAGTGATTAAGCTTTTTTTTTTTTTTTTTTTTTAGGCCGAGCCCAAAACAGTCAGGATCCAAAACACTGACATAAAATTCCAATCAAATGGTATATTGAATAAGACAGGTACAATATTCCAGTAAGACATACAAAGTAACCCGGCTGCAGATATAATACGTAATACCTCAGCCAGTCCTGTTCATTGGGCACTTTGGGGGACTGGACCCTTGATCCCTGCACCATTGGTCAGTGTCTTAACCATTGTGCTGTGGTTCTGTTCCTTGTGGATTAAAAATTTAAAGTAGAAACTTCAAAACTCAGAGGCAGCCGGTCCGGATGCAGTTGAAATCAACCCAGGGCAGCTGAGGCAAGTAAGAAAAAAACAGTCTACTTACAAGTTTCTGTCAGAAAATGATACCTGAACTTCCTGGGAATGTCCAAGCCCCCGTGGCAAAGACTCAGCGCTGCGTAAAGCCAATCAGGAGCTCCACTGAAGCCAGACTCAGGAGTTCCCAAGTTTATCTGGGGAATAAAGTCGCTGGGGAAAGAGCACAGCTGATTCTTGAGGTCCTTGTGTTTCTTCTGACAGCCTATGCAGCGTAGACCTGAAAAGGGCATAGTGAGACTCTGTCCCTGAATTGCATCCTGTTCTCTATTCATGCCTGCCCTACTTTTTATTTAATATGTCAATACATAGGCAGAGAGAAAAGAACCCCTCCACAACTCACAGCTATCAAGTGCTGTGGAAAAACAAACAGCAAAAAGCTGCTAGAAAGCAAGTAGTGAAGGAATCTGGCTTCCCGCCAAAAACCGGGGCTCATTAGCTATTCAAAATGGCCACCGGCAAAAATAAACCCCAAAAAGAGTGAATTAAAAGCCACAAAAGCTAAGGAATTAACTTAAAAAGTCTAAGGACAAGGTGGGAGGGTTGCAGGCATGAGAAAAATGCCTAAAATCGCTGAAAAATCAATAAAAATAAATCGAGTCACCACAGAGCTGCAGACATCAGTGGGAGAAAGACAGGTGCTGTACTCACAGTACCGAAAGTGCAGAGAAGCCACGGACCGCTGCTCAGACCACTGCCAACTGCCTCACCACTAAAACCAGCCCCAGGGACTGGATTTTAGGAGGCTTACCATCCAGCTAAATAGTCCTCTTGACTAGTGCTGGGGAGTCTTCACATCAGCGATCTCTACTGTGACAGGACACAGGAGCTAAGCTGGAAACACCCTGGTGCTCAGATAAGTACACTGGCAACTACAGGGGATAATCTCTCCAAAAGAAATCACAAAGAAAGAAAGCATTTTAAATTTTTTTGAAGGAGCAAAAAAACAAAGCATCCAGATCTGCTGGAGACAGAAAAAAACTGGAGGGAGACCCCTAGGGGTAGGATTATATCACCAGGCTCCAGCCTATCAGAGCTCTGGTAGAATTCTCTGTCTCCAAGATCTGCTGGCAGGGGTGCATAACCCATTTGTCTGGACTGGTCTAGCAGTATGAACTGGAAAAGGATTTTGACGCTCAATGTGCATGGTCTTAATACCTGGCAAAAGAGGAGGTGGTGGTGAGATAGGGAGCTAGAGTTCAGGCAGATGTCCTTCTGATACAGAAGACTCATTTAAAGGGGTCACATGGAGGTGGAGTGTGTTGTGGCAAATATGATAAAGGTTCTTTGGCAGCCAAACAAAATTGTTATAAGAAAGGCGGAGTGGGGATTCGTTTCTCTAGAGATCTGTTGATGGAAACTAGAGAGGTCATTAAAGATCAGGAAGGGAGATATGGTATATGGATTGGGGTACTGGAAGGAAAAGAGGTCACACTTTGTAGTGTCTACGCAACTAATACTGCCCAAGGCAGTTTTTTTGATAGGATCCTCCCAATTATAGAGGAGCATAAAAGGGGGAGTCTAGTAATGGGAGGAGATTTCAATACCGTAGTGAATCCACGGTTGGATACATCGGGCGGAGGATGGCGGTGGGGTAAATCTGGTTGGAGAAAATTATGTCAGGTTTGGGATTGGTAGATGCTTGGAGGTATAGGCATGGTAGGGAAAAAGAATACACTTTTTATTCACACCCTCACCAAACGTATAGTAGAATTGATATTCTGTGGATTGAAACTAGCTGGCTGGATATGGTGGGCAGTGTTGAAATTGGTGCTCTGTCTTGGTCTGACCATGCTCCAATTACCCTTGCGCTCGAGTTCTATAAGGAGCGAGCCGGGCTGCATTTTTGGTGATTGAATGAATCGCTTTTAGCGGATCCAGAGGGGGTGGCACATTTGAAAGAGTCCATTAGAGAATACTTTGTTCAAAATGTGGGTGGGGAGGTACCCCGGGAGATAGTTTGGGACGGGATGAAAGCAGTGCTTCGAGGACATTTAATTGCACTAGCAGTAAAAAAGAAGAAACAGGTGGGAGTGGAGGAGGAGCGGTTGCGGGCCCTGTTAGCCCAGTTAATTAAGGAGCATCAGGAGTTAGGGGGTAAAGTGGTGTTAAAATGGATAGCAAGAGTGCGTGAGAAATTGGAGACACTATGATTAGGGGAATGAGCATTTCAAATGAAAAGGATGCAACATGACTATTTTATAGGAGGCAATAAACCGGGTAGGTATTTGGCCAGGCAGCTAAAACAACGGAATGTCAAGCAGCAGTTATATAGACTGAAAAATGCTAAGGGGGTTGGGAATATGGTACTGTTAACATACATGAGATCTTCTGCCAGTATTACCGGACTCTCTATGCGTCAGAGCAAAAAGGGTCAGAGATGGAAATTAGAAAATATATGGGGAACATAACTCTTCGGAAATTAGAGGAGTCTGAGCAACAATGGATAGATAGAGAGATTGAAGAGGTGGAAGTGCGCTTAGCAAGCAATGCTCTTAAGGAGGGCAAAGCACCGGGACTTGATGATCTCTCCGCACGGTTTTACAAGACCTTCTGTAATGAAATTGGTAGTGAACTCACCACGGTGTTTAATGGGGTTCTTCGGGGGGGGCACTCCCAAGGTCAATGACAGTAGCGGGGATAGCTTTGGTGCCCAAACCTGGGAAGGATAAGGGGGTAAGTGAATCGTATCAGCCTATCTCTCTAATAAATTTAGATGCAAACATTTTAGCAAAGATTTTGGCTACCAGACTGCAGAACTACCTCCCTAAGATGATCAGCAATGATCAAACGGGTTTTATACCAGGTAGGCAGGCAAGTGATAATATCCGGAAACCCTTAAATGTTATTTGGGCAGCCAGGAGTGCGAGGATCGACTCCTTGGCGATGGCGGTGGACGCGGAGAAAGCATTCGATAGAGTTAGAAACATAGAAACATGATGACAGAAAAAGACCACATGACCTATCTAGTCTGTCCTTCCATATCAACAACTACAACAGTCCACTTTTTATCTTTAGAGATCCTCTTTGTTGGTCCCATGCTTTTTTGAATTCAGTTACTGTCCTCATCTCTACCACCTCCACTGGGAGACTATTCCATGGATCCACTACTCTTTCCGTAAAGAAATATTTCCGCATATCACTCCTGAATCTATCTCCCTTCACCCTCATCCCATGTCCCCTCGTAGCAGAACTTGCTTTCAATTGAAAGAGGCTCTCTCCCTGAACATTTATGCCACGGAGGTATTTAAACATTTCAATCATATCACCTCTATCCTGCCTTTCCTCTAAGGTGTACATATTAAGATCCTTAAGTCTGTCCTCATATGCTTTATAATGAAGCCCACTAATCATTTTAGTAGCCACCCTCTGCACCGACTCCATCCTGTTCACATCCTTTTGAAGGTGCGGTCTCCAGAATTGCACACTATACTCCAAATGAGGTCGCACAAAAGACTTATACAGAGGCATTATCACCTCCTTTTTTCTGCTAGCCATTCCTCTCCGTATGCACCTAAGCATCCTTCTAGCTTTTGCCGTCGCCTTTTCTACCTGTTTAGCTACTTTAAGATCATCAGACACAACCACGCCTAGGTCCCGCTCTTCTTTAGTGGACAAAAGTACTTCACCTCCTATACTGTATTGCTCCCTTGGATTGCTGCAGCCCAAATGCATGACCTTACATTTTTTAACATTAAATCCCAGCTGCCAAATTCTAGACCATTCTTCAAGCTTAGCTAGATCCCTCCTCATGTTATCTACACCTTCCTGGGTGTCTACTCTATTGCAGATTTTGGTATCATCTGCAAAGAGGCAAACCTTACCCGACAGCCCTTCCGCTATATCACTAACAAAGATGTTAAAAAGAATCGGACCAAGGACAGATCCCTGGGGCACACCACTGGTAACATCCTTCTCCTCAGAGTGAGCTCCATTTACTTGTACACTTTGTCGCCTCCCACCCAACCAATTTCTAACCCAAGCAGTAACTTTAGGGTCTATCCCTAGGGTGCTCAGTTTGTTTATAAGTCGCCTGTCAGGAACAGTGTCAAAGGCTTTACTGAAATCTAAATACACCACATCTAGAGCTCTCCCTCGGTCCAACTCCCTGGTCACCCAGTCAAAGAAATCAATCAGATTTGTCTGACAAGACCTGCCTCTGGTGAATCCATGCTGCCTCGGATCCTGTAATCCGCTGGACTCCGGAAACCTCACTATTTTCTCTTTCAGCAGCGTTTCCAATAATTTACTCACCTCCGAAGTTAAACTAACCGGCCTGTAGTTTTCAACCACATCCTTACTTCCGCTTTTGTGTAAAGGCACCACATGAGCCTCTCTCCAGTCCTTTGGCACCACTCCTGACTCCAACGAGGCATTGAAAAGGTCAGTCAGTGGAGTTGCTAGAACGTCCCCAAGTTCCCTCAGTATTCGAGGGTGTTGAATGGCCCTTTATGTTTGCGGTGTTGCAGAGAATGGGGATAGGGGAGCTGGATTAGTGCGCTCTATGACAGGCCAAGGGCTCGGATCCGAGTGAATTTATTTTATTTATTTATTGAACGGTTTTATATACCGCCTTTCAGAAAAATCAAAGCGGTTTACATAGAACAAAACTTGAACATTACATTGAAACTTATTCAATCAATTGAAATTACAGTAAACATTAAATTGTATATAATAAAAATGGTAATTTGAGGGTTACAATGCTGAGTAAATGCTGATTAGGTATATAGATAGTTTAAACATATATACAGATTTAAATATTTACAAATTTCAAAAAATCTTATCTGAGCAAGGAAAAATGTATTGTAGTTCACTAGAATTATTAGTGTAAAGAGTAAATGTGATAATGTGGAGAATTGGGTATTGTAAGATAGAGTAAGAAAAAGGAAAAAATAAGTTGTGAATTAATGAATATGAGTATACATGAATGGCACATATTCCGGTGAATTTGAACTGGGTCGGGGAACTCGACAGGGTTGCCCCTTATCACCTCTGCTCTTCGCATTGGTGATTGAGCCTCTAGCACAGAGGATCAGAGAACATAACACAATCAGTGATATACAAGTGGGGACTGGGGAATATAAAATATCTCTTTTTGCTGATGATATCATTTATACTGTGGGCCGACCTCTCGAGTCTTTACCATCTTTATTGGAGGAAATAAGGGGGTATAGTTAAGTTTCAGGATATAAAATGAACATGAGGAAAACTGAGATTTAAAAAATTCAGTTAGATCCAGTAATAGAGGGTCAGTTACGGAGGATGTACCCATTTCAATGGGCGAAGCAAAAGATAAAATATTTAGGGGTTTTGATTTGTAGCGATTGGAAGAAACTGAGGGAACTAAATTATTTATTTTATTTATTTACATTCTCTTATATACCGCGCTATTCTGCATCAGTGCGGTTTACATTGAACAAACTGAAATTACATTGAACAGGGCATTATAACTTGGAGATAACTATTTTACAGGGAACATGGGCTATGGAGGGTTAAGTTACTAGTTACTAATATCTTAAATGATTTGGTGAGATGGGACAAATCCAGCTTTTCATGGGTAGGGAGAATCGCAATTGTTAAGATGAATGTTCTCCCCAGGATACTGTATCTGTTTTTGGCATTCCCTATCAAGGTGTCAGTGGCACAAATAAAATTGTTGCAGCATAGAAATTTCTCCTTCATTTGGAGAAGACGCCCTCTGAGGCTTAATAAAAGGATGCTGGTAAGGCATAGGAGAGAGGGGGGGTTAGGCGTCCCAGATCTGATTAGATACTATAAGGCAGCACAGCTGCGGGCGATAATATACTGGAGGATCAGTCCTGAGGCTCGAGGGTGGGTTCGGGTCGAACAGGAGCTGGGGGAGCAAAGTTCAACAGTAGATAATCTCTGGTCCAAGAGACGGGAGAGGGGGAGAAAGGAGGGAGGTGCCTTGGAGCAGAGTCCCTTTACAGCAGTAACTTTGAAAGTTTGGCATCAAGAAGAGGTTAAATTGGTGGGGGCTAGGGTATCTATTCAACTGCAGAAAATTCGACAGTGTGTAGAATTCCTAGAGGGGGGACAATCTTCTGTATATAAAAAATGGGAGGGGAGGGGATTGGTGTGGATGGGGCAATTGTTCACTAAAGTGGGTCAGTTGAATACCTTTGAGCAACTCAAAGAGGAAGACTCCTTGGGGGAGGCTGATTGGTTTGGGTATCGCCAACTAGTGCATTTTGTAGAGCAGAGCCTAAGGGGGGAGGACAATAGTAAACCAAAATCCCCGTTTGAGATACTGTTGCTTAAGGCAGGGGAAACGTGTGGGCTTATATCGCAGATCTATAGGGGAATGGGTGGGGGAGGAGGCCAAGAGGCAGCTTGGATAGAGGATTTAGGTGGCTATTGGGATGAGGAGTGGTGGGTAACTATCTTTGAGGAGGCCAGAATTGCATCCTGCTCTGCTGCTATACAGGAACATTGTCATAAAATGGTATATCATATGTATATCACACCGAAGCGATTGGCGGAGATAGATAAAAATAAGGAGCCCTATTGTTGGAAAGGGTGTGGTGCTGTGGGCACATAAATGCATGCGTGATGGGAATGCCCTGTGGTTCAGGGAATAAGGCATTGGATGCAAGGGGTAGTACGAAATATGGTGGGATGGAAAGGGGCGTTTGGACCCGAGCAAGTCTTATTGGGGGAGGGGGGGAGCCGGGTAATGAGCTGGATTACTTGTTAAAGATGGTGTCAATAGCGATCAGGATGGAAATAGCTTATAAATGGAAGGACACTGGAGGAACTGATGTGGAATGGGTGCTGAAAAGATTAGAATTCATTAGTCAAATGGCTGAGTTACATGTGCATCTGACCCAAAAATTGTATGTTTTCCATCGCAGATGGTACCCATATGTTCAATGGAAAAGGGGTCAGGAGGCATAAAGAGGGTAATTTCGTGGGGTGCACAAGCTATGGAGCGTCTCAGGGATTTGGATGTTGATCTCAGGTTTCTGTTATGGGGATGGGTTGGTGGAGTTTCATTGCTGGGGGTGGAGTACTGTTTCATAGAAATTGGTGGGTGGAGAGGTAGCTGGGGTAGTGAAAAGAGGTGGGGAGGGTTTGCGAAGGTGTAGGACTTGAAGGACTAGAAAAGGGGGCTTTTACTTCTGGAGAGATATCTGCAATTGTGAGTATATACTTCTGGAAATTTTCTGAAAGGAATTCTTTGTATTAAAGCTAATTAATCCGTGAACCCACTATTTTTTGTTAAATCAGTCAGGGCCTAGTGGCAGCAGTTTAAGTTTAAATTTAAAACACAGAAGAGAACTTTCTGGTTACATTTCATACCCAGCAGAGAGCTTGTAGTTTTAATTTAATAGTCACTCAGGGCCTAGCATCAGCAAAGTACTTTTAGTTTAAATTTAAAATACAGAAGAGAGCTTTCTGGTTAAATTTAGAACCCAGCAGAGAGCTTGTAGTTTAAATTTCATAATAAGTTAGAGCCTAGCAGCAGCAAAGACCTATAATTTAAATCAAATAAGAATATAGCTTACCTCAGCAGCACAGGACAGGGTACTGTGTAGCAGCCCTCTTTTAATAAGAGTTATTTCCCTCCCCACACCCACCCACCCCTGGGATAATCGTAGCTTTATAGGTACTTACACATCTTAAAAGACAGGAGGTGCTCTCAGGTGAAGCTCGTTACCCAAATCAGTCATACACTAAGGACTTGAGATTAATTAAGCTTCAGGTGAACAAGGTATATTAAACGTATTAGGAACACTTTTATTGGTATAAATATCCATAGCAACCTTTAGTAAGTAAAGAACTTAAAGATCTAAACAAAAACTTAAAACTAAGATGCAGACAGCAGTCCAACAGCGAGGTGGGGGCTTTCCAGTCTTTTGCATTGAGTGTCACATGTATGATTCTCTCCCAGTTAGTGAGAGGTCTTATGTGTGCACTAGGTGCAAGGAGCTCTTTGCTCTCAGGGAACGAGTCCGTTCTCTAGAGGCTAGAGTAGCAGACTTGGAAAACATAAGAAAGACAGAGAGGTACATAGACGAGACCTACAGGGATATAGTCCTGAAGTCCCAACTCCAGTCTGGCAGCATCCCTGTTGCTATGGAGGAGAGAGGTCACGTGACAGGAGAGCATCACCCTTGTGTGGCAGGAAGTGATCCTGTAATTAGGACCTGTCCTCCAGGTGATGTAAAACCCTCTCGCAACAAGGAAGTTTCTCCAGGGCCATGTGCCCATCAGGGAAGGGTTAGGACAGCTGTTATAGTTGGTGATTCGATCATTAGGCATGTAGATAGCTGGGTGGCTGGTGGACATGAGGATCGCCTGGTAACATGCCTGCCTGATGCGAAGGTAGCGGACCTCATGCGCCACCTAGATAAGGTCTTAGATAGTGCTGGGGAGGAGTCTGCTGTCTTGGTACATGTCGGTACCAATGACATAGGAAAATGTGGTAGGGAGGTTCTGGAGGCTAAATTTAGGCTTTTAGGTAGGAAGTTGAAATCCAGAACTTCCAGGGTAGCGTTCTCCGAAATGCTTCCTGTTCCATGTGCAGGACCCAAAACGCAGGCAGAACTCCGGAGTCTCAATGCGTGAATGAGACAATGGTGCAGAGATGAGGATTTTGGATTTGTTAGGAACTGGGGAACATTCTGGGGAAAGGAGGGGCTCTTCCGAAGGGATGGGTTTCACCTTAACCGGGATGGAACCAGGCTGCTGGCATTAACCTTTAAAAAGGAGATAGAGCAGCTTTTAAACTAGATAATAGGGGAAAGCCGACAGTCGCCCAAGAGCGGATGGTTCGGAAGAATGTATCCTTGAAGGATACTACCAAAAGCAGAGAGGTTCCAAAAAAGAGTAAAGTAGCCCAAATGCCCTCGAGTATGGAGCAGACAGAGCTTAAAGATCCCAAATTACCCATGTCTACCAATAGCCAAATTAATATGAATAAAATACAGTCTCTAAAATGCTTGTATGCAAATGCTAGAAGTCTAAAAAATAAGATGGGAGAGTTAGAATATATAGCTCTAAATGAGAGGTTAGATATGATTGGACTATCAGAGACATGGTGGAAGGAGGACAACCAGTGGGACACTGTGATACCTGGGTACAAACTATATCGTAATGATAGAGCTGATCAAATTGGTGGAGGGGTTGCGCTCTATGTTAGAGAGGGCACTGAGTCAGAAAGGATTAAATTTTGCAGGAAACAAAATTTGCTGTAGAATCTCTATGGATTGAAATTCCATGTAAAAAGGGGAAGGCGATGGCAGTGGGGGTGTATTATCGACCGCCTGGCCAGAATGAACAAATGGATGATGAAATGCTCAAAGAAATCAAGGAAGCTAACAAAACTTACAGCACAGTAATAATAATAGGTGATTTCAATTACCCCAGTATCGACTGGGTCAGTGTCACGGCAGGACATGCTAGGAAGATAAATTTCCTAGATGACATAAATGACTGCTTCTTGGAGCAGCTGGTTCATGAACCGACCAGAGGGGAAGCCATATTAGACCTAGGGGTATGTTTACTAAACTCCGAAATTGTGCGGGGCCGCGGTAGTGTGCCTGTGCCATATAAGGAGTGGGCGGTTCAGGCAGAAAAAAGAAAAAAAACGGGAGAAAGCGACCGTACTTCTGCGCGTCGCGTTAATGTGCGGGGTCCACATTAGCGCGTGGGAAGGCTAAGTGTCGTGCTGCTGGGCACACAAAGGAACAGAGCCGTAGTACAACGGAGAAGACACTGACCAATGGTGCAGGGGCCATGGGTTCAATCCCCCATTGTGCGCATCGCAAAAGGCTGGCTGAAGCCTTAACTTTAATGGCTAAAAGTGCTTTAGGAGGCATATTAATTTTGGGTGGCATAAGGCGGTGCACTGTTAATTTTGGGCGGCATAAGGCGACGCGCTGTTAGGTTTGGGCACCATACGGCGTTGCGCTGGTAATGTTGGGCGGCAGAAGGCGTTGCGCTGCTAATTTTGGAAGGCCTAAGGCGGTGCGCCAATGTCCAAGCACAGGAACAGAGCCACAGCACAATGGTGAAGACACTGGACAATGGTGCAGGGAGCAGCGGTTCAATCCCCCACAGTGCCCAATGAATAAGGCTCACTGAGGCATTATTTTAGGAGGCATATAAATGAGGGGCGGCATAAGGCGGTGCGCTAATGTTTAGGAGGCATTGTAATAATGGGCGGCATAAGGCGGCGCGCTGATGTGCAAGCACAGGAACAGAGCCACAGCACAATGGTTAGGACACTGACCAATGGTGCAGGGATCAGGGGTTCAATCCCTCACAGTGCCCAGTGAACGAGGCTGGCTGAGGCATTACGTATTATGGGGATGAGTGCTGTAGGAGACATAGTAGTTTTATTTTATTTATCAGTACTAGCAAACGCACTCTCAAAGCGTGTTAACATAAGGCGGCCCATAAGGCACATGTTCAAGTTCACTGTCCGCCAAGGCACCCTAGAATGTCCCCTATAGCTCACCATATATGTTGCGTCACAGGATAATGTATAGTGCACCTTATATGGACGGCAACCATAAGGTGCCATATAGGGCGCACTATAAAGCACCCTCAGAGGCACCCTATGGGTACAGTACGCTGAGGGTGTTTTTGCTGGCAGCAACATATGTACATTAAATAAAAAACAACTTTGGACAACCCAATCAAATAACCCCACTGTGGGTTTGAACCCATGACCTCTGGCTTCACAGGCAGTGACGTAACCATTGGGCTACAGCTCTATAGCTGTCAGCAAGCCCCTGGCTGGCTGCAGAGAGCCTGCACGTCACCACACAGACAGTCTGCTGTGGTAACCAGGATAGGGTTAGGTCACCCGTACCCATGCTGCACTGCACATGCAAATCAGCTGTCCACAGATGAACACAAGATGGGGAATGCACCCCAACAGCTCCCCGGCCTGGTAGGGGAAAGTGGCCGTGTGCACCCACACAGCACCTCGGCCTGGTAGGGGGTACTGACCGGGTGTTTTACTGGCACAGAGTAGCTACACACCGTCACATTGTGCGGGTACTGTGCTCACCCTGAGGGTGTGAGGAGGCGCCCAGGACCAGGTCCCCAACACCCTCCATGGCTGAAAGAGGCCATGCCAGGGCTCCTAAGCAGTACTAAACTGTGAGATAGGTAGTTTCTGCAGAAACACCTTGGATATCTCTTTCTGTCTTAGTCAGGGAAACCCCTTATGGACACCTAGGTGGGCTATGTACCCCTCCCCCCCTGTTGAAAACAGGGTCTCCTATCAACAGATCCACATTCTACCTCCCTGCAATGGTGGCAGTAGAGTGGACCATCAACCCCAGTCCTGCTAGGGGACACCCTACAGGGCAGTCAAAACAGCTCTATACACATACATAACACGATATCAGACAGACATTAGGCCTGGATATACTAAGCTGCACCCCACCACTATCTGATATTCTCCTGCAGCAAGCCATCAGCCGCTGCACCCTGCAAGGCACTCCATCAAGACACAGACCAGCTGAAAACAGTCTGCTAGCTAGTCCTGGTGGAAATGCATGCACCCAGAACTGGGATGGCAGTGCACACCAGCAGATAAGTCAGTGACTGGGCCCCAAAAGGAAACCCATATATATCACATGAGAGAAATACTATATAGCACTATGAGGGTGCCTAGACATGCTGTGGTCACTGCACAGTCAGGGTGAGTGTGATCCCCCAGCAGGACAGACAGAGGCCACCCTGTCTGTGTAGGTGGTGGCCGGCCACGACAATGTCTCAGGCAGTGTCCTATGCCCTGTGCAGATGCATCCTGGCCAGGCCACCCTGTCTGAGCTATACCCATGGTACCTTGCTGCTCATTATGCACATTGGCAGGCCAATACTGGCAACAGTGCTGGCAGTGTGGGCTGTGGAAGGTGTTTGCAGCCAACACACACTGTAGAGACAGACACACACTCCCACACGTATGCCAGCATTGTGCTACTATAGAGGAGTTTATCAGCCTTGCCCACCACACCAGTCCTGGGCACGGTACAGGCATGGATATGGTACGCAATACTGTTGGGAGTCACTCCCCAGGGTGGTGACCACTGTCAGAGGCAAGACCTGAAGCACACACTGCAGACATTAGAAAGATTGTTATGATGGAGCTCACAGAGCAAACTGTGCTTAACGTAGGAATGTCTATCTGCCAGTACTCATAGCAAACGTTTGAGAGCTGTGTACCATATACCTAGGTGTAGGGTGGCATTGCTAAGGTATGCATGTGCTAGTATTGGGAGATGCACACAGGGCCCAATGTCCTGCCTCACCAGGAGGCATTGGCCAATGGGGCCTGTGGGTGTGGGTGTGTCTGCCCCTGTTGGCTGCTGCTTTACGGCAGAGGTTCCCAACTCCAGTCCTGGTGTGCCTAACACTGTTCAGGTTTTCCTGCTGTCCCTCATGAATATGCATGAGCAACATCTACATGCCATGGGGGTGGTGCATAGATATGCAGCACAGGCATTTGTATTAGAGGCAGCATGGAACCTGAATGGTGTGTGGTCCTCCAGGACTGCATTTCGGAGACTCTGCTCTAGGTAATGCCCCTGTTCATGGTGTCTGTGCTGGGTGTGGTAAAAGATAGGCATATTACCAATGCGTATGTCCTCAGCAATAAAGGTTTGTCCTTACTATCACGGTTTAGTTGTGGGAAAAATATGTGGACAGGATTGGCAGTGGCCCCAGCTGGGATTTGAACCTGTGACTCTCTGGTCCTAGAGATACTGGCTCTGTCCGCTGCACCACACTGTGGCCACAGAGACAGTGCAGTCCCTGGAGATAGGAAACCTGACCGAATGAGTCGGAAACCCTGCTCTGCACATTTTTACTGTGGCCTCATTCACCTTGTCTGGAGACAAACGTGCAAATGAACCCCGCAAATGACAGCGAAAAAAGGGGGAATAAATATAACCAAGCTGGGCAACAGTGATATTAATGGGCAAACATAAAAGAACTCCCAGGAAAGCTCCAACAAAAGGAAATGATTTTTGGAAGGGTCTCCGCTGTGAGTCTCCGCTGTTTTTGGGGCTTTCCTGGGTGTGTTTTTTATTGTTGCCCATTGCTAGCATTGTTCCCCTGCTTAATTATAATTTTTAGGGATTTGTTGAGGTCATTTTCAGGTTTTATTTGCACTTTTGTTCTGTGCACATGTATCACACTGCTCACGTTTTGTAGGTTTCCCCGGTTTTGCTGTACATTGCTGACGTAAATGGTTTCTCTTCCCTTTAAATGCACTCTACCGCGAGTGTTTCACTCGCGGTAGTTTTTACATGGAAATTCGGTCCCGATAATGTGCGGGGAGCCTCTCCCCTCCCCTTCCCCGCCCATTAACCCTGTCTCTCCGCCCTCGGGAGCCTTCCTCCGCCCTCTGTAAGCCATTACACGCCTCTATCGCACATTTGCGGGCCCCGTACTTGTGCGGGGCCCATTAGTGTGACGCGCACATGTACGGCCCACTTAAGAGCACATAAGTGCGTCATTGCCATGCGCTAATGTGCGGTGCGCAAATGTGCGGTGTTTAGTAAACATACCCCCTAGTCTTTAGTGGAACACCAGATCTAGTGCAAGAGATAAGGGTGTTGGGGCCACTTGGCAATAGTGATCATAGCATGATCGCATTTGATTTAATTAGTAGAGGAGGAATAAGTAAGGAAATCCACAGTACTACCTTTTAACTTTCGAAAGGGAGACTATGATAAAATGAGGAAAATAGTTAAGAAAAAACTAAAAGGAGCAATTGCAAAGGTTAAAGACTTACATCAAGCTTGGGTGTTGTTGAAAAATACTATCTTGGAAGCCCAGACCAGCTGTATTCCACGCTTTAAGAAAAGTGGAAGGAAGTCCAAAAAACTGCCAGCATGGTTTAAAGGTGAGGTCAGAGAGGCTGTTGTTGCCAAAAAAGCATCTTTCAGGAAATGGAAAAAAGAGCCAAACGACGAAACCTGGAAACAGCACAAGCACTGGCAAGTCAAATGCAAGGCATTGATAAAGCAGGCAAAGGGAGAATTTGAGAAGAAGCTTGCTGCGGAAGCAAAAACGCGTAAAAAAGATTTTTTTCAAGTATATTCGTAGCAAAAAACTTGTGAGAGAGTCGGTCCATTAGATGATAGAGGAGTTAAAGGGGCACTAAGAGGCGACAAGGCGATAGCGGAGAGACTGAATGAATTCTTTGCTTCGGTCTTTACTGAGGAAGATGTAGGGATGTTACCCATGACTGAAGTGGTATTTAAAGGTGTGGAAGCATTGAAGGAAATATCGATACATCGGGAAAATGTATTACAACTATTAGATAAACTGAAGAGTAGCAAATCACCTGGGCCGGATGGTATACATCCAAGGGTGTTGAAAGAACTGAAATATGAGATTGCAGACCTACTATTAGTGATCTGTGAACTATCATTAAAATCATCTCTAATACCTGAAGATTGGAGGATCGCCAATGTAACACCAATTTTTAAAAAGGGTTCCAGGGGTGATCCGGGAAACTACAGACCGGAAATGCCTCACGTCAGTACCGGGAAAAATGCAAGAAACCATCATAAAGAATAAAATTACTCAGCATGTAGATAGTCATGGCCTAATGGGAGACAGCCAAATAGAAATTACACTTACCTGGTAATTGTAGTTCCTGGAGGGTCCAGATTAGTCCTCCACATCCGGGTAGTGTACCTCCTCCTGCAGCACGGAGACTGGACCAATCAGAATCTTGCTCTCATGATGTATGCTGCTGGAGCTCCCCCATCAGCCCAACAGTGAACTATTAGCAAAGCAGACTTAAAGAAGCAACACATGAAACAAGTATAAATGTTTAACCTTATCATAACTAATTCCCCTTACAGTTAATCAGACCCCCTCCCCAAACGAGGAAGCCAAAAAACTCTGCACATTGCCTCTGCCGCTTATCTGACGTAACTGGCAGCCACAGGCACAAAAAGAAAGAACTGATCTCCCACAGAAAGAAGAGAGAAAGCCTAGGAACCCCTACCACAAGGGCTCCCCTAAAATTGCTTAAATGACTCTCCCTCTCCCCGCATTAAGCGCGCTGAACCGAAAAAAATTGCCTGTTGGGAGGGAAGGAGGACTAAACTGGACCCTCCAGGAACTACAATTACCAGGTAAGTGTAATTTCTATTTCCTGAGCGGTCCTCCAGTTTAGTCCTCCACATCCGGGATGTAGCAGAGCAGTTATGAACGGGCGGGACCTTGCCAACCGGCGCGTAATACCGCCGAACCAAAACAAGAATCCCAAGCGGCCAACACGTCTAACCGGTAGTGCCTGCTGAAAGCATGGAGAGAAGACCAAGTAGCCGCTCTGCAAATTTCTACTGGCAGAACCAGACTATGCTCCGCCCACGATGTCGCTTGCGCTCTAGTAGAGTGGGCCCGTAACCCCAACGGGACCGCCCGCCCTTGCACAATATACGCCGAAGCAATCGCCTCCTTAATCCACCTAGAAATAGACGACTTTGCCGCTGCTTCACCTTTCCGTACTCTGCCAAAGAGCACAAACAATCGATCCGTCTTGCGGAACGCCTCTGAGACTTAAGTATCGATGCAGCACCCGTCGCACATCCAAGCGATGCAATCCGCCATCCGAGTCACCTGCCGCATCAGAATGAAACACCGGTGGGAAAACGGACTGATTCAAATGAAAAGGAGAAACCACCTTGGGGAGAAAGGAAGGTACTGGTTTCAAGACCACTCTCTCTCGAGAAAAAGATAAGAAAGGTTCCCTACACGAATGCGCCTGCAACTCCGAAATGCGCCTTGCCGAACAGATGGCCACTAGAAAAACTGTCTTCAGAGTCAAATCTTTCACGGACGCTCGTCGAAGAGGTTCAAAGGGCGGTCGAGCCAAGGCTTGCAACACCAGATTCAAATCCCATGGGGGAATAGCAACTCTGCGCGACGATCACAGCCTGAATACCGCCTTGAGAAAATGCCGTATGTCCACATGCGCCCCCAGAGGAACCCCTAGCACCTTGCCCCTGTACCACGCGAGAGCCATCAACTGCACTTTTAGGGAACTGGAGGCTAGACCTTTGTCAAAGCCGTCCTGCAAGAAACTGAGAATCATGGAAACAGGAGCCGTCACCGCACGAACCCTACGTCGCGAACACCAGTCTTCAAAAATTCTCCACACTCGCACGTACGCGAGCGAGGTGGACGATTTGCGAGCCCGCAGCAGAGTGGCAATGACCGCTGATGAATAACCCTTTTTCTTCAACCGAGCCCTCTCAATGGCCAAACCGTAAGCGAGAATCGAGCCACCTGAGGCAGCCGCAGAGGCCCCTGAATCAGCAGGTCCGGCAAGGCAGGAAGCCTCCACGGAACCCCGTCGATCAACCTACCAGATCTGCATACCAGGGGCGCCTGGGCCAATCCGGAGCCACTAGAAGAACCTGACCGCGATGCGCCTCGATGCGCTGGATAACTCGGCCGATTAACGCCTACGGCGGGAAGATATAGAGAAGACAGACCTCCGGCCACGGCTGAATCAGGGCGTCGATACCTTCGGACATGCATTCCCTTCGTCTGCTGAAGAATCGACCTGTCTTTGCCAACTGAAAGGTCGCCATGAGGTCTATAACTGGAGGGCCCCACCGGCGAGCTATCTGCGCGTATTTCTGCGGGTACAGCTCCCACTCCCCGGGATCCACCTGCACTCTGCTGAGAAAGCACAGTTACTTACCTGTAACAGGTGATCTCTGGGAACAGCAGGAATAAGTCTTCACATATAGGTATCGTCTGTACCGACGGAGCCTGCGCGGGAATGCTCCCCAACGTCCAATAAGAAAGCTTTTGGGAGCATCCCACAGCGCCTGCGTGCTGCCTTCCCACCTTTCCCAACCGCCTCTCTCCAGTTCGAGTTTTAAAGCTGAGACAAAGAGAGAGAGAGAGGGAAGGAAAAATAGATAGAGAGATACAACTCCTAGGGGATGTGGGTGGGTTGTGAAGACTTATTCCTGCTGTTCCCAGAGATCACCTGTTACAGGTAAGTAACTGTGCTATCTCCAGGAACAAGCAGGAATGAGTCTTCACATATGGGGACTCCCTAGCTGCAGATGCCAGGGAGAGACCCCAGAGTTGTGTGTCCCTGAAAAGGGCTCTACCTCCCCCCATGGATCTCTGGCATCCAACCAGGGTAGGTGGGTAGGAGTTGATTAGGAATGGAACAGGTGTTTGAGAACAGCCTGACCAAACGAGGCATCCCGGCCGGAGTCCTTGTCCAAACAGTAATGGGCTGTGAAGGTATGAATCGAGGCCCAGGTGGCCGCTCGACAGATTTGGTTGATGGACACAGAGTTTAGATGAGCCATTGAGGCTGCTATGGCCCTCACATTGTGAGCTGTGACATGGCCCTCCAGAGAAAGGTTCCTACTCTGGTAGGCGAAAGAAATACACTGAGCAATCCAGTTGGACAGTGTTCTCTTAGAAACTGGAAGTCCTAAATGGGAAGGATCAAAACAAAGAGTTGAGAAGACTTTCTATGTTGCTGTGTTCTTTGTAAGTAAAAGGCGAGAGCTCTTTTACAATCCAAAGTATGAAGATTCCTCTCTGCACTTGATGCATGAGGTCCTGGAAAAAAGACAGGTAAGTATACCGCTTAGTTCAGATGAAAAGCCGAGACCACTTTGGGCATAAAGTGTGGATTGGTCCTGAGGACTACCTTATCATGATGGAACCTTGTATAAGGAGGATTAGCCACCAAGGCTTGCAATTCACTGATAAGGCGTGCTGAGGTGACTGCAATGAGAAAGATAACCTTCCAAGAAAGAAATTTCAAGGAGGTGGTGGCTAAAGGTTCAAAGGGTGGCTTCATAAGCTGGCCAAGAACCAGATTTAAGTCCCATGCCACTGGAGGTGGTCTAATGGGAGGTTTAGTTAAAAGAAGGCCTCTCATGAATCTTGCTATAAGAGGATGAGAGGAAATAGGCTGTCCATTGAGAGGCTTGAGGGACGCTGCAATAGCACTCAAATGGACTCTTACTGAATTTGTTTTAAGGCCTGCATGGGATAGATGCAGAAGATACTCTAGTAAAGAATTCAAAGGTATTGCAAGAGGGTTAAGACTCTTCTCTGAACACCAAATGGTAAATCTTTTCCATTTGAAAGCATAAGAACGTCTAGTGGAAGGCTTTCGAGAAGCATGAAGAATATCTCTGACTTGCTGAGAGAGATGAAAAACTTAAAGGTCTAGGCCTTCAGCGACCAGGCCCTGAGATGGAGAGACTGGGGGTTTGGGTGCAACAACGTTCCGTCTTCCTGGGATAGAAGATCTGGTGCAGAGCCCAACTCCAGGGAGGGAGCTTGAGAGAGATGCAGAAGTAGAGGGTACCACACTTGGTGTGGCCAATGTGGTGCTATGAGGATCATAGAACCTCGGTCTCTCTGAAGCTTGAAAAGTGTTTTGGGAATTAGGGGAATGGGTGGAAAGGCATAAAGGAAGTCTTGACCCCAGTGAAGAAGGAAGGCATCCTTGGCCTGAACTCCCTGACACGGAATTCTGGAACAGAACCGGGGAAGTTTGGCATTCCACGGACTTGCAAAGAGGTCTATGTCCGGTGTTTATTTATTTATTTATATTCTCTTATATACCGCACCATTCAGCATCAGCGCGGTTCACATAGAACAAAAATCTCAGTACAGTCAACATGCATGAGTTTACAGATAACAAGGGAAGGAACTTGGATAACAAGGCTAATTATTTACAATCTATTTACAAGAATAACACTACTGCAAATTCGATAAATCCTGGCTACCTGGTCCATGTGGAGGGACCACTCGTGTGGAAGCAGAACTCGACTAAGTCTGTCTGCCCAAGAGTTTTGAACGCCTGGAAGATATACTGCCATAAGATGAATCTGATGCTCTCTGGCGAAGGCCCACAGTCGCAAAGCTTCGTTGCAAAGCGACAGAGAGCCAGTCCCTCCCTGCTTGTTCACATAGAACATGGCTACTTGGTTGTCTGTGTGGATGAAGACTGTCCTGCAGCTGAGCAGGGAGTGGAACACTCAGAGCTAAGAATATTGCTCTGAGTTCCAAGAGATTGATGTGTAGAGAAGTCTCCTGTGGAGACCAGATGCCCTGGGTGGAGAGATCTTGCAGATGAGCTCCCCAACCCATTGGAGAGGCATCTGTTGTAAGGGTTGCTTGGGGTAGTGACTGCTGAAAAGGGGACCCCAGCAACAGGTTTTGAGAGGACTTCCACCACTGGAGAGACCAAAAAAGGCGACTGGAGTTTGCTATTTTGTCTGACAGGCAACCTGATGCCTGAGTCCATTGGTTGGACAAAGTCCATTGAGCTGCCCTCATGTAAAGGCGAGCATATGGAACCACATGCACGGTGAATGCCATGTGGCCTAAGAGTTGTAACATTTCCCAAGCAGTTAAATGGGACTTTAACTGTATTTGGGAGGCTAACTGCACCAAGCGTAGGCAACGAGCCTGAAGAAGATAGGCCCTTGCAGTTGTGGTATCCAGCAAAGCCCCTATAAACTCCAGAGATTGAGTAGGGGTGAGATTGGATTTTGGGATGTTTATTACCAGTCCCAAATACTGAAGGACACGCATTGTGCAGGTTAGAAAAGTCTTGGCCTCTGACTGAGAGGGAGCTCGAATTAGCCAGTCGTCCAGATATGGGAAAACGAATATTCCTAGAGTGCGTAGAAATGCAGCTACTACTGCCATGCATTTCGTGAACACCCTTGGTGCGGAGGCCAGACCGAAAGGAAGCACCCTGTATTGGTAGTGCTTTTCTCCAAAAAGGAACCGAAGGAACCTTCTGTGTGTTGGATGGATGAGGACATGGGTGTACGCATCCTTGAGATCTAGAGAACAAAGCCAATCCTGACTCTGAAGGTATGGAAGCAGAGCACCGAGAGAAATCATCTTGAATTTCTCCTTGAATAGAAATTTGTTCAATTCTCTGAGATCTAAGATGGGTCTGTAGCCACCTGTTTTCTTTGGGATAAAAAAATAAGGGGAGTAGAACCCTGTGCCTTGTTGAAGAAGAGGTACTTCTTCTATTGCCCCTTGGGCAAGAAAGGTGGCAATCTCCTGACCCAGAAGGTTGATGAGAGATGTTGGAGAATTGAGCTGTTTCACTATGGTGTGAGGGGGAAGGCTTAAGAAATGAAGCTTGCACCCTTCCTTTATGATAGAGAGTGTCCATTGCTCTGCTGTAATTTGTTCCCATCTGGGAGCAAAGTAAGTCAACCTTCCTGGAATGGTAAGGGGCTCTGGTTCCTCCAGAGCCAGAAAGGCTAAGTTCTCTAGCTGCAAGTCAAAGGCCCTGAGGAGGCTGAGGCTGCTGGGTCATGGAAGGCCTAGCAGCCTTTGATTTGGCCTGTTTAGGTGGTTGCTGACGCTTTGCAGCAAAACGACCTGCAGAAGATGCCTGCTGACCATAAGCAGGATAGTATCTTCCCTTTTTGGAAAAAGATGTCTTTTTGAACAATCTTTTCTTAACAGGAGCAGAGGTAGACTTTGAAAGATGATCCAAAGCAGAGTTTTCAGCATCCATCTGATTGGCCTTTGCTTGCCAATCCTTACCAAAAAGGTTTTCACCTGTACAAGGGATATTCCCTAATTCATCTTGGACCCAGAGATCCAAATCAGAAGCTTGTAGCCAAGCTATTCTGCATGCCCCTATGGCAATAGCCGAGGCTCTGCTTACACACTAAAAAGAGTCAAAGGCTGCACGGTTGGAAAATTTGGAGGCATCTTGGGCATGTTTGAGCCAAGTGAGAGACTCCTGCCTTTTATCCTCCGAAATGAAAGGGGTTAAAGTCTGCAGATGATCTGTGACTTCTTTTAGAAACATTCCTATATACAGACTATAGGAGTTGATCCTGGCAGTTAGCATAGAAGCTTGAAAAACCCTTCGGCCAAAAGCATCTAGGGTCCTGCATTCACGTCCTGGAGGATTAGATGAGTGTCTCTTTGCACTCTTTATCTTTCTCATGGCAGACTCTACCACAATAGAGTGGCGAGGAAGCTGAGTCTTGTGGAAGCCAGGACAAGGAGGGACACGATACATGGTGTCTAGCCTGCGAGAATGAGGAGAGGTGGTAAGAGGTGTCCTCCCACATCCTCAACATGAGATCATACAGAATCTCATGGATAGGTAAAGTAGCTGCCTCTTTAGGAGTTTTAGGATATTGTAAAATATCTAACTCCTTGGCTCTGGGTTCTGACTCAGGGGCCACTGTGATGGAGAGGCCCCTAGCCACTTCCCTAATGAAGTCTTGAAAAGACAAGTCTTCTGGAGGAGACATTCTTCATTTAGGAGAAGAAGACTCCTGAGGAAGAAGTATCGATGCCTCGACAGAACCCTCAGACTTATCAGAGTCTTCAGAGGAATCGAAGTATCGCCTGTCTGGATGCTCCTGTAAAGCCCGATAGCCGTACCGAGTAGGATCGGAATCGGGAGTAACCGGTACCGGTTCGGTACCGATGGGCATCATAGGACAGGGTACCGTTGCAGTCGACACCAAAGCCGATGCCGATGCAATCGGTACCGGCACCAGGAGTGAAGCCGGTGCCGGAGCCGGTACCGACAACAGGGATTGTTGCAGTACCGGAGGCGTCGCAGCCTGTATGAATGCCGTTAGGGTGCGCTGCATGGTCAGAATCTTCTGATCCATCGATGCCACCGGTACTCCAGAACACAGCAACAGGTGATCTGTCGAGGCCAAGCCATCGATGTCAACCTGTGACCCCATAGACAATGCTTTGGAAGCCGGAGCTTCCCGCCGGGGTAATTTTGCCAGTGCGGAATCCTCGAGGGCAAGCCCGGAGGCATCTCGATGCTTGGAGGGAGATCTACCTTTCGAGGACCGGCTAGATTTATGCTTGGTTACCTGAGATCCATGGGAGGAAGAAGAAGCCCTGGAAGACGTCGATGCCACCGAAGCTGCATCAGAGGGAAACAGGGTACTGAACTTGGCTGCTTGGTTCTGCCGACCTCTTTTAGACATCATGGTACAGGACATGCAATCCGTAATGGAATGGTCAGGCCCCAAACATTTTAGACACCAATCATGGGTGTCGGTGACAGAAATAGTACCGCCACATTTTGTGCACTTTTTAAACCCTGAGGCGGGCTTCTCCATGAGGAAAATATTTTTAGGCCTAAGGCCCAAAAACTGAAAATGCACAGTGAAGAAAAGATACATTTTATTTTTTTTGAAAGAAAGAAAAGAAAAGACCGGCGGTACCAGTCCGACGTCGAAGAAGGCAGACGCGACACAAAAGAATTAAGAAAAAATAAAGAACTTCTTTTGCGGTGACTGGAACACGACCTGCTGGCTCTGCGGAAAAGAAGAACTGGAGAGAGGCGGTTGGGAAAGGCGGGAAGGCAGCACGCAGGCGCTGTGGGATGCTCCCAAAAGCTTTCTTATTGGACGCTGGGGAGCGTTCCCGCGCAGGCTCCGTCGGTACCGACGATACCCATATGTGAAGACTCATTGCTGCTTGTTCCTGGAGATAATCATCACATTGTCTTTTCCTGCGATATGCGCTGCCGAAATAGCTGGCAGACGGAGCTCCACCCACAGGAACAACGCCTCTGCCTCGTCCTCCAAGGCTGCACCTTCCTGTGCCGCCTTGTCGGTTGATGTACGCCACCGTTGCTGAATTGTCCAATAGGACTCGGACCGCTCGCTCCCTCAGCGCCGACTCGAAGGCTTCCAGCGCCCTTCGCACCGCTCGAAGCTCGAGCCGGTTGATCGACCAGGAGGCTTCGTGGGCTGACCACGTCCCATGCGCGTAACAACCTTCGCAGTGGGCTCCCCAACCCGTTAGACTTGCATCCGTTAGTAACGGAACCCAAACCGGCTGCTCCAAAGGCAGACCCGCTCGCAACGTCCGTGAGCACATCCACCACTGCAAAGCCTAACGAACGCGGCTCGGACAAGGCAACCACTTGTTCAACGAATCTGACTGGTTCGACCAATGACGCAACAGGGCCCTCTGAAGCGGACGCATGTGAAACCTGGCCCAGAGAACCACATCCAGAGTTGCCGCCATTGTTCCCAACAACCGCAGGTACCACCAAGCGGATGGAGCGGGCATCTCGATGAACGTGCGCACCAGACCTCGCAAGGCCTGCACACGCCGAGCTGGTAAGCACATCAAACCTCTCGCCATGTCGAACTGAACTCCGAGGTACTCGAGGGATTGTGACGGTACTAACTGACTTTTCTTTGCATTGATCACTCAGCCGAGAGACTGCAGCAGTGCAACTACTTTTCCCGTGGCCTGCAAGCTCTCCTCCTCGGACTTCGCCCCGAATCAACCAATCGTTTAGATAAGGGTGGACCAACACGCCTTCCTTTCGCAATGCTGCTGCTACCACCACCAAGATCTTGGTGAAGGGTACGCGGCGCCATCACCAACCCGAAGGGTAAAGCTTGAAATTGGAAGTGCCCCCACGGGAACGCGAACCCAAGAAAACGTTGATGCACCGACCTGATCGGAATGTGCAAATATGCCTCGGAGAGATCCAGAGAAGTTAGGAACGCCCCTTGATGCACCACCACGATGACGGACCTCAAGGTTTCCATACGGAAATGTGGCACCCGGAGACAATGATTGACGCCCTTGAGATCTAGAATAGGACGGAGCGATCCGTCTTTCTTTGGCACCACGAAATAAATGGAGTAACGACCTAGGCCGTGCTCGGAAGGCGGAACGGGGACTACCGCTCCTAAGGCTATGAGTCGATCTAATGTTAAACGAATTGCTAGTTCCTTGTGCTGTCCTTTGCTGGGAGAAAGAACGAAGGAAACCCGAAGGGTACAGGCAAACTCCAGTGCATATCCCTCTCGGATGACCTCTAGCACCCACTGATCTGAGGTTATTTGGGCCCAGGAAGGAAGGAAGCTCCGAAGGCGACCCCTGATAACCTGACTTCCCTCCGGGGGCCGCCTCGCTTCATTGCGGCTTGCGAGTAAAGAAAGAGGAAGAAGAGGAGGCGGCAGGTGCAAACCCCCTGCCTGCTCCTCAAAAACCTCGAAACCCCCTTGGGGTCGAGACCCAAACCTACCACGCTGGGAACCCCACAGGCGGGAAGACCGAAACCTCCGAAAGTCCCGTCAGCTGCCCAATTTCTCAACCAAATGGACCTCCTCGCCGCCACCAAGGAAGCCATACTATTAGCCAATGTTCTAATCAAATCATAATGGACATCCGCCAAGTAAGCTGACCCAGACTCCAACCGAGTCGCTCTAACAAATTCTGCTGGTCCAAGTTGGCGTCTTGCCCCAACTGTTGAGCCCATCTTAAACACACTCTAGCCACGCAGGCCCCACAAATAGAGGCCTGCAGAGACAAGGCATTGGTTTCAAAAGCCTGTTTTAACAAACCGTCTACTTTCCTGTCCTGCGTGTCCTTCAAAGCCGCATTCCCTTCGACCGGAATTGTTGTCTTCTTGGTTACTGCCGATACTACTGCGTCAACTCGCGGCGACTTAAACTTGTCCTTGTCCTTATCCGCAAGCGGATATAACCGGTTCATTGTTCGAATGCCCATTAGACCTGATTCCGGTTGATCCCACTCAGTCTGAATCATCTGATCCACCACTCTGTGTACTGGAAAAACCACCTGAGAGTCCCGTACCGCTTGAATGAGGGGATCTTCCAACCCCTCTTCCTCAACCGGTGGCGCTGACGCAAGATTGAGCGTTTGAAGGGACTCCGTAATTAATGGAACCAGCTCCTCCCTACGAAAGACTCGAATGATCCGGGCCTGATCCTCGGGCTCCGGGATCTCCCCTTCCTCCAGCTCCTCAACGATGTCCTCGGACTCCACTGCCAGCTCAGCCTCCTGCCAGTCTATGTCCTTGTGTTCCACTGAGTACCGACACCGCTTAGCTGGCTTCGGGGCATTCCGCCGGCCCTCCTCACCTAAACGGGAGGGGAGGGACAACGGAGAAGACCCGGCCTCTGGCAGCTTGCCCAAATGGCCCAAGCGAAATGCCTGATGCATAATAAGAACAAAATCTGGGGAGAAGTCCATCGAGGAAGGGTCTGACGCATCCCCGGGCATCGGAACCCCCTGCCCCTTTGGTGCCACCGGAGAAGCGGGCGGGTGAGGGCCTAGAGATGACTCCCTCTCAGCCTGCCTGGTAGGACTGACAGGGTCCAAGACAGCCTTGCCTTCCATTTGCTGTTCTATGTCAGAGGAAACAGAAGCGCAGCCCCTGCAAATCCCTGACTCAGATACAGCCCCTCTGCGAGAACCACAAACCAAGCACTGTGGTCTTGCAGACATTGAGAAATATAGTAACACGTCCCTCACAGGACCAAGGAGCCACCAATGAACAACTGAACAAAAAAAACCCTCTTTTTTTTTTTTTAAACAAGTCACTAGTATCTAAGGACCGCGAGGCTGAGAAACGCCACCCTGGGAATGCCCCAAAATACCAAGAAATCGCAGCAGCAAGCGAGTTGTAGTTGCGCGGGAAAAAACGGCGCTTTAAAATGGCCGCCGGCACTGGTGGCTGAAGGTAAAAAATGGTGGGAAAACAAAAAACGCACCGCGCCAAACGCCCCGCTTTAATAAATAAATAAACAAATAAAGATGCGCGCATACACTGCACCGGCTACAACCAACTCACCCCACTGACTCTGGAGAGTTGTAAGCCGGACCGCCGCTGGCCTCGTGAGTTATGCCTGTGCTACAGTCCCGACCTGCGAAACAGAACTCCCTGTGTGATCAGCGCACAGCCGGCGGTTCAAGCAAGGAACGGGACTGACAATGAAAGATCTCTCCCCCGTGCTGTCTAGGAGGACAGATCTAATACAGCAACTGCCTTCAGCACCTCTGCCGGCGGCTGGGTCAGAAGGTCCGTGCAGGCTCGGCTCCTCGATCGGCTTTTTTTTTTTTTTTTTTTAAAGTATAGCTACCTAAATAAAGCAACAGAAAGATTCAAGTGAATCTAAGAAAAGAAACCCCAAAAATTCTAACTAGTGTTGCCTCCAATGTCCCTAAGTGAGACCGGCACCAGGCTCATAAGAACATAAGATATGCCATACTGGGTCAGACCAAGGTCCATCAAGCCCAGTATTCTGTTTCCAACAGTGGCCAATCTAGGTCATATGTACCTAGCAGTTTCCCCAAGAGACACAAGTTCCACAATGCTTGTACTGGGTCAAGCATTGATATCTTCGGTCACTTCTTAATAATGGTTTATGGACCTTTCCTCCAGGAACTTGTCCAAACCTTTTTTAAACCCAGCTACACTAACAGCCTTTAATACATCCTCCGGTAACAAATTCCAGAGTTTGATTACACGTTGAGTGAAAAAATATTTTCTTTTATTAGTCTTAAATAGTTTACCCTGTAGCTTCATTTGCACGGACCTTCTGACCCAGCCGCCGGCAGAGGTGCTGAAGGCAGTTGCTGTATTAGATCTGTCCTCCTAGACAGCACGGGGGAGAGATCTTTCATTGTCAGTCTCTTGTTCCCCTAGTCTTTCTATATTCTGATAACGTAAACAATCGATCTACGTTTACCCGTTCCACTCCGTTCATTAATTTATAGACTTCTATCATATCTCCCCTCAGCCGTCTCTTTTCCAGGTTAAAGAGCCCTAACCTTTTTAGCCTTTCCTCATAGGAGTATCCTTCCATCCCCTTTACCATTTTGGTGGCTCTTCTCTGAACCTTTTCTAAAATCGCTATATCCTTTTTAAGATACGGCGACCAGAATTGCACACAATATTCAAGGTGTGGTCTCACCATGGAACGATATAGAGGCATTATAATATCTTTTGTTTTATTTTCCATTCCTTTCCTTATCATACCTAGCATTCTATTTGCTCTCTTGGCTGCCGCTGCACACTGGGCCGAGGGTTTTAACATGGTATCCACAATGACGCCTAAATCTTTTTCCTAGGTGGTGGTTCCTAATGTGGAACCTTGCATCGTGTAACCATAGTTTGGGTTGTTCTTCCCTAGGTGCATAACCTTGCACTTGTCCACATTAAATTTCATCTGCCATTTTGATGCCCAGTCTTAAAATTTAACAAGATCCTCTTGCAATTTTTCACAATCCTCTTGGGTTTTAACAACTTTAAATAGTTTTGTGTCATCTGCAAATTTGATAACCTCACTCGTTATTCCACTTTCCAGGTCATTTATGAATATGACAAAAAGCTCACACGTCCTCCTGCTGCACGGAGACTGGACACACTGGGGGGGGCTGATGGGAGCTCCAGCAGCATACATCATGAGAGCAAGATTCTGATTGGTCCAGTCTCCGTGCTGCAGGAGGAGGTACACTACCCGGATGTGGAGGACTAAACTGGAGGACCGCTCAGGAACATGGCTTTAGACAAGGAAGATCTTGTCTTACTAATCTGTTATGTTTTTTTGAAAGTGTGAATAAACAGGTGGACAAAGGTGAGTCAGTTGATATAGTGTATCTGGACTTTCAGAAAGCCTTTGACAAGGTCCCTCATCAGAGACTTTTGGCAAAACTAAAGAGTCATGGGATAGGAGGCAGTGTACTACTGTGGATCAAGAACTGGTTAAAAGATAGAAAGCAGAGGGTTGGGCTAAATGGCCAATTTTCCCAATGGAAAAAGGTGAATAGTGGTGTACCCCAGGGATCTGTGCTGGGTCCGCTGCTCTTTGACATATTCATAAATGACCTGGAAAGGGGAATAACGGAGTGAGGCTATCAAATTTGCAGATGACACAAAACTATTTAAAGTTGTTAAAACCCAAGAGGATTGTGGAAAATTGCAAGAGGATCTTGATAAATTGGAAGACTAGGCGTCAAAATGGCAGATGAAATTTAATGTGGACAAGTACAAAGTTATGCACCTAGGGAAGAACAACCCAAACTATGGTTACACGATGCAAGGTTCCACATTAGGAACCACCACCCAGGAAAAAGATTTAGGCGTCATTGTGGATAACATGTTAAAACCCTCCGCCCAGTATGCAGCGGCAACCAAGAGAGCAAATAGAATGCTAGGTATCATAAGGAAAGGAATGGAAAATAAAACAAAAGATATTATAATGCCTCTATATAGTTCCATGGTGAGACCGCACTTGAATATTGTGTGCAATTCTGGTCGCCGTATCTTAAAAGGGATATAGCGTTATTAGAAAAGGTTCAGAGAAGAGCCACCAAAATGGTAAAGGGGATGGAAGGATACTCCTATGAAGAAAGGCTAAAAAGGTTAGGGCTCTTTAACCTAGAAAAGAGAGGGCTGAGGGGAGATATAATAGAAGTCTATAAATTAATGAACGGAGTGGAACAGGTAAACGTAGATCGATTGTTTACGTTATCAGAATATAGAAAGACCAGGGGACATGCAATGAAGCTACAGGGTAAACTATTTAAGACTAATAAAAGAAGGTCACGTGATGCGGTGAGCCTAAGCGGACGCACGAAGCTTGGGCTCCGGGCCCCCCTCTCATGAACCGTGCACTATTGCCGTGTATACCAGTGGCCTGAAGCCGAATTTGTTGGCGGTACGTGAAAGACCTACTGGGCAGCTAGTGGAAGGTAGCGGGAGGAGATGGCGGCTACGGCTAAGGCAGGGCGGCGGGACAAAGAACGACTCACCGGTGCTTCAAAGATGGCGGAGTCTCCCCCGAAGCCCATTACCGCGGCCTCTCCTACCCTGACTGAGGACATTACAGCAGCGGTTACCAACGCCCTGGCCTCCCAGTTCGAAGCGCTGCACGCAAAAATGGACGCGCTCCAGAACTCTTTTGGGGTGATGGGGAGCGGATGCAAGAAGCCGAGAATCGCCTCTCCCAAGCAGAGGAGGGCGTGGAAGAGCTAAAACGGGAGCTGCTGGTGCTACAAAAGGCCTCCGCACGAGGCGAAGCTAGATGACCTGGAAAACAGGTCTCGCCAAAATAATCTACGGCTCTTAGGGATTCCAGAAGCCGTTCCGGAGAAGGAGCTGCGTGGATACGTGGCGAATCTGGCAGCATTTCTGCACAGCGGGGGAGATCCGAGCGGGCCTATGGTGGTCGAGAGAGCGCACAGAGTAGGACCCAAGCCGCAATCTGGCAATCACCGGCCCAGGGTGGTCCTTGCTAAATTCCTGTGCTACACCCAGAAAGATGCGGTGCTTCGTGCAGCAAGACAGAGAGGTGTTATCGAATGGGAGGCGGCGAAGCTCCGGATCACCCAGGATTACTCAGCTGCCCTGAGTCAACGCCGGAAAGCTTATGCCCCGCTATGCCAACGGCTCCTCGAAGCTGGGGTGCGGTTTAGCGTGCAGTACCCTGCCAAACTCCATGTGCTCTCCCAGGGCTCACATCGTGCCTTCGAATCGGCGGCAGCAGCCCGGCCATACGTGGAGCAGTTGCTATCTGGAGAGGAATCTCACCCGGCCGACCAGTGAGCTGATTTACCCCTGCCTATGGACTTGAGATCTACCAACTACAGGGGGAGCCGTGAGGCCCAATATTGAGTCTTGTTTGGGCGTGGGCCCTTACCGTTGTCGGTATAGGCCTCGGCCCCATCACTCGACGGTCTCTGGGCCCCCAGGCGGTGACGGCAGCCTCTGACCTGCGACAGTGAAGCGGATCTAGCGATCACTGCCCCCACAATGGAAGGGGACCCCGAACAGTCGCTTCTGCAGGGGCCGGAACCTGGTGACACGGGCGGTGGTGGCCTCCACGGTCGGGCTACCTCGGGTCTCTTGCCCTGCGTCAGCCCTACCTGGATTGTTTATCCTATTCCGAGAGAGGAGTGGACTTGCCTTGCAATATGGACCTGTTCCTCACCAGTTTTTTTGGTAACCAATGTGTGCTTGTTCTAGTTTGTTTAATATGTTCTAAGCTCACTGGGGGGGGGCGGGGGCACGGGGGGGGGGTGCTGTTGGATGAGGGAGAGTGTGGGGTAAACCGTGAATGGGAGAGAAAGCAGAGGGCCCACCATGTTTGCCTGCGGGAGATGCTTGGGGGACGAGGTGTGTGTGTAATGTGTCGGGGAATGCTTGGCTTATGGATGTCTGCTGAATTGGATGAGTGGGGGGTGGGGTCCTCCAAAGGTTGGACGGTACCCGCATAAAAGGCAGGTTGGTTGGGCTGGAAGGTGCCTTCCTGGGGTGCTTACCCGGTATGTTTGCAGGGGGGTGTGCCTGGAAGGGGTCTTAACCCACTGAGGAGGATGGTCTTTTTGAGAGGGGGGGGGTCCCCACGCATTTAAGTGACCCGGCTGGAGATGGGAGGGAGATTAGTGGTTGAGAGTGGGAGGTGGAGGGGGTACAGGGAGGGGGTGGGGTTCAGTGGGCTAGAGGGGGGGAAGGGTTGGACGGGTAGGGAGGAGGGGTGGGTCTGGGATGAGGGGTACTTTGGGGGACCGCGGGGGGCACAGCAACCCTTGGAGAGGTGCGATTGTACCTTATACGGGGAGGTAATAGGCACGGTGGGGGGGCCCCAGGCTGGGGGGGCCCCGCCTCTCAGTTCTTTTGTGGCTGCTATAAACTGCCTGATCCCTTATAACCCGCCCTGAAGATTATTTCTTGGAATATCTGTGGTGTAGGCAGTCCCATTAAGCGATATAAGGTGCTGCAGAACTTGGCCAGGTTGAAATGTGATATAGCCATGCTACAAGAAACCCACCAGACGGCAGATGAGCACGCCAAACTGCAAAGGATGTGGGTGGGGCAGTGTTGGGGGGCCCCAGCTGTGGGACGTAAGGGTGGAGTGGTCATACTGATCAGCAAACAGACCCGGTTTGAGCTACTCCAGGAGTACTCTGACCCGGAAGGCCGATACATTTTGGTTCATGGCCGCCTGGAGGGACGGCCGGTGGTACTGGGCTGTGTGTACAGCCCCAATGCATTGAGTCGGGTGTTTTATGACTCTCTAGCGTCTCGCATGGAGCAATTGCCTGACGTCCCCCTTATTCTTGCTGGTGACTTCAATGGGGTCCTGGACACCGGACTAGACGTGTCGGGTGGGGGGGAGGTACACTCGCGTATCCCGACTATGAAGGTTCTCCGAGGTTTCTGTCGACGGCTGAGTTTGGTGGACCCGTGGCGCCTACTCCACCCGGAGGAGAGAGATTTCACCCATCAGTCGAGAGCGCATGGTACCAGCGCTCGTTTAGATTATGTTTTAGTGTCGGAACAAATGTTCACACGGGTGGAGGATGCGCAGATTGGTCCCTCGGCAGTGTCTGATCACGCTCCGGTCTGGATCGAGCTTGGTGGGGGGGACCCAGCCATGGCAACTAGGGTGTGGCGGTTCCCATTGGGTCTGTACCAGGATGCGGAATTTCGGCCTTACCTTGTTGAGCGCTGGCAGGAATTTATCCTGCACAATGAGCAGCATCAGGACAGGCCGGAGCTGCTTTGGGAGACAGCCAAAGTCGTGTTACGGGGGGCCATCATTGCGTATGTGGCTAGGAAGCGGAGGTTACTGGCGCGGCAAATTGTCCAGCTGGAGAAGCAGGTAGTGCGTGCTCGGCGACGATGTGCGGGTGCTCCGGGTGTGGCGAACCGGCGACGACTTTGGGAGTTACAGACGTCCCTAAACGAGTTACTTCACCAGCGAGCCAAGAAATCCTACATGTATTACCGCTACCAGCTGTTTCGGTTCGGTGATAGACCCGGGAAACTCCTAGCGCGTTGCTTGCGCGGCCACCGGGGCCACCGCCTAGTGGCGGCGCTACGGGATGACCAGGGAGCCTTGCACAGGGATAAAGCGGGTATCGCCCGAGTGTTTCGTTCCTTTTTCCAGAAATTGTATGCCCGAAGGGGGGGAGACCCGGAAGCGATGCGGCAGTATATACAAGGGCTGTCGCTGCCACAGTTATCCGCAGTGCAGAGGGCCGGATTGGATGCGCCGGTGGAGGTGGAGGAAGTCCAGCGTGTAGTACAGCGGGCGGCTTGTTGTAAGGCCCCAGGACCGGACGGCTTTGGAGCCGAGTTTTACAAGCTCTTGGGTGATAGCTTACCCCCAACTTTAGTGGCGGTCTACCACCAACGGGTGGCACAGGGGCATTTTGCATGGGGCGCTAACCACGCACATATCTCCCTAATTCCCAAACCCGGGAAGGATCACACTCAGGCGGCTTCATATCGGCCCATCTCCTTATTGAACTTCGATCTGAAAATTTTTGCGAAAGTGTTGGTTGATCGGTTGGCGTTAGTACTGGGTGACTTGCTCCATGAGTCCCAGGTCGGGTTTGTAAAAGGGCGCTACGCCGTGCGGAACCTACGGAAGTTGCTCGCCTCCTTAGAATGGGTCCGGGAATACGGGATCCCGTCACTGGTAATTAGCTTCGATGCCGAAAAGGCGTTTGATCAGGTTCAATGGGAGTACTTGCAGTTCCTGCTGCCCCAGTATGGGCTCGGTGCCCCTTTTTGCCGGATGGTGGACTTGCTCTATACTGATCCTACCGCGGGGATCTTTTGTAATGGGGTATACTCGGATTCATTTCGTCTGGAACGCGGTACGCGACAGGGCTGTCCGCTTTCTCCTTTACTCTTTGTGTTATCCCTGGACCCGCTGATTCGGTCAATTGAGGGATCCCCCGCGATCGGTGGGATTCGGATCGGTTCCAGTGGCTTCAAGTTGGCCGCTTTTGCCGACGATCTCTTGGTCCACCTGTCCTCTCCCCAGCAGTCACTTCCGAGGCTGCTTGAGGAGCTAGCGTTGTATGGACGGTTCGCGGGCCTGCGCATAAATATGACCAAATCGGAAGCCCTAGACGTGGGGGGCATGCTGCGAGAGAGCTGGCTGGGGCCATTCCCGCTCCGATGGGCCGCGGACTCTATTATCTACCTGGGTATCGTGCTAACTCGGAAATTGACTTTGTTGTACCCGACCAACCTTGAGCGTATCCTATCCAAGGTCCGCACGCAGTTACGGGCTTGGGCCCCCCTCCCTCTGTCTTTGTTAGGCAGGGTGGCTGCCATGGGAATGGTGATCTTCCCACGCGTACTTTATTGGTTACAGATGCTCCCGGTGTGGCTCCTAAAGCGTGACTTGGCACGCTTGGAGCGGGAAATTAGGAGATTTCTCTGGAAAGGTCTCAGGGCCCGTATTCCGCTGGTGCGATTACAGGGGGGCTGGAGGTCTGGGGGAGTGGGGGTTCCTGACCTGTGGAAATACGCCTTGGCATGTCAGGCCCGCCATCTGAGTGACTGGTTGGGGGACACGGAGATTTATACCCCGCGGGGCCTCGAGGCGGCCTTTGCGGCGCCCCATTCCTTGGAAGCGGTCTTGCATTTGCCAAGTGCGATCCTGCCGACGCGACTATTGAACAGTCTACTACTACAGACAACCCGCCGGACCTGGCAGCAGCTGAATAAGTATTGGGGCAGTGACGCGGGGGCCTCTTGTTGGTTGCCTATTCAGGGCAATGCCTGCTTTTTGCCTGGGTCAGACTCGGCCCCCTTTCGTATGTGGTGGCGTGCGGGAGTGCGCCGCTTGGGGCAGGTGGTGGACCCCGCTGGATGCTGTAAGGCGTTGGAGGTATTGTGCAGGGAATACGAGTGGTCCGCGGGACCCTTGACGTTTGCGTACGCGCAGATCTCCCATTATATTGGATCTTTGCCACGGAGGGAAAGCGTAGTTACTCACCTGTAACAGGTGTTCTCCAGGAGCAGCAGGAATCAGTCCTCACTTATGGGTGACGTCGGCGCCGACGGAGCCCTCGCGGAGCAATTTTCCCCAGCTTTCAAAGAAAGCCTTTGGGAATTGCAGCGCGCATGCGCGGTCGTCTTCCCGCCCGAGGGTGCCATCTTAGCCAGTCAGATGACATAGCTAAAAAGACAGCATAAAAATTTGCAAAAAAGAACATAAGCAGACGATTGCAACTCCAAGGGGAGGAGGGAGGGTAGTGAGGACTGATTCCTGCTGCTCCTGGAGAACACCTGTTACAGGTGAGTAACTACGCTTTCTCCAGGACCAAGCAGGAAGTCAGTCCTCACTTATGGGACTCCCAAGCTCAAGGCTACCGGAGACCCTAAGCACAAAAATGAGCTCCCTCTAGCTCAGCAGCACAGAAGGATAGAATCTTCGCTGAATTATCACCCACCGGTAGCCCACATCCGGGATGGAGGGTAGGAGTTGCTCAGACCTCAAAGAGATTACGGAGGACTGCCTGTCCGAAAGCACTGTCCCTACGGGACTCCCTCTCGAGACAGTAATGGACCGCAAAAGTCTGGCTTGAAGACCAAGTAGCGGCCCGGCAGATGTCTGCCAGCGGAACAGAGCGGAGGTAAGCCACTGACGTGGCCTTTGCCCGAACGCAATGAGCCGTGACTCGACTTTCTAAGGAGAGTCCGGCTGCCCCATAAGCCCAAGAGATACAGTCCGCAACCCAGATGGACAGAGTACGCTTGGAGACCGGGAGCCCCAATCTATTGGGGTCAAAAGACACAAAAAGCTGAGCAGCTTTACGGTGCTCCCGCGTACGGTCAAGGTAGAAGTTCAATGCCCTTCTACAGTCCAGGGTATGGAGGACCGTTTCAGCTCGGCTGGAGTGTGGTCTGGGAAAGAAGGTTGGAAGTACCACCTCCTGATTGATGTGAAAAGGGGAGACCACTTTAGGCAGAAATTTTGGGTGAGTCCGTAGGACTACCCTATTCTTGTAGAACCTAGTGTAAGGGGGATCAGACACGAGGGCCTGCAATTCACTTACGCGTCTAGCGGAAGTGAGGGCTATCAAGAACAGTGTTTTCCAAGACAGAAAACGGAGAGAACAGGTAGCCATAGGTTCAAAAGGCGGACAGGTGATCCGCTGCAAAACCACATTCAGGTCCCAGTCAGGCGCTGGCGGGCGCAGAGGTGGTTTAAGTAGAAGGAGACCTCGGAGAAACCTCGCTACGAGAGGGTCGTTGGAGAGAGGTCTGCCGTCCACTGGCACATGATGTGCTGAAAGAGCACTGAGGTGAACTTTGACGGAGTTGGACTTAAGTCCCAGATTAGAGAGGTGCAGCAAGTACTGCAAGATCACCGACACCGGGCAGGAGAAGGGATCCTGAGACTGTTGGGTACACCAGACTGCAAAGCGACGCCATTTAAGGGCGTAGCATTTGCGGGTAGAAGGCCGTCGCGAAGCCAAGACGACCTCCTCCACCTCCGCCGGCAGGAGAAGGGGAGCAAGGACTACCCTCTCAGCAGCCAGGCCATGAGGTTGAGGGACCTGAGGTTGGGGTGCAGAAGGGACCCCTGATCCTGAGTGAGGAGATCCGGTTGTACCCCCAGAGGGATTGGATCCTCCACCGCCAGTTGCAGCAGGAGCGGAAACCACGGCTGCCTGGGCCAGCGAGGGGCCACCAGGATCATGAAGGCTTTGTCTCGGAGAACCTTGAAAAGAGTCCGAGAGACCAGCGGGATGGGAGGGAAAGCGTACAGAAGGCTCCCCGACCACGAGATCAAAAAGGCGTCCGCCGCAACCCGAAGGGGGTGTGGCTGACGAGAGCAGAAGCGAGGAAGCTGCCGGTTGTGAGGACTGGCAAAGAGATCCACCGTGGGGAGACCCCACTTGAGGAAGAGCTTCTGAACTACCAAGGGATCCAGACGCCACTCGTGCGGCTGGAGGACCCTGCTGAGTTTGTCTGCAAGGCAATTTTCTTGGCCCGGGAGATAAACTGCCTTGAGGAGAATGCCGTGACTGACGGCCCAAGAGCAGAGCTTCTGTGCCTCCCGGCAGAGGAGGAAGGAGCCCGTGCCCCCCTGCTTGTTCACGTAGAACATGGCAACTTGATTGTCCGTCTGGACAAGGACGGACTGTTGGGAAGTCAGGTGGGAGAAGGCCTTGAGAGCTAGGCGGATCGCCCTGAGCTCCAGGAAGTTGATCTGCTGAGCAGACTCCCACGTGGTCCAGAGGCCCTGAGTACGTGCCTCTTGGCAATGTGCTCCCCAGCCCAGGAGGGATGCATCGGTGGTCAGCACCCGGGTCGGCCGAGGTGACTGGAAAGGCATTCCGAATATCAGGTTCGGCTGCCGGAGCCACCACCGGAGAGACGAGAGCAGCGGCTCGGAGACGCACACTAGGTCTGCCAGGCCGCCTGTGGCTTGTCGCCACTGCTGGCGGAGACACCATTGAGCAGACCGCATATTCAGGCGGGCATTGGGGGTCACATGGACGGTGGAAGCCATATGGCCGAGCAGTCTCAGGAAGCGCCTGGCGGAGACCAGGGGCTGGCTGCGAAAGCGGTCGGCTAGGTCCATGAGCCGTTGAGCCCTGTCGAGCGGTAGGTACGCTCGTGCCCGAGGAGTGTGCAGCCTTGCGCCGATGAACTCGAGATCCTGTGAGGGGAGCAAAGTGGACTTTGCGAAGTTTATAACAAAGCCCAAGTGCTGCAGCAGAGTCACCGTGCGGCACGTGGCGTTGGTGACCTCCTGAGCGGACGCTGCTCTGATGAGCCAGTCGTCGAGGTACGGAAAGACATAGAGGCCGTGAAGCCGGAGATGGGCCGCCACGACCGCGAGACATTTTGTGAAGACTCGCGGTGCGGAGGATAGGCCAAAGGGCAGTACTCTGTACTGGTAATGATTTCCTGCCACCACAAACCTTAGGTATTGGCGGTGGCTTGGGTGGATGAGGATGTGCGTGTAGGCATCCTTTAGATCCAAGGAGCATAGCCAATCTCCCTGCTGGAGGTAGGGCAGAAGGATTCCAAGGGTAAGCATTTTGAACTTCTCCCGCACAAGGAACTTGTTGAGGTTGCGCAAGTCCAGGATGGGTCTGAGGCCCCCTGTTCTCTTTGGTATCAGAAAATACCTTGAATAAAAGCCTTGACCTCTCAGGTGGTGGGGCACCGGTTCCACCGCCTGTTCCTGCAGAAGACCTGCTAACTCCTGAAGGAGCAACTCCCTGTGCAGAGGGGGGCGCGAAGGTTCTCCCGGAAAATAGGAGGGAGGGACCTGATGGAAGTGGAGAAGGTAGCCTTCTCGCACGACCTGAAGTACCCAGGCATCTGCGGTGATGCTGGACCACCTGTGGGCGAAGTGAACCAGCCGGCCTCCGGTGCTGGGAGGGACCAGCGGGGGGGGAGAGGCTATGCTGAGCGAGTCAAAACCCCCACCCTGCTGAGCAGGGGCTGGTGGTGCAGGCTTGGGGGCTTGCTGCCTACGGGACCCGTTACCCCGTCCCTTGGCCTGCTGGCCCTGTTGGGGAGCTGCAGGGGCCTGATAATGGGGGTACTGTTTGTAGGCAGCCGCCTTCCTCGGGTAAAAGGACTTTTTTCCCAAGCCCTTCTTTTTCTGGGAAGGGGCGGAGGTCTTCCTAGAAAGCCTGGTCCTGGTGAGAGTCTCAGTCTCAATTTGTGCAGCCTTTTCCGCCATGGGCTTGCCAAAGAGGTTTTCGCCTCGGCAGGGGACATCGACCAACTTGTCCTGTACCCAGGGCTCAAGGTCCGACGACTGAAGCCAAGCCTGTCGGCGGGCACCGATGCCGGCTGCGGCCACTCTAGCCGAGGCCTCAAAGCCATCATAGGCTGCTCGGGACATGAACTTTGAGCATTCCCGAATGCCCGTGGACAAGGCTAGGAACCTCCGCAAGGGCTCCTCGGAGAGACCAGCGGAGAATCCGGCTAGCTCTTTAGCCAGATCCCGGAGATACATGCCCATGTAGAGCTGGTAAGTCTGGACACGACATGCGAGCATAGAGCCCTGGAAGCACTTCTTGCCAAGGCCATCCAGGTTACGGGCCTCCCTTCCAGGAGGCACCGAGGAGTGCATCTTCTGGCTCTTAAGACGATGCATGGCCGATTCCACTACCATGGAATGGTGTGGCAGCTGTGCCTTCTGAAAGCCAGGGCTCTTGCGGACCCGATAGATAGAATCGACCCGCTTGCTCAGGACCGGCGAGGAGGCCGGACTCTCCCACATGCGGAAGAGTAGTCGTTCCAGCATAGGAGGAACCGGCAGAGTAAAGTGCTCCCTCGCGGGAGAGTCATACTGGAGGGCGTCGAGCTCTTCGGCTCGAGGCTCCTCCTCGGGATCCGCAGGGAAGGCCAAAGCCTTGGCCATATCCCTAACGAAGTCCGAGAACCGGGCATCCTCCGGGGGGGACTGCTTCCGAGGCTCGGACCCCGGTGAGTCCGATGGGACACACCGAGTCCGGAAAGAATCAGGTGACTCTTCCTCCTCAGACTCCCAGACCGACTCCGACGAGGACTCGGTGGGGTCGGCCCGGGCAGGGTGCGGCGCCAGCCGTCCCGACGTCGAGGGAGTCGGCGTCGGCGACCTCGGTCCCGAACGGGAGGCCGAGGGTGACCTCGACCGAGGATCGACTCGAGTTCTCATTGACTCGAGGATCGGCTCGGTCTCCGGGGTCGACTTGGACGTCGACGTCCCGGCGGTCGGGGCAGCGGCGCCAGCGAGGCCAGCGAGCAGTGCCCGCTGCTGGTCCATGAAGGCAGACAGTCTGCTCTCCAAGGCCGTCAACCTGAGTCCGAGCTCAGGTGACCCAGCAGCCCCCGACTCGGGCCCCGACGGCGTCGGGCCCGACGTCGGCTGTCGCGGAGGCGAGTCCAGAAGGACCACAGGACTTACCCGGGCAGGCATCTCCGACTCCAGGCGAGGTCGCTTCGGGATGTGTTCCTTCTCCAAGGACCCGGGGCGGCTGTCGGGGCTATGCGACCTGGCCCTCGCGGAACCAGGAGCGTCCACCGACGCCGCCCTCGCGGGTTTTTCCTTCCGACGATGGTCCCCGGAGGGAGAACCCCGGTCGGAGGAGCTCCGGCGACGGTCCGAGCTGGAGCCTTTCGACGCGGAGGCCTCCGACGAGGTCCGGGTACGGCTGGGGTCAGCGAAGATTCTCTCACGCTGATGCCGCCGACTCCTCAACGCCTTTGAGGACAGTTTGCTGCAGGGCCCACAGATCAGTTCCTCATGATCCGGGCCCAGGCAGCAGAGGCAAAAGTCGTGTGTGTCGGTTAGTGACATATTTCGGTCACACCGACCACACCGCTTAAACCCACTGGCAGCCATCGGGGGAAAAAGGGGCCCCTGCGAGGTCAAAGGACCGGGCTGCCAGGGAAACCGAAAACGAAAGCTGACTAAGTCAGAAAAACCGAAAAAAGCAAGCGGACTCGAGACCGGCGTCGCGAGTCCGGGCGGGAAAACGATCGGCGTCGAACCGAAAGAAAAAAGGATAAAACAAAGAAGAAAATCAACTTTTTCGCGGGGACAAGACGGGGACGTCTGTAGGGCTCCGCGGAAAAAGAAGACTGGCTAAGATGGCACCCTCGGGCGGGAAGACGACCGCGCATGCGCGCTGCAATTCCCAAAGGCTTTCTTTGAAAGCTGGGGAAAATTGCTCCGCGAGGGCTCCGTCGGCGCCGACGTCACCCATAAGTGAGGACTGACTTCCTGCTTGGTCCTGGAGAACTAATGGTAGAGCATTCGAGGCGTATTTTGGAGTTTTTTGCACTGGGGGAGGATACTCCGCCGTCAATAGCTGGGTTGAAAAAGCGCCTGGATTTGTTGGACATGCCCCCGGATGATTCCAGGGTTGAAAGCCTCTGGGCGAGAGAATTGGGAGGAGGGGTTGCCGGTGGGTCTGTCCGGGCGGCCCTTGGTAGGATCGCGCCGCTAGTGGCCGGTGCTCGCTGGCGAGAGGTACAATTTAAATGCATTCTTCGGGCCCACTTTTCCCCACGGCGGGCATTTCGGAGCCACCTTGCCCTTCATGGCGGATGCCCCAAGTGTCCATGTACTCTGGCCGATCTGGGTCATATGTGGTGGGGCTGCCCACTTATTCGGCGGTATTGGCGATCTATTGAGAACTATCTGAGTGGGCTGCTGGGTCAACGGGTATGTTGGTCAGGGACTCTGGTAGTGCTGGATCAGTTGGGACCACTCCACCCGAAGGGTAGATGGGAGAGGGTGTTGGTGCGAAAGGCCTGTCTGGTGGGTAAGGGCCCCGTTCTTAGCCATTGGAGGGAGCTGACGGCCCCCACTCTTTGTGAGTGGCGCAATAGCCTGCATCAGCTCATGCTCATGGAGCGGAGAGCGGCCGTGCGGCACCCCCGGACCTGGACCCCTTTCTTACTAACTTGGTTGCCCTATATTCAACGTTTGGGCCCCAAGGTACGCAGCGAAGTGCTTAAGGTGGGATAATGATACTCAGTGACCTACATCCCCATAAGACGGATTGGATTTGAGTTGCCGGTGTTGCTGTGCTTCCCGCGGGGGGAGGGGAGGGGGGGAGGGAGGGAGGTGGGGGGAGGGGGGTGTTATGAACTTAGCGTCCTTTAGTGTTGTTGATGCTCTGTTTAGGCTGGGGCCTGGGTGGTGGACAAGAAACAGCCCCACCTGGGATGCGTTTTCCTATTGTAAAAGTGAAAATGGCACCTGTTGATTGTTGGTTGTTATTTGTATCTTGGCATGTTTAATAAACAAAATTTTGAAAAAAAAAAAAGACTAATAAAAGAAAATATTTTTTCACTCAACTTGTAATCAAACTCTGGAATTTGATACCGGAGGATGTAGTAAAGGCTGTTAGTGTAGCTGGGTTTAAAAAAGGTTTGGACAAGTTCCTGGAGGAAAGGTCCATAAACCATTATTAAGAAGGGACCCAGGATATCAATGCTTGACCCAGTACAAACATTGCGGAACCTGTGTCTTTTGGGGAAACTGCTAGGTACGTATGACCTAGATTGGCCACTGTTGGAAACAGGATACTGGACTTGATGGACCTTGGTCTGACCCAGTATGGCATATCTTATGTTCTTATGAGTTGGAGGGGGGACGTTAGGGGTGATATACAGTTTAGTTTTGAGAAGTAATATGATACAGGAGGGCGGTTGGGGGGGGGGATATGGGGAATCCGTGTAGTCATGTAATGACTATGATTTGTGTTTATTTATAGACATGTTGCTATGTATGATGTCTTTGATTAGTTGAAGCATATAATATGGGAAGTTTGGTAAGACTTAGGTACCTGATCTTCTTTGAAGGTTGATGTACGGTGCAAAATGTATGAATCAGTTTGTGTTCTATCTTTGTGCATAGCTTTGTTAAATGGAACATGCTTAAATAAAAAAACACTTAAATATAAAAAAAAAAGAAAAAATCCCCACAGGTACAAGATGTATAAGATCAGTTAATCCTTTAATAATCAAGACCCTACACGGCCATGTTTTGGCATGCGCTTCTCAGGGGCAAAACCTTAAAACAAAAGTACAAGTACATAAAAACATAAGTCAAAACAATGTTAAAAACAAAGAGTTAAAAATTCAAAATAGGGGGCGTGACAAGATGGCGACAGGACACTCTGACCTGTGAGGCTGCGTTCTCCTGTTTGTGTTGGTGTCGGGACGTGCTCCGCTTGTCGAGATGGGGCGGAGGAAGCGGAAGCAGGCTGTGATTCCTCCCGGGGTGGACATGCCTCGTTCTTCGGCACAGCGAACTTTGAAGGACTGCGGTTTTGCGGTTGGAGCTGAAGCAGTGTCCTTGGCAGCGCCGATAGCTGAAGTATCGGCACTGAGTGCGTCGGGGATTTGGCTCTCGGTGGAGCTACGTACCCCTCCACCGCGACCCGGAAGTGCTGCACTGCCAGATGCTGGATCCATTGTCGGCTTGCCTTCAAGTTCACCGAAGGAAGGGTCCTCGGGAGGAGCATTGGTTGGTGTAATTAGTGAATCATCAAAGAGAGAGGTTGTTGCGGCCGCCGTTCAAGGGGAAGATCTTTTGGGTAAGTTATTGTTGGAAAGACCAGCGGTGATAACTTTGGAAGCACTGTGGGATGGCTTGGACTCGCTTAACTCTTCCCCTTAAGATTATTTTTGGTGCTGTTAGTAATGAATTGGTTGGGGTTAAGACAACTTGTGGAACTCTTTCTGGCGACCAGGTTGGGCAGGCGGAGAGACTAACTAAGTTGGAACAAGAAGTTGGGCATTTGCGTGAATTAGTGAATGCCCAGGTTTTGGACAGAAACGTGTCTTCCAGAAAAATGGAATATTTGGAAAACCAGGTTAGACGTTGTAACCTGTGTTTTCTGAATTTTCCACGCTCTCCCTTATTGGCACCATTGGAGATGGTGAGGAAATATTTTGGGGAGGTTCTTAAGCTTCCCCAGGATCAGTTTCCACCTCTGGTTCGGGCGCAGTATTTGTCCTTAGGGTCGAGGAACGGGGCTTCCGACACCCATACTGTTCCTGCTGGGAAGGGTGACCTAACCGGGTTTTTAGAATCTTCTCTGGAGGTCATCACTGATAAGTCAACTCTACTGGTAACCCTGGCGCTAGAATCAGATAAATTATTTATACTTCAATTGTATTTTAAGAATATCAATGCAGATTTCCTAGGATCTAAAGTGCGTGTTTTTCCTGATGTTTCACGAGTTACGCAGTTGAGAAGGAAAGGCTTTTTGGCTTTTCGCCCCAGGGTGTTGGCCCTAGGGGCGACTTTTCAACTCAAATTTCCTGCCAAATGTTGTGTGGTGTATAAACAAAAAGGTTATATTTTTTTTGATCCTAGGCAGCTCCATGAGTTCTTAGTGGGTAGGGAGGAAGTGATTGTGGAGGTCTCTAAGTTATCTCATCCGGCTGACACTTAGGTCTTTACCTGTTGATTATGTAAGTTTATTTATTTTATTTACATTCTCTTATATACCGCGCTATTCTGCATCAGTGCGGTTTACATTGAACAAACTGAAGTTACATTGAACAGGGCATTATAACTTGGAGATAACTATTTTACAGGGAACATGGGCTATGGAGGGTTAAGTGGCTTGCACAAGACCACAAGGAGCACCTGTGGGACTAGAAACCCCAGTCCTTCCGGCCCAAGGTTGCTGTCCTCTAGTGGGATTTGAACCCCCGACCTTCCGGCCTGAAGTACCTTGCCCCAACCACTAGGCCACTCCTCCACTCCTTGTTGATGATGGTGCGTTGTTGTTGTTGATGGTGCGGGTTTAGTTATAATCCTGTACTGTTTGTTATATTTCCTAATACTCTCCCCTTTATTTCCTGATGTATTGGGGTCTAATATGATATGGGTGACATGAAACTGTATTTAGATTAATGATTTCTTATTTTTTCTTTTTGTTATCATGTTATAGCCCATTGTTTTTCTTTTTCATTCATGTATTTACTTGGATGTAAATTGGATATAATTATAAATAAAAAATTCAAAAAAGAAATTCAAAATACGATGACTATAAATATAAATAATGATAAATGTCAGCATGCAGAACATTAAAACATGTGCATATATAGAATGTTTCAAAAGGAGGTGATAATAGAAAACAATATGAATGCAATATAAATGTGTACAAAGAACACATGGACAAAACCGTACAAAGGCACAAGTATAAAGCATAAAAATAGATGTAAAGTAGTGTCAAATCTGACCATACTCTGCAAGAGACATAAAAACTATAAGCAGATTGCTCCAAGAGGGAACTTACAAAATTGGTCAGATGTGGTCCCACCTAGGTCTTAACATGGGTGCAGAAGATGTTGGTTGAAAACACTCCCAGCAGGCTAAACAAGCAAATAAACAGGGGCACCCTAAAATATCAAAAAATAAAAGTAAAAAATAAAAAATGGAAGACAGATACATAAGTAATAAATAAATGTTGGGAATAACATACTCAGTGAATAATACATAAATAGGCAAATAAAACCAATCAATAAAAGGTATTTATTACTCTTATATACCTCACAAAGGTAATTGTGTCCAAAAGTTTGACATGGAAAATGCAAACCAGAAAAAAGTTTAATGAATCTACACAAGAGATAATCACTATATTTAAATGTGTTGGCCTCAAAAAATGAGAGAAATTGGAGGTTGCCATAGACACCAGTGAGGATGCCATAGAGAAAACTGGTGAACTAATAAATATTGATTACCTTTCAGGTCCAAACAGAGTGTTAATGGTGCTGGTTTTGTGTGTAGAAAGGTAAATCCTGAATGGGTGGCCATATTTAAACCAACTTTGTCGCCAAAAAGAAGAATGACAATTGTCATAGACACAAGGGTTGCACCCATATTAAAAACTAACAAAGACACAAGTAGAAAGTATTATTTATTTATTTGGATGCTTTTATATACCACCCCTTCCAGAGATCAAGGGTGGTTTACAATAAACATAACAACTTTTACATTAAACTTGTGAAAGTAACTGAAATAGTGTGTTACAATTTACTGAATTTTTGGTAAATATACAAAGAGAGTCATGATTGTTTACTTAAACAATATTAAATTTAACATATTTATTTTTATTTTATTTATTTATTATAAATTTTTATATCGCATTTTACGGGCGATCAAATGCAGTTTACAATGAAACAAACAGAATAGTACAATGGAAGATATGTATCATTTACAAAGAATGAATTATAACTATTTACATTAATATTGTTTTAAAAGAAAATAGTCATAAACATAAAACTACATACAAGTTTGATTGTCAAATGTGAAAGAATATTGGTTTGAGTAGCTCAGCTAGGGGGGGGATGAATTTTGACGGATGGGTTAATTAGTGGAGGGGTTACTATTAGGTTGTTACTATTAGGTTCATTTCCAAAGTGAAGGATAAAGAGGTGTGTTTTAAATTTTTTTCGGAATGTTGAGAGGTCCTTTATTTCTCTTAGGTAGTCTGCATGTTCAGGAGTCATGACTGTTTACTTAAACAATATTAAAGTTAACATATTTACAAAGATATGTAAGTAATAAATAAATGTTGGGAATAATAAGTACTCGATGGGCAGAGGCACCGAAGTCCTACCCAAAGGGTATCAAAAAGGGGAGACCATATATATGAAAGGACTTACGGATCTTATACATCTTATACTTGTGGGGATTTTTTCAGTACTCTTTCCTGGTGACCTGCGAGAGTGTTTGCTCTTTTTGTTTGGATCTTGCATGTCTCTGTACAGTGCTGCGTATGCCTTGTAGTGCTATGCAAATGATAAATAGTAGTAGTAGAAGACTTTCTGCTCATTGGGCCTCGGCGGGGGCAGAACAGAAACAGCCTTGCAGAGCGGGGGAAGAAAGTCAGCAGGACTATCTCCTGGTTAAGATGGAAGTCCGAGACGACCGTAGGCAGGAATTTAGGGTGGGTGCGGAGAACCACCCTATTCCAATAGAACCTGGTGTAAAGGGCATCAGCCATGAGAGCCTGGAGCTCACTGACTCGGCTGGCCGAGGTCAGCACCACCAGGAAGGCCACCTTCCAAGACAGGTGCCGGAGTGAGCATGTCGCCATTGGCTCGAAGGATGAACGGATGAGCTGCATGAGCACGACATTCAGGTCCCATTCCTCAACCTCCTCCGGAAGGGCCAGAGAGGCTAAGGAAACCCCTTCAGCCGCCAGGCCGTGAGAGATAAGTTGACTAGGTTCGGGTGCTGCACCCGCCCCTCCTTCTGTATTAGCAGCCCCGGGGCAGAGCCCAGGGGAACAGGAGGCTCCGTCGACAGCCAGAGAAGGAGCGGGAACCAAGGCTGCCGAGGCCACGAGGGGGCTATGAGGATCAATGATGCCGGATCCCGCTGAGCCTTGAAAAGGGTCCTCGCAATGAGAGGGAATGCACAGAGGCTGGATGACCAGTCCAGGAGGAATGCATCGGGGCTCTCCCTGCTCGGGTGCAGTACCAGCCCACAAAAGCGGGGGAGCTGCATGTTCTGGGGACTTGGAAAGAGGTCTATCGCCGGGGTCCCCCAGCGAAGAAACAGCCAGCCCGCTACCTCTGGATCCAGCCGCGAAGAATTCTGTTGAGCCTGTCCACCAGGACATTCTACTGACCTGTAAGGTAGGGACATCTTTCGTCGGACAGAGGAGCAGATGAGGACCACTTCCCAGCAGAGGGAGCGCGATCCCATGCCTCCCTGCTTGTTGATGTAGAACATCGCTAAACGGCTGTCGGTCTGCATGAGAACCGACCTCCTCTTGAGGTGGTCCTCGAAGGTCCTCAGTGCCCACTGAATTGCCCGGAGTTTGAGCAAGTTTATCTGTTGTCGAGACTCCTCGGGCAACCACTGCCCCTGCGTGCATAGCGGCCCGCAGTGGGCTCCCCACCCCAACTTGGAAGCGTCTGTCATCAGCACTGCATCGTGCTGTGGGGCTTGGAAGGGCAATCCCCATAGGAGGTTGTGGGTATTTTGCCACCAGCTCAGGGACAAGCGGAGGTCGGCAAGGACCCTGACAGGGTCCCTGAGGTGACCAAGGGACGGGCTCCATTGGGCGCTGAGGCACCACTGAGCTGTCCGCATGTGCCGACGGGCATGGGGGACCACATGCACAGTAAAGGCCATGTGGCCTAGGAGGCGTAGCATGGTCCGAGCGGTGACCCGGGGAGTGCTTTGGATGCAGGCCGCCAGAGCTGAGAGGCAGTCGGCGCGATCTGCTGGTAAGAAGGCGGTCGCCCGCTGAGTATCGAGGTGCACCCCGATGAACTCAAGTGCCTGCACCGGCTCAAGGTGAGATTTTGGGTAGTTGACCAAGAACCCCAAGCCCTCCAACAGAAGGATGGTGTGCGACATTACTCACTTGGTTTCCTTGACCGAGGAGCCCGTGACGAGCCAGTCATCGAGGTAGGGAAAAAATCGGTATGCCCTGACACCTGAAACGGGCGGCGATCACAACGAGGCATTTCATAAAGATTTGTGGGGAGGACGCAAGGCGAAGGGGAGCACCCTGTACTAGAAGTGCACTCCCTGCACCCTGAAGTGCAGATATTGCCTGTGCTGGGGGTGGATTAAGATGTTGGCGTAAGCGTCTTTTAGATCCAAGCAGCACAGCCAGTTTATTTACATTCTCTTATATACCGCGCTATTCTGCATCAGTGCGGTTTACATTGAACAAACTGAAATTACATTGAACAGGGCATTATAACTAGGAGATAACTATTTTACAGGGAACATGGAGATAACTTGGAGATAACTATTTTACGGTTGCCCTGCCGGAGGAAGGGCAGCAGAATGCCAAGGGATAACATCTTGAATTTCTCCCACACCAAGAACTTGTTCAACTTGCGGAGATCAAGGATGGGCCACAGACCCCTCGTCTTTTTCGGGACGAGGAAGTACCAGGAATAGAAGCCTCGACCTCGAAGGTGCAGAGGGACCTTCTCGACTGCCTGTTGGGCAAGGAGAGAGAGTAATGCAGGCTGCAGTAGAAGCTGGTGTGCAGGAAGTTGAGGAGGCTCCGCCAGGGAGAAGGGAGGCGGAAGCCTGTCGAAGTGAAGGCGATAGCTGTCCCGGATGACCTGGAGAACCCAGGTGTCTGAGGTAATGGAAGCCCACAATGGGGCGAAATGAGACAGGCGTCCCCCCACTGGCTGTAGCGTTGCCGGAGGGTGAGGGGCTATGCCGATGGCTTCAAAACCCCTGCGTGGGTTATGGAAGAGCCGGATTTCAGCCCCTTCAGCTTGCAATGCCCTTACCAAGATTTACCCTGTGCCGGGGTAGTCGGTGTGGGGGTAGCCGGGTATGGCGGATAGCCCCAGTACTGGAGGTCTTTCAGAGGAAAGAAGGGCTCCTTGGCTAGTTGCTTAGTCCAGGGCAGAGTGGAGGTCTTGCGTGAGAGACGGGTTCTGTTGATGAACTCAGTCTCTATCTCTGTGGCTTTATTCTCTATTGGCTTGCCGAAGAGCTGCTCGCCGAGGCAGGGAACGTCCAGGAGTTTTTCTTTCCTGCACCCACTGCTCCAAATCCAAGGATTGGAGCCATGCATAGCGGCAGACCCTGGTGCCCGCGGCCGCCAACCGAGCCAATGACTCAAATCCATCGTAGACGGCACGGGAGAGGTATTTAGAGCATTCTGCAACGGACTTCAACAGAGTGCCGAATCTATTGAGGGGCTCGCCCTCGAGGCCCGCGGATAACCCTCCGAGCTCCTTGGCTAAGTTGAGCAAGAACATACCCATGTATAGTTGTTATGCTTGAATGCGACAAAAGAGCATGGAGCCTTGGTAGGCCTTGCAGCCCCGGGCATCAAGGGTCTCTTGACTCTCGACCGGGTGATACCGACGAGTGCGATTTTGGGCTCTTCTGCTTTTTCATGGCCGACTCAACCTCCATAGAGGTGTGGGGAAGTTGGGTCTTCTTGAACCCCGGCCCACATTGCACCTTGTACATAGTATCAAGGCGCTTGCTCACGATGGGGACCGAGGTGGGGGTCTCCCACATGCGGAGCAGCAGCCGAGACAGAATAGGAGGAACCAGCACAGTGAGGGATTCCCTGAGCGAAAACTCATACTGAAGAATATCGAGTTCTTCAATACGAGGGTCCTCCTCGGCCTGAGTGGCCAGGTTAAAGGCCCGTGCCATGTCCCGAACGAACACCAGGAAGGAGGTGTCCTCGAACACAGGCGGGGAGGGGTTCGACGGAAGATCCCAATGGATACTGGTTTCCGGGGAGGTGTCCCCATCAGACTCCCACTCCAAGAAATTGATCTTGGAGTCCGAGCTGGGCAGATTGCCCTGTCCAATGGCCTGTGCCCGGTTGAAGCCAGAGGCCCTGGAAGATCTCGCCTCCAAGGAACAGGAGGGCAAGTGAGACCGACGTCGAGGACCTTCACGAGGCCCGTGGCTCTCAGGGTTTCCTGGATGGATTTCGGTGTCCAACGCGAGGGCACAAGTCTGCAAAGCTGGATGTGAGCGCCTGCTGGGAAGCGATGAACGCAGAAACGCTGCATTGTAGCACCAGCATGCGGGACTCCCACGCGGGTGTGGGGCCCTGCGATACCAATCCCGGGGTCACCGGGTCAGGTGTCGAGGAGGAGAGGGGGTCCTCACCGGGATGACCTTCAGGAGACCGAGCGACTTCGCCGGAGGCCTCCGCTTCTGTGCAGGGTACCTTACAAGGCCGCTCCCTCTCTGACTCTCGGGAACGCCGAAGAGGGCTAAGCTACCGAGCCCGAGAGAGCTCACACTTATCGGGAGCCACCAACAGAGACTTCGAGGCCTTCTTCTTTTATTGCCACTCCACCTCAGGGGATCCCTGGTCGGAGTGCCGCCGAGAGCGCAGGGCCGACGAAGGGGACCCCACCGGTAGAAAGATGACCGAGGGTGCCACCGGGGATTCCAAGGCAGCCTTCCGGAAAATGTCTTTGGACTTCTGCTTACGGCTGAGCAGGGCCTTATAGGACATTTTCTTGCAGAGCGAACAGAAGTCCGGATCATAGTCAGCTCCGAGGCACCGCAGACAACAGTCGTGAGTGTCAGTCAGCGACATGTTCCTAGAGCATCTATCGCATTTTTTGAAGCCATGGGGGCAAAAATGGCCCCCGCGAGGTCGAAGACCCACACGGCCAGCAGATAGGGAAAAGAAAAGGGAGCGAAGCCCATAACAAAAAATGAAAAATGCTCCCGACAGCTCTAAGAAGGTAAAGCAGGGGAAGGATGGGTAGAGGACCGGTGCAACCGGAAAACAAAGGGCCTGTAGACCAAAAACAAAACCTTTTTCCGAGGGATGAGGACGCGCATCCAAAGGGCTCCGCGGAAAAAGGGAGACTAAGCAAGATGGAACCCTTGGGTGGGAAGAGGAGCATGCATGCGTGGCAGCAATCCCAAAGTCTTTCTTTGAAAGCTGGGGAATTGCTCCGCGCGGGCTCCATTGGTGCCGACGTCACCCATAAGTGAGGATTGACTTCCTGCTTGTTCCTGAAGAAACAAGTGAACTATGTATACACATTACAATCCATTCATTATTTTATAGACCTCTATCATATCTCCCCTCAGTCATCTTTTTTCAAGTTGAAGAGCCCTAACATTTTAAGCCTTTTCTTGTAAGGATATCCTTCCATCACCTTTATCATTTTGGTGGCTCTTCTCTACAATGCAGAGGCATTATAATATCCTTAGTTGTATTTCCATTCCTTTCCTTATAATTCATAGCATGCTATATGCTTCCATGGCCACCGCTGCACACTAGATAGAGGGTTTCAACATATAATCCACGATGACGCCTCAATCCTTTTCCTGGCTATCGATTCCTAATGTGGAACCCTGCAGTGTGTAACTATAATTTGGGTTGTTCTTTCCTAAGTGCATAACTTTGCACATGTCCACATTAAATTTCATCTGCCATTTGGGTGCATAGTCTCCCAATTTCTCAAGGCCCACTTGCAATTTTTCACAATCCTCTTGTGTTTTAACAACTTTGAATAATTTTGTATGATCTGCAAATTTGATCACCTCACCCGTTATTCCCATTTCCAGGTCCTTTATAAATATGTTAAAAAGCAGAGGACTGACCACAAATCAGTGGGGTACTTCACTATTCACCTTTCTCCGTTCACAAAATTGGCCATTTAGTCATACTCTGTTTCTTTTAACCAGTTCCCAATCCACAATAGTACACTGCCTCCTACCCATGACTTTTTAATTTCTCCCCCGAGTCTCTCATGAGAGACCTTGTCAAAGGTTTTCTGAAAATCCAGATATATTATATCAATCAGCTCACCTTTATTTACCTTTTTATTCACACCTTCAAAGAAATATAACAGATTGGTGAGATAAGACTTGCCTTGGCTAAATCCATGTTGGTTCTCTTCCATTAAACCATGACTATCTACATGTTGAGTAATTTTGTTCTTATTTATTATTTATTATTTTATTATTTTTATTTATGCTTTTCTTCTATACCGCTTTTTCCCAAGATCAAAGGCGGTTTACAATTAACATAATGAACGGTTTACAATTAACATAATGAACATGGTTTTACATGGAACATCGTATTTTCTTCAAACTATGTACAATTAACTTTTCATGAACAATAACATGGAACATGTAATTATACAACTGCTTTAACTATTTACATCAGTCAAATATTTACATTAGTCAATTATTAATTGTGGTTTTAAGGGTTGTTTTTTCCTAAGTGTGTTGAGGTTTGAGGCTTTTTTGATCTGTGGTTAGGGAGGATTTTTATGGAGGTGTGGTGAGGGGGATGAGGGGGGTTCATTAGGATTTATAAAGTGTTCTTTAAACAGATATGTTTTTAGTTCTTTCCGGAATGTCTTGAGATCCTTTATTTTGCGGAGGCTTAGTGGGAGTTTATTCCATAGGGTGGGGGCTGCATATGAGAATGCTCTTGAGCTTGTGGTTTTTTTTGTTTTTCGAATTGATTTTTTTATGTCTAGTGAGTGGGTTGCGTTTTGTCTGCGGGTTCTATGTTCTTTTGGAGCATGTAGTAGAGTGGTTAGATGTGAGGGTGATATGCCGTTGATAAGTTTAAATGTGGTTAAGAGTATTTTGTATGATATTCTACTATTTATGGGAAGCCAGTGTAGTTCGGCGAGGATGGGAGTTATGTGGTCAGTGAGGCGGGCTTTTGCTGTTACTCGAGCACAGATGTTTTGAGCTCGTTGGAGTAAGTTGGTATTTGTGAGAGGGAGGCCGATAAGTAGACTATTACAATAGTCAAAGTGTGGAGTGATGAGTGAGCTGATAACAGATCTGAAGTCATGTGTGTCTAGTATAGGTCGTAGGTGTTGAATGGTTTTAAGTTTATAGAATATAGTTTTCACAGTTTGTTTTATGTGAGGGAGCATACTAAGTGTGTGGTCTAATATGATGCCTAGGTATTTTACTTCCTTTTTGATTGGGATTATTGTGTCGTTAATTGTTATTGTTTCAGGGAGAGTAGAATCTGGTTTTCTTGTTACGAACATTGCTTCAGTCTTTTTTAGGTTGATGCTGAGGTTATTATTTTCTAGCCAAGTATTTGCTTCGCTGATGCAGTCTAGTAAGTTCTGGTAGGTGGGATTGTTCGTGTTTATTGGTTGAGTGAGCATGATATCATCTGCGTATATGTAGTGGTTGACTTTATGTTTTTTAAATATACTATATAAAATATATTTAAATATACTATATAAAATATACTATATAAAAAATATTCTTCATAACAGTTTCTACCATTTTGCCTGGTACTGAGGTCACGCTCACCGGTCTGTAGTTCCAGAATGACCCCTGGAACCTTTTTTAAAAATTGGTGTTATGTTGGCCACTCTCTAATGTTCAGGTGCTACAAATGATAAGAACATAAGATATGTCATACTGTATCAGATCAAGGTCCATCAAGTCAAGTTCCCAGCAGTGGCCAATCTAGGTCATAAGTACCTAGCAGTTTCCCAAAAAAGACACAGGTTCCTCAATGCTTGTATTGGGTCAAGCATTGATATCCTGGGTCCCTTTTTAATAATGGTTTATGGACCTTTCCTCCAGGAACTTGTCCAAACCTTTTTTAAACCCAGCTACACTACAGTAATAGCTTTTACTACATCCTCCAGTAAAAAATTCCAGAGTTTGATTACACATTGAGTGAAAAAATATTTTCTCTTATTAGTCTTAAATAGTTTACCCTGTAGCTTCATTGCATGTCCCCTAGTCTTTCTATATTCTGATGACGTAAACAATCGATCTAAGTTTACCCGTTCCACTCCATTCATTAATTTATAGACCTCTATCATATCTCCCCTCAGCCGTCTCTTTTCCAGGTTAAAGAGCCCTAACCTTTTTAGCCTCTCTTCATAGGGGTATCCTTACATCCCCTTTACCATTTTGTGGTTCTTTTCTATATCTTTTCTAATAACGCTATATCCTTTTTAAGATACGGTGACCAGAATTGTACACAATACTCAAGGTGCGGTCGCACCATGGAACGATACAGAGGCATTATAATATCCTTTATAATAGCCTTTCCTCCTGCTCTCCGGCTCCGTGCTCCCCGATCGGGGTAGAGCACACCTGAGCGGGTGCCACCATCCCTTCCCGCTCAGGAGCCTCCAGCCCAATCGGGGCTGTGGGAGGCGGAGCCCAACGCTAAAAAAAAGAAACCGCCGGCAGGCAGTCAGCCGTTCCTCCTGCTCTCCGGCTCCGTGCTCCCCGATCGGGGTAGAGCACACCTGAGCGGGTGCCACCATCCCTTCCCACTCAGGAGCCTCCAGCCCAATCGGGGCTGTGGGAGGCGGAGCCCAACGCTAAAAAAAAAGAAACCGCCGGCAGGCAGTCAGCCTTTCCTCCTGCTCTCCGGCTCCGTGCTCCCCGATCAGGGTAGAGCACACCTGAGCGGGTGCCACCATCCCTTCCCGCTCAGGAGCCTCCAGCCCAATCGGGGCTGTGGGAGGCGGAGCCCAACGCTAAAAAAAAAGAAACCGCCGGCAGGCAGTCAGCCTTTCCTCCTGCTCTCCGGCTCCGTGCTCCCCGATCGGGGTAGAGCACACCTGAGCGGGTGCCACCATCCCTTCCCGCTCAGGAGCCTCCAGCCCAATCGGGGCTGTGGGAGGCGGAGCCCAACGCTAAAAAAAAAGAAACCGCAGGCAGGCAGGCCCACGCCTGTCGGGCCCGCGCCTCAGGGCCTCGCCAGAGGGCCCTGTGGCGTGGCCCTTAGGCAGTGGCACTCCGGCAGCACTACAAGCAAAAACAGAGTTCTCCCCTGCAACAGAGCCGTGTCTGGAAATCCCATGCTCTCTACAGCAAGTATAACTTCACTATATAGCCACTACATATTATGACTATTTTAAATTTATCTATTTACCATACTGTCGTCAGTACTCCTAATTGTACCAGTCTCCACTGTTCAGTGTATTTACCATACTGTTGTCAGTAACCTTTAAAAGCTCCACAGTACTGTTACCAGTAATCCTCCACTGCCAATCAATCTTTACACTGTTGTCAGTAGCACTATCAGTTCCAATCGCCACTGTACTGCTATCAATAATCTACCAATGCCAATAATTTATCCTACTGTTGTCAGTAACCTCACCAGTTCCAGTCATCAGTACACTTCTTACTAGTTATCTAACTCTAACCACTGCCTGTGACTGAAGTGTTGGCTGTGTCCCAGCATACTGCTCTAAGGGGTCTGTTTACTAAACGGCGCACTTGTACGGGGCGCACATGAGCGCTCTAAAAGAGGTATTTAAGTGCTCTTAAGCGCCCCGTACGAGTGCGCGGCACATTAACGGGTCCCGCAAGCGTGCGCCGACAACGCGCACATTTGCGGGACGGTAATGTGCGAAACAGGCGTGGAAAGGAGAAATGAGGGCGGAGGAAGGCCCCCTAGGGGCGGAGAGACGGGGTCAGTGGGCGGAATGTGGGAGGGGGGAGACTCGCCGCACAGGAGCGTGCCCGAATCTCCCAAGAAATATACCGCGAGTCCAACAGTCGCGTTAGAGGTGCTGGGAAGGGAAAGGAAACCGTTTCCGTCAGCAATGTGCAGCACAATACTGGAAAGCCCAAATCCGTGAGCAGTGTGTCCCATGTGCACAGATCAACCTCGTTAATTGCACAGGGCACTAACCACACGGGCGCCGCGCACCTTCGCGCATCTGTCACTCACAGCTTCCCGACGGAACGCCCACTCCTTCTACGGCACCCGCTCTGCACCGCGGACCGCACACCACCGGCCTTTAGTAAACAGACCCCTAAGTATCAAGAATCTAACATTATCCTCCTGGTAGTCTAACTTGACTGTCCCACCTCCAATTACATAGCGCTCTTCCAAGATGGGTTCCCCCATTACCGCCATAATAGGATGCTATATTTATTTATTTTATTTATTTATTTATACATCTCTTCTATACCGCCACTTCCAGCGATCAGTGGCGGTTTACAAGTAAACAAAGTTTAATAATAGAATGCTATTATTTTACATAGAACAGGTTTAGAAACTAATTTACATAGAACAGGTTTAGAACTATTTTACATAGAACAGGTTATATAATATAATATAATATAATATAATATAATATATAATATAATCATATCAAGTTGGTTCTCCAACTCTCTCGCCTTATCCCCAGCATCCAACCAGATTCCTATTTTACGGAACCATGGGAGAAGGTGGTCCAGTGCATTCCATGACAACATAACTTGGGATACCCGCCCACACCATCCCCATCTGTTACACATTGCACTTCAACACAATACGAAACCCAAAAACTTGGAAAACCCCTACCCTCATAGCCTAAAATGTGCCCTCATCAACGCCTGTTCGATCAGAAAGAAGTGGCCAGCCGTCACCGACATCATCGCCAGTCATAGCCTTGATATACTCATGGTCACTGAGACGTGGTTATCCGCTGAAGACAACGTCATACTCAACCAGCTCCTCCCCCAGAATTTCACCGCACATTCAAGTCATAGACAAAAGAGGAGGTGGCGTGCTCATCCTCACAAGGTCAGACCTCCATTTTCGAACAGTAGACTCCACCAGTACAAACCACATGGAGACCGTCACCATCTCTAATAAACACTGCTCAATCAACCTGCTTTATAGAGCACCTTCAGCTTCTCCAGATGACCTTTCGGCTATCATCGATCTTGCAGCTAACACCCAGAACCCAAGCATCCCAAATTGGATCCTTGGTGACTTTAACTTGCCTACATTACAAGATAATCAAGCTTCAGCCTTCCTCGATGCCCTCAACAATCTGGGTTTCAAGCAATTAGTTAATGATCCTACACATATTAAGGGTAATACCCTGGATCTAGTATTTGCCCCGCAAACCTCTCTTAACCCAGACCTGGATCCTATAACCTCCATAACTCCTGTTCCCTGGTCAGATCACAAACTGATCACCATCCAGATTCCTTCGTACAAAGCCTACACAAAAATCAATAAAATACAAAGCAACACAAGACCGCCCTCTCAATGCTTCAAGCCTTACAACAGAGATCTTATCCTCGCTGAAACGCAACAACTCTTCTCTGAAACCACCCAGAACCTTGATGACCTAATTTCTCACTGGAACAATTGCCTCAGATCAATAGCCCAACGTACACCAACCAACAGGCCCTCAGGTAAAAAGAGGAGTGCCCCCTGGTACTAAGCCGATCTTAAAGCATCACTTAACCAATTACGGAAACTTGAGAAACACTGGCGCCAATCTCACTCTTTAAATGACCAGATAACTTACAACTGTCATCTGGCTGCGCATCGCAACGCAATCACCAACTCGATGAAGCAGTACTACTTCGACACCTTAAAGAGATCGCTTAATAAACCACATGACCTTTTTGACATGGTTAAGACCTTATCAAAGGAACCATCCTCTGGACGTCCATTCGAGATACACCCACAAGATTTCGCAACCTATCTCCAATCCAAGATATGCCAGACCAACAGAACCTCTAATACAACCTCCGCAATAGAGCAATTCTGCCAAACAACACTAACCATGTTTTCTACCCCCACCAAGAGAGGTCTTGAAGACACTATTGCGGCCATTAATACCACTACTGCCCAGTCCGATCCATGCCCAGCCTTCTGGATCAAGGAGCTTCGCAGTCACTTCAGCCCAATACTGTCCAAAATAATTAACCTCTCCTTCTCTTCCGGCTCTTTCCCTTCAGACCTGAAACACACCTCTATTAGACCTCTGCTAAAAAACTGCAAGCTCGATCCCCAACAGGTAGAATCCTACAGACCCATATCCAGCATTCCACTACTTGCGAAGATCATTGAAAAGGAAGCTCAACGTCAACTGCAGGAGCACATCGACTTCGCTGCACCTTTAGACACATGCCAACATGATTTTAGGGAAGGCCATGGCGTTGAAACCCTCCTTACCACTCTATTTTGCAAGATACTCACTGGCATTGACGACATCCGGCAAGGATTTGCTCTCATCTTTCTGGACATAGCTGCAGCCTTTGATTCAGTAAATCATGAGCTTCTATTAGGACGACTGATTGACAAAGGCATTAATGGACGAGCGCTCGAATGGTGCAGATCCTACCTGTCCGAAAGATGGCAACATGTTCGTTCTGGAGGGATAAATTCTGAACCTTTCCACCAAAGTCAAGGAGTCCCACAAGGATCCTCCCTCTCGGCGCTCTTGTTCAATATTTACATGCAGCCAATTTGTAATATTATCCGGTCCTTCAATGTTGACTGCATGTTATACGCAGACGATGTCCTGCTCTACATACCCTTCTCTACCGAGCATCTGGACCTCTCCCCACTGACGAGTTGTTTCAATGCAATATCTGACTGGCTTCTCTCTCAAAACCTCAGAATACAACATAAGAAAACGGAAGTACTCTTCATTACGAGGAACCCCAACTTTACCCCACCGCAATATCTTAAAGTAAAAGAAGCTGAGTTGCAATCAAAATCCTCAATACGATACCTGGGAGTCACCTTAGATCAACGCCTGGATATGAAGGCCCACATAGGAAACATAGTCAAATCAGTCTACCACAAGATCCGCTCACTTAGGCATCTACGTTCCATCCTCGAACCAACTGATTTTCGGACGATTTTCCAGGCATTGGTCATACCTCATTTTGACTATGCCAATGCAATATTACAAGGTCTCCCCCAATCTACGTTAAACCCGCTGCAGCTAGCCATGAATGCGGCAGCAAGAGTCCTCCACGGAGCCTCCAGGAGCGACCACGTGACACCTCTGCTGATACAGCTACATTGGCTACCCATTCGTGCAAGAACTGTCTTCAAGACCTTGATAATCACTTTTAAAGCTGTTCACAATCTCTCACCTGCATCCGTAACCACCCTCATCCATTCCACATCCCCAAATAGAATAAGAAGATCCACGGCTATAAACTCCCTAAAAGTCCCGAAGGCACTTACTGTCTGCACCAAATCAACAGCCAACAGGGCCTTCAGTCTCAGTGCCCCAAGATACTGGAATGCATTACCCCATGACATCCGGGCTATTAAGAACCTACCACAGTTTAGGAAAGCCCTCAAAACCCACCTCTTCAACAAGTACCTTATAGAGCCTGACTGCATCCCCTAGAACCTCAGGACACCCCGATACCATTCTCAGTCAAATTTACAGTATCACAATCAACTCACCATGTGGATACCCAAACCTATGAAGTGAATTGTGGTTTCGATGCAACTTCTTTGATTATGACTCCATGTAATAAGTTTTGTAAATAGTTTACCCCTGTTATCCAAGTTTCTGTCCCCTGTTATATGTAAACTCATACTTGTTAACTGTAATGAGCATTTTGTTCCATGTAAACCGCGCTGATACTGAATAGTGTGGTATATAAGAGATTGTAAATAAATAAAATAAATAAATAAATAAATTTTCCATTCCTTTCCTTTCCGCTGCTGCATACTGGGCGGAGGGTTTTAACATGTTATCCATGATGACACCTAAATCTTTTTCCTGGGTGGTGGTTCCTAATCTTTAACCTTGCATCGTGTAACCATAGTTTGGGTTTTTCTTTCCTAGGTGTATAATTTAGTTCTATCCCCCCTCAACTGGTGTACTCCAGGCATCTGTTTTGGGTCCACTCCTTTTCTCTCTATATATCCAATCCCTTGGTGTGCTCATTTCTTCCCATGGCTTTCAGTACAATCTTTATTATGCTGAGGATTCCCAGATCTACCTCTCTGCATCTGAAATCTCTCTGGCAATCCAGGCCCGGATCTCTGCCTGCCTTTCTGACATTGTTGCTTGGATATCTCACTGCCGCTTGAAAATGAACATGGCCAAAACGGAGAGCATAGTTACTCACCTGTAACAGGTGTTCTCCAGGGATAGCAGGAATCAGTCCTCACTTATGGGTGACGTCGGCACCGATGGAACCCGCGTGGAGTAATTCTCCAGCTTTCAAAGAAAGCCTTTGGGATTGCTGCCAGGCATGCGTGATCCTCTTCCCGCCCAAAGGTGCCATTTTGCTCAGTCAGGTCCCCTACCTAGAGCCCTACTAATCAGATGGCAAGGGAAGGACAAAAACAGCGACTCTTCAGGGGAGGTGGGAGGGTAGTGAGGACTGATTCCTGCTGTCCCTGGAGAACACCTGTTACAGGTGAGTAACTTCGCTTTCTCCAGAAACAAGCAGGAAGTCAGTCCTCACTTATGGGACTCCCCAGGTACAAGCTTCCGAGCCTGTAACCCAAAAACGCCTCCGCGAAGCCGTGAGCAGAAGTCGATGACCAGAGGAGCCCGTGTCTTCAGATCCCAAGGGCGAAGCTCTCGGTAGCTGTCGAAGAAGGGTAGGAGGGCAGGAGTTGCTTATACCCCTAAGAGATTACGGAATACAGCCTGGACGAAGGCGCTGTCCCGGCAGGACTCCCTCTCCAGGTAGTAGTGGACAGCGAAAATGTTCCCTGAAGACCAGGTCAAAGCCTGGCCGAGGTCCGTTTAGGCACCGAGCGCAGCAAAGCCACCAATGCCGCCTTGGCTCAGACGCTGCGTGCGGTGACCCGCCAATCCATGGGGTGCCCACGTTTGCTTGGGTGAAGGCAATGCAGTCCACCACCCAGACGGTGCACTTGGTGACTGCCTGCCCCAGGCGATTGGGGTCGTAGGTGACAAAGAGCCAATCGGACTTGTGATGAACCTGGGTACACTGCAGGTAGAAGGCAAGAGCCCTCTTGCAGTCGAGTGTAAGCAACTCCGCCGATGCCTGGTCAGCATGCGGTCTCGGGAAGAAGATCAGTAGGACTAGCTCCTGGTTGAGATGAAAGTACAAGACCATCTTCGGGAGGAACTTGGGATGGGTGCGGAGGACCACCCTGTTACCGTAGAACCTGGGGTATGGAGTCTCAGCCATGAGGGCCTGAAGTTCGCTGACTCAACGAACCAAAGTCAAAGCCACTAGGAAGACCACCTTCAGGAGAGATGCCTAAGCGAGCACGTCACCATCGGCTCGAAAGGTGCTCGTGTGAGCTGCATCAGCACCATGTTGAGGTCCCACTCCGCCGGCAGAGGTAGGATGGGAGGCTTGGAAAGCAAGAGACCTCGCATGAAGCGACAGACCAAGGGCTGCCCCGAGAGAGGTTTTCCCTCGACGGGGAGGTGGCTCACTGAAATGGCGCTCAGGTGTACCCTGACCGAACTGGATTTCAACCCTGTCTTCGAGAGGTGGAGGAGGTACTGGAGGATCCACCGGGTGGAGCAGGAGAACAGGTTGATCTGAAGCTCGGAGCACCAGGTCGAGAAACGTTGCCACTTAAAGGCGTACGCCCGTCTCGTTAAGGCATTCCTTGACGTGAGGAGAATCTCCTCGACGTGAGGAGAATCTCCTCGACGTCCTCCGGGAGGTGCAGTGGAGCTAAGGCGACCCATTCAGCCATCAGGCTGTAAGGGACAGCGAGGCCACGTTCGGGTGGAACACCCGACCCTCCTCCTGTGTCAACAGGCCCGGAGTACAGGGGCTCGGATGAGAGCAAGAGCAGAAGCAGGAACCAAGGCTGTCGAGGCCACGAGGGGGCAACGAGGATCACCGAAGCTCGGTCCCGCTGAACCTTGTAGTCCTCGCAATGAGAGGCGTGGGAGGGAACGTGTAAAGAAGGCCTGAGGTCCAGTTCAAGAGGAACGCATCTGGGACTACCCTGCTCGGGTGCAGAACCGGGCCGTAGAAGTGGGGAAAGCGTAGTTACTCACCTGTAACAGGTGATCTCCGGGAACAGCAGGAATTTAGTCCTCACATATGGGTATCGTCGGTACCGATGGAGCCTGCGTGGGAACGCTCCCCATCGTCCAATAGGAACGCTTTTGGGAGCATCCCTCAGCACATGCGCGCTGCCTTCCCGCCTTTCCAACGGTCCCTCTTCAGTTAAGTTTGTAGCTGAGTGAAAGGATAGAGGGAGAGAGGAAAGAGAAAGAGAGAGAGAGAGAGACAACTCCTAGGGGAGGTGGGTGGGTTGTGAGGACTAAATTCCTGCTGTTCCCCGAGATCACCAGGAACAAGCAGGAATGTAGTCCTCACATAAGGGGACTCCCTAGCTGAAGATGCCAGGGGGATAGTCCCTGGAAAGTGCTACCGTCGAATTAGAGAATTCTTCCTCCCATGGATCTCTGGCATCCCACCAGGGTTGGTGGGTAGGAGTTGGTTTAAGCTTGAAAGAGATTTTGAAGAACAGCTTGGCCAAAGAAGGCATCCCAACGGGAGGCTTTATCTAGGCAGTAGTGGGCTGTGAAGGTGTGCACCGAAGCCCAGGTGGTTGCTCGACAAATGTCATCGATAGACACAGAGTGGAGATTAGCCATAGAAGCTGCCATGGCTCTCACATTATGAGCTGTGACATGGTCATGAAGAGGAAGACCCTTACTCTCATAAGCAAAGGATATGCATTGGGCAATCCATTTAGATAAAGTTCTTTTGGAGACTGGAAGTCCCAAATAACTAGGGTCAAAAGCTACAAAATGTTGTGAGGACTTTCTATGTTGCTGTGTTCTTTGTATGTAAAAGGCTAAGGCCCTTTTACAATCCAAAGTATGAAGGTTTCTTTCTGCATTAGAGACGTGAGGCCTCGGAAAAAATACAGGAAGATAAATTGATTGGTTTAAATTAAAAGGCGAAACCACCTTTGGCATAAAGTGTGGGTGAGTTCGAAGAACAACCTTATCATGATGAAATCTAGTATAAGGAGGATCAGCCACTAAAGCTTGCAATTCACTAATGCGACGGGCAGAGGAGATTGCAATTAGGAAGATGACCTTCCAAGTCAAAAACGTAAGGGTTGTAGTGGCCAAAGGTTCAAAAGGCGGCTTCATGAGCTGCCCGAGAACTAGATTTAGATCCCATGCCACCGGTGGTGGCTTGATGGGAGGTTTAGTTAATAAAAGGCCTCTCATAAATCTTGATAGGAGTGGATGAGAGGAAATTGGTTGTCCATTTAGAGGCTTATAAGAAGCTGCAATTGCACTAAGATGGACTCTTACCGAATTGGTCTTTAACCCAGAATTCGATAAGTGAAGGAGATACTCTAGTATCGATTCTAGGGGTATCACCAGGGGGTTTAATCCCCTCTTGGAGCACCATATAGTAAAACGTTTCCACTTGAAGGCATAAGATCTTCTTGTGGAAAGTTTCCTAGAAGCCTGAAGGATATCTTTTACCTGCTGGGACAGGTTGAAATCCTGGAGATCTAAGCCTTCAGCAACCAGGCCATGAGGTGCAGGGACTGGGGATTCGGGTCCAGAGGTGACGCTTGAGAGAGATGCAGAATCAGGGAATACCACGTTTGGCGTGGCCATCGTGGTGCTACGAGAATCATGCGACCCGTGTCTCTCTGAAGCTTGAAGAGTGTTTTGGGGATGAGGAGAATGGGTGGGAAGGCATAAAGGAAGTCCTGACCCCAGTTAAGGAGGAAGGCATCCCTTGCCTGACAGTTGTGCGCCGGAATCCGGGAACAGAACCGGGGAAGTTTGGCATTCAGTGGACTTGCAAAGAGGTCTACGTCTGGAGTGCCCCAGAGATGAAATATCTTTGCCACCTGGTCTAGGTGGAGTGACCATTCGTGAGGTAGCAGTACTCGACTGAGTTTGTCTGCCCGAAGGTTTTGAATGCCTGGAAGATATACCACTAGAAGGTGAATGTGATGCTCTCTGGCGAGAGCCCATAGTCATAAAGCTTCGTTGCATAACAATAGAGAGCCTGTCCCGCCCTGCTTGTTCACATAGAACATGACTACCTGATTGTCCGTCTGGACTAGGACTGTCTTGTAGCTGAGCTGGGCATGGAACACTCGAAGAGCTAAATAAATTGCTCTTAATTCCAGGAGGTTTACATGTAAACCAACCTCCTGTGGAGTCCAGGTGCCCTGGGTAGAGAGATGATTCAAGTGTGCTCCCCAACCCACCTGTGATGCATCTGTTGTTAGGGTGGCCTGAAAGAGGGGTTGATGGAAAGAAGACCCCACTGTCAGATTTTCTAGTGATTGCCACCACTGTGTGGAGAGGGTCCACTGAGCTGCTCGCATGTGGAGGCAAGCATATGGGACTCCATGAACTGTGGATGCCATGTGTCCCAGTAACTGCAGTAGTTCCCGAGCAGTGAGGGAGGATTTGCCTGCTGCTTGGGAAGCTAGCTGCATAATGCGAAGACACCGGGCTTGTCGAAGGAAAGCCCTTGCCTGTCTGGTATCCAGACAGGTTCCTATGAATTCTAGGCATTGGGAAGGAACTAGTTGAGACTTCGGGAAGTTTATTTCCAATTCCAAATATTGGAGGATTCGCATTGTACGGGACAGTGCAGTGCTGGCCTCTGCGACTGTGGAAGCTCAAATGAGCCAGTCGCCTAAATAAGGGAAGACAAAATCCCCAGGGTTCGTAGAAATGCTGCTACTACTGCCCTGCATTTCGTGAACACCCTTGGTGCTGACGCCAGACCAAAAGGAAGAACCCTGTACTGTAAATGTCTTCCCTTGAAAAGGAAATGTAAAAATTTCCTGTGATCTGGATGGATGAGAATGTGAGTGTATGCATCCTTTAAGTCTAGAGAGCAAAGCAAGTCCTTGCTTTGAAGGTATGGCAGAAGAGTTCCTAGAGAAATCATTTTGAATTTCTCTTGAAACAGATATTTGTTCAATTCTCTGAGGTCTGGAATGGGTCTGTGTCCCCCTGTTTTCTTTGGAATAAGAAATAGGGGGAGTAAAACCCTGTCACCTGTTGAAAAATGGGTACTTCCTCTATTGCCCCTTGGGCAAGAAGTGTGGAGACCTCGTGAACTAGCAGACTGTCTGCAGAGGTTTGTGAATTGAATTGCTTTAGAACTGTAGGAGGGGGTATGCTGTGAAAATGAAGTTTGTACCCCTCTCCTACAATGGACAAAGTCCAATCTTCTGCTGTTATCTGATGCCATCTGTTGACAAAGTGGCATAACCTGCCTGGAATATTGGGGGGGTTTGGGACCCCTCAGAGGCAGAAAGGCAAAGGTCTCTAGGAAGGAGTCAAAGCCCTTGAGGGGGCTGAACCTGGAGAGCTGGTTGGGCTCTCGGGCCTTTTGGTTTCTTTTGCTGTCTGGTTTGTCCCTTTTGGGCAACCTGACCTGGAGTCTAGCTCTGCTGGGTATAGGAAGGATAAAACTTCCTCTTTTTGCTAAAAAAGGGTTTTTTATAAGGTTTCCTTTTGGCTGGAGTGGCTGTAGACTTTGACAATCTATCTAAGGTAGAATTGTCAGCATCTAACTCGTTAGCCTTTTCCTGCCAGTTCTTGCCGAAGAGATTCTCCCCCGTGCAAGGAATGTTGCATAACTTGTCCTGTACCCAAGTCTCCAAGTCTGATGCCTGTAGCCAGGCAATCCGTCGTGCACCAATGGCAATAGCAGAAGTTCTGCTGATGCATTCGAAGCAGTCAAAGGCAAACTTGGAGAAATCTTGAGCATGCTTAACTAGAGCAAGAAAATCTCGTCTCTTATCATCTGGGAGACATGGGCTCATAAGTTCCAAGTCTCCTGTGACTTCCTTAAGGAACATTCCCATATATAGGATACATGAACTGATCCTAGCTGAAAGCATGGAAGATTGAAAAGTTCTACATCCAAAAGCATCCAGAGTCCTGCATTCACGACCTGGAGGGTTGGATGCATGCCTCTTTGCACTTTTCATCCTACGCATGGCTGATTCCACTACCATTGAATGGTGTGGCAGCTGAGTTTTCTGAAATGCAGGACATGGTGGTACTCGATACATAGTATCAAGTCTCCTAGAGTGGGGAGAAGTAGTCAGAGGTGTCTCCCACATTCTGAGCATCAAGCTATGCAGAATTTCATGGATAGGCAGAGTAGCTGCCTCCTTAGGAGCTTTAGGATATTGGAGGATTTCCAATTCCTTTGCTCTGGGTTCCTCTTCAGGAGCTACTGTGATTGATAGACCTTTGGCCATATCACGGATGAAATCCTGAAATAACATGTCCTCTGGAGGTGACATTCTGCGTTGGGGAGAAGAGGGATCTTCTAGGAGAAACCCTCTAGTGCCAGTAGAATTGTCAGAGTCTTCGGAATCGGAGGAATCAAAGTATTCCTGACCCCGATGCTCTTGCAAAGCACGATCCCGGTACCGATCGAAGTCGGTACCGAGGTGACCCTGTACCGCTTTATCCACTCCAGCCAGAGGTGGCCTAGGAAGAGCTCCCACCGGGGCCGGTACCGGCATCGTCGGTGTCGGTACTGGTGTCTGTACCTGTGTTGGTACCGGCATCGGTGTCGATGTCGGCACCAGTGCCCTTGGGACCACCAGTACCGCAGCTGAAAGAAGAGCTGCGATACTGTGTTTGATAGCAAGAAACCTCTGGTCTATCGACGCTGCCGATGCCTGGGTGTCGGTACCGGTAAGAACGGCCGGAACCCCTGAGCATGGCACAGGTAGTTCTTGCGAGGTTGAGGCCTCGAGAACATTCTGAAGCCCCATCGATGCTTTGGAAGCCGAAGCCTCCCGCTGGGGCTGTTTTGCCGGTGTGGTTCCCTCAAGGGCAATGCCAATGGCCTCTCGATGCTTAGGAGGAGAGCTACCTTTTGAGGACCGGCTTTTGTGTTTAGTTACCTGAGATCCATGGGAGGAAGAAGAGGCCCTTGACGATGTTGATGCAATGGATATGGCATCTGAAGAAAAGAGGGTACCCAGCTTTGCGGCCTGGTTCTGCCTTCCTCTTTTGGTCATCCCCATGCAGGAGAGACATTCAGTTGGAGAATGATCAGGTCCTAAACATTTTAGACACCAATCATGGGTGTCAGTGACGGAAATGGTACTGCCACGCTTAGTACATTTTTTAAAACCACTAGTTGGCTTTTCCATGATTTAGGAAAAATGGGGCCTAATGCCCAAAATGGCACCTAGTACCAAAAAGGAAAGTTTCTGAAAAGAAACAGTCTAAGTTTAAGGGGGGGGGGGGGGTTTGTATGAAAAGAAAAGAACCGGCGGTACCGGTAGGCGTCGTGCGGTAGGCAAACGCGACCACAAGAAATAATTTTAAAGACGGAATTTTCTGCGGTGACAGGGAATAGGTCCTGTTGGCTCCGCGGAAAACAAGGAACTGAAGAGGGACAGTTGGAAAGGCGGGAAGGCAGTGCGCATGTGCTGAGGGATGCTCCCAAAAGCGTTCCTATTGGACGCTGTGGAGCGTTCCCGCGCAGGCTCCATCGGTACCGACGATACCCATATGTGAGGACTACATTCCTGCTTGTTCCTGGAGATGCTGCGCGTTCACCGGACTGGCAAACAGGTCCATGGATGGGGTCCCCCACCGAAGGAACAAGACGTCGGTGACCTCTGGATCCAAGCGCCATGAGGACATTCTCCTGGCCTGAAAGGTAGACCGCTCGCAGGGTCATCCCTTGACGAGACGCCAAGGACGATCGCCTCTCGGCAGAGGAGGCGTGATCCTGTATCCCCCTTTTTGTTGATGTAAAACATGGCTACCCTGTTGTCGGTCTGCACGAGCACCGACGTCCCCCTCAGATAGCCCTCGACAGCCATCAGAGCCCATCGAACTGCCCGAAACTCAAGCAGGTTGATCTTCTGCCGAGACTCCTAGGGCAACCACTGCCCCTGGGTGCACAATGCGCCGAAGTGGGCACCCCAACCACAGCAGTGAAGCATCCGTCGTTAGGACGAGCTTGTGCTGTGGGATCTGGAAGGGCATTCCCCAAAGGAGACTTCGGGGGTCCCGCCACCAACCCAGGGAGTTGTTGAGATTTCAGGAGACCCGGATAGGGTCTCTGAGGTGGCCGAAGGCCTAGCTCCATTGCGCCCTGAGGCATCACTGGGCTGTCCGCATGTGCATACGGGCGTGGGGGACCACATGGACAGTGGAGGCCATGTGTCCTAGGAGGCGCAGCATGGCCCATGCCATAACTCAAGCCTTGCTGTGGACCTGGGCTGCCACGGCCTGGAGGCGGTCTGCCTGGTCCTCCGTGTTGAGGTGGGAACCGATGAACTCCAGGATCCGCACCGGCTCAATGTGGGACTTGAAGTATGTGATCAAGAATCGTTCATGACGCCACAAGGCAGGCTTCATCGATCGAGGCCCCCGTGACGAGCCAGTCGTCGAGGTAGGGGAAGACGGGTATGCTCTACCACCTGAGGGAGGCAGTCACCACGGAGAGACACTTTGTGCAAACCCGCGGTGCAGACGCGCGCCCGAAGGGGAGCACCCTGTACCGGTAGTGTTCCCCCTGCACTCTGAAGCGCAAGTATTGCCTGTGTTGGGGGTGGATTAGGATGTGGGCGTAAGAATCCCTGAGGTCCAAAGAGCATAGCCAATCGTCCTGCTGAAGGAAGGGCAGCCGGATGCCAAGAGATAACATTTTGAACTTCTCCCACACCAGGAACTTGTTTAGGTTCCAGAGGTCGAGGATGGGGCGTAGGCCCCCTGTCTTTTTCAGAACGAGAAAGTAGCGGGAGTACAACCCATTTGCCTCAAAGGTGCAGCGGTACCTTCTCAACCACCTGCTGCGCGAGGAGGTTGGACAGCTCCCGCTGCAAGAAGGACTGGTGCGATAGGAGCCGAGTAGATTCTGCTGGCGAGAAGGGTGCCTGTCCAGGCGGAGATGATATCCATCCCGGATCTCTCGGAGGACCCAGGTATCTGACATGATCGACGCCCACTGCGGGGCGAAGAGGGACAGGCGTCCCCCCACCGGCAGAAGTGTTGTCAGGGGGCGAGAGGCTATGCCGTCAGCATCAAAAACCCTGCAGGGGTTGGGGTGGTGCCAGTTGCTGGGCCTTAGGCCCTTTAGGCTTGCGAAGGCCATGCACACCTCCCTTCCCCTGCGTGCCCGGAGTCGGCGCAGGGGTGGGCGGGAAAAGAGGGTAACCCCAGTAGGGGAGTCCCTTCCTGTGGAAGAACGGCTTCTTTGTTTTCTGTTTCTTCTGAGGGAGGGAGGAGCTCTTACGTGAGAGACGGGTTCGAGAGATGAACTCCATTTCTATCTCAGTGGCCCTATCCTCCATAGGTTTACCAAACAGCAGCTCGCCAAGGCAGGGGACGTCCAGGAGCTTCTCCTGGACCCACTGTTCCAGGACCGAGAATTGGAGCCATGCCTGGCGTCGGGCAGCACGCCACTCGGGCGGGGGACTCAAATCTGTCATACGCAGCGAGGGAGAGGTACTTTGAGCACTCTGCAACAGATCTTAGAAGGGTTTGGAACCGGAAAAGGGGTTCACCCCCGAGGCCTGCGGAGAACCCGCTGAGCTCTTTGCTGAGGTCACGTAGGAACATGCCCATATACAACTGGCATGCCTGGATGCGACATGTGAGCATGGACCCTTGATAGGCCTTGCGCCCAAGTGCATTGAGAGCTCTCGACTCCCTGCCCGGGGGGACCGAAGAGTGCGACTTCGGGCTCTTTTGCTTTCGCATCGCCGACTCCACTACCATGGAAGTGTGTGGGAGCTGGGTCTTCCTGAACCCCGGGCCCCGTTGGACCCTGTACATAGCATCAAGGTGCTTGCTCACTATGGGGACTGAAGCAGATGTCTCCCACATGCGGAGGAGCAGCCTCAACAAAATGGAAGGAACTGGAACAGTAAGAGACTCCCGAGGCGGGGACTCATACTTTAGAATATCGAGCTCTTCATCTCGTGGCTCCTCTTCAACCTGCGTAGCCAGGCTGAGAGCCCGTCCCATGTCCCGCACGAACACTAGAAAAGCACAGTTACTTTCCTGTAACAGGTGATCTCTGGGAACATCAGGAATAAGTCTTCACATATGGTATCGTCGGTACCGACGGAGCCTGCGTGGGAACGCTCCCCAGCGTCCAATAGGAAAGCTTTTGGGAGCATCCCACAGCACCTGTGTGCTGCTTACCCGCCTTTCCCAACCGCCTATCTCCAGTTCGAGTTTTAAAGCTGAGACAAAGAGAGAGAGAGGGAAGGAAAGATAGAGAGATACAACTCCTAGGGGAGTTGGGTGGGTTGTGAAGACTTATTCCTGCTGTTCCCAGAGATCACCTATTACAGGTAAGTAACTGTGCTATCTCCAGGAACAAGCAGGACTGAGTCTTCACATATGGGGACTCCCTAGCTGCAGATGCCAGGGAGAGACCCCAGAGTTGTGTGTCCCTGAAAAGGGCTCCACCTCCCCCCATGGATCTCTGGCATCCAACCAGGGTAGGTGGGTAGGAGTTGATTAGGAATGGAACAGGTGTTTGAGAACAGCCTGACCAAACGAGGCATCCCGGCGGGAGTCCTTGTCCAAACAGTAATGGGCTGTGAAGGTATGAACCGAGGCCCAGGTGGCCGCTCAACAGATTTGGTCGATGGACACAGAGTTCAGATGAGCCATTGAGGCTGCCATGGCCCTCACATTGTGAGCTGTGACATGGCCTTCCAGAGAAAGGTTACTACTCTGGTAGGCGAAAGAAATACACTGAGCAATCCAGTTGGACAGTGTTCTCTTAGAAACTGGAAGTCCTAAATGGGAAGGATCAAAAGCAACAAAGAGTTGAGAAGACTTTCTATGTTGCTGTGTCCTTTGTAAGTAAAAGGCGAGAGCTCTTTTACAATCCAAAGTATGAAGATTCCTCTCTGCACTTGATGCATGAGGTCCTGGAAAAAAGACAGGTAAGTATACCTCTTGGTTCAGATGAAAAGGCGAGACCACTTTGGGCATAAAGTGTGGATTGGTCCTGAGGACTACCTTATCATGATGGAACCTTGTATAAGGAGGGTTGGCCACCAAGGCTTGAAACTCACTGATGCGACGTGCTGAGGTGACTGCAATGAGAAAGATAACCTTCCAAGAAAGAAATTTCAAGGAGGTCATGGCTAAAGGTTCAAAGGGTGGCTTCATAAGCTGGCCAAGAACCAGATTTAAGTCCCATGCCACTGGAGGTGGTCTAATGGGAGGTTTAGTTAAAAGAAGGCCTCTCATGAATCTTGCTAAAGAGGATGAGAGGAAACAGGCTGTCCATTGAGAGGCTTGAGGGACGCTGCAATAGCACTCAAATGGACTCTTACCGAATTCGTTTTGAGGCCTGCATGTGAAAGATGCAGAAGATACTCTAGTAAAGAATTCACAGGTATTGCTAGAGGGTTAAGACCCTTCTCAGAACACCAAATGGTAAATCTTTTCCATTTGAAAGCACAGGAACGTCTAGTGGAAGGCTTTCTAGAAGCATGAATAATATCTCTGACTTGCTGAGAGAGATGGAAACCTTGAAGGTCTAGGCCTTCATCAACCAGGCCCTGAGATGGAGAGACTGGGGGTTTGGGTGCCACAACGTTCCGTCTTCCTGGGAGAGAAGTTCTGGAGTAGAGCCCAACTCCAGGGATGGAGCTTGAAAGAGATGCAGAAGTAGAGGATACCACACTTGGCGTGGCCAAGTGTGGTGCCATGAGGATCATAGACCCTCGGTCTCTCTGAAGCTTGAACAGTGTTTTGGGAATTAGGGGAATGGGTGGAAAGGCATAAAGGAAGTCTTGACCCCAGTGAAGGAGGAAGGCATCCTTGGCCTGAACTCCCTGACACGGAATCCTGGAACAGAACCGGGGACGTTTGGCATTCCACGGACTTGCAAACAGGTCTATGTCCGGGGTTCCCCAAATTTGAAAAATCCTGGCTATCTGGTCCCTGTGGAGGGATCATTCGTGTGGAAGCAGAACTCGACTGAGTCTGTCTGCCCAAGAGTTTTGAACGCCTGGAAGATATACTGCCATAAGATGAATTTGATGCTCTCTGGTGAAGGCCCACAGTCGCAAAGCTTCGTTGCAAAGCGACAGAGAGCCAGTCCCCCCCTGCTTGTTTACATAGAACATGGCTACTTGATTGTCCGTGTGGATGAGGACTGTCTTGTAGCTGAGCAGGAAGTGGAACACTGAGAGCTAAGAAAATTACTCTGAGGTCCAAGAGATTTATGTGTAGTGAAATCTCCTGTGGAGACCAGATGCCCTGGGTGGAGAGATCTTGCAGATGAGCTCCCCAACCCATTGGAGAGGCATCTGTTGTAAGAGTTGCTTGGGGAAGTGACTGTTGAAAAGGGAACCCCAGCAACAGGTTTTGAGAGGACTTCCACCACTGGAGAGACCAAAAAAGGCGACTGGAGTTTGCTATTTTGTCTGACAGGCAACCTGATGCCCGAGTCCATTGGGTGGACAAAGTCCATTGAGCTGCCCTCATGTGAAGACGAGCATATCGAACCACATGCACAGTGGTTGCCATGTGGGCTAAGAGTTGCAACATTTCTCGAGCAGTTAAAAGGGGCTTTAACTGTATTTGGGAGGCTAACTGCATCAAGCATAGACAACGGGCCTGAGGAAGATAGGCCCTTGCAGTTGTGGTATCCAACAAAGCCCCTATGAACTCGAGGGACTGAGTAGGGGTGAGACTGAATTTTGGGATGTTTATTACTAGTCCCAAATACTGAAGGACACGCATTCTGCAGATTAGACAAGTCTTGGCCTCTGCTTGAGATGGAGCCCGAATGAGCCAGTCGTCCAGATATGGGAAGACAAATATTAAGAACATAAGATATGCCATACTGGGTCAGACCAAGGTCCATCAAGCCCAGTATTCTGTTTCCAACAGTGGCCAATCTAGGTCATATGTACCTAGCAGTTTCCCCAAGGGACACAGGTTCCACAATGCTTGTACTGGTTCAAGCATTGATATCCTGGGTCCCTTCTTAATAATGGTTTATGGACCTTTCCTCCAGGAACTTGTCCAAACCTTTTTTAAACCCAGCTACATTAACAACCTTTACTACATCATCTGGTAACAAATTCCAGAGTTTGATTACACGTTGAGTGAAAAAATATTTTCTTTTATTAGTCTTAAATAGTTTACCCTTTGCTTCATTGCATGTCCCCTAGTCTTTCTATATTCTGATAAGGTAAACAATCGATCTACATTTACCCGTTCCACTCCGTTCATTAATTTATAGACTTCTATCATATCTCCCCTCAGCCGTCTATTTTCCAGGTTAAAGAGCCCTAACCTTTTTAGCCTTTCTTCATAGGAGTATCCTTCCATCCCCTTTACCATTTTGGTGGCTCTTCTCTGAACCTTTTCTAAAATCGCTATATCCTTTTTAAGATACGGCAACCAGAATTACACACAATATTCAAGGTGCGGTCTCACCATGGAACGATATAGAGGCATTATCATATCTTTTGCTTTATTTTCCATTCCTATCCTTATCATACCTAGCATTCTATTTGCTCTCTTGGCGGCCGCTGCACACTGGGCCGAGGGTTTTAACATGGTATCCACAATGACGCCTAAATCTTTTTCCTGGGTGGTAGTTCCTAATGTGGAACCTTGCATCGTGTAACCATAGTTTGGGTTGTTCTTCCCTAGGTGCATAACCTTGCAATTGTCCACATTAAATTTCATCTGCCATTTTGATGCCCAGTCTTCCAATTTATCAAGATCCTCTTGCAATTTTCCACAATCCTCTTGGGTTTTAACAACTTTAAATAGTTTTGTGTCATCTGCAAATTTGATAACCTCACTCGTTATTCCACTTTCCAGGTCATTTATGAATATCTCAAAAAGCAGCGGACCCAGCACAGATCCCTGGGGTACACCACTATTCACCTTTCTCCATTGGGAAAATTGGCTATTTAGCCCTACCCTCTGCTTTCTATTTTTTAACCAGTTCCTGATCCACAATAGTACACTGCCTCCTATCCCATGACTCTTCAGTTTTGCCAAAAGTCTCTCATGAGGGACCTTGTCAAAGGCTTTCTGAAAGTCCAGATACAAAATATCAACCGACTCACCTTTGTCCACCTGATTATTCACTCCTTCAAAAAAACATAACAGATTAGTAAGACAAGATCTTCCTTGTCTAAAGCCATGTTGGCTGTCTCCCATTAGGTCATGACTATCTACATGCTGAGTAATTTTATTCTTTATGATGGTTTCTACCATTTTTCCCGGTACTGATGTCAGGCTCACCGGTCAGTAGTTTCCAGGATCACCCCTGGAACCTTTTTTAAAAATTGGTGTTACATTGGCGATCCTCCAATCTTCAGGTATTAGAGATGATTTTAATGATAGTTCACAGATTACTAATAACAGGTCTGCAATCTCGTATTTCAGTTCTTTCAACGCCCTTGGATGTATACCATCCGGCCCAGGTGATTTGCTACTCTTCAGTTTATCTAATAGTTGTAATACATCTTCCCGATGTATCAATATTTCCTTCAATTCTTCCGCACCTTTAAATACCACTTCAGTCATGGGTAACATCCCTACATCTTCCTCAGTAAAGACTGAAGCAAAGAATTCATTCAGTCTCTCCGCTATCGCCTTGTCGCCTCTTAGTGCTACTTTAACCCCTTTATCATCTAATGGACCAACTGACTCTCTCACAGGTTTTTTGCTACAAATGTACTTGAAAAGGTCTTTACTTCGCGTTTTTGCTTCCGCAGCACGCTTCTTCTCAAATTCTCCCTTTGCCTGCCTTATTAATGCCTTGCATTTGACTTGCCAGTGCTTGTGCTGTTTCCAGGTTTCGTCGTTTGGCTCTTTTTTCCATTTCCTGAAAGATGCTTTTTTGGCAACAACAGCCTCTCTGACCTCACCTTTAAACCATGCTGGCAGTTTTTTGGACTACCTTCCACTTTTCTTAAGGCGTGGAATACAGCTGGTCTGGGCTTTCAAGATAGTATTTTTCAACAACAGCCAAACCTGATGTACGTCTTTAACCTTTGCAACTGCTCCTTTTAGTTTTTTCTTAACTGTTTTCCTCATTTTATCATAGTCTCCCTTTCGAAAGTTAAATAGAAATTACACTTACCTGGTAATTGTAGTTCCTGGAGGGTCCAGTTTAGTCCTCCACATCCGGGTAGTGCACCTCCTCCTGCAGCTTGGAGACTGGACCAATGAAAATCTTCCTATGCCAGGATGTATGCTGCTGGAGCTCCCATCAGCCCCCAGTGAACTAGTAACAAAGCAGACTTAAAGAAGCAACACAGGAGATAAGTAGAAAACATTAAACCAGAATGAAATTTAGTACCCGAAAGAGATAACCGACCCCCTCCCCAAACGAGGAAGCCCGAATTCTGCACAGTGCTTCTGAGTCCACCTGCAGAAAAAAAGCAGACCGAAGCCCAACCACATGAACGGAAGAGCTGGCAAAAAGAAAAGGAAAAGCGAACTCCGGACGCGGAAAAAACGAAGATATATTCTGAGACAAGTCCGCGCCGTCCACAGTCCGCGTGCCGATCCAAACAAAACAGACACATGGGAGGGAAGAAGGACTAAACTGGACCCTCCAGGAACTACAATTACCAGGTAAGTGTAATTTCTATTTCCTGAGCGGTCCTCCAGTTTAGTCCTCCACATCCGGGATGTAACAGAGCAGTCAACACCGGGCGGGACCCTGCCAACCGGCGCGCAACACCGCCAAACCAAAACAAGAATCCTGAGCGGCGAGCACATCCAGACTGTAGTGTTTACTGAAGGCATGAAGAGACGACCAAGTAGCCGCCCTACAAATGTCCACAGGCGGAACAAGACTATGCTCCGCCCATGAGGTCGCCTGCGCTCTAGTAGAGTGGGCCCGCAAACCCAACGGAACCGGTCGCCGCTGTAAAATGTATGCCGATGCAATTGCCTCTTTAATCCACCGAGCGATGGACGCCTTTGCCGCTGCTTCACCTTTGCGTGCCCCGCCAAAAAGCACGAACAACCGATCAGTCTTACGGAACGCCTCAGACACCTTTAAGTATTGACGAAGCACTCGCCGAACATCCAGGCAATGCAAGCCATCGTCCGAAACACCTGCCGAAGCTGAATGAATGAACGGAAGGAAAACGGGCTGATTCAAATGAAAAGGCGACACAACCTTAGGCAAAAAGGATGGAACTGGCCGAAGAACTACACGATCCCTAGAGATAGACAAGAACGGCTCCCTACATGAAAGCGCCTGCAATTCAGAAATGCGCCGCGCCGAACAAATCGCCACCAGAAAGACCGTCTTCAGGGTCAGATCCTTAAGAGACGCTTTCCGAAGAGGTTCAAAGTGTTTGCGAACCAAAGCTTGTAAAACTAGATTCAAATCCCACGAAGGAACGGACACCCTGCGCGAAGGCCGCAACCTGAAGACTGCTTTAAGAAAACGTTGGACATCGGAATGCGCCCCTAGGGGAATTCCTAGAACCTTGCCCCTGTAGCACGCGAGCGCCGCCAACTGCACCTTTAGAGAACTGGCCGGTAAACCTTTGTCAAAGCCGTCCTGCAGAAAACTGAGAACCACCAACACGGAAGCAGTTGCGGCGCGAACCCCACGCCGCGAACACCAGTCCTCAAAAATCCTCCACACCCGCACATACGCGAGCGAAGTGGAAGGTTTCCGCGCCCGAAGGAGAGTGGCAATAACCTCTGGGGAATAACCCTTATTTCTCAACCGAGCCCTCTCAATGGCCAAACCGTAAGCGAGAATCGATCCACCTGAGGCATCCACAGAGGACCCTGGAGCAACAGATCCGGTAGCGGAGGCAGCTGCCAAGGCACCCCGTCGCGCAACCGAACCAGATCGGCATACCATGGTCTCCTGGGCCAATCTGGAGCCACCACTAAAACCTGCCCCCGGTGCGCTTCGATGCGTTGCACGACGCGACCAACCAGCGCGCAAGGGGGAAAGACATAAAGAAGACCCTCGGACATGCGTTCTCTCCGCCTGCTGAAGAACCACCCTGTCTTCGCCGACTGAAAGGTGGCCATGAGATCCATAATCGGAGATCCCCATTTGTGAACTATCTGTGCGAAGATCTGCGGGTGCAGTTCCCACTCTCCGGGGTCGACCTGCACCCTGCTGAGAAAATCCGCCATCACATTGTCTTTTCCCGCGATATGCGCCGCCGAAAGAGCCAGCAGACGAGCCTCCACCCAACCGAACAAGACTTCTGCCTCGCTTTCCATGGCCACACTCCCAGTGCCGCCCTGGTGGTTGATGTAAGCCACCATCGCCGAGTTGTCCGAAAGAACTCGCACTGCCTGCCCTCTCACCAAGGTCTCTAGGGCTTGCAGCGCGAACTGCACCGCTCGTAGCTTGAGTCAGTTGATCGACCAAGAAGCTTCTAGAGGGGACCATGTCCCCTGCGCATACCGACCCTCGCAATGGGCTCCCCAGCCCAACAGACTCGCATCCATGATGACCGGGATCCAAGTGGGCTGCTCCAGGGGAAGGCGCATCCGAAGATTCTGTGAACATAGCCACCACCGGAGAGACCGTCGGACCGACAGCGGGCAAGGCAACCGTCTGTTCAACGAGTTCGTCTGGTTCGACCAGCGACGCAACAGAGCTCTCTGAATTGGCCGCATATGAAACCGGGCCCAAGGAACCACCTCCAACGTCGCCGCCATAGTGCCTAACAGCCGGAGGTACCACCACGCTGATGGAGCGGGAATCCTCAAGAAGGAACGCACTAGCCCCTGCAAGGCCTGGACTCGGCGCTCTGGCAAGCAGACCAAGCCGCTCGCCATGTCGAAACGAACCCCGAGATACTCGAGAGATTGCGTGGGCACCAGATGACTCTTTTTCTCGTTGACCACCCAGCCGAGAGACTGCAACAGAACCACTACTCTGTCCGTAACCTGCACACTTTCTTCCGAGGACTTCGCCCGAATCAACCAGTCGTCGAGATAAGGGTGAACTAAGATACCGTCTCTGCGCAAGGCCGCCGCCACCACCACCATGACCTTTGTGAAGGTGCGCGGAGCCGTGTCTAGACAGAATGGCATAGCCCGAAACTGAAAGTGCCCCCACGGGAACGCGAACCTCAGGAACCTTTGATGAAGTGGACGGATGGGAATGTGTAAATAGGCCTCCGAGAGATCGAGAGAGGTCAGAAACTCCCCCTGACGAACCACCACAATGACCGACCGCAAGGTCTCCATCCGGAAATGCGGTACCTGAAGAGCACAATTTACGCCCTTGAGATCTAGAATCGGACGAAGCGAACCGTCTTTCTTGGGCACCACAAAATAAATGGAGTAGCGACCGATGCCGCGCTCGGAAGGAGGAACGGGAATTACCACTCCCAACTCGAGGAGTCGACGTAAAGTCACCCGAATGGCCCGTTCCTTCTGCTCGCCCTTGCTGGGCGACAGGACAAAGGAATCCAGGAGCGGGCAAGCAAACTCCAGCGCATAACCTTCTCTGATTATCTCGAGCACCCACTGATCTGAGGTTATTTGGGCCCAGGAAGGAAGAAAGTCCCGTAAATGACCCCCGATGACTGGACTCCCCCCCGGAGCCCGCCTCGCTTCATTGAGGCTTTCAACCAAAGGAAGAGGAGGAAGAGGAAGAAGCCGCTGAGAAGCCTCTGCCGGGTCCCCGAAAACCTCGAAACCCATGTGATTTAGAACTATACCGGCTGCACTGGGAACCCCAAAGGCGGGAAAAACGAAACCTGCGAAAGTCCCGAAACTGACCCCGTGCCGACGGCACGTTTCTACCCAGCTTAGGCTTATCCTCTGGCAGCCTACCGCCCTTGGATTCTCCGAGGTCTTTCACCAATTTATCCAAATCGTCTCCGAACAACAATTTGCCCTTAAAGGGAAGCTTACTGAGGCGGGACTTAGAAGATCCATCAGCCGCCCAATTCCGTAACCAGATAGATCTGAGCGCCGCCACCAAAGACGCCATGCTATTCGCTATGTTCTAATCAAATCATAGTGCTCATCCGCCAAATACGCCGAGCCAGACTCCAAACGAGTCACCTCCAGTAAGCCGTGTTTATCCAAAACGGAAGCCTGCCGCAAGTGCTGAGCCCATCTCAAGCAGGCCCTAGCCACCCAAGCACCACAAATGGAAGCTTGCAAAGATAATGCATTGGTTTCAAAGGCCTGTTTTAACAAACCATCCACTTTTTTATCTTGCGTGTCCTTTAAAGCCGCACCACCTTCAACAGGAATGGTGGTCTTCTTGGTTACCGCCGATACCACGGCGTCCAACCGCGGTGACTTAAACCGCTCCTTGTCCTTATCCGCTAATGGATACAGGCGGTTCATCGTTCGAATTCCCTTCAAGCCGGATTCAGGTTGATCCCACTCAGTTTGAATCATCTGCTCCACCACACGGTGCACCGGAAATACCACCTGAGACTCCCGCACCGCTTGAATGAGAGGATCCTCCAAACCGTCGTCCTCAACAGGACGAGGTGCCGTCAGATTGAGAGCGTGAAGAGACTCCGTAATCAAAGGTACCAGCTCTTCTTTACGGAACACGAGAATAATCCGGGCTTGATCCTCTGGCTCAGGGATTTCACCGTCTTCCAGCTCCTCAATACCTCCATCGGGATCTACATCTGTATCAGGATCTTGCCAACCCAAGTCGTCCTGATCCAGATCCATGGACCTAAGGCGCTTGGAGGCAGGCTGGCCATCCTGCCGGGGCTCCTCAGCCTTTAAAACGGACAGGGGCGACGGCCAGACATCTGGCAACTTGCCCAAGCGCCCCAAACGAAAAGCCTGGTGCATAAGAAGCACAAAGTCAGGGGAAAAATCCGTGAAAGAAGACTGTGCCACTGCACTCGGCCACGCGTCCACCGGCCCTGCAGAGGGGACTGCAGAACAAGATGCAAGAGTACCCGGAGAGGGATCCCCCCTCTGCCTGAACAGCCGGGCTGCCCGGGGCTGACAGCTCCTTATGCTCCATTGGGTGGTCCAAACCGGAGGGAACCGAGGCGCAGCTCATGCAAAGCGCGGAGTCAGGCAACGCTCCCCTGTGGGAACCACTGTGGTCTAGAAGCCATGCAGTTAAAGCAGCCCCCACAGCGAAAGGGGCTCTTTGGGGAAAACTCAAATGAAAAAAGCCAAGAAAGAAAAAAATCCCCTCTCTTTTATGACGTAACCTTTTTTTTTTTTTTTTTTTTTTTAAACTTCACCCAATAACCAGGACTGGTAACTCAGGGGCCCCCGAGCAAAAACGCCACTCCAAAACCGCGGAAAAACCAGAGGGAACTCGCTGCACAGCACCTGAAGGCAGGCGGGAAAAAACGGAACGAAAAAAACAATGGCCCACGGGCACAAAAAAGCCGGCGAGAAATAAAGGACGCAAAAATGAAACTAAATAGAAAACAAAGAAATCAATAGAAAATAACGAAACCGCCTGATAAAACTCAAAAAAGCCAAGAACACACTGTTATGGAATCGCCGGTAGACGACCCGCCACTCGAATCCTGAGCGGGGGCACGCTACCAGTGCGGGCTGCCACACAAATCCAGAAATGCAGGTCGGTCTACAAAAGGAAAGCCAGCCTACCGTTCAGCGGCTTACCAGACCCAGGCAGTCAAGCAGATCTCTCCTCCGTACAATCCAGGAGGAGAGAACTGTCCTCCCGGACTGCAAAAAAGCAGCACAGTAGCAAAGGCAGAAGGGCCGTGCAGACCAGGCCCCTCGATCGCCGCCTGCAGGTTCTGTTTTTTTTTTTTTTTTTAAAGCTATAGCTACCTAATAAACAAATTAAAGAAAAAAATAGGAGTGAGAAAGAAAAAGACACCAAAAGACCCTCTCTAGTGTTGCCCCTAACTGTCCCAAGTGTGCCCCACACCAGGCACACACATCCTCCAGCTGCAAGGAGACTGGACACACTGGGAGCTGATGGGAGCTCCAGCAGCATACATCCTGGCATAGGAAGATTTTCATTGATCCAGTCTCCAAGCTGCAGGAGGAGGTGCACTACCCGGATGTGGAGGACTAAACTGGAGGACCGCTCAGGAAAAGGTAGTACTGTGGATTTCCTTACTATCCCTCCTCCACTAATTTAATCAAATCATGCTATGATCACTATTGCCAAGTGGCCCCAACAACCTTATCTCTTGCACTAGATCTGGTGTTCCACTAAGGATTAGGTCTAATATGGCTTCCCCTCTGGTCGGTTCATGAACCAGCTGCTCCAAGAAGCAGTCATTTATTTCATCTAAGAACTTTATCTCCCTAGCATGTCCTGCTGTGACACTGACCCAGTTGATACCGGGGTAGTTGAAATCACCCATTATTATTACTGTGCTGTAACCTTTGTTAGCTTCCTTGATTTCTTTGAGCATTTCATCATCCATTTGGTCATTCTGGCCAGGCGCTCGATAGTACACCCCCACTGCCATTGCCTTACCCGTTTTACATGGAATTTCAATCCATATAGATTCTACAGCAGATTTTGTTTCCTGCAAAACTTTAATCCTTTCTGACTCAATGCCCTCTCTAACATAGAGAGCAACCCCTCCACCAATTTGATCAGCTCTATCATTACGATATAGTTTGCACTCAGGTATCACAGTGTCCCACTGGTTGTCCTCCTTCCACCATGTCTCTGATATTCCAATCATATCTAACCTTTCATTTAGTGCTATATATTCTAACTCTCCCATCTTATTTTTAGACTTCTAGCATTTGCATACAAGCATTTTAGAGAATGTATTTTATTCATATTAATTTGGCTATTGTTAGACATGGGTAATTTAGGATCTTTAAGCTCTGTCTGCTCCATACTTGAGGGCATTTGGGCTACTTTACTCTTTTGTGGAACCTCTCTGCTTTTGGTAGTATCCTTCAAAGATACATTCTTCCGAACCATCCGCTCTTGGGCGACTGTCGGCTTTCCCCTAATATCTAGTTTAAAAGCTGCTCTATCTCCTTTTTAAAGGTTAATGCCAGCAGCCTGGTTCCATCCCGGTTAAGGTGAAACCCATCCTTCGGAAGAGCCCCTCCTTTCCCCAGAATGTTCCCCAGTTCCTAACAAATCCAAAACCCTCATCTCTGCACCATTGTCTCATCCACGCATTGAGACTCCGGAGCTCTGCCTGCCTTTTGGGTCCTGCGCGTGGAACAGGAAGCATTTCGGAGAATGCTACCCTGGAAGTTCTGGATTTCAACTTCCTACCTAAAAGCCTAAATTTAGCCTCCAGAACCTCCCTACCACATTTTCCTATGTCATTGGTACCGACATGTACCAAGACAGCAGACTCCTCCCCAGCACTATCTAAGACCTTATCTAGGTGGCGTGTGAGGTCCGCTACCTTCGCACCAGGCAGGCATGTTACCAGGCGATCCTCACGTCCACCAGCCACCCAGCTATCTACATGCCTAATGATTGAATCACCAACTATAACGGCTGTCCTAACCCTTCCCTCATGGGCACATGGCCCTGGAGAAACTTCCTCGGTGCGAGAGGGTTTTACATCACCTGTAGGACAGGTCCTAGTTACAGGATCACTTCCTGCCACACCAGGGTGATGCTCTCCTGTCACGTGACCTCTCTCCTCCATGGCAACAGGGATGCTGCCAGACTGGAGGTGGGACTTCAGGACTATATCCCTGTAGGTCTCGTCTATGTACCTCTCTGTCTGTCTTATGCTTTCCAAGTCTGCTACTTTAGCCTCTAGAGAACGGACTCGTTCCCTGAGAGCAAAGAGCTCCTTGCACCTAGTACACACGTAAGACCTCTCACCAACTGGGAGAAAATCATACATGTGACACTCAATGCAAAAGACTGGAAAGCCCCCATCCCGCTGCTGGACTGCTGTCTGCATCTTAGTTTTAAGTTTGTGTTTAGATCTAAGTTCTTTACTTACTAAGGGTTGCTATGCATATTTATACTAATAAAACTGTACCTAATACGAGTAATATACCTTGTTCACCTGAAGCTTAACTAATCTCAGGCCCTCAGTGTATGACTGATTTGGGTAATGAGCTTCACCTGAGAGCACCTCCTGTCTTGTAAGATGTGTAAGTACCTATAAAGCTACGATTATCCCAGGGGACGGAGGGAAATAACACTTATTAAAAGAGTGCTGCTACACAGTACCCTGTCTTGTGCTGCTGAGGTAAGCTATATTCTGATTTGATTTAAATTATAGCTCTTAGCTGCTGCTAGGCTCTAACGTCTTATGAAATTTAAACTACAAGCTCTCTGCTGGGTTCTAAATTTAACCAGAAAGCTCTCTTCTGTGTTTTAAATTTAAGCTAAAAGTACTTAGCTGATGCTAGGCCCTGAGTGACTATTAAATTTAGACTACAAGCTCTCTGCTGGGTATGAAATGTAACCAGAAAGTTCTCCTCTGTGTTTTAAATTTAAACTTAAACTGCTGCTACTAGGCCCCGACTGATTTAACAAAAATAGTGGGTTCACAGATTAATTAGCTTTAATACAAAGAATTCCTTTTAGAAAATTACCATTAGTATATACTCACAGTTGCACATCTCTCTCCAGAAGTAACAGTCCCTTTTTCTAGTCCTTCTAGAGTGCGTAGAAATGCAGCTACTACTGCCATGCATTTCGTGAACACCCTTGGTGCAGAGGCCAGACCAAAAGGAAGCACACTGTACTGGTAGTGCTTTCCTTGAAAAAGGAACCGAAGGAACGTTCTGTGAGTTGGATGGATGAGGACATGGGTGTACGCATCCTTGAGATCTAGAGAACAAAGCCAGTCCTGACTCTGAAGGTATGGAAGCAGAGCACCGAGAGAAATCATTTTGAATTTCTCCTTGGATAGAAATTTGTTCAATTCTCTGAGATCTAAGATGGGTCTGTAGCCCCCTGTTTTCTTTGGAATAAGAAAATAAGGGGAGTAGAACCCTGTGCCTTGTTGAAAAAGAGGTACTTCTTCTATTGCTCCTTGGGCAAGAAGGATGGCAATCTCCTGACCTAGAAGGTTGAGGAGAGATCTTGGAGAAATGAAGTGTTTCACCATGGTGTGGGGGGGAAGGCTTAAGAAATGAAGTCTGTACCCTTCCCTTATGATGGAGAGTGTCCATTGCTCTGCTGTGATTTGCTCCCATCTGGGAGCAAAGTAAGTCAACCTTCCTGAGATAAGGGTCTCTGGCCCTTCCAGAGCTAGAAAGGCTAAGTTCTCTAGTAGCGAGTCAAAGGCCCTGAGGAGGCTGAGGCTGCTGGGCCCTAGAAGGTCTAGCTGCCTTTGACTTGGCCTGTTTAGGTGGTTGCTGACGCTTTGCAGCAAAACGACCTGCAGAAGATGCCTGCTGACCATAAGCAGGATAGTATCTTCCCTTTTTGGAAAAAGATGTCTTTTTCAACAATCTTTTCTTAACAGGAGCAGAGGTAGACTTTGAAAGTCGATCCAAAGCAGAATTTTCAGCATCCATCTGAGTGGCCTTTGCTTGCCAATCCTTACCAAAAAGGTTTTCACCTGTACAAGGGAGATTTCCCAATTGATCTTGGACCCAGAGCTCCAAATCAGAAGCTTGTAGCCAAGCAATTCTGCGTGCCCCTATGGCAATAGCCGAAGCTCTGCTCACACACTCAAAAGAATCAAAGGCTGCACGGTTGGAAAATTTGGAGAAATCTTGGGCATGCTTGAGCCAAGTGAGAAACTCCTCTCTTTTATCCTCTGAAATGAAAGGGGTTAAAGTCTGCAGATGATCTGTGACTTCTTTTAGAAACATTCCTATATAGAGACTATAGGAATTGATCCTAGCAGCTAGCATAGCAGCTTGGAAAACCCTTTGGCCAAAAGCATCCAGGGTCCTGCATTCACGCCCTGGAGGATTAGATGAGTGTCTTTTTGCACTCTTTATCTTTCTCATGGCAGACTCTACCACAATAGAGTGGTGAGGAAGCTGAGTCTTGTGGAAGCCAGGACAAGGAGGGACACGATACATGGTGTCTAACCTGCGAGAATGAGAAGAAGTGGTGAGAGGTGTCTCCCACATCCTCAACATGAGATCATACAGAATCTCATGAACAGGTAAAGTAGATGCCTCCTTAAGAGTTTGAGGATATTGTAAAATATCCAACTCCTTGGCTCTGGGTTCTGACTCAGGGGCCACCGTGATAGAGAGGCCCCTAGCCACTTCCCTAACAAAGTCTTGAAAAGACAAGTCTTCTGGAGGAGACATTCTTCGTTTAGGTGAAAAAGACTCCTGAGGAAGAAGTATCGATGCTTCTACAGAACCTTCAGACTCATCAGAGTCCTCAGAGGAATCGAAGTATCGCCTGTCTGGATGCTCCTGTAAAGCCCGATAACCGTATCGAGTGGGATCGACATCGGGAGTAATCGGTATGGGTTCGGTACCGATGGGCATCATAGGACAGGGTACCGTTGCAGTCGACACCGAAGCCGATGTCGATGACATGGGTACCGGTACCGGGAGCGATGCCGGTACCAGAGCCGGTACCAGCAACGGGGATTGTTGCGGCACCGGAGGCGTCGTAGCCTGTATGAAAGCCGTTATGGTGCGCGGCATGGTCAGACTCTTCTGATCCATTGACGCCACCAGAGTCTGGATGTCGGTACCAGTGGGAGCCACCGGTACCCCAGAACACAGCAACAGGTGATCTGTCGAGGCCGAGCCATCGATGTCATCCTGTGACCCCATAGATAATGCTTTGGAAGCCGGAGCTTCCCGCCGGGGTAATTTTGCCGGTGCGGAATCCTCGAGGGCAAGCCCGGAGGCATCTCGATGCTTAGAGGGAGATCTACCCTTCGAGGACCGGCCAGATTTATGCTTGGTTACCTGAGATCCATGGGAGGAAGAGGAGGCCCTGGAAGACGTCGATGCTACCGAAGCTGCATCAGAGGGAAACAGGGTACTGAGCTTGGCTGCTCAGTTCTGCCGACCTCTCTTAGACATCATGGTACAGGCCACACAATCAGTGATGAAATGGTCAGGTCCCAAACACTTTAGACACCAGTCATGGGTGTCGGTGACAGAAATAGTACCGCCACATTTTGTGCATTTTTTAAACCCAGAAGCGGGCATCTCCACGAGGAAAATATTTTTAGGCCTAGGGCCCAAAAACTGAAAATGCACAGTAGAAATAAAGCGTTTTTTTGGGGGGTTTTTGAAAGAAAAAAAGAAAGACCAGCGGTTCCGGTCCGACGTCGAAGAAGGCAGAGGCAACACAAAAGAATAAAGAAAAAATAAAGAACTTCTTCTGCGGTGACAGGAACATGACCTGCTGGCTCCGCGGAAAAGAAGAACTGGAGAGAGGCGGTTGGGAAAGGCGGGAAGGCAGCACGCAGGCGCTGTGGGATGCTCCCAAAAGCTTTCCTTTTGGACGCTGGGGAGCGTTCCCGCGCAGGCTCCGTCGGTACCGACGATACCATATGTGAAGACTCATTCCTGCTTGTTCCTGGAGATTGGTGTGTCCTTGGGCTTCGAACACCTCCGAGAGGCAGGCGGGGATGGGTCCGAAGGGAGGTCCCTGTGGGCACAGGTCTCTGGGGAGGTATTTCTGTCCGACTCCCAGTCCGAGAGGTCCGAGGAGGAGTCAGACTCGGGCTGGTCGCCCTGTCCAGAGGTTGAGGTCTGCTTGGAGCCAGCCTTGGAGGATCTCGCTCCCAAGGATCGGGAAGGCGAGCGAAACCGACACAGAGGACCCTCACGAGGCCCACGGCTCTTGGGGTTTTCCAGGGCAGGTTTTGGTGTCCCTCTTGAGGGAACCTCGGTCTCGAGGCGCGGGCCAGCCGTGCTGGGCAAAAGCGCCTGCTGAGCAGCTAAGAAGGCAGAAACGCTGCACTCTAGTACCAGCATATGGGACTCCCATGCGGATGTGGGTCCCTGTGACATCGACACTGGGGTTACTGGGTCTGGCATGGAGGAGGAGAGGGGGTCCTCACCGGGAGAGCCCTCAGGAGAAGCCCGCAAAAGGTAAAAAAAAACTTTTACAGAAAAGGAAGTACCTTCGCTCAAGGAAAACAGAGCAGGGGAGGATGGGTAGAGGACCCGGTGCTACCGAAAAAACCAGAGGCTGAAAACGAAACACTTTTTCCAAGGGATGAGGAAGTGTGTCCCAAGGGCTCAGTGGAAAAAGGGAGACTGAGCAAGATGCCATCTTTGGGCAGGTAGAGGACTACGCATGCATGGCAGCAATCCCAAAGGCTTTCTCTGAAAGCTGGGGAATTGCTCTGCGCGGACTCCGTCGGTGCCGACGTCACCCATAAGTGAGGACTGACGTCCTGCTTGTTCCTGGAGAGAGAACTTCTTATTTTCCCCCTAAACCCACCTCTCCGCTTCCTCCTTTCTCAGTCTCTATGGATAACTCTCTATTCCTCCCTGTCTCCTCAACACAAAACCTTAGGGTTGTCTTTGATGCCTCTCTCTTTCCTTCTCTACACACATCCAACTGATAGCTAAAACCTGCTGTTTGTTTCTTTATAATATCAACAAAATCCGCCCATTCCTTTCTGAACACATCTATCCACTCTTTAGTCACCTCCTGTCTAGACTATTGCAACCTCCCCTTCAATTGTTAAACACTCTGCTGCACTGCTAATCTTCCACCAGTCTCATCATGCTCATATTACCCCTCTTCTCAAGTCACTTCATTGATTCCCTATCCTTTTCAGCATCCCATTCAAACTTCTCCTGCTGACCTATATGTGCATTCACTCTGCAGCTCCTCACTACCTTTCTCTCTCTTATTTCTCCCTACATCCCTCAGGAACTTCATTCTTCTGGCAAATCGCTTTCATCTGTGCCTTTTCTTCTATTGCTAACTCCAGACTTCGCTCTTTTCACCTTGCTGCTCCTTATACCTGGAACAAACTACCTGAGTCTGTACGTCAGGCACCTTCTCTGGCCCTTTTCAAATCCAGGCTGAAAACTCACTTCTTCGCTGCTGCTTTCTTATCTTGACTCACCTGGTCTCCTTTGTGTTGCCTTACAATTCCACCTAGATATATCCTGCTACAGCTACTGTGTTGTCTGTCTTGATTAGATTTTAAGCTCTGATGAGCAGGGACCATCTTTTACATGTGTCTGTGCAGTGTTGCATACGTCTTATAGTGCTAAACAAATGCTCAGTAGTAGTAGTAGTAGTAATAGATGACTAATAGTAGGTATGAAATCTCATATTTCAATTCTTTCAACACCCTGGGATGCATCTGGTCCAGGTGATTTGCTACTCTTTAGTTTATAAAATAGCTGTATTATATCTTCCCTGGGACAAGGGAATACCTAGGTACCTGAATGTAACTTGCTTTGAACTACCACTGGAAAGGCATGAGCTAAATACTAGTAAATAAAGATTTGTTTCAATTCCTCAGATACATCACCTTTAAAATGCCATTTCATGCATGGATAACTCCCATACATTTTCTTTAATAACGACTGAAGCAAAGAATTCATTTAGTCTCTCCAATATGGCTTTGCCCTCCCTTAGTGCCCCTTCTAATCCTCTGACTCTCAAGTTTTTTTTGCTACAAATATACTTGAAAACGTTTTTATTATGCATTTTTGCTTGCACAGCAAGCTTCTTTTCAAATTCTCTCTTCTCCTGCCTTGTATCTAACTTACCAGTGCTTATGTTGTTTCCTGTTTTCATCATTTGGCTGCTTTCTCCATTTCCTGAAAGATATTTTTTGGCTATAACAGCCTCTCTGATTTCACCTTTAAATCATGCTGCCAGTCATTCGGCCTTCTTTCCATCTTTCTTAAAGCATGAAATACATCTGGTCTGGGCTTTCAATGTAGTATTTTAAAACAACACCCATGCTTGATGCAAACCTTTAACCTTTGCAGCTGCACCTTTAGAGTAGTTACTCACCTGTAACAGGTGTTCTCCAGGAGCAGCAGGAATCAGTCCTCACATATGGGTGACATCGACGTCGATGGAGCCCTTGCGGAGCATTTCTCCAGCTTTCTATGAAAGCCTTTGGGAATGCAGGCACGTATGCGCAGTCCCCTTCCCACCTAAAGGTGCCATCTTGCTCAGTCAAATGACATAGCTAAAAACAGCACACAAAAAAGTAAAATAAACTATATACACCTGCAACTCCCAGCGGAGGGTTGTGAGGACTGATTCCTGCTGCTCCTGGAGAACACCTGTTACAGGTGAGTAACTAATCTTTCTCCAGGACCAAGCAGGAAGTCAGTCCTCACATATGGGTGACTCCCTAGCTCTGGGCTACCAAGGAACCCAGGCTGAACAAGAGAACTCCCTCTAGTCCCAGCATTAAAGAAAGGCTTTTCACTGAAAGAACCTCCACCGGTAGCCCAACGGAGGGCTGGAGGGCAGGAGTTGCCTAAACCTCAAAGAGATACCGGAGTATTGCCTGGCCAAAAGCACTGTCCCTATGGAACTCCCTCTCCAGACAGTAATCGGCTGCAAAAGTCTGGCTTAAGGACCAAGTTGCAGCCCTGCAGAGATGAGCCACTGAGGCAGCCATTGCCCTGACACGATGGGCCGTGACCCGACCCTGCAAAGGAAAGTCAGCCACCCTGTAAGCCCAGGTGATACAGTCAGCCACCCAGGTGGACAAGGTACACTTGGACACAGCTAACCCCAAATTATTAGGGTCAAAAGATATGAAGAGCTGAGTAGCCCTTCTATGTCCCTGCGTACGGTCAAGGTAGAAGGATAAAGCCCTCCTACAGTCCAGGGTATGCAGAACTGCTTCAGCCTGGCTTGCATGAGACCTAGGGAAGAATGTTGGAAGAACCACCTCTTGGTTAAGGTGGAAGGAGGAGACAACTTTTGGGAGGAACTTTGGATGAGTCCTAAGGACTACCCTGTTCCTATAGAAGCGGGTGTAAGGCCTGTCACAGACCAGGGCCTGAAGCTCACTCACTCGCCTGGCCGAGGTTAGGGCTACCAAGAAGAGTGTCTTCCAGGACAGGAAGCGTAGAGGACAAGTAGCCATCGGCTCAAAAGGTAGGCGAGTCAGTTGCTGCAAGACCACATTCAACTCCCACTCAGGAGCAGGAGGACGGATTGGAGGCTTGAGCAAGAGCAAGCCTCTGAGAAACTGGGACACCAAGGGGTGAACCGACAGAGAATGTCCTTCCACCAGTGAGTGGTGAGCTGCTAGAGCTGAGAGGTGGACCCGAACAGAATTGGACTTAAGTCCCTGATTTGATAAGTGCAGTAGGCACTGAAGTACTACTGGTACAGCACAGGAGAAGGGATCTTCTGTACGTAGCTGACACCACACAGAAAACCTTATCCATTTTAGGGCATAGGTTTTCCTAGTGGACTGCTTTCTAGAGGCTAGGACAACCTCCTCAACCTCCTGAGGTAGGCCCCAGGGAGCCAAAACTACCCTTGCAGCCTCCATGCCATCAAATTGAGAGCTCTGAGATTTGGGTGCAGAAGGGAACCCTGATCCTGAGAGAGAAGGTCGGGTTGCAACCCTAGAGGCAGTGGGGGATCCACCGCCAGTTGAAGCAGAAGTGGAAACCAAGGCTGTCTCGGCCATCTGGGAGCCACCAGCAGGACCGAGGCCTTGTCCTGAAGAATTATGAACAGGGTTCGGGCCACCAGGGAGTGGGAGGAAAAGCATACAGGAGGTCCGGGGACCAGGAAATCAGAAAAGCATCTGCCGCCAGCCGCAGAGGATGCGGTTGCCTGGAACAGAACCTGGTCAGTTGTTTGTTCGATGGACTGGCAAACAGATCTATGGTTGGAAGTCCCCATTTCAGGAAAATCTTCTGAACCACTAAGGGATGGAGCTGCCATTCGTGGGGCTGCAGAATCCTGCTCAACCTGTCTGCCAGGTAGTTGTCCTGGCCAGGTACACTGCCTTGAGGAGCATGTTGTGCCTGAGAGCAAACAAGCAAAGGTCCTGTGCCTCCTGACAAAGGAGCCTGGACCCAGTTCCGCCCTGCTTGTTCACATAAAACATGGCTACTTGGTTGTCTGTTTGAACTACGACAGACTGATGAGCTAGTGTTTGAGAGAAAGTCTTGAGGGCTAAACGAATAGCCCTGAGTTCCAGCAGATTGATCTGCTGTGTGGCCTCCCAAGGAGACCACAGGCCCTGGGTGCACTTGTCTAGACAAGGGGCCCCCCAGCCTTGCAGGGAGGCATCTGTGGTCAACACCACTGTGAACCCAGGAATCTGAAAAGGCACCCCTTGCAGTAGATTGGGTGGGTGCAGCCACCAGCGGAGGGAGTTCAGAAATTGTCTGGACACCCTTACTCTGTCTCTGAGGCTGCATGTGGCCTGTGTCCGCTGAGTTTGAAGGCACCACTGTGCAGGCCTCATATGGAGCCGGGCATTGGGGGTCACATGTACTGTCGAAGCCATGTGGCCAAGAAGCCTGGCGGAGACCGCAGTGACCTGCTGAGAAACTAGTTTGCCAAGTTTATCAGTCTTTGGGCTCTGTCTTCTGGCAAGAACGCCTTTGCCAGCAGAGAGTCCAACCTTGCCCCTATGAACTCCAAGTTCTGGGAGGGGAGCAAAGTGGACTTTGCAAAGTTTATGACAAACCCCAGGTTTTGAAGAAGAGCAATAGTTCGGAGGGTGGCTTGTCTGGCCTCCTGGAACGTCTGACCCCTGATGAGCCAGTCGTCCAGATAGGGGAAGACAAAGATACCCTGATTTCTCAGGTAGGCCGCCACCACTGCCAGGCATTTGGTAAAGACCCTGGGAGCAGAGGTGAGGCCAAAAGGCAGTACTCTGTACTGATAATGGTTTCCTCCCACAATGAACCTGAGGTACTTTCTGTGGTCTGGATGAATGAGTATGTGAGTGTACGCATCCTTTAAATCTAAGGAGCATAGCCAATCTCCCTGCTTGAGGTAGGGCAGCAGTGTTCCAAGAGTAAGCATCTTGAATTTCTCTTTCTCCAGGAACTTGTTGAGATTTCTGAGGTCGAGAATAGGCCGGAGGCCACCGGTTCGTTTGGTTACGAGAAAGTACCTGGAGTAGAACCCTTGACCTTGGAGGTGGGGAGGCACAGGCTCCACTGCCTTGTCTCGCAACAGACCTTAGAGCTCCTGAAGGAGAAGATCTGTGTGCAGGGGAGGCCTTGGAGGCTCCCCTCGAAAGTATGGAGGAGGCAGATGTTGGAAGTGTAGCATGTAGCCCTTGTGGATGATGCTTAGCACTCAACTGTCCCCAGTGATAAGCGGCCACCTGTGGGCAAACTGGGTAAGTTGACCTCCTGTGCAGGGTTGGGAGAGCAGGGACGGAGAGGCTATGCCTAAGGAGTCAAAAACCCCCACCCTGCTGAGTGGGAGCAGGGGCCGGAGGCTTGGGGGTCCTCTGCCTACGGGGCCCATTACCCTGCCCCTTGGCCTGCTGACCCTGTGGGGGAGCCTGGGAGGCCTGGTACTGTAGGTACTGTTTGTAGGCAGTGCCCTTCCTCGGGTAAAAGGGCTTTTTACCCAAGCCCTTCTTCTTGTGAGAAGGGGCAGAAGTCTTTCTAGACAGCCTTGTCCTCGTGAGGTGCTCGGTTTCGAGCTGTGCGGCCTTCTCGGTCATGGGCTTGCCAAAAAGGTTCTCACCTCGGCAAGGGACATCGACCAACTTGTCCTGAACCCATGGCTCGAGGTCCGATGACTGCAGCCATGCCTGGCGTCGAGCCACGATGCCGGCTGCCGCAACACGGGCCGAAGCCTCGAGGCCATCGTAGGCAGCGCGGGACATAAACTTGGAGCATTCCCGTATCCCCGAGGACAAGGACTTGAACCTCTGCAAGGGTTCCCCGGAGAGACCAGCAGAGAACCCAGCCAGCTCCTTGGCCAGGTCCCACAAGTACTGTCGTCAGCACTCCCTAGTGGCCAGTGGCTGTAAGGGTAGGCTGAGCATTTTTATTGTTTCAAGGAGGAAAGGGCTCTTTAAGACCAAGTGCAGGTTGGTCTCTGTAGTACAGCTCCTTGTATGAACAAATTGTATAAGCCAAATAGAGGGTATTAAGGCTTTTATTTCCCCTTTTACGCAAAGGCTCATTAAGGCACAGAAATAAAGAAAGTCCTTTCTTTCAAGGTTTCACCAAACATAAGCAAGAAGAAAAACTGTTACAAGTTTCACAGTTGATTGGAGAGATTAACTGAAAGATTCTCTTACTTCAGAGCAACTTAAATAAGCAAAACAGTTCTCTGGCATTTAGCACAAAACATGAGCATTCTCAAAGCAAAAAAGTCTGTTCAATTCACAGTTCTGCTAATGACTCAAGGCTGCTAGCAATACACAAAGTACAATCCATAAATTCATCTGGAGGCATGGGAATAGGATTCTCTAGGTCTATTTCCATGGACTCTGGGTCACTGGCCTCTCCCTCTGAATTGGATGTCTCCCTTGCTGCTATACTTTCCCAGACTCTGTCTCTGTTTGCTTGTTTCCAATAGGGCTGTTCTAAGGCTCCCAAACAAACATGGCCTGTTCTTCTGCCCTTAAATACTGGTTTGCAAAGCTCTGACTTGTTTCCTTTTCTCCTGCACTGAGCATCTGTTTCACCAGAGCTTCTAGGAGATAAACTTTCTTTTATAAATGAAGTGGCACCATACCTGGGCTTCCTCCTGTAGCCGGTATAACTGGAGCTTTCTCTCTGAGGCACCTCTCTCTGGAGACAGACTTTCTCTTGGAACCTTCTGAGCAGTGCTTTACCTTTCTGTAGTTCAGGAAAACCTGGTGAGGAATCCGGATTTCCTTGCTTCTGGGTAAAGGTAGCTCTGTTATCAGAACCTTTCCTTCTTGTACCTCTTAATTCTGATTCAGACTCCTCCGGTGAGCGTAGGCCTCTCTCAAAGCATGGCTTTCTCCTCACAAGCTCTTTGCCTCTGTGGTCCTTTGCTACCGAGTCTCTCTCCAGACTGACTCTCCTCGAGCTGTCTTTCTTTCTGACTTTCTCTGTTCCTTTTCCAGCTCTTACTGTTCTGGGCGTTCTGCTTGATCCCGCTACGCTGCTTGGGCTGGAGGTGTCACTCCTTCCGTCTGAAGTGCTTCTCCTGGCAGTCTCTCTCTGGACTGTCCCTCTCTGGCCTGCTTTCCTCCAGACTGCTTCCCTCTGGACCGGTTCCCTCTGAACTGGTTCCTCCTGCTGGCCTGCTATCCTCTGGACTGGTTCCTCCTGCTGGCCTGCTTTCCTCTGGACTGCCTTTCTCTTATAAAGGCATGCTAACTTTGAGTTTCCCGGGGTTGTCGTTAGGTACAGCTGATTAGCTCTTACATAATCAGTGGCTGGGTGTGTTAACTCAGCCTCAGTAGTTTTGCTCCTGCTCCCTCTAGCTGGGCTGCAAGGTAATTGCATCCTCTGCACATCAACAGCTCTGTTAAAGACAGGGTTTTTTTCTAAGTCTGCACTCTCAGTAGCTTCAGCTTCATGACAGTACATGCCCATGTACAGCTGGTAAGACTGGACACGACAAGCAAGCATCGAGCCCTGGAAGCACTTTCTACCAAAGCCATCCAGGTTCCGGGCCTCCCTGCCAGGGGGCACCGCGGAGTGCATCTTCTGACTTTTCAGGCGATGCATGGTCGATTCCACCACCATGGAATGGTGTGGTAGCTGCGCCTTCTGAAAGCCAGGGCTCTTTCGGAGTACATAGATGGAATCGACCCGCTTGCTTAGAACCGGCGCCGAGGCCGGTGCCTCCCACATCTGGAAGAGGAGCCGTTCCAGCATCGGAGGAACCGGAACAGTAAAGGCCTCCTTTGGAGGAGAGTCATACTGTAGGGCCTCGGCTCGAGGCTCCTCCTTGGGGTCTGCAGGGATAGCCAACGCGGTGGCCATATCCCGGATGAACTCTGAGAACCGGGTATCCTCCGGAGGGGATCTACTCCGGGGCTCAGACTGCGGTGAGTCCGACGGGACGCACCGAGTCCGGAAGGTGTTGGGGGACTCCTCGTCCTCCGTCTCCCAGGTGGACTCGTCCGATGAGGAATCGGGATCCGACTGCGCAGGGCCTGTGAGCACCCGCCCCGACGCCGAAGGCACCAGCGTCGACACCCTCGGTCCCGAGCGGAAGGTCGAGGGAGACCGAGCGGGAGGCCTTCATGGTCTCGAGTATCGGCTCGGTCTCCGGGGTCGACTTCGATGTCGATGTCCCGGTGGTTGGGGCAGATGCGCCAGACAGGCTGGTCATCAGCGCCCGCTGCTGTTCCATGAAGGCAGACAATCTGCACTCCAAGGCTGTCAGCCTGAGACCCAGCTCAGGAGACTCAGCAGCCCCCGACTCGGGCCCCAGCGGCGCCGGGCCCGACGTCGGCTCTCTGGGAGGAGAGTCCACGAGGACTACAGGACTTACGTGTCCAGCAGACTCTGGCTCCACACGAGGTAATTTTGGAGGCTTCTCCTGTTCCACGGGCCCGGGGCGACAGTCGGGGGTCTGAGACCTAGCTCTTGAGGAGCCAGGGACCTCTTCCGATGACGTCGCGAGCTGCTTCTTCCTCTTTCGTTGCCGGTCGGGGGACCCCCTGTCCGAGTAGCCCCGACGGTGCTCGGGATCAGACTCCCGAGATGTCGAGGCCTCAGACGAGTTCCGGGCCCAGCCGGAGGCCGAGTCGGAGAAAAGCCTTTCCTTTTGGTGCTGACGACTTTGAAGCGCCTTGGAAGACATCTTTCCACATGGTCCACAGATCTTAGGATCGTGGTCAGGACCCAGGCACCGAAGGCAGCAGTCGTGTGTGTCGGTGAGAGACATTAGTTTCTTGCACCGATCACACTTCTTGAAACCACTGGAAGCCATCGAGGAAAAGAGTCCCCGTGAGGTCAAAGGACCAGCCTTCCAGGGAAAAAGGGAAAAAGAAAAAAAGGGCGTGAACGCCAGCCACGAAGGGCAAAAACCGAAAAAAATAAGAGCGGGCTCGATACCGGTGTACCGAACCCGGCGGGAGGAGAACCACCGTCGAACCGGAGAAAAAATAGCGAAGGAATCACGAAAAAATCCAACTATTTTCCGGGAGGACTAGGACACACATCCGACGGGCTTCACGGAAAAAGAGAGACTGGGCAAGATGGCACCTTTAGGCGGGAAGGGGACCGCGCATGCGTGCCTGCATTCCCAAAGGCTTTCATAGAAAGCTGGGGAAATGCTCCGCAAGGGCTCCATCGACGTCGATGTCACCCATATGTGAGGACTGACTTCCTGCTTGATCCTGGAGAACAGTTTTTTCTTAAATATTTTCCTTATTTAATCACAGTCTCTCTTTTTAAAATTGAATGCTAGTGATGTTGATTTCCTTGGTACTCCTCCTCTTCCTCTTAGCTCTTTTCAAGAAACATAGATAAGCCTACCAACCTCTAAAACCCTCCACCACAGTCTCCTAGGTTTCCCTGAATGATAGATGTATAGTCTTCTAGGGGGATAAGTCTAGGTTAACATTACCTCACAGTGCTGGCGTGCAGCTTGAATTTCACATTCATACTTGTTCTTCACAGACTCTAAACACAGCTCCCTATAGATTCCTGCCACCAAATAAAAAGAGTTAGAATAATTAAATCAGCATAATCATTTAAAAATCATTCCATTTTAAGTATTTTTCATGCAACAGCACAGAAATCAAAGTTCAGGGAAGAGCCCTGCATACATACAACGTGAAATGCTAATTACAATATACAGTATTACATGAACCATTAGCAGGCTGTGATACTTTAAGACCTTGCAAGTTTCTTTCTTAGGGGTCCCCACGCTTTTCATGGGGAGGGATACATAGTATAATTCAAATTACCAAAAGGGCCTGACTGGAAGGGTATCCCTCAGAATATCCAAAGCAGAAGGAGTGGAGGTTCTCCCTCTGAGTTTATGGAATGAGGATGGGGGAAGAGACATGTTGATTAACTTATTTTAAAACATTTATAATCTGCTAGCCTACAGATTCCTCACAGATTATAATGTACAACATAAGCTAATACAGACTATCTAAAATGATAATAATGCTGGGGCAGGGTTCCCAAGCCTATGGCAGATGGTATCAGTACTAATATTTTTTGATTTCTTGGTAGCTGACAATTGCTTCACACTCCCGGGAAACCTGCCTCCTGCCTTTCCCCTTCCCTTACATATGTAAGGACAGACTAGATAGGCCATATGGTCTTTTTCTGCCGTCATATTTCTATGTTTCTATCTGTTGTCTGAGATATAAAAGTACACGTGATTATGATTGAGGGTGTTTGTGGGGGGAGGCAAACTCAGTCCCTCCTTTCTTTTCCCTCTCTCCTTTCTTCACCTCTTACTAGTCTGTCTCCTCCTTTTACTCTCACTCACCTATTTCTTCATCTCCCGTCCTCATTTATTATTTTCCCCCTCTGTCAGCCTCTCCCACCTTGACATCTTCTTGATCTACTTCTAGCAGGGCCTACCATCCCTATCAGTTGCTCTCATTGGGGGGGGGGGGGGGGGGGGCTTGGTTAGCTCTTTTCTCACAGGTTAATAACTCTCATGGCAAATATAAAATTTGCATTGCTTTTCTGCAGCTGGGAACATTGCACGTTTACAGCCGCAGTAAAGCAGATAGCAGGCCTCAGGTCAGGCCCACTACCTTTAAAAAGGCCAGTGGTGATCAGGTGGCATGGCCCTTCCTGTTTCAGATAATGGATAGAATGGGGTTCGGGGAAGCGTTCATGGGTTGGGTAAGAGCACTATATTGTAATCCGAAAGCCTGTGTTCGGGTGAACGGAGCATATTCTGCATTCTTTGAGCAAGGGAGAGGGACGAGACAGGGATGTCCACTTTCACCTCTTCTGTTCGCGATACCAGTGGAGCCGTTTGCAGAAAGGGTGAGAGAAAGGGAGGACTTGACGGATGTAAAGGTAGGAAGGACAGAATGTAGAATATCTTTGTTTGCGGATGATATCAGACCGAGATGCTCTATACCAATATTAATGTGGGAATTAGAAGAATATGGGAGGTTGTCGGGATTCACTATAAATTGGACAAAATCTGAAATTTTGAATTTGTCATTAAAAGATGAAGAGCAGGAGATATTACGGAAAAAGTATCCATTTAGATGGACTAAGGGGGCCATTAGGTATCTAGGGATCCAAATAAGCAACAGGTTGGAGGTATTGTACGATCTAAATTATATAAAACCTTTCGGGCAAGTAGAAAGTATGCTGGATGGGTGGGGGCGGGGATATTTATCTTGGTTTGGACGCATTGCAGCAGAAAAGACGATGCTCCTGCCGCGTTTTCTGTTCCTGTTTCAAACATTGGCGATATTGGTACCACATCGAAAGTTAAAGCACTTGAAAAAAAAATGTTAACAGATTTATATGGCAAAATAGGAGCCCTAGGGTTGCTATGTCTATCCTGCAGAGAGCTAGGGGAGAGGGGGGGCTTGGGGTTCCAAATTTTAGCAAATACTATGTGGCAGCACAACTGAAAATGCTATATGAATGGCAAAGAGAAAAACAGAAACATTGGGTTCAAATGGAAGAGGACTCAGGTAAGGGGAGTGGGGTTGGAAAGGATGGTATGGAGGGGAAGTAAAGCACCGGCAAATAGCACCATTAACCCCTTCATTGTACATATCTTGAATGTTTGGAAACAGAATAGGAAATTATTAATACAAGATAAAGGATATATGCAAGGGATGACATTAGAGGCAGGCTTTGAGAGGGGACAGGGGCCAGGGGTGAGTACACTGCGAAGATGGGGGCAGCGGGGACTTACACATATTTCTCAGATAGTAGTCAAGGAGGGCATTAGAGATTTTGAGGGTATTAAGGATCTATATAGATTATCTAATAATGATTATTACAGTTATATCCAGGTCAGCCACTTTGTGCGGCAGCAGAAAGTGTGGAAGGACCTATGGGACAACAGGGGGTGGTTTGAGGCCCTCTGATCAGGTCAACTAGGTTAAAAAGGAGCTTTGTCCAAGATCTATAAAGGGATCATGGAGGGAGGAGAGGGCAAATTAGACTTTATGAAAAATGGGAGGAAGACCTAGAGGTGCAATGGAATGATGAGAGGTGGGATAAATTAATACAGACCGTAGCAGGAATAGCCATAGCCAATCAAATAAAAGAAAATGTTTATAAGGTACTATATCGGTGGTATTGGACACCGATACATAAAAAAAGAGCGGAGCTGGGGTAATTTGATCGGTGCTGGAGGGGCTGCCAAGAGAGAGGGGATATGTTACACATGTGGTGGAAGTGTGAGTAGATTCAAGGATATCGGAAAAAGGTGTAATTGATAATTTATGAAATGACAGGACATAGATTGCAAAAAAAAACCAGAGGTCTGCCTCTTGCATCAACTGGAGGAGGATATATCGGAGAGGGAAAGGGGGGTACTACATCATTGTATAGTGGCTGCAAGAAGTGAGATAGCACAACACTGGATAGGGTAGGGGAAACCTCGGAGTGAAAGCTTTGTCAGCAGAATGATGGACTTGTGTTTGATGCATAGACTGTCAGGGTTGCAACACAGGAAGGGGGAAAAGAGTGTGGAACAATGGAAGAGTGTATGGAAATGGTTAGAAAAATGGAAAGCAGGAGAGGTGTGAGGGCAGTAAAAAAGGGACCACTGTAAAACTGTGAAGAGCACAATAGCATTGATACCGAGTCAATTGGCGAAAGCAAACATATATAAGGGATGAATATGAGAGAAATGTTGTGAGATAATAAGCACGAATAAATGAAGGGGGAAATAGAGAGGGGAGGGAAGGGTGGGGGGGGTTCAAGACTAGGTAAATAGAAATTACACTTACCTGGTAATTGTCATTCCTTGAGTGACGAAAGTTTAGTCCTCCACCTCTGGGTTGTGCACCTCTTCCTGCAGCTTGGAGACTGGGCATGTCAAAGTCGTGACATCACTGGATATAGCCTGCTGGTATCTCCCATCAGCCTCCAGTTGACAAAGCAAACTCAAAGGAACAACAAATAAGTAACTATATCATAACTTTAAATAACTCCCCATTCCTCAACCTGAGGAACCTTTTTAACCATATCCGTCTTATATTTTCTTTTCTTTTTTTTTTTTTAACTTTACATTCACGTTCCCCCTATGCAAACACGTTTCCTATACCATTCCCTCGTTTAAATAAGAGAGAAGGAAGAAACAACAGAGAGGGATACTCACTGCGATCTAGAAACTGAAAGGATCTGTCTACTCCTTGAGATTGATGCTCCACTCCGCCTGAAAATAAACTCTGAAGAAATCACACCCCTGGGCAGGAATGAGGACTAAACTGTCGTCACTCAAGGAACAACAATTACCAGGTAAGTGTAATTTCTATTTCTTTATCATTCCTCCAGTTTAGTCCTCCACCTCTGGGATGTAACAGAGCAGTAATCATTGGGAGGGACCTATCCAGCCAACTCACCACACCGTCGACCCGGAACAGGCATCCTTTACTGCCAAAACATTTAGGCAGTAGAGGTTACTGAAGAAATGAAGAGACGACCTGGAAGCTGCTCTACCAATCCCCCCTGGTGGAATGACACAGTGATTCACCGATGAAGCTGCTTGCGCCCTGGTAGCAAGAGTCAGAAAGCCCCCCGAAATCATACAACCTCGCCACCAGAAAGCTGAAGCAACCACCGCCTTAACCCAGTGCGAAATTGCCGCCTTCGCTGCTGCTTCCCCTTTGCGGGGACCTCCAACCAACACACAAAAACAAAGAAATGAACGTTGCACCCAGCATTTTATGTTTCCTATCGGCGTAAGCTACGAATAAAAACCTCCCCTTCCAGAAAAACCGAGAACTGGAAGAGAAACCAATAGGCTCAGGAGAAAAATCAGATACCACCTTTTGGAAGGACGACGGGACTGCTCGCAAACACCACCCTCTATCCAGAAAGGGTGAAAACGGCTCATTACATGACAATGCCTGAAACTCCGAAACTCGTTGCGCCCAACAAAGAGCTATCAAAGCCACTGTCTATAACAGCAAATCCTTTACCGACGCCTGGAGTAAAGAATCAAAGGGCTCTTTAGTTAACGCCTCTAAGGCCCAATCGGGATCCCCCGGCAGCACCCGAACTCTCCTTGAGGAGTGCAGTCGGGTCCCAACTTAAGGAAACGCTACACATCGATCCGAACACCTAGCGCTATTCCCTCCACAGAACCTCTACAGCTGGAAACAGTCACCCGCTGGACCCTCTAAGGAACTGTCCGCTAGTTCCTTCGGACACTGTCCTGCAGAGAACTCAGACCAAGGATACCGACACCTTTGTCGTCCGGACTTGCTGCCGTGAACAGCAGCCTTCAAAAAGGCGCTAAGCACGGACCTATGTACCAGAAGCAGCCTGCCTCCCTGCTCTCAACAAGGTGGCGAAGACTGCCGCAGAATAACCCTTCTTCTTCAGCCCCGCCCATTCAAAGGCCAAACCGTAGGCGGGCACCGATCCACCTGAGACATTCGTCGCGGACCTAGCCGCAACAGAACGCCCGCTACCGGCAACTTCTAGGAAAAGCCTGTCGAGTAGGCGAATGAGATCAGCCTAGTACGGCCGTCTCGTCCAACCGGGCGCTACCAAGAGTACATTTCCCCGAAAGCCTCAATACGCCAACTAGTTGCCCTATGAGAGCCCATGGGGAAAGGGCAAGACAAACACTTAAATGGGAGCTTACTGAGCCTTGACTTGGACGAACCATCAGCCGCCCCATTCCTCCACCAGAGAGATCTCCGGATGAACCCCAAGGAAGCCAATAATATTAGCTAGCGCTCAAATTAAGCCATAATGCACATTTGCCACATAAAGCAAATCAGGCTCTAGTCGATTCAACTCCCTGATCCTTTCCTGTTCCAGGCGAGTAGACTGCCGTAAACACTGCGACCACTTGAAGCATGCTCTCGCCTCCCCAGGCTCCACAAATGGGAGCATGTAAGGACAAAGCATTGCCCCCAACGATCACTTCAGTGAACCATCTACTTTCCTATCTTGCGCTAAAGAAGATTGCTAGGGCTCTCTTCCATACAGTGAGTCCACACCCCCTGGTAGTGCAAGGTGTGCACCCACCCACGTAGTACCCAGGCCTGCCCCTGCTTAGCCTCAAAATGTCAAACAAGAACAGGTGAATTCAGGACAGCTGAATACTTTTTTTTTTTTTTCCCCACAAAGACATCTCTTAACCAAAAATTCCTTCAGCATATGTTAAAAGACGCTCTTTCCGTGCCAACAATATGAAGTAGAAAGAACTCCCAAACACAGGCATACTAATCCACGGCCTTCCTGCTAGAGTAACGCCCCATTCCGTCTGACTGCACAAAGATGGTCTTTATATTTTAAGTTCAACTAACACCTGGTGTTAGGAAATACAGCTTTCTCATTCCGCAGTGGCAATTGAGTCAGCAATGAAGAAGCCGAGAAACTGCAGACAAGTTCCCATTATACCACCTGGTAAAGACTCCACTTTTAGACCACTGAAGCAAAAAAGCATGCGAGAGTGCCTTGTGCCCTACCAGTAGCTGATTCAGTATATGCAGGGCATTTTCCAGAGAACGCAAGGTTCCTCATCCAGGCTGACTCCACATTCACAGTCTAAACCAGCAGCCATCTTGGCTGATGCCGATCAGCGTGGAAGCCATCTTGTAAGCCCAGCATATGATGTATGCCTACTAGAATCTGAGCTGCTGCCATTGCTGCTAGAGAACTAGCCTGGCTGCGTGCTTCTGGCCCCCATTGAGGCATTCGCTGAACACTAGCAGAGACTCTCCGTACTGGAGAACCTCTGATAAATGGAATGGGAGCATAGATAGCTTCAAAGGCTAGAGTTCTAATTTGCAACCTCTCTCCGCTGAGCTGCCTTTTCCATATGTAAAATTAAACCACATATAGCCAAAATTAAGACATTACAAATCTACCGTAAAATCTTATAATTTGGGCAAAGCCAAACTAAACGGGAATATTTTCCATTAAGAAACCACACAACTATAAAACCCCTCTCATGACATAATGCTTATGGCAGAGCATTCCACATCTGTGGACTGGCCATGGTGCTCACCCAAGCACCTGTTACAACTGTCCAAGAGAGTTATCACCATAATTCCTTGTAACTTGAATATGTTTACAGTGGATCATAGCGCTATATCACAGCAGCTAAGCCAAAATATTACCCTGCCATATAAACCAACTTTAACACTTTATAGGACCTTCTATGGATAGCGGAAGGAGATTCTTGTAAATCTTTTTTTTTTTTTTTTTTAACTATAGGACTCCAAATACCAAGTTTCCGCCGACTCCAATGAAATCAAAGCAGATCAGCTAAAATTACCCGAACTGCTCCTATAGCTTTGCAAGAAGCTACCAGCCCCCGCTGCACCCAGTTTTCCTTCCCCCCTTATCCTGAGGGATTCAGCATTGCAGGACATGTTGCGCACCCCCTGCCAACCTGCTACGTCTGCCAGGGAGCTGAAGAGCAAAATAGAAAGTAGAACCCCTGGAAGCAAACAGTGTCCTGACCTTGGGGTTCAGGACGCAAAAGGCCACTGAATAAATCAACAGTGTTAGCTAAAAATGAACAAGGCTATCTCTCACTAAAGAGAGTTTCTTTTTCTTTTTGAAATCCCACCGAAGTCCGTGGGACCCAAGCTTTCGAACACAGCCCCTAACGCTGTGCATTAACCACAACCAGAGAAATGAAATGAAATGAAATGAAACCCTGCTCTAGAAATAGATGAGAATTTCCTGGGAAGGGCATGCTAAGTGGAGCTATGAAACACACAGGCACCCCCCCCCCCCCCCCGGCCTTCCTGCAGTCAGAGAAATAGCAGTGGAATACACCGACAACCTTGCAAATGGAGGTCTTAGAGGTTGCTGCCTGTGTGAACCTGATGAGTAATACGATTTTGTATTTTACCACCCACCCCCCAGGGATGGGGGCACTGAATACTATATGTGGTTCATGAGCAGCGCTACCATCCGGTAGCCTTTAGGGCACCAGAGCCCGACAAACGATACAGAAGTTAAGAGCTTTAAATCTTGGTCATATAATCTTGATTTGCAGAACATTATTTATTTATTTTATTTATTTGTTGTTGTTAAGTGCCGTCGAGTCGGAGTCGACTCATGGCGACCCTCTGGATAGCTATCCTAAATTGTGTTCGGTCTCCAGTCAGGCGGCTCATTGTTGACAGACTGGTACCCGTAGCTGCTGTTATTGTATCGATCCATCTCATTGCTGGCCTTCCTCTTTTGCGTTGACCTTCTATCTTCCCAAGCATAATGTCTTTCTCTAATGATCTCTCTCTTCGCATGATGTGTCCAAAGTATGAAAGTCGAAGTCTTGTCATCTGAGCTTCTAAAGAAAGCTTAGGTTTGATCTCCTCTAGTACCGACTGGTTTGTTCTTCGAGCAGTCCATGGTATACACGGTATTCGCCGCCAGCACCATAATTCAAAGGCATCAATTTTCTTCCTGTCTGTCTTTTTCACTGTCCAGCTTTCACATCCATATGATGTTATTGAAAAAACCATGGCTTGAACAAGTCGAATCTTTGTATGGAGAGAGACATCTCTGCTCTTGAGAATCTTATCTAGGTCTTTCATAGCCATTCTGCCAAGAGCAATGCGTCGTCTGATTTCTTGACTGCTTGTTGCTTATTTATTGATAGTTGATCCAAGTAGGTTAAAGTTGTTCACAATTTCAATTTCTTCTCCTTCAACGATGAACCTGTTGATTATGCCAGTTGTCATGATCTTTGTCTTCTTTACATTAAGGTGCAGGCCCATTTTGAGACTATGTTCTTTGATTGTGAGAAGCAAATGTTTCAGATCTTCACTTTCAGCCAGTAATGTGGTATCATCAGCATAGCGAAAGTTGTTGATGACTCTTCCACCAATCTTCACACCTCTGTTGTCTTCATACAATCCTGCTTCTCTGATGATTTGTTCTGCATACAAATTAAACAGGTAGGGGGAAAGTATGCAGCCTTGTCTTACACCTTTGCTTATTTTAAACCATTCTGTTTCTCCTTGTTCCATTCGAACTGTTGCTTCTTGATCAATGTACAGATTGCGCAAGAGAACGATCAGGTGTTCTGGTATACCCATGCTTCTTAATGTGGCCCAGAGTTTCTCATGGTTTACACAGTCAAAAGCCTTGCTATAGTCGATAAAGCACAAATAGATATCCTTTTGGTATTCTTTAGTCTTTTCAAGGATCCATCTCACATCCGCAATGATGTCTCTCGTTCCTCGCCCTTTCCTGAACCCTGCTTGCACTTCAGGTAGTTCTTGTTCCAGGTATGGTTGTAATCTCTTTTGAATAATCTTCAGTAGAATCTTGCTGGCATGTGGGATCAGAGCGATTGTGCGATAATTTCCACAGTCAGTTGGATCACCTTTCTTTAGTATTGGTATAAACACAGATCTTTTCCAGTCAGTTGGCCATGATGTTGTCTTCCATATTTCTTGGCAGAGTCTTGTGAGTACGGTAACAGCTGCATCAGATTGCTGCAATACCTCTATGGGAATGCTATCAATGCCTGGTGCTTTGTTCTTTGATAAGGCTTTCAATGCTGCTTCAACTTCTTCTTTCATCACCAATGGTTCCCGATCATAAGGTACAGGTTGAAACGGCTGTTGGTCCACTTGATCTTTATCATATAAAAACTCTGTATATTCCTTCCACCTTTTCTTGATCTTCTCAGCATCATTCAACATAGAACCTTGAGCATCTTGTAACATTCCAATTCGAGGCTGGAACTTTTTCTTTAACTCTCGTAGCTTTAGGAAAGCCGATCTTGTTCTTCCTCTAATAGTTTCTGCTTCTATTTCCTTGCAAGTGTCAGTGTAGTACTTTTCCTTGTCCTGTCTTGCTGCACGTTGGAAATCTCTGTTGAGTTCTGTGATAGTCTTTCTTTCTCCTCTGGCTTTAGCTTCTCTGCGTTTCTGGGCAATTTTCAGAGTTTCTTCCATCATCCATTTTGGCCGTTTTTGCTTTTTCACCTTTTGTAGAGACTTCTCGCTTTCTTCCAACACAACCTTCTTGATGTCATTCCATAACTCTTCCGGAGCTCTGTCATTTGTATCTAAAGCAGCAAATCTATTTTGCAGGCAGTCTTTAAATTCCAGTGGTATATTCTCAAGGTCATATTTTGCTGCATTCATGAGTGGTTTGCTCTTTTTCAACTTTAGCTTGAGTTTGCATACTAGTAGTTGATGATCTGTACCACAGTCAGCTCCAGGTTTTGTCTTTGTTGATGTTACAGAGCTTTTCCATCGTTGACTTCCACATATGTAGTCAATTTGATTTTTATATAATCCATTCGGTGAAGTCCATGTGTACAGTCGCCGCTTGTGTTGCTGGAAGAAGGTGTTTGAGATGAATAGATCATTGGTCTTGCAGAATTCTATCAGTCTTTCTCCAGCTTCATTTCTGTTGCCAAGTCCATATTTTCCAACTACTTTGCCTTCTTCTTTGTTGCCAACTTTTGCGTTCCAGTCACCCATGACTATCAGGATATCCTGTTTGCATGTTCTGTCAATTTCAGCTTGTACTTGTTCATAGAACTCTTCAATTTCATTCTCTTCTGCAGCTGTTGTTGGGGCATATACTTGAATTATAGTTGTGTTGATAGGCAATCCTCGTAGACGAATAGAGATTAAGCGTTCACTGACTGCATTGTATTTCATTACAGTTCTTGCAAGTTTCTTCTTTATTATAAATGCAACACCATTTCTTCTTTGTCTTTCATTTCCAGCATAGTAGACCATGTGATCATCTGATGCAAAGTGCCCCATGCCAGTCCATTTCAGTTCGCTGACACCCAACAGATCAAGTTGTACACGTTCCATTTCATTCTTGACCCCCTCCAACTTCCCTTGGTTCATGCTTCGTACGTTCCATGTTCCAATGTGTAAGACATCTTTACAGCTTCTGACTCTCATTTCAAGCGCAGCTACATCAGCAGTCAGACTTCCCGAGGGCTTTGATCCAACCACATCATAAATGCTGGCTTTACTCTGAAAAGTCTTCAGCTCTTCCCCAGTAGCTAGTTGAGTGCCTTCTGACCTGGGGGTCTCATCTTCCAGCACCATAGCACAATTTGTTTTGTTGTAACTATCCATTGGGTTTTCATGGCAAGATACAGAAGTAGATTGCCGGGCCTTTCTTCCGCGCAGTTTAAGTTTGGTGTTGTTGCCGTTGTCACAAAAATGTGATCCTCCACCGTCAACACTGTCCCATTCTGCTGCTGCATTCTCTTATATACCGCGCTATTCTGCATCAGTGTGGTTTACATTCAACAAACTGAAATTACATTGAACAGGGCATTATAACTTGGAGATAACTTTTTTTTTACAGGGAACATGGGCTATGGAGGGTTAAGTGGCTTGCCCAAGACCACAAGGAGCACCTGTGGGACTAGAAACCCCACATTACATTACAGCTGCTTGTTTAGTCACTAACCCCCGAGAGCCCATGAGGTGGCTCTGTGGGTATTTGTTCCCTGACTTGCAGAGAATGATCAATTTGATAATGGCTGCATACACACAGTCATAGAAAGGCACTATTGAATGTACCAGCTGCCTTCTGGTGACCATAGACCGTAGCACAGGTGCTTCTTGGTTGACAGTTTAACTGTCAGTCTACGTTTTTATATCCTAAGGTTCCCTAAACCTGTCCCTGTGAATTTTGGGCAACTTTCACTATAGAATACATAAAAGCACACTTCCAGGCTGTCCCTCCTTCCAACTACAAGTTAGGGCTCTGCTCTTGAACCTAAAAACTGGCAATTTGCCTAATATCCTGGGAATTAACAGATGCTCCTCAGAGACATGATTAGGAGGGAAAGAACATGTGGTATCAGGGATCAATGCCAAAACTGCTGTCCTATAAAACTAAGAATAAACTTAAAAATAAAGAGGACTGAAAACAGCCCCCTTAAGGCTGAGGAATCCGCCGAGCCTCAAAAATCCTACAAACAAAAGAAAGAAACACTAGCCCCAAAAATCTAGCTATTCTGCCTGTTGTCTTCCTCACACAGGCAGCTCCCTGCAGCTCTCGCCATGCGGTCCAAATACCTAGAGAGAAAATGGCTGCCCCTTCGCCAAAGAATTTTGGCACCAAGAACAGCCGCTGCAAAAAGGAAGCCTCAGCAGACCGACAGAGCCCGAAGGCCTTACCTGCAGGGCCGAAAGCCACGCAGCCTGCTCCTACCACCTTGAATTCCTCCGATCCTCAAGCCGCGCTGATGCACCTGGCAGCCGCAGCGAGGATCACTCAGCCGGTTCCAGAGTAAAATTAAAATCCCGTAGCAACGGAGAGGCTCCGTCTCACACAGCTTCAGTGTGACTGTACGGGTCCCGGAGCTCTCTCCCGTACAGTCAAGGGAGAGAGATCCGCACCGGCAAATGCCTGTAGCAAGTGAAAATAACTGAGAAGGAGGGAAGGCGAGAGCTGCTACTAATTTAAAGAGCAAGGCTCAAATTTAAAATTACTGTAAATAAGGAAATTTGCTCCTAACTAAAGAGAACTAATCCCTGATTGCCAATTAACCAAAGGTAACTGAATTAAAAGTAAATTAAAAGTAAATTAAAGGTAAAATTCAAAAGTAAAATCAGAATAGAATTTGTCACACTAAATGCTCCTTATCTGTTCCCCCAAGTGAGCCAAGAAGCTAGGCTCACTATGTCCTCCTGCTGCATGGAGACTGGACACACTGGAGGCTGATGGGAGATACCAGCAGGCTATATCCAGTGATGTCACGACTTTGACATGCCCAGTCTCCAAGCTGCAGGAAGAGGTGCACAACCCAGAGGTGGAGGACTAAACTGGAGGAACGATAAGGAATATGCAATGTTATAATAGCTACCAGGGGATAATAACAATGTTGATGATAGACTTCTTAAACATGTACAATGCTGGACTAAGAAGCAGTTTGTATTATATATGAAACAAATTTAATAAAAAGTTAAATGGAAAGAAAAAAAAAAGGCCAGTGGTGGGATAAAAGTAAGGCACTTCTGATCCCCTCTCTAGACATGAAACATAACCTTCCTACCCCCCCCCCCCCCTGACACCTGGGAGCTTCCCTGGTGGTTAGTGGCGGGGAGGGGGGGCAGGAATCATCCCTGGACATTTCTGTCCTGCCAGCGCACAAATTCAAAGTGGTGCCAGATTGTTCCTAGTGACCATCTCATGGTATTACTACTAGAAGTCAAGCTGCCAAATAAAGGAGTCCTGCCTCGTGCTAGACAGCAGAGAAAGCATAGTTACTCACCTTTAACAGGTGATCTCCGGGAACAGCAGGAATTTAGTCCTCACATATGGGTATCGTCGGTACCAACGGAGCCTGCGCGGGAACGCTCCCCAGCATCCAATCAGAAAGCTTTTGGGAGCATCCCACAGCGCCTGCGTGCTGCCTTCCCGCCTTTCCCAACTGCCTCTCTCCAGTTGAGTTTTAAAGCTGAGACAAACAGAGAGAGAGGGAAAGGAAAGAGATAGATAGAGAGATACAACTCCTAGGGGAGGTGGGTGGGTTGTGAAGACTAAACTCCTGCTGTTCCCAGAGATCATCTGTTACAGGTGAGTAACTATGCTATCTCCAGGAACAAGCAGGAATGTAGTCATCACATATAGGGACTCCCTAGCTTTAGATGCCAGGGAGAGACCCCAGAAGTTGTGCGTCCCCGAGAAGGGCTCCACTTCCCCCATGGATCTCTGGCATCCTACCAGGGATGGTGGGTAGGAGTTGATTAGGTATTGGACAGGTGTTGGAGAACAGCCTGAACAAACAAGGCATCCCGGCGGGAGTCCTTGTCCAAGCAGTAATGGGCTGTGAAGGTATGAACTGAGGCCCAGGTGGCTGCTTGACAGATGTCGTCGATAGCCACAGAGTGCAGATGAGCCATTGAAGTTGCCATGGCTCTCACATTGTGAGCTGTGACATGGCCCTCCAGAGGAAGATTCTTGCTCTGATAGGCAAAGGCAATACCCTGGGCAATCCATTTAGACAGTGTTCTCTTGGAGACTGGAAGACCCAAATGAGAAGGGTCAAAAGCAACAAAGAGTTGAGAGGACTTTCTATCTTGCTGTGTCCTTTGTAAGTAAAAAGCCAGAGCTCTTTTACAGTCCAGGGTATGAAGATTCCTCTCTGCATTTGATGCATGAGGTCCTGGAAAAAAGACAGGTAGGTAAATCTCCTGGTTGAGAAGAAAAGGCGATACCACCTTAGGCATAAAGTGTGGATGAGTCCTAAGGACTACCTTGTCTTGATGAAACCTTGTATAAGGTGGATTAGCTACTAGTGCTTGCAATTCACTAATGCAGCGTGCTGTGATTGCAATGAGAAAGATAACCTTCCAAGAAAGAAATTTCAAGGAGGTGGTAGCTAAGGGTTCGAAAGGTGGCTTCATGAGCTGCCCAAGAACCAGATTCAAGTCCCATGCCAACGGAGGTGGTCTAATGGGAGGCTTAGTTAGAAGGAGGCCTCTCATGAATCTTGCTATAAGAGGATGAGAGGAAATAGGTTGTCCATTTAGAGGTTTAAGAGAAGCTGCAATAGCACTCAAATGGACTCTTACTGAATTTGTCTTAAGGCCTGCATTAGATAAATGGAGGAGATACTCCAATAAAGATTCTAGATGTATAGCAAGGGGGTTAAGACCCTTTTCTGAACACCAAATAGTGAACCTTTTCCACTTGAAAGCATAAGAACGTCTAGTGAAAGGTTTTCTAGAAGCATAAAGACAATCTTTCACTTGCTGAGAAAGATGAAGATCTTGGAGATCTAGGCCTTCAGCAACCAGGCCCTGAGATGCAGGGACTGGGGAGTGGGATGCCATAACATCCCGTTCTCCTGAGATAGGAGATCTGGAGCAGACCCTAACTCCAGGGAGGGAGCTTGAGAGAGATGTAGAAGCAGAGGGTACCACACTTGCCGTGGCCAATGTGGTGCTATGAGAATCATGTGGCCTCTGTCTCTATGAAGCTTGAAAAGGGTTTGGGGAATTAGGGGAATGGGTGGAAAGGCATACAGGAAGTCTTGACCCCAGTGAAGGAGGAAAGCATTCTTTGCCTGAGCTCCCTGAGCCGGAGCTCTGGAACAGAACCGGGGAAGTTTGGCATTCCACGGACTTGCAAAGAGGTCTATGTCCGGGGCTCCCCAAAGTTGAAAAATATTGGCCACCTGGTCTGCATGCAGAGACCACTCATGTGGAAGGAGAACTTGACTAAGTCTGTCTGCCCAAGAGTTTTGAATGCCTGGAAGATAGACTGCCGGAAGATGAATGTGATGCTGTCTGGAGAGGGCCCACAGTCGCAGAGCTTCGTTGCAAAGCGACAGAGAGACTGTTCCCCCATGTTTGTTCACATAGAACATGGCTACTTGATTGTCCGTATGAATAAGGACTGTTTTGTAGCTGAGCAGGGTGTGGAACACTTGCAGAGCAAGGAAGATTGCTCTGAGCTCCAAGAGATTGATATGTAGACAACTCTCTTGTGGAGTCCAGGTGCCTTGGGTGGAGAGGTCTTGTAGATGAGCTCCCCAACCCATTGGAGAAGCATCTGTTGTAAGAGTTGCTTGGGGCAGGGGTTGCTGAAATGGGGACCCCAGCAACAGGTTTTGAGTGGACTTCCACCACTGGAGAGACCAAATTAGGCGACTTGTATTTGCTATTCTGTCTGACAGGCAACCTGATGCCTGGGTCCATTGAGTGGATAAAGTCCACTGAGCTGCCCTCATGTGAAGGCGAGCATATGGTACCACATGCACAGTGGATGCCATGTGGCCTAGTAACTGTAACATTTCTTGAGTAGTTAAAAAGGGCTTTAGGACTGCTTGAGAGGCTAATTGCACCAAGCGAAGGCAACGGGCTTGGGGAAGGTAGGCCCTTGCCTTTGTGGTATCCAGCAGGGCTCCTATGAACTCTAGAGACTGAGGAGGAGTTAGACTGGATTTTGGGATGTTTATGACCAGCCCTAGATACTGAAGGATACACATTGTGCAATATAGAGAAGTCCTGGCCTCTGACTGTGTTGGAGCTCGAATGAGCAAGTCGTCCAAGTAAGGGAAAACGAATATTCCGAGAGTGCATAGAAATGCTGCTACCACAGCCATGCATTTCGTGAACACCCTTGGTGCAGAGGCCAGACCAAAACGAAGTACCCTGTATTGGTAGTGCTTTCCTTGAAACAGGAACCGAAGGAACCTTCTGTGGGTTGGATGGATGAGAACATGGGTGTACGCATCCTTGAGATCTAGAGAACAAAGCCAATCCTGACTCTGAAGGTATGGAAGCAGAGCTCCGAGAGAAATCATTTTGAATTTCTCCTTGACAAGGAATTTGTTCAATTCTCTGAGATCCAAGATAGTTCTGTATCCCCCCTGTTTTCTTTGGGATAAGAAAATAAGGGGAATAGAAGCTTGTACCCTGTTGATGAAGAGGCACTTCTTCTATTGCCCTTTGGGCAAGAAGGATGGTAACCTCCTGACCTAACAGGTCGATGAGAGAGGTCGGAGAATTGAACTGCTTCACTATTGTGGGAGGGGGCATGCTTGAAAAATTAAGTTTGTACCCCTCTCTTATGATGGAGAGTGTCCAAAGCTCTGCTGTTATTTGCCCCCATCTGAGAGCAAAATGGCATAACCTTCCTGGAATGGTGGACGGTTCTGGTCCCTCCAGAGCCAGAAAGGCTAAGTTCTCTAGCTGAAAGTCAAAGGCCCTGATGAGGATGAGGCTGCTGGGCCGGTTGAGGCCTAACAGCATTTGCTTTCTTCTGTTTGGGTAGTTGCTGACGTTTGGTTGAAAACTGACCTGCAGAAGATGCCTGCTGACCATAAGCAGGATAAAATCTTTTCTTTCTAGAAAAAGGTGTTTTCTTGAACAACTTTTTCCTAACAGGATCAGCAGTAGACTTGGATAGTCTATCCAAAGTGGAATTTTCAGCATCCATTTCATTGGCTTTTTCTTGCCAATCTTTACCAAACAGGTTCTCACCAGTACAAGGGATATTTCCCAATTTATCTTGTACCCAGAGCTCTAAATCAGATGCTTGGAGCCAAGCAATTAGAGGTGCACCTATGGCAATAGCCGAGGTCCTGCTTATACATTCAAAGCAGTCGAAGGCTGCACGGTTGGAGAATTTAGAGACATCTTGGGCATGTTTGAGCCAAGTGAGAAACTCCTGCCTTTTATCCTCAGAGATGAAAGGACTTAAAGTCTGTAGATGATCAGTAACTTCCTTTAGGAACATTCCCATGTAGAGACTATAGGAACTGATTCTTGCAGCAAGCATGGAAGCTTGAAAGACTCTACGTCCAAAAGCATCCAGAGTTCTGCATTCACGTCCTGGAGGATTAGAGGCATGTCTTTTTGCACTTCTAATCCTTCTCATAGCAGATTCCACCACAACAGAGTGGTGAGGAAGCTGAGTTTTATGGAAGCCAGGACAAAGTGGGACACGTTACATAGTATCTAACCTACGAGAATGAGGAGAGGTGGTAAGAGGTGTTTCCCACATCCTCAACATGAGATCATATAGAATCTCATGAATGGGTAGGGTAGCTGCCTCCTTAGGAGTTTTGGGATATTGTAAAATATCCAACTCCTTGGCCCTTGGCTCTGTCTCAGTGGCCACAGTGATGGACAGGCCCCGAGCCACCTCTCGGATGAAGTCTTGGAAAGACATGTCCTCTGGAGGAGACATCCTGCGTTTAGGGGTGGAGGACTCCTGTGGAAGCATCATCGCTGCATCGACAGAACTTTCAGAGTCCTCAGATTCTTCTGAGGAATCGAAGTATCGCCTGTCTGGATGCTCCTGCAGAGCCCGATACCCGTACCGAGCAAAATCGGTATCGGGAATAACCGGTACCGGGGAATCGGTACCAGCGGGCATCGAAGGACAGGGTACCGGCATAGCAGGCATCGATGCCGATGTCGATGCTATCGGTACCGGTTGTGATACCGATACCGATGCCGATGGAGTTGTCTGTCGCGGTACCAAGGGCATTGATGCCACAAGGAAAGCCGCTAGACTGCGTTCTATGGACAGAATTCTCTGGTCCATAGACGCTGCCAATGCCTGGAAGTCGGTACCGGTGGGAACCGCCAGTACCCCAAAGCATGGCACCAGGAGATCTGTCGAGGCCGAGCCATGGAGAACATCCTGGAACCCCGATGATGGTGCTTTGGAAGCTGAAGCCTCCCATCGGGGTAATTTTGCCGGTGCGAATCCTCGAGGGCAACGCCAGAGGCATCTCGATGCTTAGAAGGAGATCTACCCTTTGAGGACTGGCTAGACTTATGTTTAGTTACCTGAGATCCACGGGAAGAAGAAGCAGCCCTGGAGGACGTCGATGCCACCAAAGCCGCATCAGAGGGAAACAGGATACTGAGCTTAGCAGCTCGGTTCTGTCGACCCCTTTTAGACATCATAGCACAGGACACACAATCTGTGATGGAGTGGTCCGGACCTAAACATTTTAAACACCATTCATGGGTGTCGGTGACGGAAATGGTACCGCCACATTTTGTGCACTTTTTAAAACCTGAAGCAGGTTTTTCCATGTTAAGGAAATTTTTGGGGCCTAAGGAGTGGAGGAGTAGCCTAGTGGTTAGAGCACTGGCTTGGTAACCAAGCAACCAGGGTTCAATTCCCACTAGCACTCCTTGTGGCCTTGGGCAAGTCATTTAAACCTCCATTGCCTCGGAAGAAAGGCCTGGCAATCTATTTCCAGTGACACTGCCAAGAAAACCCAGGAGCTTCTGGGTCGCCAGGAGTCAGGACTGACTCGAAGGCACACATTGCATTTTGCAAGGCCCAAAAAAGACGGGTGCACCTGAAGAAAGGAAAAAATGGATAAATTAATTTTTTTAAAAGAAAAGAAATACCAGCGGTACCGGTAGAGCGTCAGGGAAGGCAGACGCGACCACAAAAACAAATAAAGAAATAAGGAAATTCTTCTGCAGTGTCAGGAACATGACCTGCTGGCTCCGCGGAAAAAGAAGAACTGGAGAGAGGCAGTTGGGAAAGGCGGGAAGGCAGCACGCAGGCGCTGTGGGATGCTCGCAAAAGCTTTCTGATTGGACGATGGGGAGTGTTCCTGCGCAGGCTCTGTCGGTACCGACGATACCCATATGTGATGACTAGATTCCTGCTTGTTCCTGGAGATACCCCTAGTAGATGTTGAGAGGATAGAAGGTGGGAAGATTATGCTTCTACCACTAGCCCCTTTAAGAGACTCTCAGGAGCATCAGGTCCTTGGTTAAATGTATCGGCTGCATATAAAATATGAACTGAAATATGAGATTGCAGACCTGCTATTAGTAATCTGTGAACCATCATTAAAATCATCGCTAATACCTGAAGATTGGAGGATGGCGAACGTAGCGCCAATTTTTAAAAAGGGTTCCAGGGGTGATCCGGGAAACTACAGACTGAGCCCGATGTCAGTACCGGGAAAAATGGTAGAAACCATCATAAAGAACAAAATTGCTGAACATGTAGATAGTCATGGCTTAATGGGAGACAGCCAACATGGCTTTAGACAAGGAAAATCTTCTTACTAATCTGTTATGTTTTTTTGAAGGTGTGAATAAACAGGTAGACAAAGGTGAGTCAGTTGATATAGTGTATTTGGACTTTCAGAAAGCCTTTGACAAGGTCCCTCATCAGAGACTTTTGGCAAAACTAAAGAGTCATGGGATAGGAGGCAGTGTACTATTGTGGATCAGGAACTGGTTAAAAGATAGAAAGCAGAGGGTAGGGCTAAATGGCCAATTTTCCCAATGGAGAAAGGTGAATAGTGGGGTACCCCCAGGGATCTGTGCTGGGTCTGCTGCTTTTTGACATATTCATAAATGACTTGGAAAAGGGAATAATGAGTGAGGTTATCAAATTTGCAGTTGACACAAAACTATTTAAAGTTGTTAAAACCCATGAGGATTGTGGAAAATTGCAAGAGGATCTTGATAAATTGGAAGACTGGGCATCAAAATGGCAGATGAAATTTAATGTGGACAAGTGCAAAGTTATGCACCTAGGGAAGAACAACCCAAACTATGGTTACACAATGCAAGGTTCCACATTAGGAACCACCACCCAGGAAAAAGATTCATGCGTCATTGTGGATAACGTATTAAAACCTTCCGGCCAGTGTGCAGCGGCAGCCAAGAGAGCAAACTGAATGCTAGGTATCATAAGGAAAGGAATGGAAAATAAAACAAAGGATATTATAATGCCTCTATATCGTTCCATGGTGAGACTGCACCTTGAATATTATGTGAAATTCTGGTTGCCATATCTTAAAAAGGATATAGCGTTATTAGAAAAGGTTCAGAGAAGAGCCACCAAAATGGTAAAGGGGATAGGAGGATACTCCTATGAAGAAAGGCTAAAAAGGTTAGGGCTCTATAACCAGGAAAAGAGACGGCTGAGGGGAGATATGATTGAAGTCTATAAATTAATGAACGGAGGAACGGGTAAACGTATATCGATTGTTTACGTTATCAGAATATAGAAAGACTAGGGGGACATGCAGTGAAGCTACAGGGTAAACTATTTAAGACTAATAAGAGAAAATATTTTTTCACTCAACGTGTAATCAAACTCTGGAATTTTTTACCGGAGGATGTAGTAAAGGCTGTTAGTGTAGCTGGGTTTAAAAAATGTTTGGACAAGTTCCTAGAGGAAAGGCCCATAAACCATTATTAAAAAGGGACCCAGGATATCAATGCTTGACCCAATACAAGCACTGAGGAACCTATGTCTTTTGGGGAAACTACTAGGTACGTATGACCTAGATTGGCACTGTTGGAAACAGGATACTGGGCTTGATGGACCTTGGTCTGACCCAGTATGGCATATCTTATGCACCCATAACATGGAAAGATTATTATTTGATAAAGTCTCAATCAATACTACTAATCTAATCCATGATGTTCCTAAGCAAAATAAGATCACCTGGTTTCAAGATTATTCTGCCTTAGAATCATTAAACAAAGTTTTGGGTCCAATCCCTATGGAATTCCATACTCTTCATAATTCAAAATTGTCTTTGTTCTGAGATAACAAGATCACAACTGTTTTAGATGAACTGGTGCTAAGGTAAAGCAAGATCCCAGTTAATGGAATGGAAATGGCAAAAGGTCAGATTCCATCAGATCAACTTATAAAAACCTAGGCTACTAAGAATACTGAGGTGATTTAAAAAAAAAGTTAAGAAACCTTTTCTCTAAAATAGAACCAGACCATTAACTGGCCTAGGGTATTGTTTGAGTTTATTTTCAAGCTTATTTCTGAACCAGTGATAACAAGGGCCTAGATCCATCAGTGGCAGTATGTATTCAATTTATATTTTTTTGCAATAAAATATTAGAAAAGAGCTAATTGTGAATATTAGCAGCAATAGTTACTGTATGACTATGCAACTAATCTGCACTGTTCCTAAAATGAACTTGATTTTTCTTTAAAGGCTTCTGTTGAGAAATATTTGAATTGTTTGAAGAATAGCATTCAGTATTTACTTAGAGGGTCATTTACCAATAGTAAGAGTGTGCTAACAGCATTAGCACATGCTATTTGCTACAGGGACATTTTATTCCTATGAGAATTCTGGCAGATAGTGTAAGCTAAGCATTAGTAAACTACTCCCTAGCATTTCGGCAGAGTAAAACTGAGATTGTATATGTGTTACGGGGCTGGGTTGCCTTGAAATTGACATTGACTTGATGGCACACACTTTTCATTCTATGGAATACTTTTTACAGTTTTAACAACTTCTTCTTTAAATAAAAGATACTGAATTTACTAACTCGGTCTAAGCTAAATCCATGCCCCTCTATTTGGATTAAAATACAGATGGTGTTCTTTTAGAAAGGCTTGTCTTGATGATTACTACTTCTCTTGATGAAAGAGTGGTAGCTCATATTTGGAAAGGATCAATTGTAAAATTTCATCATTATATAGTAAATATCAACCAAACTTGAACTTGATTTTTATGAACAAGGTATTTGAAAATGTGGTAGTCTTGCAATTGAGTAATTGTTTGCAGTCATCTGCTTAACATGATGGACTTTTCATCTGGTTTCTAAAGAGAAATTTGGCAGTTTGTTATTCCCTTTTAGATGAGTGATACAAGAATCTCAATAATAGTAGAATTGTGATTATTCCATTAGCTTTTCCTGCTGCCTTTGATATGGTTGACCATATTCTTTTGCTCAGTTGAGTAAGAGCAGCAAGTTTGAGAGGGAAGATGTTAAGTTAGTTCTTATCTCTTGAGAATATATCCCAGAGGGTGACTGATCATTTTTATTCCGCTCTTTGGTCGTCGTCGTCGTCGTCATCATCATCAAATGGGTCCTCACAGGGGACCATTTATTCACATTCTCTTTTTAATATTTTTATTGTACCATTTTGTACCCTGCTTCTGCAGCTGGCCATTTGCTATCACTTATTTGATAATGATGTTCAGGTTATTTGTCCTAATAAGAATGGTGGACTAGAGGAACAGGTGACTATTAATCAAAGGCTGACTGATATCTTTTTATGACTTGAGAAGAATTCTCTGCCTTTAAACTGTAAGATTGTAGTTTTATAATCTAGATCAAAATCTCTCTATAAAATTGAAAGGGAGCGGATCTTGTGGTCAATTATTCAGTAAGAGATTTGGGGATATAGCTTGAGTCAAATTTTTCTATGCAAATCAGATTTCAAGTCTTACAAAACCTTTCATCGACTTTTGGGCTGAGACTGAAAAACGCTCATCTGGACAGCTGCACTTGCTATCTGTATATTGCCACTGAAAATCATTACTGAACTCCCCATGGGCAATGCATGGGCAGTCCCAGAAATTACTCAGAAACCAGTGATATTCAGTCCACTATCTGGATAGATTTTGGACAGCAAAAAGCTGCCCTAAAGTTATCCAGACAGACTATCACCATTATAACACTGCTACTGACTGCATTATATGTATATTTAGCGCCACCTATCAGATAGCTAAGCTGAATATATGTTTATTTCATTTAAATGCCATGACTGACTTTTTTAAAATGATGACCATAGTAGTTAAATATTGACCTGGTTGAGCTTTTAGAAAAATTAGAGCATATTTAGCCTTAAATGACTTACAAATGATTGTATAGGGTTTGATTAGTTTACGACTTGACTACTGAAATACTGTGTTAAACAGGGTTAACAAAGAAGCTCAAGAAAAGACTAAAGTTTATATAAAACAAGGTGGCTATGTTAACCTGGAACTAAAAGCTAAAGACTCAATGATAACAATGATGAAAAAAACTTTACTGGTAACCTATAGGGGCATGTTTACTAAAGGATTTAACACATGCTAATAAAGTTAACGCACATTAAGAACCCAGAACCATTTTATTTCTATGGATACAGTGTCACTTAATGTGCGTTAATTTCATTAACGAACGTTAATCTTTAGTAAACATACCCCATAGACTATTGGATTAAGTTTAAGATACAGATGATTGTTTTCAAAGATTTGAATGGTGTAGCATCTTTGTACTTAACTAAATGTGTGTACACAATATTCTATCATGGCCACTTCACTTATCACAGAAGGATCTTCTTGTAGTTCTTAAGTTTCACAAAATATTTGTTGTAAAACCTAGAGAATCTCCTAAAAAATGTTAGGCTGATGTCTGACTAGTAGCTGTTTTGCAAATAAGTGAAAGCCTGACCATTTTCTGCAGATTTCAGTTAGAGTAATTGTTTAGTAAACATCCTCTTTACTAACGTTTGCTAAGGGTTAGCACTTAACGTGCATTTGGAGCCAACAATAATGTGCAATAAGGTGAAAACAGACCTTACCTGCTAATTTTCTTTCCTTGAGTCCCTCCAGTCCAGTCCAGACTCATGGGTTATGCCTCCTCACCAGCAGATGGAGACTGAGAATGGCAGGCTTTGATGATGTCATCATATAAGGGCTCTGTGCATCACTTATCTGGCAATATTCTAGTAACACAACAGACTCCAACAGAAGACAAATTTGAAATCAATCTTATATAAGAACTATTAAACTACCTTTAGTAACTTTGAATGAACCGCATACAGAATGAAAAACTTATCGAGACTTTGAAACAGTAGACATTCCACTCTATAAAGAGCCACAGGATACTGAATCCTCAGAAGGAACTCGGACACCATTGCCCTACAAAGAGGTGCAAGCCCATCAATCCACCACACAACACTCACTTGGGGAAACTTCCCGAATATCTGGGCTCCCTGCACTGAAAGCTGAGAAACTATATGGAAGGGACTGGAAGGACTCAAGGAAAGAAAATTAGCAGGTAAGGTCTAATTTCACCTTCCATATCGTCCCTGTAGTCCAATCCAGACACATGGGATGTACCACAGTAGTACTTACTAATGGGAAGGACCCGCAAGACTGGCCTGCAAAACACAGGCCCCAAATGGCGCCTCTTCCTTAGTGAGCACATCGAGGTGATAATGCCACACAAAGATATGCACAAATGACCAAGTAGCTGTTTTACAGATAGCCATAGGCACGAGACTATCCTATGCCCAGGATGTTGCTTGTGTACTGGTGAAATGGGCATGCAGCCCAAGAGGTATCGGTCACTGCTTTAGCAAATAGACTGAAACAATGGCCTCCTTCAGCCAACGCACTATGGAGGCTTTCGAGGCCTCTTCCCCTTTCCATGGACCCCCGAACAGGACAAAGAGGTGGTTCAATTTTCGAAAGGATTCTATTCGCTTTAAACAACAGCGTAGTGCCCTGTGGGTATCAAGCAACTGCAACTGCCGATCCTCCAAGTCATTCCCTGACCCCAAGAGAACCCAGAGTGAAACCGGCTAATTAAGATGAAAACTAGACGGCCCCGGTGAGACGGACTTGGAGGCAGCTTAATATTTTCTGGGGCCGCGATTGGAAAGTGTCGAGTTGGCTGACGGTGCAGGGTAACCTTTGTTTCCCCTCCGGTTTGGATGCCGCGGCATTTCGTGTTTGGGCTGAGAGGGGTATTTGCAATCTGGGTCATGTTGTTGGTCCTAGTGGGAAATGTAAATCGTTTGTCTCTTTACGTCAGGAATATGAATTGGGGACTAAACACTATTTTGCCTATATGCAGATCTCTCACTATGTGGCTTCCCTCCCTGCAGCAGAGCTGAGCAGTGATCGTTCTTTGCAGATTTTGGAGTTTTTTAGCTTGGGTGCGGAGGAGGCGCCATCTATTAGTGTGTTGAATCGGCGATTCGAGACCCTTCATCCGGGTCCAGACTATAGTGTTGTGGAGAGGGCTTGGGCTGACGAGATGGGGCGAGAGATCCCCTCGGGCACTGTTCTCCTGGCTCTTCGGCGGATCGGGAATCTTGTCGACGGCGTACGATGGAGGGAAATGCAGTTTAAGTCTATTACCCGTGTATTTTTGTCGCCTCGGCAGGCCTTTCGATGCCACTTGACTTTGGATGGGAGCTGCCCGCGGTGTTCTTCCCCCCTGGCAACGTTGCTGCATATGTGGTGGGACTGCAAGGTTATCCGCCCGTACTGGCTGCGAATCTGCTCGTTTATGATGCACATCTTGGAACAGCAAGTAGCCTGGGACGCCCCCTTTGTAGTCTTGGATCACCTGAAGGCCAACCGTCCCAAAGGGAAATGGGAAAGGTGGTTAGTGCGTAAGGCTTGTCTGGTGGGTAAGGGGCCTCTCTTACGTAAATGGCGGGAGCAATGCCCTCCGTCCTTTTGGGAATGGCGGAATTCCTTTCATCAATTGATGCTTATGGAGGGTAGGGGAGCCAGGGGTAATCCCAAACGATGGACCTGCTTTCAGCTGACCTGGGAACCCTACATTCAGGTCCTGAGCCCCCGATGCCGCAATCTTATTCTCCAGCAGGGGAGTTAGGGAGTAGCTCCTGTTTGAATGGCATGGATGGCATCAGCCATTTGAGGTTTTTTCCGGGGTCCTGAGCATGGCGGGGTGGGGGGAGGAGGGTGGGGGGATAGGGAGCGGGTGGGGAGTTATGTCATTGATAAAAATGCACCTGTAATTGTGAGTGTCCTCCGCTTGGGGATAAGAATCAATCCCGGCGGGCGGCTGTTACCTATTGCATTAGATATGTTTCACGGTGTTTATAAATAAAGTTTGTGATAAGGAAGCTTATCATAGCTCAGGAAGGAGCTATAGAAAAGGTGAAGTGACTCTGAACAAGCAACCTGTCAGTTCTGGTAGAAATAAGAAAACAGAATTTTCCCATAAAAGACTACCAGTCCCAGAATGCACCAGGTTTCCAACAGCCATTAGAGGAGCTGAAGTGGGGAAACGTGTGTTCAATCAGGAGGACTATGAGGTAATCCCTAAGCACTCATCTCAAAGGGCAGGGCCTGATTCAGCACAGCTGCGCTGTATTAGGGAGGAGCACTCATCCAAGCAGAATAAGAGTAGAGTTTATTCTACAGATGACCATCTTCATGATCACCTTGGATATCCAGAGAAGGATCATCAGTTTCATCTGAAGGATCATCAGAAGCAGAAGCCAAACCGGATGGACAGAGAGGGAAAGAGACCCTTTGGAAGAAGGAAGAGAAAAGCCTTTGAGAGGTCTAGAAGAGTCCAAAGCAGTACGTATACTGGGAGGCATTTCAAGGGCCAACATACACCATTGGACTGGGGAAAGCCAGAGGAATGGTGCTGCAGAGCTAGGAATCTCCAGACGCTACCTGTGAGGGAGACGGCTGCACGTGGAAGGGACCCTAAGACCCGTGCCAGAAGGTATGTGAAGAGAGATCCAGTGTCCAGGGATCTGGATTGGAAGGCTGGACATAAGAACTGGACTACATACTGGCCAGGCTATATAGAGAGGAACTCTAACAGCAATGGAAGCTCAGGTATGAACACTGATCTATGCCCTAGCTATAACGTTGAAAGACAGCAGGGAAACAAGTATTCTCCTGAAAGTGCTCCATTGAGAGATTCATCTGTGCCAATCCATGATATTGAACCCATGCTTGTTGAACAAGGGGGAATAATAGCAGATGAAGATCCTGTTTATATGGACTGCTCTCTATCTAAACTCCGTTGGTAACTTTCTGTTACAAAGTACAGCAACCATCACAAAGAAATATAAACTTGTTCTTTAATCTACTCAGAAAAGCTCCTGAAGCAGGATTTGACCCACACAGTAGAAAGCAAGCCAGCTAAGGGGTTTCAGCTGGATAACTGCTAGCAATTAAGCCTTACCTAATTGCTTGTGAGTTAGGAGAGAATCACTTCTGAATCTATGTGGGAAGTAATCAGAAGTTAACCTGAAAAGAACAGTTTGTTTCTTGCTTTGTGGCTTTTCATTTGTTGTTTCCTGATTTTTACTTTGTTTTTCCAAGTTAACACTGAAAGCAAGTTACCTGATTTATGTGCTACCAAGCATATCTGTGTTGGGAGAAATAACCCCATAAATAAATATCTTATTGGCTTTACCCAAGAGCACAACTAAATTATTGTCAGCAGCTGTGTCTGGTGTGAATGAACTACATTGCCCACAATACCTTGCAAATCATATAGATATATGCACTTGCCAAGACTGTGAAGATTCTCACCCAGGCAGCCGTCTGACAAGGTCTATAAAAAAAAAAAAGATGAAAACTAGACATGACCTTCGGAAGAAAGGCAGACACTGTCCGTAACACCATTTTCGCCTTAGAAATCGCAAGGAACGATTCCCTATAAAATAACACCTGAAACTCTGAGATATGACGAGCTGAGCAGATCACTACCAAAAAAACTGCCTTTAAGGTAAAATCCTTAAGTAACGAATGCTCGACAACTAGAAGGGGGGGTTCTGTTAAGGACGACAAGACCAAAGTGAGGTCCCATGGTGGGACGCCATGGTAGATGGACCTGCTTAAAAGCTCGGAGAAAATGCACCACATCCGGGTCAGCCGCTACTGAAACACTTTGCACCTGACAATATTAACAAGCCAGGGCTGCCACCTGGACCTGCAGAGAATTCAAGGGCAAGCCCTCATGCAAAGAGGACAGAACATCCGGGACCGAGGCAGAGAGTGCTCAAATCTCTCTGTCAGCACATCAGCTCTCAAACACTTTCCAGACTCTAACATATGACAACGATGGAGAGCGTTTCTGCGCCCAAAGTAATATGGCTATTACTTGAGTAGCCTTTCTTTCTCAACCTAGCCCTCTCAAGAGTCAAACCATAAGTGAGAATCAATCCACTCGAAGCATGCGAATCAGACCCTGCGACAAAAGATTGGTTCTTATTGGAAGCTGCCACAGTATGCCCTTCCAAGAGCCGGATTAGATCTGCATACCAAGGTCTCCACAGCCAGTCCGGTGTTACCAGAATCACTTGACCCTGACACAATTCTCATCTTTGAAGCAGGTGCCCGATCAGCGGCCATAGAGGAAAAAAAGAGAAGACCTATCTTTGAACAAGGCTGAGCTAGCACATCGAGATCCTCGAACATCCTTTCGCACAGCCGGCTGAAGAAGCGGCCTACTTTGGCATTGGCAGCTGACACCATTAGATTCATAACCAGAAGGCACCAGGATCGCATTATGCTGCGGAAAATCAAGTCTTCCAGTGTCCATTCCCCTGGATCTAATTGATCCCTCCTGAGAAAATCAGCTTGCATGTTTTCCTTTCTGCCCACGTGCGATGCCGAAAGAGCTAGGAGATTCTTCTCAGCCTATCCCAGGAGCAGATTCACTTCTTCTGCCAAACTTGTGCTTCCTGTATCTCCCTGTCGACTGATACAGGCCAAAGTGGTGGCGTTTCTGAAAAGACCCTCATTACTTACTTCTGCAGAAGAGAGAAAAAGTACTGAAGACTAGGAAAACTGTCAGAATCTCCAAACGATTTATACTCCAGGTCGCCTCCTCTTGTGTCCATCGAATTTGAGTGACCTGTGCCAGGCAATGTGCTCCTCATCCTGGTTACTCTCATCCACTCGGGCATCTCCAATGGAGTGGAGGAGTGGCCTAGTGGTTGGGGCAAGGTACTTCAGGCTGGAAGGTCAGGGGTTCAAATCCCACTAGAGGACAGCAACCTTGGGCCAGAAGGACTGGGGTTTCTAGTCCCACAGGTGCTCCTTGTGGTCTTGGGCAAGCCACTTAACCCTCCATAGCCCATGTTCCCTGTAAAATAGTTATCTCCAAGTTATAATGCCCTGTTCAATGTAATTTCAGTTTGTTCAATGTATATGTGTATATATATATATATATATATATATGTATATATATATATGTATGTATGTGTGTATGTGTATATATATTTTTATGTGTGTATACACATCTATATATATATATATCTGTAAATAGTTTATTCTGTTATGTTCTGTTCACATTGTTAGAATTATATTATGACGTTCCTTGTAAATTTATATTCGGTTAATTATACTAACATTGACGTTCCTTGTAAAACAACTTGCGTTGTCAAGTGTTAAGTTTTGTTCTCTGTAAACCGCAACTGATCTGTGGAAGATGCGGTATATAAATGTGTATAAAATAAATAAATAAAAATAAATAAACCGCACTGATGCAGTATAGCGCGGTATATAAGAGAATGTAAATAAATAAATAAAAATGGCATCCCTGCTGTTAATTATATGTAATTCAAAAATCATTGGAGGCTCAGCTGCACCTCCTTTGGACATGCCAAGCGTCTCGAGAGCGAGTGCTTCTGAGGTGACCACTGAATCAGTAAGAACTGCTGTAGTGGGCACATATGAAATTTTGCCCAAGGCACAAAGTTCAAGTGTGCTGCCATGGAGCCCAGGAGTTGAAGGTAATGCAATACCGATGGTGACTGTCCACAAGAACTGCTGGATTTGTTCCTGCATCTTCCCAGCTCTTTCTGGAAGGAGAGACACTAGGCCCCTTCCCATATCAATTTTCCAAGGGTTGCAGAGCAGAGATGGTGTCCACCTATCCAAGAAGGGTAAATTAAAGTACTGCCTTAAATAACAAGAGGACAGAATATTGGTGAACTGTTGTCTCTTTTAGTTACATCTGCCCACATGGGTACATATTGTGCCTGTGGTGTATCTCTACAGCACAAGGGGGTGAATGGAGACATCCTATGTCAGATAAACTAATTAGAGCACAGATACTTCTCGTACTGCATTTGTTATTTATGTGATCATTTGCTCAGGACCTTTGGTATATGTGGGCAGGACAAGATGTCCTGTCCAACTCAGACTGAACATTTCAGTAGAATGACTAATGGGGTGGTATCAGCTCCCATGGCTGCTCATTTTTTTATTTTTATTTTATATTTATACATTTTAACAATGAATCAAGCATAACACTTGTACAGTAATAGACATTGTAGAAAAAATTAAGAAGTACATAACATCAAGAAAAATTAAACAATGCTATTGGTAGTCCCCAAAATGAGGGAGAGAAGTCGAAAACTATTACAGAGGCCAGGAACATCCCCCGCAAAAGAAATAGAAGTAAATTTTTAAAGAAATACCAGAGGGTACACAGGGAACCAAGCAGAATCATTAATGGTGGGGTACTGCTAAAGAGGAGAAGAAGTTACAATGCGAGCACTGATGAAAGAAGACAAGTCCTCGGGCTGAAAAAAGACATACTTATGTGACTGAAAAACAACACCACATTTACAGGGATAGCGAAGGACAAATGTAGCGCCCATACGAGTAACCCCAGGACGCAAAATTAAGAAAGATTTGCACCTGCGCTGCGTTTCTCTGGAGACATCCGGGAACATTCCTATTTTTTTACCCCAAAACAAGCTATTACGCAATTTAAAATAAAGCTTGAGAAGCCAGTCTCTATCAGATGGTAATGCCAAGGAAACAATCAGTGTAGAAACTGCAAGTTCTTCGTCCTTAGGCGTCTGAAGGAGCGCTGATACATCTAATAAGCTCATCTCTGGAAGACCAACCGCTTTCTCCCCAGTTTTCCGACCAGAAGGTAGAAAATACGCTTTGGTGATAGAAGGAATTAAATCTGGTGTAACCTTCAAAGATTCTTGTAGATACCTTTTAAAAAGGTCAATCGGAGAAGCCAAAGGCACCATAGGAAAATTAAGAAGACGAATATTCGAGGATCTAGCAGCGTTCTCCAATACTTCCAACTTCAGCCTCATCGCCGTATTATCCCTAATTAAGGAGTCAGTTACGTCTGAAATTTGTGAAACAGTCTGAGTATTCATAATAACTTGTGTTTTAAGCTCAGTAACCTCAGCAAAAAGATTAGAAGATAAAACTTCTAAATTAGAGACCCGAGTCCCGGCCAAAAGCAATTGTTGACTCACCATAGTAGCTAGTCCAGAAATGGCCTCCCAAATGCTATCCAGAGATACAACTGAAGGACGCGTCAAGACAAACATCCGTGGCGTTTCTGGATCTGATACTAAAGTCCGAGGGCTGCTTTTCCCAACAGATTCACAAGCTCCTGATCCAGCAGCAGTGCCTTCCAAACTTTGAACAACCGCCGAGAGATTCACTGCTGCAGATGTAACCAGCTGCTCTCCGGAGTCCACTACACCAGAGCCCCGCTCACCATTCCACCAACTCCAGGAACTGAGGGGGAAACGGCCGCACTCACTGGAGAGGGACCTGGCAGCCTCGGAGGTGAAGGCGGAAACCGACCACCGGGGGAGAGAGTCACATCCGGGGCAGAAGAAGCTGAAGAATCCTGAGCCGGCGACTCCAAGCCCCCTCTAATCTCCCCTATTTGCTGCTCGGTAAGCTGGACATATCGGTCCATCGGCCCGGTACACACAGAAGGAGAGGGTTTTGCAGAGGAAGGCTCAGCGGGGAGAGCCCGGTGCTTGCCCTTTCTCTTAGGCATCCCAGCTCAACAGATCCCTGTCGCCATCTTGGAATTCAGACCACTCCCCCCAGGAGACCGGCTGCTCATTTTTTGCAATTCAACATGCAGCTATGGACTTTGCCTGGAGAATAACTGATTAAGTACCACTGAGTTCGAGAAATGGAGATAGGGAACAGCTGCTTAATTAAAAGGAGCAGCAGTGGATTTTCCAAATTGATACTGTTTCTCCTAATGGCCTCAATAATGAGCCCGAGCGGGCATCTGCTTTGTAATTTTTGTAATGAAAGTGATTTATGGGTGATGACGTCATAATTTGGTCAGCTTGGTTAAATACTCCAGAGAACTGTGCTGAATTACTATGCCTTCCCCTGATGCAGAACAACATCAAAACAAATTCATGTCGGGAAAATGTGAACAGACTTCAGATAATCATTAAATGTTGCGATGAGAAGTTATGATTAACTTTCTAAATTATGATGTTCTATGCAAGTTAACAATTATGAACCTATAATTGAGACTGAAGGGCGATATAAGGTTACACGAGATGGTGAGTCTTAAATGAGAGGCTCTTTTATATCTCTTGACCCTGTAACTCTGAGGTTCATTTATATAAAAATTTCTTCTTTTATTTTGGGGCTCTCTGGTGGAATGCATAAATGATGGAGTTGAGTTTTTGATCTGTGGGATCTGTTTATTTTGAATGCTCATAAGCAATGCCATGCCGCTCCTCTGTTTTTTCAGCACCATTGGCTCCCTTTATTTTATCAGACACAATTTAAGCTTCCAGTTTCTGGCTCATAGAGCTCTTCATCCTTCCACCATATCTTGCTTCCTTGACTATTACTACCCATCTTGTGCTGTTCACTTTGAGTACTAACACCTTCTGTGGCCTGCACAAGCGAGAATCCAGAAGGTAAGCTGTTTATTTCTTTATGGCCTCTCACTGTGGAACACCTTAACCCCTGGCCTTGCATTCTGAGCTTTTGCATAAGAAGTTCAGAGCAGATTTAAAAACCCATTTGTTTTTACCTGCCTTTGTAGCACTGTTGCCTCCGACTGCACTGGGAGATGAACTGCGCGTGGATCAGTAGATCAGCAGAATACCAACCTTTAAATGATCCTTTTGAACTTTCTCTTCTATCCTGTCATATGGTTTGTAGTTCCTTTTAGTTGGATAACTGGCCTGTAAACCGCTCTGGCAAAGGGCAGTATAGCAAGTGTTAATAACTAACTAATCTAAAACCTAACCTTACTGACTGAGCCATTTTTTTGTGCCAAAAGCCCATTTAAATACATGGGGAAACACGATGTAAGTTTTTAAGGACGACAACTCGGCGCTTTAAGCTTGCTATGAAAAGGTTAGTAAACATGGTATATAATTCTTTAGAAATATAATTCCAAAGGACTTTTTGATATATATGGTTTCAAAGCTTGTAACTATCCTTCAGATACGCCATAAATAGAAATATAGCTTGTGACGTAGAAGCCCACACAGAACCTATGCAAATAGATAGAAAGGAGGAATTTACCTTTGAAACTGTTAGTCAGCCAGCATATACAGCTCATGAGAAACAGGGAAAGAGAGGAGCAGAGCTGACACACCTAAGCTCTGACGTAGCAGCAAGCTCAGAGCTTGATTACACTCACCTGGGCAAGAAAGCCGAGTCAGCCTGCAGGAAACGGAGAGATAAAAGCCGGAGAGTAGCTCCAGCAAAGGAGTGCTGTGATTCCCCAGAGAGAAGGGAGTGCTGTGATTCCCCAGAGAGAAGCAGTAGGCGTGTCAGAGAAGCAGGAAGCAGCAAAGGCGAAGCCGCAGAGAAACGTGGCTGGAAAGGCACACAGACTACAGGCAGCTGGAGGTCCTGTGAGGAACCAGGTTGCAGCTCAGAGAGAGAAGCCAGGGCAGCAGAAGGAAGGAAGGCACACCCTGTGGCTAGGAACCTACCTGGACCAAGAGAGGAGGGAGTCTCCCAGACCTCACTGCCAGAGGAGAGGCTTCAGCATTCATACAGGTGGGAGCCTAGCACTATAATAAGGAAAGCCAGAAGTTCTGTTCGGAACAGAGGGCCAGGGCACTGCTCAACACAAGAAGTGTCAGCAGAAAGTTATAAAGGAGTTCCTGATAACTGGCGGGAACAAAAGGTGAGCCGGGGAAGAAACACTACAGCTACAGGTACTTTTAAACCTCACTGTATGGAACTGTGTTCTTATGAGATACCCGAGTTCTCAGCGAGGGTTTTTTCCAGAGACAGCAGTAAAGGTCTGAAGCCAAACCCCACACACACTGAATGTGAGGATATGCAATGGGAGTGTAGCCCTAGTGAACCTGAATATGCTCCTATGGATTGTACGCTATGCCTTGCAGACAACATTGAGTCTTTATGCTAAGTTTTGTATATAGCAAAGGAAAAAAAGATATTTTTCTTTCAGAAGTTGTTGTTGTTTTCCATGTTTTGTTTTGCACTTAAAAATCCTTTGGGAAGCGGTGAAAAGTGCTTGATTTACCCCATCTTTCCAGGCAGAACTGGTGCGGGAAGTGACAGTTTCTAGGAGTGATGTCGGTGAGGAAGAAACTGGCAAAATTCAAGTCCTCATATGCGGAGGGAGCGGAGAAGCAGGCCCGGGACCAGCCTGACCGCGTGGCCTCAGGCGAGGACTCCGATGAGGAGCCGGATAGGGCTGAGGAGACTTGCACTCGCGGAGATATGTGGGGCTGGATGCGATCCCTGCGAAAGGAAATTATTGCTACCCGGGGAGAGCTTAAGGAAACCCTATCTGGCATCCAGGCTGATATTCGAGACTTAGGCCACAGAGTGGAGGTGTTGGAAGAGCAGGCCGACCAACTGGCTGAGCGGGACACGGACATAGAGGCGTCTATGAAGGGCTTGCAGGAAGAGCAGCTTAGCCTTAAAGATAAGCTAGACGACCTCGAGAACCGTTCCCGTAGAAATAATGTACGCCTGCGAGGTGTTCCGGAGATGGAGGCCTATGTGGATGCTGTGGCGGTAATTCAAACAGTCTGCCAATATCTACTGAGGGGCGACAATGGTGAGGTAGAAGTGCCCGAGATTTCGGTGGAAAGAGCGCATCGGGCGCTGGGCCCGGTACGCAACGGGAAGCCGCGTGATATCGTGGCTTGCTTGACCTCTTTTGCAGTGAAGGAGAAGATCATGCGGACGGCGGCGGCCCGTAGGAGCTTTATGTGGGACGGCCAGTCCGTGGAACTGTACTATGACTTGTCCGCAGGCACTTTGCAACGACGCCGGGATATGCGACCGGTGGCCCAATATCTACGGAATGAGAATATGAAATATAGATGGCTCTTCCCCTTTGCGATGTTGCTGGACGTTAATGGCCGAAGCTTTCGGGTTCGAGGGGAGGAGGAAGCCTGGAAAGTTTTGCGGCAAGAGGGGGCCCCCGTCTACCTGATCAGGCTAAGAAACCAGTGCCGGAAGGACATAAAGGGGGGACCTCCAGATGGGAACGTAAGCCCTCAAAGGGACAGCGTTTGCAGAGGAAGGCGGGAGAGCCTGGCCAAGGAGACTTAGAGAGAGCCTCGCCGGTTCGGACCACCTGAATGCTTCCTGGACAGTGTGGGGGTTATGGTTAGTCTTGGAAGCAGGCCTGTGGCTTGCCTTTGGTGACTGTGTTCATCCTTTCAAATTGGAGGACCTTTGGGGGGGGGAGGACCCTCTGAACGAACTTTGTTCCTAGAGGAAAATGCAAGGGGGGGTGGGGGGGAGAGTTATTGGAAGGGTTGTTGAGGGTTACTGTTGTGGGATATTTATAAGAGTTGTATTTTGTGTGCTTTATGGGGGAGCGGGGGGGGATTTGTTTAATGATGCTTGATGTTAATATTGGCTTATTGGAGGGAGGGGGGTAGGGATGTTGTGTAAGGGATCGATGCCAGGAGGGGTGGGGAATAGCGTTCACGGGTGGGTTTCTTCCTCGATGATAGGCAGAGTGGAGCTCTGCGTGAGGGGTAGGGGGAGGGGGGAGGGATGGGGGGAGGGGGGAGGGGTGGGTTGGGGGGGAGGGGGAGGCCTTGCAGAAGCATGTTGGGGGTAGCCTTGTGGCCTGATTGAGGTTATGGCTGGTGTGAAGGTGGGGAGTCTGAATGTTAGGGGATTGAACTCCCCTCAGAAACGGAAGCTGCTTTGGAAAGAGGCCCGTGAGTGTCGGTGGCAGGTGGTGTTTGTGCAGGAGACCCATTTGCGTGCGTGTGATGAGCGATTGATGGGGGGGGGCTCCTTTCAGGGGTTTTTTGCAGCGGAGGGGGGCGGCCGGAGGAGGGCTGGAGTTGGTATCCTGATTCGGAATGATGTGCCCTTCATTACTGGGAAGGTGTTCCGGAAGAGTGATGGGAGAGCAGTGGGGGTAGTAGGGGAATTGGGGGGAGAATTAGTAACTTTTCTTTCAGTGTACGGGCCAAATGTGGCACAGGGTGCATTTTGGGAAGAGCTGGGGGGGTGGATGGCAGGGAAGGTTCAGGGTAGGCTCTTGGTGGGGGGGGATTGTAACCTTGCCCTTGATGGGAGGAAGGGGAAGGGTGATGGGGGGAATCTTGGGTTAAAGCGGTTTCAGGAGTGGATGCAGGCGTATGGGGTGGAGGACCTATGGAGGTTGGCCCACCCATCTGCCAAAGATTTTACTTACTATTCGGCGGTGCATGCGTCATATAGCAGAATTGATTACCTCCTGGGTGACGCTTATTGGAAGGAAGTGCTGGACGAGATTTCTATTGGGGTGGCCACCTGGTCGGACCATGCTCCGGTGGGGGAGGCGTTTGGCCCTCCCAGGGAGCCTGAGCACAGACGATTCTGGAGGCTAAATGATTATCTTATACAGGGGGAGGCGGCGAAGATACGGCTTCGGGAGGTGATTCAGGACTATCTGGCCAACAATGATACGGGGGAAGTGTCCACAGGGGTACTCTGGGATGGGCTGAAGGCGGTCGTGCGGGGTCATCTGGTCCAGTTGGGAGCGCAGCGGAAGAAAGCGCGAGCCCTGGAGGAGAGCCGTCTTAAGGAACGGCTGGAGCGCCTGGAGCAGGCCCACAAACGGAGCGGGGGTGTGTGCGGCTGAGGGGACAACTTGAGGAGGTCCGCAGGCAATTAAATAGCCTCCAGCTGGAGCAGATCTCCCGCCAACTTGATTGGGCCAGGCAGCGCTACTATGAGTTTGATAACAAAGCGGGGCGTCTCCTAGCAACTAGGCTTGCTTCCCAGCGGCAGCGGAGGACTATTGTAAAAATTAAGGGACCGTGTGACAGATTGTTGTTCAAAAATGGCGCCATTAGGGAGAGGTTCCGGTCCTATTATGAGGCTTTATATACCGCGGACTCCCCAGGGGATGAGGAGGAGCTCCGGCAGTATCTGTGGAATGAGGGGAAGGGCAGTGCGCGGCTGGAGAGTTCCATGGGGGAAGGGTTGGAGGGGGAGGTCACTCTTGACGAAGTGCAGGGGGCTATCAAGGCTTTGGTAGCGGGCAAGGCCCCTGGTGTTGATGGATTCTCAGGGCTCTTCTACGAATCCTTTGTGGCTGAGTTGGGCCCCCTGATGGTGAGAGTGTTTAATGCAGTCTTGCAGGGGGAGGATCTCCCGACATCAATGCGCCAGGCGGCAATAGTCGTACTCCCTAAGCCCGGGAAGGACCCGGCTGTGTGTGGTTCGTATCGACCCATTTCACTTCTGAACATTGATGTCAAGATTTTGGCCAAGGTGCTGGCACTGCGACTAGGGCCGTGTATGCCGGGGCTTATTCACCCAGACCAGTCTGGGTTTATTATGGGACGGCAACCGGCGGATGGGGTGCGGCGAGTTCTCCAATTGGGTTGGTTGGCTAGGCAGGAACATCAGAAGGCCATGTTTCTTTCAATTGATGCCGAGAAGGCATTTGATAGAGTAAATATTGATTTCCTTATGTCAGTCTTGGAGTATATTGGCCTGGGTACTAACTTTCGGGCGTGGATTAGGGCGCTGTATACGGCTCCAGAGGCGACCGTCTGTCTCAATGGGGGATACTCCGATTTTTTCGTTTGGGCCGGGGGACCCGACAGGGATGCCCCTTGTCCCCGCTTCTTTTTGCATTGGTCATGGAGCCTCTGGCGGCTCGGATCCGCTCGGTGGTCGATATCCACGGGATAGTGGTGGGAGACTCAGAGCACAAGATGGCCCTGTTTGCTGACGACTTGATGTTTTCACTGACTCAGCCGCTGGTTTCTTTGCCGTGCCTCATGCGGGAGTTGGGGGCCTACGGGACCTTCTCGGGCTTCAAGGTCAATTGGGACAAGACTGAGGCCATGTCCTTGATGCTTTCCCCCAGGTGGTGGCGAGCTTGAGGGCTTCGTTCCCATTTCGTTGGGTGAGTACTTCACTTAGATATCTGGGGGTACAAATCACGGCGCACCCACTTCGGTTGTATGGGGCAAACTACCCGCCCTTGTTCGGGCAGTTGCGAAAGGATATGGGGCGTTGGAAAGGGGTGGAGTTGTCCTGGTTGGGCAGGATTGCGGTGCTGAAAATGAATTTGCTGCCTCGCCTCCTATATGCCTTTCAGACGCTCCCGGTGGGAGTGGGAGCTAGGGACCTTAGGCTGTTGCAAAGCCAGATTTTTGCTTTTGTTTGGGGGAGTGGCCGGCCGCGGGTGAGTCGGAGGGTGTTATATGCCACTCGCGAGAGGGGTGGGCTGGGGGTTCCTGATGTGGCTAGATACTATGCAGCGGCCCAGTTGCGGCAGGTCTTTGAGTGGCGGGACCTGGGTGAGCCCTACAAGCGATTCCGGGAAGTAGAGCAATATTGGGCGGAGACGATTCCTCTGCGATACTTGCCATGGATTTGGGATAAGCTGCCCGAGGGCAGATGGAGGGATAACCCCTATATATGGCATTTACTCATGCAATGGCGGAAGGCTAGGAGGAAGCTCTGTCCAGGCGCCAGTTTCTCGTTGATGGGGCCGTTGAGGGGGACTGTGGGTTTTATCCCCGGCAGGGAAGGGGTTTTTCTAAGGTGGGAGAGGTTGGGACTAGATACCTTTGATAAGTTTCTGGAGGCGGGAGAATTTATCCCCTTCCCGGATCTTAGAGTGAAATATCAGCTGAAGGGAGGTGATTTTTACGCATATATGCAGGTTCTGCATTTTCTAGCTACTAAATTAACGCCAGAACTCCGTGAGGGGGCACAAGATGTTCGGGAAGGGCTCTGGCGATGTTGGGATAGTTCCAGGGGGCTAATAACCCAATTGTACCGGGGCTTAGGGGGGGGGACTTGGGGGAAGTTTAAGCATCACCTTGACTGGGAGCGGGACCTGGGCCGGGAGTTGGATGAGCAGGAGTGGCAGCGTGTGCATTTGAATATTGGCCGGCAGGCGTTGTCGGTAGCAATCCGGGAGACATCCTATAAATTGCTCTATAGATGGTATTATACACCTTCGAGGTTGCATAGGATGTTTCCGGGAGTGTCTGATAGGTGCTGGCGGGGGTGTGGTGAGGAGGGGTCCTTTATTCATGTGTGGTGGGAGTGTCCCCGGGTTAGAGCATATTGGGAGGCAGTGCAGGAATGTCTCCGGAACACCTTTGGGAGGGGAGTGGAAGTGGATATGGGTCTTGGGTTGCTGGGGATTTGGCCTGCACGGAGTGCTCGGGTGGCGGAACGTCCTATACGGGCATGTATCCAGGCCGTCCGCAGTGAGATCGCTCGGGCCTGGAAGCAGGTGGACCTTCCGAGCCTGGCACTATGGCGGTGCCGACTGCGGCGGATAGTTTTGATGGAGCAGCTAACAGCGCTTAGGCGCCAGCAATATGAGAAATTTACTGGTCTTTGGTCACCTCTATTGAAATTTCTTAAGGATGGCTAGGCCTCTGGGGGGGGGGGCTTGTTGAACTGCTGGGTAAAGTTGATGATGTTAGGGGTTATACTGTTCTGGGGCTTCCAGCTTTGTATGCTATCTATGCTTTTGGATGTTATGGGGGGGGGAGGAGGGAGGATAACTGAAAATGGGTGTGTTTTGAAGGCATGCTACTCCATATAGGGTGTAGGAGATTGTACTGTATATACTGTTTCCTGTTTACTTGCTTTGGATATTGTGATCTGTAGTTGGATTTGTGCTAATAAAAATTTAAATATTAAAAAAAAAATTAAAAAAAAATCCTTTGGGAAGGGGAATAAATGCCTTGTTATGTTTTGCCTTGAGCACTCGACTTACGACTATTATTTGCTAACAGAAGATATCAGGGTAACCCCAACCTTCGCACCCTAGGCGAAGGCCTGGCACCCGTTTACAAGCTTTGATGTATATCAAAGGATCATTTACTGTTCAAATCTATGAGAATTTTTAATCTCCTAGGGACTAGACCACTTTTATAGTTTGTGACTATTATTGATACTGAGCACATTGCTCACAGTATTACCACCACACTGCCAAATTCCAAGTTTTAAGTTCACAAATAATTTTTTAATTATAATATATAGGATGCTACATTACTTACATAAGTTATAGTTCTATTAGGACGCTATAAGCATAGTTACACACCTGTAACAGGTGTTCTCTGAGGACAGCAGGAATCAGTCCTCACATATGCGTGACGTTGGCACCGACGGAGCCCTCGCAGAAGCATCCCTCCAGCTTTCAAAGAAAACCTTTGAGAGATGCCACCACGCATGTGTGGTCCCCTTCCCGTCCAAGGATGCCATCTTGCTCAGTCAGATGACACAGCTCAAAGACAGCAAAATAAGTTGGTAAAGGAGCAACTCCAACGGGAGGAAGGAGAATTGTGAGGATTAATTCCTGCTGTCCCCGGAGAACGCCTGTTACAGGTGAGTAACTATGCTTTCTCCGGGAACAAGCTGAAAGTCAGTACTCACATATGGGACTCCCCAGCTACAGGCTACCGAAAGATCATAGCAAAAATAGAGGCTCCCTCACAGGGAGCCACAAGCAGCAGCAAAGGCGTCAGTGTCCATAGACGACAGTAGGACCTCTGCATCTGATGAAACCAGCACTCCGGTAGCCCGAACACAGAAGGGTCAGAGGGTAGCAGTTGCCTAAACCCAAAAAAGGTTACGGAGCATAGCCTGGCCGAAGTCACTGTCCCATCGGGACTCTCTTTCCAAGCAGTAAAGAGCTGCAAAGGTATGGAATGAAGACCAGGTGGCGGCCTGGCAAATGTCCACCATCAGAACAGAATGCAAGTTTGCCACCGAGGCCGCTATGGCCTTGACACGATACATCATGACGAAGCCTTCCAGTGGGAGCCCCACCTGCTCATAGGCGAGGGAGATACAGTCCGCCACCCAGGTAGGCAGCGTACGCTTTGTTACCGCCTCCCCCAGCCTGCTGGGGTCGTACGAGATTAAAATCTGAGAAGCTTTGCGGTGGCCCTGAATGTGTTGAATATCAGAACATAAGAACATAAGATATGCCATACTGGGTCAGACCAAGGTCCATCAAGTCCAGTATTCTGTTTCCAACAGTGGCCAATCTAGGTCATATGTACCTAGCAGTTTCCCCAAGGGACACAGGTTCCACAATGCTTGTATTGGTTCAAGCATTGATATCCTGGGTCCCTTCTTAATAATGGTTTATGGACCTTTCCTCCAGGAACTTGTCCAAACCTTTTTTAAACCCAGCTACACTAATAGCCTTTACTACATCCTCTGGTAACAAATTCCAGAGTTTGATTACACGTTGAGTGAAAAAATATTTTCTTTTATTAGTCTTAAATAGTTTACCCTGTAGCTTCATTGCATGTCCCCTAGTCTTTCTATATTCTGATAAGGTAAACAATCGATCTACGTTTACCCGTTCCACTCCGTTCATTAATTTATAGACTTCTATCATATCTCCCCTCAACCGTCTCTTTTCCAGGTTAAAGAGCCCTAACCTTTTTAGCCTTTCTTCATAGGAGTATCCTTCCATCCCCTTTACCATTTTGGTGGCTCTTCTCTGAACCTGTTCTAAAATCGCTATATCCTTTTTAAGATACGGCGACCAGAATTGCACACAATATTCAAGGTGCGGTCTCACCATGGAACGATATAGAGGCATTATAATATCTTTTGTTTTATTTTCCATTCCTTTCCTTATCATACCTAGCATTCTATTTGCTCTCTTGGCCGCTGCTGCACACTGGGCCGAGGGTTTTAACATGGTATCCACAATGACGCCTAAATCTTTTTCCTGGGTGGTGGTTCCTAATGTGGAACCTTGCATCATGTAACCATAGTTTGGGTTGTTCTTCCCTAGGTGCATAACCTTGCACTTGTCCACATTAAATTTCATCTGCCATTTTGATGCCCAGTCTTCCAATTTATCAAGATCCTCTTGCAATTTTCCACAATCCTCTTGGGTTTTAACAACTTTAAATAGTTTTGTGTCATCTGCAAATTTGATAACCTCACTTGTTATTCCACTTTCCAGGTCATTTATGAATATGTCAAAAAGCAGCGGACCCAGCACAGATCCCTGGGGTACACCACTATTCACCTTTCTCCATTGGGAAAATTGGCCATTTAGCCCTACCCTCTGCTTTCTATCTTTTAACCAGTTCCTGATCCACAATAGTACACTGCCTCCTATCCCATGACTCTTTAGTTTTGCCAAAAGTCTCTGATGAGGGACCTTGTCAAAGGCTTTCTGAAAGTCCAGATACACAATATCAACCGACTCACCTTTGTCCACCTGATTATTCACTCCTTCAAAAAAACATAACAGATTAGTAAGACAAGATCTTCCTTGTCTAAAGCCATGTTGGCTGTCTCCCTTTAGGTCATGACTATCTACATGCTGAGTAATTTTATTCTTTATGATGGTTTCTACCATTTTTTCCGGTACTGATGTCAGGCTCACCGGTCTGTAGTTTCCCGGATCACCTCTGGAACCCTTTTTAAAAATTGGTGTTACATTGGCGATCCTCCAATCTTCAGGTATTAGAGATGATTTTAATGTTAGTTCACAGATTACTAATAGCAGGTCTGCAATCTCATATTTCAGTTCTTTCAACACCCTTGGATGTATACCATCCAGCCCAGGTGATTTGCTACTCTTAAGTTTATCTAATAGTTGTAAGACATCTTCCCGATGTATCGATATTTCCTTCAATTCTTCCGCACCTTTAAATACCACTTCAGTCATGGGTAACATCCCTACATCTTCCTCAGTAAAGACCGAAGCAAAGAATTAATTCAGTCTCTCTGCTATCGCCTTGTCGCCTCTTAGTGCTCCTTTAACCCCTTTATCATCTAATGGACCAACTGACTCTCTCACAGGTTTCTTGCTACGAATGTACTTGAAAAGGTCTTTACTTCGCATTTTTGCTTCCGCAGCAAGCTTCTTCTCAAATTCTCCCTTTGCCTGCCTTATCAATGCCTTGCATTTGACTTGCCAGTGCTTGTGCTGTTTCCAGGTTTCGTCGTTTGGCTCTTTTTTCCATTTCCTGAAAGATGCTTTTTTGGCAACAGCCGCCTCTCTGACCTCATCTTTAAACCATGCTGGCAGTTTTTTGGACTTCCTTCCACTTTTCTTAAAGCGTGGAATACAGCTGGTCTGGGCTTCCAAGATAGTATTTTTCAACAACAGCCAAGCCTGATGTACGTCTTTAACCTTTGCAACTGCTCCTTTTAGTTTTTTCCTAACTGTTTTCCTCATTTTATCATAGTCTCCCTTTCGAAAGTTAAAAGGTAGTACTGTGGATTTCCTTACTATCCCTCCTTCACTAATTAAATCAAAGGCGATCATGCTATGATCACTATTGCCAAGTGGCCCCAACATCCTTATCTCTTGCACTAGATCTGGAGGACAAAGCCTTTTTACAGTCCAATATGTGAAGGACTGTCTCCGCCTGACTGGAGTGAGGTCTTGGAAATAAGGTAGGGAGCACCATTTTCTGGATGAGATGGAAGGGCGATGCAACCTTCAGCAGGAATTTCAGGTGCGTGCGAAGCACCACTCTGTTCTTGTAGAACCTGGTATAAGGCGCCTCTGTCACAAGGGCCTGAAGCTCGCTAACTCTGCGAGCGGAGATGAGCGCAACCAGGAAAGCCACCTTCTAAGAGAGGTAGCGAAGGTGGCAGGTAGACAGAGGCTCGAAGGATGGATGAGTGAGCTGCCCCAACACCACGTTGAGATCCCATTTGGTTGCCGGAAGGCGAACCAGGGAGCTTCAATAAGAGCAGGCCTTGAAGAAAACGGGTCACCAAAGGCTGTGCCGAGAGGTGCTTACCATCCACCGGATGGTAGTGTGCCGCCAGGGCTCTAAGCTGCACTCGGACAGAATTAGACTTGAGCCCAGATTGAGAGGGGTGGGAGAAGGTACTGTAACACCAGTCCCACTGGGCAGGAGAACGGGTCAGCCCCGTGCGCGGCTCATCAAGCCGAGAACCTGCGTCATTTGAGGGTGTAAGCCTTCCAAGTAGAGGCCTTGCGAGAGGCCAGCAGAATTTCTTCCACCTCAACCAAAAGGTTGAAAGGGGTCAGAGTTACCCTCTCATTAGCTGGGGTGCAGAAGAGAAGCCCCTCCTGAGACAGGAGTCCCGGGGCGGACCCCAAGTGGATGGGTGTCTCCACCATCAACAAGAGGAGCAGCAGGAACCACGGTTGCCTGGGCCACCGAGGAGCTATCAGGATGAGAGAGGCCCTGTTGCGGAGGGTCTTGAACAAGGTCTTGGCGATCAGTGGCATCAGAGGGAAGACGTACATGAGGCCTTCCAACCATCAGACAAGAAACATGTCCCCCGCCTCCCTGGAGGAGTGGGCCTGCTGGAACAGAAGCGGAGCAACTGGAAGTTGACCGGGCTGGCGAACAGGTCCTTCATGGGTTCCCCTCGGAGCCGGAAAAGCCGACTGGCTACCCTGGGGTCCAGTTGCTGCTCGTGTGGCTGGAGGACTCTGCTTAGCCTGTCGGCCAGAAGGTTGTCATGGCCTGGCAGAAACACAGACCGCAGAAGGATACCCTGTTGGACTGCATACGAGCTGAGGACCAGTGCCTCCTGACAAAGGATACGAGACCCCGTACCCCCCTATTTGTTCATGTAGAACATTGCCACCTAGTTGTCCGTTTGGACCAGCACTGACTGGTCATGCAGATGGTGGCAGAAGACTCACAGGGCTAAGTATATGGCTCGGAGCTCAGGAGGTTGATCTGCTGATAGCTCTCGTTTGGTGACCAGTTGCCCTGGGTGCGGAGCTCCCCACAGTGGGCTCCCCAGCCGAGAGGGAGGCATCTGTGGTGAGGATTCTAGTGAGGCTCTGGGCCTGAAAAGGCATGCCCGCTTCAAGACGCTGGAGAGACTGCCACAAGACCAGGGAGTATGCCAGTTGGCGGGTTACAGAGACTTTGTTTAGGGGGCGACCCGTGGCCTGAGATCACTGGTCCCGGAGACACCACTGCACCGCCCTCATGTGGAGACAAGTGTCTGGGGTGAAGAATGTACATAGTTTTCCCCAGTTACTTCCAAGTTGATCTCCCTGTTTATTGTAAATACAACTCAAAGTTCCTTGTGTTGTATAGTTGATGTTAAATGTAAACCGCTCTGATCTAAAATAGAGCGGTATAGAAGAACTGTTAAATAAATAAATAAGTGGATGGTGGAGGCCATGTGCCCGAGGAGGCGCAGAAGCAGCCGGGGGCACCGAGGGACAGTACTGTATGATTCGTGCCAGAGTCCTGAAACAGTCGGCTCGGTCTCTGGGCAAGATGGCCTTCGACTGGAGAGTGTTGAGCTTCGCCCTGATGAACTCCAGACAATGTGTCGGGAGGAGGTAAGACTTGGGGTAGTTTAAGTCAAACCCCAAGGGTTGCAGGACCTGGATGGTGCATGCGGTGGCATGCAGCAACTCTGAGGCCGTGCCTCCCTTTATGAGTCAGTCATCCAGGTAGGGGAAGATAAAGACCCCTTGGAGGCGGAGGAAGGCGGCCACGACTGGCAGGCATTTTGTGAACACTCTTGGGGCCGAGGCCAAGGGAGCACCCTGTACTGAAAATGCCTGCCCCTCCACTATAAACTGCAGGTACTCCCTGTGGTTGGGGTGAATGAGAATGTGAGTATAAGCATCCTTGAGGTCTAGGGAGCAAAGCCAATCTCCCTGCTGGAGGTATGGCAGCAATGTTCCAAGGGAGAGCATCTTAAACTTCTCCCTCACCAGGAATTTGTTGAGATTGCGCAGGTCAAGGATGGGCCTTAGGCCCCTGTCCTTTTTGGCATGAGGAAGTACCTGTAGTAGAACCCCTTGCCCTTGAGAAGATGGGACACTGGTTCCACCGCTTTGTCCTCAAGAAGACTTGCTAACTCCTTCAGTAGTAGGTCTTGGTGGAGGGGAGACCTGAAGGGCTCTCCCGGGAAATAAGGGGGAGGTGTCTGCGTCAGGTGGAGGAGATAACCCTCTCTGACTACCAGAAGTGCCCAGGAGTCGGTGGTGATGGTCCACCACCTCTGGGCATAGAGGGCCAGACGTCCCCCTGTAGGCTGCTGATTTCCTTGGGGTAGAGAGGCTATGCTCAAGGAGTCAAAAATTCCCCCCTGGCTGGGCAGGAGCCGGCACCTGGGGTTTTGGAGCCTTCTGCTTATGGACCCATGCCCATGTCCCTCGGCCTGCTGACCCTGTTGGGGAGCTGAGGAGGCCTGAAAAGGTGGGTACTTTCTGTAAGCAGCTCCCTTTCTTGTGTAAAAGGACTTTTTATCTGAGCCCTTCAGTCGGGGAGGGGCAGTGGTCTTTTTGGAGAGAATTGTCCTTGTCATGAATTCGGTCTCCAGCTCGGCAGCCTTGTCGGTCATGGGTTTGCCAAAAAGGTTCCCTTCTTGGCAGGGGACATCGACCAATTTGTCCTGAACCCACTGCTTGAGATCAGACAACTGTAGCCAAGCCTGGCGCCAGCAACCGATGCCCGCCACCATTACTCGAGCCGACGACTCCAACCCATCATAGGCCGCTCGAGACATGAATTTGGAGCATACACGGACTGCCTTGGCCAGGTTCCTGAACCGCTGCAAGGGTTCCTCGGAGAAACCAGCTGAGAACCCGGTGAATTCCTTCGCCAGGACTCTCAGGTACATGTCCATGTACAGCTGGGTAGGCCTGGATGTGATCGATGAGCACTGAGCCCTGGTGGTACTTTCTGCCGAGGGCATCCAGGGTGCGGGTCTCCCTGCTGAGGGGCACCGAGGAGTGCGTCTTTTGGCTTTTCAGCCGACGCATGGCCAACTCCACCACCATGGAGGCATGCGGCAGTTGTGACTTTTGAAAGCCCGGGCTCCGGCAGACTCGATACATCAAGTCAAGCCCTTTGCTCACCACTGGTACCAAAGCTGGTGTCTCCCACATGCAGAGCATCAAACATTCCAGGATGGGAGAAATGGGCACTGTAAGCGATTCCCTTGGAGGAGCCTCGTACTGGAGGATTTCCAACTCCAGCACATAAGCAATACCATCAAAGCTATATATTTCAAGCTTAAGATGCTACGTCACCTAAGACCAATGCTGGCACATGAAGATTACCGGACAGTATTCCAAGCCCTGTTACTTCCTCACTTCGATTATGCGAACATCATTCTACACGGGATCCCCAAGAGATCCCTAAACCAGTTGCAGCTTGCAATGAATGCCGCGGCACGTGTCCTCTGCGGAGTCTCAAGGAGAGACCATATCACCCCTACTTTAAAGGACCTTCACTGGCTACCAATAGAAGTCAGAATCACCTACAAGGTACTACTCATTATGTTTAAAGCCATCAATAAGATATCCCCCTCGTCTATCATGGCACTCATTACCCATACCCCCGATAATAGGTCAAGAAGGTCAATAGGTGCTAACACACTGGTAACCCCGATCAAAGTGACGAAATGCACGCAAACAACCAGAAACAGGGCATTCTCTTTCTATGCTCCAAGGTAATGGAATAATCTCCCATCCAACATCATATCAATGATCTCTCACAATTCAGGAAAGCCATAAAACTCCATGTATTCCTATCATACTACTCGCAATCCAACTGTTCCCCTACACCTTGCACAAACACAACCACCCAACAGCTTTAAGAATGTAAAAGCGACACTAGTAAGCTGTCATTGTTCAGATGTAAATAGTTCAATGTTATGAATCCCAGTTACTACGTCCTGTTTGATGTAAGCATAAGGCACTTCCCCGCCTTGTGTAAAATTGTTAACTGTAAACCGCACTGATGTCAAATAGCGCAGTATAGAAAAGCTAGAAATAATTAAATAAAATAAATAAACTCATCTGCCAGAGGGTCCTCTTCCACCTCAGTAGGGAATGCCAGGGCTTTTGACATAGCCTTGATGAAATCAAAGAAGCTCATATCCTCCGGCAGGGACCGCCATAGAGGCTCCAAGATGGGACAGTCAGATGGGACGTTGCAGTGGCGACGGGTATCGGGGGACGCCTTGGGGCCCCCAAAGCCCTGTGGCCGGTGCCTGGCATACTTGCCGGGAATGACCGCAGTCCCGTCGAGCAGGACTCGGATCGCGACCTCAGCCTCCAGGGATGTCTTGGACGTCGAGGGCCCGGTGGTCGGGGCAGTTTAACCGGTCTTGCCGGACAACAGCACCCACTGCTGGTCCAAGAAGACAGACAAACTGCGTTCCAGGGCCGCCATCCTGGACTCCAGACCAGAAGGCTGTGCAGTCTTCGGCATGGGCACCGAAGGACTCGGGCCCGACGCCAGCTCCCCCAAAGGGGAATCCTCGACTTGAATGGTGTCTGGGGACCGAAGTCGGTCCACGGTGGATCCTTTCGAGGTCCTCTGTAGGCCGCTCCCTCTCCGAAGCCTTGGACGAACGTCTCAAACTCTGGGACTGGGTCCAAGGGGCATCCGGCTAGTCGGAACTGTCCAAGGAAGCCGCCTTCGAGGGTTTCTTCTTCTTCCTGGGTTCCCTCAAGGGAGACCCATTTTATGAGGACCCATGATGGAGCTCGGATTTGTGAGGTTCTGCCCGAGATGTTGAGGCCTCAGATGAGGCCCTGGCTTTCGAAAGCACCGGGCACTCAGGAAAAACATTATCGTGCTGCTGCTACTGGCTCTTGAGGGCCTTACTGGACATCCTTTTGCAGAGACCACAGGCTGCCGGGATGTGGTTTGGCCAGAAACAGAGGAGACAGAAGTCATGTGTGTCAATCAAAGACATCATTTTAGAGCACCAATCACACTTCTTAAAGCCACTGGTAGCCACGGGGCAAAAAGAACCCCTGTGAGATTGAAGACTTTCCGAGCTGCCAGTGGGAGAAAAGGGGCACGAAGACACCAGGAAAAGAAAAGAACGAAAAACTACAAAAACAGATTGAACTCGACGCCAAGGCAACATGATCGGTGGCGGGAAGAGTACCGGTGCAATACCAGAGATGAGTATGAAACTCTGAGAGAAAAATCAACTTTTTCCAGGAACAAGACAGACAAACGTCTGAAGGACTCCGCGGAAAAAAGGAGATTGAGCAAGATGGCACCCTTGGGCGGGAAGGGGACTATGCATACGTGGTGGCATCTCCCAAAGGCTTTCTTTGAAAGCTGATGGGATTTATTTTATTTATTTATTTAGTATACATTTGTATACCGCTACTTCCAGCGATCAGCAGCGGTTTTGATTACAGATTGGAAATTGTCAAATCATGACAGGAAATTTTTGAGGTATAAACACATTGATTAGACAGGAAAGCACAGGGATGCTTCTGCGAAGGCTCTGTCGGTGCCAACGTCAGCCATATGTGAGGACTGGCTTTCTGCTAGTTCCCGGAGAACAACACTATATCTTCTGATCCTGAACCCTCTCCTCTGGAAAAAATTTTCCCGTTACACAGCTACAAACGCAGATATTTTTATGATCCTGATTATATATGAAATTTCTTTCAGATATTGTGAATTTACCACAGCATAAGCAATCCAGGTCAACAAACTCATCAGGTACAGATTTATTATATTTTTGTCTGGTTTCTTCACCGCATATTTACTTTATGCGCCTGTCAATGTGAAATGGTTTAATAGCATAGATATAATATTCTCAACTGCCTCATCACACACCCTCATCTCATTTTGAAAGCATCATTATATGTTTTAACATTTTTATTGTTTCAAAGTTTGTGTTATCTATTATTAATTTATATGGATGTTTTAAGATATGGAATCTTTTATTGATATTATTTAAATGGTTTCCTTTATCTTTTGATGTTTTTATTGTTTTAATTTGTTACAAATAACTCTGTTTTTTAGGCCAGAACCCCTGACAAAGGCTGTGCTGAAACACGGCTGTATTGGGTAGTACCTCTAGTCTTCTGCAATAAAGCGCAAGTTACTCACCTGTAACAGGTATTCTCCAAAGACAGCAGAAATCAGTCCTCACATATCGGCGACATCGGAGCCCCCACAGAAGCATCTCCCCAGCTTTCAAAGAAAACCTTTGGGAGATGCCCCCATGCATGCGTGATCCCCTTCCCACCCAAGGGTGCCATCTTAGTCAGATGACAGCTAGAGCAGTCAAAAGAAGATGGCAAAAATTGTACAGCAACTCCAAGGAGAGGAGGGAAGGTTGTGAGGACCGATTCCTGCTATCCCTGGAGAACACCTGTTACAGGTAACTATGCTTTCTCCAGGAACAAGCAGAAGTCGGTCCATACATATGGGACTCCCTAACTAAAGGCTACCGAGAATCTGTAGAAAAACACGGCCTAGCCATAAACAGCCACAAGCGAATCTGAGGAAAGACATTAAGGACCCCAGTGTCCAGGGAGAACCATCGCTCTGGTAGCCTGAACAAGAAATGTCAGATGGTGGGAGTTGCCTAAACCCCAAACAGATTATGGAGTACGGCCTGGCTGATGGAGCTGTCCTGTCAGGACGCCCTCTACAGGCAGTAGTGAGCTGCAAAGGTGTGAACTGAGGACCAGGTGGCGGCCAGGCAGATGTCGGCCATACGACAAAGTCTAGGCTTGCAACCAAAGTCTCCATAGCCTTGACGTTGTGCGTCGTGACCCGGCGCTCCAACGAGAGCCCAGCCTGATCATGGGTGAAGGCAATGTAGTCCGCCACCCAGGTGAACAGTTTCCCTTAGTAACAGCCTCCTCCACTCGATTGGGGTCATAGGAAATGAAAAGCAGCGAGCCTTTGCGGTGGCCCTGGGTACATTGCAGGTAGAAGGACAGGGAACTCTTACAATCCAGAGTTTGGAGAACGCCGCCGCCTTGTCGGCATGGGGCCGTGGAAAGAAAGTGGGAACCACCACCTCCTGGTTGAGGTGGAAGGCAGATACCACCTTCGAAAGGAATTTAGGATGGGTACGAAGCACAACCCTATTCTTGTAGAACCTGGTGTAAGGTAGCTCAGCCACCAAGGCCTGAAACGCGCTGACTCTGCGGGAAGAGGTGAGAGCCACCAGAAAGATGATCTTCCAGGAGAGAACGTAAATGGCAGGTAGACAGAGGTTCAAAAGGTAGCTTGGTGAGCTGCGTCAGGACCACGTTGAGGTCCAACTCTGCTAGGGGTGGGTGGATGGGAGACTTAGCGAGCAGAAGGCCCTACATAAATCAGGTAATGAGGGGCTGCTCAGAAAGAGATTTGCCTTCTATGGACTGATGGTGCGCCAAAGGCATGCTCAGCTGTACTTTGACAGAGATGGACTTGAGTCTGGTTTGCAAAAGGTGAAGCAAGTACTGCAGCACCGTGTGCACCTGGCAAGAGAACAGCTCAACCCACTGCTCTACACACCATACTGAGAGTCTCTGCCATTTGAAGGCATAGGCCCGTCTCGTCGAGTTCTTATGAGGGACTAGGAGGACTTCCTCCACCTCCCTTGGGAGGCTGAAGGGTGTTAAGGTTACCCATTCAGCAGCCATGCTGTTAACGACAGGGACCCAAGGTTGGGATGAACCCCAAATGCTGCAGGACCTTGTTGGTGTGGGCCAAGGCATGATGCACCTCATTGGCCTTGTCTCCCTTTACAAGTCAGTCGTCCAGGTATGGGAAGATGAAGGACCCTTGGAGACGGAGGTAAGCGACCACCACCGCCAAGCATTTGGTGAAGACTCTTGGTGTGGAGGCTATGCTGAAGGGTAGTACCCTTTACTGGTAGTGGTCACCCCCAACCATGAACCTTAAGTACTGCTTGTGATTGGGATGAAAAAGGATGTGTAAGCATCCTTTAGGTCTAAGGAGTATAGCCAATCTCCCTGTTGGAGGTAGGGCAGCAATGTTCCAAGGGATAGCAACTTGAACGTCTTCCGCACAAGAAAGGTTTCGCAAGTCCAAAATGAGCCTTAAGCTCCCTGTTCTTTTTGGGACCAGAAAATAACAGGAGTAGAACCTCTTGATCCAGAGGTGGAGGAGTACTGGTTCCATGACTCCATCTCTGATGAGGCCTGCGAGTTCCTGCTGTAGCAAGGCCTGGTGCAGAGGAGTCCAAGGGGGATATCCTGGAAAGAAAGGGGAGGCATCTGGTCCAAGTGAAAGAGGTAGCCTTCTCTGACCAACTGGAGGGCCCAGGCGTTGGTTATTGCTGGCCACGGATAGGCAAAGTGGATCAGACCACCCCCCGCTTTGACAGATGCTCCCCCCAGGGAGAAGAGGCTATGCTCAGGGAGTCAAAACCCCGACCCAGCCTGGACATAAGCCAGTGTTTGGGGCTTAGAGCCCTTAGGCTGCGTTGGCCTTGGCCCACTCCTTTGCCTGGTAACCCCACTGCAGAATCTGGGGGGGCCTGGTATTGTGGATAGCCTCAGTAAGGCTGGCCTTTTCTGTGAAAAGGGGTCCTCTTCCCATACGGTTTCTTCTTGGGAAGGGTGGAGATCTTCCAGAAGAGCAGAGTCCTTGTGATGAACTCGGTCTCAATCTCTGCCGCCTTATCCTCCATCGATTTGGCAAAGAAGTTTTCACCTAGACAGTGGACATCAAGGAGTTTCTCCTGGACCCATTGCTCAAGGTCCAATGCCTGGAGCCAGGCCTGGCGTCAGGCACCGATGCCCGCGACAGCCACCCTCACGTTAGACTCGAAGCCATCGTAGGTGGCTCGAGACATATACTTCAATCACTCCCCAAAGCACTTCATGAAGGATTCAAATTGCTGGAGCTGATCTCCACTGAGACCCCCTGAGAAAGCTGTGAGTTCTTTTGTTAGGTCTCGGAGATACATGCCGATATAAAACTGGTAGACTTGGATTCGGCAACCCAGCTTCGAGCCATGGTAGTATTTGCGCCAAAGGGTGTCAAGGTTGTGGGACTCCCCGCCCAGGAGCATGGAGGAGTGAGTCTTTGGGCTTTTCTGCTGACACATGATCGACTCTACCACAACAGATGTGTGAGGGAGTTGCGTTTTCCAAAAGCCAGGGCCCCGCTGCACCTTGAACATGGTATCGAGGCGTCAGCTAACTACTGAGGAAGATGAAGTGATGTTACCCATGATTGAAGTAGTATTTAAAGGTGATACTATAGAAGAATGGAAGAAAATGATACACCAGGAAGATGTATTACAATTATTTGATAAACTGAAGAGTAGCAAATCACCTGGACCAGATGGTATACATACATGGGTGTTGAAAGAACTAATATATGAGATTGCAAAGCTGCTATTAGTAATCTGTGAACTATCATTAAAATCATCTGTAATACCTGAAGTTTGGAAGATGGCCAATGTAACACCAATTTTTAAGAAGGGTTCCAGGGGTGATCCAGAAAACTACAGACCGGTAAGCCTGACATCAGTTCTGGGAAAAATGGTAGAAACCATCATAAAGAACAAAATTACTAAACATGTAGATAGTCATGGCTTAATGGGAGACAGCCAATGTGGCTTTAGACAAGGAAGAGCTTGTCTTACTAATCTTATGTTTTCTTGAAGGTACACAAAGGTGAGTCGGTTGATATAGTGTATCCTATTGTGGATCAGGAACTGATTAAGAAATAGAAAGCAGAGGGTAGGGCTTAAATGGCCAATTTTCCCAAAGGAAAAAGGTGAATAGTGGAGTACCCCAGGGATCTATGCTGGGTCCGCTGCTTTTTAACATATTTATAAATGACCTGGAAATGGGAATAAGGAGTGAGGTTATCAAATTTGCAGATGACAGAAAACTATTTAAAGTTGTTAAAACCCATGAGGATTGTGGAAAATTGCAAGAGGATCTTGATAAATTGGAAGACTGGGCATCCAAATGGCAGATGAAATTTAATGTGGACAAGTGCAAAGTTATGCACCTAGGAAAGAAAAACCCAAACTATGGTTACATGATGCAAGGTTCTACATTAGGAACCACCACCCAGGAAAAACGATTTAGGTGTTATCGTGGAATACATGTTCAAACCCTCTGCCCAGTGTGCAGCAGCGCCAAGAGAGCAAATAGAATGCTAGGTATCATAAGGAAAGGAATGGAAAATAAAACAAAGGATATTATTATGCCTCTGTATCGTTCCATGGTGAGACCACACCTTGACTATTGTGTGCAATTCTCGTCGCTGTATCTTAAAAAGGATAAAGCGTTATTAGAAAAGGTACAGAGAAGAGCCACCAAAATGGTAAATGGGATGAAAGGATACCCCTATGAAGAGAGGCTAAAAAGGTTAGGGCTCTTCAACCTGGAAAAGAGACGGTTGAGGGGAGATATGATAGAGATCAATAAATTAATGAATGGAGTAGAACAGGTAAACGTAGATCGATTGTTTACGTCATCAGAATATAGAAAGACTAGGGGACATGCAATGAAGCTACAGGGTAATCTATTTAAGACCAATAAGAGAAAATATTTTTTCACTCAATGTGTAATCAAACTCTGGAATTTGTTACCGGAGGAAGTAGTAAAAGCTGCTAGTGTAGTTGGGTTTAAAAAAAGGTTTGGACAAGTTCCTGGAGGAAAGGTTCATAAACCATTATTAGAAGGGACCCGGGATATCACTGCTTGACCCAATACAAGCATTGTGGAATCTGTGTCTTTTGGGGAAATTGCTAGGTACTTATGACCTAGATTGGCCACTGCTGGAAACAGGATACTGGGCTTGATGAACCTTGGTCTGACCCAGTATGGCATATCTTATGTTCTTATGACGCCGGTGTCTCCCACATCCGAAGGAGTCGTCAGCCGAGGATGGTGGGGACAGGGACTGCCAGGGCCACCTTAGGTGGAGCCTCATACTGGAGGATTTCCAGCTCCTCCATGTGAGAGTTTTCCTCCGACTCCGTGGTGAGAGAAGGATTTCACCATGTCCCGGACAAAATTGAGGAACGATGTTCCCTCGGGGGGGACTGGCGCCACTACTCCGGGGGGAGACGGGTTCGAGGGGAGATCAGTTTGAAGGGAGATCACGGTGTTTACGCATATCCGGGGTAGCCTCGTCCTCAGAGTCCCAATCTGAGTAGTCGATCAAGGACTCGAGGCCGGATGGCGCCTGAGGTGTTGGGCTCGGATCGGGTCTTTGGTGACCCACAGCAGCTGCTTGGCCGGAGCCACAAGCGCTTGCTGGGGAGTATCTCATTCCCAAGGAATGGAAGTGGGATCAAGACCCCCACCAAGGATCTGCTCGAGGCTCAGGGCTGTCGAAAATTGTCTTGGCGGCCCGGGGAGTCCTCAATAATGAAGTACCTACGGTCTCGGCGCGAATACTGGTGGGGCCGGGCATCAATGCTTGCTGCAAGGCAAAGAAGACAGTGACACTGCGTTCCAATGCCATAATCCTTGTTTCCCATTCAGGAGTTGCATCCTTCAACGCGGACACTGGGGTGATCAGGTCCAGTGTCAGTGAGGAGAGGAGTCTGCAATTGGAAAGGCCTCGGGGGATCGTGACCCATCACCGGAGGCCTCAGCGTCTGTTCTTGGCACCTTCGCTGCCCGATCCTGCTCTGACTCCTCAGTTACCCTCTGGTGACTGTGGGACCTGGCATGGGACTTGCCGTGTGTGTCCAATTCCCAGGATGAGGTCCTCGAGGATTTCTTCTTCTTCTTTTATCTTTATTCAGCTTTTAATATACCGCTCAACACACAAGCATTAAAACACTGCTTGGAAAAGGAAATAGAACGCCATAGCTTAGACAGAAAAGGGATAGAAAGCTGAGCACATTGAGCGGAAAGAGAGCAGGGAAGGAGAAGAATCAGGGAGTATCAATGTGGGGGAGAGGAAGGAGGAGAGGCAGGAGGGGGAAGATCAAACGCAGTAGAGAAAAGGTGATTTTTTTAAAATTGATTTGAAGCTAATGAAGAAAAGTGAGGGAGGGAGTTTCAGAGTTTAGGGCCAAGAAAAAAGAAAGCAGAGCTGCGGGTGGATTCCAGGTATGCTTGAGATGAGCAACCCTTTTCGGACCGATCGGGTGCCACGGAGGCTTTACACAACTCCAAGGATCCATGCAAGGCCTTAGATCGCGAGGCTACCAGGGATACTGGGGCAGAATCTGACCTATGGAAGATGTTGTCTTGCTTCTGCCGACAACTTTGAATGGCCTTTGCAGACATCTTTTTGCATAGGGCGCAAGCCTCTGGGTCACGGTCAGCACCTAGACACCGGAGGCAGCAGTCGCATGTATCGGTTAGGGACATGTTCTTTGCGCACCAATCATACTTTCTGAACCCACTGGCCATTGGGGCAAAAAGGACCCCTGCGAGGTCGAAGACTCTTGACTTGGCCAGCAGTTAGAAAAAGGCACGAAACCGCACTGGAAGAAAATCTAAAAACGGTTCCGAAACCTGATGCCAGGGCAACGGTGCTCGGAGGCGGGCAAGGGACAGGTGTTAACTGGAGAAAGAAGGGCAGTTTTATGCACAAAAATATCAACTTTTTTTCCTGGGAAAGAAGACTGACGTCTGTTGGACTCCGCAGAAAAAGGGAAACTGAATAAGATGGCACCCTTGGACCGGAAGGGGACCACGCATACGTGGTGGCATCTCCCAAAGGCTTTCTTTCAATGCTGGGTTGATGCTTCTGCGGCGGCTCTGTCAGCACCGACGTCACCCATATGAGAAGACTGACTTCTATTTTGTTCCTGGAGAAAATAATTTGGTTGTACACCTCGCACTTTGCCTGGTGCTTACTGAACACGAGTGTGATTGTGCTTTGGCATTGGACACGTATCAAAGACTGCATGTATTTTCACAAAGACCACAGGCAGACATTGCTGGTACCGTAGTCTTGGGTGGAGCAAAGGCAGACTTACAATGTATATGCATATTTTATGTAATATGCATGTATGCACGTAGAATATAAGTATATATTTACACTAGTTTTATAAATAGGCACGCAGGGGGCTACGCTGCTGTTATTAAAAAAAAAAGACATAAAATAGGTGACCTCTTATAAAAATTACCCCCTGAGTGTGCAATTTTCAAAGGCACATATCTGGATAAAGAGCCACTTCTCAGGTAAATTGGCTTATATGAAATCTGCTTTTCTCAGAACAACTAAAAAGTATGCACAGGGTGTCTACAGCACATACACTTTAGCAGAGTTGAAATTACTCATCCCTGTGGGCATGTTCAGGTCAAGACAGTAAAACAGCATGTGTACCTGGCATTCTTTTCAAGTATACATGCTGGGCCAGATATTCAGCGCCAGCGGCTAGCATTGCTATAGCAGCTAGCTGCCAGCATTGAACTTTAAACCAAGATATTCAATGCCAGGGCTGTATCTTGGATCCAGCATTGAATATCGGGGCTGCCCAGATTGCTGCAAAGCGAACCAAGCAGCAGTGATATTCAGCCACTGCCCATTAGATTCTGCGGCAAAAGTTAGGCCAGGGTTTTTATGCCTGACTTGATGCATATCGCTAACTGGGCAGCTCCTCAATACAGCCGCTGCCCAGTTAGCAATGGGCGCCACCTGGAATGCCTCCAGCACCCCCCAATATTAACACGTGTAGTGGAGGCATCCATGGATATTCAGCAACACTAACTGTGTAAATACCTTTGAATATCCCCCCTATTGTTTTTATTCCTTCATGCTCCTTCCCAAAATGGACAGCACATGTAACTAGAGCAAAGTACACAGGTGCGTTTAGCAGATATACTCACTGTAAACTAATTTTCCAACTGAACTACTTGAATATTTTTGTCTTTGAAAATTAGTTACAAAATATATGTAGCATATTTAAGTTCATTGCAACTATGTAGGCTATTAGAAAATTCTCCCCATGTGTCTTCCCTTTCCCAAACATCTGTGACCTTGCGGGCTACTTTTGATTTTGAGCAGTATATCCAAGACTGTGATGACAGCATAGTTACTTACCTATAATAGGTGTTCTCAAGGAACAGCAGGAATCAGTCCTCACATATGGGTGATGTTGACGCAGATAGAGCCCTCGTGGAAGCATCTCCCCAGCTTCCAAAGAAAGCTTTGGAAGATGCCACCACGCATGCGTGGTCCCCTTCTCGCCCAAGGGTGCCATCTTGGTCAGTCAGATGACATAGCTAGAGCCAATGAAGAAAAGATGTCAAAATAAAGAGCAACTCCGAGGGGAGGAGGGAGGGTTGTGAAACTGATTCCTGCTATCACTGAAGAACACCTTTTACAGGTGAGTAACTACGCTTTCTCCATGAACAAGCAGGAAGTCAGTCCTCACATAAGGGACTCCCTAGCTCCAGGCTACCAAGGACGGGTAGAAAAAACATGGCCTAGCAGCGAGCAGCCACAAATGCATCTGAGAACAGACTCGGAGGACCCCAGTGTCCAGGGAGAATCATAGCTCTGATAGCCTAAACAAGAAGGGTCGGAGGGCAGGAGTTGTCTAAACCCTGAACAGATTATGGAGTACAGCCTGGCCGAAGGCACTGTCCCATTGGTACTCCCTCTCCAGGCAATAGTGAGCTTGAAAAATGTTGACCGAAGACAAGGTAGCGGCCCGGCAGATGTCTGCCATGGGAACAGAGTGGAGGCTAGCAACCGAGCTTGCCATAGCTTGTGATAAGGAAGCTTATCATAGCTCAGGAACGAGCTATAGAAAAGGTGAAGTGACTCTGAACAAGCAACCTGTCAGTTCTGGTAGAAATAAGAAAACAGAATTTTCCCATAAAAGACTACCAGTCCCAGAATGCACCAGGTTTCCAACAGCCATTAGAGGAGCTGAAGTGGGGAAACGTGTGTTCAATCAGGAGGGCTATGAGGTAATCCCTAAGCACTCATCTCAAAGGGCAGGGCCTGATTCAGCACAGCTGCGCTGTGTTAGGGAGGATCACTCATCTAAGCAGAATAAGAGTAGAGTTTATTCTACAGATGACCATCTTCATGATCACCTTGGATATCCAGAGAATTGTCCTCAGTATCCTGAGAATCAGCTTGAGTTTGATCATCAGTTTCATCTGAAGGATCATCAGAAGCAGAAGCCAAACCGGACGGACAGAGAGGGAAAGAGACCCTTTGGAAGAAGGAAGAGAAAAGCCTTGGAGAGGTCTAGAAGAGTCCAAAGCAGTACGTATACTGGGAGGTATTCCAAGGGCCAGCATACACCATTGGACTGGGGAAAGCCAGAGGAATGGTGCTGCAGAGCTAGGAATTACCAGAGGCTACCTGTGAGGGAGACGGCTGCACGTGGAAGGGACCCTAAGACCTGTGCCAGAAGGTATGTGAAGAGAGATCCAGTGTCCAGGGATCTGGATTGGAAGGCTGGACATAAGAACTGGACTACATACTGGCCAGGCTATATAGAGAGGAACTCTAGCAGCAATGGAAGCTCAGGTATGAACACTGATCTATGCCCTAGCTATAACCTTGAAAGACAGCAGGGAAACAAGTATTCTCCTGAAAATGCTCCATTGAGAGATTCATCTGTGCCAATCCATGATATTGAACCCATGCTTGTTGAACAAGGGGGAATAATAGCAGATGAGGATCCTGTTTATATGGACTGCTCTCTATCTAAACTCCGTTGGTAACTTTCTGTTATAAAGTACAGCAACCATCACAAAGAAATACAAATTTGTTCTTTAATCTACTCAGAAAAGCTCCTGAAGCAGGATTTGACCCACACAGTGGAAGGCAAGCCAGCTAAGGGGTTTCAGCTGGTAACTGCTAGCAATTAAGCCTTACCTAATTGCTTGTGAGTTAGGAGAGAATCACTTCTGTATCTATGTGGGAAGTAATCAGAAGTTAACCTGAAAAGAACAGTTTGTTTCTTGCTTTGTGGCTTTTCATTTGTTGTTTTCCTGATTTTGACTTTGTTTTTCCAAGTTAACACTGAAAGCAAGTAACCTAATTTATGTGCTACCAAGCATATCTGTGTTGGGAGAAATAACCCCATAAATAAATATCTTATTGGCTTTACCCAAGAGCACAACTAAATTATTGTCAGCAGCTGTGTCTGGTGTGAATGAACTACATTGCCCACAATACCTTGCAAATCATATAGATATATGCACTTGCCAAGACTGGGAAGATTCTCACCCAGGCAGCCGTCTGACAAGCTCTGACATTATACACAGAGACCCGGCACTCCAGAGGCAGCCCAGCCCGGTTATCAGCGAAGGTGATGCGGTCCACCACCCAGATTGATAGGGTCCGCTTGGTGACAGCCTCCCCCAAACGACTGGGGTCGTAGGAGACAAAAAGCTATGAGGCTCTGCATTGGCTCTGAGTGCGCTGTAGATAAAAGGACAGAGCCCTTTTAAAGTCCAATGTATGGAAAACGGCCAATGCCTTGTCAGTGTGGGGCCGTGCAAAGAAGGTAGGGAGTATCACCTCCTGATTGAGGTGGAAATCTGATACCACCTTCGGGAGAAACTTCAGATGGGTTCGGAGCATGGCCCTGTTCTTGTAGAACCTGGTGTAGGGTGGCTCTGCCACCAGAGCCTGGAGCTCACTGTCTTGGCGTGCCGAGGTGAGTGCCACTAGGAAGACCAACTTCTAGGATAGGTAACAAAGGTGGAAGGTAGCCAAGGACTCAAAAGGCAGCTTAGTAAGCTGCGCCAGGACCACAGTGAGAACCAATTCCGCTGGGGGGGTAGCCGGATGGAGGGTTTCGAGAGCAGTAAGCCCTTAATGAATCGAGTGATGAGGGGCTGAATGGAAAGAGGCTTGTCTTCTATGGAGTGGTGGTTCACGGAAAGTGAGCTCAGGTGCACTCTCACAGAGTTGGAGTTGAGCCCAAACTGAGAAAGGTGGAGCAGGTACTGCCTGTACCGGGCAGGAGAACGGGTTCAACTGTTGCTGTGTGCACCATAAGGAGAACCGGCGCCACTTGAAGGCGTAGGCCTGCCTTGTGGAGTCCTTGTGGGAGGCGAGGAGGATCTCCTCTACCTCCTTGGGAAAGTTGAGAAGCGCTAAGGCAACCTGTTCAGCAGACATGCTATGAGGGACAAGGATCCCAAGCTGGGGTGGAGGACTGAGCCCTCCTTTTGAGTGAGAAGCCCCGGTGAGCTCCCGAGAGGGACCGGGGATTCCGTCACGAGACAAAGCAGGAGGGGGAACCAAGGCTGCCTGGGCCATCTCGGGGCCACCAGAATCAGGGAAGCCTTGTCCCACTTGGCCTTGAAGAGGATCCGCACTATCAGAGGTGTGGGAGGGAAGGAATACAACAGGCCCTCCTACCACAAGATGAGGAAGGCATCTGGTACCACCCGGGCTAAAGGCGGCTGTGGGCAACAGAAACGTGACAGCTGAGCATTGGTCGGGCTGGCAAAGAGATCAAGGCTTGTGGTGCCTCATAACCTGAAGAGCCACTGTGCTGCCCCGGGGTCCAGGCACCACTCGTGCGGTTGGAGGACCCTGCTCAGTCTGTCTGCCAGGACACTCCTGGCCCGGGAAGTACACCGCCCGGAGAAACATACCCTGTCTGGTCAAGTACAAACAGAGGTCTACTGCCTCCTGGCAAAGGCAGTAGGAGCCTGTTGCTCCCTGCTTGTTCAGGTAGAACGTCATGACCTGGTTGTCCATTTGAACAAGCACTGACTGATGCTGCAGGCGGTGCTGGAAAGCCTCGAGTGCCAGGAAAACGGCCCTGAGCTCCAGCAGATCGATTTGCTGCTGGTTCTCCTCGAAAGATCAGATGCCCTGGGTGCGCAGTTCCTCTCAATGGGCACTCCAGCCCAGTAGGGAAGCATCTGTCATGAGGACCCTCTGAGGGCTCGGGAGTTGAAAGGGCATGCCCCTCCACAGGTTTTGCAGAACCTGCCACAAACTAAGGGACTCTGCCAGCTGATGGGACACCAAAGACCCTGTCCTGGAGCCTGCCTGTGGCCTGGGCCCACTGTGAGCGAAAACAAGACTGAGCTGCCTGCATGTAGAGACAGGTGTCGGGGACGACATGGACCATGGAGGCGAAGCATGGACCGCACCGACATGAGGCGATGGCACTGCTCCTCAGTCGCCAAGGCCACGAGGCAATCTGTCCTGTCTTAGGGGAGAAAAGATGCGGCCTGGAGGGTGTCCAGCTGGGCTCCTATGAACTCCAAGTACTGAAATGGGATTTTGAGTGATTTATCACAAACTCCAGGTGTTGCAGGACCCCGATTGTGCGGCCTGTGGCCTGCAGCGTCTCTGAGACTGTGTCCCCTTTTACAAGCCAGTTGTCCAAGTAAGGGAAGACGAAGGCCCCCTTGTAGATGGAGATAAGCCGCTACCACAGCCAGACATTTGGTGAAGACCCATGGTGCGGAGGCCAGGCCGAAGGGAAGTATTTTTATTTATTTATTTATTTATACATCTTTTCTATACCGCCACTTCCAGAGATCAGTGGCGGTTTACAGGTAACAGAAATGTTAATAATAGGGAGGCTATTATTTTACAGAGAACAATTTTAGAACAGAATTAACATTAAAACTCAAAAACATTGAGAAACTAATGGGAAAAAAAAAAAAAAAAAAGTACCCTCCCTTGTCGGCTCCGACCATGAATCTTAGGTATTGTCTGTAATTGGTATGGATAAGGATGTGGGTATAAGCATCCTTTAGGTCCAAGGAGCATAGCCAATCTCCCTGCCGGAGACAGGGCAGCAATATTCCATGGGAGAGCATCTTGAACTTCTCCCGCACCAGGAATTTGTTTAGGTTTCTCAGGTCCAGGACAGGCCTTAGTAAAGCTGTTCTTTTTGGGACGAGAAAGTACCTGCAGTAAAACCCCTTTCCTTTCAGGGGTGTGGTACGGGCTCCACAGCCCTATCCCTGAGAAGGCCTGTGAGGTCTTGCATGCATGAGCAGAGCCTGGTGCAGGGGAGAGGCAGCTGGGTCCAGGTGGAGGAGGTAACCCTCCCTGACCACCTGAAGTGCCCACGAGTCGGTGGTGATGGAAGGCCACCTGTGGGTGAAGTGGACCAGATGTCCCACCCCCCCCCCCCCCCATGGGTAGCTGATCCTCCAGAGGGAGAGAGGCTATGTTGGGGGCGTCAAAATCCCGACCCAGGCTGGGATGGGGCTGGAGTCTGGGGCTTCGGGCCCTTGGGCTTGTGTGGGCTTTGAACCGCTCCCTTGCCCTGGTGGCCCTGCTGAGGGATCTGGGTGGCTGGGTATGGAGGGTAGCCTCGATAGGGTTGGTCCTTTCTATGGAAAGGGGACTTCTTTCCTGGAGGCTTCTTCATTGGAAGAGTGGAAGTCTTCCTTGAAAGTTGAGTCAGTCACGCACTCTGTCTCGATCTTGGCGGCCTTGTCCTCCATGGGCTTGCCGAAAAGCTGCTCCCCAAGGCATGAGACGTCAAGGAGCTTCTCCTGCACCCATTGCTCAAGATCGGATGTCTGGAGCCAAGCATCGCGTCAAGTGCCGATGCCTGCAGCCGCTACCCTTGCGCTGGACTCAAAATTGTCATAGGCGGCCCGGGAGAGGTACTTTGAACACTCCCTGGCAGGCTTTGTAAGTGTCTGGAAGCACCGCAGGTGATCCTCATCTAAGCCAGCCACAAAACCTCAGAGTTCCTTCGACAGGTCTTGGAGGAACATACCAATGTAAAGTTGGTACATCTGGATGCAGCAGGCAAGCATCGAGCCCTGGTAGCATTTTTGCTCAAGGGCATCAAGGGCGGGGGACTCCCTGCCCAGGGTCACCGAAGAGTGCGTCTTCGGGCTCTTCTGTCAGCGCATGGCTGACTCCACAACCATGGAGGGGTGGGGGAGTTGGGTCTTATGGAAACCTGGACCCATGGTATCCAGGTGTCGGCTGACAATCAGCACCGAAGCCGTGGCCTCCCACATCTGTTAAGAATGGAGGGAACCGGGACCGTAAGGGTCTCTTTAAGTGGCACCTCTTACTGGAGGATGTCAAGTTCCTCTAAGACTCCGAGGATCTGTGCGGGGCCTTTATCATGAAGCTACTGGTGAAACTGGGGTCGAGTCCGTCCTATGGAAGATGTCCTCTTGCTTTTGCCGGCGGATCTAGATGGCCTTGGTGGACATTTTTTTGCACAGGGGACATTCCTCTGGGTCATGGTCGGCGCCCAGACACCAGAGGCAACAATCGTGAGTGACATGTTTTTGAAGCACCAATCACATTTCTTGAAACCAGTGGCCAATGGGGCAAAAAGGACACCCGTAAGGTCGAAGACCTTCGGCGTGGCCAGTGGTTGAAAAAGGCACGAAAGCCCTGAAGAAACCTAATAAAACTAAGTTGCGAGGCACGATGTCGGGGCAGCGGGCCTTGAAAGCGGGAAAGGGACCGATGAAGACTGGAAAAGTGTACAATAGTGTACAAAAAAAACAACTTTTTTCCGGGGGGACAAGATGTACGTCTGTAGGGCTCTGCGGAAAAGGAAGACTGACTAAGATGGCACCCTTGGGCAGGAAGGGGACAATGCATGCATGGTGGCATCTCCCAAAGGCTTTTTTTGGAAGCTGGGGAGATGCTTCCACAAGTGCTCTGTTGGTGTCGACGTCACCCATATGTGATGATTGACTAACTGCTTGTTCCTGGAGAAACATAGCTTCATAACTGAAATACTAGTTATATATATTTCCCTGAAGACATATTGTTAATTCATAAGATTTCTAGCCTCTTCCTACCTGCCACTTTTGTTCGGATTTGCATATTTTCTTGTAAAGTTGCCAATGGTTCCAGGTACTCTGGTGCCTTTCCTGCTGTGACCTCCTGCAGTTTGGCATCTACTTGACTTAATCGTTCCTTGTAGAGTCTTTAAACATGGGCAAAAGCAGAAAGAGTGATACTTAAAACAACAGTAAAGGCATACTACAGTAGAACACTGAGTAGAGAGTCTGGATATGCTCAAGGAATACAGCAGGATAAGGAAGGAAAGTCCACAAGCCACTGCTCATCCTTGGAAATGAACTATGAGAAACAGAACTACTACTTATAAGCTGGACTGGCCACTGCTGGAGGCAGGATGCTGGGCTCAACGGACCTTGGTCTGACTTCACTTTTTAAGAGGAGTACTCCACATTATATGGACACTCTGTACTACTTTTACAGAGTATTGATAAGGCTTTATATTATATCCAGGGCCAGTGCAAGATGAAGCACTGTAGGTGAACCTCATCCTTTGCAGCACCCATTGCCACTGCTGTCGCTGCTCTCTGGGACAGACAGCTATGGCAATAGCCATAAACAGCCCCGCGGGTGCTTACCTTAAAGCTTCGGTACAGTGGAGCTCTTTGCTTCTGCTGCTCTCTGATACCATATGCCAACTTCCTCTGCAAATAGGAAATCAGCATCAGGAGTCGGGGGGGGGGGGGAAAACAAACTTTGCAGAGCTTAAGCTTGAAGGTAAGCACCGCAGGGCTGATTCAAACCAATTCCCCAGGTGTCGGTTCCCAGAGAAGGGCAACAGGAGCAGCAATGGCTGGTGCTCTAGGCGGCCGCCTGGTTCACCTAAAGGTAGCATCACCCCCAATTATTTATTTATTTTATTTATTTAACAAGTTTTATATACCGCTTTATCATTTCAATCAAAGCAGTTTACATTGAAATTTAAACTTGGTAATATACATTAAACAGGAACAATTATACAAAAACACCTTAGAATACTCTTAAACAAAACCAAAGGGCTATCTTATAAATCCACAGAGAAGGGGTTGGAAAGCTATGGGCAGTTTGTGGATATGGGGGAAACAATACCTTTTCCTAAACTGTAGAAGAAATATTTTCACAATAGGGGATTTTTTGTATGTCTAGAAGGTCCAGCTCTATCTGAAGAAATGGGGAATAGGGGGGGTGAAGGGAAGGAAAAACAAGTGGATCTAGAGGATTTATGGGGTTATTAAGCAGGCTGAAAGAGGTAATAATGAAATTTTATAAGTATTGGGGGAGGGGACTAACAGAAATATATGTTTATGTTGGACTTGGAAAAAGATGTAGGGGAAAAATGGACCCATTAGGCGTGGAAGAGAATCTTTGAAGGGTTGACAAAAATCTCTATAAGTACTCTTATGAAGGAGAATGCATATAAGATTTTGTATAGGTGGTATTACACCAGTGAAATTACGGAGTATATCCTCAGGTACATCTGACAGATATTGGAGGAGGTGTGGAGAAAAAGAGGATTTTATACATATTTGGTGAAGATAAAGGAATACTGGAGAAAATAATTAGAGGAAAGGTGGGTACACTAATACGGGCTGTCATTTTGCATTGCCCTAAGTGGTTGCTACTAGGTATGATATGGTTTGATAAGGTACAAAAACGATTGGGAAGGATGGCACTCGCAGCTGCTAGATATGAGATAGCTGTGCACTGGAAATCTGAAAACATGCATACTTTGAAGACTCAGCAGAGCAGATTACAATTTGTGTGGAGAACAGAAAAATTATCGGTTATGAGCAGGGATGTCTATATGAAGGAAGGGAAAGAATGGGCAATGTTGGACAACAATATGAGAATTTGAAGGGGATCCTTGAATTTGAAACTTTATGTATGATTGGGAGGGAAGTGGGTGTTGAGGAGAAACTGGAAGGGTGTGCCTGGGAAAAGCTTATAGGAGAAGGAGAACGAATATGTTGTAAGAGGCTGGTATCTGGGGGAGGGTGGAAATGTGGTTAGTAAGGTGAAATTAGATCTTAACTGCTAATTTTCGTTCCTTTAGTCCCTCCACTCTAGTCCAGACACATGGGTTTATGCCTTAGCACCAGTAGAGGGAGACTGAGAATCACTGGTCTTAATGATGTCACACTATAAAGGGATCTGTGCACCTCTGACCACTCCAGTATTCAACTGACAAAGCAGACTCCATACAGACAAAATTATACAAATCCGTAACTACTTATAATAACTATTGGGGGGATATTCAGCAGTGGCGGCTAGCGCTTCTAAAGCGCATAGCCATCACCGCTGAATACTAACCCCAGATATTCAATGCAGGGGCCATATCCATCCACCAGCACTGAATATCTGGGGCACTGCATAGCGCGGAAGCTAACCAGGTAGCAGCAATATTGAGCCGTTGCCCAGTTATCTCCCATGGATAAAGATACGTTCCATGGTAAGAACGCACCTTGAATATTGTGTGCAATTCTGGTCGCCGTATCTTAAAAAGGATACAGCGTGAGAGCACGTGATGCGGTGAGCTTGGCGGACGTTCCCTGCTTGAGCTCCGGTCTCCTCAGACCCGAATCAGGCCATTAATGCCAGTTTGAGAGCTGCACTAACGCAAAGATCTTAAGTGCCGTGAAGGGGAAGACGCCCGAAGCTGATTCAGTGGTTGGAAAGGAACTGAGGGGATGGCGGCGACGGTTAAAGCCGCGCGGAAGGAGAAAGAGCGTGGAGCCCCAACGCCCAAAATGGCGGATGCAGTTGGCATGCCGAAGTCGCCGACTTCCCCGGCCTTCTTGGAAGAGGTCTCTGCAGCGGTGGCTGATGCTTTGGCGGTGCAATTTACGGCCCTGCATGACAAAATGGATAACCTACATACCTCCTTTGGGGCCTTGGGCAGCCGCCTGCAAGAAGCTGAAACCCGCATCGGGGCAACCAAGGATAACCTCACTTCTCTGATCCGCAAATTGACGGCGGTGAAATCCCAGCTTCAGTTGCACGAAGCTAAAATCGACGATTTGGAAAATCGTTCGCGGCGAAACAATCTGCGACTGATGGGTATCCCTGATTCGACTGCAGATCGGGATTTAAAGACCTATTTGGAGACCTTGCTTCCCCAGATTTTTGAGGGCCTTGAAGATGGCGGCAAGCTGCTAATAGAAAGAGCGCACTGCGTGGGGAGCAGGCAGCCCCGGGAACATCGACCGCGAGTGGTGCTGGCTAGATTCCTGTATTTCCCCCAAAAGGAAGCTATTCTGAGGGCTGCACGGCAGAAGGGAGTGCTGGTGCATGAAAATTTGAAGCTGCGGGTGGCCCAGGACTATTCCGTTGCCTTAAGTCAGAGGCGCAGAGCTTATGCTCCTCTGTGCCAACAATTACTCGAGGCTAGGATTAAATTCTCGGTGCAGTACCCCTCCAGACTGCATGTTTTTCACGAGGGAGCCCACCGGACTTTTGACTCAGCGGCTGACGCCCGACCCTACATCGAGCAGCTTGTGGGAGAGGAACGAGCGTCCCCATCTCCTATACCGCATACTTGAGGCACCCAGAACTTTTACCCGAACTGGGGGTATTTGTGCGGACTATGGGGGGTAAATGACTGTCTTTGGCTGGAATGGGAGAGGGTGGGTCAGGGCTTCTATTCCTCTGACTGTGGAGTTTATTTTATCCCCTGGTGGTTTGTCTTGAGCGACTGTGGGAGACCTGCATAGCCGGAGGAGTGTGGAGGAGTGTGTGGGGAGTATTTTTGAGGAGCGAGTGGTTTGAGGTTCAAATGGAGCGTGATTCATGTCCTCCCGTTCTGTCTTATGGGACCTGAGAATGCTACGGTTGAGTGGGTTGAGAGGGGGGGGAAGAAATGTGTGCAGAGGTTTGTTTAAAGTTGGGTGTGAGTTTTGTGTGGGCGGAGAATTGAGTGTTGTTATAGCGTGGGGGTTGGATCTCTGAGTGGGGTGGTTGGTCCTTAGGGAAGGATGGTTTATGTGTGCTGGGAATGGTTGGCTAGGGCTTAGGGGGGGATTTATTTTTTGTATGTCTTGGGCCATTACTTTGTAGCTCCATTGGCCGTTTTTTCCCCCTATGCAATCTCTAGTGGCCCTGTGGAATATATGCTGCGGTCCTAGGGAGATAGCGTTTTAGATTCTGCTATGTGGGTATACCGCACTGTCAGTGACTGTTCTTCTGTTCTCCACCGTGCCTCCACGGGAGGAACTGTCCTGACGGTGTACCGGGCGTGACTTCACTTACCAATTGTGGTGGCAACATGTAGGAATCCCGGGTCACTGTACAAGCAAATTGCCTCAAGACAGTGAATGTGCTCTATAACATCAACGACCTTCACTTTTGAAGAATACCGGAGCTACAGTGAAAGCAGATGAAATACTTTATCTTCATTCTTTCCCAAGATACCAAAAAATTCTTTTGACTTTAAACTGTTAATACTCAGCTCCAGAATTTTACTCTCCACTTAGTGTTACTCTCCACCAAGATACTGCAGATTAGGGTCTTTTAAAGTCAGTAACGATTTCAGTGTTGACCAGTGGGCAGGATATAGAAAGACTAGGAGACATGCAATGACGCTACAGGGTAAACTATTTAAGACTAATAAAAGAAAATATTTTTTCACTCAACGTGTAATCAAACTCTGGAATTTGTTACCGGAGGATGTAGTAAAGGCTGTTAGTGTAGCTGGGTTTAAAAAAGGTTTGGACAAGTTCCTGGAGGAAAGGTCCATAAACCATTATTAAGAAGGGACCCAGGATATCAATGCTTGACCCAGTACAAGAATTGTGGAACCTGTGTCTTTTGGGGAAACTGCTAGGTACATATGACCTAGATTGGCCACTGTTGGAAACAGGATACTGGGCTTGATGGACCTTGGTCTGACCCAGTATGGCATATCTTATGTTCTTATACGTGTAGGCAAGCTTTTGCTGCACCTATCTTTACCCACTGGTTGCTAAGCGAGCAGAGGCTCAATATTGCCACGCCCTGACTAGCAACAGGTGCCGCCTTGGAATGTCCTGATACTAATCGCATAGCATCATGGCGTATAGCGGCGGCACCTGCAGATATCCAGCAGCACTAACCATGTTGGTGCCACTGAATATCCCACTTACCAACATTTATATGGTTTGCAGGTCTGAAAACTGTGTAAATGCCTTTGAATACCCCCCCCCCCTATGTAAATTAAGACAACACAGGATTTTAATTTCACGGCTCCTCATAGAATCGAGAACAGGAAATTCAATCTTAGACAGGGGCTTTCAGGTTAAAAACCCCAGATAGTAATGAAGAAAAGGCCCTGGACAGACTCAAATGCGCATTTTAATGTCTTCCATGTCCAGACTCACCAAACAAGACAGAATGGGTTGGTTCAGGACTGGACTGGAGGGACTCAAGGAAAGAAAATTAGTAGGTAAGGTCTAACGTCTTCCTCATTGTTCTTCCAGTCCGGTCCAGACGCATGGAATGTACTAGAGCAGTATTCAAGATCAGATGGGACCCATGAGCTCCAAACTTTGCATCCCTTCTTGCCTGAACATCCAGGCAGTAGTGCCACACAAAAGAATGGAGCGATGACCATATTGCGCTTTACAGTTATCCGCCGAAGAAATTGATACCTTATTTGACCCAGGACAACACCTGACCCCAGTCAAGCCAGCCCACAATCCCTCCAGAAGTGATCTCTTTGAGCCAATATGTAGAAGTAATAACCTCTTTCAGCCACTATGCAGTGGACGCTTTCGAAGCTGCCTCCCCTTTACGCGGACCTCCAAACAGAACAAAGAGATGATCTGACTTCCTAAATACTTCAGTACACTTGAGATACCATTACAGAATCCTGCAATTGTCCAACAGATGCAACTGACGAGAGTCTGAGCCCTCTTCTGAACCAGAAAATATAGGCAGAGTTACTGTTTGGTTAAGGTGGAACACTGAAACTACCTTTGGTAAAAAACAGGGAACCAGACGAATCACCACCTTTTCTTTGGAGATCATGAGACAAGGCTCTCTATGTCAAGGCCTGCAGCTCTAAAGTTCTACGTGCCAAGCAGATAGCCACCAGAAAAACCACATTCAATATAACACCTTTCAGAGAAGTTCGACTAAGAGGCTCAAAGGGAGCTTCCATAAGCGCTCATAAGACCAAATTCAAGTCCCATGGTGGTAAACGTTTTCGCATCAGCTGCCGAATCTGTTTGACTCCCCTCAAAAAACTAACCACATTTGGATGGGAAGTCAAGCTCCCTTGAAGCTGACCTCAATAACAGGCTAAGGCTGCCACCTGAACCCCCAAGGAATTCAAGGCCAGACCTTTATCCAGACTGGCCTGAAAAAAGGCCAGAACATCTGGCAGCAAGAAAAAGAGGGCCTGGAGACCCCTCTCTTCACATCAGTTCTCAAAAATATGTCAAACGAACATAAGCCAGAGATGTTGAATGCTTTCATGCTCTAAGCAAAGTGGCTATGATTTGAGCCAAGTAACCTTTTTGCCTTAACCTATCCCTCTCAAGAGTCAAGCCACAAGTGAGAATCAAGCTACCTTAGGCATGAGGATTGGGCCCTGCGACATCAGGTTGTCCACTACTGGAAGGTGCCACGGGATGTCCACCATCAACCATACCAGATCTGCATACAATAGCATGCGAGGCCAATCTGTCAACGCTAAAATCACCAGACCCCTATATGCCTCTATTTTCTGAATCACTCATCCTATCAGAAGCCAGGGAGGAAACACATACAGGAAGCAGTTGCTTTGTCAAGGCATCCAAGCCTTTGGACATCCTCTCTCACCTGCAGCTGAAGAAATGGTCCATCAGGGCATTGGAAGTGGATGTCATCAGATCCATGACTGGTGCTCCCCCATTGATGTACTACGCTCCGAAACACTGAGCTCTCCAGAGACCACTCTCCTGGGTCCAAGTGATGATGACTGAGAAAGTCAGCCTGTATGTTTTCTTTTCTGGTCAGGTGAGCTGCTGACAGCACTAGAAAAGAAGCCACTTCGTCTGCCAATAGTGCACTTCCTGTGCCTCCCCGATGACTGTGGTAAACCACAGGGGTTTCGCTGTCTGAGAAAATTCTCATGCCCTGCGTTGTACCAGAAGTTAGAAAAACTGCAGAGATAGAAACACTGCTTGCATCTCCAGGCGGTTTATGGACCAGCTGCTCTCCTCCAGAGATCACCGACCTTGCACTACTTGGGTCTGACAATGCGCTCCCCATCCGTAAAGGCTGGCATCGGTGGTCACTATCACCTATTCAGGTGGCTCCAGCAGCATCGACGCTGACAGATTGACTGAGTCCAGCCACCAGTGCAGGCTCACCATTGTCTCCTGTGGACATCACAACCTCTTCCACAGCAAGTACTTCTGATGAGTCCACGGGACAATAAGGCCTTCTGCAGAGGCCTCATATGCACCCTGGCCCATGGCACCAGATCCAAAGTCACTGTCATAGACCCCAGGAGCTTCAGGTAATGCCATGCAAAGGGAGACTGCATCCAGCCAAGCCTCCAAAACTGGACCTGAACTTCAATGGTGCGTTCTGGAAGAAGGGATATCAATCCCACCCCAGTCTAGAAAAGAGCCTCCAGATACGTTAGATCTTGTGTTGGCTCCAAGTTGCTCTTGTTGAAATTGATAACCCACCCCAGCCATTTGAGGAGGGATATCACTCGGTAAATTGCTTCTCGACTTTCCTGGACCGACATCGCTCTGATTAGCCAATCATCCAGATATGGATGACCCAACACTTCATGACAAAGAGTGGCCACTGCCACCACCATCACCTTTGTAAAGATCTGATGTGCTGTGGATAGCCCAAAGAGCAGAGCTCAAAACTGGAAATGTCCCATGGAAACCACAAAGCAGCAGTATCACTGATGGTCTGGCCGGATAGGAATGTGCAAGTATGCCTCGGAAAGATCCAGAAAGGTTAAAAACTAGTCTTTCCACACGGCCATTATGACTGATCGCAAAGTTTCCATATGAAAATGAAGCACTTGCAAGGCCTGATTCACGTGTTTTAGATCCAGAACCAAATGAAAGGAAAATTAGGAACCACAAAATAAATTGAGTACCAACCAAGTCTGAGCTTGTCTGGGGGCACTTTGACCACAGCTTCTAGTGCAATCAGTGTCTCGAGCTTGTCCGCCACTGCCCTTGCTTTGGCCAGAGCTTTGCAGAGCAACAACATAAAAGCATCAGAGAGAGGCAGAGCCAATTCCAAAGCATAATCCTCTCGAATAACTTCTAGCACTCACTGGTCAGAAGAAATCAGGACCCACGTGGAGTAAAAGGTTTGCAGCCAACCACCAACCAGAATCAACTCCACCTGGGCCACCCTTACTTCACTGGGACTTCTTGGAGCCTCACAAGTCCTTCATGAAAGCATAGTTACTCACCTGTAACAGATGTTCTCCGGGGACAGCAGGAATCAGTCCTCACATATGGGTGATGTTGGCACCGAAGGAGCCCTAGTGGAAGTATCCCCCCAGCTTTCAAAGAAAGTCTTTGGGAGATGCCACCACACGTGTGGTCCCCTTCCCGCCCAAGGGTGCCGCCTTGCTCAGTCATGATATAGCTAAAAGACAGCAAAATAAAAGATGGCAAAGGAGCAACTCCAAGGGGAGGAGGGTGGGTTGTGAGGACCGATTCCTACTATCCCCGGAGAACCCCAAGGAAAGAAGAAGAGCAACACCCTCCGCAGAATTCACAGGAGACACCAGAATAGTGCAGGGAGGACACGGCCACACCTCTTAAAAACAAAGAAACCTTTTATTTCATAAAACCTTCAAAGGTACAGACCCAACCTGGCCAAGTTTTGGCTGTCAGCCTGCATCAAGGGTCAAAAAACAAAACACATGAATATTAAAAATACATTAAGAATATAATAATATTCTCTAAAGTGTACAATAAAAAAACAAACAAAAATAAAATACAGAAACATACAATACCAATTAAGATGCAACTTCATATATATTCCAGTGGCAGTCAGGACATTATAACAAGAGCCTATAAATAAAACATACATAAGTAACTTAAAAAGTGCATATGAGGCAGTACAATTGCTACAGACAATACCTCCCCTCAGGACCTCTTTTTATTTTTGTTTTATATGTGTGTTTTTTTCTGAAGAGCATTTTCTTACATTTAAGAAGGTGGGATTTGCACTTGGAGCTTTTCAACATAACAGAAACGGCTTACAGTGATACAGCATTGATTGCTTCTATAACGAGTGGATTATCCATATAAAAGGCGGATTATCCATATAAAGGGCTTATTCTCCTGGTTCTTTTTAATCTATATGTAAGTTTAACAATATAAATATTTGGTGAAGTTCCTTTTTCATTTAGGTTTACCTTTTTTATGTGTAATGAGCACAGCTTGTTATTGTTGTTTTTAAAGGGACCGTGGATTTGTTTGACATCGTAACATTTTCTAGTGCTGTGTCTAGATTTATTATCTTACTATTGGTTCTTTTAGGAGCACTCACTTGCTAATCTACATATGAATTAGTGCACAGGTCTTCAGGGAAGTCATGTGCTCTCTTGGTAATTTAAATATGTATTAGTGCACAGGTCTTAATGGAGGTCAAATGCTCTAGTTATTTTTACTTTCACTTTCTCAGTAGATGCCGAAGGTAAGAGCTGTTCCTTGCTAGTTCTGGAGCTGTAATTTGCTAGTTTTTTGCAGTGCTGCAACAGTTTTTTTCTGTTTTATTATTATGACCTTTTCTGGCCATTAGTTGTTCTGTGTGTTTTTTGTTTTATAGACAGTGTGGCCTTTTTATGCCTTATTATTTATTTTATTTTATTTAGCTGTATTTATATCCCGCTTTTCACCGGGTCAAAGCGGTCAATTGGAGGATACATTTAACACGAGGGGATATGACACACATACACTAATACTTACAGGGAACATGGGCAATGGAGGGTTAAGTGGCTTGCCCAAGACCACAAGGAGTACCTATAGGACTAGAAATCCCAGTCCCTCCGGCCTGAGATTGCTGTCCCCAGGTGGGACTTGAACCCCTGGCCCTCTGGCCTGAAGTACCTTGTCCTAACCACTAGACCACTCCTTGTCCTAACCACTAGACCACTCCTTGTCCTAACCACTAGACCACAAGTTTTTCTATACTGTCTTTACTGTTATAATAAGGCTAGATTTGGTATGTGGCTATATAATAGGGGTATGAATTAAAAAGTGCATCCGCAATATATGTCCCCCTTTAAAGGATTTCTCTTTTTTTTTCATGAGTTAGGTGAGGAGAAGTAGGTCTTTTTTCTTCCACTGTTGTACTGCTATGTTCCTGCTGTTGTCTGACATTACCTAGTCAGCTGTTTATGAGTATTTTGGTTTATGTTTTTTTCCTTTGCTGTCATACAGGCATACCTGAGAAGCGCTTTTTGAGCTTTCAGCTACTGGTAGGACTGCAATAGCTTGTTTCCCCTTCTTCACCCTCCCTCCTCTCTTTGTAAAAGGTTTAGCTCAGTTAGTAGTTGTGGATTATTTGTTTTGTCCAAGATGTATTAGCTATTAATAGCCTTCTCTTGTTTTTTTATGTTTATGTAAAGATCACGAAGCAAGTTAGCTGCAGAATTTTATGGTATTGTCTGTACCAATTGTACTGCCTCATATGCACTTTTTAGGTTACATATGTATGTTTTATTTATAAGTTCTTGTTACAATGTCCTGACTGCCATTGGAATATATATGCAATTGCATCTTAATTGGTATTGTATGCTGTTTCTGTATTTTATTTTTGTTTGTTTTTTTACTGTACACTTTAGAGAATATTCTTGTAATTTTAATGTATTTTTAATATTCGTGCATTTTGTTTTTTGACCCCTGATGCAGGCTGACAGCCGAAACTTGGCCAAGTCGGGTCTGTACCTTTGAAGGTTTTATGAAATAAAAGGTTTCTTTGTTTTAAAGAGGTGTGGCCGTGTCCTCCCTGCACTATTCTTGTGTCCCCAGAGAACACCAGTTACAGGTGAGTAACTATGCTTTCTCCGGGAACAAACAGGAAGTCAGTCCTCACATATGGGACTCCCCAGCTACAGGCTACTGAAAGCCCATAGCAAAACCAGGGCAGTAATTGAGTCTATGCCCACAGACCACAGTAGGACCCCTGAGTCCGATGAAAACAGCACTCCGGTAGCCTGAATACAGAAGGGTTGGAGGGTAGGAGTTGCCTAAACCCCAAAAAACGTTACGGAGCACAGCCTGGCTGAAGGCATTGTCCCGTCAGGACTCTCTTTCCAGGCAGTAATCGGCTGCGAAGGTATGGACTGAAGACCAGGTGGCAGCCCAGCAGATGTCCACAATCGGGACAGAGCACAAGTTTGCCACCGAGGCCGTCATGGCCATGACACGGTGCACCGTGACGCGGCCTTCCAGTGAGAGCCTCACCTGCTCATAAGCGAGGGTGATACAGTCCGCCACCTGTGTGGACAGCACACGCTTGGTCACCGCCTCCCCCAGCCTACTGGGGTCGAGATGAAAAGCTTTGCGGTGGCCCTGAATGCATTGAATATAGAAGGACGAAGCCCTCTTACAGTCCAAAGTGTGAAGAACTGTCTCCGCCCGAATGGAGTGAGATCTTGGAAAGAAGATAGGGAGCACCACTTCCTGGTTGAGATGGAAGGGTAACATTATCTTCAGCAGAAATTTGGGGTGCGTGCAGAACACCACTCTGTTCTTGTAGAACCTGATATAGGATGCCTCTGCCACAAGAGCCTGAAGCTTGCTAACTCAGTGAGCGGAGGTAAGCGCGACCAGGAAAGCCACCTTCCAAGAGAGGTAGCAGAGGTGGCAGGTAGCCAGAGGTTTGAAGGGCAAGTTAGTGAGCTTCCCCAACACCACGCTGATGTCCATTCAGTTGCCAGAGGGCAAACCGGGGACTTCGATAAGAGCAGGCCCCGAAGGAAACGGGTCACTAACGGTTGGGCCGAGAGGGGCTTACCATCACTGGATGGTGGTGCACTGCCAGGGCACTAAGATGGAGTTAGAATTGAGCCTGGACTGCGAAAGGTGGAGAAGTACTGTAGCACCAGGCAGGAGAAAGGGTCAGCCCTGTGTTCGGTACACCAAACAGAGAACCTGTGCCATTTGAGGCCATAAGCCTTCCTAGTAGAAGTCTTGCAAGAGACCAGCAGAATGTCTTCCATCTCAACCGGAAGGTTGAAAGGGGCCAGAGCCACCCTCTCAGCGGCCAGGCTGTCAGCGACAGGAACCCCAGGTTTGGATGCAGGATTGAGCCCCCCTCCTGAGATAGAAGTCCAGGGGTGGTCCCCCAAGGGGATGGGGGTCTCCACCATCAACTGCAGAAGAAGTGGGAACCACGATTGCCTGGGTCACCGAGGAGCTATCAGAACAAGAAAGGCCCTGTTGCGGAGGGTCCTGAACAAGGTCTTAGTGATCAGCGGGGTAGGAGGGAAGGCATACATGAGGCCTTCCAACCATGAGACCAGGAACACATCCACTGCCACCTTGGAGGGGTGGACCTGCCAGGAGCAAAAGCGGGACAACTGAAAGTTGTCCTGGCTGACAAACAGGTCCATCACAGATTCTCCCCACAGAGCCGTAAGAGCCGAATAGCTACCCTGGGGTCCAGCTGCCACTCGTGCGGTTGGAGAACTCTCCTGAGCCAGTCGGCGAGCAGGTTGTCCTGCCCTGACAGGTACACTGCCCACAGGAGAATATCCTGTTGGACTGTGTACGAGCAGAGGACCAGTGTCTCCTGACAAAGGGTACGAGACTCCATGCCCCCTTGTTTGTTCACAGAGAACATCGCCACCTGGTTGTCCATCTGGACAAGCACCGGCTGGTGACGCAGGTGGTGACGGAAAACCCTCAGGGCCAGGTGTCTGGCTCGGAGCTCCTGCAGGTTGATCTGCTAGGTGCTCTCATCTGGTGACCAGTTGCCCTGAGTGTGGAAATCTCCAAAGTGGGCTCCCCAGCCGAGCAGGGAGGCATCCGTGGTGAGGACCCTTGAGGGGCTTGGGGCCTAAAAAGGCATGTCTGCCTTGAGATGCTGGGGAGACTGCCAGACCAGACCAGAGAATCCACCAATTGGCAGGTCACAGAAACTCTGTCTCAGAGATGGCCCATGGCCTGAGACCACTGGTCCCAGAGACACCACTGCGCCACCCTCATGTGGAGGCGAGTGTCGGGGGTGACGTGGACCGTGGAGGCCATGTGCCCGAGGAGGTGCAGGAGAAGCCAAGTGAGCACCGAGGGATGGTAGTCTATGTCCCGAGCCACAGTCCTGAGATGTTTGGCTCGGTCCCTGGGCAAGAAAGCCTTTGACTGGAGAGTGTCAATCTTTGCCCCAATGAATTCCAGACACTGTGTCGGAAGGAGGTAAGACTTGGGGTAATTTATGACAAACCCCAAGTGCTGCAGAACCTGGATGGTGCATGTGGTGGTCTGCTGCACCTCTGAGGCCGTGCCTCCCTTTATGAGCCAGTCGTCCATGCAGGGAAAGGCGAAGACCCCCTGGAGCTGGAGGAAGGCGGCCATGACTGCCAGGCATTTTGTGAAAACTCTTGGGGCCAAGACTGGGCCGAAGGGGAGCACCCTGTACTGAAAATGCCTGCCCCCCACTACGAACCGTAGGTACTGCCTGTGGTTGGGGTGGATGAGGATGTGGGTCTAAGCATCCTTGAGGTCTAAGGAGCATAGCCAGTTTCCCTGCTGAAGGTAGGGCAGCAATATTCCAAGGGAGAGCATCTTGAACTTCTCCCTCACCAGAAATTTGTTGAGGTTGTGCAGGTCGAGGATGGGCCTGAGGCCTCCCGTCCTTTTTGGCATGAGGAAGTACCTGGAGTAGAACCCCTTGCTCTTGAGGTGGTGGGGCACTGATTCCACCACCTTGTCCTTGAGACCTGCCAATTCCTTCAGAAGAAGGTCCCGGTAAAGGGGAGACCTGAGGGGCTCTCCCGGGAAATAAAGGGGAGGTGTCTGAGTCAGGTAGAGGAGATAACCCTCTCTTACCACCCAAAGTGCCCAGGAGTCTGTGGTGATGGTCAACCACCTCTGGGCATAGAGGGCCAGAGGTTCCCCTGTGGGCTGCTGATCTCTTTGAGGTAGATAGGCTATGCTCAAGGAGTCAAAAACTCCCCCCTGGCTTGGCCGGAGCCCGTGCCTGGGGTTTTTGGAGCTTTCTGCTTATGTGGGCCATGTTATGTCCCTTGGCCTCCTGACCCTGTTGGGGAGCTGGGGAGGCCTGAAAAGGTGAGTAGTTTCTGTAAGCAGCAACCTTCCTCGGATAGAAGGACTTTTTACCCGAGTCCTTCCATCGGGGAGGGGCAGCAGTCTTTCTGGAGAGCCTGGTCCTCGTCATGAACTCGGTCTCCAGCTTGGCAACCTTGTCAGTCATGGGTTTGCCAAAGAGGTTCTCTCCTTGGTAGGGGACATTGACCAAGAAAGGAGGTGATAGTGCCTCTGTATAAGTCTTTGGTGCGACCTCATTTGGAGTATTGTGCGCAATTCTGGAGACCGCACCTTCAAAAGGATATAAACAGGCTGGAGTCAGTATAGAGGATGACTACTAAAATGGCTATTGGTCTTCATTATAAAGCATATGAGGACAGACTTAAGGATCTTAATAGGTACACCTTAGAAGACAGGTGGGATAGAGGTGATATGATTGAGATGTTTAAATACCTCCATGGCATAAATGCACAGGAGAGCCTCTTTCAATTGAAAGTAAGCTCTTCTACAAGGGGACATGGGATGAGGGTGAAGGGAGATAGATTCAGGAGTGATATGTGGAAATATTTCTTTACAGAAAGCGTGGTGGATCTGTGGAATAGTCTTCCAGTGAAGGTGGTAGAGATGAATTCAAAGAAGCATGGGACAAACACAGAGGATCTCTAAAGTAAAAAAGGGGACTGTTGTAGTGGTTGATATGGAAGGACAGACTAGATAGGCCATGTGGTCTTTTTCTGTCGTCATGTTTCTATGTTTCTAATTTATCCTGAAACCCCAAGCCTGGCGCTGTGCACCGCTGCCCGCTGCTGCTACTCGAGCCGACAAATCGAACCCATCATAGGCCGCTCGAGACATGAATTTGGAGCATATACAGACTGCCTTGGCCAGGTTCCTGAACCGTTGGAAGGGTTCCTCGGCGAGACCAGCTGAGAACATGGCGAGTTCCTTCTCCAGGTCTCTCAGATACATGCTCACGTACAGCTGGTAGACTCGGATGCAGCCGATAAGCATTGAGCCCTCATAGCACTTTCTGCCGAGGGCATCCAGGGTGCGGGCCACCCTGCCGGGGGCACCAAGGAGTGCGTCTTCTGGCTTTTCAGCCGAAGCATGGCCGACTCCATGGAGTTATGTGGCAATTGTGACTTTCAGGAACCTGGGCTCTGGCAAACTTGATACATCGAGTCGAGCCGTTTGCTCACCACCAGCACCGAAGCCGGTGTCTCTCACATTCGGAGCATTAGCCGTTCCAGGATGGGAGGAATATGCACCTTTAGCAATTCCCGCAGAGGGGATTTCCAACTCATCCACCTGAGGGTCCTACTCCGACTCGGTCAGGAACCCCAGGGCCTTAGACATGTCCTTGACAAAATCAAGGAAGCCCATGTCCTTGGGCGGAAAACGCTGTTGAGGCTCTGAGACAGGAGAGTCAGATGGGACATCGCGGTGGCAACAGGTATAGGGGGACTCTTCGTCCTCCATCTCCCACTTGGAGTAGTCCATCGAGGACTCATAGGAGGGCTGCCCCACAGGCCTCGGGGCCCCCAACGCCCTGCAGTCGGTGCCCGGCAAACTTTCCGGGGATGACCGCGGTCCTGTCGAGTGGGACTCGGATCGCAACTTCGGCCGAGGACATCGAGGGCCCAGTGGTCGGGGCAGATGAACCGTGCTAGACAACAGCGCCTGCTGCTGGGTCCATGAAGGCAGACAAACTGCATTCCAGGGCCGCCATTTTGGATTCCAGACAGAAGGCTCCGTAGTCTTTGGCGCAGTTAGAGGGATTCGGGCCTGATGCCGGCTCTCCCGAAGGAGAATTGTCAATGAGGATAGTGTCTGGGAACCAAGTTCGGTCCACCGTCGGATCTTTCTGGGGGACCTTTGCACGCTGCTCCTTCTCCGATGCCTCAGACATATGCCTCGGACTACAAGACCGGGCCCAGGGAGCACCCAGCCGGTCGGAACCATCCAAGGACACCGCCTTCGAGGGTTTCTTCTTTTTCCTGGGTTCCCCCGAGGGAGACCCCCTTTCTGATGACCCAAGACGAGGCTCAGACTCGGAAGGTTCCTTCCGAGATGTTGGGGCCTCAGACGAGGCCCTGGCCTTTGGAGGTACCGGGGATTCGGGGGGGGGGGGGGGAGAAACTTATCGTGCTGCTGATGGTGGCTCTTTAGGACCTTACTGGACATCCTCTTGCAGAGACTGCAGGCTGCCAGGTCATGGTCTGGCCCAAGGCAGCGGAGACAGCAGTCGTGTGTGTGGGTCAAAGACATAATTTTAGAGCACCGATCACACTTCTTAAAGCCACTGGTAGCCATGGGGTGAAAAGAGTACCCCTGCGAGGTTGAAGACTCTCCAGGCTGCCAGTGGGGAAAAAAGGCACAAAGACACCAAGAAAAGAAAAGAAAGGAATGAAAAACTACAAAAGGAGACTGAACACGACGCCGAGGCAACAAGGTCGGCAGGTGGGAAGAGTACCGGTAAAATACCGGGGGCAAGTATGAAATTCAGAGAGAAATATCAACTTTTTCTGGGGACAAGCCAGACAAATGTCTGAAGGGCTCCATGGAAAAAAGGAGACTGAGCAAGATGGCACCTTTGGGCAGGACGGGGACTACGCATGTATGGTGGCATCTCCCAAAGGCTTTCTTTGAAAGTTGGAGGAATGCTTCCGCGAGGGCTCCATTGGTGCAGACGTCACCCATATGTGAGAAGTGACTTCCTGCTTGTTCCCAGTGGTCAGCCCTACCTCCTCCTTGTCCCCCTCGGAAGGGCTGACCACTGGGAAGATAGTGAGAACGCTGGAAACGTGTACAGCATGCTACCCGAAATCTTCAAAAGTCAATGAAGCGGCCTCCAGTAGGAGCCACCGGTTTTGCGCTCTTAGACTTTCCTTCCAGCAACCTCGGAACCTTGAACCCCCTCCCCCCTTCACCAATTTCTTCAGCACTTCCCCAAAAAGGAGTTTTCTTTGAAAGGAAGTTTACTAAGCAGAATCTTGGAGGCTACATCCACTGCCCAATTCTGGAGCCATAAGAGTCATTGTGCTGACATCTTTGAGGCCATGTTTTTAGCAGAGGCCCTCACCAGGTCATACAGCATTATCTGCTAAATACGCTGACCCCGACTCTAACTTTGCCACCTCCAACAGTGTTCCAGACAGACTGCGATCAGGCAAACCTTGAGCCCAATGTAAATATGCCTGCGCCACATAGGCCACACAGACGCCTGCAATGCAAGGACAGCGATCTTGAAAGACTGCTTCAAAAGCATCTCTAACTTTCAGTCCTGGGCATCTCTCAACACTGCTCCATTTTCCAATGGAATGGTTATCTTCTTGGTAACTGAAGAGACCAAAGCATCCATCTTTGGGAGCCGAAGGAGGTCCTTTTCTCCCAGAGGAATAGGATATAAGCATGTCATAGACCAACTACCCTCCTAACTTGTAACCCTGTCTCTGGCACCTTCCATTCTGCTTCTATCATCTCCTTTATGGCACTATGAAGCGGAAAGGATTTTTGAGGCTTTTGAATGCCCTGTAACAAGGGATCCTCTAGGGTTCCTTCCTTCATCAGAGAACCATGCATGATATTCAGAGCCTCCAACAACTGCATAATCAGTACTGGATATTCTTCCCAACAAAAAACCCTAATTATGGTAAGGTCCTCACCGGGTGGAATTTCACCTTCTTCAAGTTCCTCATATATGAGGGGGGCCGATAAGTCTCTGGCCTTGTAACAAAACAGAAAGCTACGGGCACACTTCAGTTCCGTAGATCCAAATGATCTCTCTGCAGTTTCGTTTTATTTGGTACCAAATACAATGAAACTGCATAGAGATCATTCTGTCCACCGGAAAGCGTAGTTATTGCCCTGTAACAGGTGTACTCCAGGGACAGCAGGAATCAGTCCTCATATATGGGTAATGTCAATGCCGACGGAGCCTCGAGGAAGCATTTCCCCAGCTTTCAAAGAAAGCCTTTCAGAGATGCCACCAAATATGCGTGGTCCCCTTCCAGCCCAAGGATGCCATCTTACTCAGTCAAATGACATAGCTAGAGCCGACAAAAGAAGATAACAACTGTACAGCAACTCCAAGAGGAGGAGGGAGGGTTGTGAGGACTTATTCTTGCTGTCCCTGCAGAACACCTGTTACAAGTGAGTAGCTACGCTTTCTCCAGGAACAAGCAGAAGTCAGTCCTCACATATAGGACTCCCTAGCTACAGACTACCGAGGACCTATAGAAAAACATGACCCAGCCGTGAGCAGCCGCAAGTGAATCTGAGGAAGGATTCTGAGGACCCCACTGTCCAGGGAGAACCATCGCTCCGGTTGCATTAACAAGAAGGGTCAAAGGACAGGAGCTGCCTAAACCCCGAACAGATTACGCAGTACAGCCTGGGCGAAAGCACTGTTCCGTCGGGACTCCCTCTCCAGGCAGTAGTGAGCTCCAAAGGTATGAACTGAGGACCAGTGGCGATGTCTGTCATAGAGACAGAGTGTAGCTTGCACTGAGGTCGCCATAGCCCTGATGTTGTGCACTGGGACCCGGCGCTCCAACGAAAGCCCAACCTGATTGTGGGCGAAAGCGATGCAGTCTACCACCCAGGTGGACAGGGTCCACTTAGTAACAGCCTCCCCCACTCGACTGGGATCATATGAAACGAAAAGCTGCATGGCTTTGCAGTGGCCACAAATTCGTTGCAGGTAGAAGGACAAGGCCCTCTTAGTCCAGAATATGGAGAATGGCCGCCACCTTGTCGGCGTGAGGCCATGGAAAAACGGTGGAGAGCACTAGGTAGAATTGTATTCAATTGTAATGCATTAAGATGTACTCTTTTGTAAATAGCTTACCAGCTTGGTAACTGTTAAAATGTAAATAGTTTCCCCAGTTCTAATCCATGTTATGTCCCCTGTTATATGTAAACTTAGGTCAGATTTGACTGTCCGAGTGTTATATTGTTTAATGTAAACCGCACTGATGACAAAGAGCACGGTATATAAGAACTGTTAAATAAATAAATAAATACCTCCTGGTTGAGGTGAGAGGGAGATTCCACCTTCGGAAGGAATTTAGGGTGGGTGCAAAGCACGACCCTACTCTTGTTCAACCTGGTGTAAGGAGGCTCAGCCACCAAGGCCTGAAGATCGCTGACTCTGCGGGCAGAGTTGAGCATCTCCAGGAAGACGACCTTCCAGGATAGATAACCCAAATGGCAGGTAGCAAGAGGTTCAAAGGTGGCTTGGTGAGCTGCGTCAGAACCACATTGAGATCCCATTCCGCTGGGAGCGGGTGGATAGGAGGCTTAGAAAGCAGCAAGCCCCGCATAAGCTGGGTAATGATGGGCAGCACAGAAAGAGGTTTCCCTCTATGGAATGATGGTGCGCCGAGAGCACACTCAGGTGCACCCTGATGGAGATGGACTCGAGTCCGGTCTGCAAAAGGTGGAGCACGTAATGCAGCACCATGTGCACCTGGCAAGAGAACGGGTCTACCTGTTGCTCCACACACCATACTGAGAATCTGCACCACTTAAAGGTATAGGGGAGGAGTGGCCTAGTGGTTGGGGCAAGGTACCTCAGGCCGGAAGGTCGGTGGTTCAAATACCACTAGAGGACAGCAACCTTGGGCCAGGACTGGGGTTTCTAGTCCCACAGGTGCTCCTTGTGGTCTTGGGCAAGCCACTTAACCCTCCACTGCCCATGTTCCTTGTAAGTATTAGTGTATGTGTCTCATATCCCCTCGTGTTAAATGTATCCCCCAATTGTGTTGTGACCACTTTGATTGAAGGATAAGGTGGTATACAAAACTGTCTAAATAAATAAATAGGCTCGTCTTGTGGAGTTCTTATGAGAGGCCAGGAGGACTTCCTCCACCTCCCTTGTGAGGTTGAAGGGCGCTAAGGCAACCCGCTGTATGGAGCTGAAGCCATTGAAGCGATGGATGTAGAAAAAAACTCTCTTTCTTATGAAGCAACTGAGTTACAGAGGGTGCAATTACCTAGAAGTGCAACTAGAGGGAGCAGGCACGAGGCTGCAGAAGTTAAGCTGACACACCCAGGTTGTAGCAATGCAGTACCTAATCAAAGGCACCTGGGTAGAAAGCCAGGAAACTCAGTTGGAGAACGCCTTTTTAAGCAGTGCTCACAAGGAAGCAGACAGAGAGGATCTAAGTGGGAACTTGAGAGAGGATCTGAGAAGGAACTTGAGGGAGGACCTTTGAGAAAGAAAGAGAAAGGATCTTTGAAGGAAGTACCTGAGGAAGGAACCTCATACACTGCAAGGCAGAGAAGTTTGGATACATGGAAAAGCAGAGCTAAGTTCCAGGGAGAACAAGCCCAACTTAGAAAGCTCCAGAAGCCAGTCTTCAAGGAAGACGGTGACAAAGGGAGAGTCTCTGGTGGAGAGAACACCAGCAGCAAACACTACAGAGATCCAAGGTACAGTGCTACTTCATTTATTAAATGGATGCCAGGTCCTAGGAAGGCTGATAACTTAAAAAGCCATTCTGAGAAGAAACAAAGCTGGAGGAAGTTTTGTAACCCTGTACAGAGAGGTATAGGGAAAAGCCCTAATAGTTATTTGCTAAACCCAGGCCAGCAAGGCTGGAAAGTGGGGGAAAGAAATACTGAACTGCAACCTGTGTTAACCAGGGAACGCTCAGGACTAGAAGACACCACGAGTGAACTAGAACCCATGCAAATTGAGTTTTCAGAACCAGAACCGATGATGCTTGAACCAATGGACTGTTCTCTGTGTATTACCGAGAGCCTGGAATCTCTTACCAAGATATAACAGCAGCACGTTTTAAAGTACCTTTTGCTTCTGTTAACACTGAAGGAAGAAGTTTTGTCTTGTTTTTCTTGCTGTTTGAGAAACTTATTTGGATACAGAGAACTGTTAAGCATTTGTAACAGTTGCTGACCTTTTGTAAATATTCTTGGCACTAAACCTGAAGTAAGGTAATTCTACTTTGTTTCCTGAAAAACCTTTTGCGTAACAAGGGAATAAAAACCTTTTTGTTTCACCCTGCTCAAGGCTCACACATCTATTTTCTTGTGAAGAGGGACTACAAGGACCAGAATGCACTTGGTCTAAAAGTTTTTCTTTCTTCAACAAAATTAAAATGTCCACCCTGACCCTTTGGCACACTGCCACTAGGAGGGGCTGTGACACCGCTCATCAGCCATGCTGTTAATGACAGGGACCCCAGGTTGGGGTGAAGAAGCGAGCCCTCCTCCTGGGTCAGTAGCCCCGGGGCGTTCCTCAGAGGGACTAAGAGATCGTCAAGAGGCAGAGCAACAGGGGAAACCAAGGCTGCCTGGGCCACCACGGGGCCATCAGGATCATGAAGGCTTTGTCCCACAGGACCTTGAAGAAGATCTCGGCAATTAGTGGCGTGAGAGGGAAGGCATACAGAAGGCCCTCTAACTACGAAATGAGGAAGGCGTCCACTGTTATCCAGGATGGATGCGGTTGGGGACAGCAGAAGCTGGGCAGCTGAGCATCGGCTGGGCTGGCAAAGAGGTTCAAACATGGGGTTCCCCAGAATCGGAATAGCCACTGCACCACCTTGGGGTCTAGACTCCATACGTGCAGCTGGAGAACCCTGCTTAGCCTGTCCACTAGGGCATTGTCTTGGCCGGGAAGGTATACTGCCTTGAGGAGCATTCCCTGACCGATCACGTAAGAGCAGAGGGCTACTGCCTCCTGGCAGAGGCGCTGAGACCCTGTGCCCCCCTGCTTGTTCAGGTAGAACATCACAACCTGATTGTCTGTTTGGACTAGCACGGCCTGGTCCCATAGCAGTGGTGGAATTACTTGATTGCCTGAAAAATGGCCTTGAGCTCCAGAAGGTTGATCTGCTGCTGGCTTTCTGCTAGGGACCAGTTGCCCTCCGTGCACAGTTCCTTGCAGTGGGCACCCTAGCCCAGTAAGGACGCATCCGTGATGAGGATCCTCTGGGAGTTTGGGGGCTAGAAGAGCATTCCTTTCTGCAGGTGCTGTGCACTCTCCCACCAGTCGAGTGACTCTGCTAGTTGACAGGACACAGACCCTGTCCCGGAGGCTGTCTGTGGCTTGTGTCCACTGTAAGCGAAGGCACCACCGAGCTGCCCGCGTGTGGAGGAGGGCGTTGGGGACCATTATGGACTGTGGATGCCATGTGGCCTAGTAGGCAGAGCATGGACCATGCTGACACTGTGTGATAGTGCTGCACCTCAGTGGCCAGGGCCCTGAAACGATCCGCCCTGTCCAGGGGGAGGAAGGCCCTGGCCTGGAGAGCATTCAGACGAGCTCCTGTGTCGGAGTGAGGTGAAATTTGGGGCCCTATTAGCAGCTGTTCCCCCACGGGTGGAGAGGCTATTTTCAGGGAATCAAACCCCTAACCCAGCCTGGGCAGGAGCTGGTGTTTGGGGCTTAGAGCCCTTAGGCTTGAGTTGGCCCTGGACTGCTCCTTTGCCCTGATGACCCTGCTGCAGTGGTCTTGGGGGCCGGGTATTGGGGACAGCCTCGCTAAGGCTGGCCTTTCCTGTGGAAGGGAGGCCTTATCCCCAGTGTTTTTTCTTAGGAAGGGTGGAGGTCTTCCTGGAGAGCAGAGTCCTGGTGATGAGCTCGGTCTCTATCTCCGCCACCTTATCCTCCCATCGGTTTGCCGAAGAGGTTTTCACCGAGGCAGGGGATATCAAGGAGTTTCTCCTGAACCCATTGCTCGAGGTCCGATGCCTGGAGCCAGGGCTGGCATTGGGCACTGATGCCTGCAGCAGCCACCCTCGCATTAGACTCAAAGCTGTCGTCGGTGGCTCAAGACATGTACTTTGAGCATTCCCCGACGCACTTCGTGAGGTTTGGAATCGCTGGAGGTGATCTCCACTGAGATCCCCCAAGAAACCTGCAAGTTCTTTTGCTAGGTCTCAGAGATACATGCCGATAAACAGCTGATACATTTGTATTCGACAACCCAGCATTGAGCCCTGGTAGTATTTGCGTCCAAGGGAGTTGAGAGCATGGGACTCCCTGCCCAGGGGCACAGAAGAGTGAGTCTTCGGGCTTTTCTGCCGGCGCATGATCAACACCACCACCAGAGAGGTGGGAAGAAGATGCGCCTTCCGAAAGCCGGGGCCCCACCGGACCCAGTACATGGTGTCGAGGCATCAGCTAACTATCGGCACCAATGTCAGTGTCTCCCACATCTGAAGGAGTCGCCACCCTAGGATGACAGGGACCGTCAGGGCCTCCTTAGCTGGAGCCTCATACTGGAGGATTTCAAGCTTCTCCATGCGAGGGTCCTCATCTGACGATGTGGACCCTCTGTGCCATGTCCCGGACAACTTGAGGAAGGACAAACTCCGGGGGAGACGGATTTGAGGAGCATAGTAGTATTTACACGTCTCTGGGGAAGCCTCGTCCTCGGAATCCCAGTCTTAGTCTGTCGAGGACTCAAGGCCCGACAGCTCCCGAGGCATCGGGCTCTGATCGGGTCTTTGGTGACACACGGCTGTTGCTTGGCCGGAGCCACAAGCACTTGCTGGGGAGGCTCTCTCTCCCGAGGACTTGGAGCTGGCTCGAGACCCTCGCCGAGGATCAGCTCGAGGCTCAGGGCTTTCAAGGATAGTATCGGTGGCCCAGGAAGTCCTCAATATCGATGTCCCTGTGATCTCTGCACGAGCACCGGCGGAGCCGGGCATCGACACTTGCTGCAAGGCAAGGAAGGCAGTGACACTGCGTTCCAATGCCATCATCCTGGCTTCCCACTCAGGAGTTGCAGCCTTTGATATGGACGCCAGGGTTTGTGAGGAGAAGGAGGTTTAGACAGGACAGACCTCAGGGGTCCGTGATCTGTTGCCAGAGACCTCAACATCTTTTCTGGGCACCTTCACCAGCCGCTCCTGCTCCAACTCCTCGAATACCCTCCGGGAACAGTGGGGCCTTGCACAGGACTTGCGATGTGTGTCCGATTCCCAGGATGAGGTCCTCGAGAATTTCTTCTTCTTCTTGAGCTCCCACTCCAGAGAACCCTTATCAGAGTGTCCGTGGACCCGATCGGGTGCCGCGGAGGCTTTACCAACTCAGAGGATCCGTACGGGGCCTTAGAGCGCAAGGTTACTGTGGACATCGGGGCTGAATCCGACCTGTGGAAGATGTCATCCTGCTTCTGCCAATGACTTTGGATGGCCTTTGCAGACATCTTTTTGCACAGGGCGCAAACGTATGGGTCATGGTCAGCACTTAGACACCGGAGGCAACAGTCATTTGTGTCAGTTAGGGACATGTTCTTTGTGCATTGATCACACTTTTTGAACCCACTGGCCATTGGGCCAAAAAAGACCCCTGCAAGGTCGAAGACCCTCGACGTGGCCAGCGATTAGAAAAAGGAACCAAACCACGCTGAAGAAAAAACGAAAAACGGTTTCGAGACTCAAATCCGAGGCGACGGGGCTTGGAGTTGGGAAAGGGACCGATGCTAACCGGAGCAGGAAATGCACAAAAAAATCAACTTTTTTCTGAGGGAAGATTGATGTCTGTAGGGCTCCGCAGAAAAAGGGAGACTAAGTAAGATGGCACACTTGGGCGCGAAGGGGACCACGCATGCGTGGTGGCATCTCCCAAAGGCTTTCTTTGAAAGCTGGGGAGATGCTTCTGCGGGGCTCCGTCGGCATCACCCATATGTGAGGGCTGACTTCCTGTTTGTTCCTGGAGAATTGAAGTGTGCTTGTAGCTTTCTGTTTCATTACAAGGCCAGAGACTTATCAGCCCCCCTCGTAAGGGTTCTTCCCCAGGGCCCAGAAGGACCTTCCAGAGAGTCATCAGAATCATGGTTGTCCCACCCATCTTCTTCCACCCTCCGGCGCTTAGACGCAGGTTCTCATGGCTCTTTTCCAGTTGATGCTGGTCCTTCCAAACTCTCTTTGGTACCTGTATCGGGCGGAGAATCTTGCACCAGGCTCTGCTTCATGCAGTAGGCCTGGTGTAACAGCAGCAAAAATGAAGGTGAAAACGTCAGCCCTGGATATGCAGCTATCTCCCTATGGTTCCCAGACCACAATCACTGCTCCCCTAGTTGGGCAGGAGTTGCCATCAGGCCTCCCGAGTGTTCTCTGACCTCGATTTTCAGTTGCCTCCCCCATAGCCGCATTTCTCGTCAAACCCACAGGATTCTGCAGCTGAGGGGAAATCAGTCTGCGTCCCAAATCGGTCTCAGACTGGGACAATGCCTCAATTTCTGGAAATCTAGTCACCTGGAGCAGCTCCTCTGCAGTGCAGCCCTCAGCCTTGTACCCGCAGCAAAATCCCGCTGTAGAAAGTTGACCATGGTGGCTGCCATTGGCCATGTAGGCAGCTCTGCCTGAAGGCATGCCAACCAATGCGAACACATTCTCTGGGTAAAACAAACCGGGGCCCTCTCACCTCACCTCCAGAGTTTGCTGATGACCCGTATCGCTCTGCTCAATTCACTCATTGCCACAGTAAGGAAAAATTAAAGACAGCCAGACTGATTTTTTTTTTTTTTTTTAAATAAAAGCTCTGAAATTCAAGGTCGGGCCCTGCCACCTAAATGTCCCCAAACACCCTCCCAGAAGTAGGGAAGAGGATCGAAGGACTTTAATGGTCCCAAAAAGGGCACCATGACACATGAGGTGGAGAACTAAGGGGGAGGGACTTGGACTACAGAGTTCTGCACCCCAAGGACCACAATAAAAGCTGAATTAACAGCCCTGGGTCCAATGTGAAGCTAAAACATCAATTCCCACTTTTTTTTTTTTTAATCTGTCTACAGAGGCATCCAGATTGCACAGAAGCTCATCACTGTCTGCTGGAGACTGAGAAATAGTGCAGTGGTCAGAAGTTCACAGATTCCTTATTCATTTATTTATTTATTTTATATTCTCTTATATACCACGCTATTCTGCATCAGTGCGGTTTACATTGAACAAACTGAAATTACATTGAACAGGGCATTATAACTTGGAGATAACTATTTTACAGGGAACATGGGCTATGGAGGATTAAGTGGCTTGCCCAAGACCACAAGGAGCACCTGTGGGACTAGAAACCCCCGACCTTCCGGCCTGAAGTACCTTGCCCCAACCACCAGGCCACTCCTCCACTCCATTCCTTATAGCCTGACATCATCAAAACCAGTGATTCTTAGTCTCCATCTGCTAGTGATAGGGCATAAACTCATGTGTCTGGACAGGACTAAGGGACAATGAGGAATTGACAATTGTGAATGTATATATATTTAAAATATTTAAATGACAATAAATGATAACATTTTACCTACCAGATAATGTCCTTCCCTCGAGTTCTGCTAGACCAGTCCAGAAAGTGGGTTATATTCCCCTACCAGCAGATTGGTGGAGATAAAAAAATAGAAAAAAGCCCAGGTTTCAATGACATTACTCCTATGCCTCTATTCACCTCAGCCACCAGAGGTCTCTTCAGTATTTATCCCAAAGCATATGGGAGAAGCATGGCAAGCCTCAAACAACCTCAATCAAGGGCAACAATGAGTAATCAACAGTAGAGAACTATGTAAATGAAAGCATAAACAGAAAGCTGTTAGTAGAAGATGAACCTGCAGAGCCAGGTATAAAAAGCATAGCGGAACCAAGGATACCACAGCAGAAGAACATAGAAAATACAGTTTCAGGGGAGGGCCCTGTACTATCTAGCAGGACTCAAGCAAAGGACATTAATTGGTAAGCAAAATGTCACCTTCCTGCTAGACCAGTTCAGACAAGTGGGATGTATCAAAACTACAACACCACTGGGCAGGAAGAAAGCGTAGTTACTCACCTGTAACAGATGTTCTCCGGGGACAGCAGGAATTAGTCCTCACATATGGGTGATGTCGGCGCCAACGGAGCCCTCGTGTGGAGCAAATACCCAGCTTTCAAAGAAAGCCTTTCGGAATTGCATCACGCATGCACGGTCCCCTTCCCGCCCAAGGGTGCCATCTTGCTCAGTCAAATGACATAGCTAAAAAGACGGCAAAAATTTGTAAAAATAATAATAATAGGACTGCAACTCCAAGGGGAGGAGGGAGGGTCATGAGGACTGATTCCTGCTGTTCCCGGAGAACACCTGTTATAGGTGAGTAACTATGCTTTCTCTGGGAACAAGCAGGAAGTCAGTCCTCACATATGGGACTCCCCAGCTATAGGCTACCAAGAACCCACAGCTGAAATATAGGCAGCCACAATAGGAATCTAACTGAGAAAGTAGCACTCCGGTAGCCTGACACAGAAGGGCCGGAGGGTAGGAGTTGCCTACACCTCAAATAGGTTATGAAGTACAGCCTGTCTGAAAGCACTGTCCCGTTGGGACTCCCTATCCAGGCAGTAATGGGATGCGAAAGTCTGACCCGAAGACCAGGTGGCGGCCCGGCAGATGTCTGCCAGCGAAACAGAGGTGAAATGAGCCACTGATGCCGCCATGGCCCTGGCCCGGTGGGCCGTGACACGACCCTCCAATGGAAGCTCGGCTGCCCTGTATGCCCAGGCAATGCAGTCTGCCATCCAGGTGGATAGCGTACGTTTTGAAACAGCCATCCCCAGCTTACTGGGGTCATAGGATACGAAGAGCTGAGAAGTCCTTCGATGGCTCTGCGTACGCTGCAGATAGAAGGCAAACGCCCTCTTACAGTCCAGGGCATGCAGAACTGTCACTGCCCGACTGGCATGGGGCCTGGGAAAGAAAGTAGGCAGCACCACCTCCTGATTGAGGTGGAAGGAAAAGACCACTTTTGGCAGGAACTTGGGGTGTGTGCATAGCACCACCCTGTTCTTATAGAACCTTGTATAAGGCCTGTTGGACACCAGTGCCTGAAGTTCACTCACTCATCGGGCCGATGTGAATGCCACTAAGAACACTACTTTCCAAGAAAGGTAGCGGAGATGGCAGGTTGCCATCGGCTCAAAAGGCGGCCGAGTAAGCCGCCCTAAAACCACACTCAAATCCCACTCGGTTGCCGGGGGTGCGGACCAGAGGCTTCAGAAGAAGTAGGCCTCTCAAGAACCTAGCCACCAAAGGATGGGCAGAGAGAGGCTTTCCTTCCACTGGGAAGTGGTTTGCTACAAGGGCACTGAGGTGCACTCTCACAAAATTGGACTAAAGGCCCAACTCCGAAAGATGGAGAAGATATTGTAGTACCATTGCAACCTGGCAGGAGAAAGGATTCACCTTCTGCTTCTCGCACCACAACCCAAACCTACGCCATTTGAAGGCTTAGGTTTGTCTAGCTCATAACCTCCTTGAGGCTAGCAAGGCCTCTTCCACATCTCTTGGAAGAAGGAGTGGTGCGAGTACTACCCTTTCAGCAGCCATGCCCTCAGGTTGAGGGAGGTGAGACGATTGCCCCCTCCTGTGACAGGAGGTTCGGGGAGGACCCCAGAGGAATGGGGGACTCCACTGCTAGCTGAAGTAGAAGCAGAAACCAGGGTTGTCTCGGCCACCTGGGGGCTATCAGGATGACTGAGGCCCTGTCCTGGAGAACTTTGAATAGAGTTTTGGCCACTAGAGGCGTTGGGGGAAACGCATAGAGGAGGCTCACAGACCAGGATATCAGAAACGCGTCGGCAGCCACCCTGTCTGGGTGTGGCTGCCTGGAGCAGAACTGGGGCAACAGGTGATTCTGTGGACTTGCGAACAAGTCTACCACTGGCCGTCCCCAGGTCCGAAAAAGCCACTGGACTACTACCCTGTCCAGCTGCCATTCGTGGGGCTGCAGGATCCTGCTTAGCCTGTCTGCTAAGTAGTTGTCCTGGCCTGGCAAGTACACTGCTTTGAGGCACATGCCATGTTGGACTGCAAAGGAGCAAAGATTCAGGGTCTCCTGACACAGTAGGCGGGAACCCGTGCCCCCCTGTTTGTTCACACAGAACATGGCTACTTGGTTGTCTGTCTGTATCAAGACCGGCTGGTGGGCCAGAGTCTGAGAAGACTTGCAGAGCCAGACGGATGGCACGAAGTTCCAGAAAGTTGATTTGTTGTGTGCTCTTGTCCAGAGACCACACACCCTGAGTACAGAGACCCTGGCAATGGGCTCCCCAGACCAGCAAGGATGCATCCGTGGTTAGAATCCTTGTGTGACGAGGAGCCTGGAAGGGCATCCCCGCCTCCAAGTGTGATGGGTGAAGCCACCACTCCAAGGACTGTACCAGTCTCTTGGATACTTTGATTCTGTCGCTAAGGTGGCCTGTGTCCACTGATCTCTGAGGCACCATTGAGCTGTGCGCATGTGGAGGCGGGCATCTGGTGTTACATGGACTATATAGGCCATGTACCCGAGGAGGCAAAGAAAGTGTCTTGCTGAGATCTGAGAATTGTGACTTATATGACTTGCCAGAGCCAGAAGCCCGTTTGTCCTGTCTGTTGGCAGGTAGGCCCTTGCCTGCAGTATATCCAGTCTTGCCCCTATGAACTCCAGTTGTTGAGTGGGACTAGGTTGGACTTGGGATAATTTATCACAGACCCTAGGTGTTGGAGCACCTGGATGGTGCGAAGTGTGGCCTGTTGAACCTCCATGGCTGAAGTGGCTCGGACGAGCCAGTCATCTAGGTAGGGGAAGACGAAAACTCCTTGCAGTCTGAGGAAGGCAGCCACCACCACCAGGCATTTTGTGAATACCCTGGGAGCGGAAGCCAGGCCAAAGGGAAGTACCCTGTACTGGTAGTGATTGTCTCCCACCACAAAGCGTAGATATTGCCTGTGGTCTGGGTGTATCAGGATGTGTATATACGCATCCTTTAGATCTAAGGAGCATAGCCAGTCTCCCTGGTGGAGGTAAGACAGCAATATTCCAAGGGAGAGCATCTTGAACGTCTCCCTCCCAAGGAATTTGTTGAGGTTGTGCAGGTCGAGGATGGGTCTGAGGCCTCCTGTCTTTTTTGGTACCAGAAAGTACCTGGAGTAGAAGCCCTTTCTCTGCATGTGGTGGGGCACTGGTTCTACCGCCTGATCCTTGAGATGACCTGCTAACTCTTTCAGAAGAAGGTCCCGGTGAAGGGGAGACCTGAGGGGCTCTCTTGAAAAATAAGGAGGAGGCACCTGGGTCAAATGAAGAAGATACTCCATCAAGGTTATCTGCAGTACCCAGGCATCGGTGGTGATGGCTGTCCACCTGTTAGCATACAGGACAAGCTGTCCCCCTGTGCGTTGCCTGTCTCCTGTGGTGAGAGGGGCTATGCTGGAAGAGTCAAAAGCTACTACCAGGCTGGGCCAGAGCCGGTGCCTGGGGTTTGGGGGCTTTCTGCTTACGCGGGCCATGCCCCTGAACCTTGGCCTGCTGCCCCTGTTGGGGAGCCAGGGAGGCCTGAAAAGAGGGGTAGCTTCGGTAAGCAGTACCCTTCCTCGGGTAAAAGGGCTTCTTACCCGAGCCCTTCTTCTTAGAAGGGACAGAAGTCTTCTTTGAGAGTCATGTCCTGGTCATGTACTCGGACTCGATCTCAGCAGCCTTGTCGGTCATGGGCTTGCCAAAGAGGTTCTCTCCCTGGCATGGGAAATCGACCAACTTGTCCTGAACCCATTGCTCGAGATCGGATGACTGTAGTCAAGCCTGGCAGCGTGCATCGCCGCAGCTACCCGGGCCACCGACTCAAAGCCGTCATAGGCCGCTCGAGTCATGAACTTTGAGCACTCATGGACCCCAGTGGACAGACTCTTGAAGTGCTGCAAAGGTCCCTCGGAGAGTCCAGCCGAGAACCCGGCGAGTTCCTTCGCCAGGTCCCTTAGGTACATGCCCATGTACAGCTGGTAGGCCTGGATACGACATGTCAGCATAGATCCCTGGAAGCACTTTTTGCTGAGGGCGTCCAAGTTGCGGGCCTCCCTGCCAGGAGGCACCGAGGAGTGCGTCTTCTGGCTTTTCAGCCTGCACGCATGGCCGATTCCACAACCATGGAGTTGTGCGGCAATTGTGCTTTCTGAAACCCAGGGCTCTTACGGACTTGATAGATGGAATCAATCTGTCTGCTGATCACCGGCACCGACACCGGCATCTCCCACATGCAAAGCATGAGTCTCTCCAGGATCGGAGGCACAGGTACAGTAAGGGCCTCCCGAGGGGGAGAGTCATACTGTAGGATCTCGAGCTCCTCGGCTCGAGGATCCTCCTCGGACAGGCAGGGAATGCCAAAGCCTTTGACATATCCCTCACGAAGTCCAAGAACCTAGTGTCCTCGGGGGGGGGGGCGAACCTTCTCTGAGGCTCAGACACCAGGGAATCGGACGGGACGTCCCTGTACCGGCGGGTGTCTGGGGACTTTTCCTCCTCCGTCTCCCACCCCGAAGCCTCCGAGGAGGAATCGAGGGGCTCCGGCCTCGAGGGCCCTGGTCTCGACTGCCCCGACGACCTCGGCCCCGAATGGGAGGTTGAGGGAGACTACGGCCGAGGACAGACTCGAGAGCGCATGGTCTCGAGGATCGACTCGGCCTCCACCTGAACGTCGGTATCCCGGTCGGAGTGCTCCCCTCCCGAGATGTAGAGGCCTCAGACAAGGTCCGGGCTCGTGAAGGCACGGACTTAGCAAAAATCCTATCATGCTGCTGCTGGTGGCTTCTCAGGGCCTTCGATGACATTTTCCTGCACGGGCCACAGACCTTCGGGTCGTGGTCAGGCCCGAGGCACTGGAGACAGCAGTCATGTGTATCGGTGAGGGACATAAGTTTTTGTACATTTTTTAAACCTGCTGGCAGCCATTGGGGGGAAAAGGGCCCCTGCAAGGTCGAAGCCTTGGGCTGCCAGTGAAAAAATAAATAGAGCGCGAACGCTAGTCACGAAGGACAAAACCGAAAAAAAAAAATCAAACGGACTTGATACTAACGTACCGAGCCGAAGGCAGGAAGATGAACCAGTGTCAATCCGGTATGAAAAGAGTAAATTTCTACAACTTTTAACACTTTTTTCACAGTGACACGAGGACAACGTCCGGAGGGCTCCGCGGAAAAAAGGAGACTGAGCAAGATGGCACCCTCGGGCGGGAAGTGGACTGCGCATGCATGATGCAATTACCAAAGGCTTTCTTTGAAAGCTGGGGATTTGCTCCGCACGAGGGCTCTGTTGTTGCCGATGTCACCCATATGTGAGGACTGACTTCCTGCTTGTTCCTGGAGAAGACAGCAGCTCGCAAAATCCTTGAGCCAAAGGAGTCTGATACATGGACATCCAAGCAGTAATGCCTGACAAAAGTGGACAGTGATGCCCACGTTGCCGCCTGACAATTCTCTGCAGAGACTACCAAGCTCCGCTCCACCCATGGGGATGCTTATGCTCGGGTAGAATGGGTGCACAAACTCTCCAGAACCGGACAGTTCTGCAACAGACATCAAGAGAATGGCCTACTTAATCCAGTGTCCCAAAGTCGACTTGACCGTCACGTCACTCTTGCGCAGCCCAGTAAACAGCACATAAAGTTGGTTGCACTTATGAAAAGAATTCGTAACCTCCACGTACTGGAGAAGCACCTACGAGATATCCACAAGGCCTTATCCTGACCTTGCTTCTTAGAGAGGCAGGGCAGGCAGACCAACTGATTCACATGAAAGGGAGAAATCGCCTTAGGCAAGAAGGAAGGCACAGGCCGAATGGAAACAGTATTCTTTGAAAAACACAGACAAGGATCTTGGTATGGCAGAGCCTGCAGCTTGGAAACTGCCTTGCAGAACAAATCGCAACCAAGATTACCATCTTGAGTGTCAAATTCTTCAAAATACCATGCTTCAATGGATCAGAGGGGACCAGCATAAGGACCTGGAGGACCAGACGCAGATCCCAGGAAGGGACAACAGACCGGAGGGGCAGATGCTGAATCCCTTGGAGAAAGCAAAATGTAAGTGGCGAATTTTGGCAATGGAGCGGGACGCCATCAGATCCATTTTGGGGTGACCCCAACGGCACAAAATCAACTGAAATGCCTCCTGACTCAACTCCCACTCTCCATGATTCAGAGTGTCAACTGAGGAAGTCCACTTCCACGTTGTCTACCCTGGCAATGTGCTGAGCCGACAAGGCTAGGAGGTTCTCCTCTGTCCAGGCAAACAGGAGAGCAATCTCGAGAGCTACCCCGGCACTCCTCGTGCCACCTTGTCGATTGACATAAGCCACCGCCGCGTTATCTGAATACACTCGAACTGCCTGACCCTCGACCAGCAGTGGGAAACACAATACAGCCAACCTGATGGCCATCATCTCAAGGTGATTGATGGACCACACCACTTCCCTGCGGTTTCAATGGCCCTGGACTGTATGGTCTTGGCAATGGGCTCCCCAGCACAGAACACTGGAATCCGTCATCAAGAGGATCCAGGAGAAAATGTCCAATAGCATGCCCATCCTCAGATGACAGAGCTGCTGCCATCACACAGACCGGACTTCCCCATCAATGGAGTAGGAGGCTGTGCTCGAATTCATGAGAACTCAGGGACCACAGAGTCAGAAAGGACCGCTGGAGTGGTTACATGTGAATGCGTGCCCATGGTACTATCTCTATGGTCACCGCTATCAATTTGAAGATAATTCCAGACTCTGTGGGCCTGCTGCGCACAGAACAGCATTAAGCAATCCAACAGTCTTTTGACCTTCTTTTCTGTCAGGAAAAAACTCTGCTCACTCAAGTGTCAAAATGTGCTCCTAGAAACTCCAGGGACTGGCTTTCCAAAAAGGACACCACTTAATATGCCACACAAGATGCTTCTGAAAAGGAATGGGCCCGGATTAGCCAATCATCCAGATATGGATGGACACTGATCCCTCGGTGCCGCAACCACCACCATGACCTTGGAGAACGTACTAGGGGCGGTGGACAGCCCGAAAGGGAGGGCAACGAACTGATGAGAGCCAAGCATAGCAAAACGCAAATTGTTTTGCTGATCCACCCAGATCAGCATATGAAAATATGCCTCAGCCAAATCCCCTCCATGTATTGCTTGAATCACAGAGCGCTTAAGGTTTCCCTCCAGAAGCACAAGTGCTCATTGAAGCACTTGAAGTCCAGAATGGGCCGGAAAAAATCATCCTTTTTGGATAGCATAAAATAGATGAAGAATCTGACCTTGCCCCGCTCGTCCAGGGGGATGGGCACCATCACCCTTAGGCACAGCAACTTGTCCAAGGTGGTCCACACAGCAGCCCTTTTGATCGCAGACCCACAAGAGGAGATGACAAAAGCATTTGGAATCAACTCTTTGCATTTCAGGACATAGCCAAACTGAATGGTGACTAGCAGCTAGAGATCCTTGATAATCCGGCCCCATTCCTGAAAGAAGAGGGGAAGCCTGCCTCCAACCAGAGGAACTAGGGAATTGGCCCCCAAACCTTCACTGAGCAGCCCAGCAGGGTCCTCCTATGGAAGGGACCGAATGCCTGGGCCCATGAGCTCCACAAAAGAACTGAGAACGAGCTCAAAGCCCAGGGGAAGAAAGGTTTTCCATGTCGGTAATAATGAAAGTCACGAGAACCTTGGGCATCCAGCCAGCATGCCCTCAGTGGACAAGTGGAGGCCATCGAGAAAGGGGTACCAGGCCGCTTCACAGGCCTCTTATACCTGTCTTCCAGAAGGTGGTAAGATTTTGTCTTGCCAAGGTCCTTCACCAGCTTTATCTTTATCGTCATATTTGATATTTTATTTATTTTATTTATTTAACAGTTGCTTATATACCGCTACCTTCCACAGATCAGGTGCGGTTTACAGTGAACAAGGAATGAACAGATTAACAGGTCTGTTTTACATGAAACATTAATTAACTAGGTACAATTTTGCTAAATACATGAAACATTAATTAACTAGGTACAATTTTGCTAAATACATTAAACATATACCACTCTTCTACACAAGCAATAGAGCAGTTTACAATAAAAAATAGCTGCCGAGTTCCTGTGACGTCACCCACCAGAATGGATGACTTGAGTTACAGCTCCGGAGTCCAAACCCCCCAAAGAGGTGGAAATAACCCCCAAAGACGTTTAAAATAGCTGAGAAGTGCGAGACCCACCTGCGAGAAACCTGATGGCGAACACACAAAAACGAACTGCAGATCTAAAAGAGTTTACATACAGTAACTCTAAGACAGAGCACAAAAGCACGGAAAAGATGGTGGCAGAGATAGAAGGAGATAGCGAGAAGGGAGGAGCAGGGGCACCTGAGCATGGGAAAAGTAATAGCACATTGGTGCAGATCACGAAGGAAGAATTGCGCTCTTGGTTTGCTGACCTCCGCAACGAGATAGCAGGTATCTGCACAGATATGGAGGGAGTGCTGTCTGAAATGCAGTCAGAAATAGCGGAAGTAGGCAGGAGAGTGGAGGATACAGAGATTCAAAGTGAAGGCCTGCAGAGCTCATGGAGGCAGTGAGAGACTCTGTAAATGCAATAACGGAAGCTAAGACAAAGCTCGAGCTCAAAGTCGAAGACCTGGAAAACAGACAAAATACTTTACACCTTAAGGGGGTCCCAGAAGAGGTGGAATATTGGGACTCTATGCAAGTAGCCCGTGAAATCTGTAAGGAGCTCCTTCAGGAAACAGAAGAGCAAGGCAGTGATAACATAATCAAACTGGATCGGGCACACAGGGTATTGAGCCCCCAAAGAAGTGAGAAGCCCACGGACATTATTATATGTGTCCACGATTTTGGCATAAAAGAAAAGATTCTGGCAAGAATGAGAGAGAGAGACTTTTTTTTGGAAAGGACAAAGTGGATATCTATGCAGATCTGGCAATGGCGACCCTGCAGCGGAGAAGAGCATGGCATGGCTTAACACAGAGACTGCAAGAAGAAAACTTGCAGTATAGGTAGCTATATCCGATTGGACTTGCTTTTACAAGAGACGGAGTGACCCAGTGGGCAATTACACTTAACCAGCTAGCAGCAGCTATGAAAGAAGCAGGAATGATGGAGATACCATCGACTGAAGAAAAAAGGGCCTCCGATGGTGCACAAAACACCACATGGCAGAAAACAGAGAGAAAAGACAAAAGAAATAAAAGGGGCACAGGAAAGAAAATACCTGCCACTTGAGAACTTGTAAGGGTTTATGTTACAATGTTAGTTGACTGAATATTGCTGTTGGTTGAAGGGCTGAGAATGAGGGAAGACGACAATGCTTAAGTGCGGGTCAATTTAATTTGGGATGGAATGATAAGGGGGAGAAAGTAAGGTAAAGAAAAAAAAAACAAATAGAAATAGAGGTTGGGGGAAGGTGATTGAGATCACTATGGAACAGAAGAGGGAGCATGAAGGGGAGGAGGAGGAGGGGATAGGGCAAAATGATGCAATGCAATGTGTGCCTTCGAGTCAGTCCTGACTCCTGGCGACCCAAAAGCTGTCCTGGGTTTTCTTGGCAGTGTCATCGGAAGTAGATTGCCAGATAAAGGGAAGGAAATCAGGAATATAGTTGAAGGAAAGGTAGAAAGGTTCCAGGTCTCACAAGCAGGGGGAAATTATGGGTTTAACATAATATGAAATGACTCTGCCCATTAGTAAGGAGCGTGTGCTGAAAATTGCAACATTAAAAGTTAAGGGCTTTAATTCTGGCAAAAATGGAAAGCACTGATCCAGGAGGGCACTAGACTGAAAGCAGATATCCTGATCATCCAAGAGACAAATCTGAAAAGAACTCAAGAAAGTTGGTTGAAACAGGGAAAATACAATAAGATTCTGTTAGCAACCCAGAAAGAACAACCCAAAAAGGCTGGAGTGGGGATCTTGTTTGCAAAAGGGTTAAGGCTGGGAGAGAAGGAAGTGATTTGAGACCCTGGAGACTGCTATATAATATGGAATGGGGAGATAAAAGGAAGAAATGTAAGCCTCTGCTGTATATATGCGCCCAATGTACAGCAAAGGGTGTTCTTTCAACAATTTTACTCATAGGTGAAAAACAGACTGGGAGACCCATTAATAATTGGGGGAGGGACTTTAATACAATAATGGACCCCAAATTAGACACTACAGGTCTGGGAGAGGGATCCAGAGGAGGTTGTATGCAACTGAAAAACTGATGAAAAACTGGGGATGAGAGAGACCTGGAGATATCTGAAAGGCACACAGAGGGATTATACATTCTACTCACACCCACATGATGTATATAGTAGAACAGATATGATCTGGGTGGATGAGAAACTACTGGAAGGAGTGCAAAATGTAGAGACAGGGCAGATTGAGTGGTCAGACCATGCACTCGTGAGCACAGAAATCCAATTGGCAAAACCTGAGACAGGATTACGATTCTGGAGATTAAATGAATCCCTTATAGAGGATCCGAAGGACGTAGAGAAAATAAGAACAGCAATTAAGCAGCATTTATAACACAACCAGAATGTGGAAGTAGCATTACATGGAGTTTGGGATGGACTTAAGGCAGTCCTGAGAGGACACCTGATTTCGATGGCAGCCCAAAAGAAAAAAGATTAAAGGCACAGTACGAGAAGCAGTTACTAAAGCAACTGGCTGATTTGTTATCACTCCATAAACAAAGAGGAAGCAAAAGACTGATGCATCAGATGCAGCAAGTAAGGAGTGAGCTGGGCAGGATAAGAGCAGAGGAATGAGCACATCAACTAACACGATTGAAGCATACCTTGTTTGTTCAAACCAATAAATCAGAGGCGTACTTAGCACAAAAACTGAAGGAGCAAAGGGGGGCAAAATTATATGCGTAAAATACAAGATAACGGGAGGAAGTGACGTCATCAGTTTAGATGGCAGCCTAAAACGAGAGCTCCGAAGAGCAACCCGACGAGTGGGAGAAAAACCCTCCGAGACAGAGAGCAAAGTAAGCGGAGAGGTCTAAGACTCTGAGAGGAAGCCAGTGGGAGAGATGACGACACGGAAAAAAGCGGCGGATTTGAAGGAATTCGCTTATGGCGGAGGAAAGGCCGACAGCGCTGGGCACAAGATGGCGGTGGAAAGCGCGGGCAGTGGTGAAGCAATGGAGCGGCGAGGAGGACGAAGTGGGGAAGGTGAAGCTGCTGAAACAGTGGAGCAAAATGTAACGCGAGCAGAATTAAAAGCTTGGTTTGATGAGCTTAAGACAGAGCTGGCCGCGGTGAAAGCGGAGGTCGGTGAAAGGTGCGGTGAATTGAGAGAGGAGGGGGGGAGCTTTCCCGACGAGCAGAGGAGCAGGAGCAAGAACTGGCACAGATGCAGACAAAGCAAAAAGAAACCATGCGGTCGATGCAGGAGATAGAAAAGTGGAAAAGAACAGGTAATGTTGAAGATTGAGGATCTGGAGAACCGAACATGGCGAAACAATCTGAGGATCCGAGGGATTCCAGAGGACATTGAGTTCCAGGACTGTGAGAGGGTGGAGAGGGCAGTTTGCAACGCTGTACTACAGTTGGATGGGGAGGAGGAGAGGATGGCAGAGGTGACACTGGACAGAGCACATCGTGCACTAGGCCCCAGTAGGCCCAACAGACCAAGGGATATTGTAATATGTGTCACGGATTATAAAATGAAGGAACATATAGTGGAGAAATTACGGAGGCATCGGGATTTCATATGGCAGGGTTATGGAGTACAGATATATGCGGATCTTGCTGCAGGGACATTACAAAGGAGGAGGGACATGCAGCCAATTACAAATCTGCTGAGAAAGGCAGCCAATTACAAATCTGCTGAGAAAGGACAATGTACGATACCGATGGATGTACCCATTTGGGTTGCATTTCACGGTGGGGACCAAGAGCTAGAGAGTGAGCACTAACGCTGAGGCAGAGAGAGTGTTGGTGGAGACGGGCATCGGAAGTCGGCGAATCGGACAACGGCTGGAGGAGTGGAGTGAAGCAGAGTCCGGAATAGCAGGCAGCTCGGTGATGAGGAATAGCAGATGTATCCGAGGAGGCGCAGAGAGGAAAGGCACACAAGCCACTGACGGAGAGCATCCATAAGAGTCTCCACGATTGAGGGAGATGGAACAATTGAGGGAGATGGAACACACAAAAAACAAAAAGGAGAAAAACAAAAGAGTGTAAAAAATGGGACTCTGAATGTTTGCATTAAATGCTGATAGGAATGTAAATGTCTGAAACCTGACTAGAGGGAGGTTGCGGGAAGGAAGGAGGGGGAATGAAGGAGGGATGGAGAAGGAGGGATAAATCAAGTTGAATGTTTACTATTTAATGTTTAATGGTTATGTTCCTGGTTATTGTTCAATGCTGAGTATATATAAAGGGGAAAAACAGGAAAAAATAATAATTAAAAAAATAATAAAAAACCAAACTAAGCAGAGGGGAAGGAGAGGAGGGGAAAGGAGTATGGAGTTGAACTTGGAGGAGGGGGGATTGGGGAGGGAAATCTGGTATGGAGATGGGAGGTGGCAAGGAGGAGAATGGTAGCTCCAGGCCGATGAGCACTACTCCAACGGAGGCCTCCAGAGGGAGGGGGAGGGGTAGAGGGGGGGAGGAGGGAGGGGGGTGCTTGTTGGAAGAGGGAGGGAGGAGGGGGGAGGGCAGGGGTGGGGGGGAAGAATAGGAAGAGGAGGAGGGGCGCAAGGGGAGGGGTACACTACAGTGGGAGCACAAAAAATGACAGTAGCCACGATAAATGTGAAAGGTCTACGAACCTGGAGGAAACGGAGGTTAGTGGAAAAAGAAGGGGGGAGATTGCAGGCGGACTTTATTTGTATGCAGGAAACCCATTTGAAGGTTGGACAGGAGCGTATGCTGCAAACTAAGAAGTATCCAAAAGTAGTCTTGGCAGGTCAGAGAGCGGAGCCTAGGAAGGGAGGGGTAGGCATAATGGTGGGAATAGAATGGGTAGAGAGGGTGGTAGGGGAATATAGGGACAAACGAGGCAGGGGATTAGGGGTTAAAATTCAGGTGGGGAAAGAACAGGTGTGGATTCTGTGTGTGTATGGACCCAATGAGAAACAGGGGGACTTTGAGAGGTTCCAGAGGGAGTTGGACACCAGTGCCTGGAAGGGTTGGGGGGAGCATCGATAGTTTTGGGTGGATATTTCAACTTGATAATCAATCCGAGGCTAGATAATGGGGGGGGGGGGGAAGGGGATTGGGGAAAAAAGTGACTGGAGAAAACTGTTGGCTATGAAAGAGAGCCTAGGATTAGTGGATGTATGGCGCTGTACTAATCCGGGGAGGAAACAGTATACCTTCTATTCAGCCCCTCATGACACGTATAGCCGTATAGATATGATATGGGCGGGAGGGGGATGGATGAATAGAGTGGAGGCAGTGGAGCAGGGGTCTATTACGTGGAGTGATCATGCGCCAGTGAATGTGCGGTTTAATCTGGGAGATTTTGATGAAGGAATCAAATTTTGGAGGCTGAACGAGTCGTTGCTAGAGGAGCCGGACATAGTGGGAAGGGTAGCTCAAGTACTGAAAGAATACCAGGAGATCAATTTAAATGGAGAGGTGGGTTTAGGTATGGTATGTGTGATGTAGAAGCCCATGCAGAGCCTATGGAAATAGAAGGAAAGAAGGATTTTACCTTTAAAGATACAGATAGTCAGCCAGCACACACATCTCAGTATTTGCAAGAGAGAGGCAAGCTGAGGGAGACAGGAGCTGAGCTGACACACCCAAGCTCTGACGTAGCAGCAAGCTTGGATCTTGATTACTCACACCTGTGCAGGAAGGCAGAGCCAAGCCTCAGGGAACAGAAATTTAAACCCCAGCTAGAAGCTTGGGAGGAGAGCAGGGGAAGAGGCAGAGCTTCCGAAGGGAGGAAGAGAGAAAAAGCTTCTGAGAAAAGGCCAAGTGCTCTAGTTTGGAGGAGACGTGGTTGGAGAGGCTCAGAAACCTCCCAGAGTTGGAAACCTTGTAAGGAACCTATCTGCAGGTCTGAAATTGAAGACAGCAGAACAGAAGGAGAGAAGGTACAGCCTGGTGTCAGGAACCTGCTGAGGGAGAAAGAGCAGAGAACCCTTCAGTCCTCAGGGCTGGATGAAAGGCTTCAGAGTTTGCCCAGGGGGGGACCCAGCTCAAAAGCCAGGAGTTTGAAAAACTCAACCAGGAGCAGAGGGCCAGGGCAGTGCTCTCAACAGGCAGTGCAAACAGAAGAGCAGAAAGTAATTCCCTTACAGCTGGAGAGAGCTAGCTAAGAGCCAGAGAGGAATCTCCACAGCCCAAGGTATTTCTAAACCTTACTGCGCAGAATTGTGTCCTGCTGTAACAATTTAAAGCCAAACTCAGTAAGCCCTGAGTTTGAAGAAATGCAATGGGACAGTAATGATATTGACCTAGGGGAAGTTCCTATGGATTGCACGTTTTGTGTGGCAGATGATATTGAGTCCCTGCGCTAAAAACCCGTATAAAGGAGCTGAGTGACAGCAAAGGAAAAGAGGTATTTTTCTTTGGAAGCAGAAGCTGTTTTTGTTAAGCTGTTTTGATTACATGAGATATGCACTGCACATGTTTGGAGCAGAGACTGTGAGAAATGCAGTTGCTTTAATTTTCTGTAAATAACACTGAGCAAACACCTGAAGATTGTCCTATTTTGTTCTGCACTGAATTCTTTTGTGTTGGGAATAAATTCCTTGTCATTTTTGCCTTACTACTCGACTCACAACTATTCTTTATCAGACGACATAATGGCAGCGCCAACCCTCTTAGCCCTAGGCGGAGGGCTGGCTTTCTGACATATGGGATGGATTGAAAGCGGTAGCAAGGGGACATTTATTGAAGGAGGCGGCGAGAGTGTGTAGATTGAGGGGGGAGACAGAGAGACAGATCCTGGGTGAGATTAGGAAACTGGAGAGAACGCATCAGTGTGACAGAAACCCGGTGGTATTGGGGGAACTGCTACGGTTGCAGGGGAGGTTGGGGCAGCTAAGAGCAAATAAAATAGCGCATGAGCTGGATGTTTTAAAAAAGGAAGTGTTTGAGGGGGGAACAGAGCGGGGTGGGTACTAGCGAATAGACTGAGAAGGTGGGCAGCGCAGCAAACTATAGGCGGTGTAAGGAATGGAACAGGGAGGCTGGTTCATGGCAACAATGAAATAAGGCAAACCTTTAAGGACTATTATGTAAAATTGTATAGTAGCGAGGTGGGGAATGGACAGGAAAAGAGTGTGGCCTATTTGGATAATTGCAGGTTACCACGTCTGTCAGCGGAAGAGGCAGAATGGATAGATCGACCTATTGAAGAAGGAGAGTTAGAAGAGGCTATTGGATCCTTGAAAAGGGGGAAAGCCCCGGGGTTAGATGGGCTCACGGGGAAATTTTATAAAGTCTTTCAGGCAATTCTCAGGTCTTTAATGGTAGATGTGTTTAATGGGATCTTGGAAGAGAAAAGGCTGCCGGGGACGATGACTGAGGCAGGGATAACAGTGTTACCAAAACCTGGTAAAGATCCAATGATTTGTGGATCCTATAGGCCGATATCTTTGTTGAATGTGGATGCTAAGCTGTTGGCAAAAGTACTGGCAAATAGATTGCAAAGGGTAATGCAAAAGCTGATTAATCCGGATCAGACGGGGTTTATACTGGGAAGGCAGGGGGGGGACAATATTCGTAAAATTTGTAATCTGACTTGGGAGGTACAACGGACGGGGCAGAAAGCAGTGTTCATCATGGTGGACGTGGAGAAAGCATTTGATAGGGTAGAGTGGCCATTTATGATACAGGTATTAGAGTGCATAGGATTGGGATCAAGCTTTATACAATGGATTAAGGCGCTTTATAGGGAACCAAAAGCTCGAGTAAGGGTCAACGGTAGTTATTCGGAGATTTTCGGGTTGGGCAGAGGTACTAGAAAGGATGCCCTTTGTCCCCGTTGTTGTTCGCTCTCGTGATAGAGCCATTGGCAGAGAGAGTGCGGATGGAGCCAGATATAAAGGGGGTCCTTATGAACAATTGGGAAACAAAGATATCATTATTTGCGGATGATGTTATCTTTACGTTGAGGGAACTGCTTACAACCTTGCCGGTCCTAATGCGGGAAATAGAGAAATACAGTGAGGTGGCGAGCTATAAAATCAATGGGCCAAAAACGGAGATATTGGGCTTTAATTTGACGGCTGAAGGGGTGACTAGTATAAAGGAGGGTTTTGCATTTAAATGGGTGAAGGGGACGTATCACTATTTGGGGATTACTATGGAAAAAGACTATCAAAATTTGTGGCAGTGGAATTACATACCGCTGTTGAAGGAGGTACAGAAGGACTTGCAGAACTGGATGGGCTTATACTTAACTTGGTTGGGTCGAATAGCCGTTATTAAGATGAATATCCTCCCTAGATTCATCTTTCTATTTAGCTCGATTCCTTGCAGGGTCCCTAGGGGATATTTGAAGCAGGGTCAGCGGGTATTAATGGAGTTTATTTGGGCGGGGAAGGCACTAAGGATATCAAGGTTGACGATGTATAGAGATAAGGGGGAAGGAGGAATGGGGGTCCCATGGATGTAGAAGTACTATTTGGCCTCGCAATTAAGAGCACTGAAAAGTTGGCAAGGAGATGGGGAGGTTCCGAGGTGGGTAAGCTGGAGCAGGAGGGGCCGAAAGATAAGAGCTTGGAAGCTTGGATTTGGGACCCGGGGGGGGGGGGAAGAGAGAGGAGGGAAAGGGGGGCAATCCATTTAGGGGGTTTACTAAAGACTTGTGGATGAGACTGAAGGGGCAGCTCCTGATGGGGAAGAGGTACACTAGAGAAACACAAATAACGGGGATGAGGGACTTTCAGCTGGGGACAGAAGGAGGAGTGTTTAAGGAATGGAGAGTTAAAGGAGTGAGAACATTAGGGCAAGTGGTAAAGGAACATGGGCAGATCATTAGCTTTAAGCAGTTGCAGGAGGAGTATGGGGTGCGGGGGTGTGGTTATTTGGCATATATGCAGTTGGTTTCATATATTAATCAAAAGGGAGTATGAGAGGATCTGTGGAAGGTAGCTATGAGGTTTGAAGTAATCATGCGCAGGTGGGGATCCAGGAGGGGGGTGATTGCCAAATTTTACGTGGAATTACTTACTCAGGTGGGGGGGGGGAATGCCAAGGGTAGTTAAGGGGGAAGCGGACTGGGAGAAGGTTTTGGGAGGAGAATGGGATAGAGTTAGATGGGCCAATATATATAAGTGGTCAAGAAGGTTGGCCCCTGGTACTCCATATTTGGAGAATAGTTTAAAAGTGCAATATCAGATGTATTGGACTCCTTGGAGGGTCCGAGTGTTTGATACACAAGAGAAGGGAGAGTGTTGGAGGGGGTGCAAGGGAAGGGGGGACCTGAAACACATTCTGTGGGACTGCCCGGTAATACAAAAGATGTGGAAAGCATGGGAGGAGAGGATAGGGGACTTCATTGGACTGCCCGTCACCTTAACACCAGCGATGGTGATATTGAATGAGATGCCTGAAGGGGAAAGAAGGATGCAGATAATGGTGGGTTATTGTATAGGGGCGGGGAGGGGGGAGGTTATGGCTCATTGGAAATGTTTGGCAGCACCGTCTGTTACAGAAATACTAAATCGGCTGGCACGGTTGAGCACTATGTGTGAAATTGAGGCATATAAGAAGCAGAACCTGATGGTCTTCAGGGATATATGGGAGGGATATGATGAATGGACACGGGAGGGTAAGAAGGGAGGAGGGGGCGGTAAGGGGAAGGGAGGGGGTGAAGGGGATCGAATACAAGAGCCAAGATAGTGGGGTAAGGATAAAGGTAAAGTTAGTGTTTCACTGGGGGAGGGGCAAGATTGGGGTCATGAGGTCACGGGGTAAATGACTCGGGTTTTTAGGAAATGTAAAGGTTGAATTGTGCAAGGGGTGTACTGCCTAATAGGTGGTAAGATTGCAGGTGGTTAGGGTAGACACATGTGGTTCAGGATAAGCATGGTGTGAAGTATCTGTCAAGAAGTTTAAATACCAACATGAAAATTAGATATTAAAAAAAAAAACCCAACAAAAACAAACAAAGAATCGGAGAGGAATGTCCAACAATTATGGCAGGGGGGAGAGTGGGGGAGGAAAGGTGAGGCCTGGAGGGGGGTGGGTAGGAAGGGGGGACTTAAGGTAGTAATAGAGGGGTGGTTGGGCCAGAGAGAGGGGGTAACATATCAGTGAGGTGGATTATGTACTCAGGACTAGTGGTTAAGGGTATTGGTGGTGCCAAACATCTGGGCGTTGTCTAAGGTTTGCAGTGTAAGGGTGGATTGATAAATATTCCTTTGCCCATTGATACAAGAGTTGAGACAATGTATAATGTCCCTCTTAGGGGTGATGATGTCTACTTGTTGGAACTGAGTATGCTGAATTTGTTACATGTGATGTCAATAATTCTAATAAAAAATTAAAATTAGAAAAAAAAAAACGAGATAACCAAGGAGGGTGGGTATATAAGACGGTGCAAATACAAAAGATCTTCTGCGAATATTATATTCAGCTGTACAAATCAGAAAGTTTGAATGCAGAAGTTAATCTAAAGCATTACCTAAAAGATACAAACTTATCATTGAATGACGAAGAAAGTAAATGGTTGGAAAGAGACATAGAAAAAGACGAGGTTTTACAAGCTATTAAATCTCTAAAGGAAGGAAAGGCCCCAGGCTTAGATGGCCTCACAGCAAAATTCTATAAAAGATACGCGAAGGAGATAGTGGACTTGATAACGGACCTATTTAATGGGATACTTCAAGGTGGGGAACTGCCTAAATCAATGGGAGTGGCAGGAATCTCGGTTATACCCAAATCAGGTAAAGATGTAGAAAATTGTGGGTCATACAGAACAATTTCCCTTATAAATCTAGATGTCAAGTTGTTTGCAAAGATACTAGCCACCCGGCTGCAAAGATTTTTACCAAAATTGGTGAAAGATGATCAAGCAGGATTTATCCCTAGTAGACAGGCGAGTGATAACATACTAAAATCCTAAATTTAGTTTGGTTGGCTCAACATTAACAACGCAGTTCACACCTAATGGCTGTAGACTCAAAAAAGGCCTTTGATCGAGTAGAGTGGCCATTAATGTTTGCGGTCTTAAAAAGGCTAGGAATAAGGAAGAGATACAGGAGATGGGTGTGAGGCCTTTACTCAAACCCCACAGCTCAGATACAAATGAATGGGATGTACTCTGAGGAATTCTCACTAGAGAGAAGCACCAGACAAGGATGCCCCTTGCCCCCACTGATATTCGCATTAGTAATTGAGCCCCTAGCAGAAAGAATACAGCAGTGTGAGGGGGTAAAGGGTATAAAGGTGGGAACTTGAGAATATAAAATATCATTGTTCGCAGATGATACGATCTACTCATTGGAAAACCTACAGTACTCACTGCCAAATTTACTTAAGGAAATAAAGCCATACAGCTTGGCATCTGGATATAAAATGAATATGGACAAAACGGAAATCTTAAAGCTGTATGGACTCCCAGTTAGAGCAGAAATTGAGGGGACCATTTCTGTTTTAATGGGTGAAAAATTATATAAAATATTTAGTGGTACAGATCAGTCATACAGGATTGGATCTGTTGAGTCTCAACCATGAACCCTGTCATGAAAAAAATAATGAATGACTTGTTAAGGTGGGACAAACCATATTTCTCGTGGCTGGGATGCATTGCTATTGTCAAAATGAATGTTCTTCCTTGGGTGCTCTTCCTGTTCAGCTCACTCCCGATAGAAGTACTGGAACGGATGCTGGCCCTGCTGCAAAGTAGAATCTTTTCTTTCATATGGCAGATGGCCGCCAAGGGTGCAAAGGGCGGTGTTAATGAAACAAAAAGAAGAAGGGGGTTTAGCTGTATCAGATAGTAACATACTACAAAGCAGCACAGCTTAAAGCTGTTATGGGGTGGAGGATGGAAGGAATGGGTCTCAATGGATGCAACTTGAACAAATGGGGTTGGAAAAATGGAAATTGACAAATTTACTATGGGACAACACAGGGATTAGAAGAGGGGCAGCAGTAGTGAACCCATATGTAAAATTTATGTTACAAATATGGAGAAAAGACCAAGCCCTATTAGTGGGGAGTGGAGGAGGTATACGCTTACAGCATATAGTGGTATGTGAAGGGTTTGCAGAGGGGGGTAAAGCGCTGATCTTTTAAAGATGGGCAAACCAGAGGTTGGCATATATGGGACAGATACTAAATACACAAGGGAATTTGAGGCCTTTTCGGGAACTTAAGCAAGAATTTGCCCCAGAAGACAGAGATTGGTATGGCTATTTTCAAATAGCGCATTTTTTTTGGGGGGGGGGGCACGGGATAGGGCAAAATTAGGAAAGGAAGAACAAATCTTTGAACATATTTATAGAACCTGATCTCAGGGATGGGGATTAATATCCAGAATTTATAGAGGTTTTGGTAGTATGGAAGAGAAAGCTCCAGTCATGCTGGCCTGGGAAAAAGATCTGGGTGGGCAATAGGACTGGGAACTATGGTAAAATATTTATCAAGCCACAAGGGTGACCTCAATGTCAGCAGTCATACAGGAACATTCGTATAAAATGTTATATCGCACTTATTTAACCCCAGTAAGAATTAGTAAAACGAATCAACAAAGCGATGATAGATGTTGGCGGAGATGTGGAGAAAAAGGGGACTACCTCCACATGTGGTGGACATGTCCAATATTACAGAAGTTCTGGACATGGGTGCGAAAAACAATAAAAGATATCCTGGGATGGAGAGGAGTGGTGGGGCCCAGAGAAGCATTATTGAACAAATGGGAAGGGGGAACGAACTCCGATATGGGATATATGCTATGAATGATTATGGTAGGGACTTGCATGGAAATTGCAAAAGAATGGAGAGGTTATTTATTTATTTATTTATTTATTTACTTACATTCTCTTATATACCGCGCTATTCTGCATCAGTGAGGTTTACAATGAACAAATTGAAATTATACTGAACAGGGCATTATAACTTGGAGATAACTATTTTACAGGGAACATGGGCTATGGAGGGTTAAGTGGCTTGCCCAAGACCACAAGGAGCACCTGTAGGACTAGAAACCCCAGTCCTTCTGGCCCAAAGTTGCTGTCCTCTAGTGGGATTTGAACCCCTGACCTTCCGGCCTGAAGTACCTTGCCCCAACCACTAGGCCACTCCTCCACTCCTGTACCACCAGAACCCATAGCGGTATTGCACCGTCTGGAGTATGTATATAGGATGAGCGAAATTACAGCACATAAGAATCACTGTCTTGAATGATTCATTAAACGATGGCAGTCCTACGTACAATGGAAGGCACAGAACAATGAGCAGAAAAAATGAAATATCTAAAAGGGGGAGTAAGGGGGAGCTTTGTGAGACCTAGAGGGGGGAGTGGGAAATAAATAGGGATAAAAGAAGAAGAGTGATAAAGAAGGGAGAGAGAGAGGAAGGATAAGGATAAAGAAGCAACTGTATACAGACAAAAGGCATCTATAAATTATAAATTATGGCGACTTTGCTGTATATGTAAATCCAACATAAAGTTACAGTGATGTAAACAGCAAGTTTTGATTAGAGTGCAGGTTTGACAAACGCAACAGATGGAAAATGTATTGAATAAATGTAAATCTCAACTCTAATAAAAGTTACAACTGCATGAAAGGGGAGAGGAAGGAGGGGAAGAGGTACTACGAAATAGGAAGAGACATGTATGATTAAAAAGTCAAGTAAAACAAGACAACAGAATAAAGCACAGTTACTTACCTGTAACAGGTGATCTCTGTGAACAGCAGGAATAAGTCTTCACATATGGGTACGTCGGTACAGACGGAGCCTGCGCAGGAACGCTCCCCAGCTTCCCAAAAAGGAAAGCTTTTGGGAGCATCCCACAGCGCCTGCGCGCTGCCTTCCCGCCTTTCCTAACCAACTCTCCTCAGTTCGAGTTTAAAGCTGAGACAATAGAGAGAGAGAGGAAAGGAAAGATAGAAAAGAGATACAACTCCTAGGGGAGGTAGGTGGGTTGTGAAGACTTATTCCTGCTGTTCCCAGAGATCACCTGTTACAGGTAAGTAACTGTGCTATCTCCAGGAACAAGCAGGAATGAGTCTTCACATATGGGGACTCCCTAGCTGAGATGCCTGGGAGATCCCCAAGGATATGAGACCCTGAAAGGGGTCTTCATCCTCCTATGGATCTCAGGCATCCATCCAGGGAAGGAGGGCAGGAGTTGTTTAAGAATAGAACAAGTGTCTGAGGACAGCCTGACCAAACAAGGCATCCCGGCGGGAATCCTTGTCCAAGCAGTAATGGGCTGTGAAGGTATGAACAGAGGCCCAGATGGCTGCTCGACAGATCTGGTCGATGGACACAGAATTTAGATGAGCCATAGAGGTGGCCATGGCCCTCACATTATGAGCTGTGACATGGCTCTCCAGAGAAAGGTTCTTACTCTGGTAGGCGAAAGAAATACACTGAGCAATCCAATTGGACAGTGTTCTCTTAGAGACTGGAAGTCCCAAGTGAGAAGGATCAAAAGCAACAAAAAGCTGGGAAGACTTTCTATGTTGCTGTGTCCTATGTAAGTAAAAAGCAAGAGCTCTTTTACAATCCAGAGTATGAAGATTCCTCTCTGCACTGGATGCATGAGGAGCTGGAAAAAAGACAGGTAAAAATACCTCTTGATTAAGATGAAAAGGCAAGACCACTTTAGGCATAAAGTGTGGATTTGTCCTAAGGACTACCTTGTCATGATGGAACCTTGTATAAGGTGGATTAGCCACTAAGGCCTGCAGTTCACTGATGCGGCGAGCAGATGTGACTGCAATGAGGAAAATAACCTTCCAGGAAAGACATTTCAAAGAGGTAGTGGCTAAGGGTTCAAAAGGTGGCTTCATAAGTTGACCAAGAACCAAATTTAAGTCCCATGCAACCGGAGGAGGCCTAATGGGAGGTTTAGTTAAAGTTAGGCCTCTCATGAATCTTGAAATAAGAGGATGAGAGGAGATAGGTTGTCCATTGATGGGCTTAAGGAATGCGGCAATAGCACTCAAATGGACTCTTACTGAATTTGTCTTAAGTCCTGCATTGGAGAGATGCAGGAGATAGTCTAACAAAGAAGTTAAAGGTAGTGCCAGAGGGTCAAGACCCTTTTCAGCACACCAAATGGAAAATCTTTTTCACTTAAAAGCATAGGAACGCCTGGTGGAAGGTTTCCTGGAAGCATGGAGGATATCCTTCACCTGCTGAGAAAGATTCAAGTCTTGAAGGTCTAGGCCAGCGATGGCGAACCTATGGCACGCGTGCCAGCTGTGGCACGCGAAGGCCTTGCAGCTGGCACGCGGGAAGGTCGCAAATTAATATATGCCGGCTCATGGCAATTTAAAAAAAAAAAAAAGCTGGCCGCCGCGGCGGCATGGAGTGTCCCGCGGGGCTTCCTCTGCCCGGCGGGACTCTCCCGGCGCAGCTCAGCCCCTCTCTACCGGCTTGCAGATACGCGAAGGGAAAGTCTCCCTCGCGTCTCTGTTAAGCCCGCAGGGGCTGATGGGAAATTTCCCATCTGCCCCTGCGGGCTTAACAGAGACGCGAGGGAGACTCTCTCTCCCTTCGCGTATCTGCAAGCCGGCAGAGAGGGGCTGAGCTGCGCCGGGAGAGTCCCGCCGGGCAGAGGAAGCCCCGCGGGACACTCCATGCCGCCGCAGCGGCCAGCTTTTTTTTTTTTTTTTTAATTGCCATGAGCCGAGGGGGGGCGGGTAGGACTGGCAATGGGCGAGGGAGGGAGGGGGGTTAAGACTGGCAATGGGCGAGGGAGGGAGGGAGGGAGGTTAAGACTGGCAATGGGCGAGGGAGGGAGGGAGGGAGGTTAAGACTGGCAATGGGCTAGGGAGGGAGGGAGGGAGGTTAAGACTGGCAATGGGCTAGGGAGGGAGGGAGGGAGGGTAAGACTGGCAATGGGCTAGGGAGGGAGGGGGTTGAGACTGGCAATGGGCTAGGGAGGGAGGGAGGGAGGGGGGTTGAGACTGACAATGGGCTAGGGAGGGAGGGAGGGAGGGGGGTTGAGACTGGCAATGGGCTAGGGAGGGAGGGAGGGAGGTTGAGACTGGCAATGGGGGAGGGAGGGAGGGAGGGAGGTTGAGACTGGCAATGGGCTAGGGAGGGAGGGAGGTTGAGACTGGCAATGGGCTAGGGAGGGAGGGAGGGAGGGAGGTTGAGACTGGCAATGGGCTAGGGAGGGAGGGAGGGAGGGGGGTTGAGACTGGCAATGGGCTAGGGAGGGAGGGAGGGAGGGGGTTGAGACTGGCAATGGGCTAGGGAAGGGAGGGAGGGAGGGGGTTGAGACTGGCAATGGGCTAGGGAGGGAGGGAGGGGGGTTGAGACTGGCAATGGGCTAGGGAGGGAGGGAGAGGGGTTTTGACTGGAAATGGGCTAGGGAGGGGGGGTTTAAGACTGGCAGTGGGCTGGGGGGGTTAAGACTGACAGTGGGCTATGGGGGGGGTTAAGACTAGCAATGGGCTGTGGGCTGATGAGGGCTGGCAATGGGCTATGGGGGGGTTAAGACTGGCAATGGGCTATGGGGGGGGGTTAAGACTGGCAATGGGCTGTGGGCTGATGAGGGCTGTCTGGAAATGGGGTGATGGGGGGGTTAAGACTGGTAATGGGCTATGGGGGGGGTTAAGACTGGTAGTGGGCTGATGGGGGGGGTTAGGACTGGTAATGGGTTATGGGGGGGTTAAGACTGGTAGTGGGCTGATGGGGGGGTAGGACTGATAATGGGTTATGGGGGGCTAGGACAGGAAATGGGCTGATGGGGAGGGGTTAGGACTTGAGGTGGGCTGATGTGGTTAGGACTGGTAATGGGCTGTGGGCTGATGGGGGGGGTTAGGACTGGCAATGGGCTATGGGGGGCTGACTGGAAATGGGCTGATGGGGGGGTTAGGACTGGTAATGGTTTATAGGGGGGGCTTAAACTGAAAATGGGGTGATGGGGGTTAGGACTGGAAGTTGATTGACGGGGGGCTAGGACTGGTAATGGGTTGGGGTGTTGCTAGGACTGGAAATGGGCTGAGTGGAAGGGGAGGCTTGAACTGCAAATAGCTGATGGGGAGGGGGCTTGGAATGGAAATGGGCTGTGAGGGAAGGGAGCTAGGACTGAAAATGGGCTGATGGAACAGCTAGGATAGGACTGGAAATGGGCTGTTGGGGGGAGCTAAGATTGGAAATGGGCTGTGGTGGGGGCTTGAATTGAAATGGACTCATGGAGGGGCTAGAACTGGAAGTAGGCTCATGGGGGGGCTTGGACTGGAATTGGGCTGAGTGGAGGGGAGCTATGATTTGACATGGGCTGATGGTGGGGCTAGGAAATAACTAGAAATGGGCTGATGGGGGGCTAGGATTGAAAATGAGCTGATGAAGGGACTTGGACTGGAAATGGATGGGGGAGCTAGGACTGGAAATGGGCTGATGGGGGGCTAGGACTGGAAATGGGCTGATGCAGGGACTAGAAGGGAATGGATGCTGGGTGAGACTGGAACTAGAAGGGAGCTGATGTTGGGGGGAGGATTAGAATGGGATGGGGCTGGGAGATTAAAATGGAGAGGGGAAAAATATTTTGTGTAGGAGGGATGAAAAATCTACAATTGGCCAGGTATTGGGAGAGTAATTGGGGATTGAGGATGGAGGGGTAAAATTTGTGTGGATGAAATAGGAATGAGGAAAGAGCAAAAGGAGAAAGATTAGTATGTTAAAGCAGATGTAGAGAGAGAGAGAATGGAAAAAAAACTAGAAGAGAGAAGAAAGGACAAATGGACAGCAGACGATGGAGAGTTAGCAGAAAACATGAAGAAACCAGAAGAAAGTGGCTGGACCAATTGCAACTGAAAAAGAAAATGCACAAAAGGTAGAAAGATATCTCTTTATTTTGAATTTATTAACTGGAATATGTCAGCTCTGGGAAATGTGCATCATTAACATCTGCGCTTTGTTTGGTACAAGAGGAAATTCCTATTTGACGTTGCCACTTGTTCTCTTTCCCCAGTATTCTCTGAAATGTATTGGTTTAATATTTGCAGTGTTGCCTTTTGATAGGTAGGGTTATGGTGCTTTGTGAGTCCTGGTAATGCTGTCAGGATACGGCGGGTTTGCTATGGGTTCTAAATGGGCAGCGTTTGTAGTAGTTCCTAATGTGCCTGGCGGTTGGCACTGGATTATAGTAATGTAGAAATCTTTTAGTCTTTCTTTATCCATACACTCATTAAGAGACATGTTTACTAAAAGTTAGTGTATGGTAACATTATGCAAATATTTATGCAAATAAGACCACTTATGCAAATGACGTGCTGGCACTTTGAGGAAATTCTTTGGTTTTGTGCGGCAGTTTGGGCACTCGGGCTCAAAAAGGTTAGCCATCACTGGTCTAGGCCTTCAGTAACCAAGCTCTGAGGTGAAGGGACTTGGGATTTGGGTGCCACAAAGTCCCTTCCTCCTGAGACAGAAGGTCTGAAGCAGCTCCCAAGTCCAGAGAGGGGGCTTGTGAGAGATGCAGAAGCAGAGGGTACCACACTTGGCGTGGCCAGCGTGGAGCTATGAGGATCATAGATCCTTGATCCCTCTGGAGTTTGAACAGAGTCTTGGGAATCAAGGGAATGGGTGGAAAGGCATACAGGAAGCCCTGACCCCAATGAAGGAGGAAGGCATCCTTGGCCTGAACCCCCTGACACGGAATTCTGGAACAGAACCGGGGAAGTTTGGCATTCCACGGACTTGCAAAGAGGTTATGTCCGGGGTTCCCCATTCTTGAAAGATTCTGAGTACCTGATCCATGTGCAGGGACCATTCGTGTGGAAGCAGAACTCGACTGAGTCTGTCTGCCCAAGAGTTTTGGATTCCTGGGAGATATACTGCCAGGAGATGGATTTGATGCTCTCTGGCGAAGGCCCACAATCTTAGAGCTTTGTTGCAAAGCGACAGAGAGCCAGTTCCTCCTTGCTTGTTTATATAAAAACATAGCTACTTGATTGTCCGTATGGATGAGGACTGTCTTGTAGCTGAGGAGGGTATGGAAGACCTTGAGAGCTAGAAAAACTGCTCGAAGCTCCAAGTGGTTGATATGAAGAGAGGTCTCCTGAGGGGACCAAGTGTCTTGAGTGGAGAGGTCCTGTAGATGAGCTCCCCAACCTGTTTGGGAGGCATCTGTTGTGAGGGTTGCTTGGGGCAACAACTGTTGGAAGGGGGACCCCAGCAACAGATTTTGAGTGGACATCCACCATTGGAGAGACCAAAAGAGACATTTGGAGGTTGCTATTTGGTCTGAGAGAGCTCATGAAGCTTGAGTCCACTGGGTGGTGTGATAAGGAAGCTTATCATAGCTCAGGAAGGAGCTATAGAAAAGGTGAAGTGACTCTGAACAAGCAACCTGTCAGTTCTGGTAGAAATAAGAAAACAGAATTTTGCCATAAAAGACTACCAGTCCCAGAATGCACCAGGTTTCCAACAGCCATTAGAGGAGCTGAAGTGGGGAAACGTGTGTTCAATCAGGAGGGCTATGAGGTAATCCCTAAGCACTCATCTCAAAGGGCAGGGCCTGATTCAGCACAGCTGCGCTGTGTTAGAGAGGAGCACTCATCTAAGCAGAATAAAGGTAGAGTTTATTCTACAGAGAATTATCCTCAGGATCATCATCATCTTCATGATCAGCTTGGATATCCTCAGTTTCATGTGGAGGATCATCAGAAGCAGAAGCCAAACCGGACGGACAGAGAGGGAAAGAAACCCTTTGGAAGAAAGAGGAGAAAAGCCTTTGAGAGGTCTAGAAGAGTCCAGAGCAGTACGTATACTGGGAGGCATTCCAAGGGCCAGCATACACCATTGGACTGGGAGAAAGCCAGAGGAATGGTGCTGCAGAGCTAGGAATCTCCAGACGCTACCTGTGAGGGAGACGGCTGCACGTGGAAGGGACCCTAAGACCCGTGCCAGAAGGTATGTGAAAAGAGATCCAGTGTCCAGGGATCTGGATTGGAAGGCTGGACATAAGAACTGGACTACATACTGGCCAGGCTATATAGAGAGGAACGCTAACAGCAATGGAAGCTCAGGTATGAACACTGATCTATGCCCTAGCTATAACCTTGAAAGACAGCAGGGAAACAAGTATTCTCCTGAAAGTGCTCCATTGGGAGATTCATCTGTGCCAATCCATGATATTGAACCCATGCTTGTTGAAGAAGAGGGAGTGATAGCAGATGAAGAATCTGTTTTACATGGACTGCTCTCTGTCTAAACTCCTTTGGTGATTTTCTGTTATAAAGTACAGCAACCATCACAAAGAAATACAAACTTGTTCTTTAATCTACTCAGAAAAGCTCCTGAGTAGAATTTTTAGCCACGCAGTAGAAAGCAAGCCATCTAAGGGGTTTCAGTTGGATAACTGCTAGCAATTGAGCCTTACCTAATTGCTTGTGAGCTCTGTGAGAATCACTTCTGAATCTATGTGGGAAGATATAAGAAGTTTACCTGAAAAGAACAGTTTTTCTCTTCTTTGTGGCTTTTGGTTTGTTGTTTGATACATTGCTAAGAGAATATTAGCTAAAGCCTACAGAAAAGACCAGTTTGTTTCCAACCAGGTCTTATTTCTTTTGCTTTGATTGCCTGACAAGTTCAAATGTTGTTTCCTGATTTTGTTTTTCCAAGTTTAACACTGAAAGCAAGTAACCTGATTTATGTGCTACCAAGCATATCTGTGTTGGGAGAAATAACCCCATAAATAAATATCTTATTGGCTTTACCCAAAAGCACAACTAATTATTGTGAGCAGCTGTGTCTGGTGTGAATGAACTGCATTGCCCACAATCCCTTGCAAATCATATAGAGATATGCACTTGCCAAGACTGTGAAGATTCTCACCCAGGCAGCCGTCTGACAGTGGACAAAGTCCATTGAGCTGCTCTCATGTGTAGGCGAGCATAGGGTACCACATGTACTGTGGAAGCCATGTGGCCCAGCAGCTGTAGCATCTCCCTGGCAGTTAAGTGGCTCTTTGACTGAATCTGGGAGGCTAGCTGCACTAGACGTTGGCAACGGGCCTGAGGAAGGTAGGCCCTTGCAGTGGTGGTATCCAACCAGGCCCCTATGAATTCCAGGGACTGAGTAGGGATGAGCTGGGGCTTTGGGAGGTTTACCACCAGTCCCTGATACTGCAGAATGCGCCTTGTGCGGTCCAGGGAAATCTGGGCCTCTGACTGAGATGGAGCTCGAATGAGCCAGTCGTCCAGGTATGGGAAGACAAATATTCCCAGAGTGCGTAGAAATGCAGCAACTACTGCCATGCATTTGGTGAACACTCTTGGGGCAGAGGCCAGACCGAAAAGGAAGCACTCTGTATTGGTAATGTTTTCCTTGGAAAAGAAAACGCAGGAATCTTCTGTGAGATTGATGGATGAGAACATGTGTGTACGCATCCTTGAGATCTAGAGAACAAAGCCAATCCTGACTTTGAAGGTATGGAAGGAGAGTGCCCAGAGAAAGCATCTTCAACTTCTCCTTGCATAGAAATTTGTTCAATTCTCTGAGATCTAGAATGGGTCTGTATCCCCCTGTCTTCTTTGGAATGAGAAAATAGGGGGAGTAGAACCCTGACCCTTGTTGAAGAAGAGGAACTTCTTCTATTGCTCCTTGGGCAAGAAGGGTAGTTATCTCCTGACCTAGAAGGTCGAGAAGAGATGTGGGAGAATTGAAGTGTCTCACCATGGTGTGGGGAGGAAGGTCTGAAAAATGAAGTTTGTAGCCCTCTCTTATGATGGAGAGGGTCCACTGCTCTGATGTGATTTGCTCCCATCTGGGAGCAAAATGAGCTAACCTTCCTGGAATGGTGAGAGGTTCTGGCTGTGTTAAAGCCAGAAAGGCTACGTTCTCTAGCATCAAGTCAAAAACCCTGAGGGGGTTGGGACTGCTGGGTTACAGCAGCCCCTGTAGACTTAGGCCTGGCCTGCTTAGGTTGCTGACGCTTAGCGGTAAAGCGACCTGTAGAAGATTGTTGACCAGAAGTGGAAGGAAACCTGCCTTTTTTGAAAAAAGACTTTTTAAAAGTCTTTTTCTTGGCAGGAATGGAGGTAGACCTTGAAAGTCTATCCAGAGCAGAATTCTCTGCATCCATTTGAGTGGCTTTAATTTGCCACTCTCTGCCAAACAGATTTTCACCTGTACAGAGCAAATTTCCTAAGCCATCTTGAACCCAGGGTTCTAAATCAGAAGCCTGGAGCCAAGCAATTCTGCGAGCAGCTATGGCAATGCCTGAGGCTCTACTGGCACCTTCAAAGGAGTCAAAGGCTGCCCTGTTTGAAAACTTGGAGATGTCTTGAGTATGCTTAAGCCACATGCGGAATTCTTCCCTTTTATCTTCTGGAATAAAAGTGAGGAAAGTGTGCAGCTTTTCTGCCACTTCTTTCAGAAACATACCCATATAAAGGCTATATGAGTTGATTCTGGCAATAAGCATACTGGCCTGGAAGATTTTCCTACCAAAAGCATCCAAGGTCCTGCATTCTCTTCCTGGAGGAGCAGAAGAGTGTCTCTTTGTACTCTTTATCCTCTTCATAGCTGACTGCACCACAATGGAATGGTGAGGAAGCTGAGTTTTCTGGAACCCAGGACAAGGAGGGACACGATACATAGTGTCCAACCTGCGAGAATGAGGAGAGAGAGTGAGAGGAGTCTCCCATAAATCAATCATGTGTTCATGAAGAATCTCATGAATTGGTAAGGTGACTGCCTCCTTAGGAGCCTTAGAGTATCCTAAAATATCTAATTTTTTTGCTCTAGGCTCTGATTCAGAGGTTACTGAAATAGAGAGTCCTTTAGCTACTTCTCTTATGAAGTCTTGAAAGGACAAGTCCTCTGGAGGAGACATTCTTCGTTTTGGAGAAGAAGGCTCCTCTGGAAGGGCTATGGATACTTCAGGAGACTCATCTGATGTATCAGAATCATCAGAGGAATCGAAGTATCGCCTGTCAGGGTGCTCTTCTAACGCTCGATACACGTATCGAGCAGTATCGACATCGGGCGTCCCCGGTACCGGATCGGTACTGAGAAGTAGCCCTGGACAAGGAACCGCAGCAGTCGGTATCCTAGTCGATGTCGATGCAGTCGGTACCGGCATCGGCGCTGGTGCCGGTACCGGAGCCGATACCGACAACGGAGCTCGTTGCGGTATCATCGGCGTCGCAGCTTGAATGAAGGACTGTATAGCCTGCTGCATGGACAGAACATTCTGATCCATCGACGCCATGAAAGCCTGGAAGTCGGTACCGGGAGAAAGTGCCAGTACCCCAGAGCAATCTAACAGGTGATCGGTCGAGGCCGTGCCATCGATGTCAACCTTTAACCCCATAGGAGGAGCTTTGGAAGCCGGAGCTTCCCACCGGGGTTGTTTGGCTGGTGCAGGATCCTCGAGGGCAAGCCCGGAGGCATCTCGATGTTTAGAGGGAGATCTACCCTTCGAGGACCTGCTAGGTTTATGTTTGGTTACCTGAGATCCTTCAGGAGAAGAGGACCTGGAAGATGTCGATGCTACTGCCGGTGCCTCAGCGGGAAACAGCACATGGAGCTTAGCTGCTCAGTTCTGTAACCCCCGTTTAGACATTAGGGAGCAGGACGGACAATCCGGAATGGAGTGTTCAGGACCCAAACATTTAAGACACCATTCATGGGTATCTGTAACAGAAATAGTACCGCTACACTTAGTGCATTTTTTGAACCCGGAGGTTGGTTTTTCCATGAGGGAAATTTTCTTGTGGGCCCTGAGGCCTTAAGAAGAAAAATACACCAAGTGAGGAAAAATATCAATATATATATATTTTTTTTTTTTTAAAGAAAGAAAGAAAAGACCGGCAGTACCGGTCCGGAGTCGGGGAAGGCAGACACGCGACCAAAGAAATAAAATAAAATAAAGAACTTCTTCAGCGGTGACAGGGCTCGACCTGCTGGCTCCGCGGAAAAGAAGAACTGAGGAGAGTTGGTTAGGAAAGGCGGGAAGGCAGCGCGCAGGCGCTGTGGGATGCTCCCAAAAGCTTTCCTTTTTGGGAAGTTGGGGAGCGTTCCCGCGCAGGCTCCGTCGGTACCGACGTACCCATATTTGAAGACTCATTCCTGCTTGTTCCTGGAGATTAAGATGAACACAGTTGAAAATGGATAAGCACATTTATTGAAGTTATGGATGAACATTAACTGTTGCAACCAATTTGGAGAATACTAGTTGGTTGAGAGGCATGGTATATCTCTGTGCTCCTTTTCTATCATGTGGGTTGACAGAGTTGTACTATGTATATCTATTTACTTGCACAATATATATAATTGTTTGTGTTTCGGAAAGTTTGGTTTAATAAAAAAACTTTAAATACAAAAAAATAAAAAATAGCTGCTGAAATCAAAGGAAGGAAAAGGAATGCCAAAAATATGACAGGACAGGAAAGATGCACTCAAAGTGGGGAGCAAAGAAGCAAGGGGAGCAGAAAGAAGATATTGAGGGGAAGAGGGAGAGAGAGATTATGCAGTGGGTGGCAGGAGGTCAAAGGCGAGGGAAAACAAATGAGTCTTCAACATGGCTTTAAATATGTGGAAAGAGAGTTCAAGGAGGAGGGCAGGGGGGGAGGACGTTCTAGCGGACAGGGCCCAGAAAAAAGAAGGCAGAGGTACGAGTGGATTGTAGATGTGCTTGTGAGGTGGAGGGGAGGTACAACCTATTGACGTGGAAGGATTGGAGGGAGCGATGGGAGCAGTAGAGATGAATGAGGTCGGAAAGGTACTGAAGGGAGGACAGTAAGGATGACCTTGTGGACCAAAATGAACATACTGTACTGAATCTGGAACTGAACGGGGAGCCAGAGGAGATGGATGAGTGTAGGTGTGATGGATCTGTGTGAGAGGTACGAGTAATTATGCGAGTGTGGTGTTCTGGAAAAGCTTCTCCAAATTGGCTGCAAAAAGAAGATTCCCCTTAAAAGCCAGTTGGGCCAACCGGGCTTTGGAAGATGAGTCTGCTGCCCAGCATTGGAGCCAAATCCAACGATGTGACACCATTGTCTCTTTGTGCCCTAATTATATTTTTATGAGACTTTTTTGTTATAATGTTCTATTATATGGAATGGCATTCCCTTATGTATATTTGATATCTGTTTTTGTTCTTTAATATGTTTATATTTATTTTATTTCTTATTTGTGTTTTATGTATATCCTCAATATAGGCCAAACCCCTGATGAAGGCAGTGCTGAAACACGGCCATGTCGGGTAGTGGCCTTGTAATCTCCTGCAAACATAAATAAATGCTTCTGTGGTTATACACCTCGCACTAGACTGGTGCTATTGAGTGCAAGTGTGTTTGTGCTTTAGCACTGGATTGTCGCCAAGCGCACTAGGTCATACATGGCATCAGAAAGGAAGCCATAGCAGACTCCAGAACAGGGGTGGTATAATCCAGTGGAAGAGACTGAATCCACTGGAGAAAGGCTCAAGATGTCAGACTGGCACATACCTCCAGCCGCAGAATAGCAGACACCACAGTGAACTGGCTCTTCAACAACAAATCCACCTTATGGTCCAGAAAATCATTTAAGGCCGATCTGCCTTCCACAGGAATGGTGGTCCGTCTAGTTACCGCTGTGACCTGTGTATCCACCTTGGGAATACAAAACCACTCAACGCACTCACAATCCTTAACCCCTTAGGCAGAGAGTCTAGAGAGTCCCACTCTGACTGAATCATATCCTTGATCACATCTGGGAACGAGAGGACATTGGATTTCCAAACCTCTTGAAGGAGCGCGTGCACTTTCGGCTCCTACTCCATGCCAGAAGCATCCATCAAGTTCAAGGCAGATGAGACCCTGGCAATCAACACCACCAGCTCCTTCTTCTGGAATAGGTAGATCACTCCGGCCTCCTCGCAATCTTCTGAAGGCAAGAGTACTTCTTCATCCATGTCAAAGCCCAGTACCGAGCCATCTGAATCCAAGTCATAGTCAAAATCTCGAACAGCTCCCAGCTGTTCTCCATTCCCAAGGGATGTGCCTCGCTGGAGATGCTTAGCCAAAGGCAATTAAACAAGGCTTCCATTCTCAGCCTAATCTGCAAGAGATTGCACCAGGGGGCACCCAGAGGCTGCAGGGTCTGAATTTCCACGTCAAAAGGACCAGATCTGCTGCAAAAAAGAATTCCAGGGAGGGCAATCTGGAGTCCAGAAGCTCTTCTCTCGGAAATGCCACCAACACCTCTGGCCGGCTCAATATCCTTACCCATGGCAACATCCATCAACTCATGCCCGAAGGCAGGCAAGGCCAGACTAACTGCACCTCCTGGCAGAAAGAGGGAGAGAAGGGCTCTCCAGGGACGATTCAGAAGCTGCCATGCAAAAAGAGCAGAGTCCAGAATCTGGAAATGAGGCACCTTGATTGTCACAGGTCAAACAGTATTTCCTGGAAGAAGACAGAGTTAAGGCAAGTATCACAACAGTGCACACTAAAGCCATGGTGGCACAAAGAAACACGTTAACTACATTTTAACTGCAGCACGCATTATCTACGCGTTTACTGCGGTGCGTGTTACAGGCGCTAATGTAGGAACGCGCATGGGAGCCGCTTGATCGAAACACACGCTAGGACAGCATGACCGTCAGGCACAAAATAGGAGAAAACGCTACCAACGTGCAGAAAGCATAGTTACTCACCTGTAACAGGTGATCTCCGGGAACAGCAGGAATTTAGTCCTCACATATGCGTATCATCGGTACCGACGGAGCCTGCGCGGGAACGCTCCCCAGCGTCCAGTTAGAAAGCTTTTGGGAGCATCCCACAGCGCCTGCGTGCTGCCTTCCCGCCTTTCCCAACTGCCTCTCTCCAGTTGAGTTTTAAAGCTGAGACAAAGAGAGAGAGAGGGAAAGGAAAAAGATAGACAGAGAGATACAACTCCAAGGGGAGGTGGGTGGGTTGTGAGGACTAAATTCCTGCTGTTCCCGGAGATCACCTGTTACAGGTGAGTAACTATGCTATCTCCAGGAACAAGCAGGAATGTAGTCATCACATATGGGGACTCCCTAGCTTTAGGTGCCAGGGAGAGACCCAAGAAGTTGTGTGTCCCTGACCAGGGCTCCACTTCCCCCCATGGATCTCTGGCATCCTACCAGGGATGGCGGGTAGGAGTTGATTAGGTATGGAACAGGTGTTGGAGAACAGCCTGACCAAACAAGGCATCCCGGCGGGAGTCCTTGTCCAAGCAGTAATGGGCTGTGAAGGTATGAACCAAGGCCCAAGTGGCTGCTCGACAGATGTCGTCGATAGACACAGAGTGCAGATGAGCCATTGAGGCTGCCATGGCTCTCACATTGTGAGCTGTGACATGGCCCTCCAGAGAAAGGTTCTTACTCTGATAGGCGAAGGAAATACACTGAGCAATCCAGTTAGACAGTGTTCTCTTGGAGACTGGAAGTCCCAAATGAGAAGGATCAAAAGCAACAAAGAGTTGAGAGGACCTTCTATGTTGCTGTGTTCTTTGTAAGTAAAAGGCTAAAGCTCTTTTACAGTCCAAGGTATGAAGATTCCTCTCTGCATTTGATGCCATGAGGCCTTGGAAAAAACACAGGTAGGTAGACCGCTTGGTTTAGATGAAAAGGCGAGACCACCTTTGGCATAAAGTGTGGATGAGTCCTAAGGACTACCTTGTCATGATGGAACCTTATATAAGGTGGATCAGTTACTAGCGCTTGCAACTCACTAATGCGGCGTGCTGATGTGATTGCAATGAGAAAGATAACCTTCTCAGAAAGGAATTTTAAGGAGGTAGTAGCTAAAGGTTCAAAGGGTGGCTTCATGAGCTGCCCAAGAACTGGGTTTAAGTCCCATGCCACCGGTGGTGGCCTAATGGGAGGCTTAGTTAGAAGAAGGCCTCTCATAAATCTTGCTATAAGAGGATGAGAGGAAATAGGCTGTCCATTTAGAGGCTTAAAGGAAGCTGCAATAGCACTCAAATGGACTCTTACTGAGTTAGTCTTAAGTCCTGCATTGGATAAATGAAGGAGATACTCCAGCAATGATTCCAGAGGTATCGCAAGGGGGTTAAGACTCTTCTGCGAACACCATATGGTAAACCTTTTCCACTTAAAAGCATAAGAACATCTTGTGGAAGGTTTCCTGGAAGCAAAAAGAATCTCTCTTACTTGCTGAGGAAGATTAAGATCTTGGAGATCTAGGCCTTCAGCAACCAAGCCCTGAGATGCAGAGACTGGGGATTGGGATGCCATAACATTCCGTCCTCCTGAGATAGGAGATCTGGAGCAGACCCTAACTCCAGGGAGGGAGCTTGAGAGAGATGTAGAAGCAGAGGGTACCACACTTGCCGTGGCCAATGTGGAGCTATGAGAATCATATGGCCTCTGACTCTCTGAAGCTTGAACAGGGTTTTGGGAATTAGGGGAATGGGTGGAAAGGCAGACAGGAAGTCTTGAGCCCAATGAAGGAGGAAAGCATCCCTGGCCTGAGCCTTCTGAGCCGGAATTCTGGAACAGAACCGGGGAAATTTGGCATTCCACGGACTTGCAAAGAGGTCTATGTCCGGGATTCCCCAAATTTGAAAAATCTTGGTTACCTGGTCTGCATGCAGAGACCATTCGTGTGGAAGCAGAACTTGACTGAGTCTGTCTGCCCAAGAGTTTTGTATGCCTGAAAGATACACTGCCAGAAGATGAATCTGATGCTCTCTGGCGAGGGCCCATAGTCGCAAAGCTTTGTTGCAAAGCGACAGAGAGCCTGTTCCCCCCTGCTTGTTCACATAGAACATGGCTACTTGATTGTCCGTATGAGTGAGGACTGTCTTGTAGCTGAGCAGGGTGTGAAACACTTGCAGAGCAAGGAAGATTGCTCTGAGCTCCAAGAGATTGATATGCAGATGACTCTCCTGTGGAGACCAGGTGCCTTGGGTGGAGAGGTCTTGGAGATGAGCTCCCCAACCCATCGGAGAAGCATCTGTTGTGAGAGTTGCTTGGGGTAAGGGTTGTTGAAAAGGGGACCCCAGCAACAGGTTTTGAGTGGACTTCCACCACTGGAGGGACAAAATAAGGCGACTTGTGTTTGCTGTGTTGTCTGACAGGCATCCTGATGCCTGGGTCCACTGGGTGGATAAAGTCCACTGAGATGCCCTCATATGGAGGCGAGCATAGGGAACCACATGCACAGTAGATGCCATGTGGCCTAGTAGTTGTAACATTTCTCGAGCAGTTAGATGAGGCTTTAGCACTGCTTGAGAAGCTAACTGCACCATGCGAAGGCAACGGGCCTAGGGGAGATAGGCCCTTGCCTTTCTGGTATCCAGCAAAGCTCCTATGAACTCTAAATACTGAGTGGGAGTTAGACTGGATTTTGGGATGTTTATTACCAGCCCTAAATACTGAAGGATACGCATTGTGCAGGATAGAGAAGTCCTGGCCTCTGACTCTGTTGGTGCTCGAATGAGCCAGTCGTCTAAGTAAGGGAAGACGAATATCCCTAGAGTGCGGAGAAATGCTGCTACTACAGCCATGCATTTCGTGAACACCCTTGGTGCTGAGGCCAGGCCAAAAGTAAGCACCCTGTATTGGTAGTGCTTTTGCTGAAAAAGGAACCGAAGGAACCTTCTGTGGCTTGGATGGATGAGGACATGAGTGTATGCATCCTTGAGATCTAGAGAACAAAGCCAATCCTGACTCTGAAGGTATGGCAGCAGAGATCCGAGAGAAATCATCTTGAATTTCTCCTTGATAAGGAATTTGTTCAATTCTCTGAGGTCTAAGATAGGTCTGTAACCCCCTGTTTTCTTTGGGATAAGAAAATAAGGGGAATAGAACCCTGTACCCTGCTGATGAATGGGTACTTCTTCTATTGCCCCTTGGGCAAGAAGGATAACGACCTCCTGACCTAACAGGTTGATGAGAGAGGTCGGAGAATTGAACTGCTTTACTATTGTGTGAGGGGGCACCCTTGAAAAATGAAGCTTGTACCCCTCCTTTATGATGGAGATTGTCCAATGCTCTGCTGCTATTTGCCCCCATCTGGGGGCAAAATGACATAACCTTCCTGGAATGGTGGAAGGCTCTGGTCCCCCGAGAGCCAGGAAGGCTAAGTTCTCTAGTTGAGAGTCAAAGGCCCTGTGGAGGCTGAGCCTGCTGGGCCGGCTGAGGCCTAGCAGTCTTTGCTTTCTTCTGTTTGGGTGGTTGCTGACCTTTCCTGGCAAGCTGACCTGCAGAACGTTCCTGCTGAACATAAGCAGGATAAAATCTTTTCTTTTTAGAAAAGAATGGTTTCTTGAATAATTTCTTTCTAGCAGGATCAGCAGTGGACTTGGATAATCTATCCAAGGTGGAATTTTCAGCATCCATTTCATTGGCCTTTTTCTGCCAATCTTTACCAAACAGGTTCTCACCAGTACAAGGGATATTTCCCAATTTGTCTTGTATCCAGAGCTCTAGATCAGATGCCTGGAGCCAAGCAATTCTACGTGCACCTATGGCAATAGCCGAGGTTCTGCTTATGCACTCAAAGCAGTCAAAGGCTGCACGGTTGGCAAATTTAGAAACATCTTGGGCATGTTTGACCAAAGTGAGAAAATCCTGTCTTCTATCCTCAGGAAGAATAGGACTTAAAGCCTCTAAATCATCTGTGACCTCCTTCAGGAACATTCCCATGTAAAGACTATAGGAACTGATCCTGGCAGAAAACATGGAAGCTTGGAAGACCCGACGTCCAAAAGCATCCAGGGTTCTGCACTCACGTCCTGGAGGATTAGAGGCATGACGCTTTGCACTCTTGATCCTTCTCATAGCTGATTCCACTACAATAGAGTGGTGAGGAAGCCGAGTCTTATGGAAACCAGGACAAGGAGGGACTCTATACATACTATCCAGTCTGAGAGAATGAGGAGAGGTGGTAAGAGTTGTCTCCCACATCCTTAACATGAGATCATATAAAATCTCATGAATGGGCAAGGTAGCTGCCTCCTTAGGAGTTTTGGGATATTGTAGAATTTCCAACTCCTTGGCCCTTGGCTCTGTTTCAGGGGCCACAGTAATGGACAGGCCCCAAGCCACCTCCCTGATAAAATCCTGGAAGGAAATATCCTCTGGAGGAGACATCCTGCATTTAGGGGAGGAGGGCTCCTCTGGGAGAAGCATCGCTGCATTGACAGAACTGTCAGAATCCTCAGATTCTTCTGAGGACTCGAAGTACCGTCTGTACGGATGCTCTTGAACAGCCCGATTCCCATACTGACCGAAGTCGGTACCGGGAGTAACCGGTACCGGGGTATCGGTACCGGAGGTCATCGAATGACTGGGTACCGGCAAAGCAGACACTAATGCCGATGCTATCGGTACCGGTACCGATGCCGGGGCCGGTACCGGTGGAATTGTCTGTCGTGGTTCCGAGGGCGTCGATGCCGCAAGGAGAGCCGCCAGACTGCGCTCAATAGCCAGGACTCTCTGGTCTATCGACGCTGCCAATGCCTGGATGTCGGTACCGGAGGAGACCGCCGGTACCCCAGAGCATGGCACCAGTAGTTCTGCCGAGGTCGAGGCTTCGAGAACATCCTGGAACCCCGATAATGCTTTGGAAGCCGAAGCCTCCCGCCGGGGCAATTTTGCCGGTGCAGAATCCTCAAGGGCAACGCCAGAGGCATCTCGATGCTTAGAAGGAGATCTACCCTTTGAGGACCGGCTGGACTTGTTTAGTTACCTGAGATCCACGGGAGGAAGAAGCAGCCCTGGAAGACGTCGGTGCCACCGAAGCTGCATCAGAGGGAAACAGGGTACTGAGCTTAGCAGCTCGGTTCTGCCGACCTCTTTTAGACATCATGGCGCAGGACATACAATCCGTGATGGAGTAGTCAGGACCTAAACATTTTAGACATCATTCATGGGTGTCGATGACAGAAATGGTACCGCCACACTTGGTGCACTTTTTGAAACCTGAGGCAGGTTTCTCCATGGTAAGGAAACGTTTTTGGGCCTAAGGCCCAAAAAGGCGCGTGCACCTGAAGAAAAAGACAAAAAAGAATATATATTTTGTTTTTGTTTTTTTAAAGACAGAAATAAGAAGAAAAAACCAGCGGTACCGGTAAAGCGTCGAGGAAGGCAGATGCGACCACAAAAAAGAAATAAAAAAGAATTCTTCTGTGGTGACAGGAACACAACCTGCTGGCTCTGCGGAAAAAGAAGAACTGGAGAGAGGCAGTTGGGAAAGGCGGGAAGGCAGCACGCAGGCGCTGTGGGATGCTCCCAAAAGCTTTCTAATTGGACGCTGGGGAGCGTTCCCGCGCAGGCTCCGTCGGTACCGACGATACCCATATGTGATGACTACATTCCTGCTTGTTCCTGGATATATCCCCAAACCGCTTCAGCAATGCACTCCAAATTGCATCCAAGGAAGACTGAATCGGGAGCACAAAGATAATAATGAGGTCAAGCCTTGGTACTCATCCCCTGAGAACCCGAGACACAGAATGCATGTGGGGCTCAGCTCTACTCCCCTGACACTGTTTTACTGGCTTTGCAGCACTGTGTTTAAGGTGGCTGGCAGGCAGATCCCTCCGAGAGCCTTCTGCAATCTTCAGGAGAGCGCAGGGGGAAAAGAGGAGGAAGGAGGGGGTGCGGAGGTTGTGTGAGGCTGCTGCACTCTTCCAGATCCTCCCAATTTCTGGCTGCTCAACAGGCTTTTATGATAAGCACGTGGAGCCGAACCAATTTTCCCTCCTCCTATGGCTACTGGAAAGACTGCAGTCTAGTGGAGCCTCCCATGTCACACTCAAGTGAGAGAGTCACTCTCAAACTGGTCATTCATGAGCTTTTAATCAATCTTTTCCTCTCAATCTTCTGTTTTTCAGCAGAGAGGAGAAAGCGGGGTTACTTACCTGTAACCAGGGTTCTCCGTGAACAGCAGGATAAGTCAGCCACACATGGTGACGTCCTCCGACGGCGCCAAGATGCGTAAGTGCTCTCTAGAGCTCAGAAAGGTGAGCTTTTCTGAGCCCGCCCAGATAGCCCACCTTACCGGCCCGCCCCCTAGCAAGCCAGTGTGTTCCTAGCTAGCCTTCCCGGTTAGGGCGCGGGCTCGACTAGGCTGGCCTCCTCCAGGGGAGGTGGGTGGGATTGTGTGGCTGACTTATCCTGCTGTCCACGGAGAACCCTGGTTACAGGTAAGTAACCCCGCTTTCTCCATGGACCATCAGGATTGCGTCAGCCACACATGGTGTCTCCCAAGCTGTACACGATGAGGTGGAGGAGGGCAGCGTGACACAAACTGTGGATACCTTGGTCAGAATAACCATTTAATAATCATATAGGTGAGAATCATATAAGGTGCAACAACAACAGTGGCATAACAGCGCAACAGTATAAAACCAAGGTGAAGTAACAGTGCAGTACCATGCAACATAGTTATGATACGTCAGGTGCAATAAGGCATTAGGTGCAGTAGTGCATGAACAGTGCAATTCAAGCGAACACAAGTCCAGTAAGTCTCATAGTGGGACCACGGGCGCTGATACAGCCGTGGAGCCGTCCAATGCGGTGGAAAGGACGGCCTTGGCCAGGGCTCCTTCTTCTTGGAACCTGAGATCGAGGCAGTAGTGCCTCTGGAACGTGTGCGGGGAGGACCATGTCGCCGCTCTGCAAATGTCGGTTAGAGGGACCGAATGCAGGTTTGCAACTGAGGCGGCTAGTGCCCTGAGGTGGTGCGGGCCCACTCTGGGTAGAGGTCCGTCTTCCGCGGTGCCCAGAAAGAATGCAACATAGGTGGCAATCCAGTGGGACAGAGTTCTTTTGGAGACAGGCCTGCCCGGTCGATAGGGATCATAGGACACAAATAGTTGCTCGCCCTTCCTGATGAGCTGCGTCCTATGCAGATAGATCCGGAGGGCTCTTAGGCAGTCAAGGGTGTGCAGGTGACTTTCCTCGTCCGATCCATGCGGCTCGGGGAAAAAGGAGGGGAGCTCAATGGACTGATTGATGTGAAAAGCTGATGCCACTTTAGGAACAAATTTAGGGTTGGTCCGCAGAGATGTGTGATCAGAGTGAAGTTGTGTGTACGGAGGGTGGCACACCAGTGCTTGCAGCTCACTAATCCTCCTGGCGGATGCGATAGTGATTAGGAACAGGAGAGGCTCGAAGGGCTCCTGTGTTAAGCGCTGGAGGACGGTGTTGAGGTCCCAGGCTGGAATAGAAAGCCTAAGTGGGGGTTTCAGGTTGGTCAAGCCCTTCATGAAGCGGGCGTTGAGTGGCAGCGCCGCGATGGAGTTGGCCCCGTCCGTCGGCACGTGGAACGCAGCAATCGCTGAAAGGTGCACATGGATGGATTGTGTCTTAAGCCCGAGGCTGGATAGAGTTGAGGTACTGGAAGACAGTGGGGACCGGGCATGTGGTTGGCTCCAGGTCACGCTCGGCACACCAGATACTGAACCTCTTCCATTTCAGGCCATAGGACTTTCTGGTGGAGGGCTTCCTTGCAGACAGGACGATGTCCTGCACGTCCGCTGGCAGCTGGAGAGGGGCAAGGTTTAACCGCTCAACCTCCAGGCAGTGAGAGCGAGGGCTTTGAGGTTGGGATGATGTGTGGTGTCCCTGTTCTGTGTCAGCAGGTCCTGCCGGAGGGGTAGACGAATGGGAGGCTCCTGCGCCAGCCGCAGCAGGAGTACAAACCACATCTGGTGCAGCCAATGAGGGACCATTAGGATGGCCTGGGCCTTGTCCTGGACGATCCGCTGCAGTGCCTTCGGGATGAGTGGAGTGGGGGGAAAGGCATACACTAGTGACCACACCCCCCAGCACACGTCGAATGCATCCGCTGCTAGCCGGTTGGTCGATGGGTGTCTGGAGCAGAACAGGTGGCACTTGGCATTCCGTTCGGTTGCGAATAGGTCTATGCTGGGAGTTCCCCAGAGGTTGAAGAGCTGGTTGGAGACCTCCGGCTGCAGTGCCCATTCGTGTGGCAGCAACTGTCTGCTCAGCTTGTCTGCCAGATTGTTCAGATCTCCCGGGAGATAGGAGGCCTGCAGCCTGCATCCGTTCTCCAAGGCTATCGCCCATATCTCTAGCACCTCCTTGCAGAGTGTGCGTGACTGGGTCCCTCCTTGCTTGTTGATATAGAACATGGCAACTTGGTTGTCCGTCTGGACGAGTACTGATTTTCCCTGGAGCTGCGTCAGAAAGGCCCTGAGGGCGTATTTGATGGCCCTCAGCTCGAGGAGGTTGATGTGCCGTTGGCGCTCTCGAGGGGACCAAGCTCCCTGGGTGCTGAGTAGAGAGAGGTGCGCACCCCAACCAATATTGGACGCATCGGTGGTGAGCGTCGCTTGGTGGTTTTGGGGGCGGATGTCCTTGCCCACCGATAGGTTGGTTGGTATCGTCCACCAGTGGAGATGTGATTTGACTTGTGGAGTCATCGGGACGTGGGTGGAGAGGGACTGAGAGTGCTGGTTCCAGTGGTCGCGCAGATGCCACTGGAGCGGGCGCATTCTCAGTTTTGCCAAGGGAAGTACCGATGTTGTGGCTGCCATGTGGCCTAGAAGGCAAAGAACGGATCTGGCTGAGCATGTCTTTGCTGCGATAGAGCTGGACGCTAGGGCGGCGATGGCCAGCTGTCTGCGCACTGGCAGGTAGGCTTTGGCAGTTCGCGTGTCGATCACCGCTCCTATGAACTCGATCCTCTGTGTTGGTGTGAGGTGGGATTTGGTGAGGTTGACGATGAATCCCAGAGAGGAGAGCAGGTTGGTGGTCTTCCGAATGGAGAGCTGAAGCCCCTCCGATGAGGGGGCTGTGAGGAGCCAGTCGTCCAGGTAGGGGAATATGCAGACGTTTTGTTTGCGGAGGTGCGCTGCAGCAACGGCTACGCACTTTGTGAAGACTCTCGGGGCAGGCGAGAGGCCGAAGGGAAGTACTCTGTACTGGTAGTGCTGACCCAGGACTTTGAAGCGGAGATACCGTCTGTGTTTCTTGTGGATGCGAATATGAGTGTAGGCGTCCTGAAGATCCAGGGATGCCATCCAATCCCTGGTCTGGATTAGAGGAAGGATAGAGTTGAGAGAGTACATTCTGAACTTTTCTCTGACAATGAATTTGTTCAGTTTGCGGAGATCCAAGATGGGGCGAACGCTGCCCGACTTTTTGGGAATGAGGAAGTATTTGGAGTAAAATCCAGTGCCCTTCTCTGCCGGGGGCACCTCCTCTATCACTTGTGAAGCTAGGAGGTGTAGAAGTTCCGTCGTCATAGCCTGCTGCAGATGAGGGGGGGTGTTGCTGACTGGGCGGTTGCGCTGGTAAGGAGATGTTGCAAACCGCAAGTGGTAACCCCTCCGGACGATTCGCAGCACCCAGGAGTCTGAGGATATTCGTTCCCACTCCTCCAGGAAAAAGGTCAGGCGACCCCCAGTGTGGGAGGGCGCCTCCGAATGGTTGTCAAAAGGAAGGACCGCCCTTGTTAGCAGATGTGTTGTTGTTCTTCTTTTGTTTGCGGTCCCTCTGGGAGCTACGCTGCCGGGAGGGTCCATGGTAGGAGGCCGCTTTGTACCTGGTGTTTTGCCATTTTTGGCTGGCCGATGGGTATCTCTTGTTGGACGAGTAGTAAGACTTTCTTGGAAATCTGGTCTTTTGTGTACCGTTGTGGCGCTCAAACCCATCCTCCTCCAAGGTTTGGAGCGTGTTGCAATGTTACTTCATGACATTCACCGTGTCGGCCACCTTCTCTCCAAAGAGAGATTCGCCCGAGCATGGGGTGTCGGCAATCTTATCATGGGTGTCGTCGCGCAGGCCGGACGCTCTCAGCCATGCCCAGCGTCTGGCGGAAATGGCAGTGGCCGCAGTTCTCACTGCTCTGTCGAATGAGTCGAACGCCGTGCTGGCCAGATGTTTGTTGCCTTCTGACATATCAACTAGGGTCTTGTGAATCTGTGCTTGGGCCTCCTTTGGCAGGGATGCAGCGGTGGCCTTGATATTCGCGACACAGGAGTCCTGGAAGAGGACGTGCTGAAATTGGTGGGCCGCAATCCTTGCGCCGAGCATCGCCCCTTGGAAGACCTTCTTACCGATATCATCGAGAAGCTTCTGGTCGCAACCCGGGGGATTATTGGCGTGGGTATGCGATGACTTTGCGCGCTTTAGGGCGGAGGAGACCACGATGGACTGGTGAGGCAGTTGTTGCTTCGCGAATCCGGGTGTGGCTTGTACTTGGTATTTGTAATCCAATTTCCTGGAGAAAGGGCGGATAGAAGCCGGGGTTTGCCAAAGCCTCAACTGTGTGTCCCGCAGCGTCTGGTGCACAGGGAGTGCAAATGACGGCTTCGGTGTGGAGAGGTATTTTAGCACCTCCGGGATGGGTTCCCCTACCTCTTCGGTGGCCTTGAGGGCCAAGGTGGAGGCTATCTTACTGAGGAACTTGGGATAGGTGAGGTCCTCCGGTGTGTTTGGTTGTCCTTCCGGTTCCGGCGAGCGTCTGGTCACAGAGGCTGTATGCTCGCTGTCCGCGGAACCCACCACGGCCATCTCAATGTCATGTTCTTCTGCGGTGCTATCCGGTGACGGGTGAGCCGGTGAAGGTAGGGCTCGCGCGGAGCAGGCGGGTGACTGGAACAGGTGAGACTGGAAGGGTCTGTTCTGGCGGGGCTAGAACTTCAGAATCAGGTAGTCCCTGTAGTCCCGTTGCGGGTGGAGTGGGCGGGTGAGCAGTCTGCTGCACCAGCTGAGTCGGGAGTCTTAAAATCACAGGAGAGTTGTTGGAATCTGCGCGGCTGGAACTGGAGCGCCAGTGAACCCCAGGGCTGGGGGACATGGAAGAGCAGTAGTGACTTGAGAAGCTGTGATGGCTGCTTCTGCGGTGGCTGTACCTCTCTCTGCTTCGGGAGCTAAAGTAGTCAGAGCTGGTGAAACTGATCCCGCGGTGTCTGTCTCTTCTGCGGTCTGCGTCGCAGCCGTGTCTGGCGCCATGCCTGTTCTTATGGTGTCGGCGCTTGCCTGAATCGTGGTGCCGGTGTCTGCTGGAGTCGTGGTGCCGGTGTTTGCTTGCACGGCGCCGGTGCTGTCCTCTCTCCTCAGTGCCGTTTGAGCTTCTCGGCGTGGAGATGTAAGGAGGAGGAGACTGGGAGGAGTAGAGATGGCCCCGAGGGCTGGAGCTGCGTCGGGGCGCGTCAGACTGGAAATGGGAGGAGCCGGAGGTTTGCGGGGCAGAGCTGAATCTGGTCTGCAGGGCAGCGCCATTTCCGAGAGCCGCGTGGCCGGCCGGCGAAGAGGCAGAAGGACTTCTTGAAGGAGCGCCAGGGTTAGAGCAGGCAGCACCCGGGCTTCTGGGAGAGCCGCCGGAGACAGCAGGGGCAGGTGAGGAGGCAGTTTCTAGAGCACGGCTGGGGATGGGGGCCACAGAGGGCGCACCCTGAGCTGGTACACCAGCGATCGAGGAACTTGCCTTGGAGGAGCTTGCCTTAGAAGAAGATGGAGCTGTGGAAGCCAGGTATTCTCTTAGAGCGTGCCCCATAGCTTTCCTAGCCCGCGGGGACATGCGTGAGCATTTGGAACAGTTCTCAGTGGCGTGCTCCAGACCCAGGCAGCGTAGGCAAACCTCGTGTGTATCAGTGATGCTCATTTTATGTTTGCAGCGCGTGCAGCTCTTAAATCCCGATTTCGGCATGTTTGATTGAAGATTGTCTATAGATGTTAGAGAGAGCAGAATCTGTCTTGCTGGCAAGGCGTAAGGAAGAAGACTGGCTTGCTAGGGGGCGGGCCGGTAAGGTGGGCTATCTGGGCGGGCTCAGAAAGGCTCACCTTTCTGAGCTCTAGAGAGCACTTCCGCATCTTAGCGCCGTCGGAGGACGTCACCATGTGTTGCTGACGCAATCCTGATGGTCCATGGAGAAAATCCATCCACCATCTGCTGGATACAAAGAAATACTGAAGAGACCTCTGGAGACTGAGGTGAATAAAGGCATAGGAGTGATGTCACAGAAACCTGGGCTTTTAGTTGGCTCTTTGTTTCGTTCAATCTGCCAGTAGGGGAATCCAACCCTCTTGTCTGGACTGGTCTAGCAGAATGCTAGGGAAATAAAAGTTAAAGAAAAAAAGAACATAAAAATCACCTTAAGATATAATCAAAAAGGGAACAAAAATGTAAAGCTCTTTTTAATCTAGTGCCTGAGGGGCAGTGCATGCATGTGTATATTGAATCAAGGACAAATTGTGCAAACTATTCAGTAGCAATGTCTAAATTAAATCGCAGGCTTGTCCAGTGTTGACAGACCTATCAATGGACCTGATATTCTAAGCAATTTATGCGGTTAACAGTGGGTGCCAATTGCATCAGAGGTTTTCTTTATAAATTCCAGCTATTTATATAGATACATTTTGGCCACCTGCAATAGATCATTCACTTTATTCGCCCTATCCCTATGGAATAACTTACTGCTGACATTAAGAGGCCTCTCAGACCTGGCTGAATTTAGGAAGAAATTAAAAACACACCTCTTCAAGAGTACAACATGGACAAGGACCAAGAGACTCACCCACCATAAACTGTACCAACTTATGCACACACCATAAATTAAATAGTTAACATCCCCAATTCAACAACATGTACATAAATGTAACAATGACCCAGTATTAAACACTTACTCTCATTCACAACAAATAGTTCAAGGTTATTTGTAATTGTTGTTACGTTACTATAGCGTGTTGAGTTATATTGTTACAGTTCCTTATAAAACAGCGCACCTCTCAAGTTCTGTTAATTTATTGTTCACTGTAAACCATTTTGAATTGTAGAAAAGCTGTATAAAAATAAAATTAAATAAAAATGTCTAAACAGCCAAAATTTATAAAGCCAAAGAGGGGTGGGTTTTGAGATGGGGCCAAAAGATATAAGGATAATGGTCATATAAGGTGAAATTAGACTTACTGTACCTGCTGTTGTTCCTTGAGGAACTCCAGTCTAGTCCCGAACCTCTGGGTTGTGCTCCTCCTCCAGCAGCTTTGGAGACTGAGAAACGTCATCCTTTTATGATGACACTGGTATATCCTGCTAGGAACCGCCTCCTCACTCCAGTAACCTATTGACAAAGCAGACTCCCCGGAGCAACAATTAAGTAGTAAAACACTACAACCAACTGTACTAACTGAACTAATAACTTTCAAGGGAGAAATTATCTCTTTTTCAGATTTTCAGATCTCCCCCCTCCTTCATAATAACGTTTGATAGGCTTACCCTCCCCCTTAATGGAGGATAGCGACCCAAACATAATCCCCATGTCTAGAAGCTCCCTTTATGGACCATAAGCCACCCAGCTACTTCTTCATCTTACCTGTCATACTTTATTTGTTTCATGTGTTTCATGTGCTTCAGGCTGTAGTCCACAGAAAGAATCAGGGAGGGATACGGGACTAGACTGGAATTCCTCAAGGAACAACAATTAGCAGGTAAGTCTAATTTCACCTTCCTTATCGTGCCTCCAGTCTAGTCCCGAACCTCTGGGGAAGTAACAGAGCAGTGAAAGAAATCAACGGGAGGGACCTGCCAAACCAGCCTGAAGCACTGCTGATCCAAAACAGGTATCCCTTTCCACCTGAACATCCAGACGATAATGCTTGACAAAGGAATTTAATGATAACCAGGTAGCTGCCCTACAAATGTCTACCGCTGGTACTAACCAGAACTCAGCCCAGGACGCCGCTTGCGCTCTAGTTGAATGAGCTCTCAGCCCTTCTGATATGACCTTACCTCTCAAAATATGTGCCGACACTATGGCTTCTTTAATCCATCTAGCGATGGAAGCTTTTGATGCTACCTCTCCTTTTCTCGGCCCTCCGAACAGGATGAATAGCCTGTCTGACCTGCAGAAATCCGCCGTCCTGCGGATATACTTCTTTAATGCCCGATGAACGTCTAAGAGATGTAACTTCCACGCAGAAGACCCATCCGTCTCCTCACTGAACACTGGCAATGAAACCACCTGGTTCACGTGAAATGCCGAGACTACGTTTGGCAAAAAGGACGGCACCGGCCTCAAAACCACCTTCGTATCATAAAACGACAGAAAAGGTTTCCTACAAGACAAAGCCTGTAACTCTGAGATCCTCCTTGCCGAACAGATAGCTACCAAAAATACTACCTTGAGAGTAAGGTCCTTTAATGACGCTCTTGACAATGGTTAAAATGGCTCACACCCCAACGCTTCTAATACAAACGGGAGATTCCACTTTGGTACTATCTGTCTACATGGTGGCCTCAAAAGAGACACCGCCCTTACAAACCTCTTTATATCCAGATGCACCCCGAGGGTCTCTCCACCTACCTTTCCTCTATAACAGGACAAGGCTGCTACCTGCACCTTCAAGGATGCGGCCACTAAGCCTTTCTCCAAACCATCCTGCAAGAATGCCAGAATATGTGGAACTGATGCTTTTAATGCCATTGCCTGTCCACAAACCATGCTTCAAATGCACGCCAGATGCAAACATATGCTAACGAAGTAGATCTCTTCCTTGCTTTCAATGAGGTGGAAATCACTGATGCGGAGTATCCCTTCGACCTCAGCCTAGCCCTCTCAATAGCCAAACCGTAAGCGAGAACCAATCCACGTGAGGCATGTGCAATGGACCCTGAGACAACAGATCTTTCCAAAGAGGAAGATGCCACAGCTTCTCTACCAAGAGCCTCATCAGATCTGTGTACCAAGGCTGCCTTGGCCAATCCGGCGCTATCAATATCACCTGTCCTCTGTGTCGCTCGATACGTTGCAACACTCTTCCTATTAACCCCCACGGTGGAAACACGTACAGGAGCTGCTCTACTGGCCAGACCTGTATGAGAGCATCCAGGCCTTCCAACTTCCTTTCCCTTCTTCTGCTGAAAAAACGATCAACCTTTGCTGACTGAAAGGTTGCCATGAGATCCATTACTGGCGTTCTCCAGCATCACATCAGTATCTCGAACATGTCCTGATGGAGGACCCACTCTCCCGGGTCCACTTTCACTCGACTCAAGAAGGCGGCCTCCACATTGTCCACTCCCGCTACATGCGCTGCCGACAAAGCCAGAAGATTTACTTCCGCCCAGCTGCACAACTGTTCAGCCTCGGCTTCCAGCGGGATACTGCTGGTACTGCCTTGTCGATTTATTATAGACTACCGCAGTCGCGTTATCAGAAAACACCCGAACGGCACTCCCAGAAAGATAGGATTGAAAAATTTGCAGAGCCAAGGTTACGGCTCTCAATTCCAACCTGTTGATTGACCAGGCCTTTTCTCAATCGGACCACTGGCCTTGGGTGAATCTCCTTTGGAAATGAGCTCCCCAGCCCAAGAGGCTGGCGTCGGTCGTTAGTGGTAACCAACCCGGCACTTCCAAAGGTCTCCCCTTTTCCAGACAGCCCGAAAGTAACCACAATTGAAGAGTTTGCTGCGTCTCCATCGGACAAGGCAGTCTCCGACAGAGGATCGCTTTGATGTGACCAACATCTGAGCAACGACCTCTGCAAAGGCCTCATGTGGGCTCTCACCCACGGGACCAGCTCGAGAGTTGCCGCCATGGTCCCGAGCAACTGCAGATAATGCCACGCTGTGGGAATTGTTCTGTTCAGAAATTTCTGGACTAGCCTCTGCAATCCCTTCGCTCGTTGTTGCGGCAGAAAGACTTTTCTAGCGCTCGTATCAAACCGAGCTCCCAGGTATTCTAGACTTTGCGATGGAACCAACTTGCTCTTTGACATATTGACTACCCAACCGAGACTTTGTAGAAATGTTACCACTCTGGCTATAGCCTTTTCGCTCTCGGTCCTGGACTTCGCTAGGATCAGCCAATCGTCTAGATAAGGGTGGACCAGAACTCCCTCCTTTCACAATGCTGCCGCTACTACCACTATCACCTTGGTGAATGTTCGTGGCGCTGTAGCTAGTCCAAACGGTAACGCCTGGAACTGAAAGTGACCTAGAGGAACCGCAAATCTGAGAAATTTCTGATGTTCCTGCCTTATGGGGATGTGTAGATACACTTCAGACAGATCCAGAGAAGTCAGATACTCCCCTTCTCTTTCTGCTACGATCACTGACCGCAGGGTCTCCATTCGAAAATGAGATACGCAGCGACAACGATTTACTCTTTTGAAATCTAAAATTGACTGAAAAGTCCCTTCTTTTTTCGGGACCACAAAGTATATGGAGTACCGACCGAAGCCGCATTGGTCTGGAAGCACCCGTACTACTGCCTTGAGGTCGAGCAGCCTCTTTACAGTCTCTCTCACTGCGGCGCACTTGGCAGGCACCTTGCATGGAGACTGAACGAACGAATCTCTCACCGGCCGCTGAAACTCTAATGCATAACCGTCTCGAATGACCTCCAGTACCTACTGGTCTGATGTAATTTGGACCCAGGCACAGTAAAAATCCCGTAGCCGACCTCCTATGGGTACCAGGTCTACCTGGGTCCCCTTGACTTCATTGAGGCTTTCGAAGGTTTGAAAAGGAGGAAGAGGCCCCAAATCCTCTGCCTGCTCCCCGAAATCCTCGAAACCCCTGGTTTCTATTGGAAAAACGTCCCCTTTGCACTTGATTAAATCTCGGGAAATGGAACCGAAGAAACTCCCTCTGCTGACCCTTGGCTGCGGGAGTCGACCGCCCCTGCTTTTGTTTGTCTTCTGGAAGTCGTCCACCCTTGGATTCTCCCAGATCCTTCACCAGTTTCTCTAAATCTTACCCAAAGAATAGCCGCCCTCGAAAAGGAAGCTTACTTAGCCTATCTTTGGAAGATCCATCAGCTGCCCAATTGCGCAGCCACAGATACCGTCTTGCCGCTACAACCAATGCCATGCTTTTCGATAATCCTCGAATAAGATCATAATGAATATCTGCCAGATAAGCCCATCCCTGACTCCAATCTGGACGCTTCTCCGGTCGTGTCGTCTCCCTGCTCGCCTTGCACTCGTTGTGATCAGCGAAGGCAGGACCTCGCAATCCATGTGCCACAAATAGCTGCCTTAACCGACAGAGCATTAACGTCGAAAACCTGTTTCAACAAGGCATCCAGTTTCCTGTCCTAGGTATCCTTGAGAGCCGCACTTCCTTCTACTGGAATAGTAGTCTTCTTCGTAACCACCGATATGGCTGCATCCACTTTGGGAGACTTAAACAACTTCCAATCCTGGTCAACCAGCGGTTAAAGACGTCCCATAACTCTGGAGCCCTTGAGACCTGCCTCTGGCATGTTCCACTCCTCCTGAATCATTTCTCGAATCACTCTGTGTACCGGAAAAGCTCTCTGAGTCTTTCTAAAAACCTGCAGTAACAGATCTTCTAGCGTAGCATCCTCTGCTGGCCCAGGTGACGGCATATTAAGCGCCTTTAGTGTTTCTGAAATGAGTGCCGGCAACTCCTCTCTCCGGAAAACGCGGACCACCCTGGCCTGGTCCTCCTTGTCCGTGAGCTGTCCTTCCTCCAACTCGTCATCCAATTCCAAGTCGGGATCCCCCTCGTCGGAGAGCCCCTCCGAGGCCACCGACTGTTCCTTCTGCTCTTTCTCCATCCTGGCCCTCTTCACCAGGCTTCCTGTTGCTCCTGTACATAGAGGAGTTGCAGGCCTCTTCTTGCCCAGCTCTACTAAGGAACTGGCCGCCAGCTTCTTTTGCATACTACCGAAGGCTTGTTGTATAAGCGCAATAAACTCAGGGGAAAAAATTGACGCTAGTCCCCCTGGCAAAGCCGCTGCGAGGAGGGAAGATCCAGAGCGGAAGAAGTCCCCGCCATGGGCTCTTTAAGTGGCAAATCTAGGGAAGCGGGTCTGGTAGACCTACCGCGGCTCCTGGACCCTCAGACTCCGCTTCCAGGGTGTGTTCCATAGCGGATGCTTCTTGCACACAGCCCCTACAGACCCCTGTCTCCGACACTGCTCCTCTTCTAGTACCGCAGACCAAGCACTGCGGTCTAGAAGGCATTCCATTTGTGTGGAGACCCTGTGTCACTCTTCTGAGTAACCAGAGTACTCTAGGTCTCCCCCACAGACTATGATTAAGAAGATCTAAATACTCTAAATTCACACAGGGTTGTTTGTTGTTGTTTTTTTTAAACAACGTGGAGCCTTAGCCTAAGTGCCCCGAGCCAGAATGTGAAAATTAAATTAAAAAACAAAGCTTCCCACCACAAAAATGAAGCTTTTGCAGTCCCCTATGCAGCCCCGATGCTTCCCACGCTGCCGACACGTGGTTGGGCCTGCTATACTCTGCGCGCCAAATTTATTTATTTATTTATTTAACTGTATTTATATCCCGCTTTTCACCAGGTCAAAGCAGTGGGACATATAACAGGGGGGGGGAATCAATAGTGGCGGGGGCCCATCACCGGGGGTTCAACATTGATGATTTTGGGGCGAACATAGAGACTGACAGACATAGAGACTGACAGACAAAACTCGGCGCACCACACTGCCCCTCTTACCTCATCTGCTTCCAAGTGCCCTTCAAGTGTTTCTCTCTCCATGTTCAACCAATGCGGGTTTAGCAACGGGAGCTCAGCAGAGAGAAAGAGAGAGGAAAGACAAACACTGCTGCTTCACTTCGCCGGACGTCTTCTTCCACAGCCTCCTAGCGCTGACAGGCACCTTCCTCTGTGTGCGCTGGCTGAGAAGTGCTCCGGTTCCTCACCCATATATGTGGGTTCGGGAACCGGAGCTCTGCACTTTCTGCCGACTGCTTGTCCTACGAACGAACTGCCCAAATTTACCGTGGGGGGATGGGGGAGAAGGGAGGGGGGAGGCCTCCGGCTTGTTTTAAAGGTACAGGCTCCCTAAATTTAAACAATCTACTAATAGTCTTCAAATAACTGTCCAAGAATCTTCCCTTTTTAGAACCCTTATTCAAAACTAAACTCTATCTCTTCTTAACTGTTCCTCCAGTGAGCCCGGACCTCCAGGCTCACCGATCCTCCAGCTGCTTGGAGACTGAGTTAACTGGGGTGAGAAGGTGGTTCCTAGCAGGATATACCAGTATCATCATAAAAGGATGACTTTTCTTAGTCTCCAAAGCTGCTGGAGGAGGAGCACAACCCAGAGGTTCGGGACTAGACTGGAGGGATGATAAGGAAAGCCAATATTTTCAGCGTTCACAGTTGAACAGACAGTCTGGCTTAAATTATACATAAAAGTTATATAGATAATATATTTGTATAACTATGCATTCTCGACAGCCTGCTGATATTTACTTTATAATCTGCATTACTGTAGGTATCATACCGAAGCTTCATAAAGCTCTGGCACTATGTGATGAAAAACTCATCTCTCACCTTCCAGTCTGAACAAATCTTGTTCTAAAGTAGAACTCTATTCTCAAACTTTGAAGTAATGCATAGCCTACATAGGTAAAAATATCTTTCTAACAAAACAAGTAGAGGATGAGCTAATTTATCTTACATAAGGCTCTTCACTACTGTATAGATCAGCCATTCAGAGCAGTCAATGATGCTGTGAAGATTCCTATTTCCTACTAGGAAGATAACTTTCTGACTTCATCTCTCTGTAGCTGCTACAATAACAAGGATGCTCTCAAAAGCACTAGAGAGCCACCCTTGAGGAAATTTACTTAGAAATGGCAATCAGCAACTTCAAATTTTGATTAAACGAGAACTCCATAATATTACTTGTATTATTTACTTTGCACAGCTCTATACAGGTGCACATTTTACCATCAATTTGGATGCTATTTGGAATGCACTCCCAGAGAAGCTACGATCCACAACTGATTTAAAAGACTTCTGCAAGTTACTCAAGACTACTATATTCATTGAACATTATAACGAAGACCAACAACAACCACACCAATCTTAATATGGGAAGTTACAAGACTGTCTACATTTGAAATACAATGTTACAATTTACAAATGAACACTCCTAGTAAAAGGAGCTTGAAGTCACAAACATGCTTAAATTGTTAACATATGATGTTAATGTTTACAACTGAAAGTTCTTTGCAGAAGTTATTGCTATTGTTTAAAATTGATGTCCTTATATAAGTTGATATTAAGTTATTGTTTGAAAGACTCCCAATGTATAAGTTAATATCAAGTTATTGTTTGAAAGACCCCAATGTACCCCCTACCCTCCCTGTATATAACCACTTGTACATAGCTCATCCTGTAAATAGCACACCAAGAAATCATCACCGCCACTCCATGTTAACACTGCATGCCTACCCCTACTGACACTGATTTTTGATTGTTTGAATGTAAACTGCTTTGATTTCAGACAAAGCGGTATATAAATCCTTTAAAATAAATAAATAAAATAAATCAAGGACAGGAAAGTGCTGCTGGAAGAGGTACACTACCCAGAGGTGCGGGACTAGACTGAAGGGACGATAAAGCACAGTTACTTACCTGTAACAGGTGATCTCTGGGAACAGCAGGAATTAGTCTTCACATATGGGTACGTCGGTACCGACGGAGCCTGCACGGGAATGCTGCCCAGCTTCCAATCAGAAAGCTTTTGGCAGCATCCCTCGCGCCTGCGCGCTGACTTCCCGCCTTCTCCAGAGCCTCTCTTCAGTTGAGTTTCAAAGCTGAGACAAAGGCGAGGAGAGAAAGGAAGAAGATAAAGAGATGCAACTCCCAGGGGAGGTGGGAGGGTTGTGAAGACTAATTCCTGCTGTTCCCAGAGATCACCTGTTACAGGTAAGTAACTGTGCTATCTCCAGGAACAAGCAGGAATGAGTCTTCACATATGGGGACTCCCTAGCTAGGGATGCCAGGGGGAGATCCCTTAAAAATGCAGAGGCCTCGGCCAGGGATGCATTTTGTCTCCAGGAATTCCCGGCATCCTTCGTGGGATGGAGGGCAGGAGTTGACAATAAAGGAGCTGTGAGGAAAGAAACAGCATAGCCAAGGACTATAGGGGAGAAGTCCTTGGTATATATGATAAGTAACATTAAGCACACTTAATGTACACTTAAAATATGCAGCTTACCTACTGAATCGTAGGAAGTCGAGAGCATGATGGAGTCTACTGGATAAGCAGTGGCGGAATCTTCAAAGTAACCTCACAGCAGTGAGGATGAAGGTCCAGACCTGGAGGTAGCAGACGATCCAGGTGTCAACTGGGTAGGATTAGACGTCAGGTCTTCAATGGAAAGCTTTATGGGAAAAAGCTGAAAACTCCTTTAGGCATAAAGTCATTAACAATGAAGGCTAAAGGAAGAAGACTGACGGAGGTAGAGAACTAGCCCAGTCCTGGCAGGAAGAAGGGGAGTGGAAAAAACCCCTATTCCCAAGGAGAACAGTTGTCTACTCAAGATAAAAATGTACACTATTTTTCCTAGCTGGCGAGAGATAGGAAAAAATATTGAAGCTTGATGCTTCAAGGACTGAAAGAAAAAATGGAAGATGTTAGCACCACAGTAGTTATTGGTGCCTAACAGTTCCTGCATCATAATATGGTATGCAAGTAGGGCGATAGATTGTCTAAACCCTCTAGAAGGTAAAACATTTAGTATAGACAGTAAGGGTTATAGTGTGTAAGACATATCAACCCTTGAGAAGCCCTCCAACAGACACACACATACACATATATATATATATATACATACAGATATATATATATATATATATGTGTGTGGATGGAATATATATATATATGTATAGATATATACATATGTCCATATGTGTATATTAGGATATGGGTGGAGAAATGTATCAAAATATATATACATTGGTGGGGCATGGAATTGCACCACCAGGGTAATGAGATAGGTATGTAGACATATATGGAGATGCTACATACAAGATAGAGATTGAAGATACATATCTACCACCCAGCCCCATAGTTGTATATGGGGAATATAAAAGAAAAGATTCTCTGCTCCACAAGAGGGTGAACCCACTTGGGATATGTGTAAAGAATCTATTTCCGTGGATTGAGGGAATCCAGTAAGATAATATTTTTTTATTTTTATTTTTATTTCAACTTCTTATATACTGCACTCTTTGACATCAGCGCGGTTTACAAATAACAGAAAGGAACCAGAACAACAGGCTGTTTGGTATTACATATAACAGGAGTATCAACTTGGATAACATGGGAGAACTATTTACATGGAGTATATAATCTATTAGCTAGATAGCATGCTCGAACTATTTACATAAAATTAGCAGGGATGCTTGGAACAAGAGGGATATTGTGGATTGTACTAGGGTGAGGCTGTTATGTTACGGTTCATGTGGGGTAGTATTTGATGAAAAGGTGCAGTTTAAGGGCCTTTCTGAACTGGGTTAGGTCGGTTATGGCGCGGAGATCAGGTGGGAGAGAATTCCAGTATTTTGGTGCGCTAAACATGAAAGCTCTGTTTGATGTTGATAGGCTGCACGTTGTTATAGCCTTTGGGGTTGTTAGTGAGTTTAATGCTGCATGTCTCCTATTTCTATTTGATGGGACGGATTGGATGAGTTTAGTAAGTGATGTGGACGATAAACCATTTAAGGCCTTAAATGTGAGAATGAGGGTTTTGAATGTAAGTCTTCCGTGTATAGGGAGCCAATGGAGCTGTTTGAGGATAGGTGTGATGTGTTCACTTCTGGCCGCTCCTAGAAGAACCCTGGCAGCGGTGTTCATTGCGAGCTGCAAGGAGCTTATGGTGGATTGTGGGAGTCCTTGTAGAATGGAATTGGCGAAGTCGAAATGCGGCAGTATCAGAGCTTGGTAGATGGTTCTGAAGTCTTCGTGGTCTAGTAGGGGACGCAGGTGTCTGAGAGTGCGTATTTTGAAGTATACAGATTTTACGATATTGTTTATGTGTGATTTCATATCGAGCCTATGGTCTAGTGTGACTCCGAGGTATTTTATAGTATCCTTGGTGTCTAGGTCAGCTCCCTTGACACTTATATGTGGTGGTGGGGTGAAGTTGGGGTCTCTTGTGATAAAGAGAACCTCAGTTTTCTTATGCTGAATGCGGAAGTTCTGTGACAGGAGCCATTGTGAGACTGCATCGAAGCAGTTTGTTATAGGCAATAAATCCATTTGCATTGTGGAAAATGGCATGTAGAGTAGGATATCGTCGGCGTATATCATACATTTCACATTGAAGGACCTGATGATATCGCAGATAGGCTGCATATAGACGTTGAACAGGAGGGATGAGAGTGAGGACCCCTGCGGAACGCCTTGTCTTTGGTGGAAGAGTTTTGATTCTCCTGTTGCGGATTTGACGTATTGCATTCTGGTGTCGAGGTATGATTTACACCATTCAAGTGCTGCGTTGCAGATGCCTTTTCCTTTCAGTCGACCGAGGAGAATCTCGTGATTTACCGAGTCAAACGCTGCTGCTATATCCAAGAAGATTAGCACAACGCCTTGTCGGATGTTGTCTATGGTATTGAGAACATCATTGAAGAGGGTGGTAAGCAGTGTCTCAACGCCGTGGAATTCTCTGAAGCCGTGTTGAGAATAGTCTAGAGGGGCTGCTGAGTCGATGTGGTCTTGGATTTGGCACTGTGCCTCTTTCTCAAAGATCTTTGCTAAGAGGGGGATACTGGCTATTGGCCTGTAGGAGTCTGGCCGTTTTGGGTCTAGTTTAGCGTTTTTTAGCAGTGGCCTGATGGATGTGAGTTTTAATGCAGATGGGAAGGAGCCAGTAGTGAAAGAGAGGTCCATGATTCTTGCAATGAAGGTGCTAAAGTCACACCGCAGATCCTTTATCCAAAAGGCTGGGCAGGGATCGGTTTGCGCAGTGGTCGTGTTGAGTGAGGAGATGGTGTCTTCAATGTGTTTAGAAGAAGGCGTGTTAAGTGCGGATAGGGATGTTGGGCAGGTCGTTTCTTGTATATTGTTTTTTGAGAGTTCATCTGTCTGTAGGAGTTTTGATTGCAAGTAATCAGCGAATTCTTGCGGGTGGATATCATTATTTTGTTCAGAGGATGGTTCCTTTGATAGTGACTTAACCAGGTTGAAAAGGTCCGAGGTTTGTTCAATGATCTCTTGAGCATATCTGAGTGGTATTGCTTCTTTCTGGCTGCGATTGCCTCGCGGTGAGTTGAGAGGTGAAGAATGTAGGCTTCGTGGTCATCGGTAGCTAGTGAGCGGCGCCAGCGTTTTCCTAGCCTTCGTAGGTGCGTAAGAGAGGCCCGTAGTTCCGGGGAAAACCATGGAGCAGAGGTTCTTTTCCCTGATAAGGTCTTTTTGTTTGGTAGTTGAGCAACAGCGTTGAGGCTGTTGTTCCAGGCAGCGATTGACTCGTCGAGGTTGAGTGATGTGTTGTTGAGGATTGGTTGGGTACTTGACAGAATAAGTTCTCTGTTGAAAGGTCGAAAGCCCCGTGTTACTCTGGATGTATTGGCGAGTTTGCTGGTGTTCAAACTATGACTGTTGTTCAGGGGGATTCGTAGGTTTATAAGTTTATGGTCAGACCATGGGACATCGGTGATCGATTTTACAATGTTGCTGTTTTGCTCAGAGACATGGTGTGGGGCAAATACCATGTCAAGAATGTTTCCTTTGGTATGAGTGGGTTCAGTGATCATTTGTTTATAACCAAGATTTTCAATGGCATTGAGGAGTGAGGAAGATTGGTTTTGTTGTAGTGATGGGAGGTTCAGGTCTCCCATAATCCAGTTGGGAGTGTTGGGGTTGCTGGTGTTAGCGGCCAGATCCAATATAGTGGGCAGATCGTCGGGGGAGCTCGAGGGGGCTCTGTAGACCAGGTTTATGGAGCATTGTTTATTGGCTATGGTGATTATGTCCAGATTGTTTGTGCTATGGGAGTTAGTCATGTTGAAGAGGAGTTCAGACTTGGTGAGTATGAGTGCTCCTCCTCCTTTCTTGTTTTCTCTGTGGGTTGTGTGTATAGTGAAGTTTGGTGGAATGAGTTGGTTGATAAGGACATTGTCTTCTTTAGATAACCAGGTTTCGGTGATCATGAGAGCATCAAGATCATGGAGGGTAACTATGTCTAGGATTACAGGCCATTTTTTTCGAATTAATCGAGCATTTATAAGGGCACATTTTAGGTTTTGTGAGGGCGATGGTTTGTGTTGCTTCAGGTTGCTGGATTGCTGTATTGCAATGTGGATCAGGTGGGAGTGTCGGATATGATGTTTGCGTGAGAACAGATGATGATATCAGTCTGTAAAGAACAAGGCGGGAGTTGCAAAGAACACGGACATGGCAGATGTTCAGCAACGCAAGAAGATATCAGAGGGACCTGCTGGAGGGACCCAGAGGGAGCATGCGTAAACATCAGCCTTGGATCTTCACGCAGAAGAACTTATATATCATACCAACAGCCCAGACCAGAGGGTTTGGAGAACCCTCATAGGCATGGGAAGGAATTAAGCTTTTCCCTACTGATAGCTTCAGAGATAAGGTCAATGCTCTAAAATAAGGCCCTCATAGTAGAAAGCTTCTCTGAGAGTGCAGAGAGCATTGTGCAGGAGAAAGAGGAGATAAACTGACTGAAGTCAGTGGTATTGCCATATCCTAAGAGAGGAGATGGAGGAAGATTGTGAAAAAGCCAAAAAGTAGGAGGATCCAAGATAGCTGAGGAGCAGCCTGGAATCACTACTGAGGCTAGATAAACCTTGGAACAAGGGACTGGAACTAAAAAGTACCAGTAACACAATCATTGTAACTCCTGCAGGCACAGCTGGTGATAGAAACCAGCAGAGAGATTGTACTGTGCCCATTTAAGAATAAGAGACAAGGAAGGAGAGGAGGCATCTCCTGTCTCTTTCTGAGGAATAAGCGTGCTAAGAAGCTTCCCAGTATGGTACCTCTCAACCAGGAAGAAGTCCTGTAGAGAGGGTAGGCAAGTAAGTGGAGGGTGACGTACCCTCAGGGTAAGTGCAACTTGAAGGAAAAAAATGTTCAAAGTGGGACAGAACTATCAGGGGATAGTAGTAACTGCTCCTCTAGAGAGTAAAGGAGGAGAAGTGCGTAGTCCCTGAACAAGAATGTTCCGACATCTTAGTACACTGAGAAAGAAAAGCACAGTGAAGCAACTTCTAATAGGTAGAAGTGAACTGCAGACTATAATTCTCAGCCCCTATGGTTGTTGGGAATGCTGAGAGTGGCCAGAGCTGGAGGACTTCAGACTAGGCTGAGGTGTCCCTTGCTTAGGTACCTCTGAATGATGGGCAGGAGAGGAATGAAACTTTCTTTTCTTAGGGAAAGAAGGTTTGGTAGGACATTTCCTACCCCTCGAAGAATGGGATGGCTTAGAATGGTCTGTAGTGGAAGGAGAGTCAGTGGAGCATTGAGCAACCTGACGTAAAGTCTCCTTACCAAAAAGACCGTCTCCTGTACAAGGAGAATGAGCCAGTATAGTTTGTGCCCGTCTATTCAAGTCTGAAGCTTCGAGCCAGGCTCTGCGACATGCTGCAATGGCAATAGCAGAGGATCTGCTAACAGACTCAAAAGAGTCTATAGAAGCACGAGACAGAAACCAGGATATATTCCGGCTATGATTGATGAGCAAGGAATAATCAGTAGCCTTCGGCTCTGGCAAAAAAGGGGTCAAGAGAGACAATTTCTCTGTGACCTCCTGGAGTGTTAGACTCATGTGGAAAATATATGAAAGAATTCTGGAGGCCAGCATAGATGTTTGGAAGGCTTGACGACCAAAAGCATCGAGTGTTCTTGAAGAACGACCTGGCGGATAAGAAGAATGCATCTTCTTGCTCTTAGCCTTCCTCAGTGCTGATTGTACTACCAGGGAACGATGAGGAAGTTGCGGCTTCTGAAATCCTGGAGAGGGAGGCACTCGGTACCGAACCTCAGTAGCTGTGGAAGCTAGAGGAAGTGGTAAGGGTGATTTCCAAACCCTCAGAAGGAGATCCTGCAGAGCAGGATGTAAAGGAAGCATGATATTTTCCATTTGTGCCGGTGGGCTATGAGTATGAGCACAACCAGGGATAGAGATATTAAGAAAGGTTGCCATGTCTCGGAGAAAAGTCTGAAAAGACTGATCCCCTATGGGAACCATCCCTGGTAAGGCCAAAGAAAGAGGCTGAGCACCAGAGGACGTACCATGGTGTGAAGCAAGAGACGTAGTAGATGGACTGGGATACTGGCGTGTTAACTCAGAGGCAATAGGTACTGCATCAGCAATGCCAGGTATTGGTTCCAACAGAGGCATCGACATCGATTGTGATACAGGACCAGCGGTCAAAGTTGTCATCGGGGACTGCTGCAGTGGTACCGAGATCATGAGTTTAGAGTTATAGCTAGGATCTGCGGAACTGCTTATCTGGAAGCGAGCGGAGTCGGTTCCAGGACGCGTCGGTACCCAGTCCTCGAGACTAGAATTCGATTCAAGACTCGGCATCGATGGAAGCGAGTCTATCGATGCATGCCTCGAGGGCACCGACGTCAGTGGCAGTATCGGCGATGCCGATACTGATAAAGCAGTCTGGGTTACATCGATCGGTCCCGAAGGTACTGAGGATACCCGATGATACCCACCTGCGAGAAACAGGTTACTGCATCCCGATGTCGTAGCCAGGGCATCGGAACCGCTCGACGGCGGTACCGTCTCCGAGCATGGCTGGGATATAGAAATGTCCATGCATAGCATATCGATCGGCCCCAAAGGTACCGAGGACGCTTGAGGACGATCCCTGGTGGCGAGTGGAACACTCGACACCGGTGCCGATGCCGGGGTATCGGTACCGCTCGAAGCAGATACCACCACCGGACACGGTGGGGATCGAGGGAAGTCAATCTGAAGCGTATTGATCGGCCCCGAAGGTACCGAGGACGCCAGATGACAATCCCTGGTGAAGAGTGGAACACTCGACACCGGTGCCGATGCCGGGGGATCGGTACCGCTCGAAGCGGATACCACCCCCGAGCATGGCTCAGGTATGTTCTGTGAGGGGTGAGCCCCAGGAACAACCTGAAACCTCTTTAACGCTTTGGAGCCCATAGACTCGCGCAGGGGTAATGCCAATGGATTCTTGAGGGTAAGGCCGGAGCCGTCACCATGCTGGGCATGGGACATACCACTCAAGCATTGACTAGTCTTAACAGACTGTTTGTGGGTTACCTGATCCTGTGAAATGGAGAAACCGGGTACCCTCACTGCCGAGGAAAAAACGGCATCGAGGGAAACTTTAAAAACTGAAGGTTTCCTCACAAAAATATCTCCTGACATGTCAGGGGGAAAAGGGTCAGGACCCACACAGTTGAGACACCAGTTATTGGAGTCTAAAAGGAAACAAGTGTTTCCACATCGAATGCACTTCTTAGGAAAAGAAGGCTCCCTGAGGCCTGGTAGGCCTAACAAGTTAAGGCAGAAAAAACTGAAGAAAACGTTTCTCAGAATTTAGGCAAAAATCCACCGGCGGTACTGGTGGCGGCGGGAAATACAGCCGCGACCACAAGAAAACAAAAAACTAAAGAAATTAAGTAAGTAAAAAGAAAAGTTTCTGCGGTGACAGGAAGGACGTCCTGCCGGCTCCGCGGAAAAACGAAAACTGAAGAGAGGCTCTGGAGAAGGCGGGAAGTCAGCGCGCAGGTGCGAGGGATGCTGCCAAAAGCTTTCTGATTGGAAGCTGGGCAGCATTCCCGTGCAGGCTCCGTCGGTACCGACGTACCCATATGTGAAGACTCATTCCTGCTTGTTCCTGGAGATAGAAGTGCTGCTTCAGCAACACTGTATAACTTCAAAGGAACCCTGAACGACTGCATTGCTCTTCTCACCCAAACTAAATATAGCCTTCTATTCAGGCCAAAGATGCAGGGCTATATACACAGAAAGTCCTATACATCATATTTTCTTAAGTTACAGTGACTAATTATACCCAAATATTTGAAAACATTCATATCTAAAAAAATGGACTTACAAAGTGAATTTTGATGACAACGGAAATAAAAAGGAAAGCTCACTAAAAAAATAACTTGCTTTAGAAACCTAATGCAACTTATAATCATGACTTCTGACGAAGGAAGACACACAGTCATATTCCCACTCTGCCTCATCAACTCACACCCATGTGAGGGAGTCTCCAGTGGATAGTGATATATGCATTTTCAGCAACCCTCTTTAACTAAGTTTATTTGTGTATTTGTTGATGTCATATATAACCACTTTATTACCCACAGATGACAGAGGTGAATCCTACAGCCGATGCAATTGTGGAATCAATCTCTCCACTTACGCTTTTCCTCTTGTGCTTGTGTTCACAATTTCCAGCATTTGGGCAGCCTGAGACACAGCTGCTTACATTTGACTTTATTCAAGGCCTTATCCTCCCAACTATGGGAGTCAACCCTTGACAGCATCCTTGAATCTCATGTATAGTCTACAATGTAATGTGCGCCCATTTTTAACCTGGACATAGAACACAACTTTGAGGAATCTGGTGTCCATCATTCTAATATGGCCAACACACTGGGGCAGGACTCTAACCTTCCATGCTGGAAATGTGTTATCATTAAAGGACTCCTCTATTGGAGATCCCATCTTGTCAGCTTAAATTGCAAATGGATCTGAGGAAGCACAAATTGCTTGAAGGGGGGAGGACATAGTTACTACTACTACTACTATTCAGCGCTTGTAAAGCGCCACGCATGCAGCGCTGCACAGCTAGCCTACAGGAGGTAGCCAATATACAAGAGACAGTCCCTGCCCGTCAGAGTCATGCTCATCGGAGCTTACAATCTAGTTAGAACAGTACAGAGCATTAGTCAGTTTGCGCGAGGTACGGTGTGGTACAGATTGGTCTATAGTTTGGTCATAAACGCTGACGGGCGTTAGGGTAAGATGAGGAGGGAGTCAGGATCTGAATGCAACAGTGAAGAGGTAGTTCTTACCATCTGGGCTGACATCTGCTGGTCGAGTCTCTTTGCACGGGGAGAAGCAGCGGCAAGGGCGTGCCTGTACTGTCCATCCTGGCAATGTGCTGAGCTGACAAAGCTAGGAGATTCTTCTCCATCCAGGCAAACAGAACAGTCATCTCCAAAGCCACCCCAACACTCCTCATGCTGCCTTGCCGATTAACATAAGCTATGGCATTGTTTGAAAACACTCGACTCATTCGGCCCTCAAATAGGGACCGGAAACGCAGATGAGCCAACCTGATGGCCCTTGCCTTGAGGTAGCTGATGGATCACACCACTTCCCTGCACCTGCAACGGCCCTGGATCTTGGCCATGTGCTCCCCAACCCTAGAGATTGGCATCTGTCATCAGGAGGATCTAGGAGAAATCGTTCAGTGGCACGCCCTCTCTCAGATGACAGGGCTGCTGCCACCACTGCAGGCTGGATTACACCATCAACGGGAGCGGGAACCTGCACTCAAACTCCGAGAACCACCAAGTCAGCAAGGATCACTGCAGAGGTCGCATGTGAGAAGCATTTCTATGGTCGCCGCCATCAATCCAAGGAGCTGAATAATCCCAGACTCTTGGAGCCTGCTGCAGTCAAAACAGAGCCAGGCAATCAAACAGTCTTGATTTACTCCTCTGGCAGGAAAAAAAAACTCTACCCACTCATGTGTCGAAACATGCTCTGAAATACTCTAGGGATGGAAGGCAACAGCTGGCTCTTTCCCGATCGATCACCCAAGCTGAGACTTTCCAAAAAGGACACCACCAGTCGTCAAGATATGAATGGACAGGATCGCTTGGCACCACAGCTGCCCCCACCATGACCTTGAAGAACGTTCTCAGGGTGATGGATCGTGCGAAAGGAAGGGCGGCGAACTGATAGCGAGACCCAAGCAGAGCAAAATGCAGATTTGTCTGCTGAACCATCCAGATCAGGATATGAAAACACACCTCTGCCAGATTCAGAGAAGCTCAGAACTTCCCTTGGCGCACTGTTTGAATTGCTGAGCGCAAGGTTTCCATCCGGAAGCAAAGGATGCACAATTTTATTTATTTTATTTATTTAACAGGTTTTTTTATATACCGCTTTATCATTTCAATCAAAGCGGTTTACAATGAAACTTAAACTTGGTAATGTACATTAAACAGGGACATTGATAACTTGGATTTTTGTGAGGCAATGGAGGGTTAAGTGACTTGCCCAAGGCCACAAGGAGTGCTAGTGGGAATCGAACCCTGGTCTCTGGGTTCCCAAGCCAGTATTCTTAACCATTAGGCTACTCCTCCACTCCAAGTGCTCGTTGACCCCCTTGAGGTCCAGAATGGGCCAGAAGGAACTGTCCTTTTGGGGTACTACGAAATAGATGCACAACACCCTTAGGCGCAGCACCTTGGTCAAGGCACCTTTGATCGCAGACCCACAAGGGGAGATGATGAAGGCATACAGAATTGGCTCTTTAAATTCCATGGCATAGCTGAATTGAATGATGTCTAGCACCCAGCGATCCTTGGTAATCGAGGCCCATTCCTGAAAGAAAAGACAAAGCCTACCTCTAACCAGAGGAACCAGGGAATGACCCCCAAACCTCCACTGCGCAAGCCCAGGAGGGTCCTCCTCTAGAGGGGGCAGAGTCCTTGGGCCCACATGCTCTATAAAAGGACTGAGAACAAGTCCAAAGCTCGGAAGCAGAGGGGAAGAAAGGTTTTCCAGGTCGGTAATGACGAAGTCCTGAGAACCTCGGGAATCCAGCCAACACACCATCAGTGGATGGGCGGAGGCTGACAAGAAAGGGGTGCTAGCCCACTTCACAGGCCCCCTGAACCTGTCTTCCGGAACGCAGTAAGATTTTCGTCTCACTCGGGTCCTTCACCAGCTTCTCCAAATCGGCTCCAAAAAGAAGTTTCCCAGTAAAAGTCAGTTGGGCCAACCAGGCTTTGGAAGATGAGTCTGTTGCCCAGTGCCAGAGCTAAATCCAATGCCGTGACACCGTCATCCATGGTTGTGGATTAACACTCGTATATATTTCGGTCCTGTTATTGAGGGTTAATCAATGTCTCTAATGTGTAAGCGTCCCTCAAAAATTCTTGGACAATGGCTTATATAATGTCTGTGTCTTTACACCTGTATTTGCTCAACTAATCACCCATTTACGATCAATGTAGTAAGAACTATAAGGTCTCAGACTAGAATAGGCACTATCACTCAGGCTGTAACCTGGACTCGTGCCTGTTTATGCATCAATGACCTTAGTTCTCATATTTTTTCATTAATATCTTGATTAAATTGTTGACGCCTTCAGTTGGTACCATGTCGCGTTTCACGGCCTGTGGGTTTCATCAGGGGGTTGATGTCGGTACTTCTATTACTCCTTCATGTTGCCTTGAACTGTTCTTGCTTAATGAGACAAGTTCTAGCAAATAAAACAGGTATGTCAAAATCGGCGCCATTGTGCCTTCCATAAACTTTACTTGTACGTTAGTAATAGTAGGATCACATTCACTGCTGTCACTCTATGTAAGAATATGGAAACTGTATGTAGAAAACTATATATAAAAAACAACATATAGAAAAGCAAACCAATTGTCGGATTTCTCTGCAATCTTTGTTCCTCGCTTGACGTGTTACTCGGAGCCCTATTGCTTCTAAAAAACGCCGCGCATGCGTATTTCTTGGCTTGCTACTAGTATTTAAAGGGATCAAACGTACAACGTGACTGACGTAATTTCGTGGGTGTTGCCATGGTCTTTCTTTGAAAAGTTGTAAGTCTAACAAATTATAAGTTTGTGTCTTGTACTATCTTAAATGATGAGGTTCATCCGATGGATCCAACAGCTTGTGTTAATATGGTTGAACCCGATTTGGTGTGATGTTCAATTCTTGCCCATTATCTTATGTCAGTCTCAGATGCATGCTGACCATTCGATCATGTTGTTTAAACTTCTCGGGCTAACGGATTGTAATTTGTATATCCAAAGTTGTTCCTGTATTATTAATGATTGTTCTCGAGAGGTTTAAACAACATGATCGAATGGTCAGCATGCATCTGAGACTGACATAAGATAATGGGCAAGAATTGAACATCACACCAAATCGGGTTCAACCATATTAACACAAGCTGTTGGATCCATCGGATGAACCTCATCATTTAAGATAGTACAAGACACGAACTTATAATTTGTTACAGACTTACAACTTTTCAAAGAAAGACCATGGCAACACCCACAAAATTACATCAGTCACGCTGTACGTTTGATCCCTTTAAATACTAGTAGCAAGCCAAGAAATATGTATGCGCGGCGTTTTTTAGAAGCAATAGGGCTCCGAGTAACACGTCAAGCGAGGAACAAAGATTGCAGAGAAATCCGACAATTGGTTTGCTTTTCTATATGTTGTTTTTTATATATAGTTTTCTACATACAGTTTCCATATTCTTACATAGAGTGACAACAGTGAATGTGATCCTATTACTAACGTACAAGTAAAGTTTACGGAAGGCACAATGGCGCCGATTTTGACATACCTGTTTTATTTGCTAGAACTTGTCTCATTAAGCAAGAACAGTTCAAGGCAACATGAAGGAGTAATAGAAGTACCGACATCAACCCCCTGATGAAACCCACAGGCCGTGAAACGCGACATGGTACCAACTGAAGGCGTCAACAATTTAATTAATTTATTTATTTATTTAGCATACATTTGTATACCGCTACTTCCAGCGATCAGGAGCGGATTTGATTACATGACAGAACTGTCTGATCAGGACAGAAACAATTTCATATATACAAAATGATTTACAGGATAAGCACGACAAACAGTAGTTTAGGTAACTTGATTTTCCTTTCAATAATATGGGAGGGGATTAATTACATATATACATTTTTACACATATGTACATCTACTAGTTGTGTGGGTGGCAAAGGTTAGTTCTTAGTGTCTAGATCATGTCATAGTAAATCTGAAATAGATTTTTTCATTAATCACGATATTAATGAAAAAATATGAGAACTAAGGTCATTGATGCATAAACAGGCACGCGTCCAGGTTACAGCCTGAGTGATAGTGCCTATTCTAGTCTGAGACCTTATAGTTCTTACTACATTGATCGTAAATGGGTGATTAGTTGAGCAAATACAGGTGTAAAGACACAGACATTGTATAAGCCATTGTCCAAGAATTTTTGAGGGACGCTTACACATTAGAGACAGTGACACCGTCATCAGCACAACATCCCTGGGCGCCAAACGTACCAGAAACAGCAAGGAGCACACACAACTACAATGTCCAAGAAGCAGTAAGGAAGTAGGATTCACCACACACCATGGAAAGGAGCAAAGGTTTTATTAGAGTATCCAATGAGGTCAAATCCTACACGTGTTTCGGCATCAGCCTTCCTCAGGGACTTGTAGACACTTACATTGGGACCTAAATAGTATGCAATTTTTGATGTTTTCATTCAACATTAGTTTCATTTAGTGGGGTTTGATGATATCTCACTTTGTTACTATGCAGTCATTGACGTTTGTTCCTTATCTTTGTGGAGCTGCAATATTATCCTCCGATGTGTCTCTCCTCTTTAGGCTCCATTATGCTTTTTTACATATATTTTACTATTTGCTTGTTTTATTATTTATAGTATTGACCTTATTGCCATTTTATTGGCATATCTGTCTGTTTAAGAGTATCCCTCTTTGTAGGTGAGTCTATATATTTTTATACTGATTTCTTTCTTTATTTATTTTTTTATTTGAACAGTTTTTCTAAACCACCCCTTCCAAAGATCAGGGGCAGTTTACATCGAACAAAACAATTACAGAGAACATTGTAGCGAACAGCAAATACATATAACTATTTACATAGCAGCTATCAACAAACATAGTGGTAGGTGCTTGACATACTTAGATATGTATATGTTCATATGTTTGCTCTTTGAATAGCTAATTCATGTACCAGATGTACCAGAGCAGTGATTAATTTTGGGAGGGACCCGCGAATCCGGCTTGGAGCACTGAAGCTCCAAAATACGCATCTCGAGATGATTGGACATCCAGCCAATAATGTCACGTGAAAGTAAGCAACGATGATCATGTCACTGCCCTGCAGATGTCCCCCAGTGGCACCAAACTATGCTCTGCCCAGGAAGCCGCTTGGGATCTTGTTGAATGAGCTTGAAGACCGACCGGCACCACTTTCCCCCTGAGCAAATAGGCGGAGGCGACTGCTTTCTTTATCCAGCAAGCCATTGAGGCCTTGGAGGCCGCCTCCCCTTTACGAGGGCCTCCAAATAGGACAAATAACCTGTCTGTCTTCCGAAAACTTTAAGTACGTTTTAAGTAGTGACGCAGAACTCTCCAGAAAAATATAGTTGCCGATACTCCTTGCAGTCCCCCCAACAAGAAAAAAACGGAATGGAGATCGTTTGGTTCAGATGAAAGTGAGAAACCACCTTGGGCAGAAAGGAGGACACCGGTCTCAACACAACCTTCTCCTTGGACATGACCAGGAAAGGTTCCCTGCAAGAAAGAGCTTAGAGCTCTGAAATCCAATGAGCCGAACATACAACCACCAGAAAGGCAGTCTTCAAAGTCAGGTCTTTAAGCGAGACTCCTGCTAGCGGCTCAAAAAGTGGCTTCATCAGGGTCAAAAGCACCAACTTGAGGTTCTAGGGAGGAATCATTGCCTGCAACTGCGATCAAACTTGCTTTACCACCCTAAGAAAATGGGCAACATCCAAGTGAGCAGCCGAGGAGAAACCTTGCACCCGTCCCCTCTAAGAAGAGAGGGCCGCCACCTGGACCTTCAAGGAATTCAATGCTGACCCCTTATCCAGTCCCGCCTGCCGGAAGGCCAAGATATTCAAGAGAGATGAAGCAAAAGGCCAAATCCCCCATCAGAGTAGCAATCCTCAAATACGCACTAGACCCTCACGTAAGCTAAGGAGGTAGAATGCTTTCTGGCTTTCAAAAGACTGGTTCCCACCAAGGCGGAATAGCCCTCATGTTTCAGCCATGCCCATTTAAGAGCCAAGCCATAAGCAAGAATCACTTCACTTGAAGCATGAGAAATGGCCCCTGTGAGAGCAGTTTGGCCCTGTTCGGGAGGCACCATGGTCTGGCAATCAAAAGCCGGATTAGGCCGGCATACCACAGTCGATGTGGCCAATCTGGGCCGCTGTGGGCTTCCATGCATTGCAAGAGAGGACCTATGAGTGCCCACGGTGGAAACACATATAGAAGCCCCTCTGTCGCCCGCTTCTGCACCAGCGCATCAAGTCCCTCGGACATATGCTCCCTGTGCCTGCTGAAGAACTGCTCTCTTTGGCATTGGACAGCAAGGCCATCAGGTAGTGGCATTGTCAGAGCAAGCTCTCACTGCTCGCCAATGAATCTGCAGATGGAAAAAATGGAGAGCCAGGAAGACTTCCAGCATTTCCAGGCGATTGATGAACCAAGCATTCTCCTCTGAGGTCCATAGCCCTTGCATAACCTGCGACTCACAATACGCTCCTCACTCATGAGACTCGCATCGGTCGTGACCAGCACCCAGTCTGGGGGCTGTAGCAGCATTCCCACATCCAGATGACTCTGAGCCTGCTTTTGTTTCCATCGGACAGACCAGCTTCTTTGACAAAGGATGGAGCTGTGGAGACCAACAAAAGAGTAGTGCCTGCAGCAGGGAGGTCTCATGTGCACACAAGCCCAAACTCGGTGTTGAATCTTTTGGGCTCAGTCGGCTGGTACAGAGATGATTCCAGCTACACTATCAAACTGTGCTCCCAGGTAGACCAACCTGGAAAAGAGATGGCTGAGTGGAGATATAATAGAAGTCTATAAATTAATGAATGGAGTGGAATGGGTAAACATGGATGGATTGTTTACGCCATCAAAAAGTAGAAAGATTAGGGAACATGCAATGAAGCTATAGAGTAACCCATTTAAGACCAATAAGAGAAATCATTTTTTCATTCAACACATAATCGAACTCTGGAATTCGTTATCGGAGGATGAAGTGAAAGCTGCTAGTGTAGCTGGGTTTAAAAAAGGTTTGGACAAGTTCCTGGAGGAAACGTCCATAAACCATTATTAAAGAGGACCCAGAAAATTCACTGCTTGCCCCAATACAAGCATTGTGGAACCTGTGTGCCTTTTTGGGAACCTGCTAGGTACTTGTGCTAGGTACTTGGCCACTGTTGAAAACAAGATACTGAGCTTGATGGACCTTGGTCTGACCCAGTATGGCATTTCTTATGTTCTTAACTTCTGGATTGGCTCAAGCTGGCTTTTGGCCCTGTTGACCACCCAGCCTAGCTTCTGCAAGAAATCCATCCAACTCTCTGCCTCTATCTTTGCCCTTATGAGCCAATCGTCCAAGTACGGGTGCACTAGCATCCTTTCCTGCTGCTGCTACCACTACTATTATATCTTGGTAAAGGTTTGTGGTGCAGTGGTCAGGCCAAATGCTAAGGCTTGAACTGAAAATGTTCCCATTGGTACCACAAAACGCAGAAACCGATGATCCGGTCGAATGGGGATATGAGATCCAGAGTTGACAGGAACTTGCCCCACTGTACCGCCAGGATGACCAAGTGCAACGTCTCCATGCAGAAGTGCAGAACCTGCAAAGAGCGATTCACATGCTTGAGATCCATTATGGACCAGAAGGAACCCTCCTTCTTGGGAACCACAAAATAAATGGAGTATAGGCCTAAGCCATATTGGTTTTCCGGAACTGGCACCATTGCTTCAAGGTGCAGCAGCCACTGGAAGGTATCCTGAACCGCCACCTTCTTTGAAGGCGCTCGACAAGGAGACTGCACAAAAGCGTCGGAGAGGAATCGAGCAAACTCCATCGTGCACCCCTCCTGAATTATCTCTAAGACATTGGTCAGCAAAGACATTGGCCCAGGCAGAATAAAAATGTTGTCGCCGACCTCCTACTGGAATCACCTCCATCTGAGCCTGCCTGGCTTCACTGGGGCTTCTTGGAGTGGATCGCAGGAGTGGAATACCCACACTGGATCCTCTGTAGCCTTGAAAGAGCTGCCCCCTCTGAGAGTAGCATCCTTGTGAGAAGGAAGCAAATCGAGCCACCCTGAACCTCCTAAAATCCTTAGGATGGCCCTTGGGCACATTCCCATGTTTCAGCCCTTTAGGTTGGTCCTCCAGCAAGTGGGAATCCCCAAGGTCCTTGACCAGCTTATCCAGTGCTTCCCCAAACAGCAACTTGCCTTTAAAAGGGAAGCTTGCTGAGTCTAGTCTTGGACAAGACATCTGCCGACCAATTTCTTAACTACAGAAAATGCCAAGCTGCAACAATATAGGCCATGGTCTTAGAAGCAGCTCTCATCAAGTCATAAAAGGCATCCAACAGATAAGCCAAAGCACACTCAAACTTAGCAGCCTCTGTCACTGCAGAAGTCTGTTCCACATCCACAGGTGCCAAACTTTGGATCCAGCGGATGAACGCCCTGGTCAGATAGATCGAAGTCTGCAGGATCAAGGCACTAATATTGAATGCTTATTTCGAGCGATTCCATCTTGCAGTCCTGCAGATCCTTTAATGCCGCGCAGCCTTCCACTGGAATGGTGGCCTTCTTTGTCATCGCTGAGACCTAGGCATCAACCTTAGGCATCTTGAGAAGTTCTTTTTCTTCCTGCGGAATGGGACAGAGGTGGCCCATGGCTCTAACTCTTCTCAGTCCGGCTTCAGGGACCTCCCATTCCATCTCAATCATCTTTTTATCACTCTAAACTGGAAATGAATCCTGAGACCCTATGAATCCCTGCAACAGGGGATTCTCCAAAGGCTCTTCAGCAAGTGCCAAAGCAAAGGCAATGTTCAAGACCGCTAGTGAATGACTAATCAAGGCTGGAAGCTCCTCTGTTAAAAAACCTGGAAAACATTAGGATCCTCGCCTTCCTACAGCCCCCCTAGCTTTCCCCAGAGATCTGAGGGATCTTCTCCTAGCTCCTCTGAGTTTAGATATGGGGGTGAGTTCTGGGCCTCATCCTCCGCATTCTTCCATTTTGATGGAAGGTCCACTGTAACTGGGGTACCCCTCTGCAGGGTATCATTAACTGGAGCTAGGGTAGATTTAGCCTGAACCTGAAAACTTGCAGTGCCACTCTGTTGTCTTTTCAAGCAAAAAGCCTTGTGCATAGACAAAATAAAATCTGGCGAGAAAGCACAATCCGGAGCATCAAAAGACTAACTGCGCTGTTCCCAGTGCTGCCAGTTGTTTGGAGCACTGTTTAGCTGGTTTTGTCTTTCCTGCATTTAAAATGAGGAATGGCGAGGAAATGGCCACGTTTCCCGCCAAAACCGCTGCCTCCAGAGAAGCAGGCACAGTGGAATCTGAAGGCCCCATGTCATGACTCAGCTGACCTGCCCTGCCTAATACAAACTCTGCAGATCCCTTCTACCATCAAGCCGCGGCTCCCTGCACACACAGCACGGCCAGCTGAACCGGATTGTATGCACTGATGCACAGGGATATCCCAAATGGATCTTGTCTTACTAATCTGTTGTTTTTTTGAAGGTGTGAATAAACAGGTAGACAAAGGTGAATTGGTTGATACGGTGTATCTGGACTTTCAGAAAGCCTTTGACAAGGTCCCTCATCAGAGACTTTTGGCAAAACTAAAAAGTCATGGGATAGGAGGCAGTGTACTATTGTGGATCAGGAACTGGTTAAAAGATAGAAAGCAAGGTCAATCCGAAACAAATCAAATACCATCCATGACTACATTTTGGACCAAAAGCTGGATATCATCTGCATCACTGAGTCTTGGCTTACGGATACGGACCAGGTCACCCTGAACCAAGTTACCCTGCCAGACTTCACAGCATTCAGCTGCCCTAGAGCACACAAGAGAGGAGGAGGAACCCTCATATTGTCCAGAAAAAGCTACAGGTTTAAAGCGATCTCTACTAGCAACTCAACTGAGTTGAACAAAATCATCATATCTAACCACCACATCAGCATTTGCCTCACCTACAGGCCTCCTAATGCCACGAGGGAGCACCTTTCAGCAATATTTGAATCAATATGTGCATATAGTGTCCAGCATAAACCGCTCATTGCCCTGGATGACTACAACCTAACCTCTGCACCCACCAAAGCAGCCAGAGCATTTCTCAAAGCCCTGAAATCGTTAGATTACCAACAGATGGTCAATGCACCAACACATCAACATGGAACCACTCTGGACCTCGTCTTCGTCCTGATACAACTAGTAAAACTGAATCTATTCACAACCCCAATGGTCACTCCAGTCCCCTGGTTGGACCACCACATCCTCACCTTCACCTTACTCCTAGAAACCCCTTCTCACCAAACAGAAGGGGAGAACAGAACAAGAAGATTCAGAGCCTACCAAAAGGAAACTTTCCTGGAGGAAATAATGCCACAAATACAACAAGAATGCGATAACCTAGATGAAACCATAAAAAAATGAAACCCCACCATATCCAAAGTCGCATCAGCTCCAAGCAAGGAAAAGCCGTACACATGCAGTAAAGTCAATGCTCCCTGGTACTCAAACACAATCAGAGAAGCAAAGCGTTCACTTAGAAGACTGGAAACAAAATGGAGACGAAACAAGTCACAGGATACTATGCTCCAATACAGAGCTAAACAACTAGCATACAATAATCTGATCAACGATCACAAGCAACACCACCACACCAACCTAATCATGAAATCAGCTAACAAACCAAGGGAACTATTTCACATCGTGCAAAAACTCACCAGAGACACTCCTCTCCACAATGTGCATCAAATAGACCCCCAAGAATACGCAGATTACATTATGGACAAGCACTCCAATCAAATACTCACCCTACCCCCCACAAAATACAACCCAACAATGATGGAATCCCACCAAACCTGGGATGACTTTAATATACCAACAACTCAGCAGATAGAAAACATTGTGGGCACCCTGAATATGACAACATCGCCATCTGACCTATGCCCAGTGGAATGGATCAAAGTCAAGGACCAACTAAGCCACCACCTTCACAAAATCATAAAGGAGTCCCTCCAACAAGGACACGTACCACAAAAACTCAAGCAAGCTATGATATGACCAGTCCTTAAGGGCATCGCGCTAAGCACCTCTGATCCAAAATCCTACCGCCCCATCTCAAGCCTACCATATATCTCGAATACCATCGAAAAAGCGATACAAGGACAACTGCAGGATCACATCGATCTCCATGCTGCGCTGGACACCCACCAACATGGCTTTAACGCCACACAATGTAGAAACTCTGCTTACCTCCCTCTTTGACAACCTCCTGAGGGGCCTAGACAACATAAAGAAGGATTTCTACTAGTTTTCATGGACATCTTGAGCACAAGAGTTGTGTACAAAGACAGATACAAGAAAAACCCTTGGTTTCTCACTGGATTGAAAAAAGCCATCTAATCTCGGACATACAATTCCTGGTCATCAAGGCTGTCGAACCCTATTGGCATGGTGGCTATCTGGACAGAATCTTGTTAAGACTTGAACAACGCTACATCTATGAGCTTAACACCCTTACGCCATTTGGCTTGAATCAAGAAGTTGACCGTTTGTTTTTTTATAATTAGCCTTTTTTATAATTAGCCCTTGCTCCCCTGCGGTCCTGTTTATATGGTCTTATGTACAGTATTTATTGGTTTTTACTTTCACTGTTTTACATTAATTAATTTTTGATTTTATATTTATTTTTGTTTTGTTTCCCCCCCTTTTATTTCTTGATCATTTTATCTTGTTTGTTTAATAATCTGGTGGCCCTTATTTTATTATTTTATTATTTTATCATTTTATTATTTTATTTTATTTATTTATTTAATCCGCTTCCGCTTTTTTCTGATTGGTCCTTTTTAATCCCAGATTCTTGTATATTCAATTTACACTTGTTCAGCATTTCATAACCCAAGTGAATGTCTGCGACCTATTCTTCTATGGCATATGCAGAATCGAGAATATTTGAGGGAAAGGCTGCACTGCATCTTTCTGCTAAACACGGGTGTGTCAAAAGTACCAAAACCTTTTTTATAATAAAGCTGGAACTGGCCCTAACCAGATTACTTATGAGGAAATAACACCATTGTTTTTGGCTGTTTAAAATGGACATGTAAATGTTGTAAAGCTCTTAACTCAGACACGGTGCAAATGTTGATGGATCCCACTCGTTGTCTGGACGTTTTGCACCAGGCTTCTTCTAAGGAATACATTGAGATAATGAAACTGCTTCTGAAGAATGAAGCAGACAAGGGATGACTTTGGAATCACATCTTTATCTATTGTTGCTCAGTATGAACATGTGAAGAGTTTACGAATACTTGCATTACATGTTTTAATTGTCAAGCCAAGGACCAAGCTACCTCATTATTTATTGCTTCTTAATGTTCTTTACCCCCTGTTTTTTATTATTTTTATTATTATTGTTTTTATTGTTTTTATTTTTATTTTTTATTTGCATACAGGCCCCCTCTGTTTTACTCGTTCCTTTGGCCGGGGACGGTTCACAGTACTGAAATGCATATTCTTTAATTTTTTTTAACATTCATTTATTTATTTAATTTATTCTTAGTTTTACTTTATTATACTTACTTTTATTTTCATTATTTATATTTGCATTACAGCTCAAACATTTTCTGTAATCCACCGATCCTGGTTCCTAGTTGACACACGCTTCCACGACTACGGTGCTATTGCTTCCTTTTTAGAGCCCGGATACATTTTTTAACACATTTTATCGACACGTTTTAATGCTATGTCATAATTCCTCCCTAACATTTATGTGCCTTACATTTCCTCCCTTCCACTCTACTATGTTATCCCTTTGAGTGTCTTAACTTATTCAATATCTCTTGCCGATCTGGCAACCTGTGTCAGCATAAGCACTGTTATGCACAGCCGTTTCTCAATGTATGTTCAAACTGTTCCTCTCCTCTACATGAATATATAAGTTCATGTTGGTTCACATAATTTGATTTGGGGTATCCGCTTTCTATACTGCCTAATGATGGTAAGGTTATTCTTTCCCTTCGAGCATGTTTATGTTTATCGATTTCTCTGATGCTGGTTTTTGTTGAGTCACAAGCCCCACTTTGGCAGTGAATATAACACAAAACATTTTTCCTTCAAAAAGATCTTTCAATTTTGTTCTCATATGTTATCTCTTCAGTAGACCAGTTGCTCTCATCGATGCTCTAGATACACTGCTGTCATGCACATCCTCCTGTCAAAAGTCTTTTGGCGCGTAAATCGAGTTACATAATAAGAGACGCTTACACTCAGTTTCCCTTCAAACACAGCACATACTGCTTTGATGTGAAACGAAACAAGTTGGATTTCTACATTTCACTGGGTAATGTACATACGATGTGTCTAGTAATCCTAGGATACACTGGATTTATTGCACTAGGGCTATTCCATTGCATAGGGCTATTCTTCACTCCTTACTCTTGGTTTTTATAAAAGTTTTTATGGCACTCAGCTCAAAACGTGCTCTTACCTCTCTTATGGACTTCACGACATCTACATTGGTAGATACTATAATCCATCGTTTATTTTGGTTGACATCTTTTTTCCTCCTCCTGTTCTGGCTCTGTGTGTTCTTTTATACTAAAAAGACGTGACTACGCATCCTCATTATCCTTTTACTTTCTCTTTTAGCCTTTGAGCTATAACCTGAAAGGGGTCTTTTTCAAAACCACTATTTTCACATGGTGCCTCACGTTGAGTACCTCCTCTGTAGTCTTCAGACTCCTTGTTGCACACAATAGTCCTTTTATTTATTTGGCTGCTTTTGGTTTTATTAGATGTTTATTTATTACACACACATTTTTTAACTATTATATTTATGTTTATCTGTTTTTATCCTTTAAGTAATGAATATTATTATTTACTGTTAGATGATGTATTTATGTTTAGAAGTATTATAATTTCTATATATTTTTATGCTTTTATTATTAAGGTTATTTATTTCATTGTATTTTTTATTTATTGATTTTAATTATTGTAATTGTTTTATTCTAAGATGCGTACCCCCTGATGAAGGCTTGATGCCGAAACGCGTAGGGGTTTCTACCTAATAAAACCAGCACCTGTGACCCTTTACTGGCCTTCGCCCGTTGTGTGTTCTATCTCAGCAGCCTATGACATGGTATCCCACTCCATACTGCTACAGCGTCTACAAGAGATCGGACTACACAAAAACACGCTCAAATTGTTCACCTCCTACCTGAGCAACCGAACGCAGCAAGTCAAATGTGGAGAGAAAAAAATCAACTCAGTTCCCCACCACTCAGGGAATACCTCAGGGATCGGCACTCTCATCCATCCTATTCAACATATATATCCAACTCATATGCATCATCATCAAATGACACGGGATACAATATCACCTCTATGCAGATGATATCATGGTGTATGCCCCAATTGACCTGCATGCACCTGATATGACCCCAATGACCAAGTGCCAGAATATCTGCTCGCCAACAATAACCTGAAGGTGAACTTTGATAAGACAGAAGCAATGTTCATTTCCAGAAACTCCACATTCAACCCACCCCAAGTAATCAGTATCCTAAACAGGACAATAGTACTAAAGGATGAGGTAAGGTATCTAGGCATCACTCTAGACAAGAGCCTGAATCTACAATCGCACATAAACAAAACTGCAGCAAAGGCATACCACCAATTAAAACTCATCAGGAGACTTAAACCAATCCTCAGCCAGGAGCATTTCTGCACCGTATACCAAGCGGTCATCACCCCAATACTGAACTACAGAAACTCTTTATACCAAGGCCTACCCAAGCAGACTATCCACCCACTTCAACTGGTGCAGAATATTGCAGCGCGCATTATTACAGGAACCACCAAGCACGAACACATCACACCTATACTTCAACAGCTGCACTGGCTACTGATAATTGCATGTGCGAGATTCAAAACAACTCTGAACATATTCAAAGTCATACATCACTGCTCAGCAGACGTGCTTCAAGCCATAATAACCAAAGATACAAGCAGCAGACCCAGGCGAACCCATGGCAGTAACAGACTCTGCACACCTGCAGGATATCATAAGACAAAGCAAGCAACGTCCAAAAGAGTATTTCACTCTCAGCGACCGCGCTATGGAACTCCCTCCCTGAAGAATTAAGAGCCCTAAATGACCTCATGGACTTCCAAAAATCTCTCAGAACCCACCTGTTCATGGATTTCTATGGACAAGTAGCATAATTATCAAACACCACAACTCTGCCACATATGGCCCACCAACAGCCTGCACACCCAACCGAGAACTGAGAACTAATGCTGATAGTCTATATGTATGTCCTGTCATCCCCTCCTCCTGTTGAATGCAGACCCACAATTTATGTTGCTAACCACTTTGATTGAAGGATAAGGTGGTATACAAAACTGATTAACTAAATAAATAAAACACACTCTCACTCAAAACCGCCGAATCGCCAGCACAAACTGAAGGCAAAAAAACCACTAGGAAACCAAAACCTAATCTGAGATCACTTGAACTCTGAAGCAGCAGCCTTCCTGTCTTGCCAAGTTTTCACATTTTTTTTTGAAAGGCACAGAGCCCCTAAGGCAAATAACAATGGAAAGCTCAACAACTCCAATCTTTTAGAAGGTGAGCTGTCCAGTGGGGGGGAAGGGGGGATCTACATCACCAGGTAATTTTGACCCCAGGCCTCACTTGACCCACTCAAGGATCCCAGTGACAGAAGGGCAGCCCCTGCAATATTGCCAGACCTCACTTATACAAACTATGCCTGAAGCGATACCCAACTCTGTTAATATTGAAGCACCTAGTCTCTTGCTGCCTGTTTTTATCCTTATCCCAGGATATCTCTTGCCTCCCTCTCTCGATATTCTTTTTTGTTTTTTTACTAGGCAGATGTCCGTACAGTGGAGTCCACCATGCCAAAGCTCCTCTTCCAGCTGCTGGGAACTGAGATACTGATTCCTGGAGCTGAAGAGGGAGCTCTTGTACTGTGACATTAGAAATCAGACATGCTCGGTTCCCAGCTGTTGGTGGAGAGAGATAAATCCTTATCGTCACTCCAGTCCAGTCCAGTCCAGTATGTGTGAGCTGTTTTTTAAATATCCTTAAAGTGTGTTGTCAAGTATCAGAGGGGTACAAATGTTTACCAAGTTGTCTCATCAGGGTAAAGGTACATTATATATAGATGTAACCCATTAAGAAGTAGTATGTGTCCAGCTGCATGATGTTAATTAAGAAGGAATAGATATGTTGGGCCGATTTACAGTAGGGGGAACACCATTTTTAATCTTGTTTCTTCTTGAGATATTCGTTCTCTTATTCTTAGTTGACTTGTGGGGGATACATCAATGTTATCTGCTCTATTTGTGATGAAATGGCTCTTATTCTTCGGATTTGTTTGTTTCCATAAGTAAAAAGATCGAATACAATTTAAATTATAAGAAAAACAAAAATCTAATTTCTCTGCATATTCTCCTCCTCCTGATCAAATTCCACTCCCCTTTCCCCCATGGTTTAAAATATATGCGTTGTAAAACAGTATACATATTTTTACTTGAACTGGAGGAGGCGGCATTTTTTGAACAGTTCCTACACAGGTAAACATGTTTGCTTGCTCAAAAACCTTTGAAAAATTTTCCTCATAGATCCTGGGTTTGCTGAAACCACTTCTCCAGATCTACCATGTCTATAGTTCTCAGACAGGTCTGAATTAGCACTTCGATTCTGTGAAAATGCTGTCCACAGGTTGCTCTATTATTCTTGCTAGCACCTTCACAACAACAAAGAGAAGGTGAAATTAGTTCTTAACGATCAATTGGCTTTCCTTGAACACTTCCAAGTCCAGTCCCAACTAGCAGGTTTTCACATCTCACCAGCAGCTTGGAGATTGAGCATGTCCAAATTGATGACACCAACTATCTAGGCAGCTGGCACCACCCACCAGCTTCAGTATTCTATTGACAAAGCAGACTCACAGGAGCAACAGTTAAGTGATATGGTTGATATGGAAGGACAGACTAGATAGGCCATGTGATCTTTTTCTGTCATCATGTTTCTGTGTTTCTATGTTTCTATAAATGTACCAGTGCATTGAAAAAAACAACTTACCTAATTCACTACTTCCCCCGAAACACACAGAACGAAAACCCAGAAGTAGAAATACCACACTCTTCACAGGCATAATGGGAAAACAACCTCTGGCTGATTGTCCAAATCCACTACTGTACCCATGTGCCTTATAGTCATTGTGAGTATTATGTTTATAGTATAAAGTATATAGTATAAAGTTAACCTGCACATAGTTCTCCCGGTTATCCCATGTATTATTTTCCCTGTTCTTTGTAAACTCAATGTTGCCTGTATGCATTGCAGTATGTTTTGTTCAATGTACACCGCGCTGATTATAATAGCGCGGTATAGAAGAAATGTTAAATAAATAAAAATTGTACCAATTTCACTCTTACCATTACTTCTCTATACTGCAGACCCCCATGGAACCTGCACCTCCCAAGGAGAATCCAGACCCCAACACAGGAGTCCTGCTGTGCCGTTGGCCCCACTACCATTCCCAAACCCCACGCATAGCCAGAATCCTTCTGGCCCGGGATCGCCACTGCGCAATACCATGAAAAACCAGGGAGGGTCTGGGACTGGACTGGAGGTATTCAAGGAAAGCCAATAAGCAGGTAAGAACTAATTTCACCATACTTATCATACCTCCAGTCCAGTCCTGATTAGTGGGATGTACCATAGCAGTACTAACCTCGGGAGGTACCAGCGAGCCAGGCCCGAAGAACCGCATAACGAAAGTGTGCATCCCCCACTGCCTGCACATCCAGGCAATAATGACATACAAAAGGATGCAAAGACGACCATGTTGCTGCTCTGCAAATGCCCACTGGAAGAACGAGATTAGCCTCAGCCCACGATACAGCTTGCATTTGGGTCGAATGAGCCCGCAGCCTCAATGGCAAGGTCTGCACTTCAACAAATAGGCCAAGGCAATGGTGCCCTTAACCCATTGAGAAATGGACACTTTGGACGCTGCCTCTCCTTGTGCAGACCTCCTAGCAAGATGAACAAAGGATCCAACTTTCGAAAAGATTCCATCCACTTCAAATATAAGAACATAAGATATGCCATACTGGGTCAGACCAAGGTCCATCAAGCCCAGTATCCTGTTTCCAACAGTGGCCAATCTAGGTCATACGTACCTAGCAGTTTCCCCAAAAGACACAGGCTCCACAATGCTTGTATTGGGTCAAGCATTGATATCCTGGGTCCCTTCTTAATAATGGTTTATGGACCTTTCCTCCAGGAACTTGTCCAAACCTTTTTTTAAACCCAGTTACACTAACAGCCTTTACTACATCCTCCGGTAACAAATTCCAGAGTTTGATTACACGTTGAGTGAAAGCTTAGTTACTCACCTGTAACAGGTGATCTCAGGGAACAGCAGGAATTTAGTCCTCACATATGGGTATCGTCGGTACCGACGGAGCCTGCGCGGGAACGCTCCCCAGCGTCCAAATCAGAAGCGCCCCCAGCGTCCCACAGCGCCTGCGTGTTGCCTTCCCGCCTTTTCCAACTGCCTCTCTCCAGTTGAGTTTTAAAGCTGAGACAAAGAGAGAGGGAAAGGAAAGAGATAGATAGAGAGATACAACTCCGAGGGGAGGTGGGTGGGCTGTGAGGACTAAATTCCTGCTGTTCCCGGAGATCACCTGTTACAGGTGAGTAACTAAGCTATCTCCAGGAACAAGCAGGAATGTAGTCATCACATATGTGGACTCCCTAGCTTTAGGTGCCAGGGAGAGACCCCAGAAGTTGTGTGTCCCTGAAAAGGGCTCCACTTCCTCCTATGGATCTCTGGCATCCTACCAGGGATGGTGGGTAGGAGTTGATTAGGTATGGAACAGGTGTTTGAGACCAGCCTGACCAAACAAGGCATCCCGACGGGAGTCCTTGTCCAAGCAGTAATGGGCTGTGAAGGTATGAACCGAGGCCCAAGTGGCTGCTCGACAGATGTCATCAATAGACACAGAGTTTAGATGAGCCATTGAGGCTGCCATGGCTCTCACATTGTGAGCTGTGACATGGCCCTCCAGAGAAAGGTTCTTACTCTGATAGGCGAAAGAAATACACTGAGCAATCCAGTTAGATAGTGTTCTCTTGGAAACTGGAAGTCCCAAATGAGAAGGATCAAAAGCAACAAACAGTTGAGAGGACTTTCTATGTTGCTGTGTTCTTTGTAAGTAAAAAGCTAGAGCTCTTTTACAGTCCAAGGTATTCCTCTGTGCATTTGATGCATGAGGTCCTGGAAAAAAGACAGGTAGGTAGACCTCTTGGTTGAGATGAAAAGGTGAGACCACTTTAGGCATAAAGTGTGGATGAGTCCTAAGGACTACCTTGTCATGGTGGAACCTTGTATAAGGTGGATTAGCTACTAGTGCTTGCAATTCACTAATGCGGCGTGCTGATGTGATTGCAATGAGAAAGATAACTTTCCAAGAAAGAAATTTCAAGGAGGTGGTAGCCAAAGGTTCAAAGGGTGGCTTCATGAGCTGACCAAGAACCAGGTTCAAGTCCCATGCCACCGGAGGCGGTCTAATGGGAGGCGTAGTTAGAAGGAGGCCTCTCATAAATCTTGCTATAAGGGGATGAGAGGAAATAGGTTGTCCATTTAAAGGCTTAAGGGAAGCTGCAATAGCACTCAAATGGACTCTTTCTGAATTTGTTTTAAGGCCTGCATTACACAAATGGAGGAGATACTCCAGCAAAGATTCCAGAGGTATCGCAAGTGGTTAAGGCCCTTTTCAGAACACCAAATAGTAAACCTCTTCCACTTGAAAGCATAAGAACATCTAGTGGAAGGTTTTCTGGAAGCATAAAGAACATCTTTCACTTGCTGAGAAAGATGAAGATCTTGGAGATCTAGGCCTTCAGCAACCAAGCCCTGAGATGCAGAGACTGGGGATTGGGATGCCATAACATTCCGTTCTCCTGGGATAGGAGATCTCGAGCAGACCCTAACTCCAGGGAGAGCTTGAGAGAGATGTAGAAGCAGAGGGTACCACACTTGCCATGGCCAATGTGGTGGTATGAGAATCATGTGGCCCCTGTCTCTCTGAAGCTTGAAAAGGGTTTGGGGAATTAGGGGAATGGGTGGAAAGGCATACAGGAAGTCTTGACCCCAGTGAAGGACGAAAGCATCCTTTGCCTGAGCTCCATGAGCCGGAGTTCTGGAACAGAACCGGGGAAGTTTGGCATTCCACGGACTTGCAAAGAGGTCTATGTCCGGGGTTCCCCGAAGTTGAAAAATCCTGGCCACCTGGTCTGCATGCAGAGACCACTCGTGTGGAAGGAGAACTTGACTGAGTCTGTCTGCCCAAGAGTTTTGAACGCCTGGAAGATACACTGCCAAAAGATGAATCTGATGCTCTCTGGAGAGGGCCCACAGTTGCAAAGCTTCGTTGCAAAGCGACAGAGAGCCTGTTCTCCCCTGCTTGTTCACGTAGAACATGGCTACTTGATTGTCCGTATGAATAAGGACTGCCTTGTAGCTGAGCAGGGTGTGGAACACTCGCAGAGCAAAGAAGATTGCTCTGAGCTCCAAGAGATATGTAGACAACTCTCATGTGGAGACCAGGTGCCTTGGGTGGAGAGGTCTTGCCAATGAGCTCCCCAACCCATTGGAGAAGCATCTGTTGTTAGAGTTGCTTGAGGCAGGGGTTGCTGAAAGGGGGACCCCAGCAACAGGTTTTGAGTGGACTTCCACCACTGGAGAGACAAAATGAGGCGACTTGTGTTTGCTATTTTGTCTGATAGGCAGCCTGATGCCTGGGTCCATTGGGTGGATAAAGTCCACTGAGCTGCCCTCATTGGAAGGCGAGCATATGGTACCACATGCACGGTGGATGCCATGTGGCCTAGTAACTAACATTTCTCGAGCAGTTAAAAAGGGTTTTAGCACTGCTTGAGAAGCTAATTGCACCAAGCGAAGGCAACAGGCGTGGGGAAGATAGGCCCTTGCCCTTATGTTATCCAGCAAGGCTCCTATGAACTCTAGAGACTGAGTAGGAGTCAGATTGGATTTTGGGATGTTTATTACCAGCCCTAAATACTGAAGGATACGCATTGTGCAGGATAGAGAAGTCTTGGCCTCTGACTGTGCTGGAGCTTGAATGACCCAGTCGTCTAAGTAAGGGAAGACGAATATTCCCAGAGTGCGTAGAAATGCTGCTACCACAGCCATGCATTTCGTGAACACCCTTGGTGCAGAGGCCAGACCAAAAGGAAGCACCTTGTATTGGTAGTGCTTTCCTTGAAACAGGAACCAAAGGAACCTTCTGTGGGTTGGATGGATGAGAACATGGGTGTACGCATCCTTGAGATCTAGAGAACAAAGCCAATCCTGACTCTGAAGGTATGGAAGCAGAGCTCCAAGAGAAATCATTTTGAATTTCTCCTTGACAAGGAATTTGTTCAATTCTCTGAGATCTAAGATAGGTCTGTATCCCCCTGTTTTCTTTGGAATAAGAAAATAAGGGGAATAGAACCCTGTGCCCTGTTGATGAAGAGGCACTTCTTCTATTGCCCCTTGGGCAAGAAGGATGGTAACCTGCTGACCTAACAGGTCAATGAGAGAGGTCGGACAATTGAACTGCTTCACTATTGTGGGAGGGGGCATGCTTGAAAAATGAAGCTTGTACCCCTCTTTTATGATGGAGAGTGTCCAATGCTCTGCTGTTATTTGCCCCCATCTGGGAGCAAAATGACATAACCTTCCTGGAATGGTGGACGGTTCTGGTCCTTCCAGAGCCAGAAAGGCTAAGTTCTCTAGCTGAAAGTCAAAGGCCCTGAGGAGGCTGAGGCTGCTGGGCCGGTTGAGGCCTAGCAGCCTTTGCTTTCTTCTGTTTGGGTGGTTGCTGACATTTGGTTGAAAACTGACCTGTAGAAGATGCCTGCTGACCATAAGCAGGATAAAATCTTTTCTTTTTAGAAAAAGGTGTTTTGTTGAACAACTTTTTCCTAACAGGATCAGCAGTAGACTTGAATAGTCTATCCAAAGTGGAATTCACAGCATCCATTTCATTGGCTTTTTCTTGCCAATCTTTACCAAACAGGTTCTCACCAGTACAAGGGATATTTCCCAATTTATCTTGTACCCAGAGCTCTAAATCAGATGCTTGGAGCCAAGCAATTCTATGTGCACCTATGGCAATAGCCGAGGTTCTGCTTATACATTCAAAGCAGTCAAAGGCTGCACGGTTGGAGAATTTAGAGACATCTTGGGCATGTTTGAGCCAAGTGAGAAACTCCTGCCTTTTATCCTCAGAGATGAAAGGACTTAAAGTCTGTAGATGATCAGTAACTTCCTTTAGGAACATTCCCATGTAGAGACTATAGGAACTGATTCCTGCAGCAAGCATGGAAGCTTGAAAGACTCTATGTCCAAAAGCATCCAGAGTTCTGCATTCATGTCCTGGAGGATTAGAGGCATGTCTTTTTGCACTTCTAATCCTTCTCATAGCAGATTCCACCACAATAGAGTGGTGAGGAAGCTGAGTTTTTTGGAAGCCAGGACAAGGAGGGACACGATACATAGTATCTAACCTACGAGAATGAGGAGAGGTGGTAAGAGGTGTTTCCCACATCCTCAACATGAGATCATATAGAATCTCATGAATGGGTAGGGTAGCTGCCTCCTTAGGAGTTTTGGGATATTGTAAAATATCCAACTCCTTGGCCCTTGGCTCTGTCTCAGGGGCCACAGTGATGGACACGCCCCAAGCCACCTCTCTAATGAAGTCTTGGAAAGACATGTCCTCTGGAGGAGACATCCTGCGTTTAGGGGAGGAGGACTCCTGTGGAAGAAGCATCGCTGCATCGACAGAACTTTCCGAATCCTCAGATTCTTCTGAGGAATCGAAGTATCGTCTGTCCGGATGCTCCTGCAGAGCCCGATACCCGTACTGAGCAAGATCGGTATCGGGAATAACCGGCGGTACCGGGGAATCGGTACCGGAGGGCATCGGAGGACAGCGTACCGGCATAGCAGACACCGATGCCAATGTCGATGCTATCGGTACTGGTGCTGATGCCGATACCGATACCGATGCCGGTGCCGGTGCCAGTGCCAGTACCGGTGGAGTTGTCTGTCGCGGTACCAAGGGCGTCGATGCCACAAGGAAAGCCGCTAGACTCCTTTCTATGGACAGAATTCTCTGGTCCATAGATGCTGCCAATGCCTGGAAGTCGGTACCCCAGAGCATGGCACCAGGAGATCTGTCGAGGCCGAGCCATCGAGAACATCCTGGAACCCCGATGATGATGCTTTGGAAGCCGAAGCCTCCCGCCGGGGTAATTTTGCCGGTGCAGAATCCTCGAGGGCAATGCCAGAGGCATCTCGATGCTTAGGAGATCTACCCTTCAAGGACCGGCTGGATTTATGTTTAGTTACCTGAGATCCACGGGAGGAAGAAGAAGCCCTGGAAGACATCGATGCCACCGAAGTCGCATCAGGGTACTGAGCTTAGCAGCTTGGTTCTGTCGACCTCTTTTAGACATCATAGCACAGGACACACAATCTGTGATGGAGTGGCCAGGATCTAAACATTTTAAACACCATTCATGGGTGTCAGTGACGGAAATGGTACCGCCACATTTTGTGAACTTTTTAAAACCTGAGGCAGGTTTTTCCATGTTAAGGAAAGTTTTTGGGCCTAAGGCCCAAAAAGGCAGGTGCACCTGAAGAAAAGGAAAAAACATATACATATATATATATTCTTTTTTTTTTTTAAATAGAAAAGAAAGACCAGCGGTACCGGTAGAGTGTCGAAGGCAGATGCGACCACAAAAAGAAGTAAAGAAATAAAGAAATTCTTCTGCGGTGACAGGAACACGACCTGCTGGCTCCGCGGAAAAAGAAGAACTGGAGAGAGGCAGTTGGGAAAGGCGAGAAGGCAGCACGAAGACGCTGTGGGATGCTCCCAAAGGCTTTCTTATTGGACGCTGGAGAGCGTTCCCGCGCAGGCTCCGTCGGTACCGACGATACCCATATGTGAGGACTACATTCCTGCTTGTTCCTGGAGATAAAATATTTTCTTTTATTAGTCTTAAATAGTTTACCCTGTAGCTTCATTGCATGTCCCCTAGTCTTTCTATATTCTGATAACGTAAACAATCGATCTACATTTACCCGTTCCACTCTGTGCATGGAACGATATAGAGGCATTATAATATCTTTTGTTTTATTTTCGATTCCTTTCCTTATGATACCTAGCATTCTATTTGCTCTCTTGGTCGCCGCTGCACACTGGGCCGAGGGTTTTAACATGGTATCCACAATGACACCTAAATCTTTTTCCTGGGTGGTGGTTCCTAATGTGGAACCTTGCATCGTGTAACCATTGTTTGGGTTGTTCTTCCCTAGGTGCATAACTTTGCACTTGTCCACATTAAATTTCACCTGCCATTTTGATGCCCAGTCTTCCAATTTATCTTAAATATCTCTTAAGCACTCGGCGGACATCCAGAAGCCTGAACTGCGACTGATCTCCCGCTTTCTTTATTCCCAAAAAAGACAGGAGCATGACCGGTTGATTGAGGTGATATGCTGACACCACTTTAGGCAGAAAAGAGGGAACCAGCCTCAACACCACCTTCTCCTTGGTAATCAAAAGAAACGGTTCATGACAGGAAAGTGCTTGCAATTCCAAAATGTGCCTGGCCAAACAGATTGCCACCAAAAATACCATCTTCAGTGTGAGATCCTTCAGAGTGCATGTGCCCAGCGGCTCGAACGGCTCCACCGCCAGCACGATAGCACCAGATTAAGGTCCCATGGAGGAACCAACGATCTCACTGGAGGCCAAACCTGTTTCACCGCTCGAAGGAAATGGACTACACCTGGGTGAGTAGCCTGGGACACACCCTGAACTCTGCCGCAATAAAAGGCTAATGCCGCTACCTGCACCCGAAGTGAGCTGCAAGCTAACCCTTTTTTCAAACCCACCTGCAGGAAGGCCAAAATATCCAGCATGGAAGAGGACAGTGATCAGCAATTGCGCCCCGAACACCAGTCCTCAAAAACTTTCCAGACACGACCATGTGACAGAGATGGACCGCTTCCTTGCCTTCAGCAATGTAGCAATCACGGAATGAGAGTAATCTCTCCTGCTCAATCTCTCCCTCTCAATAGCCAAGCCGCAAGCAGGAATCGATCCACTTGAGGCATCACCATGGGTCCCTATCTGAGGAGGTCAGTCCGGGCTGGGAGTCTCCACCGGCAATCCACCATTAAACCACACCAGATCCACGTACTACAGCCTCTATGGCCAATCCGGGGCCACTAGAATGACCAGCCCTCAATTTGCTTCAATTCGCTGTACCACTCACTCAGTGAAGGACCACGGTGGAAAAACAAAGGAGACCCTCTTAAGGGCCACCTCTGCACCAGAGCATTGAAGCCCTCCGATAGTGGTTCCCATCGCCGACTGTAAAACCTCGCCACCTTCGCGGACTGGAATGTGGCCATCAGGTCCATGATGGGCTGTCCCCAGCGCTGCACTAGCTGGGCAAACACTGCCAGATGTAGCATCCACTTGCCTGGATCGATGCAGACCCAACTGAGATAATCTGATGCTATATTTTCCCTTCCTGCCACATGTGCTGCAGAGAGTACCTGTAAGTTGAGTTCCATCCGGTCCATCAGCGGAGCTCTCTCGCCCTCCAGTTGAGCATCGCTCATCCCCCCCTTGCTGATTGATGTAGGCAACAATGGTGATGTTGTCCGAAAATACATATATAACGCCTTGCCACGTAGGTGGTCTTGAAACCTTTGCAATGCTAGGAACACTACCTGCATCTCCAACTGGTTGATAGGCCAGATCGACTCCCTTGCTGACCATCGGCCCTGAGCTATCTGGGCTTCACAATGTGCTCCCTAACCCGTGAGACTGGCATACATGGTCAACGCAACCCAAACCGGAATCTCTGGGGCATTCCCACCAAAAGATTTTCCACCCGCAACCACCATTGCAGTGACTGCAGAGCAGCAGGAGGGCAAGGCAACTGGTGCTGCACCGACCACCTCCTCAACAAGGCGCACTGTAGTGGTCTCATGTAACAGTAACATAGTAAATGACGGCAGATAAAGACCAGCATGGTCCATCCAGTCTGACCAGCATGGTCCATCCAGTCTGTCCAGTCAGACGCTCTGTGCAGGTCACCGCTCCCCATGTCTTTGTTTAGGGGTGAACCGACCACTCCATGTAGGACACCCCTATTTGTTGAGAAGTTAGATGGTTCAGTTTATTTTGTTTTTATCCTGTTGCTGTAAAGGGATCCACTCTGCTTGTCTCATGCTGTTTTGAATTCCGTCACCGTGTTTGCCCCCACCACTTCCATCGGGAGAGCATTCCAAGCATCCACCACCCTTTCAGTGAAAAAATATTTCCCGACATTGCCTTTCAATTTTCCACCTTGCAGCTTCATGTTATGCCCTCTAGTTTTGCAGCTTCCCCGTCTTTGGAAGAGGTTTGTTTGTTCATCGTTCCTCTTTAAGTACTTAAAGGTCTGAATCATATCTCCCCTATCCCTCCTCTCCTCCAAAGTGTACATATTTAGGTCTTCAAGTGTGCTCGAGCCCACGAAACCAACTTGATTGATGCCTCCATTGACCCCCAACAGTTGAAGATAATGCCATGCTGTTGGGACCTTTCTCGCGAGGAATTGCCGGACCTCTTCTTGCAGAATCTGCATCCTGTATTCTGGCAGAAACACCCAACCAGTGTCTGTGCAGAATCGAGCGCTTAAGTACACCATGCCTTGTGATGGTTGTAGCCAACTCTTCTCTACATTGATGACCCAACCGAGCTCCTGCAATAGGGCGATGACTATGCTAGTAACACGTTTGCTTTCCTCCTTGGACTCTGCCTATATGAGCCAGTCATCCAGGTAGGGATGCACCAGGACACTCTCCTGCCGCAAGGTTGCTGCCACCACCACCATGACCTTTGTGAAAGTACGGGGGGCAGTCACCAAGCCGAAGAGCAAGGCCCGAAACCGAAAGTGCCCCATGGGCATGCTGAAACTGAGAAACCGCTGATGTTCTCCTCGGATAGGGATGTATAGATATGCTTCCGTGAGAACGAGTGACGTCAGAAACTCTCCCTCGCGGAGCACAACGATGCCGGACAGTAACATTTCCATATGAAAATGGGGTACTTTGAGGCAACGATTGACATGTTTGAGGTCCAATATGGGCCAGAAGGAGCCCCCTTGCTTTGGGATCACAAAACAAATGGAGTATCAACCCAAGCCGCACTGGTCCAGAAGCACCTCCATGTCGGATCGCAATGCCTGGAGTCGCAACAGAGTGACCCGCACTGCCTTGCACTTGAGAAATGCTTTGCAGGGGGACCTTATGAACGCCTTCTTCAGAGGACGCGCAAACTCTAGAGAAGAACCTTACCTTACAACATCCAGTACCCACTGATCGTTTGTGAGCTGGGTCCAGGCGGGGTAGAAATCTCGTTACCTCCCTCCTTCGGGGACCACCCTCACCAGGACCTCCCTCACTTCATTGTGAATTCTTTGTCATATTCACAGCAAAGGGATAAAACCCCCAGTTGGCCCTCAAATCCATGAAAAGGCTGGCCCTAAGAAGAAAAAAAAACCTCTTTGGTATGGCGTGAATCGCATTGTGTGGAACCTCCAAATGTTGCGGGGCTGACCTCTCGTAGGATCATAAAAGCCATCTGCCAAGTAGGCCGCCCCCAACTCTAATTTGGCAGCCTCTGGGGGCAAGGATTGTTACTCCCCCATAGACTCCAAAATCCCTTGTGCCCAGCGCAAACACGTGTGTGCCACAAAAGCCCCACAGACCGATGCCTGCAAAGACAGTGCATTCACATCAAATTCCTGCTTTAGCAGAGTTTCTAACTTATGGTCCTGCACATCCTTGAGGGCTGAACTGCCCTCCACCAGAGTGGGGGTCTTCTTTGTGACCGTGGACACTGCTACATCCACCTTGAGGAGCAGATACAGCCTTGTGATAGCTCTCGTGCCCCGCAGGGAAGCCTCTGGGATGTCCCATTCATCCTGTATCATCTACTTAACTACCCAGTGAAGAGAATCACTGTCTGCAGCTTCCGCATGGCCTGGAACAACGAACCTTCCAGGAGCTCTTCTTCCAACGGGGCCTCCACAGCCATGTTAAGAGCGTGCAGGGAATATGTGATGAGAGCTGCCAGTTCCTCTCTGCAGAAGACTTGTACAATCCTAGCCTCATCCTACGGAAGCTTGCGTTCCTCAAGCTCTGAAAACTCAGCCCCTAAATCCATCTCTTCTTTGTCCACCCCCCTTTTCTGAGTGGATGGACGCCATCTCGTCCCATGTACCATCAACAAGACGCCTACGGCTAGGCTCTAGTTTTTCACCTCGCCTGCTGCTACTTTCGGACAAACTGCACTGTGCCCCCTTGTCCTGTGCCCCTGACTTACCTTTCTGCACATGCTGTCTCATGCAGAACAGTTTATGCAGGAGCAGGATGAGCTCCAGAGAAAAAATTCCCTGCAATCCCTCTGCAGCAGCTTCCCCTGAGGTAGAGGCCTTTGGAGACCTGTCCCCCTTACCCTGCACCTCTAAAAGGGGTGGCTCGGGCTCCTTCTTCCCCCCTTCCGGGTAGCTCTTGCATCCCCCCATCTGCGGAGAACTCCATTCACCCCGACTGCCTGCTTTCTCTGATCGTTCTGGCAGCAGACTGTCCTCTGCAGACTGAGCCTCTGCCTCACAGCCGTGACACATCCCTGTAGCAGAGATGGCACTTCTATCCAATCTGCATTCCAAATATGATGTTTAAAGGGCATCCTGCCAATTGTCTCACCTCCAGAAGCTAATCCAGAATCTGGGCTGCGCTGAGAAAAACAGAAAAAGTAATGTTTTGTTTTTTGTGTTTTTTTTTTAAATCTTTATCCAATTACCTGAGGCTTGAAGGCTTTTCCCCCTCCAAAAACAACAAAACATGAGGAGAAAGGCCCCAGCGTCTGTTCCCACCCTCGAAACACCCCTGAAGGCAAAACCAACACTACCCTAAAATGGCACCATTCCTGCTCTCCGCGGGCCGGCCCCTTACTAAAATCGCAAAGTTGGTCCACTCACACCGGCACTCCTACAGTTTGCCGGCTGCAGCGCTATCAAGCTGCCCAGCTTCACATGCCCCGTAGCAGTTCAAATAAACTCCCACTGCTTACCGCAGCATCCACACTTCCCGCCTGCTCGCTCAGCCCGCTCTCAGTTTTGGCAGCAGCAGGAAAGGAAGTGCTGGGGCTGTTTCTGGCCGCCCGCAGCAGCTCACCCTTCACAGGTTCAGGCGCCATTTAAATTGTCCCCACTCATTTGTTGTGTGTCGGACTGGAGAAGGCAAGTATTTCTTCTCCTGTGCCGTTATGTGCTTTTGCACTAACTGCCTTTTATTTTTTTGCCAACGCACTCTCTTTACTTCCTCAACTTTGAAGCTGAACAGACCACTTTAGTTACCCCCCCCCCTCCAGCACACCACAAATTCTTCTTCTTTTTTTCCTTTATCTTTTTAAAACAATAGCTTAGCTGTTCCTACTAGTGAGTCCACCTTAAGGGATTCACCCCCTCTCCAGCTACTTGGACACTAAGAAGGCTTTCCTAACCAGGGCTCCAACACATTAAACAGTAAGTAAGGATTTGAGGGTTTCTTTGTTTGGTTTTTTTATTACATTGCTAGCTCTCTGACTGGGAGCTCTTAAAAGTGTTTTGTGTATACTTTTTAAAAGCAAGGTTACTTTCATTTTTGCTGTTTTAGGGGAACTTTACTGGAGCACAGTAGGTTGCTGAACTCTGTAACCTCCTCAGGTTCAGAAACTGCTAACACCTAATCAGGAGTTAGTGGGCCTGTTTCCTGAGTGCAGTTGAAGCCTGCATAAAAGGCTCCTGTGCCCTGCCCTTTTGAGGCTTTCCTAACCAGGGCTCCACATATCAAACAGTAAGTAAGGATTTGAGGGTTTCTTTGTTTGGTTTTTTTTTTTTTTATTACATTGCTAGCTCTCTGACTGGGAGCTCTTAAAAGTGTTTTGTGTATACTTTTTAAAAGCAAGGTTACTTTCATTTTTGCTGTTTTAGGGGAACTTTACTGGAGCACAGTAGGTTGCTGAACTCTGTAACCTCCTCAGGTTCAGAAACTGCTAACAGCTAATCAGGTGTTAGTTCCCTCCCTACCCACCCCGACTCCCACCCACCCCTAGTGAGCAGTCTTGCTTTATAGGGCACCTCCCCCTTTAGCAAATCACAGTGAATTGGACCAGCACATATTGAATATAATTAAAGAGATTTAACTGCTTTTTCTCTGAAAGGACAGCTGCGAAACCAGCTGATACTTGGTAGATCTCTCTCTTTTGCTTTAACAGATACCTAAGCTCCACAAACAGAACAATGGCTGGGAAAAATCATATTGCTAAAGCTGTTGCCCCCGTTACAGCTTCTGCCTCAGTCCAGACAGAGGTCCTAATGCCAGTTGAAGAACCGGTTCCATGTGCAGGGTGCCTGCATGCTGAAGCTCTGAGGAAACAAGTGGAGGAACTCAGAGAGGAGGTGGCGAGGCTGAGGAGCATTCAAGACAGTGAGAAGTACATTGATGAGATGCTTCTTGCAGCAACCAGGCTCTCCAGCACAGGAGAAGATGGGTGCCAACAGAATGTCGATGGCTGGACAAAAGTCACCAGAGCCTGCAAAATCACCAATCCAACTTCTCCAGCCCTTCAATTGAAGAACCATTATGCAGCCCTGGAAGTGGAGGAGGTGAAAGCATCCCTGGAAAGGGAAGAACCAGAGTTCAAGTACCCCATAGTTGCGGAATCAGTGACCAGAAGGAAACGAAGGGTAGTGGTTGTTGGAGACTCTCTTCTGAGGGGTACTGAGGCGTCCATCTGCCGACCAGACTTGATGTCCAGAGAGGTATGCTGTCTGCCTGGTGCCAAGATCCAAGATGTTACGGAGAGTTTGCCGAGACTCATCAAGCCCACTGACTATTACCCAATGTTGCTAATCCATGCTGGAACAAATGATACTGCCAGGTATACCTCGGAACGTATCAAAAGTGACTTCATGGCTCTGGGACAGAGGGTGAAGCAGGTAGGTGCACAGGTGGTGTTCTCTTCAATCCTCCCTGTTGAGGGTAAAGGCCAATGCAGAGAGGCTCGCATCCTGGAGATGAATGCATGGCTGCGTGGATGGTGTCTTCGAGAGCGTTTTGGTTTCCTAGACCATGGGATGCTGTTCCAAGGGTTGCAGAGCAGAGATGGCATCCATCTGTCCAAGAAAGGTCAACGCATCTTTGGTAGTAGACTGGCTAATCTACTGAAGAGGGCTTTAAACTAGATTCGTTGGGGATGGGTGAAGAAAGCCCCCAGGTAAGTGAAAGCCCCCAGATAAGTGAAAGCCCCCAGATAGGTGATACATTAAATACCTTTATGGAAATGGGTAACAGGGGTAACATATGGAAAGCAGTGTGTATTAATGCCCGTAGCATGGGAAATAAGATCCCTGAAGTTGAAGCTTTGGTGGGAGTGGCTGACTTGGGTTTAGTGGCAGTTACAGAAACATGGTTCACAGAAAACCATGACTGGGATGTAACTATACCTGGCTATACTTTATTCAGAAAGGACAGGGTAGGAAGAAGGGGAGGAGGAGTGGCACTATATGTAAAAACTACTATTAAAGCTTTGGAATTACAGAGCTTAAAAGGGAGAGAGGAGGCATTGTGGGTTAAACTAGAAAGAGGGAAAAAGAAATCTATTTGCATTGGTGTGATATACAGATCTCCCTCACAAGAGGAAGAGGTGGACAGAGAGTTAATTGAAGACATACACAGCATTGCTAGGAAAGGGGAAGTGCTACTGCTAGGAGATTTCAATATGCCAGATGTTGATTGGCACATTCCTGCTGCAGTATCATCTAGAAGTAAGGAGATCCTGGATTCTCTACAGGGAGAATTATTCAGGCAATTGGTAACAGACCCCACACGTGAAGGGGCCATACTGGACTTGGTGCTTACCAATGGTGAAAGTGTTTCTGATGTTGTAGTGGGAGATCATTTTGCATCCAGTGATCACCAGATGGTGTGGTTCAGTATTAGGACTAGGGCTGTTAGAATCCATTCCAAGGTGAAGATCTTAGACTTTAGGAAGACTAACTTTGCGAAGATGGGCCAATACCTCAGGGAGTCGTTAGTGGGATGGGAACAGCTGGGGGATGTAGAAAAACAGTGGGCAAAACTGAAAAAGGTAATTAGATCTTACCTGCTAATTATTGTTCCTGAAGGAACGACAGTCCAGTCCCTTACTTCTGGGGTTGCGCAACCCTTCCAGCAGCTTGGAGGCTGAGCCCAACCTTTTTGGGGGATGGAGCGGTATAAATACCACTGGGACCACCCACCAACTCCAGTAACTGAATGAAAAAGCAGACTCAACAAAGTTCCCATAACAACCTAATAAACACTTAATAACAATCTCTACAAGCTATTGTAGCTATATAGATCCATTACTCATTTATTTATTTATTTATTTATTTATTTATTTTATTTTTTTTTTTCAAGGAATAGGCAACCTGAGAGGGATTCAAGGAACAGGTAAACTGAGAGGGAAGATGGTCACGGGTTTGCATGAGTCCGGCGGAGCCTATCTTCTCCCGCACCCCCTCACTCCGAACTGGCCCTCACGCTCGGTCCGTAGCCTCCTTATGCTGGTAGGCCTTAACCGGGTGGGATCAGGGACTGGACTGTCGTTCCTTCAGGAACAATAATTAGCAGGTAAGATCTAATTACCTTTTCCTTATCGTCACTCCAGTCCAGTCCCTTACTTCTGGGATGTACAAGAGCAGTTCAACCCTGGGTGGGGTCCGGCACACCAGACTGTAGGACTGCCATGCCAAACCGAGCGTCCGCTGAACTCTGGATGTCCAGCCTGTAATGCTTGGTGAAGGTATGCAGCGAGGACCAGGTCGCTGCTCTACAAATATCCAACAGGGGAACTAGGCTGAATTCTGCCCAAGAAGTGGCCTGTGCCCGAGTGGAGTGTGCTCGTAGACCCGCTGGCACCTGCTTCCCTTTCAGGATGTAGGTGGAAGCAATCGCCTCTCTGATCCATCTGGAGATGGAAGACTTGGCCGCCGCCTCTCCCTTGTGAGGGCCTCCGAACTGTACGAATAGGCGATCGGACTTCCGGAAGGGAGCTGTGCGGGAGAGATAACGTTTCAAGGTTCTCCGGACATCCAAGAGACGCAGTTTGCTATCCCTACCTTCAGCCCCCACGGACGAGAGAACCGGGAGGTTGACCGGCTGATTCATATGAAAAGGGGAGATCACCTTGGGCAAGAAGGAAGGAACAGTTCGCAGAACCACCTTGTCCTTGAGAAATAAAAGGAAGGGAGGTTTCGCGGACAATGCTTGTAATTCGGAGACCCGCCTTGCCGAGCAGATCGCAACCAGAAAGACTGTCTTCAAGGTTAGGTCCTTTAAGGAGGCTCCCTTTACTGGTTCAAAGGGCTCCCCGATCAGGGTATTTAGTACTAGGTTGAGATCCCAAGGGGGGATGACCGACCTCCGTTGAGGACGTAGACGTCTAACCGCTCTTAGGAACCTGGAGACGTCCGCGTGAGCCCCTAGGGGCTTGCCGCGGACCTTGCCCCTATAGCATGCGATGGCTGCTAGCTGCACTCTCAAGGAGCTGTGTGCTAGACCCTTGTCAAAACCCGCCTGCAAGAATTCCAGAACCTCCGGGACGGATGCGGAAAGGGGTTTCCGTCGGTGCTGCGCACACCATGCTTCGAAGATGCGCCAGGTCCTAACGTAGGAGAGGCAGGTCGAGCGCTTCTTAGCCTGCAACAGTGTCGAGATGACCGCTCCTGAGTACCCTCTTTTCAGGAGCCTCGCCCTTTCAATAGCCAGGCCGTAAGCGAGAATCGATCCACGTGAGGCATTCGGACCGGGCCTTGTCTCAGAAGGTCCCTTTTGCAAGGGAGCCGCCAAGGGTGGTCGGCGATCAATCTCACCAAGTCCGCATACCAGGGGCGGCAAGGCCAATCCGGGGCTATGAGGATTACGAACCCCTGGTGAGACTCCACGCGCTAGAGAACCTTTCCGATCAGCACCCACGGGGGGAACACATAGAGGAGGCCCTCCGAAGGCCACTTCTGTGACAAGGCATCCAGGCCCTCGGACATTCTTTCCTTTCGTCAACTGAAGAATCTGTCTACCTTGGCGGACGAGAACCTTGCCATGAGATCCATGACCGGGAGCCCCCAACGAGACACTATCTGGTCGAAGGTTCCCTGCTCCAGTTCCCACTCTCCGTGGTCTATCTTGTACCTGCTGAGGTAGTCTGCCGTGATGTTGTCCGAGCCTGCTACGTGTTGGGCCGAGAGTGCTTCCAGCCGACCTTCCGCCCACCGGAACAGGGAGTCCGCTTCCTTCTCTAAGGCAGGGCTGCTGGTGCCGCCCTGATGGTTGATGTACGCCACCGCGGTGACATTGTCGGAAAGGACGCGAATTGACCTCCTTTTTACTAAGGTTTCGAGAGCCTTGAGCGCCCGGATGACGGCCCGCAATTCCAGCCTGTTGATGGGCCATTGAGCTTCCAATGGTGTCCAGCTGCCTTGAACGAACTGGTCCTCGCAGTGAGCTCCCCAGCCTGACAGACTGGCATCCGTCATCAGAAGTAACCACTGATGCGGTTCGAGAGGCATCCCGCGCTCCAGATTCCTTGGGTGTCGCCACCAGCGGAGCGCTTCTTTGGTTCGTGGAGCACACGGTAACTGCATTGACATGGGGTGAAGCTGAGGGGACCATCGACGTAATAGGGCCCGTTGCAACGGCCGCATGTGGGCTCTGGCCCATGGAACCACTTCTATAGCCGCTGCCATTGTTCCCAGAACCTGAAGATAATGCCACGCTGTGGGGATTCGTCTGGCCAGGAACTGGGCGACTAGAAGTCTTAGTTCTCTTGATCTTGAACGAGACAGAAACACCCTGCCTTTGCTGGTATCGAATCTTGCCCCGAGGTACTCGAGTTCCTGGGAGGGGGTCAACCTGCTCTTTGCCGATTGATGACCCACCCCAACTCTTCTAGGACCTGAATGACTCTTGACGTCACAGAGTGGCTTTCCTCTTCCGCCTTTGCTCGGATTAGCCAATCGTCCAGGTAAGGGTGAACTAGGATTCCCTCTCTCCGTAGGGAAGCCGCTACCACCACCATCACTTTGGTGAACGTTCTTGGTGCCGTAGCAAGGCCGAAAGGAAGGGTCTGGAATTGAAAATGGCCCCTTGGCACTGCGAATCTTAGGAATTGTTGATGGGATGCCCTGACCGGGATATGTAAGTAGGCCTCTGTCAGATCGAGAGACGTTAGGAATTCCCCGGCCCTTACGGCTGCTATAACCGATCGTAGGGTCTCCATCCGAAAGTGCGGAACCTTGAGACAGCGATTGACTTGCTTTAGGTCCAGGATCGGGCGGAAGGAGTCTTCCTTCTTTGGCACCACAAAGTAAATCGAGTACCGACCCGAGCCGTGCTGGTCTGGAGGTACTAGGACGACGGCCCCAAGCGCTATTAGGCGTGAGAGAGTTGTGTCTATGGCCTCCCGCTTTGAAGAAGAACCGCATGGAGACTGAACAAAGGCTGGAAGTATTTGTTTTGCAAACTCGAGAGCATAGCCCTCCCTGATGACCTCTAGGACCCATTGATCGGACGTGACCCGGGACCAGGCGGGAAGAAACTGCTTTAAACGACCACCCAGCTTCAGATCCTCCCCCTGGACCCCCGACATATCATTGCTGTTTCCTAGGTCCCGAGGAGAATGATGAAGAGGCACCGAAACCTCTACCTGCTCCTCGAAACCCCCTAAAGCCTTGCCCCCTGGACGGGAAACGTCCCCTGGAAAAGGGATTCGGCCTGGCCGAACGAAACCTGCGGGGGTCCCTGGGTTGACTACGCACCGGGGGCATAGAGCGACCTTGTTTCGGTCTATCTTCAGGAAGCCTTCCGCCCTTAGACTCGCCCAGGTCCTTCACCAACTTGTCCAGATCCTCACCAAACAGTAGTTTCCCTTTAAAGGGGAGCCGGCTTAGGCGTGCCTTTGAGGAAGCGTCAGCTGCCCAACTACGGAGCCACAAGTAGCGCCTAGCCGCCACCACGGAGGCCATGTTCTTAGCTAGACTCCTGATGAGGTCATACTGACTGTCAGCCAGGAAGGCCGCTCCGGATTCTAACCTAGCCGAGTTGGCCTGTGCTTCCTCCGAGGAGCCTTCCGCTGCTTGAAGCTGTTGAGACCATCTCAAGCAGGCCCGAGCCACCCAGGCCCCCGAGATGGAAGCCTGTAGGGCCAGGGCGCTTACATCAAAGGCTTGTTTCAGAAGCGTGTCCAGTTTCCTGTCTTGCGAATCCCTCAGGGCCGTGCTGCCCTCGACTGGGATAGTCGTCTTCTTTGTAACCGCTGAGACCGCCGCATCTATTCTGGGCGACTTCAGTAGCTCCTTGTCTGCCTCTGGGAGAGGGTATAGGCGAGCCATAGAGCGCACTCCCCTAAGGCTTGACTCTGGTTGATCCCACTCTTCCTGGATCATCTGGCGAACCACTCTGTGGACAGGGAAAACTTTTTGTGACCTTCTAATGGCCTGGATTAAAGGGTCCTCCAACGCCTCGTCCTCTACCGGCGCGTCTGAGGTCACATTGAGCACTTTTAGGGACTCATTGATTAGTGCCGGGAGTTCCTCTCGGCGGAAAACCCTAACTATACGGGAATGATCCTCTTCAGGGATCTCACCCTCTTCCAATTCCTCCTCCTCCTCATCTAGATCCTTGTCAGAGGTCTCCTCTTCCGGGGTGCCCTGAGAAAGGGATGTGATCGGCTCCTCGCTAATTAGCCGAGGGCGCTTAGGTGGAGGGCCGGGGTTCTGACTGTTTGTCCTCGGTGGTCTGGCTGGTCCGCCTTCCGCCGTAAGTACCGTCTCCCCTGGCCCCAAGCCTTGCTTGCGCATGCAGTAGGCCTTATGGAGCAGGAGGACAAAGTCCGGGGAGAATAGATCCTCGCCCCCCCCTCCCCAGTGGGTAGGGGGGAAGGAGGTAGCGGAGGGGTGGGGAATTCTGAGGAGGAAGGAGGAGGGGACTGAGACCCCCCTTCCCCCCCCAAAGGGTCCCCGGACCCCTGAGAAGTCTGGGCCATGGATAAGCTAATTTCTTGCTCCACGGAGGCGGCTACTGCAGCACAAGCCTTGCAGATCCCAGCCTCCGTAGGAGTACCTCTGCGAGTGCCACAGGAGGGGCACCGAGGTTTGCCCGTCATGCCCTAGATGGGGAGGAACAAAAAGTTCTTTCTAACAAAATCCTCCTGGCCGAACCTGTATAGATCAGGACAAATAGAATTAAAGATGCTCTGCCCTTTAGAAAATGCTTGGTAGCTACCCAGCCCCGGAATTAGCTTACTCTCCTAAAGGCAGGCTAAGGGAGAAATAAACTTAAATAAAATTAAATAAAATTAATTTAAATTAAACAAAACTAGAATGAAACACATAAGCCACATAAACCCTCAGATTTAATCCGGTACTTGCAGTTAGACGATTCGTCTGCCGTGAAGCCCAGGCCCGACTCGGCGAAATCCAGCCGTTGGCTCCACACGTGGTAGGCCGCAACCACGTGGAGCCTAACGGAGGACTGCGAGTTGCCTTCCTTTCTCGGAGCCCCGAGGAAATTTACCGGACCGCTAATTCCGTGCTGAGAGGCACCTCCCGCTCCGGTTTAAGCGGCGCCGCTGCAAAGGTGCTGAAAACAGCTGACTCCTCCGCGCTCGACTCCGATTCCCTCCGCACTGGGACGGGAAGGGAAGGAGGAGCACAGTCGCGGCGAGCCTCAAGCGCTCAGCCGCCACCGGGGCTTCGGTGCGAGGCAGGGCAGGATCCTGGAGGAGGTACAGGAAACGAGCGGCTCAGCGGCAAGAGGAGAGCTGCCGATCCTCCGTACCGCTGCAGGACTCAATCAACCCCGGTACCCGGCCCGGCCAGAGGGGGGGGGGGGGAGAGAGGGGAGCCGGAGAGAGTAGGTAATTTAAAGGCACAGGAATAAAAGAAAACCAGGTAAGATTACCCAAACTAGAAAACAATAAACTTAAACATTTATCAAGAGCAAATTTAAAATTTAAGAAGGAAAAGGAGACTCCAGTAAGCCCTAGGCTTACGGAACCCTCCAGCTGCTTGGAGGCTGAGATTACTGGAGTTGGTGGGTGGTCCCAGTGGTATTTATACCGCTCCATCCCCCAAAAAGGTTGGGCTCAGCCTCCAAGCTGCTGGAAGGGTTGCGCAACCCCAGAAGTAAGGGACTGGACTGGAGTGACGATAAGGAAGAGGGTATTTTAAAGGCAACCAACCTTTTTGTTAAAATGGTAAATAAAGGCAAAAGGAACATGAGACCACTATGGTTTTCAAAGGAAGTAGCTGAAAAAGTGAAGAAAAAGAGGGAGGCCTTCATGAAATACAAGAGATCACAGAGAGAGGAAGACAGGCATCTGTATTTGGAAAAACTTAGAGAAGCTAGCAAAGTAGTCAAGAAGGCAAAGATTCAAAAGGAGGAGGAAATAGGCAATGCAATAAAATGGGGGGATAAGACATTTTTCAGATATATTAGTGAGAAGAGGAAGGGCAAAAGTGGTATTGTTAGACTCAAGGGTGCAGGGGGGGAATATGTAGAAGCTGATAAGGATAAAGCGGAATTGCTTAACAAATATTTTTGTTCTGTGTTCACAGATGAAGAACCAGGAGCAGGACCTCAGAAAACACCCACAAAATAAGAACAGAAGCGAGGGACATCTTGAACAAGTTTCAGAAGACTGTGTTCGTGAGACACTAGCTCAACTTAAAGTAGACAAAGCGATGGGACCGGATGGGATACACCCTAGAATACTGAGGGAACTTGGGGACGTTCTAGCAACTCCACTGACTGACCTTTTCAATGCCTCGTTGGAGTCGGGAGTGGTGCCAAAGGACTGGAGAGAGGCTCATGTGGTGCCTTTACACAAAAGCGGAAGTAAGGATGTGGTTGAAAACTACAGGCCGGTTAGTTTAACTTCGGTGGTGAGTAAATTATTGGAAACGTTGCTGAAAGAGAAAATAGTGAGGTTTCTGGAGTCCGGTGGATTACAGGATCCGAAGCAGCATGGATTCACCAGAGGCAGGTCTTGTCAGACAAATCTGATTGATTTCTTTGACTGGGTGACCAGGGAGTTGGACAGAGGGAGAGCTCTAGATGTGGTATATTTAGATTTCAGTAAAGCCTTTGACACTGTTCCTCACAGGCGACTTATAAACAAACTGAGCACCCTATGGATGGACCCTAAAGTTACTGCTTGGGTTAGAAATTGGTTGGGTGGGAGGCGACAAAGAGTACAAGTAAATGGAGCTCACTCTGAGGAGAAGGATGTTACCAGTGGTGTGCCCCAGGGATCTGTCCTTGGTCCGATTCTTTTTAACATCTTTGTTAGTGATATAGCGGAAGGGCTGTCGGGTAAGGTTTGCCTCTTTGCGGATGATACCAAAATCTGCAATAGAGTAGACACCCAGGAAGGTGTAGATAACATGAGGAGGGATCTAGCTAAGCTTGAAGAATGGTCTAGAATTTGGCAGCTGGGATTTAATGTTAAAAAATGTAAGGTCATGCATTTGGGCTGCAGCAATCCAAGGGAGCAATACAGTATAGGAGGTGAAGTACTTTTGTCCACTAAAGAAGAGCGGGACCTAGGCGTGGTTGTGTCTGATGATCTTAAAGTAGCTAAACAGGTAGAAAAGGCGACGGCAAAAGCTAGAAGGATGCTTGGGTGCATACGGAGAGAAATGGCTAGCAGAAAAAAGGAGGTGATAATGCCTCTGTATAAGTCTTTGGTGCGACCTCATTTGGAGTATGGTGTGCAATTCTGGAGACCGCACCTTCAAAAGGATGTGAACAGGATGGAGTCGGTGCAGAGGGTTGCTACTAAAATGATTAATGGGCTTCATTATAAAGCATATGAGGACAGACTTAAGGATCTTAATATGTACACCTTAGAGGAAAGGCGGGATAGAGGTGATATGATTGAGATGTTTAAATACCTCCGTGGCATAAATGTTCAGGGAGAGAGCCTCTTTCAATTGAAAGCAAGTTCTGCTACGAGGGGACATGGGATGAGGGTGAAGGGAGAAAGATTCAGGAGTGATATGCGGAAATATTTCTTTACGGAAAGAGTAGTGGATCCGTGGAATAGTCTCCCAGTGGAGGTGGTAGAGATGAGGACAGTAACTGAATTCAAAAAAGCATGGGACCAACACAGAGGATCTCTAAAGGTAAAAAGTGGACTGTTGTAGTTGTTATGGAAGGACAGACTAGATGGGCCTTGTGGTCTTTTTCTGTCATCATGTTTCTAATACTGAAGCTGGTGGATGGTGCCAGCTGCCTAGGTAGGTGGTGTCATCTATTTGGACATGTTCAGTCTCCAAGCTGTGGTGAGGGCTGAAAATCCGCTAGTCAGAACTGGACTGGAGGTATGTTAAGGAAGAGAAATCTCACTGCGGTTATCGCAAATGGATACGTCAAGTTTCCTTTCATACAGGTAGACAACTGGTCCATCTTTTAAATCCTGGGACAAAGACATATTTCTAAACAATGAAAGAGTTGTACAACTTTCAGGGGAACATGATCACCTTCCTGTTTGAAAATCATAAGTTGTATTTCATACTAGACCACTTTACAATACTTAGGCAAAATTGTGGGTGGTGTCAGAAGGTGGCACTAGGGACACAAAATGTTAGAGAGGCAAAAGAGAAAGCAAGAGAGACCAGAGCAGTCACTTAATTGAAATATTCATAATCCAATTGTAAAAATGACTACCACATTTTCAAAGTAGGTAATTCAAACAGCCTGAAATGATTCTGTCCTCTTATGCAAGCCGCAAGCCAGTTGTACATTCCTGCAGTTCATAAATTGAAATGTGCAATGTATGCTGCAAAACAGATTGCCTCTGATTATAAGAAAGGGAATTTTAAAGCAAAAGAGTGAACAATACTAGCTACGAGTTTTCTCTTACTTTCGCAAAATACACTTTAGAAAAAAAAAGAAGCTAGTGTAAAAAAGTAGCAGCAACTTACTGATCTTTAAGATCTGTAAACTGTTTTTCAAGATTAGACATTTCATCTAAGCACTCCATGCGTCGTCTTTCACAGTCCTCATCATCCATTTCTATAGAAGAAGAAATAGTTAAAGTTAATAGGAACCTCAAAGCAACAAAAGCACCTGCTATTCTCAAAACATTGTAAGCATGACACAAGTGTATATATATTTATACAGAAAGAGAAAGGTGGATGGAAGTAATTTAAATTCCGAGATATGTGAACTATTTGTTCATAGTATGGCCATGTTTGTTCATAGTATGGCCATGTTATTTCTGTAATTTTCTACTAGTTCATTTGTTTAAGTCACCTGCATTTTGATAAAAATGTACACTTGTTTTTAGTTATTGGTCACAAAGAATTAAAAATTGTAACTATTTAATATAGTTGTATTCATGGAATGACACCTCCCAACTTAGTAATTTATAGTAACAACAGAACTCCAGCACAGTTCAAGATGACCTACAATTTAAAAAACATGAAACCATAAAACAAAGCCATCAACACAAAAAGAATCGCTGACCAAGAGAGAGATATATTTCATCACAGTGTGAGAGTTCCCAACATCACTTTCCTGATCCTCCATTTTCTTCAACCAGTTTCAGTGATATTTACTTGTGACTATTTTAAATGATACTAACACTCTTTTAGCTCAGTTAAGGGCATGTTTACTAGAATGCGCTAAGTTAGCATGTGGTAAGCCAACAAAATTAGGACAGGAAGTGGCATAGACTCACACTATTTGGAGTGTGCTTCGCATGTTCCCCTGCAGTTACTGCAAGGAGACACACCTCACCACGCTAACCAGTCAGCATATCTAACACAGATGCACTTGCCACCAGACATCGAGATGGCAGTAAGTGCATGTTTGCTAATAGCAGCAATCACAGTTAGCGTGCACCAATAACAACTACACTAACTATGACTGATGTGCCATCAATGCCAACCCTCCACTCTTAACCATTCAAGCCACTACCCCTTCCTGTGCTAACATTTAGAATGAGACTTTTACTGCAATGCCTTGTGCAGTCAATGCAGCACACTTAGCATGCTGTAAATCCCACACTAACCATTAGCATGGTTCGGTAAACACAACCCTTAACTACAGGAATTTTTAGAATACTACAGGCCCAATACTGAAAGCGAATGATGTGGTTAGCAGACCCACTACCAGCATTAATGGTGGTGACCAGGATATGTTAGTGCCGCTGAATATATGCGGGTACCAGCAGTGAACAACCCCAATGCTAGCTGGCTAGCATCGGGGCATTCTGTAGGTAAAGTGGAGGCGGCACTTGGCGATTACCGGGCAACGGCAATATTGAGCTGCTGCCCAGGTATCGCTAAGCGACAAAAGTTAGGTACCTCAAAGACTGGCCTTATATTCACTGCCAAAGCTAACCGGGCAGAAACTCTATATCGCCACTGCTCAGTTAGCTTCTCTGCTATCTGTTCAACCCGGATATTTAACACTGCTGGCCAGATATGGCTGTGGCATTGAATATCCGTGTCTAAAGTTCAGTGGCGATGGCCTTACATTTTTGTTCAGATTAGCAATGAGCTGTTATTCTCTCTACTTTATGCAATTTGCACTCTTCATTTTATTGCATACTGTTTTGCTTAAATTGTTTGTAAAGACACTTTAGGGGTAATTTTGCGAAGCATTTCTGTGGGGAGGAAGTGATACCATGGGTAAAATATCTCATGCGTAAGTGATGGATGCTGAAGTCGTGTGCTCTGCGAGAGATGAGGAAAACTACATCATAAAAGCATGAAAACTAAAGTGGCTTTTACCTCTCTATGGACCTGGGAAAGAGTTAAGAGAATTCCTGATGTCAGTTCACAAAAAGCTATTTGATTCTCATATGCACAATGGGAAAAGGCAATCACCCGAGAAGGTCGCAGAAACATGGTATCCAGCTGCAGCAACACATCTCTGGGAGATTCCAAAATAAAGGATCATAGCTAATTCCTTTTTTCTATACTGCAAAGGGGGGAATTTTTGGTGGTGTTGCGAAAAAGCTCTGTCAGTTAGAATCCATTGTTTTTTGTTCCAGGTACCCATTCACTGCTAGCTCTTTGAGGCCACTGACTTCATCAGGTGTTAGTGACTCTTAATTAGCTTGCAAAGGAGCTAGGCAGTCGAGTGTTATATAAAGGTCTATAGGGCCTTGCAAGCACTGACATTCCTAACAGGAACTCGGTTGGAAGCTGTGCGGCTTTTAACTATAATCTCTGTGCCTGAAAGTTCTTGAAGGGGTTTTGGTTTTCATTTGTAAAAGCCAATTCCTTTTTTCTATACTGAAAAAGGAGAAATTTTTGTGGTACTGGGCAAAGCTCTGTCAGTTAGAGTTCATTGTTTTTTGTTCCAGCTATCCATTCACTGCTAGTTCGTTGAAGCCTCTGACCTCAGCAGGTGTTAGGTCCCTCCCTACGTATCCCATCCCATGTCAGCATTCTTGCTTTATAGGGAAAATCCCCAATTCTCTACACACAGGGACTTAGAACAGCCCTGTCAGGACACACTTTAAAGAAGTTGACTATTTTGTCTCTTAAAAGACAGTTGAGGAAGAGGCAGGGACTTTGGTAGGTTTCTCTTACTTCAACAGGTATCAAAGCTCCTCCAAATGAACAATGACTGGAAAAAATTGTATTGCCAAAGCTGTTACCCCCATTACAGCTTCTGCCTCTGTCCAGCCAAAGATCCTATGCCAAATGAAGGTCTGGTTCCATATGCAGGATTCCTGCATGCTGAAGCTCTCAGAAAACAAGTGAAGGAGCACAGAGAAGAGGTGGTGCAGCTGAGGAGCATTCAAGACAGTGAGAAGTACATTGAGATGCTTCTTGAAACATTCAAGCTCTTCAACAGATGTGAAAATGGGAGCCTACAAAACGAAGGAAGTTGGACATGAGTCACTAGGGCCTGCAGAATCACCAATCCAACTCCTCCAGCCCTGGAATTGCAGAACTATTATGCAGCCATAGAAGTGGAGGAAGTGAAAGCATCCCAGGAAAGGGAAGAACCAGAACTCGAGCATCCCAAAGTTGCAGAATGAGTCACCATAAGGAAGCGAAGGGTAATGGTGGTTGGTGACTCTCTTCTGAGGAGTACCAAGGTGTCCATCTGCAGATAAGACTTGATATTGTCGCACCGCCGCCCTAGTGGCCAGAGGTTGTTAAGGCAGGTCGGGTGAACATGAGTTATATTTTTAAGTTTGAGTTGGTCCTTGAGTGCGGGGTCTGGGAATTCTGTTCCCAGTGGCCCTCCGTGTACCAAAGCTTCAAATGAATACAAAGTCTGAGAGTAGGGAAAGAAAGGCTTTTTATTTCCCTTAATGCACAAAGATTCAAATATTGGAATCTACATCAACACAAAGCAACCTTACTTCAGGTAGAAAGAAACATAAACAGTTATTGCTTTATCCTCTGTTATCTTCACAGGAATTTATACATATGAAACCCACAGACTCTGTTTGCTGAGCATAGCTCTAGACACTAGGCAGGGATTCTAGGCTTCCTGCCTGACAGTAGCTACAATCCATTGCCATTTCGGAAGGGTCCTCGGTAAATTCCACCTGCATGGGCTGAGGATCTGAAAGCTGGGACTCTGTATCAATATAGTCCGGTGGAATATGATGAGGCTTTTCATATAAAGTTTGTACCAGCCTCCAATGCTCTGGGCTTAAGTTTAGGCCTCGGTCATGTACATGCTTACTATGAGAACCACCTCTTTTGTCCCTGTGCCTTTCATTAAACAGTCTTTCATTTGGTAACAGCTTGTGTCTTGCTTTACAAACAGCTTGATGAGGAGAACACTCCCTTGTTTCCTGTGCTCCCTGTGTCACCAGGTTATAACGGTTAGTAGAAGAAAAATATGGATTACCTTTTCCTCTGGGCCTATCCCAGTGAGCTGAGGCTTGAGGCCTAGTCCTGCTGCAATTCAGCCTTACTCGGTTAGCAGGCTTCCCACTGTCCAGCTGGCCTTTGGGTGGAGTTATCTCCCTTTCACCCTCATACCTCTTTCTCCTTGAACAAAGAGTGTTACCTCCTATGGAGATGGCTTCATCTTCCTTCTGGTAACTTCCACAGGGTCCTGAGTCCGCTGGCACCGTTCCATCAGCTAAGATTCTGCCTTCTGTTTCTCTCCGGGTACCTTTCCTCCCGGTGTCTCTTTGCCAAGAACTCCTTCTGTCTTGTTGCCAAGAACTCCTTCTCCTCCCCTTTCCAACTTCCCAGCCTTTCTTAAAAGGAACGCCCCCTTTCCTGGATTGGCTGTTGGCCGGCATCACATCACAAGCTCTGGGGTGCGGCTCTCTAGGCCCTGAAAGGTCTCTCTTGCTCCCCCTATCTGGCTCCTCGTAATGTCGCATCTGGTGTTGGAATCTTTTTTCTGAATTTAAAACCTTTTTTTCTGTTTGCATAGGGTCTGCGGCACCACATATCCCCCCTCTTAAAATATGACGGGCTGGTGAAGCCTCTTTCACACAGCACGGAATACGTGACATGGCATCAGCGTTGAAATGTAGTTTGCTGGTACCACATGTCTTCCGCCTGTTATCCGCTACTATCTCTTCTGGGTGATATATGTTGGCAACGGACGCTAGTAAAACAGATCGGTCGTGCCAAGACCGCAGAGCATTAATATGGTAAATTTGTGTGTGTCCTTTGGTATCCTGGACCTCGTAAGAGGTGGGTCCCTTAGGCTTAACTATCACATGAGGTCCCCTCCATCGAGCCTCGAATTTAGGGGTAGCACCTGATACCAGGACCATCACTTTTTCTCCCGCTTTTAATTGTCTGGGCTTTGTCCGCCGATCATAATACCTCTTCTGTTTTAGTTGACTCTCCTCCAAATTTCCACTCGCAACCTGGGAGGTTCTTTCTAGGCGCGTTCTTAGGTTCTTTAGGAATAGAGGCACCCCTATTTCCGTCTCAACGGGTTCAACCCATTGCTCCTTTAAGACGTCTAATAGGCCTCTGGGGGGTCTTCCATACAGAAGCTCGTAAGGGGAAGTGCCCAAGGACTTCTGTCTTCTTTCCCTGCAGGTGTACAAGACAAAGGGCAGCATAATGTCCCACTCGGACATTTGTCCACCCAATGCACGCCGGAGCATCTGTTTTATGCTTTGATTCAAGCGCTCCACCAGGCCATTACACTGGGGATGGTAGGCGGCGGTTTTCTTGTGGTGGATGCCAAAGGCATCCCAAACCTGAGCAAGGTATTTTGACAGGAAATTGCTGCCTCTATCTGTAAGGACCTCCTGCGGAAATCCGATCTCGCAGAATAGTTTAACGAGTTCCCCGGCAATTGCTTTAGCCGAAATATTTCTCAGAGGAACCGCCCATGGGAAACGGGTGGCCTGGTCAATGATTACCAGCATATATTGGTATCCTCTAGGTGTTTTGATGAGGGGACCCACTATGTCCATGACTAATCGTCTCACTGGATCCGAAATCACGGGCATTGGTACTAAGGGTACTGCAGGGGGTTTGTGCGGAGCCACTCTTTGACACGACGCACAGGATTCGCAAAAACGAGTTACTTCCCGGAATACTCCTGGCCAGTAAAAGCGGGCCAAAATCTGGTCGAGGGTTCCCTGCGTTCCCTTATGGCTCCCTACAGGATGGTCGTGGGCCAACGGTAGGACCAGCGATTTAAATGTGTTTGGTACTACCAATTGTTTTCGCAGAGACCCAGTTCGCGGGTCCATACTCTCTCGGTAGAGTATCTCCTCCTCCATAATAAACCTGGGGAAGGAACTTCTTTCTTCTTGTGCTTGCTCAAAGGCGTGGGCTAATACCGGGTCTGTAGCTTGCTCCCTTTTGAAGGAGGGAAACTTCTCCATCAAATCCGCTGGTACCCAGGGCATCCCCTCTCCAGCTTCCAATTCCGCACGTCCTCGCAAGTGGCATCTCCGCTCCCTCCTTCGCTCTGCTTTAGTTTTCCGTCCTCTCCCCGAGGGCTCCTCAATTAGGTCTTCATGCGCGGGAAGGACCCCAAAAGTAGTGTCCGTAGAACATAAAGGCTCTTCCCCCCCTTGGGTCTGGGATCGTGTAGAAACTAGAGCCTCTCTTGGATCAGCGCCTGTCTTTGAGCTACTTGGCTGTGCCTCAGGGTTACCCATAGGCTCATGCCCACTACAGGTGGAATTTGGGACCTTCTGAGGAGATAAACCCTCTCTCAGACTTTTTCGAAATTGTGGCCAGTCGCGGCCCAATACCAACTCTTGTGGAAGTTTAGGGACCACGGCCACCAACATTTCCTTTTTTATTCCCAATCCTTTAACCCAAAGTTTATACACGGGGTAGCTTGTAGCTGCTCCGTGAATGCACTTTATTTTAACTTGCCCTTCTGGATGTTCAGGGACTGACCACCCCTGGCTTCTGATCACAAACCATAGCCTTTTGGAGATCATGGTTTGGTCAGCGCCTGAATCCAGAAGTGCCTTTGCGTTAACTCCATGTATTTTTACCTTCAATACGAAGCCCTCTCTCATTGTCTTTGGGACTTCTCCCACTAGCACAATGCGCGAATAGCATTCGTTTTTCACATGTCCTCTCTTACCACAGGAAAAGCATCTTTTAACCGTTTCTATATCCTTAGGGTTATTACCTTTCCTACTGCTATATGCTGGTTGGGAAGGACTGCTTACCCTTTGAGCTTCCATCCCTATAGTCAGCTTGGGAATCCCTATCTTTGGCTGGGTAACTCTCTCTGCTTCCAGATACCTTTCAGTAAGGGTTATTGCCTCAGTAGTGGTACAGCAATTTTGTAGGATTAAAAAGTTCTGTACCCTACTCGGCACTGCGGCTAAGAATTGCTCCAATATTATGGCGTCCATTAGAGTTTCTATATTTTTTTTCTCCGGCTGTAGCCATTTATACGCCAGGCTCCTTATTCTATGACCAAGGGCTTTTGGTGTTTCCTCAGGGCTAAGGATAGTGGCCCTAAACATTTTTTTATAAGCCAATGGGGTGAGGCCTAGGCGATCTCTGATTGCCAGCACTACCTCTTCATAATTATCAGCCAATGATGGAGGCATTGACCGGTAGGCGGCCAGCGCCTCCCCTGTCAGGGACGCGGCCAGTCTGACAGCCCATTGTTCGGTTGGCCAACGAGCTGAACTCGCTATCCTACTAAAGGAGTCCAAGAAATCGTCCAGGTTATCAGTAGGACTTAATTTACCCACTGTTAGATCATTACATGACCATTGTCCTGCTTCCGGATTGTGCAGTCCAGTGGCTCGTAACTTCTCGGCCTTAACCTTCGCCATCTCTTCCCGCTGCTGGGTTAGCCAGTTGTCCATTGTCTGTAAGACGGGTAATTGCTGGTCTTGCATGGCTTTCAACGCTTGTGCTTGATTTTGCAGCGCCAGTTCCGCTTGTTTATCAAATTGATGAGCCATCCATGCACACAACTCTTTAGGCTCCATGGCGAATCTGTAACAAGGAACACAAACAAAAAAAACACAACCAAGTGTGGCTCTTCTAACAATTTTTCTTTCCTTTTTTTTTTTTTTTTTTTTCTATACTTTCCCTGGCATCCAACACTTATTCAGGCATAATTACGTTTTACCTGATGGTAATGTTGAGTCAGCTCTGGAATGGTACTCGTTGCCGTCACAGTCCGCGGTTCTCCACACCGACAGTTGGGAGCAGGATTTTCCTTTTCAGGATTTTCTCCAATCCACTCCGGATTTAGATCACTCCACTCCGGGTTTTCTTTCAATCTGGTTTCTTTAGACAATCCGTTCCAGGTCTTATATTCCAACCTGGGTTTATTTTTATTTTTTTTCCGAAACCTGCAGCTTAGCACAGAACGTGAACACTCCAAACTTGATGTTGTTATCCACTTGGGCACAAATGACCTGGCTAGAAACAGTGCCTCTATAGTCCAAAAGGACTTCCAATCTCTGGGAGAGAAACTCAAGCCCATTGTTAACACTGTTGCATTCTCAGAGGTTCTACCTGTGCTTGGTAAGGGGGCAAAAAGGCTGCATCGCATTAACAGCTTTAATACATGGCTCCAGACCTGGTGCAAACAAGAAGGATTCAGATTTATTGGCAACTGTAGAAGTAATTAGATCTTACCTGCTAATTAGTGTTCCTGAAGGAACGACAGTCCAGTCCCTTTACTTCTGGGTTACGCAACCCTTCCAGCAGCTTGGAGGCTGAGCCCAACCTTTTTGGAGGTGGGGCGGTATAAATACCACTGAGACCACCCACCAACTCCAGTATTCGACTGAAAAAGCAGCCTAAACAAACTTCTATGAAATCAATAAACTAAAAACCTAACCCCTCTAGGGGATACAGAACAAAGAACCAAACCCTTTTTTTTTTTTTTTTTTTTGAAAATAGGAAGTAGGGATAAAGAAGGGGGAAAGGCAACGGAGAAGGTGGAATGCCTGATACTGTCAGAGGCGACTTTTTCCCTGGCCTCCTTCCCTCCATACCTAGTTTCGCGCTCAGTCCGCGGCTCCGCCCTTGTCTGATAGGTCTTCAAGTCCGACCGAGCCGGGTGGGATCAGGGACTGGACTGTCGTTCCTTCAGGAACACTAATTAGCAGGTAAGATCTAATTACTTCTTCCTTATCGTCACTCCAGTCCTGTCCCTTTACTTCTGGGATGTATCAGAGCAGTTCAACTCCGGGTGGGATCCGGCAAGCCGGACTGAAGAACCACCAGACCAAACCGAGCGTCCGCTGAACTCTGTACGTCCAGTCTGTAGTGTTTTGTGAAGGTATGCAGAGAGGACCAAGTCGCCACTCTACAAATATCCAAAGGGGGAACTAGACTGAACTCTGCCCACGAGGTGGCCTGAGCCCGGGTGGAGTGCGCCCAAAGCCCCACTGGAACCTGCTTCCCTTTTAGGATGTAGGCGGAGGCAATCGCTTCTCTGATCCACCTGGAGATGGAGGCCTTGGCCGCCGCCTCCCCTTTTGTGCGGGCCTCCGAACTGGACGAAGAGTCGGTCGGATTTCCGGAAGGGAGCTGTGCGGGAGAGGTATCGCTTCAAGATCCTCTGGACGTCTAGCAGTCGCAGCTTGCTATCCCTACCTCCAGGTCCCTCTGCCGGTCAGGCCGGGAGGGTAACTGTCTGGTTCAAATGAAAGGGGGAGATGACCTTGGGCAGGAAGGAAGGAACTGTACGTAGGACCACCTTGTCCCTGAGAAAGGCTAGGAAAGGAGGTTGGGAGGACAGCATGTGGGCCCTGGCCCAAGGCACTACCTCTATTGCCGCCGCCATTGTGCCCAGTACCTGACGATAATGCCATGCTGAGGGGTTTGGTCTGTTCAGAAACTGCGCGACTAGCAGTCTTAGGTCCCTTGATCGCGTTCGAGACAGGAACACTTTGCCCCTTCCGGTGTCGAATCTTGCTCCGAGATATTCGAGGTCCTGGGAGGGAGTCATCCTGCTCTTTGCTCAGTTGATGACCCACCCCAACTCCTCTAGAACCTGCATTACTCTGTCCGTCGCCGAGCGACTTTCTACTTCCGACTTTGCCCGGATCAGCCAATCGTCTAGGTAAGGGTGTACTAGTATTCCCTCCTTCCGGAGGAAGGCAGCCACAACTACCATCACCTTGGTGAATGTCCGTGGAGCCGTGTCTAGGCTGAAGGGAAGGGCCTGGAATTGAAAGTGGCCCCCCGGCACTGCGAATCTTAGGAACTGTTGATGGGACTTCCTGACTGGAATATGCAGGTAGGCTTCTGTCAAGTCGAGGGACGTCAGGAACCCTCCGCCCCTTACTGCTGCGATGACTGATCGTTGGGTCTCCATGCGGAAGTGTGGTACCCTGAGACAGCGGTTGACCTGTTTTAAATCCAGGATTGGCCGAAAGGACCCTTCCTTCTTTGGTACTACGAAGTAAATCGAGTATCGACCCGATCCGAACTGGTCTGGTGGTACTGGGATCACTGCCCCGAGTGCAATTAGACGTGCGAGGGTTGTCTCTATCGCCGACCTCTTTGCAGGGGATCCGCTGGGAGATTGAACAAATACTGGAGGTATTTGTCTTACGAATTCGAGAGCGTAGCCCTCTCTGATCACCTCCAGTACCCATTGATCCGAAGTGACCCGGGCCCAGGCGGGAAGAAACAGCCTTAAGTGACCTCCCACTGGCCGCTCTTCCCCCTGGACCCCCGTCGCTTCATTGGTGTTTTCTAGGGGCCGAGGAAAAGGAGGAGGCCCCAAAGCTGCGCCCTGCTCCCCGAAACCCCCGGAAACCTTGACCCCTGGAGGGGAAGCGTCCCCTGAAGGAGGGGTTGGATCTGGCTGGGCGAAACCTCCGAGTGTCCCTAGACTGGGTACGCGTCGGGGGCAGAGGACGACCTTGTTTCGGTCTGTCTTCCGGGAGCCTGCCTCCCTTGGACTCGCCAAGGTCCTTTACCAGCTTCTCTAAATCCTCCCCAAACAGAAGTTTCCCCTTAAAGGGGAGTCGACTCAGGCGTGCCTTTGAGGAGGCATCCGCTGCCCAATTTCGCAACCACAAATAACGTCTGGCCGCAACCACCGAGGCCATGTTCTTGGCCAGACTTCTGATGAGGTCATACTGACTATCCGCCAAGTATGCTGCTCCGGATTCCAACCTAGAGGCGTTGGGCCGAGCGTCGCCCGCGGGGACCTCCGCTGCCTGAAGTTGCTGAGACCACCTTAAGCAGGCCCGAGCTACCCAAGCTCCCGAGACGGAGGCCTGTAAAGCGAGAGTGCTTACATCAAATGCCTGTTTCAGGAGGGTGTCCAATTTCCTGTCCTGAGAATCTCTTAAGGCCGAGCTGCCCTCAACTGGGATAGTAGTCTTCTTAGTGACTGCCGAAACCGCTGCATCCACTCTGGGGGACTTCAGTAGCTCTTTGTCTGCCTCTGGAAGAGGATATAGGCGCAGCATGGACCGAACTCCCCTTAGGCTAGATTCCGGATGGTCCAATTCTTCCTGGATCATCTGGGGCACCACTCTGTGGACCGGAAAGACTTTCTGGGATCTCCTAATGGCCTGGATCAATGGGTCCTCCAACGCCTCCTCTTCAGAAGTAAAGGGACTGGACTGGAGTGACGATAAGGAACTGAGCATTTTTGTTCCATGTAAACCGCACTGATGCTGAATAGTGCGGTATATAAGAGAATGTAAATAAATAAATAAATAAACTGGGGTAACAGATGGAACAACAAGAGATTATACTGTGCTGATGGACTACATCTCTCTGTCGCAGGAAAAAGAATCCTAAGTGAAAAATTCAAGAAATATGTGGATACGCATTTAAACTAGAAAAAGGGGGTGACAGATGTAGAAGGTCAAGCTCTGGATGTCACCCTCTGCAAAAGCAGATTAAAATCAGAAACAGCCACACTGTTAAACCACACATCAAAAACAAGTGGGAAGATGTAGGCAGAACAAAATCAATGCTAAATACACATAAGCCAGGTAAATGCTGGAATGCAATGAGCACAAATGCTCGAAGCTTAGCCAACAAAGTTCCGGACCTAGAAGCCCTAATGGTGGAAACGGATTTGGACATTGTGGCCATTACAGAAACATGGCTAAACGAATCGCATAATTGGGATATAGTCATACCTGGCTATAATCTATTCAGAAGAGACAGAGAAAATGGAAGAGGAGGAGGAGTAGCCTTGTATGTAAAAAGCAATATTAAAGCTACTGAAATGCAGGGAGCATGGGGAAAAGAAGAAGCACTCTGGATTGTGTTGGAAAGAGGAGATGGCACTGTCATCCATACTGCTGTAGTCTACAAACCTCCAACACAAATTGAAGAGATAGATAACGAACTGATTATAGATATTGCCAAGATAACCACAAAAGGGGAAGCAATCATATTAGGAGACTTTAATCTACCTGATGTGGATTGGATTACTCCTTCTGCAAATCTGGAAAGAAGCAAAAAAATCGTGGATGCTCTCCAAGATGCATTACTTAGACAAATGGTGATGGAACCAACCAGGGAAAGTTCAACACTGGATTTAGTGCTCACCAACGGTGATAGCATGTCGAATGTCTGTGTGAGTGCCCCTGTGAGCAACAGCGATCATCACACGGTATGGTTTGAGATAAAAGCCAAGGTACAAGCCAATCATAGCAAGCTCAAAGTCCTAAACTTCAAAAACACTGACTTCAATAAAATGGCCGAGTATCTAAAGGAGGAGTTGACAGGGTGGAAGGAGATTAAGGACGTGGAATTGCTATGGGCTAAACTAAAGGAGGCAATAAAAGGGGCAACAAATAAATATGTAACAAAAGTAAACAAAAACAAGAGGAGAAGAAAACCCATTTGGTTTTCCAAAGAAGTGGCTGCTCAAATAAAGCAACACAGCTTTCGCAAGATTCAAAAGCTCGCAAACAGAGGAACACAGAAATGAATACAGGATCAAACTCAAAGAGAGAAATAAAGATAGCAAACTCAAAGGCAGAGGAAAAGATGGCTAATGATGTTAAGTGTGGCGACAAAACCTTCTTCAGGTATACTCAGGAAAGGAAGAAGATCAGAGGTGGAATTGCAGGACTCAGAAGTGCTGCGAACGGACTGGTGGAAAGTGACATTGAAAAAGCAAAATTGCTAAACGAATACTTCTGCTCTGTTTTTACTAAAGTCCTGGAGAAGGACCACCTGTGACTCCCAAATATTATAAAAATGGGAATGAAGTAGATACCACACCATTCACAGAAGATGATGTGTTAGAACAACTTGCAAAACTGAAAGTGGACAAGGCCATGGGACCAGATAGGATACATCCCAGGATTCTGAAAGAGCTCTGAGAGGTTCTTGCAGGGCCGTTAAAGGATGTTTTCAACAGATCCTTGGAAACAGGAGAGGTTCCTCAGGACTGGAGAACTGCTGATGTCGTACCTCTACACAAAAGTGGTGACAGGGAAGAAGTGTCAAACTACAGGCCTGTGAGCCTTACCTCGGTAGTGGGAAACGTAATGGAGGTGCTCCTTAAAGAGCGAATAGTGAACTTTCTCAAAACCAACAGGTTGCAAGACCCAAGGCAACATGGGTCTTTTACCGAAGGACGATCTTGCCAAACAAATCTGATTGAGTTCTTTGACTGGGTGACCAGGGAGCTAGATCAGGGACATGCGATGGATGTCATCTACCTGGATTTCAGCAAAGCCTTTGATACTGTTCCTCATAGGAGGCTTATCAATAAACTCAGTAGCTTGGGGATGGATCCTAAGATGGTAAATTGGATCAGAAATTGGTTGACTGACAGACGACAGAGGGTGATGGTAAAGGAAGCTCACTCGGATGAAGGGAAGGTGATTAGCGGGGTGCCCCAGGGGTCGCTCCTGGGCCCGGCATTGTTTAATGTATTTATGAGTGATATTGCTGAAGGACTGAATGGAAAAGTATGTCTTTTTGCAGATGACATGAAAATTTGCAACAGAGTTGACTCCCCCGAGGGAGTGGTTAACATGAGGAAAGATCTACAAAAGCTGGAATTATGGTCTAATTCTTGGCAATTAAGATTTAATGCAAAGAAGTGCAGAGTCATACACTTGGGTAGCAGAAATCCAAGGGAAATGTACGTGATAGGGGGCGAGAGGCTAGTATGCACGGATCAAGAGAAAGACATTGATGTGATTATTTCTGAAGATCTCAAGGTGGCAAAACAGTGCGACAAGGCGGTGGCAAAAACCAGGAGGATGTTGGGCTGCATACAAAGAGGAATCACCAGCAGAAAGGAAGAGGTACTTATGCCACTGTACAAGTTACTGGTGAGGCCTCACTTGGAATACTGTGTTCAGTTTTGGAGACCGTATCTTGCAAAGGATGTAAAAAGACTGGAAACTGTTCAGAGGAAGGCGACCAAAATGGTTTGGAGCCTGCGTCAGAAGCCTTATGAGAAGAGACTTGAAGACCTAAACATGTACACTTTGGAGGAGAGGAGGGACAGGGGAGATATGATTCAGACGTTTAAATACTTGAAGGGAAATAATGAACAAACAAACCTCTTCCAATGACAGGGAAGCTGTACAACTAGAGGGCACAACATGAAGCTGCGAGGTGGTAAATTGAAAGGCAATGTCAGGAAATACTTTTTCACAGAAAGGGTGGTGGATGCTTGGAATGCCCTCCCGATGGAAGTGGTGGGGGCAACCACGGTGACGGAATTCAAAATGGCATGGGACAGACACAGTGGATTCCTTTACAGCAACAGGATAAAATCAAAATAAACTGAACCATCTAATTTCTCAACAAATAGGGGTGTCCTACATGGAGTGGTGGGTTCACCCCTAAACAGGGATGTGGGGAGGGGTGGCGGAGCGGCGGGTACACCTACTCTTGCCGTCGTGCTGGGCAGACTGGATGGATCGTGCTGGTCTTTATCTGCCGTCATTTACTATGTTACTATGACATTCTAACAGCAACACTGACTGACCTTTTCAATGCCTCTTTGAAGTTGAGAGTGGTGCCAGAGAATTGGAGAGAGAAACATGTGGCCCCTTTACACAAAAGCGGAAGCAAGGATGTGGTTGGAAACTACAGGCCGGTTAGTCTAACCTCTGTGGTGAGTAAATTATTGGAAGCGCTGCTGAAAGAGAAAATAGTAAGGTTTCTGGAGTCCAATGGATTACAGGATCAGAGGCAGCATGGATTCACCAGAGGCAGGTCTTGTCAGACAAATCCAATTGATTTCTTTGACTGGGTGACCAGGGAGTTGGAGAGAGGGAGAGCACTAGATGTGGTGTACTTAGATTTCAGTACAGTCTTTGACACTGTTCCACACAGGCAACTTATAAACAAACTGAACAGCCTAGGGATGAATCCTAAATTTACTGATTGGGTTAGAAATTGAGTGGGAGGCAACAAAGGGTACAGATAAATTGAGAAGAAGGAGATTACCAGTGGTGTGCCTCAGGAATCTGTCCTCAGTCTGTTTCTTTTTAACATCTTTGTTAGTGATATTGCGGAAGAGTTGTCAGGTAAGTTATGTCTCTTTGCAGATGATATCAAAATCTGCAATAGAGTCGACACCCAGGAAGGGGTAGATAACATGAGGAGGGATCTAACTAAGCTTGAAGAATGGTCTAGAATTTGGCAGCTGAGAATTAATGCTAAAAAATGCAGGATCATGCATTTGGGCTGCAAAAATCTGAGGGAGCAGTACAGTGTAGGGGTGAAGTACTTCTGTCTACAAAAGAAAAGCGAGACTTAAGCGTGATTGTGTCTGATGAACTTAAAGTAGCTAAACAGGTAGAAAAGGCAATGGCGAAAGCGAGAAGGATGCCTGGGTGCATAGGGAGAGGAATGGCCAGCAGAAAAAAAGGAAGTGATAGTGCCTCTGTAGAAGTCTTTGGTGCGACCTCATTTGGTGTATTGTGTGCAACTCTGGAGACCACACCTTCAAAAGGATATAAACAGGTTGGAGTCAGTGCAGAGGATGGCTGCTGTAATGGTTAGTAGTCTTAATTATAATACATGAGGACAGACTTAAGGATCTTAATATAAAGATATAGATATATAGATATAGATATATATAGATATATACACACACAAACATATATACATATACTTTAGAGGAAAGGCAGTATAGAGGAGATATGATAGAGACATTTAAATAGCTTTGTGACATAAATGCACAGAAGAGTCTCTTTCAATTGAAAGCAATCTCTGCTACAAGGGGACATAGGATGAGGGAGAAAGGGGATAGACTCGGGAGTAATATGCGGAAATAGTTCTTTATGGAATGAGTGGTAAATACGTGGAATAGTCTCCCAGTGGAGGTGGTAGAGATGAGGATAGTACCTGAATACAAAAAAAGCATGGGAGAAACACAGAGGATCTCTAAAGGAAAAAAGGGGACTATTGTAGTAGTTGATATGGAAGGGCAGACTAGATAGGCCATGTGGTCTTTTTCTGCCATCATGCTTATATAGCAAAGTATGATGCCTACTGAAATGTTGGTCTTATGCGAGTCCACAACTGTAACATCATGTGCAGTCGAGGCAGGTAAAAATCAGACAAAAAATACATAACACTGATCCCATCGGAACCTGATATCCCATTGTGATTGCCTCATTTTCAGATGGGCAAAATGGACTATATGAACTACAGCTTCCATATGCCCCAACATCTTCAGATATTCTCTGGCTGTCACCTTGGTTGCTGACTATGATCTAGACATCATTGCACATGTTTTTATTCTGTCCTTTGGTCGAAAAGTCTTGGCTTGCAGAGTGTCCAGCACCATACATATAAAAAAATGATGTGTGTTAGGAGCTGTGTAGACTTCTAAAAGTCGATAACAAATCCCAGAGACAGACGAAGAGTAATTTTATTTATTTATTTAGATTTATTAACTGTCTGTATGAAGAAATTCACCTAAGGTAGCATACTGTACAATAGGTATAATTTGACATAAAACAAGAAGTAATTAGATCTTACCTGCTAATTACACTGATCAACATTGAAATCATTGCTGACTTTAAAAGGCCCTAATCTGTAGTATCTGGGTGAGCTGAACACGAATATAACATTAAAAAAAATTTATTGGCTCTCGTTTTGAAGATATTGCATGTAGTTCATTTTTGACGTTTCACCGTGTAAATTTATCCAGTAGGACATCAACAACATCCCAAATAAGCCTTGAAGGATGTAATATTGCATCACATTGCATAATACCAGCATGCACACACCATCCAGAGTTGATTGCATCATTTTCTGATGCAATGCAATACTACTGCCAGACGGCTGCTGAAGCCATCTGACGTCAGCGGTGTACTATACGCAGTCGAAAAGGAAAGTAATCTGGTATTCTGTTCAGATATTGAAAGCCTCATGAATGCCTTAAAAATCACTCATGACCCACAAGACTGGAGACTATTTATAGACTCTTCAAAACTGAGTCTGAAGGCTGTGCTTTTGAATAATGGAAACCGTCTTCCAGTAGCGCATGCCGTCCACATGAAAGAGACATACGATAACTTAAAGCATCTACTGACTTCCATTAACTATAACAAGTACAGCTGGCACCTCTGTGGTGACTTGAAGGTAGTTGCCCTTTTAATGGGACTGCAGCAGGGATATATAAAATACATGTGTTTCTTATGTGAGTGGGATAGCCGAGCAAGGGATTGGCACTACTTGCGGAAGGAATGGAATCGCAGACAAAATGTAACAGTTGGCGAGAAGAATATCCAGCACCCAGCTCTAGTTGAGGCTCACAAAATCCTGCTACCACCCCCTCACATCAAACTAGGTTTTATGAAAAACTTCGTGAAAGCCATGGACCGCACTTCGCCAGCTTTCCGATACCTGCATGAAAAATTCCCTCGACTCAGCGAAGCAAAGATTAAAGAGGGAGTTTTTGTGGGTCCTCAGATTCGAGAGCTCTTCAAAGATGACCGGTTCAACAACTTGCTGCAGGGTGATGCGAAACAAGCATGGAATGCTTTTTGCCTAGTGTCAACAAACTTTCTCGGGAATGTTAGGGCAGAAAACTACAAGGAACTATTAGAAGACACGCTGATGCAGTATCAGAAACTTGGCTGAAATATGTCTCTAAAGATCCATTTCCTTGATTCCCATCTCGATTTCTTTCCTGACAACTGTGGTACGGTTAGTGATGAACAGGGCGAACGTTTTCACCAGGATATCGCAACGATGGAGCAAAGATACCAGGGAAAATGGTCCACTACAATGCTGGCTGACTACTGCTGGACACTCCTCAGTGAAGCTCCCGAACAGCTGTACAAGAGACAGGCGAAAAAATCTAAGAAGTAGTCTATGACTTGGTTTTTTACTGGTATTAACCGAAGGCCTATTATATTTTCTACTGACATGCATTTCGTGATGTAAACATTAATTCTTGTAGATTACAAAAAAACTAGAGCCAACTTTGCAATTTCACTGACATATTCGTGTTCAGCATATAAAAATTGATAAGAAATGACTATTTTTATTTCAGTAACATGACTTTTGTAAAAATTTGTTGACCAGTGTTAGTGTTCCTGGAGAATCTACAGTCCAGTCCCTGTATTCTGGGTTGTGCCTCTCTACCTGCAGCTTGGAGACTGAGCCCGTCAATCTTCTGACACCAGGACATATATAACACTGGCACCACCCACCAGCTTCAGTATCCTGTTGACAAAGCAAACTAAACGGAGAGACAACTAAACCACTAACACCAAACTATAAACTCTAACACCGCCCCTCCCGCTCCCTGGATGGAGGAGACCCCCCCCCCCCTCCAAGGAAGAGGAGGAGGAGGCATACCTGACCAAGCCCTTAGAACTCATCTAAGGGCAACACAGCTCTCGAAACAGCAGGGCTCCGCTACGGTCCAATCCGCCCTGCCACCAGAAACCACAAGTAATGCTGGCATCCACCAACTCCTGAGCCCGCTACCCATCCTGAATTGCTTCGATCCGGCACCACATATCCTGGGTGGGACCAGGGGACTGGACTGTAGATTCTCCAGGAACACTAATTAGCAGGTAAGATCTAATTACTTCTTCTTGATCGCCTCTACAGTCCAATCCCTGTATTCTGGGATGTAACAGAGCAGTTCAAACATGGGAAGGGCCTGCCAAACCGGATCGAAGCACTGCTCTCCCAAAACCGGCATCCGCTGCCGCCTGCACATCTAACCGGTAGTGCTTAGCGAAACAGTGCAAAGACGACCAAGTCGCCGCTTTGCAAATATCTAAGGGGGGGGACTAAACTAAATTCCGCCCATGACGTTGCCTGAGCCCTCGTGGAATGCGCCCGCAATCCCACCGGAACCTGCCTTCCCTTCAAAATATAAGCCGAGGCAATAGCCTGTCTGATCCACCTTGAAATAGTAGCCTTGGCCGCAGCTTCTCCCCTGCGCGGCCCTCCAAACAACACAAATAAATGCTCCAACTTGCGGAAGGCTTTAGACCGTTTCAGATACCGCCTCAAGGTTCTACGTACATCCAGGAGACGCAGCCAAGCATCTCCCTCTCCCTGACCCCCAGGAACAAAGGACGGGAGAGACACCGACTGATTGACATGAAAGGGAGAGACCACTTTGGGTAAAAAGGAAGGAACCATCCTCAACATTACCTTCTCCTTGAAGAAAACGAGAAAGGGCGGCCGACAAGACAACACCTGCAACTCTGAAACCCGCCTACCGGAACAAATGGCCATCAAGAACACTGCCTTGAGAGTCAAATCCTTCAGGGAGGCCTGATCAAGAGGCTCAAAGGGCGCACCTACCAGGGCTTCTAACACCAAATTTAGATCCCAAGGTGGCACCACCACACTCCGATGCAACCGCATCCTTCTCACCACCATCAGAAAACGCACCACGTCGGGGTGTTGACCTAACGCTTTGCCCTTAACCTTGCCTCTGTAACAAGCGATAGCTGCCAGCTGCACCTGCAAGGAACTGGCTGCCAGACCCTTCTCAAGACCGGCCTGCAAAAAATCCAACACCTCTGCGACCGAAACTGCCAAGGGGCGCTTACTTCGCTCCTCACACCAGCTCTCAAAAATGCGCCAAACAAGTAGACCGCTGGCGGACCCTTAGCAAAGTAGATATCACTGCTCCCGAATATCCTCTCTTTCGCAGCCTTGCCCTCTCAATAGCCAGGCCATAAGCGAGAACCGATCCACCTGCGGCATCCTTACCGGTCCCTGCCTGAGGAGGTCTTCCCAAACCGGAAGCCGCCAGGGACGGTCCGCCAGTAACCGGACCAGATCTGCATACCAGGGCCGCCTCGGCCAGTCTGGAGCTATCAGGATCACTAACCCTTGATGCGCTTCTATCCTTTGAAGAACCCGGCCTATGAGTGCCCAAGGAGGGAACACATACAGCACCCCTTCCAAGGGCCACCTCTGGACCAGGGCATCGAGCCCTTCCAACATCCTCTCTTTTTTCCTGCTGAAGAATCTGCTTGTCATGGCCGACGCCCAACACGCCATCAAGTTCATCACCGGCGAAACCCACCGGTGCACTACCTGCTTGTAGACCTCTTGGCAGAGCTCCCACTCGCCGTGATCTACCCTGTGCCTGCTGAGATAGTCAGCTGTAACATTCTCCACTCCGGCGACGTGCTGTGTCAATATGGCCACCAGATGCTCCTCGGCCCATGACAAGAGGTTTTCCGCCTCCTCTTCCAAGAGACGGCTGCTCGTGCCGCCCTGCCGATTGATGTAGGCCATCATCGTTACGTTGTCCGAGAGAACCCTGACCACTTTCCCAAGAACCAAGGGTCACAACTCTCTGAGAGCCAGCGTCACCGCCCGTAATGCCAACCTGTTGATGGGCCATTGAGCCTCCCGGACATTCCAGACCCCCTGGGCGAAGTGACCCTCGCAGTGTGCTCCCCAGCCCGACAGGCTCACATCTGTCGTCACCTGTATCCACCCAGGGGTCTCGAGGGGCATCCCTTTTTCCAGATTCCCCGGCGAAAGCCACCACCGTAGGGATTCCCTGGGCGCCGCTGTACAAGGAAGAACCGTCGACAAGGACTGCCTCTGATGGGACCAGCGCCGCAGCAGAGCCCGCTGAAGCGGCCTCATATGAGTCCTGGCCCAGGGAACTAGGTCTAACGTCACCGCCATGGTTCCCAGTACCTGCAGATAATGCCACGCTGAGGGAGTCCTGCGTGCCACAAATTCTCGCACCAGACAACGAAGACTTTCGGCCCTCTGAGCTGGCAAAAACACCTAGCCCGAGACCGTGTTGAACCTTGCCCCTAAATACTCCAACTCTTGAGAGGGTACCAACTTTCTCTTTGACCCGTTGATCACCCACCCCAAACTTTGCAGGAATGCAACTACTCTGGCCGTTGTCCTTGCACTTTCCTCCTCGGACTTGGCTCTGATCAACCAATTGTCCAGATAAGGATGGACCAGAATGCCTTCTTTGCGCAAGGCCACAGCCACTACTACCATCACCTTGGTGAATGTACGGGGGACCGTAGCCAGGCCGAACGGCAACGCCTGAAACTGAAAGTGGCCTTCTGGCACTGTGAAACGCAGGAATTGCTGGTGAGCGGCTCTGATGGGGATATGCAAGTATGCCTCAGTGAGGTCGAGAGAGGTCAGAAATTCCCCTTGCCTCACCGCTACTATCACCGACTTTGAAGTCTCCATCCGAAAGTGCGGTACCCGGAGGCACCGATTGACGTGCTTGAGGTCCAGAATTGGACACCAGGAACCTTACTTCTTTGGAACCACAAAATAAATTGAGTACCGACCGCAGCCGAGTTGATCTCTTGGCAGTGGGACTACCGCCCACAAAGCCACCAGTCTTGAAAGAGTTCCTTCTACTGCTGCCCGTTTGGCTACCTTCCTGCACGGAGATTGAACGAACGAGGGGAGGACCGGTCTTGCAAACTCCAGGGCATAACCAAACTGGATGACTTCCAGCACCCACCGGTCGGATGTGACCCAGGCCCAAGCGGAAAGGAACTGCCTCAGACGCCCTCCTACCGGCAGCACCCCCACCCGAGCCCCCGTTGTCTCATTGTGGTTTCCTCTGGCCAGAGGAAGCGGAAGAGGCCCCAAAACCTCTTCCCACCCCTTAAAACCCCGGGAAACTCTGACCTCTAGCGGTGAACCGGCCTCTTTGAAAGGGGTACTGACGAGTAGGTCTGGCTCTCCTGACGTCCCTCTGCTGCGAACGCCCCGAAGACACAAAACGACCCTGCCTTGGTTTATCCTCTGGGAGCCTACCCCTCTTAGATTCCCCCAGGTCCTTTACCAATTTGTCCAAGTCCTCTCCAAAAAGCAGTTTCCCCTTAAATGGAAGCCTGCTAAGGCGGGTCTTGGAGGAAGCATCCGCAGACCAATTGCGGAGCCAAAAGATACCAACGAGCCGCCACCACGGAAGCCATATTCTTTGATAAGCTCCTAATGAGGTCATACTGGCTATCCGCCAGATATGCAGCACTGGACTCGATTCACGCCGCATCCCCTTGTGGCCCAACCTGCGACTCCCCAGCCCCTTACAGCTGCTGGGACCACCGCAAGCAAGCCCGGGCCACCTAGGCTCCGCAAACCAAAGCTTGAAGGGCCATGGCACTAATATCAAAGGCCTGCTTCAGCAAAGTGTCCATCTTCCTATCTTGGACATCCTTCAGCGCTGCACTGCCCTCCACAGGGATGGTGGTCTTCTTGGTTACCGCCGCCACCTCCGCATCCACCTAGGGAGCTTCAATACTTCCTTTTCTGCTTCTGGCAGGGGGTACAACTGTGCCAAGGAACACACTCCTCTTAGTCCGGCCTCCGGCTGATCCCATTCCTCCTGAATCATCTGCCGGACCACCTTGTGGACGGGAAAAACTTTTTGAAACCTTCAGACCACCTGTATCAACGGATCTTCCAAAGTTTCCTCGTCTCCTTGAGCCCCAGATGCCATGTTAAGGACCTTCAAGGACTCACCAATCAATGCGGGCAACTCCTCCCTGCGAAATACCCTCACAATTCTTGCCTGCTCCTCCGGAATTTCGCCTTCCTCGAACTCCTCCTCTTCCCCCAATTCTCTATCCGATTCCATTAGCTCCAAATCCGGGGAAAAGGGTTCTTCTTCCTCCATTCTAGCCTGCTTGGAAGGCACACCTGCCTCTGCCAGAGGCGTGTCCACCATCTGCCTCTTACGAGGACCTCCCAGACCTTCCTGCTGCCGCATACAGAACGCCTTATGCAACAAAAGCACGAACTCCAGGGAAAAGCCACCAAGGCCTCCCTCTACAGAGGAAGTGCTAGGCTGTGGTTGCGAGGGAACCTGCTGACCCAAAGGTGAGGGTGGCAGGGACCCCTCACCCCGGATCTCCTCCAAAGGTTCCCCTGTTTCCATTGCCCCGGAAACTGTTGGGAGCAAATCACCTGCTGACTGAAGCTCCTGCTCAACAGAGGCTGCCTCCAGCGCGCAGCCCCTGCATACCCCTGTCTCAGACACCGCACCCCTGCGAGCCCCACAGACCAGGCATTGAGGGCGAGCCGGCATAGTTCTGCCTTTTATCTCTGCCCTTTTCTCTTCGCTTTTTTTTTTTTTTTTTTTTTAAACAAAACTCTAAAAACCTATATATCAATATCTATAGATACACACAAATAAACAGTTCACTAAAATGTCTACCCCCCCCCCAAAGACCTTAAACCAAAAAGAACCACTTAATTGAGTCCTCAGAGACCTCCAAACGGTCCTCCCCCCTCTGTAACGGCTGAAAAATGCAAAGGATGCCATTTCACCTTCTCCCCCTGCCCAGCCGCTAGCAGAACAAAAAGGACGCGCAGGCCTCTGCAGGAAAACCGCTCCACCTTCAGCTGCACAGCACTCGCCGACTGCACGAGACCACCGCACCCCACTTGGCTAGACTGCTCCCGCTTCTGGCAGCCTGCCCTTACCTTCTGCTGACAGCGGCTCTCTTCAAAGCACCTCCTGCACCGGCGCGAAGAGAAAGAGTGCCGCGGTCTTCCCGCCCTCGTGCTCAGCCGCCTCGGGGGCTTCGGCAACGAGGCGGGAGACCAAAGAGGAGGCCCTTCACTGCAAAACACTCCAGCAAACTGGAGACCAAACGGTCTGCACCGCTTCTCTCCTTACTAATTTTAAGGGCCCGGCGCTGCAAGCCTCCTTATGGGGGGGGGAGGGGAGGAGGAACCCCAGATCACTAACTCCGCTTAAAAGAAAAGAATCAAAGAGGCTTAAATAAAAAGAAGGCCTAAAACAGCCAAAAGGTATTCTTAATGTCTCTCCAGCAAACTATACTAATAGGTTGCTGCTCTCTCCAGCTGCTTGGAGACTGAATACTGGAGCTGGTGGGTGGTGCCAGTGTTATATATGTCCTGGTGTCGTCAGAAGATTGACAGGCTCAGTCTCCAAGCTGCAGGTAGAGAGGCACAACCCAGAATACAAGGACTGGACTGTAGAGGCAATCAGGAACTTACATTTTAGAAACATAATAGTAAAAATGACCAATGTGGTGAACTTGGAGATAGGTAAATGCAATCATAGTACTAGCAATTAAATGAAACAGTATCAGTAATATACATAAACAGCATAACAGAACATTCATGTAACAAAAATATAATACGACATCAGAATACAAATTATGTAAAATAGCAGGCAGCATGGTAGAACGCTCATATACAATTGATATGATGTACAACATCAGCACAATACAAAGAGACAAATTATGCAACAGAAAGGACAAGTGAAATTAGGACATATAGACAAACAACATGGTTAAGACAAAGGACAAATAAAGGTGGGTGGCTAGATTGAGGGTAAAGTATGTACAGTTGAATAAGATAAATGGAATTATCTCAGTTACAGAGCGTGCAACGAGCTAGTCCAGATATGCTGTGTCTGACTGGATCGTCAGTCGATATAGCCATTAAAGGCTTGGGAAAATAGTCAGACTTTCACGTACTTCCTGAAGTAGAAGCAATCTTGAGTTAGGCATAGCTTCTCTGGGAGTGAGTTCCAGAGTGTGGGAGCTACTCCTGAGGAGGCTCATTGGCAAGTGTCACATCATATGATTTCTTCCGATAAGAACAGTTAAAGTATGTTCTTTGAGAAAACCTTAAAGGCCGCAAAGGTTTGTAGAGGACTAACTGATGAGCTAAAAGGAAAAGACCATATACTGGAAATAGCTGGAATGAAGCGTAAACCTGAGATACTTCTTGTAACATGGATGCACGCACACATCTTTAAGATCCAGAGTACACAGCCAATCTCCCTCGTAGAGAAGGGAAAGAATAGGAAAAGTAGTCCTTTTTATTTTTTCTTTAAGAAATCTGTTGAGGTCTCAGATGTAGGATGGGGTGCAAGCCTCCTGTTTTCTTTCGGATGTGAAAGTACCTGGAGTAGAAACCCTGACTCCTTTCCTGTGGTGAAACCTATTCTATTTTATTCTATGGCTTTGGACTGAAGCAGAAGAGACACTTTCTGCTGTACCAGAGTTACACGAGAGAAGGAAAGATGGGCCCAGGGTAAAAGCAGATCTGGGAAACAGCTAATAAATCTGAGGCAGTAGCAATTTCAAATTATGCTGAGGGCCTAGGAATACACTGTGATTGATTTACATATTTGCTGAATTTACTAGACCATCTCTCAAACACAAGTGGCCTTCAAGCAAAAACAAAATCAAAAGATAAATAAGAGGAAAACAAAACAAGAAAGAGTCCCTAAGAAACTCTGCAATTAACTGGAATGGGCCAACCTTCAGCACCCTTTTAAATTTAGGAAAGCACGATTCCTGCCAAACGAGGAGCAGTGGTGAGTGAAAACGGCAACCTTAGGATGAGAAGAAAATGCATAAAGGTTTCTGCCAGAATGGAAGAAAATACTGAACCCGAAGTCCCTCCCTATACACACAAAAAGGACAGGGTGAATATTTTGGAGGGACTGGAGATCTTGATTGCAATCAAAAAGGTGAATACTGTTTGGTCTGAGCAGGAGCAACTGGTTTAGGTTGAGCCCTCTGTATTGTGTTTTTTGCACAACAGGGCGCTGACGCATTGAGGCCATTTCTGGTAATAGAACCTCTTACAGTAATACATTCCGCATTTCAGTTTTAGTTGAAATACCATGTATCCAAAATAAAATCTATGCAGTTTACAAGCAATGTTAAGAGGGGAAGTAATGACAAACTCAAAAAAAAAATACGAGGAGGAAACAAGAGGCTACAATTTAAGTTTTATCGTAAATACAAAAGGAAGAAAGGATTAGGTAGATCTTAACAGAGCTGCAACAAGCTGGTGAGGCATCACACATGGCAATATTAAAGTTACAGCACCTTAGGAGTCAGTGAAAGCCAAGTTAAAATAGTGAGGTTTCCAGTCTTATCTCTAAAGATAAAGCATTCCAAAATGCAGTGGCCACTAGACTAAAACAAGTCTTCGGAGTACCATTTACTCAAATGTCCATATGCGAAGGAAAAAACAAAGTTATGCAGAGATGAACAAAGCATCTGCAGAGAAATATAGGAGGTTAGAAACCGAGCCAAAAAATAGGCAAACCAGAGTAAAATGCTTGGTGTGGGATAGTAAGGATCTTAAAAGGAATCCTGTTCAATAGCAAGAGCCAGAATTCTTCCGGAAGTAGAGGGGTTATATGATCATATTTTTTGAAACCTAACGGTAGTTTAATGGACGTATTCTGGATTACCTGTAACCTTCTTAGCTTAGCTTGCTTTAGGCTATGATATAAAGAATTACAATAATCAAGTTTGGGAATCGCTAATGAGAGAATGAGAATTTCAGCAACTTTGCATTCAACATTGAATGAATAGTGCCTAGTTTTAGCACAAAAAAAATCTTTGGATAATGTTGCTCATTTGCAAATCAAAGTTCAGGTGCCTATTGAAGATAAATCCAATAATTCTAACAATCTTTGAGCAAAAAAGTAATGGAAGCCTTTTCAGAGGAAAAGTTCATTGGAAAAAAAAGTGGGATTTTTGAAATATGAATTTTAGCGGGAAGGCTTATTGCAAAAAAGGTGGGAAAAGTGCAAGTAGAAATCCTGGAGGAAGAGAATTTAGATTTTTTAGCAGAAAGATTGGTCACACAATCTCAGATTCTGGAAGGTGAAAAAGATCATTTGTCTTCAGCACCAGTCCTTGTAGAACTAAACCTTCTGTGAAAGAGGGGTTGCCATGCTTTGTTTCAAAAATCCCGCCTTTTTGCAACGAATTTTCCCTAAAAATTCAAATTCAAATTTCCCACTATTTCTTCAACAAACTTTCCTGACAAAATTCAAATTTACTGTTCAAATCCACCAATCTGGTTTTGAGAACTCTTGTACATAAAAAACAGATATTCACTGTATAACCACTTCACCCTAAAGAAAGCCACAACTTGATGGCTGAAACATTGGTTCCACTTATTAAGATGCAGCATGACCTGGAAAACTGCAAAGATCAACTTTTAAATAAGAATTCAGCTCTCTTACCAATCAATATATCTGTATGAAAGGCTGATACTGAGAAAAGCAACAGGACATCTCAGCCTTGTAGGCACAGTCTTCCTTAGGACGGGTCTCGACTAGTCTACCAGGAAATCAAAGAAAGAAATTTCCCCTACATCTTAATTTCCTTTCTTTGATTTACTGCTAGACTAGTCTCTTTCCTTATCATACTGCTAGAATAGTTTGGATGAATGGAATGAACTCATGCAATCAGAGCCCAGTATGGGAGAACGATAAACTTTGGTCAGAACTGCTCTGCCAAACAGTCGATCTGCATTGGCTCCATCCTGCTGCCTGTAGCTCCTGAAGAAAGTATTGAGACAACTAGGTAGCCGCTTTACACTCCAAGACACTCCAAGACAGATTTCACACAAGAAAATAACTGTGCTAGTAAAGTGGGCTTGGATCCCCTCCAGTGCCTGCTTCCCAGAAAAGATTTAGGATAAGTGAACAATCTCTTTAATCCAATATGCACTTGAGGAACTGGCCTCCAACTGCCATGATGGGAAGCGGCAGACACTGCTCAAACAGCTGAGAGCAGAGAGACCAGCGCGACAGGAGATGCTTCTGCAGTGGATGCATGCACATCTTGGTACAAGGTGCCAAATCCAAGATCAACAACATCAATGATCTGTAAGTAGTCCTATGCCCTGGATGCTGAGTGATCACAGAGATACCAGACCAATCTGACATGAGAAATACCCTACCCCCCCCCCCCCCCAGATGCATGTTGAAGTGGGCCACTAGATACTTTTAAATTCTATAATGGGACTAGGCTGCTTTTGGGGTAGTTGACTGCTCAACCTATCCTTCCCAGACACTGAAGGACTTAGGTTATTGCCACTTTGGAACCATCTTCTGAGTTGGCCCGAATCATCCAATCATCCCAGTACAGGTGAATCTGGATCCCCCACTTGTGCAGAAAGGCAGCCACTACTGCAAGATGCCATGGTTAGATCGAAGGGCAGTGCTCAAAATTAGAAAAGATGCTCCGAGATTCAGAAGCTGAAAAATCTCTGATGTGGCTCCCTTACAGGAATATGGAAATATGCCTCAGAGAGGTCCAATAATGTTCCAATAATGTTAAGAACTTCTCTGGCCTGACCGAAGCTATGACCGATCACAGAGTTTCCATTCAGAAATGGGGAACACAGCAAGGCACTGATGGCCTTCAAATTCAGGATGGGACTGAAAGATAACTCCCTTTCTTGGGACTACAAAAGTAGATGGAGTAAACGCCCATACCTTTGCTCTTCGGAGGGCATGAGTACGATAGCCTGTAACTGTAGAAGATGCTGCAGCATGCCCTTGACCACCAAACATTTCTCTAAGGAGCCAAATGGGGGCTCCATGAAATCATCGCAAAGGGGCTCCACAAACTAAGGCAATACCTTTTTGCTATAACCCTGAAGACCCACTGATCCATGGTGATTTGGGTCCATTCCAAAATAACAAACCAGTCATAGCCATCCCACTAACATCTGTTCCTCAAAAGGAGCCTGCCAGATCTCACTGGAGCCCTTGAAAAGGTTGATTTTTCCAAGATTTGTACCCAGATCGGGGATGTTTTAAGGCTAAAAAGAATGCCAGGTGTCCTGCCGAGTCTTGCACGAGGAACTGTGGGATCCTTTAAGTCTATGCTTGGGGAGCCTCCTGGGACAAACCTTTACCTATTTCTCCGGGCCTCCTCAAAAAGAACCCTGCCTTCGAAGGGAAGTTTACCAAGATGCAGCTTGCAGGCAGTGTCTATGGACCAATTTCAGAGCCATAGCTAACAGCATGCTACTACTGTAGCCACCAAGGACTTAAGAAGATACTCAAATCAAAGAAAGCTCCCAACTCCAATCTCACCATCTCCGGGCAGCTTATCCAGAAATTGCTGGATCCAGCACAGAAGTGTCCTAGCCATGATTCTGACACACAAGGCTACTTAAGCCCCCAGGGTCAAAACCAAGGAGGCATTCTTAAGGAAGGCTTCCACCTTCCTAATTGTTAGGCTCCTTCTAGGATACGCCCTCTCCACTGGGATGGTGGTGCAAATTGGTCACTACTGTGTCCAGGGCATCCACCTTTATGGCCCTAAACAGCTGATCCAGATCCCCTTGGGGAAGTATATACAACCTTACCAAAACACTGGCCTTTCATAGCACCAGCATCAGCATATCTCACTATGAGACCACCAGTTTCCGTAAGGGATCAGGGAGCGGAAAGAAACACAAAAGATGCCTCAGACTCTCCAAGGTAAGGACCATCTCCAAGACCTCTGCTGGCAGAGCCTCCGCAATGTGAAAGCCCGGCAAGGCATCTACTATCAAGGTGGTGAGGTCTTCATAGTGAAACAAAGTATTACTGCAGAATATCTTCCTTGGTAGGGAAAGTTCTCCTTCCTCCACGAACACACTTGTGGGAGAAAGCAAGCCTTCCTCATCCCCTCAAGACTCTTCTCAGCGGATCAGACAGGTTAAACTGAGGAATGGGGATGCTTAACACCCTGCCTGCCATCTGGAGAGCTCCAAAGGGCCCCGGGTCCCCCACTGGGGAGACTAGGGGGCTCCCAAATCCCAGAGGCAGGTTTACAGGCCACAAGCAATGCCGGAAAACAGCCTATGAGCTGTTTCAGCAGCTTCTCAAAACCAGCCTAAAACTACTACTACTGAGCATTTGTAAAGCGCTACCAGTCGTACGCAGCACTGCACAGACATGTAAGAGACAGTCCCTGCCCATTAGAGCTTACAATCTAGTCAAGACAAAACACAAGACAAAAACACAGAAGGTGTAAGCAGGGATAAACTAGGGGAAAGAAAGGGGAGAGAAAAGGAGATCAGGTGAGTCATGATCCAAAAGCAGCAGCGAAGAGGTGAGCTTTCAACTTGGATTTGAAGAGGGTTAGAGAGGGTGCCTGGTGTACCAACACAGGTAGTTTGTTCCAGGCGTAAGGTGCAGTAAGGTGAAAGGAGCAAAGTCTGGAGTTAGCCATAGAAGAGAAGGGCACAGATAGAAGTAGTTTGCTAGAAGAGCAGAGTTCCCGAGGGGGGTTGTAAGGAGAGATAAGAGAAGAAAGGTACTGAGGAGCCGCAGAGTGAATGCATTTATAGGTCATCAGGAGAAGTTTGAAATGGATGCAGAAACGGATAGGGAGTCAATGAAGTGATTTGAGAAGAGGAGTAATATGGGCATGACGAGGCTGGCGGAAGACTAGTCACGCAGCAGAGTGTTGAACAGATTGAAGGAGAGAGAGATGACTCAAAGGGAGACCAGCAAGGAGTAGGTTACAGTAGTCAAGACGGGAGGTGATTAAGGAGTGGATAAGCGTTTCAGTAGTGTGTTCAAAAAGGAAAGGACGGATTTTGCTAATGTTATGGAGAAAGAAACGTGAGGTCTTAGCTACGAGCTGGATATATGTGGAGAAAGAGAGAGAGGAGTCAAAGACAAACCCCAGATTGTGGGCCGAGGGAACAGGAAGGAGTACAGAGTTATCCACAGAGACTGAGAAAGGAGGAAGGGGAGGGGAGGTTTTAGAGGGAAAGATGAGAAGTTCAGTCTTGGCCATGTTCAATTTCAGGCAGCAGTGAGACATCGAGGCAGCAATGTCAGAAAGGCAGGCAGAGATCCGGGTCTGGATTGCCGGATTGATTTCAGGCATAGAGAGGTAGATCTGGGAGTCATCGGCATACAAATGGAACTGAAAGCCATGAGAAGAGATAAGCGCACCAAGGGATTGGGTATATAGAGAGAAAAAGAGTGGACCCAAGACAGATCCTTGAGGTACACCAACTGGGAGCAGGAGAGGAGGAGGAGCCACCAGAACACACACTGAAAGAGCGATGGGAGAGATAGGAGGAAAACCAGGATAGTACAGAGCCACTAAAACCAAGCAAGGACAGGGTTCGAGGAGAAGTTGTGGTCAACAATGTCAAAAGCAGCAGAGAAGTTGAGAAGGATGAGGACAGAGTAAAGGCCTTGGATTTTGCCAGGAGCAAGTCACTGGAGACTTTGGCAAGAGCTGTTTCAGTAGAGTGTAGAGGACGAAAGCCAGAATGTAAGGGATCCAGGAGGGCATGAGAGGAGAGGAAGTCGAGGCAGTGGCAGCGAACCGCACATTTGAGTAGTTTAGAAATTTATTTATTTATTTAATGTCTCTTTTATACCGCGCTCTTTAGAATCAGTGCAGTTTACAGGTAACAAATTTGTACAGTGCAGGCAGGACCTACACTGGACTTACAATAAACAGGGGTTTTATACAGGGCTAACAGGGTAACTATGTACACGTTAACTGGCTGTCACAGTGTGGTACGGATGACTATTGATTATGCTGTTACCAGTATCTTATGGGCACAATCAATAGTCAAAGGACCGAATGTGGTACGGATTAATTTTGACTATTGATTATGCCACTATTGAATATGCCTCAGCAGTGAATATGCCTCAACAGTAACTATAGGGGTATTTGAAACTGTTGAAACAATTTACATAACTACAGGAAGATGCTGGGAGATTAGGGAGGAGTCCTTCTCCTGGCAAACAAATGGAGACCCATTAGAGAGGACAAAAGAGCACTTCACCTAGGAGTCCTTCTCCTAGCAAACAAATGGAGACCCATTAGAGAGGACAAAAGAAGCCTGCCCGGAAACCAAAGTTTGGAGGGGGACTGGTCAAGCAAAGGTGGATGGGGTGGAGAGTGTCTGTGGGGAGAAGCTCATGTGTGAGGGTTAGCTGCAACACATTTGTGCCTATATAGGTACAGAGGGAGTCCAGAGCAGACAGAGCGTAGATCTGCTTGGCCATGCATGAAGAATCCCAGACTGTCCCCAGCTTTCGCTGAGCGCTCCCAGCTGATATTGTTCCCTGTAAAATAGTTATCTCCAAGTTATAATGCCCTGTTCAATGTAATTTCAGTTTGTTCAATGTAAACCGCACTGATGCAGAATAGCGCGGTATATAAGAGAATGTAAATAAATAAAATAAATAATAAATAAATAAATGTAAAGGGGTGTCATGATACAGTTTGGTGAAGTATTCTTTGTAAATAGCTGCACTATCTCATAACTCTTTCAGTGAAGTATTATTCTTCTGTAATTAAGTGCTTTTAGTTATTATTCTAATTGCTTTCTAATTATCTTTTCTAACTACTCATGTGTAACAAAGAGAATTACTTGCCTTTCTGAATAAGTATCCTTGCTTTGTTTGTAAATAAACTGCACGTCTTCATTAACAAGGTGTGTTAGCCTTTGATGTAGTAAGACACACAGGCTATGTGGATAGCTCAACATTATTTACAGATTGGCTCAACTATATACAGGGTGACAATTTAGAGTGTGTATACCTCCACCTGTCGAGGGGATAGGGATAGAGGGCTGAGCTGCAAACCTGTGGAGTGGCTGCGTTGGGGGTGTCAACCTGGGTCCTGAGTGTGATTGGCTGTGAGATGTCATCTGGTTCAGTATAGTACTGGAGGAACAGATAGTGCTTCAGTGCTTTCCTAAACTGGGAAAGGTCATTGATGGCATGGATGGCAGGTGGCAGGGCGTTTCAACAGGTGGGTGCATACAGTGCGAAGGCTCTGTTTCTAGTTGCCTGAGAGCATTTTGTGATTGCCTTCGGGAGTTTCAGAGTATTGGCGGCGGCTGATCTCCTTACTCTGTTGAGGGGGGTGATCTGGATGAGGTCCGTGAGGGAGGTGGAGGAGCATTTGTTGATGGCTTTGCAAGTCATCGTTAGAATGAAGGGAAGGAGAGAGATCGGTCGATAGAAGGACAGGTGGGATCAAGTGAGGGTTTCTTGAGGAGAGGTGTGACTACAGCATGCTTGAAGTCAGCAGGGATTGTTGCGGTGGAGAGCAAAAGATTGAGAATATGAGAGATGGAAGGGACAACGGTGGAGAAGACAGGGTTTAGGAGACAGGTGTGGATAGGATCAGAGGAGCAGATGGTGAGTTTGGAGGAAAAAAGGTGTGCAGTTTCCTCTTCAGAGATCACATAAAAGGAAGAGAGGGTAGCAGAGGTAGGGGGGAGAGTTGGGAGTGGAGAGGGGGAGAGTTGGGAGTGGAGAGGGGGAGGAGGGGAAGTAGCTGACTTTGTGGGGAATTGGAGGGTGATCTTGTGGATGTTGTCATGGAAATAGTCAGCTAGGGTTTGGGCAGAAAGGGAGGGAGGGGATCAGAGGCGGAGGCACTTTGAGGAGAGAGCTGAGAATAGTAAAGAGACAGCAAGGATTGTGATAGGCGATGGCCTAGCATGTAGCAGAGCTAGGTCTGAAGCCCTTTTTCTCCTGCTTTAAAATGTTATTGCAGATTTTGGAAAATCACAGAATGCTGTTAGCTGTTAGAAAGACATACCGTTCTATTCTAGTTTGAAATGTTCTGCTCTCCTGGAGATAAGAGAATTAAAACTTTCTTACTGTTTATTGTTTAGATTAGCCAGATGTCTGTTTCAGTAGAATGCCGCGCCACTGTATCTTTGCTAGATGTGCACTGACCTCGTAATTAGGATGAAAATATAGCAGAGAAGCTGAACAATGTAAGAATATTTTGTCTAGCATTATGAAGATTGTTTAGTGTTTTGAGCCAGGGCTAGAGACACATCTTAGCCTTGCTTTGTTTGGCCTTGCTTTGTTTTGCTTTTGTTAAGAATGCTTCTGATATGCCTTCCACTATCTTTGTGGCTAACTGACCTTGCAAGAGTAGCGAAATATACTGTATACTTTAGCAGAAGTATTATGTTTAGTGTTATGTCTAGTTGCTGACCCGTGGCTAGTAAGACCCAAGCAGGGGGAGCGAGTCCTGGGCCCGGTCAGAGATGTCTATTGGATGAGAGTAAGTGGGCCACTGTGGCCAATGAGGAGTTTTGCCTGTATTAGACTGGAGAAGAAAAGTATATAAACTGTCATTTTTCTGAGCTCTGTGCTCAGACCATTTTGAAGGCTACTGCAATCTGAGCCTGTGCACAAATAAATTGGCTTGAATCTTTGCCTGACTCCGGGTATTATTTATTGCATTCTTATCGGCTACTACAGGATCAGAAGCAAGGGAGTTAGTCAGATGGACATAGTAGTCTTGTTTGGCAAGAGCTATGGCTGACTAGAAAGAGACAAGCATGAATTTGAAGTGTAGAAAGTCTGCAGGGGAGCGGTATTTGAGCCAAGCACGCTCAGCAGAATGGGCACAGGAAAGTAGATATCGGGTATTGGGTGAAAGCCAGGGCTGGGGTGTAGAACGTCTCACAGGACGTGGGATGGGCAGAGCAAGGGCATCCAGAACCGAGGAAAGTGCAGCATTATAGGAAGTTACTGCCTCGTCAACAGACTTGGATGACATGGTGGAAGAAAGAGATGAAGAAATAGTGGAAGAGAGAGCTAAGTATCAATAGCATGAAGATTTCTAAATAGGTTGGAGGAGACAGGATGAGGCTGAGGCAGCAGGTGATGAAGATTAAAGCTTAAAAGGTGATGGTCGGATAAGGGAAGAACTGAGCTACAGAAGTTCAAGGGTAAGCAACTAAAGAGAAATATCAGGTCAAGGCAGTGGCCATGCTGGTGAGTGGGGGCAGTGGAACAAAGCTGGAGGTCAAACGAGGAGGTAAGGGAGAGGAGCTTTAAAGCATAAGGATCAGAGGGGTTATCAACATGAATGTTAAAATCCCCAAGAATAAGAGTGGGGGAAGAGGAATCCAGAAAGAGGGAAAGCCACGAGTCAAAGTCAGTGAGAAAGGTAGAAGCAGACTTGTCAGGAGGTCAATAAATAACAGCTACCCGGAGAGGGAGTGGAGTGAAAAGGCAGATGGAGTGGACTTCAAAGGAGAGGAAGGAGTGAGACTGAGGCAGCAGGAGGGGTTGGAATTGGCAAGAGGGAGAAAGTAGAAGCCCAACACCACCACCACGATCAGTGGGACGAGGCGTGTGGGAGAACTGATAGTCCCCATGACAGAGAGCAGCAGTAGATGCGGTATCATCTGGGAGGAGCCAGGTCTCAGTTAGAGCAAGAAGATGTAGAGCATTAGAGATAAAGAGATCATGAGTAAAAGCAAGTTTATTAGAGACAGAGCGTGCGTTCCACAAGGCACATGAGAAAGGGAGAGTGGAAGGGGAAAGGAGAGGGATATGAATAAGATTAGACGTGTTGCATGAAGATCTCTTCTCAGAGTGAGACAGAAGTCTAGGGGGGCCAGGATTGGGGTTGATATCTCCAGATGAGAGGAGGAGAAGGAGTAGCAGAGTACGGGGTAGAGAGGAGACAGTACGGCAGAAACGAGGGTGAGGTTGCCTTAGAGAGAGAGAGGAGATGGTTGAATGAGAGGGAGAAAGCGATGAAGCTCAAGAGCTGATGATAGAGGACAGAATGGAGGAGGAGGTGAGGATGGTAGAGAGTGGGTAAGGAGGGACGGAGTGAAGGTGCTGGTAGGAGGGGAAACAGTTAGGGAGTATGAAGAAGAGGAAGACAATGTGACGTGGAGCCATGGAAGAGGAACAGAGAGGGGCTAAGCAGCATATGGTATCTTACAGGCAATGAGGTAGCAATGGATTCTACAGGCTATGCAGCGTATGTTGATATACAAACAGTGAGGTAGCAAAGGATTCTACAGGCTATGCAGCATATGTTCTCGTACAAGCAGTGAGGTGGCAATGAGGTAGCAATGGATCCTACAGGGTATGCAGTGCAGGTTGTCTTGCTTGTCATGTGCTGCTTAGCAGTTTGGGTGGCTTGATTTGGGACAGCTTGTCTTGGGGTGTGTAGGTTCGGGTCACGTTGGTTGTTGGAAGGGTTTCTGATGGAGGGGTATCAGGTTAGTCCCATGCCTAAGGGCCACGTCAAAGGGCCCTCAGGTGCGGGCACGCCTGACGGCTCCTATCTTTTGATGGTCCTGGTGCACCCCGATTGGGCTTTGATGGGGGGAGCGGGAGGGGTAAGCAGCTCCCGCTTCCTTCCCCGATGTCCGATCGGCAGCATGGGGCAGAGGGCTGCTGTTTGCCGGCTCCTGCCTTTTGATGGTCCTGATGCGCCCAATTGGGCCTTGGTGGGGGGGGCGGGAGGGGTAAGCAGCTCCCGCTTCCTCCCCCGACGTCTGTTCGGCAACGTGGGGCAGAGGGCTGCTGTTTGCCGGCTCCTGCCTTTTGATGGTCCTGATGCGCCCAATTGGGCCTTGGTGGGGGGAGTGGGAGGGGTAAGCAGCTCCCGCTTCCTCCCCCGACGTCTGTTCGGCAACGTGGGCCCCAGGGTCTCGAGGATCTCAAGAGCCAACAACAGAAGTATCCCCAGCCCAATTCTTGCAATTGTTCTGTTGCACATTACACATTATGTAAATAGAACACTATCACTGTATATAGTTGTACAGTCAAACCTCGGTTTTCGTATGCCCTGGTTTTCGTACGATTCGGTTTTCGTTGATTTTTTTCATCAAGATTGTGTTTCGGTTTTCGTACGTTGTCTCGGTTTTCGTACAGCATTTTACCCCCCCCGTACCTGCCATGGATTAGCGTGAGCCAGCGATCTCCCACGGAGCTTGAGCCAGCGATTCTGCGGGACCTCTGGGGAGCCGAGGAGTTCAACGCTCCAGCGTGGCCTGCCCGAAACTGCTTCCTGCCCCGGACTCTCCCCCGATTGACGTCTGCCTGCTGCCTCTTCCCCTGCACATCCCTTGAACCGGGACAGGAGCTGGTGACCGAATCTGCTTCTCCTTGGCGGCCCAGTCTCCCGCCGGGGCCCCTGCCCTCCCGATTGGATTCTGGGTGTCCTGCAGGCCTGCACACGCGGCCTCTCCTTGAAACCTTGCAGTCTGCAGCTGCAGGCTCCTGCTGGCACAGCCCCACGCTGTTCTCTGACTCTCACCTGTGTCAGGCTGCTACCTTAGGGGGGCCGGAGGCAGCCTAAGACTCTCTGTCCCACTGTTTCTCAACTGCCTGCTGCTTGGCTGACACTGCCTCTCCACCTCTCCCGACACTGTGTATGCCAACAAAAGTCTTCAATAAAGGTAAAAGTGATGTTACATGCTCATTTATCCATTTCATTAGTCATTTATATGTATTTCTCATTGTTTTCTGTATGTAAAAAGATAGTTATTCTCTATAAAATGTATTTTTTGTCAATATTTTTGGGTGTCTGGAACGGATTAATTGAATTTACATTATTTCTTATGGGAAATCTTGCTTCGGTTTTAGTCCGTTTCGGTTATAGTCAGACTTTTTTGAACGGATTAATCATGAAAACCGAGGTTTGACTGTATAACATAAATGTACAAAGTTTCCCAAAGTTTTTGTCCTGGTTAATTTCCCTGTTATATGTAAACTCATGCCGGCCTATTGCTATCCTTGAGTCATTTTGTTCACTGTAAACCGCCCTGATGATAAAGAGCGCGGTATAAAAGAACTGTTAAATAAAATAAATAAAATAAAATAAATTCCACTCTGTAGGGATCAGACGGCTGCCATTTCCATCAGTAGGAAAACTGGGCAAGGAGCAGTGGTGGCATCAAAAAAGAGCTTTGGGCTTCAGGCTGCCCATGAGAGGTCCTGAATTTGCTGAAAAAAAAAATTGCCCCAAGGCATCTCCATCACATGCAGGGCAATAGGAACCAGCAGCGGAGCTGATCCATTGGGAGCTACAAGTAAAACAGTGGCCAGGAGCAAGCATCGCAGCAGAAAAAAAAGAAAACCACAGCAAGAAGAGAAAAAAAAACACTGCAAAAGGGAACCCGCCCAAGAGGATTATAACATGGCCCATTCCTTGCAACAGCTTAAGGATTGGCTGTTTGATATCTGAGACTATACACCCAGGCCTATGAACAGGAATTGGTCTTCTCCTACTTCTTAAAATTTGTGCTTCATAGAGATTTCTGCTCCGATTTGTAGGAATTTTTCCTATCAAGCGAGACTGATTGAGTGTGAGTTGCACATCTGCAATTGGCTTTTGCAAATTCTGTCAATCTGCAGACTTGTGACTCCATGAAAGAGATGTGGAAATTTTTTTTGACAATCCAGGAGGGTTGGTTCTCCATGGTGCTGGCCACAAACTTTGTTACGCAGGCTTAGATTATGGGTATAATTTTGAAGTTGTGGGTCTCTGAGGATGATCCTTCCTTTAGGCCAGTAGTTCTTAACCTTTTTTGTACCGTGACCCCTTTTACCATTGGTCAACTTGTGGTGACCCCCAATGATAAAATCAAATGCGTCTCTCTTCCTTTACCGTTAACGCATTGTCACTGTAATCATTTGTTGAATTATTAATATATTATAGGCCTTTGCAATATGTTTTTATTTATAAAATGTACTTTTTTAAACCACAATAATTAATCACAACAACAAAAAACAATATTTGATTTCAAAATTATGATGATTTTGTAGTCAAATCACTAATATGAAATAAAATTATTTTTTCTACCTTTGTTGTCTGACCAATTTATTCTCTGATCATGCCGGTCCCGATCTGAGGCTTCTGCTTTCCTGTCTTCTCTTAGCTCTCTTTCTGTGGTCTATGGTCCATCTGCCATTTCTTATCTCTTCTTTCGTTTTCTTCACTTCTTTTCATCAGCCTATTTTCAGTCCCAGTAACCATCCCCAGTATCAGCCCCTTTCCAGTCCTCACTCTCAGTACCTTCCAATGTCAACTTGCATTCCCATGACTGCCACTGGTGTCCATTCCCTTCCAGTCCCCCTCCTTCCCCACTGAGCAGTCCCTTCTAGTACAATTTCCATGGCAGCCCCTCTCAGATCCACCCCCTTCCAGTTCCGTTCTCCCATCCCCTCGTATCAGCCCATTTGTAGCCTTAGCCCCCAGTTTTCTTCCAGGGCCAGCAGCTCTATCCTCCCCTCCTCACAATCAGCCCATTCCCAGTCGAAGCCCCCCAATCAGCTCGCTTCCAGTGCTAGTCCCCCCTCAACCCCATTACCAGTGCTAGCCTCCCCTAATCAGCCCAATACCAGTCCTACCCCCATCAGCTCATTACCAGTCTTAGCCTCTACTAATCAGCTCATTTCCAGTCACAGACCCCCGATCAGCTCATTTCCAATGCTAGCCTCCCATCATTCCATTACCAGTACTACCCCACCCCATCAGCCCTTTACCAGTCCTAGCCTCCCCTAATCAGCTCATTCCCAGTGCTAGTCCCCCCTCAACCCCATTACCAGTGCTAGGCTCCACTAATCAGCCCATTACCAGTCCTACCCCCCATCAGCCCATTACCAGTCCCAACCCCCCTTGACCAGTCCATTCCCAGTCCTAGCCTTCCCTAATCAACCCATTACCAGTCCTAGCCCCCCCCATCTGCCCATTACCTTGTACTAGCTCCCCCATCAGCCCATTATAATCCTAACCCGCACTGTCTCTCGCCTCTGTCCAGCAATTATCCTGTCTGTCCAGTATGTCCCCTTGTCTCTCCCCATTGTCCATGCCAGCCCCCTCCCTCCATCCATCCATATCAGCCCCCCCCATCCCTCCCTCCATGTCAGCCCCCTCCCTCCCTCCATCCAAACATATCAGCCCCCATCCCTCCCTCCCTCCCTCCATCCATGTCAGCCCCCCTCCCTCCAAGTCAGCCCCCTCTGTCCAAGTCAGCCCCCTCTGTCCATCCCTCCATGTCAGCCCCCTCCCTCCATCCATCCATATCAGCCCCTCCCTCCCTCCCTCCCTTTATCCATGTCAGCCCCCCTCCCTCCATCCATCCATGTCAGCCTCCTTTCCCTCCCTCCATCCATCCATATCAGCTCCCTCCCTCCATGTCAGCCCCCTCCGTCCATGTCAGCCCCCCTCTGTCCAAGTCAGTCCCCTCCCTCCATCCATCCATCCATATTAGTCCCCCCTTCCCAACCTTTCGATGTCAGCCGTGTTGCAGGTTCCCTGCCCCCTCATCACCTCTCCCCATGTCTGCCTCCCTTCTAATGCAGCCGTGGCTCCCTGCTTCTTAGGGAACCGCGGCTGTGACTCTAAAATCGTTGTGGAGCCTCCCTGTCTCTCGACGGGCTCCGTGCAGCATTGTCCCGCCTCCAAAGGAAGTGGTAAAGAACTTCCTTTGGAGGCAGGACAATGCTGCACGGGCTACCAAGCTCCATTCCGCCCACGAGAAAGCTTGTACTCGGGTAGAATGGGCACACAAACCCTCCGGAACTATCCAGTTCCACAACAGCTACACCGAGGCAATGACCCCCTAAATTTAGATTTCAGTAAAGCCTTTGACACTGTTCCTCACAGGCGACGTAAAAACAAACTGAGCACCCTAGGGATGGACCCTAAAGTTACTGCTTGGGTTAGAAATTGGTTGGGTGGGAGGCGACAAAGAGTACAAGTAAATGGAGCTCACTCTGAGGAGAAGGATGTTACCAGTGGTGTGCCCCAGGGATCTGTCCTTGGTCCGATTCTTTTTAACATCTTTGTTAGTGATATAGCGGAAGGGCTGTCGGGTAAGGTTTGCCTCTTTGCGGATGATACCAAAATCTGCAATAGAGTAGACACCCAGGAAGGTGTAGATAACATGAGGAGGGATCTAGCTAAGCTTGAAGAATGGTCTAGAATTTGGCAAATGGGATTTAATGTTAAAAAATGTAAGGTCATGCATTTGGGCTGCAGCAATCCAAGGGAGCAATACAGTATAGGAGGTGAAGTACTTTTGTCCACTAAAGAAGAGCGGGACCTAGGCGTAGTTGTGTCCGATGATCTTAAAGTAGCTAAACAGGTAGAAAAGGCGACGGCAAAAGCTAGAAGGATGCTTGGGTGCATACGGAGAGGAATGGCTAGCAGAAAAAAGGAGGTGATAATGCCTCTGTATAAGTCTTTGGTGCGACCTCATTTGGAGTATGGTGTGCAATTCTGGAGACCGCACCTTCAAAAGGATGTGAACAGGATGGAGTCGGTGCAGAGGGTTGCTACTAAGATGATTAGTGGTCTTCATTATAAAGCATATGAGGACAGACTTAAGGATCTTAATATGTACACCTTAGAGGAAAGGCGGGATAGAGGTGATATGATTGAGATGTTTAAATACCTCCGTGGCATAAATGTTCAGGGAGAGAGCCTCTTTCAATTGAAAGCAAGTTCTGCGACGAGGGGACATGGGATGAGGGTGAAGGGAGATAGATTCAGGAGTGATATGCGGAAATATTTCTTTACGGAAAGAGTAGTGGATCCGTGGAATAGTCTCCCAGTGGAGGTGGTAGAGATGAGGACAGTAACTGAATTCAAAAAAGCATGGGACCAACACAGAGGATCTCTAAAGGTAAAAAGTGGACTGTTGTAGTTGTTGTTGTTATGGAAGGACGGACTAGATGGGCCTTGTGGTCTTTTTCTGTCATCATGTTTCTATGTTTCTATGTTTAATCCAGCACTCCAAAGTAGACCTAGCTGTTGCATCACCCTTGCATGGGCCAGCAAACTGCACAAAAAGATGGTTGGACTTACAAAAAGAATTCTTAACCTCCAAGTACTGGAAAAACACCCTCCAGACATCCACAAGGTGAAGATCTTTATCCTTCCCCTGACACTTCCTTAGAGAAGGAGGGCAGGCAGACCACCTGGTTCACATGAAGGGGAGAAATCACCTTAGGCAAGAAGGAAGGCATCGGCCGAATGGAAACGGCCTCCTCAAAAAAGACAGATAAGGATCTCGGCAAGAGAGAGCCTGCAGCTTAGAAATCTACCTTGCAGAACAAATCCTGACCAACAAGACTGTCTTGAGTGTCAAATCCTTCAAAGTAGTGCAATTCAATGGCTCAAACAAACAGTGCCAACATCAGGGCCCTGAGCACCAGACAAAGATCCCAGGAAGGGACCACAGACCAGGGAGGAGGATGCAGACACCCTGAAGAAAGCGCAAGACATCCAAGTGCAAGTCCAGCCTCTTGACCTCGGAAACAGGCCAAAGCTGCCATATGAACCTTCAAGGAGCTAAGAGAAAAGCCAGCAGAGACAGAATCTTGGCCGCCTCAGGAACCAGCTGCTGTGCGCCGCACCATCACTCAAAAACACACCAGACCCACATGTATGACAGGTTGGTAGACCTCCTCCGGGCTCTGAGCAGAGTGGAAACCACTGCCAGAGAGTAGTCCTTATGCGTTAGCCATCTCCTTTCAAGAGCCAAGCCGTAAGCGAAAAGGAAGCCGCATCTTTCAGGACAATTGGCCCCTGATGCAAGAGGCACCAAGACGGGTCAAGCGAAGAGATTGCACTTGCAGGAGCTGAATCAGATCTCTGAACCACGCTCTCCTCAGCCAATCTGGTGCCACCAGAATAATCCTTCCCAGGTGGCGCTCTATACGCAAAATCACACGCCCCACCAAGGGTCATGGAGGAAACACATGTAGCAGACATTGGACTTGGCCAAGGCTGAGCCAGGGCGTTGACGCCTTTGGACCCCATCTCCATGTAGCAACTAAAAGAGCAGCACATTTTGGCACTGGAGCAGGTCGCCATCAGATCCATCTCGGGGAGACCCCACAGCGCAGAATCAACTGAAACACCTTCTGACTCAATTCCAACTTCTGAGGATCCAGAGAATACCGGCTGAAAACGTCCACTTCCACACTGTCCACCCCAGAAATGTGCTGAGCCATGTGCAGGTTCTTCTCTGCTTAGGCAAACAGGAGAGCTATCTCCAGGGCTACCTCGGTACGCCTTGTGCCGCCTTGCCAAATGACATAAGCCACCGCTGTTGCATTGTCTGAAAATACCCTAACAGCCCAGCCTATGACCATGGGCCGAAAATGCAGAAGAGCCAAACCTGATGGCCCTCGCCTTAAGGCGGTTGATGGACCACACTGCCTCCCCTGCAGTTCCAACAGCCCTGGGCCGTGCGGTCTTGGCAATGGGCTCCTCAGCCCAAGAGACTGGTATATGTAATCATCCAGCGACATGCCCTTTCTCAGATGATTGGGCTGTCACCACCACTGCAGTCTGGCCTTCACCATCATTGGGAGTGGGACCTAAACTCGAACTCCTGAGAACTCTGGGACCATCGAGTCAACAAGGAATGTTGGAGAGGCCGCATGTGCCCACGGCACCATCTCGATCGCCGCTGCCATTAATCTGAGGACCTAAAAGATAATCCCAGTCTCTGGGAGCCTTCTGTGAACAGAACAGCATCAGGCAATCCAACAACCTTTTGACTTTCTCCTCTAGCAGGAAGACTCTGCCCACTAGAGTATTGAAACGCGCTCCCAGTAACTCCAGGGACTGGGAAGGCCTCAACTGACTCTTTACTACTACTGATCATTTGTATAGCGCTGCAAGGCATATGCAGCGCTGTACAGAGACATGTCAGAGACAGTCCCTGCTCATTAGAGCTTACAACCTAGTCAAGACAGACAACACATCAAGCTGGGGAGAAAGATATATCTAGGGGAATGGTAAGGAAATTCAACGCCATCCTGACCGCCCACCATCTCCACAGTGAGGCTTTCCAAGAACTATTTCCTAAAATTACTCCTGAGCATACCCCCTTTGGCTCTTTCCCAGATTGATCACCCAGCTGAGGCTTTCCAAAAAGGACATCACTCGGGTTGCTACCCAAGATGCCTTTGAAAGAACTGGCTCAAATGAGCCAGTCGTCCAGATATGGGTGCAGACAAATCCCATGGCACCATAGCGCAGCAGCCACCACCACCATGAACTTGGAGAATGTCCTTGAGGCAGTGGAGAATCCAAATGGAAGGTGGCAAACTGAAAGTGAGAGTCAAGCACGGCAAAACGCAGATACTTTTGCTGATTCTCTTGGATCAGAATATGAAAATATACCTTGGCCAAATTCAGAGATACCAGGAACTCCCCTTGGCACAATTCTTGAAACATGTATTACAAAGTTTCCATCCGAGAGCACAGAACCCATAAGGGCCCACTGACACCCTTTTTAAGAACCACAAAATAGATGGAATACCTGCCCTTGCGCCAGTCAACCAAGGGAACGGACACCACTGCCTTCAGGAGCAGCAACTTATCCAAGGTAATACACACAGCAGCCCTTTTGTTCGCAGACCCACAGGGGGAGAGCGTCTGAGATCGGCTCTTTGCATTCCAGGATATAGCTGTATTGAATCTAGCACCTAGCACTCCTTGGTGACCCAGGCCCATTCCTAAAAGAAGAAGCGAAGCCTGTCCCCAACCAGAGAAATCAGGAAATGGGCCCCCGAATCTTCATTGTGCAGCCCAGGAGGGTCATCCTCTGGAGGATCAAGTCCCTGGGACCACATGCTCTACAAAAGGACTAAGAACCAGCCCGAAATCCAGAAGCAGAGGGGGGAAGAAGGTCTTTCTAGGCTGGCAAGACAGGAGTCCCGAGACCCTCAGGTGTCCAACCAGTACGCCGGGAAAAGCAGGCAAAGGCTGACAGAAATGGAGTTCCTGCCCACTTCGCAGGCCCCCTGGACCTGTCCTCCAGAAGGCGGTAAGATTTCGTCTCGCCCAGGTCCTTCACTAGCTTCTCCAAAATCGACTCCAAAGAGAAGCTTCTGTTTAAAGGCCATTTGGGTCAACTGGGTTTTGGACGATGTGTCTGCTGCCCAGTGTCGGAACCAGATCAAATGCTGTGTCACCGTTGACAGGGCAATATCCCTGGCTGCTAGATGTACCAAGTCATACATGGCATCAGAAAGGAAGACTGAGCCTATTGTAAAAGAGGGGTAGTATCATCCGGCGGAGGAGACTGAATCCACTGAAGCAGGGCTCAAGGTGTCAGGCCTGCACATACCACCAACTGAGGAATAGCAGCCGCCACGGCGAACTGGTTCTTCAACAACAAATCCATCTTTCGGTTCAGAGTAATGCCGATGTGCTTTCTACAGGTAAGGTAGTCCATTTGGTAACCACCATGACACCTTGGGAATATCAAAGCACACGACATACTCCTTCTGTAGGAGACCATCCAAAGGAGCTCAAAGGTGGGATCTTTCAGCATGTGCCCCTTAGGTATGCCCCTTTAGGGCCCCGAAGTTTTGCCGCTTGAGATGCCTAAGGATCTGGGACAAGAAAGACCAAAGTGAAGAAGGTGGCGACTACCTCGTCTACTCCTAAGGAGGTTGTTGGATCCATGGATCAACATGTGCAAGTGAAGTCGGAAGTGAAAGTGGTGTCAGGGTTACCTCCACTAGACTCTTCATCTTTCCAGCTCTCAAGTGCTTCTCTTAGTCCAATAGCCTGAACCCCACCCCTTAATCCTGGCACTGCTTTGGATGCTATGGAGGGAGGTGATTCTACTCCTCCAACTGGCTCTCTAAGGGGCCTCTGCTGTGAGCCTGCCACAGGCTCTATTGGATGGAATTTTATTGGAACCACTTCAGGTTGTTCGGTACAATGCTTCTAACTTCTGTCTCAGGGTTTTCTTCTTCCAAGATAACTTTACTTGACATCTGAAAGGCAGTGTCTGAGATTAATTCGTTATTGCATGGATTCATGGATCAAACTGTGAAATTCTCTGAACAAGTAGTAAAGAAATGTCAAGATTTGGATTTTAAAATTTCTGCTGTTACCCATGGGCTTGATATGATGGATGGCCAGATCGAGTCACTGCAGTGTGCAGGTACTCTGGGTATTAAAGATAGTTATGTTTTCCACAGACAAATTGAGTCCTCTGAGAATTCGCTTAGAGTTAAGAATCTTAGATTTTTATATTTCCCAAAGACACGATTATTTTCACCTTTAATTTTATTGAAGAAATACCACAAGGAGATTTTGCTGCTTCTAGAATCTGAAAATCTGTTGGTTTCTAAATCTTTATTACCTGCCTTTCCAGTCCATGGTTCTGGAGATGAGGCAGCACATGTTGTGGAGGATTCTGCTCTCAATCTGACTTATTTCCTGGAAATTTCAAGTGATAATATTTCCTCCCATCCCACCTTAATTGTCTCCTTAACCACAGAGGCAGATAAAGTTAATATCATGAAACTTTATTTCTGCAAAAAAGGATTACTTGTTTTGTGGTCAAAAGATCACTATCTTTCCAGATGTTTCTCACTTGACCCAGGCTCAGAGAAGGTCCTGTCTGTAGCTGAGACTTCCAGTTCTGGCTACGGAAGGGACCTTCTTGTGATTTCCATGTAAATATTTGATTTCTTCTAGTGGTGTACATTATGTATTTACAGACCAGATAGAGCTTGAAAATTTATTGGAGGGTAGATAAGAGCATGGTCCAAATGACACCTAGTTTTCTTGGTTATTATATTTTTGGATGACTATTGCCTCGTAAGGTCGAGGGTTTTCATTTAGTTTATTTATCCTTTCAGCCAGGGTTCTGTGCTCCTTGTAATGTGGGCTATGAAACGTTTGTATTATTTTCCTTATTGAATGTTTAACTTATTTTCTAATGTCTTATAATTGCTGGATATTTTTTCCGCTTGCCTGTTAAGCAAAATTTTCAAAATAAAAAGGGGACGAGGGAGATGATAATTAGAAGGGCAGGTAGGATCTAGTGAGGGTTTCTTGAGGAAAGGTGTAACTGCAGCATGCTTGAAGGCTGCAGGAACAGTTGCAGTGGAAAGTGATAGGTTGAGGATAGGAAAAATGGAACAGATGACAGCGGAGGAGATGGAGCTTAGGAGACAGGTTGGAATACAGTCAGAGGAGCTGGAAGTGAGTTTGGAGGAGGAAAGAATATGTGTGGTTTCCTCCTCAGAGATCTTAGAAAAGGATGGCAGAGGTTGAGGGGAGGAGTTGGGAGTGACAAGAGGGAGAGGGGATGGAGATGACCTTGTGGAGAATTCAAAAGTAATCTTGTGGACTTTGTCATGGAAATAGTCAGAGAGTTAAGAATTGTAAAGAGACGGCAAGGGTCAGAGGCAAGAGAGTCAGTCTTGTTTGGCAAGTGCTATGGCTGACTGGAAAGAGGCTAGCATGAATTTGAAGTGTAGAAAGTCCACAAGGGTGCAAGATTTAAGCCAAATGTGCTCAGCTGAGCAGGCACAGGAATGTAGGTAGCAGATCGTCAAAGACAGCCAGGACTGAGATACAGTACACCTCACAGGATGAGAGATGGAAGAAGCAAGAGCATCCAGAGCAGAGGAAAGTGCAGCATTATAGGAAGATACTGCCTCATCAACAGACACAGATGACACAGTGGAGGAAAGAGGGATGAAACAGTAGTGGAGCCAATGGGTCGACAGAATGAAGATTCCTAAAGAGGTTGGAGGAGAATGGGCAAGACTGAGGGGGGGTGATGAAGAGCGAAGCTTAGCAGGTGCTGGTCAAATAATGGAAGAGCTGAGGTACAGAAGTTTGAGGATAGGCAGTTAGAGAAGAAGACAAGGTCAAGGCCATGGCCATTCTGGTGAGTAAGGGCAGTACAGCACAACTGGAGGTTGAATGAGGAGGTAAGGGAAAGGAGCTTTAAAACATACGGGTTAGAGAGGGTTATCAACATGAATGCTAAAATCCCCGAGAATAAGGGAGGGGGAAGATGAATCCAGAAAAAAAGGAAAGCCATGAGTCAGTCAGTGAGAAAGGTAGAGGTGGACTTGTCAGGGAGGTTGATAAATGACAGCTATCTGGAGAGGTAGTAGAGAAAAAAGGGCAGATGAAATGGACTTCAAAAGGAGAGAGACTGAGGAGTTGAAATCGGCAGGAATAAAAGAGTAGAAACCCAACACAGCCAATGGGACGAAACATATGGTAGCCGCCAAGACAGAGGGCAGTGACTGAAGCAGAGTCTTCAGGGAGAAGCCGAGTCTCAATAAGAGCAAGAAGATGGAGTGTAGTCCCCCTCATCACGATCCATGCTGTAATGACTCAAGAAATCAGCTTGCACATTGTCAAGGCCCACTATGTGAGCCACTGCCAGAACCCCCGGATTAGCCTCCACCCCAAAACAGAGCTCTGCCACTGCAGGGTTGCGATTGTCATGGCATTGTTTGAGAACACTCAGACTGCCTTGTTCTCCAGGAGGGACCAAATCTCTCCAGAGCCAGGCAGATTCTCCTGGCTTCTAATTTGTTGATCAACCAAGAAGCTTTCTGAGAGGAACAGTACTCCTGCACAAACCGACCCAGACAGACAATGCGCCCTCCAGCCTAGCAAACTGACATCCATTGCGACTATCACTCAATCCAGTGCCTCCAGTGGAGGCCCATACATCAGAGGACGAGTTTGTAGCCACAGGCCAATTTCCTCTTTATCTTCTGGGAAAGAGATAAGTATTGTTTAAACAATTAGGAGTAGAGAGCCCAGCAAGTCAGGTGGTGTCCCTGCAAGGGTGCGCATGTGCACCATGGATGTCTGACAGCAAAAACCTCTGAGCTGCACCTGCCGCTTTTTCAACCTTTGCAGGGTGAGAAACATTCTACCCAAGTGAATGTTAAAGCAGGCACCAAGATACTCCAAGTCCCAGGAGGGGATTAGGTTGCTCTCAGGGTAGTTGATCGCCCATCCCAGCTTCTCCAACCACTGGATCACCTTTGTCCGCCCTGGAGTTCTCCTTGGAGTCACACCAAATCACCCAGTATTCCAGGTACAGGCAATCCCGGATTCCTTGCTTGTGCAGGAAGAATACCACCATCACCATGACCTTCAAGCTATTTTAATCCCTAAATAATGCAAAGATTTAAGGAGATGTGAGGTGCTATGGCCAGGCCAAAAGGCAAGGCATGAGACTGAAAATTGGGGCCAAGAAAGCATTAGTGTTTCAGAAAGGTCCAAAGAATTTAGAAACTTTGCTTGTTGAACTGACGCAACGATCAATGTGAGGGTCTTGTACGGAACCGGGGGGGGGGGGGGGGCAATCTGTTGGCCAGGCAGATTGCCACCCCTCCTCTTCCGTGCAAGAGGGGAAAACAAATGAAAACCTTACATACACATATAGGGAGAGCTTACTACCTATTCCCAATAAACCACACCTCATGCAAATTATACTCGTAGCTGGCACAAACTTCTCACAGACTCTTCTTACAAATAAAATCCTTTATTCCTTATATATTTTATTTATTTATTTATTTTAATTCTCTTATATACCGCGCTATTCTGCATCAGTGCAGTTTACATTGAACAAACTGAAATTACATTGAACAGGGCATTATAAATTGGAGATAACTATTTTACAGGGAACATGGGCTATGGAGGGTTAAGTGGCTTGCCCAAGACCACAAGGAGCACCTGTGGGACTAGAAACCCCAGTCCTTCCGGCCCAAGGTTGCTGTCCTCTAGTGGGATTTGAACCCCCGACCTTCCGGCCTGAAGTACCTTGCCCCAACCACTAGGCCACTCCTCCACTCCACATCAGAAACAAGCATATAGGTAGCACAAGCAAAACTAACTAAATACAAATTACACTTGGAAAATTCCTTCACCCTCCACTTACAGCTATAAAGTAATTAAAGAGTTTCCTGTCCATAGACAGATCCTAGCATAGTGAAAGAGAAAGATATATGACAGTGTGAGATTCCTAGCTACACTCAAAGAAACTAAGGAGACTTTCAACCAGAGAATCATACCCACTCTCTCATTAGCAGGCATACAGTAGGAATTTACAATCCACCCTCCTCCGAAAATGGGTTACAAATTCCCAATATTCTAAAAGTTCTGTCCAGTTATATAGTTTTTTCCCAAATAGTCCCTTTGTTTTCAATTCCAGGCATCTGGATTTTCTTTCATTCATTTGCCCTGTCATATCTGCACTCTGACCTGTGACCCTTTATGACCTTGTATATAAACATGTGCTCAGGCCTTTTTCAGATTTATTCCTTGTTATTTTGACCTATTTCCCACCTATTCAACTTTCCACCTTGTCTGTTTTTCCATCCCCTATTTTTAAGAAATATAGAAAATATATATCTTATTAGTGCTCTGGTATTCTGACAGTTTCCACACTAGGCCTCAGTAGGCCCCATGTCAAACTGACATAACCATACTAAATGATGTCTTCTCTCTCCTGTGCTCTATAAACAAGTGTGTTTTTTCTCACATGATATCACCTACTACCCACAGCATCCCACAACGCACATTCAGTACCATGCCAGCAATTTGGACATATTTTAGATATTCTTTGTGTTAACTCTTTCCCTTCTGGCTCTCACAGTCTCCAAGTGGATGTGGGGCACTCTTAGCTTGGCACCAATTGCCTTTGGTTCAGAATGGGTCATAAGGACCTCCCTGTTTTGGATACCATGAAGTAAAGAGAATACTGCCCTGACCTTGGTCTATGGTGGGTACGGGTATGATGGCCTGCAACTGTAGGAGATGCTGAACAGTTTCCTTAATAGCCACACTCTTGGTTAGGATTCACAAGGAGACTCCACAAAGGTATCCTGAAGAAGCTTTGCAGAATCCAGCACTTACCCGTTTTTGAGGACCTTAAGGTGCTATTAGTCTGATATGATGCAGGACCATTCTGACCACCTGTCTCTGGGAAGAGATCTGGCAGATCTCAATGTGAGGGCTTGCTGGATCCCAAGGAAGCACCTGATGAGTGCAGAAATTGTTGGGATCCCTTAAAGGACTGACCCTTCTTGACTTTAGCCCCATAGGAATAATAGGTCGTTCTCAAACACTGAGTCCTACTCGAGGAAACCCTGGAATCTCTGGGTCTATTTTCTGTGAGCCTCTATAGGAGAGCCTCTCCAAGGTCTTTCACTAGCTTCTCCAGTTCCTCCCCAAAAAGCAATATGCCCTTGAAGGGGAGCTTGCTCAGCTGCAGCTTGAATGTGGCATTGGCAGAGCAATTCCAGAACCAGATCCATCTTCAGGGCACCACTGCTGCTGCCATTAGAAGAGATCCTGATCAAGTCATACAGGACATCTGCCACAAATGACACTCGACTCCAATCTTAATACCTCTGGGTTCTCTGGCATTTGCTGGATCCAGCATAAGAATGCTCGGGTCATCACACCCACACAAAGCACTGCTCAGCAGCCAAGGCCAAAGTCATGAGTCTCCTTCACTGCAGCACCACCTACAGTACCATGAAATGGTTGTGCATTTTGTCATTGCTATAACCAGGGCATCCACCTTAAGAACCCTGAAAAGCTGTTCCATCTCTTCTTAAGGTCCTAGCTTAGCTGTATCCTCTACCTCCTCAGCCCCAAGTTCCAGTGCCTCCCACTGAGAAAACACAAGCTTTGGCATGGGCTCCAGGAGGGGAAAGAAGCCAGAGGTATGCCACAATCCTTCTAGAATAGAGTCCACTTGTGAAACCTCCACTAGAGCAGCTCCATAATATTCAGAATGCCATGACAGCTCTGAGCAAGGGTGGAAAGGTCCTACCTGTGAAAAAGACTGATCACTGACAGATCCTCTCCCTCCGCCAGGGGAAGCTCCCCTTCCTTCAGTAACTCACCCATTATAGACAAAGTCCTCCTCATTCTCCCTAGCCTCTCCTCCAGAAGGGACAGGGTTGGGCTCTCAAAGGAACAGGCAATCAAAAATGAAGGGCAGGGTGCTTAACCCCCGTGCTGCCAGAGGTTCCTGAATCCCCCCATAAGGGACGTTAGGACTTTGGACTCCCACAAGGTGGACTGCCACAGAGCTTCCAGAGAATGAAAAGAGCCCATGAACTGTTTGAGCTGCTGCTCAAAGGCAGCAAAGAATGGGTCCAGGGCCCGCCAACTAACAGAGGCTCTGCATTTCAAGCCAAGGTAAGAGTGTGTGGCTTTTAAATTGCTAGCTTTTAAATTATTAGCTCTCTGCCCGAGAGCTCTTAAAAGGTTTTGATACATTTTTAAAGCAAAGCTATATTCTTTTTGGTGCTTTAATTCAAAAGGGGAAATATTGTTTTTAGTGGTGTAGGTTAAAACACGGCTTTTAGTATCTTTCTCAGCTCTTTGAAACTACTGACACCTCATCAGGTGTTGGTTCCCTCCCTATCCATCCAACTCCCACCCACCTCATGTGAGCTGTATTGCTTTATAGGGCACCTCTCCCAGTTAGCTACACACAGGGACTTGGAATCAGCACATTTAGAACACACTTAAAATATGTTAACTGCTTTTCCTCTAAAAGGACAGCTGGGAAACAGGCTGAAATTTGGTAGGTCTCTTTCTCTTTTGCTTCAACAGGCACCTAAGCTCCACCAACTGAACAATGGCTGGGAAAAATCGTATTGCCAAAGCTGTTGCCCCCATTACAGCTTCTGCCTCTGTCCAGACAGAAATCCCAATGCCAGTTGAAGGACTGGTTTCATGTGCAGGATGCCTGCATGCTGAAGCTCTCAGGAAACAAGTGGAGGTGGTCAGAGAAGAGGTGGCAAGGCTGAGGAGCACTCAAGACAGTGAGAAGTACATTCATGAGATGCTTCTTGTAACATCCAAGCTCTCCAGCACAGGAGAAGATGGGAGCCTACAGAATGATGAAGGTCGGACACAAGTCACCAGGCCCTGCAGAATTACCAATCCAACTCCTCCAGCCCTTGAATTGAAGAAACATTATGCAGCCCTGGAGGTGGAGGAGGTGAAAGCATCCCTGGAAAGGGAAGAACCAGAGCTCAAGCACCCCAAAGTTGCAGAATCAGTGACCACAAGGAAGCGAAGGGTAGTGGTGGTTGGCGACTTTCTTCTGAGGGGTACTGAGGCGTCCACCCTCCGACCAGACTTGTGTCAGACGGTTGCCTGGGTGAGAATCTTCACAGTCTTGGCAAGTGCATATATCTATATGATTTGCAAGGGATTGTGGGCAATGTAGTTCATTCACACCAGACACAGCTGCTGACAATAATTTAGTTGTGCTCAAATGTTAAAGCCAATAAGATATTTATTTATGGGGTTATTTCTCCCAACACAGATATGCTTGGTAGCACATAAATCAGGTTACTTGCTTCCAGTGTTTAACTTGGAAAAACAAAATCAAAATCAGGAAAACAACATTCAAACTTGTCAGGCATTAGCTAATGTTTTCTTAGCATATATCAAACAAACCAAAAGCCACAAAGAAAGAAAAAAAACTGTTCTTTTCAGGTTAACTTCTGATAACTTCCCACATAGATTCAGAAGTGATTCTCTCCTAGCTCACAAGCAATTAGGTAAGGCTCAATTGCTAGCAGTTATCCAGCTGAAACCCCTTAGCTGGCTTACTTTCTACAGCGTGGCTAGAAATCCTACACAGGAGCGTTTCTGAGTAGATTAAAGAACAAGTTTGTATTTCTTTGTGATGGTTGCTGTACTTTATAACAGAAAATCACCAAAGGAGTTTAGACAGAGAGCAGTCCATGTAAACAGATTCTTCATCTGCTATCATTCCCCCTTCTTCAACAAGCATGGGTTCAATATCATGGATTGGCACAGATGAATGTCCCAATGGAGCACTTTCAGGAGAATACTTGTTTCCCTGCTGTCTTTCAAGGTTATAGCTAGGGCATAGATCAGTGTTCATACCTGAGCTTCCATTGCTGTTAGAGTTCCTCTCTATATAGCTTGGCCAGTATGTAGTCCAGTTCTTATGTCCAGCCTTCCAATCCAGATCCCTGGACACTGGATCTCTCTTCACATACCTTCTGGCACGGGTCTTAGGGTCCCTTCCACGTGCAGCCGTCTCCCTCACAGGTAGCGTCTGGAGATTCCTAGCTCTGCAGCACCATTCCTCTGGCTTTCCCCAGTCCAAGGGTGTATGCTGGCCCTTGGAATGCCTCCCAGTATACGTATTGCTCTGGACTCTTCTAGACCTCTCAAAGGCTTTTCTCCTCTTTCTTCCAAAGGGTTTCTTTCCCTCTCTGTCTGTCCGGTTTGGCTTCTGCTTCTGATGATGATGATCCTCAGGATGATGAAGATGATCAAGCTCAAGCTGATTCTCTGTAGAATAAACTCTACCTTTATTCTGCTTAGATGAGTGCTCCCCCTTAATACAGCGCAGCTGTGCTGAATCAGGCCCTGCCCTTTGAGATGAGTGCTTAGGGATTACCTCATAGCCCTCCTGATTGAACACACGTTTCCCCACTTCAGCTCCTCTAATGGCTGCTGGAAACCTGGTGCATTCTGGGACTGGTAGTCTTTTATGGGAAAATTCTGTTTTCTTATTTCTACCAGAACTGACAGGTTGCTTGTTCAGAGTCACTTCACCTTTCCTATAGCTCCTTTCTGAGCTATGATAAGCTTCCTTATCACACTTGATGTCCAGAGAGGTATGCTGTCTGCCAGGTGCCAAAATCCGAGATGTTATGGAGAGTTTGCCGAGACTAATCAAGCCTACTGACTATTACCCAAAGTTGCTTATCCATGTCAGCACAAGTGATACTGCCAATTTTAGCAAAGGTCACTTAATAATTGGGGGGTGACTTTAATTTAACAGTAAATCCAGAATTGGATTCCTCCTGGGGGCACTCAGGGGGTACAGCTAAGCAGAGGAAAAAACTAAAAATGTTTATGAGGGAATTGGGACTAGTTGATATATGGCGGGATATGCATGGGCGGGAAAGAGACTATACATTCTACTCACCTGTCCTTGGGTCCTACACCAGGATTGATATGTTATTAGTCCATAAGACGCTAATGCTTTGGGTAATGAGGAGTGCAATTGGGGATAGCTCATGGTCGGACCATGCTCCAGTGTGGGGGGACTTCCGAGATCCTGCGTCTCAGAGAAGGAGGGGAAAATGGACACTGAATGAGGCATTACTAGAAGAGCCTTGGATAGTCCAACAGATTACTGACTCCATTTCGGAGTATATGCATTATAATGACAATGGCCAGTGTTCAATGGGGGTGGTTTGGGACTGTTTGAAAGCAGTAGTTAGAGGGAAGCTTATAGCAATAGGAGTCCACGTAAAAAAAAGAGAAAGAGGCCATATAAGAAAATCTGAGGGAAAGTCTCAGAATGTGAGAGCAGAGGCGGAAACAGGGCAACTTAAATAAAGGAGAAAATAAAAAGTTAATGAGTGTTAAGCAACAGCTAAATGAATTGGAGCTTGAAGAAATAAAATTTGCACAAGAGAAACTCCGCCAAACGCACTTTGAGTTTAGGAATAAGCCCAGTCGACTACTAGTGCACCAACTTAAAAAGCTTCAAGCTTGGAATTGTATTCACAAAATTAGAGACAGGTGTGGTAAGGAACTGAGGAGGAGCGCGGAGATCAAAGCTAGATTTGTGGAGTTCTATAGGGAACTCTACATGCCTAAAAATACATTGCCCCAGGAGATAATCCAAAAGTACTTAGAGGAGGTCCAACTATCTAAACTGGAAGAGGGGGAGAGTTTAGCTATTTCCAGGCCTATCACACCCCAGGAAGTGCTTAGGGTTATTAAGGAACTGCCGTCACATAAGGCTTCTGGAAGGGATGGGTTCCATAATAAATTCTATAAAGCCTTTGCCCAGGTACTGGCTGAACCTCTTACTCAACTATATAACGCAATAGGGTCGGAGGAACCCCTGCCCCAGTCAATGAGAATGGCAGGAGTAACATTAACACCAAAAGAGGGTAAGGATCCTACTCAATGCAGCTCGTACCGACCGATTTCCCTCCTGGGTTTGAATTTTAAAAACATTTCTAGGGTGCTGGCCAATAGATTGGTCGATATGTATTAGCTGCGGCATGTGTGGGAGCAATCTGGATTCATTCCTGGTAGACAGGCATCAGATAATTTAAGAAGGGTCCTGAATGTACTATGGAAAGGTAAGAGTAGGAATGACGAGTTACTGTTGTTGGCGGTAGATGCAGAGAAAGCTTTTGACAGGGTGTCATGGCCATTCTTGATCCAGACTCTGGCAAAAGTGGGTATTGGAGGCAAATATCTAGATTGGGTAAGGTCGCTGTACAAGAATCCTCTAGCAGCCTTATGAATAAATGGAGAATATACAGAGGCTTTTGAGCTTGCGAGGGGGACAAGGTAGGGTTGCCCACTATCCCCATTATTATTTGTCCTATCAATGGCGCCCTTGGCACAGAGAGTGAGGACATCAGAAGAGCTCCAAAGGTCTGAAATGGGAAAAGGGAGAGTGTAAGATGTGATGATCTACGTTTATAGTTACATCCTCCGAACAAACGCTGAGTGCCCTGATGAGAGAGCTAGATAGTTTTGGGAAAGTTTCGGGTTTTAAGATGAACGCATCTAAATCAGAGATTCTAAATGTCTCAATCCCGGGAAAAAAAAGCAAATTCCTGATGAATTTGTTCCCTTTTAAGTGGGCTAAGAAAAGCATTCGTTACCTGGGAGTCCATCTAACTCCTTTGATCTCAGATCTCTTCAGAGTGAATTATATTCCATTGGAGGTTAGGATTAAGAAAGACCTAGAAGGATGGGAAAGGGTGACATTAACATGGTCAGGAAGAATAGCAGCAGTGAAAATGATGATCCTGCCCAGATTCTTGTTTTTATTTAGTACACTACCTATGGCTGTTCTGGGAGTGTACTTGAAAAAATTACAAAGGTCACTATGGAAATTTGTATGGGGAGGAAGAAGAGCGAGAGTCCCGAAACACATCTTGATGAGAGAGACAAAGCAAATGGGGGGGATGGCAGTCCCGGACCTAATAAAATATTATAGTGCTGCCAAGTTGAGGGCTGCTTTCGAATGGGGGGTACATGAAAGTCAAGAATGGGTTCGAATGGAGAGAGTGGCTCTGGGAGTACCCTCCTTGAGAGAGGTTCTTTGGTTGCCTACGGGGAACAGGTTGTTAGCAAAGTGTTAACACCCTTTTGTGTCCTTAACACGTCAAATATGGTTTCAGTGGAGAACCAAGTGGTTGGGAACGGAGTGTGTGACCAAAGGTATCCCCATTAGGTGCAATACAGATTTTCCACCGGGGATGAGTGGGCGATTCGCTGAGAGGCGGGCCAGAAATAACTTGTGTTATGAAGGACAAATCCTAGAAGGGACTAAGATTAGGCCATTTGAAGATCTGAGTGAAAACTTTTCATTGAGGAGATTGGACTATTATCATTATGTACAGGTCTCCAACTACATTCAAAAGAAAATCATCCCTGGATTAAGAGAGGAGCTATTACCAATCAAATGTTTGTTTTTGAGAGATAAGGTTAAGGGAATCATTACTCAACTTTATAAAGCTATGGAAATAAGTAAGGGAGAGAAAGAACCATTTCAAAGGAAATGAGAAGCAGACCTGGGGCTGGTACTGACAGAGCAGACTTGGACTGCGATCTTTGTACAGAGGTATAAAGGCCTACTAGCCTCTAACCTAATAGAACATAACTACAAGATAATGTATAGGTGGTATTTGACACCTGAAATGATTCAAAAGATGTATGGGACGTCCAATGGGACATGCTGGCATGTGGTGCCAGAGGATCCTTCTTTCATATATGGTGGTTATGCCCAAAATTGCAAGTGTTCTGGAATACAGTGTTTCAGGTCACAGGTACAATACTGGGGAGAAGGATAGCAGCTGATCCAAGACTGGCTTTATTAGGTATCTACAGAAAGGAAATGCAAAAAGAGGAGGGGGCTTCACTAATTTGGGTTGCCTGGCTGCGTGTCTCGAGATTGCCAAGAGATGGAGACAGGAAGCTCCACCAATGATGGGAGAATGGGAGAGAAGGGTGAATCAAATATATTTAATGAGTAAACTGACAGCCCAAAAACAATCAAAAATGATGCGCTTAGAGAAGATTTGGTCTAAATATACTATCTGGTGTGCAGATGGTCTAAATGTGAGAACTTAAGATGGGGTGGTGATGTACTGATGTTTGTTATCCTGTAAGGTCCTGGGGAGGAGGAGGGGGGGTAACTATAATTGAGTTTTGCCATGTGTTCAAATTGGGCTTGAATGGTAAATTAGTTGAAGGATGTGTAATGTAAGTTTGTGTGGGGTGGGATGAGGGGTATCAACAACAAAATGACAAAAATGTCAAGAGTAAAGTATGTATATATGATATGGAGAGCACTGCTTAATTGTTACGGAGATGGGGGATTTAATGTCTTTGAAATTGTAATATTTGACAACTCCCCAGTTGTATATTCTCTTGGCCATAATAAAAATAAAAATTTTAAATTAAAAAAAAGGGAGCCATTAAAGAACAGTTTGTGAAAAACGCAACAAAAGAAACCTCTCGTGATGTTGTATGGGATGGAATAGAGGCAGTAATAACAGGGCGCCTCATAGCCTTAGCAACACAAAAGAAAATACAGAAAGAAAAGCTGGAGGAAGAACTACAAACTAGACTGCAATTATTAGTAAATGAACATAAAACTAAGGATGGGAAACGGCTACTAAGCCAAAAATAAGAGACTCTGAGGCAAATAGACTAGACACAAGTGGCAGATGGACTTTTCAAATGAAAAAATTAAACACATTTATTCATTTATTTAACATTTCTTATATACCGCCTTTCATGATATCAAGGCGGTTTACATTGAACAAACTGAAATTACATTGAACAGGGCATTATAACTTGGAGATAACCCTCGATTGCCCATGTTCCCTGTAAAATAGTTAAGTGGCTTGCCCAAGACCACAAGGAGCACCTGTGGGACTAGAAACCCCAGTCCTTCTGGCCTAAGGTTGCTGTCCTCTAGTGGGATTTGAACCCCTGACCTTCCAGCCTGAGGTAACTTGCCCCAACCACTAGGCCACTCCTCCCTATATACATATTTTGTTGGAGGAAATAGACCAGGAAGGTACTTGGCTAAACAACTAAGAGAGAGATGTACTCGGCAACAGATACTTAAATTGAAATATGGACAGGGACAGTGGGAATTTGGAACGACTAATATCCAAAAATTATACAGGTACACTACCAAAAAACTGCCTCCAGTTTTGCAACTGATTCCTATAGATTTTGGGGTGCTGAATCCAGGAAAAATAGCCAAAATGTTCCATCACGTCACGTTTTCTTGCAAAATTAGATTTCTTACCCATATAAGGAATGTTCACATAGTTTCTTTTTAGCCGACTGCAGTTTATTTTCTTGGCCCAAAATAGAGGTTGTAATGGTTAACTAACTAGAAACACTCCCTCATGATATTTTAGAGTGTTTTGTATTCATTTTATACATTAACAGGACAATTGGGAGGCGGGGGGCTAAATCCAGTACTCGCGCTGGCGCATGTTCTTTCCTGTTCGCCTCGCCTCGTTCGCTCGCTCAAACACGGTGGTTGCGACATGAACGTTCCTGTCAAATTTCAGTTTCTTGCAAGTTCATTATTACCTTTTGTTTGCTCAGTTGTAATCCAGCTTTATTCCGAAGTGGTTCACTACAGTTGTAGTTTGCAGTGCTGTGTATTTGTGATGGCTCACAGAGCCAGAGGTTGCGTCAACTCTCCGGACAGTTTTTGTTTTATTTGTGGGGAATATACCGTGAAAAAGCGGCAGAGGAACATTTCTGCATTTATTAAAAAAGTATATTTCGCCTATTTCGGTTTGAAGTTAGGCGATCAAGACAAACCGTGGGCTCCTCACCAAGTGTGCAAGACATGTGAGGAAGATCTACGCTTATGGATGAAAGGTAAAAAACAAGCATTTCGTTTCGAAATACCTATGATGTGGCGTGAACAAAGAGACCACAGCAGTGACTGCTATTTTTGCTCTTGCACTGTGAAGGGATACAACTTAAAAAATAAGAACGTAATAAGTTACCCCAACCTTCCCTCAGCAATTAGGCCTATGCCTCATAGCAACGAAGTACCTGTGCCTGAACCACCAAAATCTTTGGATCATATTTGTGTGGACGGTTCTGATCATGATCAGACTCATCAGATGGCTTTTCCCGATGAGTCCAGTACTTCCGAGTTTGAAACTGAACCAGATCCGAAACCTGAACTTTTCTCTCAAGCTGAATTGAATGATTTAGTCCGGGATTTAGGACTCATAAAAGATGCTGCCCAACTGCTAGGTTCTCGGCTTAAACAGAAAAATCTATTGTCACCAGGAACAACTTTTTATTGGTACCGCAACCGCAAGACACAATTTTTGAAGTATTTCAGCAAAGAGGAAGATTTGGTATTTTGCAACGATATATACGGAGTGATGGAAAAGTTTAAACTCAAGTATGATCCTGCTGAATGGCGGCTGTTCATTGATTCGTCAAAAGACAGCATAAAAGGTGTTCTTCTTCATAATGGCAACACATTCGCTTCAGTTCCTATTGCTCACTCTGTTATTCTCCAAGAAAAATACGAGAATTTGGCCCTGATTCTTCAGAAGATTCGTTATGATGAGCATAAGTGGATGATTTGTGGAGACTTTAAAATTCTATCCATGCTATTAGGGCAGCAATCCGGTTTCACCAAATATCCCTGCTTCCTTTGCTTGTGGGATAGCTGGGCCCGCGACCTACACTGGGGGAAAAAAGACTGGCCAATTCGGGAGTATTTGAGACCCGGTGAGAAAAATGTTCTTCATGAGAGCTTGGTACCTCGTGATAAAATTCTATTACCACCTCTCCACATTAAGTTGGGTCTCATTAAGCAATTCATCAAGTCCCTTTCAAAAGATGGTGAGTGCTTTCGGTACCTTTGCTCAAAGTTCCCCCGACTTTCTGAAGCAAAGCTAAAGGAAGGAGTGTTTGTTGGCCCTGATATAAGGAAACTCATTTCAGATGGAGCATTCGCTGAAACGATGTCTGAGAAGGAAAAAGAAGCCTGGGATTCCTTCAAGGATGTTGTTCTCAAATTCTTGGGGAACAGGCGGGATGAGAACTATAAGGATATTGTTGCCAGGATGCTCAATGCCTTCAAAGAACAAGGCTGTAACATGAGCCTGAAAGTCCATTTCTTGCACTCCCATGTGAACTACTTTCCCGAAAACTTGGGGGCGTACAGTGAAGAACAAGGTGAAAGGTTTCACCAGGACATCAAGGACGCAGAGAGAAGGTACCAAGGAAGATGGAACACCACTATGATGGCTGATTTCTGCTGGTTGCTGCTGCGGGAAACCCCAGATGAAAAATACGCCAAGCAGCGCACCAAGAGAAGCATTCGGGGGAAGAAGAAACGGGCCCACCAGGAGATTGATTGACCCAAGAATGACTTTAAAATCTAAACTGTGTTGACAAATATCGTGTTTTTACTAAACTTTGAAATAAAAATTTGCTAGTTATTACCACAGTGTCGGATCTCATTTATTAGAATTTTATTTTCACACCATCGGGTGTTTGTCTTCATGTATTGCAATGGTGCGGTTTGCGTTTTCTATTCTTACATACATACCTGTACAACATTTTTTGCACATTTCTTTGCTTTGCTTTGTGTCTAACCTCGCTCTTATATGCTCAATGTTTGTGCACATGTATGTGGCTGTTTTAAGTGCAGACAATTTTGCTACCATCACAGTGTGTTTTGTTGACATTACTCTATTCTTATGTGCTGCCTTGTTACAATTTTCTTTATTCTTATTTGAATAACTACTAAACAATTAGTATAAAGAATTCATCCAAGAAACTTTTATCTCGATCGCACTCAATCTGAAATGTTCACCTCAAACTGCTAACCCAATGTAGCAAAAAATCTGTACGTGATGGAGCAAATTGGTTACCAGATTTGGATTCAGCGCACCAAAAAACGTAAAAATCAATCGAAACATTAGAGGCAGTTTAAAAAAAAAATTTTTTAGTGTACCTGTGTTATTTTGCAACTTCTACCAAAACTTTTACCAATTAGAACAGGGGAAGGAGTTTGAGGAAGTGGAAAATTATTTGTGTGAAGTGGGGCTAACCAGAATGAGCGAAGAAGAACAAGAGTGGATAATTAAATGTACACTACAAGCTCTCTGCTGGGTTCCAAATGTAACCAGAAAGAAGTAATTAGATCTTACCTGCTAATTATTGTTCCTGAAGGAACGACAGTCCAGTCCCTTTACTTCTGGGTTACGCAACCCTTCCAGCAGCTTGGAGGCTGAGCCCAACCTTTTTGGAGGTGGGGCGGTATAAGTACCACTGGTACCACCCACTAACTCCAGTATTCGATTGAAAAAGCAGTCTAACCAAAGTTCTATGAACAATCAACAAACAATTAACACACATCACACATCAAACTCCCTCACGGGATAAGAAACCAAAACCAAATTTTTTTTTTATTTTTATTTTTTTATTTTTTAAATAAGAAATAGGAGCCAGGGAGGAGGGAATGCCGCGGAGAGGAAGGGGAGGGGTGCCCGATACTGCCCTAGGCGACTTTCTCCTGCCCTCCTCCCCCCAGACCTGGTTCTACGCTCGGCCAGATGCTTCGCTCTTGACTGATAGGCCTTCAAGTCCGGCCGTGCCGGGTGGGATCAGGGACTGGACTGTCGTTCCTTCAGGAACAATAATTAGCAGGTAAGATCTAATTACTTCTTCCTTATCGTCACTCCAGTCCAGTCCCTTTACTTCTGGGATGTACCAGAGCAGTTCAATCCTGGGTGGGTTCCGGCATACCCGGACTGAAGGACTGCCCGACCAAACCGAGCGTCCGCTGCACTCTGTACGTCCAGTCTGTAGTGCCTTGTGAAGGTATGCAACGAGGACCAAGTTGCCGCTCTACAAATGTCCAACGGAGGGACTAGACTGAACTCTGCCCACGAGGCAGCCTGAGCTCGGGTGGAGTGCGCTCGGAGCCCCCCTGGAACCTGTTTCCCTTTCAGTATGTAGGCGGATGCAATCGTTTCTCTGATCCACCTGGAGATGGAGGCCTTGGCCGCCGCCTCTCCTTTGTGCGGGCCTCCGAACTGGACGAACAGCTTGTCGGATTTCCGGAAAGGAGCTGTGCGTGAGAGGTATCGCTTCAAAATCCTCTGGACGTCTAAGCGTCGTAGCCTGCTGTTTCTACCTTCAGGTCCCTCGGCCGGCCAGGTCGGAAGGGTGACTGTCTGGTTCACGTGAAAAGGAGACAGAACCTTGGGCAGGAAGGAAGGTACCGTGCGTAGTACCACTTTGTCCCTGAGAAAGGATAGGAAAGGCGGTCGAGAGGACAGAGCTTGCAACTCGGAGACCCGTCTGGCCGAGCAGATAGCGACCAGGAAGACTGTCTTGAGGGTTAAGTCCTTCAGGGAAGCCTTCTTAATCGGCTCGAAGGGTTCCCCGACCAATGCATTTAGAACAAGATTGAGGTCCCAAGGAGGGATCACGGATCTCCGTTGAGGACGCAGCCGCCTAACTGCCCTTAGGAACCTGGAGACGTCCGCGTGGGCCCCAAGGGGCTTGCCGTGGACTTTGCCTCTATAGCAGGCGATGGCGGCTAGTTGGACCCGCAAGGAACTGTGCGCCAGGCCTTTCTCAAAACCCGCTTGTAGGAATTCCAGCACCTCGGGGACTGAGGCCAAGAGGGGTTTCCTTCGGTGTTCCGAACACCACGCCTCAAAGATGCGCCAGACCCTTACGTAGGCCAGGCAGGTCGAGCATTTCTTCGCACTCAACAGCGTTGAGATTACCGCTCCTGAATAGCCCCGCTTCAAGAGGTGCGCCCTTTCAATAGCCAGGCCGTAAGTGAGAACCGATCCACGTGAGGCATTATTACCGGGCCTTGTCTGAGCAGGCCCCTTCTGCAAGGGAGCCGCCAAGGACGGTCGGCCAGCAACCTCACCAGATCCGCATACCAAGGACGACGTGGCCAATCCGGGGCAATGAGGATCACCAGACCTTGGTGGGCTTCCACCCGCTGCAGGACTTTTCCGATCAGGACCCACGGGGGAAACACGTAGAGAATACCCTCCGTCGGCCACTTCTGAGACAGGGCATCTAGGCCTTCGGACATTCTTTCCCTCCGCCGACTGAAGAATCGATCCACCTTTGCTGTGGAGAAGGTTGCCATGAGGTCCATGACTGGCAGCCCCCAGCGGGCCACTATCTGGTCGAAGGAATCCTTTTCCAGCTCCCACTCTCCGTGGTCTATCTTGTGTCTGCTGAGGTAATCGGCCGTGAGGTTGTCCGTGCCTGCCACGTGCTGAGCCGAAAGCGCTTCCAGGCGGGTCTCTGCCCACTGGAAGAGGGCCCCCGCCTCCTTCTCCAAGGCGGGGCTGCTGGTACCGCCCTGGTGGTTGATGTAAGCTACCGTGGTGACGTTGTCGGAGAGAACGCAAATCGCTTTTCCTAGCACTAGGGGCTCCAGCGCTCTGAGCGCTAGGATGACGGCCCGCAACTCCAGTCTGTTGATGGGCCATTGGGATTCCAACTGCGACCAGAGGCCCTGGACGAACTGGTCCTCGCAGTGAGCCCCCCAGCCCATCAGGCTGGCTTCCGTCGTCAACAGTATCCATAGATGGGGCTCGAGGGGCATCCCCCGCTCTAGATTCCTTGGGCACCGCCACCAGTGCAGGGATTGTTTGGTTCGCGGAGCACAGGGTAACTGAGTTGACAGACGATGATGTTGTGGAGACCACCGACGCAATAGTGCGCGCTGTAGTGGACGCATGTGGGCCCTGGCCCAAGGCACTACCTCTATCGCCGCTGCCATTGTGCCCAGCACCTGAAGATAATGCCATGCGGAGGGGTTCCGTCTGCTCAGGAACTGTGCAACTAGTAGTCTTAGGTCCCTTGACCGCGCTCGAGACAGGAACACTCTGCCCCTTCCTGTGTCGAATCTTGCTCCGAGATATTCGAGGTCCTGGGAAGGCGTCATCCTGCTCTTTGCTCGGTTGATGACCCACCCTAACTCCTCTAGCACCTGAACCACTCTGCTCGTCGCCATGCGGCTTTCTTCTTCCGACTTTGCCCGGACCAGCCAATAGTCTAGGTACGGGTGTACTAGGATTCCTTCCTTCCGGAGGAAGGCCGCCACCACCACCATCACCTTGGTGAATGTCCGTGGAGCCGTAGCTAGGCCGAAAGGAAGGGCCTGGAATTGGAAATGGCCCCCCGTCACCGCGAATCTTAGGAACTGTTGATGGGCCTTCCTGACTGGAATATGCAGGTAGGCCTCTGTCAAGTCGAGAGACGTCAGAAACTCTCCGCCTCTTACCGCTGCGATGACTGATCGTAGAGTCTCCATGCGGAAGTGTGGTACTCTGAGACAGCGGTTGACCTGTTTTAAATCCAGGATTGGACGGAAGGACCCTTCCTTCTTTAGTACTACAAAGTAAATGGAGTATCGACCCAAACCGTACTGGTCTGGTGGCACAGGCACCACTGCCCCGAGTGCGATTAGCCGAGCGAGGGTTGATTCTATTGCCGCCCTCTTTGCCAGAGATCCGCTGGGAGATTGAATAAATGCTGGAGGAATTTGCTTCGAGAACTCGAGAGCGTAGCCCTCCCTGATGACCTCTAGTACCCACTGATCCGAAGTGACCCGGGACCAGGCGGGCAGAAACTGCCTTAAACGACCTCCCAATGGCAGCTCTTCCCCCTGGACCCCCGTCGCCTCATTGCTGTTTTCTGGGGGCCGAGGAGAAGGAGGAGGTCCCAAAACCCCGACCTGCTCCCCGAAACCCCCGGAAACCTTGGCTTCTAGCGGGGAAGCGTCCCCTGGGGGGGGGGATTGGATCTGGCTGGACGAAATCTGCGAGAGTCCCTGGCCTGGCTACGAGCCGAAGCCAGAGGGCGACCTTGTTTCGGTCTGTCTTCCGGGAGTCTGCCACCCTTGGACTCGCCCAGGTCCTTTACCAACTTTTCCAGATCCTCGCCAAAGAGCAGCTTCCCCTTAAAGGGGAGTCGGCTCAGGCGTGCCTTAGAGGAGGCATCCGCTGCCCAGTTCCGTAGCCACAAACAGCGTCTGGCTGCCACCACAGAAGCCATGTTCTTGGCCAGGCTTCTAATGAGGTCATAGTGACTATCCGCCAGGTATGCTGCTCCTGATTCCAGCCTAGCGGCGTTGGGCCGGGGTTCACCCGCGGAGGTCTCTGCTGACTGAAGCTGCTGAGACCACCTTAAACAGGCCCGAGCTACCCAGGCTCCCGAGACGGAGGCTTGCAGGGCGAGAGCGCTTACATCGAATGCCTGCTTCAGGAGTGTATCCAATTTTCTGTCCTGTGAGTCTCTTAGGGCCGTGCTGCCCTCAACCGGGATAGTAGTCTTCTTCGTGACTGCTGATACCGCTGCATCCACTCTGGGAGATTTTAAGAGCTCTTTGTCTGTCTCTGGGAGAGGATATAGGCGCATCATGGACCTGACTCCTCTTATGCTAGATTCCGGCTGGTCCCATTCTTCCTGGATCATCTGACGAACCACTCTGTGGACCGGGAAGACTTTCTGAGATCTTCTAAAGGCTTGGATTAATGGATCTTCCAGCGCCTCCTCTTCTGCAGGTGTATCAGAGGCCACGTTGAGCGCTTTTAGGGACTCATTAATTAGTGCCGGAAGCTCTTCCCGGCGAAAGACCCTAATAACTCTGGACTGGTCTTCCTCTGGTATCTCTCCTTCTTCCAGCTCCTCCTCTTCTTCATCCAACTCCCTGTCCGAATAGGCCTCATCTGGGGTGCCCAGGGAGAGGGCTGCCAGAGGTTCCTCCTCACTCAGACGGGGGCGCTTAGGCGGAATGCCCTGCTCCTGAGTACCTGTTCCCAGGAGCCTGGCTGTCTTATCTTCCCTTGAAGAACCAGCGTCTCCTGGCTCCCGCCCCTGCTTCCGCAAACAATAGGCTTTGTGGAGCAAAAGGATGAAATCTGGAGAGAAAAAGTCCCCGGTCCCTCCTTCCCCAGAAGGGAGGGGGGAGGGGGGTAGGGGAGGAGGGGGTACATCCGAGGAAGTAGAAGGAGGTAACTGGGGTCCTCCCTCCCCCCCTAGGAGGTCACCTGGCCCCTGAGGAGGGGGAGCGATGGATAGGTTAATTTCCTGCTCAACCGAAGCCGCCACGGCGGTGCAGCTCCTGCAGATTCCTGCCTCTGCAGAGGTGCCTCTGCGTGTTCCGCAGGAGGGGCAGCGGGGCTTGGTCGCCATGCCCTGGATCCCCTGTATAAGCGCCCAAACTCCAGATATATTTCTCCCCCTCAGAAGCTTTTAGAAGAGGGAAATAACAATTCAAGATTGAAGGAGTTAAGAATTAAATGCATAAACTGAAATCAATGATTTAAATATATTAAAGTAAATCCTGTACTTTAAAGTAAACTTAAGCAAACTTAAAGTAAATTAAAATGAAATTAAGGTGAATAAAATTAAAGTAAATAAATTAAATGCAGAAATGTATCTCCTTTTCCTCCCACGGAGGTACTTGCGTTTAGGCAGACTGTATCTCCTGGACCCGACTCAGCGATCCTAGCCCGAGGGCTCTACACGCGGTAGGCCTCACCACGTGGAGCCCGGGCAGAGGACCGCGAGACACTTTCCTGGGCCGCGCTGTGCTCCTTGCGATTTTCCCCCGTAAAGTGCTGCTTTCTTGCAGGCTTCGGTCTGATGTCTGTCTCTCTCTCTCTCTTCCCCGTAGGGCTCCCGGGGAGTGGCGAGACTCGCCTCCGCGTCCTACTTTCTCGGGACGGGTCCGGCGAGAGGCGCTGTCTGGCGGCGCTGCCTCCAGCGCTCAGCCGCCAACGGGGCTTCGGCGCGAGGCAGATGCAATCCAGAGCAGGGGGCAGGAGAAATCGCCAGAGCCGTTGTCGGGCAGAGTAGCAGGAGCGAAATTGTCTCCGACTCTGCGAGGAGAGAGCACTTCCGAGGCCCGATCCGGGGAGCGGAGGGGGGGGGGAGGAGGGGGGAAGGCTGAGAGAGCAGGCAGAATTAAAGAAACAGGACCACAAGTAAGAACAGAAGCAAATAAGAGCCAATTAAGGTGAAATTAAATTAAAAATGAAATAGGTTAAATAAAATTAAAGCAAGATTGCTAACAAGAAGGACTCCAGTAAGCCCTAGGCTTACGGAACCCTCCAGCTGCTTGGAGGCTGAGAATACTGGAGTTAGTGGGTGGTACCAGTGGTACTTATACCGCCCCACCTCCAAAAAGGTTGGGCTCAGCCTCCAAGCTGCTGGAAGGGTTGCGTAACCCAGAAGTAAAGGGACTGGACTGGAGTGACGATAAGGAAGCTCTCTTCTGTGTGTTAAATTTAAACTAAAAGTACTTTGCTGTTACTTGGCCCTGAGTGACTATTAAATTTAAACTACAAGCTCTCTGCTGGGTATGAAATGTAACCAGAAAGATCTCCTCTGTGTTTTAAATTCAAACTTTAATTGCTGCTACTAGGCCCTAACTGATCCAACAAAAAACAGTGGGTTCACAGATTAAGTAGCTTTAATACAAAGAATTCTTTTTAGAAAATTACCAGAAGTATATACTCACAGTTGCAGATTTCTCTCCAGAAGTAACAGTCCCCCTTTCTAGTCCTTCAAGACATGGACGACTTGATAGGACGACTTGATAAGATGGGATAGACCAGTTTTCTCATGGTTACGCAGAATAGCCATAGTAAAGATGAACATCCTTCCCATATTACTGTTTCTATTCTTCTCTCTGCCTACTGAGGTACCATCTCAAATGCTACAGTTAATACAAAAGAGGATTTTCTCCTACATTTGGAGACGCCACCCTCCAAGGCTGAGCTGAGCGGTGATGTGTCAAGGAAGAAAAAAAAAGAGGGGGGAATGGGCGCTCCGGACATAATACAATATTATAAAGCAGCACAGTTGAAAGCCATATTAAATTGGCATAGAGATCTGGAGGACTGCCAGTAGGTACATACTGGGCAAGAGCAGTGGGGACCAGTATCTCTACCGGACAGTTTGTGGGACAACAATATTAAGAGGCTAGAAAGAGCAAAACAGAATCCGTTTGTGGCCCATACTTTAAAGATATGGCAAAAAGAAAAGAACCAACTAATTTGGAAAAGGGAAGAGATCCGACTACAATGTATAGTAACTTGTAAGGGACTTAAAGAGGGAGGAATATCCCAACAATTTCAGAGGTGGGTGGTGCAAGGTTTGCAATATGTAGGGCAAATGTTAACGGCAGAAGGGAAGATGAGACCATTTGAAGAACTACAGAGAGAACTCTCCCTGGACAGAGGAGATTGATATGGTTACCATCAATGACAACATTTCCTACAACAAAAGGGATTAGGAATGGAACTCAATAAAGAGGAATCATCCTTTGAAAAACTGTATCGAAAAGGTGGTGTAGTAAAGTAAAGGGCCTTATCATGCAACTATATAAGGGACAGGGAAGTTATCGAGGGTGCCATCAAAAAGCGTGGGAGACAGAGGTGGGTGGACAGTGGGATGAGGATAGATTAAATACAATTTTTGAGGCCAAAGGGGTTACAAGGACCCCCTTGGCCTCAAATACAATATAGGAACACACAGTTGTAAGATGTTATACTGCATATATATGACACCTCAAAGAATGACCAGAATGAGTAAACAAGGAAATTCTCAATGCTGGAAAGGATGTGGAGAAATAGGGACGTATATACATGTTTGGTGGGGCTGCCCCATTATACAAACAACATGGAGATGGATGAGAGAGATAGCCAAAGACATGATGGGGTGGAAAGGCCACATAGGCCCAATGGACGTACTACTAAATGAATGGGAGGAAGTAGAGACACATATGGGGTATATGCTTAAACAGCTGGCAATAGCAATTCATATGGAAATTGCTTGTAAGTGGAAAGACACCAAAGGCCCAGAAAAGGGAAAGATCTTGCAAAAATTAGATTTTATCCATCAAATGTATTTATTTATTTATTTGTAGCTTTTCTATACCGCGCTGACATCAGTGCGGTTTACAATTAACAATTTTGTACAGGGCAGGGGAGATGCCTTGTGCTTACATTGAACAGGACATGATAACTTGGATTCATAACACTGAACTATATACATCCAAACAAATGAGAGACATTATCAAATGTCTGAGATAAGCGTAAGACAGGGCCATAAAATGAACCTCTTTTGAAGAAGGTGGGATCCATATGTTCGATGGAAGCAAAGGGGAGTGGCTGACGGTTAAAAGAGTTATGTGCATTAGTGAAAACAAAGAGAGTCCAATTTAACAAAGTAGAGTATCATAAATTACTAGTTACAGTAGTTCAGGTGGCAATAACAGAGAGCAAAAGAGTATAGTTTAATTTCTACTGATATTGTCTCATTAAGCGAGGGATAAGCTACCTGAAGATAACTCACTCAGAATTAGTAAGATATTCATTAAGGGAGGGGGGTGGGGAGAGGAATAACAAAGGCGAGAAGAGTATTAAAAGAGATAGTATGGAAGTATCAACAGTGTGGAGGTAAAAGAATGAAGGTTAGCAAAAGTAGTATAAAGGGATAAAAGGTTGGAGAGATTGATCTGAATAAAGTATCTACATGTTGTGTAAATGTAATATTGTATACACAAAACTTTTGCATAATTATAACTGTTGATATCAGAAGTATATCTGTTATGTATATTTTAGCTTTGTATAAGAGATACTTGAAATTGACAATTAGAAGTTAAATAAAATTTTCAATTACAAAAAAAAAAAAAAAAGAAGTGCCAAGCACAAGAACCTTAGCAGTTTGTTAAAACCTTTAATCTGGTAGATGCTTGGCATCTTCAGCACCAAGACCAATTAAATTATGCATGTTATTTGCATGCACATAATTGTTATACTAGAATTGATTATCTGTTTCTAAGTCATGGGTTAATGCCTCAAACCAAGGATATTGACCCATTGGGTATTGACCCAACCTTATTTTCAGATCATACACCAATAAGAAACTGGGGGGAGGGAGGAAAATGGGATTTTGGAGGTTGAATGAATTTTTATTATGGGATAAGGTGGTGGTGGAGAAGGTGAAATTTGAGAAAGAAAAGTTTTGGGAGGTTAATTGGGGATGGGGGTGCTTTGGGACAACTTGAAGGTGGTGGTAACAGGGGTTTTTGTTAAATGGGGGCAAAGAAGAAGAGGGAGAGGGCGAGAATGGCCTGTATGGAAAGGTTAGTGCAATTGGAAAGAAAACAAAGAGACTATAGTAATGAGATTTTACATGCACTATAAAGCACAGTTACTTACCTGTAACAGGTGATCTCTGGGAACAGCAGGAATAAGTCTTCACATATGGTATCGTCGGTACCGACGGAGCCTGCGCGGGAACGCTCCCCAGCATCCAATAAGAAAGCTTTTTGGAGCATCCCACAGCACCTGCGTGCTGCCTTCCCGCCTTTCCCAACCGCCTCTCTCCAGTTCGAGTTTTAAAGCTGAGACAAAGAGAGAGAGAGGAAAGGAAAGATAGATAGAGAGATACAACTCCTAGGGGAGGTGGGTGGGTTGTGAAGACTTATTCCTGCTGTTCCCAGAGATCACCTGTTACAGGTAAGTAACTGTGCTATCTCCAGGAACAAGCAGGAATGAGTCTTCACATATGGGGACTCCCTAGCTGCAGATGCCAGGGAGAAATCCCAGGTTGTGTGTCCCTGAAAAGGACTCTACCTCCCCCATGGATCTCTGGCATCCGACCAGGGTAGGTGGGTAGGAGTTGATTAGGAATGGAACAGGTGTTTGAGAACAGCCTGACCAAACGAGGCATTCCGGCGGGAGTCCTTGTCCAAACAGTAATGGGCTGTGAAGGTATGAACCGAGGCCCAGGTGGCCGCTCGACAGATTTGGTCAATGGACACAGAGTTTAGATGAGCCATTGAGGCTGCCATGGCTCTCACATTGTGAGCTGTGCCATGGCTCTCACATTGTGAGCTGTGACATGGCCCTCCAGAGGAATGTTCCTACTCTAGTAGGCGAAAGAAATACACTGAGCAATCCAGTTGGACAGTGTTCTCTTAGAGACTGAAAGTCCTAAATGAGAAGGATCAAAAGCAACAGAGAGTTGAGAAGACTTTCTATGTTGCTGTGTTCTTTGTAAGTAAAAAGCGAGAGCTCTCTTACAATCCAAGGTATGAAGATTCCTCTCTGCACTTGATGCATGAGGTTCTGGAAAAAAGACAGGTAAATACACCTCCTGGTTCAGATGAAAAGGTGAGACCACTTTAGGCATAAAGTGTGGATTAGTTCTGAGGACTACCTTGTCATGATGGAACCTTGTATAAGGAGGATTAGCCACTAAAGCTTGCAGCTCACTGATACGGCGAGCTGAAGTGACTGCAATGAGAAAAATAACCTTCCAGGAAAGGAATTTCAAGGAGGTAGTGGCTAAGGGTTCAAAGGGTGGCTTCATAAGCTGGCCAAGAACCACATTCAAGTCCCATGCCACTGGAGGTGGTCTAATGGGAGGTTTAGTCAAAAGAAGGCCTCTCATGAATCTTGCTATAAGAGGACGAGAGGAAATAGGTTGTCCATTGAGAGGCTTAAGGGATGCTGCAATAGCACTCAAATGGACTCTGATTGAATTTGTTTTAAGGCCTGCATGGGATAAATGCAGCAAGTAGTCTAGTAAAGAATTCAAAGGTATTGCAAGAGGGTTGAGACCCTTCTCTGCACACCAAATAGAAAACCTTTTCCATTTAAAAGCATATGAACGTCTGGTGGAAGGCTTTCTGGAAGCATGAAGGATATCCTTCACTTGCTGAGAAAGGTGTAAATTCTTGAAGGTCTAGGCCTTCAGCAACCAGGCCCTGAGATGAAGAGACTGAGGATTTGGGTGCCACAAGGTTCCCTCCTCCTGGGAGAGGAGATCTGGAGCAGACCCCAGGTCTAGGAAGGGAGCCTGAGAGAGATGCAGAAGTAGAGGGTACCACACTTGGCGTGGCCAAAGTGGTGCTATGAGGATCATAGACCCCTTGTCTCTCTGAAGCTTGAACAGAGTTTTGGGGATGAGGGGAATAGGTGGAAAGGCATAAAGGAAGTCTTGCCCCCAATGAAGGAGGAAAGCATCCCTGGCCTGAACTCACTGACATGGAATCCTGGAACAGAACCGGGGAAGTTTGGCATTCCACGGACTTGCAAACAGGTCTATGTCTGGGGTACCCCAAATCCGAAAAATCCTGTCTATCTGGTCCCCATGGAGGGACCATTCGTGCGGAAGCAGAACTCGACTGAGTCTGTCTGCCCAAGAGTTTTGAACCCCTGGAAGATACACTGCCATGAGATGGATTTGATGCTCTCTTGCGAAGGCCCACAATCTCAGAGCTTCGTTGCAAAGCGACAGAGAGCCATTCCCTCCCTGCTTGTTCACGTAGAACATGGCTACCTGGTTGTCCGTGTGGATGAGGACTGTCTTGTAGCTGAGCAGGGTGTGGAAGACTCAGAGCCAGAAAGATTGCTCTGAGCTCTAAGAGGTTGATATGAAGAGATGTCTCCTGTGGAGACCAGATGCCCTGGGTCGAGAGATCTTGTAAATGAGCCCCCCAACCCTTTGGAGAGGCATCTGTTGTAAGGGTTGCTTGGGGTAACACCTGTTGAAAGGGGGACCCCAGCAACAGATTCTGAGTGGACTTCCACCAGTGGAGGGACCAAAAAAGGCGACTGGAGGTTGCTATTTTGTCTGACAGGCAACCTGATGCCTGGGTCCATTGGTGGATAGGGTCCACTGAGCTGCTCTCTTGTGAAGGAGAGCATAGGGAACCACATGCACCGTGGATGCCATGTGGCCTAAGAGTTGCAACATCTCTCGAGCAGTTAAATGGGATTTTAACTGAATCTGGGAAGCTAACTGCACCAAGCGTAGGCAACGGGCCTGGGGAAGATAGGCCCTTGCAGTTGTGGTATCCAGTAAGGCCCCTATGAACTCTAGAGACTGAGTAGGGGTAAGATGGGATTTTGGAATGCTGATTACCAGTCCCAGATACTGAAGAACACGCCTTGTGCAGGCTAGGGAAGTCTGGGCCTCTGACTGGGATGGAGCTCGGATGAGCCAGTCGTCCAGATATGGGAATACGAATATTCCTAGAGTGCGTAGGAATGCAGCTACTACTGCCATGCATTTTGTGAACACTCTTGAAGCAGAGGCCAGACCGAAAGGAAGCACCTTGTATTGGTAGTGCTTTCCTTGGTAAAGGAACCAAAGGAATCTTCTGTGTGTTGGATGGATGAGAACATGGGTGTACGCATCCTTGAGATCTAGAGAACAAAGCCAGTCCTGACTCTGGAGGTATGGAAGGAGAGTTCCGAGAGAAGTCATCTTGAATTTCTCCTTGCATAGAAACTTGTTCAATTCTCTGAGATCTAAGATGGGTCTGTAGCCCCCTGTTTTCTTTGGGATGAGAAAATAAGTGGAGTAGAACCCTGAGCCCTGTTGAAGAAGGGGTACTTCTTCTATTGCCCCTTGGGCAAGAAGGGTAGCAATCTCCTGACCCAGAAGGTTGATGAGAGATGTTGGAGAATTGAACTGTTTCACCATGGTGTGAGGAGGAAGGTTTAAGAAATGAAGTTTGTACCCTTCCCTTATGATGGAGAGGGTCCACTGCTCTGCTGTGATTTGTTCCCATCTGGGAGCAAAGTGAGCTAACCTTCCTGGGATGGTGAGAGGCTCTGGATGTTCTAGAGCCAGAAAGGCTAAGTTCTCTAGTGGAAAGTCAAAGGCCCTGAGGAGGCTGAGGCTGTTGGGCCGTAGCAGTCCTCGCAGCCTGGGTTTTGGCCTGTTTTGGTTGTTGCTGTCTCTTTGTAGCAAAACGACCTTGAGAAGAGGCCTGACCATAAGAAGAAAATTTCCCTTTCTTTGGGAAAGATCACTTTTTGAACAACCTCTTTTTAAAAGGAGCAGTAGTAGACTTTGAAAGTCTATCTAAAGCAGAATTTTCAGCATCCATCTGGTTGGCCTTTGCTTGCCAATCTTTGCCAAACAGGTTTTCGCCTGTACAGGGAAGGTTACCTAGACCATCCTGTACCCAGGATTCCAAATCAGAGGCTTGCAACCAAGCAACTCTACATGCACCTATGGCAATAGCCGAGGCTCTACTGGCCCCCTCAAAAGAGTCAAAGGCTGCACGGTTGGAAAACTTGGATACATCCTGTGCATGTTTAAGCCAGGTGATATATTCTTCTCTCTTATCTTCTGACATAAAAGGAGATAAGGTTTGCAGATGATCTGAAACTTCTTTTAGAAACATCCCCATATAGAGACTATAGGAGTTGATTCTGGCTACAAGCATACTGGCCTGGAAGATTTTCCTGCCAAAGGCATCTAGGGTTCTGCATTCTCTTCCTGGAGGAGCAGAGGAGTGCCTTTTTGTACTCTTGATCTTTTTCATAGCAGACTCTACCACAATGGAGTGGTGAGGAAGCTGAGTCTTATGAAACCCAGGACAAGGAGGAACACGATACATGGTGTCCAACCTTCTGGAGTGAGGGGAGGTGGAAAGAGGAGTCTCCCATATGCCCAACATGTGATCAAAAGAATCTCATGTATTGGTAAGGTGGCTGCCTCTTTAGGAGCCTTAGGATATTGTAGGATATCTAATTTTTTGCCTCTAGGTTCAGTTTCAGAGGTCACTGAGATGGACAGGCCTTTGGCCACCTCCCTAATGAAGTCCTGAAAAGACAAGTCTTCAGGAGGAGACATTCTCCTTTTTGGAGAAGAGGGTTCCTGAGGAAAGATCCCCGATGCTTCAATTGAGGCCTCTGAAGAATCAGAGTCTTCAGAGGAATCGAAGTATCGACTGTCTGGATGCTCTCGCAGAGCCCGATACAGGTACCGGGAGGTATCGACATCGGGAGTAATCGGTACCGGGTCGGTACTGATGGGCATCACTGGATAGCGTACCGCTGCCGTCGATGCTGATGTCGATGCAAGCGGTACTGGTATCGGGACCGATATCGGGTCCGGTACCGGAATCGGTACAGGTACCGACAACGGGGTTTGTTGCGGAACCATAGGCGTCGCAGCTTGTATGAATGCCGTGATGGCACGCTGCATGGTCAGGATATTCTGATCCATTGACGCCACCAATGTCTGGATGTCGGTACCGGTGGAGACCACCGGTACCCCAGAACATTGTAACAGGTGATCGGTCGAGGCCGAGCCATCGATGTCAACCTGTGACCCCATAGGTAGTGCTTTGGAAGCCGGAGCCTCCCGCCAGGGTAATTTTGCTGGTGTGGGTTCCTCAAGAGTAAGCCCGGGGGCATCTCGATACTTGGAGGGAGATTTGCCCTTCGAGGACCGACTAGATTTATGTTTGGTTACCTGAGATCCATGGGAGGAAGAAGAAGAAGCCCTGGAAGATGTCGATGCCACCGAGGCTGCATCAGAGGGAAACAGGTTACTGAGCTTGGCTGCTCGGCTCTGCTGACCTCTTTTAGACATCATGGTACAGGACACACAATCCGTGATGGAATGGTCAGGACCCTAACATTTTAGACACCAATCATGGGTGTCGGTGACAGAAATAGTACCGCCACATTTTGTGCACTTTTTGAACCCGGAAGCGGGCTTCTCCATGAGGAGAAAAATATTCAGGCCTAAGGCCCAAACTGAAAATGCACAGTTGAAGAAAGAAAAGTTTTGGGTTGTTTTTTATTGAAGAAAGAAAAGAAAATACCGGCGGTACCGATCTGACGTCGAAGAAGGCAGACGCGACACAGAAAAATAAAGAACTTCTTCTGTGGTGACAGGAACACGACCTGCTGGCTCCGCGGAAAAGAAGAACTGGAGAGAGGCGGTTGAGAGAGGCGGGAAGGCAGCACGCAGGTGCTGTGGGATGCTCCCAAAAGCTTTCTTATTGGACGCTGGGGAGCGTTCCCGCACAGGCTCCGTCGGTACCGACGATACCATATGTGAAGACTCATTCCTGCTTGTTCCTGGAGATGCGAAAGGAGAAGAATGACGGATAACGAATTGAGTTTTATTTGGCCAGACCTAGGCAAAAATTCTCTGAGTTTGGGAATGAAAGTAGTATTGGCCAAAACACTCAAGGAAAGAGCAGCGAGGACAAATGTACAGAAAATTAAAAAAAAGGATGTGATGGTTTATAATGAGGAGGAAATTGGGGAACAACTGCCAGGATTTTATAAGAAATTATATAGACAGGAACCAGGAGCAGCCACTGCAGGGATCCAAACTTATTTGGCGGAAATGGCACTCCCTTAGTTGTCTGAGGAGGAGAAAGGGGATCTGGGGAGCTAGGTAGCCCCATATTGGCAGGGGAGATGGAATAGGTTATTCTGCATTTACCTGCAGATAATGGCCACAAGGCTAGATGGTTTGTCAGGAGGTTTTCATAAGAAGTGTAGAGAGAAATTGGTGGGCAAGATGAGTGAGCTATTTAATACGAGAGGGGAGAGTATCTGCCGAGGTCAATGGCAGCAGTGGGTATTATGGTTCTCCCAAAGTCAGGGAGAGACCCCACAGTTTGTGGATCACATAGACCCATTTCTCTCATTAATGAAGATATTAAGATGCTTGCCAGGATATTGGAAAACAGATTGGCCAGCATGATATCAAGGCTTGTCTACCAAGACTAAATGAGATTTATCCCAGACTATCACTGTAGATAAGTCGTAAAGTCATTTTAATGTTATGAGGATGGCTCAAGTGAGAGGGGGGACCAAGGGGAGCAGCAAGGACCTGCACACTGTCACAGGGCATCAAAGAAGCAGGTACAAAGGAGACTTGGTGAATATCCAATTCCGATACAGCCTTTTTATCAGCCCCAACGTGTTTCGGCTCAAAAGCCTTCTTCAGGGGGTCTTTGATTGGTAAAGAATGCAAACCTCAAAGAGATATAACAATAAATAAACACAATCAAATAATTAAAACATATTCCGAAATATTCCTCTCTCCTAAAACATACAAAATATGATAAACCTTTAATTATCATATAAAAATATAAAATCATATAAAGACAGGAAGTGAAATGTTCCTACATATGTATAATAGTACATATATATCCAGTATACACCAATTAAAAAATTGAAACAGTTCATATCGGAACAAATAACTCATTTAACTTAAAAACAAAAACAAACAACACATTCATGTAATTCATGCGTCTAAAATGTATCAGAAATCAGGTAAGAATCACATTTAAACAGGGGGATGAGGAAGACAAGAACTTAAATATACCTTTTATTATCTTGTGGTACACATGAACCATTAGGGAAACAAGATAATAAAAAAAGTGAGAAACATAACAATAATAGTTGAATATGCAAAAAATATATATATAAAAAAGTATATATTAAAATCATGAAAGCATAAAATAAACTCAAATGTTAGAGACAAAGGGTAATAGCACATAAATAAATATCAATAGGTACCTTTCTTTGTTACGTTATAGAGTAAAGAGTAAAGACATTCTTTAAGTTTCAAAAAGGGATATTGTATATTGTATCCATTCTGTTAGGACATTGCCACGTCTATCCTGTGTGTATAGGAAACCGCATACACAAGAAAGAGAGGGGAAGAGATTATCCCATCCTGTCACACTTATAAACGCTAAGGTTTAGTTTATTACTACCTTAATAGAACAAAAAGGGGCACTGAACTGCCAGAAGGACTATATAGCTCATATGTTTGCTTTAATGAAGAAAGGTGAAGAACTATCTCACCATCTCATGTAGCTTTTAATGTTTTTACTGTTGAAAAGAGCACTTATTAATGCTATCTACATTACCGCGTAGTAGAGAATCATATAACTTGACCACCGTGAAAAGAAGAACAAACAACACATTAAATCGCTGAGGCACTATACTCTGAACCACAATATGGTATGAAGATGGGACCGGACAATTATAACCAAAGTCTATAAACACAGTATGGATGTGTATAATCCTTTATAATATGGGAACTGTATCGAACCATTCGACCTCCAACTCAGACAGATTAAAAAAAAAAAAAAAAACTATACTAATAACTTTAGCAGCTAAAAACGTCAAGTATCAAAAGACAAAATAAGGAAATTGTGCAGCCATCTATTCTGCCAGAAAAAAAACTTCGGCTTTTAATGTAACTTCCATAATCACATCGAAGTTAGAAAATGGTATATCATGAAATATTAAATATGTGACATATGATCCCATTAATAGTGTAGAAAATACTTAGGAGCTGCAACCACTCTCCGCATAGAAGGTTGTAATGCGTGCAGTATAGATGAAGCTGAGATGACTATAACAGCTTATTTTGAAAAGGGGCAAACCTAACCCACTAATCGTGAACGTATATGATCCCTTATGTTGGTCCATTCATCCTCCAAGTTTAATCATATAGCGTCATCATTCAAAAGAATATAATAGCGAATCTACAATTTACATCATAAATTACAAAGATTTTAGAATACTATCTACAACGTCCTTTAAAATAGCATGTCATACAAATATATTTTAAGCGAAAACGGGAAGGAACACCTCACCAAAATCTGATGCAGCTTCCAAAACACGCTACTATGAAGAGGAGCGCCATACGCTCAGTCGCTCAGTTATAACTGCAACTTCCCGCCACAGCGGGGTGAAGGGTCACATTCGTGTACCCGCATTAAGTGAAACTCCCTCTCCCCTCCCTCTTTCCTTCTCCTTCCCTCCCCTCCCCCTCTTCCCCCTCCCCTCCTCCTTCCCCCTTCCCCCTTTCCCCTCCCCCCCTCCCTTTCCCCTCCCTCCCCCCCTCCCCCCCTTCCTCTTCCTCCCTCCCCCCTTTCTCTCCCGACTCCCCCCTTCCCCTTTCCTCCCCCTCCCCCTTTCTCTCCCCCTTCCCCTTTCCTCCACCTCCCCCTTTCCTCCACCTCCCCCCTTCCTCCACCTCCCCCTTCCCTTTCCTCCACCTCCCCCCTTTCTCTCCCCCTTCCCCTTTCCTCCACCTCTCCCCTTTCTCTCCCCCTTCCCTTCCCTTTCCCCTCCCTTCCCCCTCCTTCCTTCCCTTCCCCTCCCCTCCCTTTCCCCCTCCCTTCCCCTCCTTCTTCCCTTTCCCCTCCCTTCCCTTCCCCCTCCATTCCCTTCCCCCTCCCTTTCCCCTCCCTCCCTTCCTCTCCCCCTTTCTCCTCCCCCTTCCCTTCCCCCTTTTCCCTTTCCTCCCCTTCCTCCTTCCCTTCCCCCTCCCCCTCCCCATTCCCCCTTTCCCTCCCCCCTTTCCTCCCCCTTTCTTCCCCCTTCCCTCCCCTCCCCTCTTCCCCTTTCTTCCCCCCTTCCCCTTTTCCTCCCCCTTCCCTCCCCCCCCTTCCCCTTCTTCCCCTCCCCCTTCCCCCCTTCCCCTCCCCTCCTTCCCCTTCCCCCCATCTTCCCCCCCTTCCCCTTCCTCCCCCTCCCTCCTTCCCCCTTTCTTCCCCTTCCCCCCTTTCCACCCTTTTCCCCTTTCCACCCCCTTCCACCCTTTCCCCTTTCCACCCCTTCCCCTTCCCCTCCTTCCCCCTTCCCCTTCCCTCCTGTCCTCCCCTTCGCCTTCCCCCTTTCCCCTTCTTCCCCTCCCCCTTCCCCCTTCTTCCCCTCCCCCCCTTTCCCCTTTCCTCCCCCTTCCCCCTTCGTCCCCTTTCCGTCCCCCTTCCCCTCCCCTTCCTCCCCTTCCCCCATCTTCCCCCTTCCCCTTCCTCCCCCTCCCTCCTTCCCCCCTTTCTTCCCCTTCCCCCTTTCCACCTTCCCCTCCCCCCTCCCCCTTCCCTCCCCTTCCCCCCCTTTCCTCCCCTTCGCCTTCCCCCTTGTCCCCTTCTTCCCCTCCCCCTTCCCCCTTCTTCCCCTCCCCCCTTTCCCCTTTCCCCTCCTCCCTCCCCCTTCCCCCTTCTTCCCCTTCCCTCCCCCTTCCCCCTTCCCCCTCCTTCCCCTTCCCCATCCCCCTTTCCTCCCCTTCCCCCTTCTTCCCCCTTCCCCTTCCCCCTTCTTCCCTCCCCCTCCCCCCTTCCCCTTTCCTCCCCCTTCCCCCCCCTTCCCCCTTCTTTCCCCCTTCCCCCTCCTTCCCCTTCCCCATCCCCCTTTCCTCCCTTCCCCCTTCTTCCCCCTTCCCCTTCCCTTCCCTTCTCCCCCCTTCCCCTTCCTCCCCTTCCCCCTTTCCTCCTCCCTCCCCCCTCCTCTCCCCTTCCCTCTTTCCTCCCCCTTCCCCTCCTTCCCCCCTCTCCCCCTTCCCCCTTCCCCCTTCTTCCCCCCTTCCCCTTCCCTCCCCTTCCCCCTTTCCTCCCTCCCCCTTTCCCTCCTTCCCTTCTTCCCCCCCTTCCTCTTCTTCCCCCCTTCCCTTCCTCCCCCCTTCCCGCCCCCTTCCCCCTTCCCCCTTTCCTCCTTTCCTCCCCTTTCCCTCCTTCCCCCTCCTCTCCCCCTTCCCTCTTTCCTCCCCCTTCCCTCCTTCCCCCTCTCCCCCCTTCCCTCCTTCCCCCCTCCTTCTTCTTCCCTCCCCCTCCCCCCCTTCCCTCCTTCCCCCTCCCCCCTCCCCCTTCTCCCCCCCTTCCCTCCCCCTTCCCCCGCCCCTTCCCCTCCCTTCCTTCACCCCCCTTCTTCTTCCCTCCCCCCTCCCCTCTTCCCCCTTCTTCTTCCCTGCCCCCCTCCCCGCTCTTCCCCCTTCCCCTCTTCCCCCTTCCCCTGCCCCCTTCCCCTCCTTCTTCCCTCCTTCCCCCTCCCCCTCCCCCCTCCCCCTTCTCCCCCCTTCCTCCGCCCCCTTCCCCCCTCCCTTCCTTCACCCCTTCTTCTTCCCTCCCCCTCCCCTCTTCCCCCCTTCTTCCGTCCCCCTCCCCCCCCCTCTTCCCCTTCCCCTCTTCCCCCTTCCCTCCCTTCGTCCCTCCCCCCGTCCTCCTCCCTTCCCCCTTCCCCTTCCCCCTTCCCCCTCCCCCGCCTCCCTCTGCCCCTTCACGCTCCCCCTTCCTCCCTTCCCCCTCTTCCCCTTCCTCCCCCTCTTTTCCCCTTCCTCTTTCCCCTTCCGCCTCCCTCCCCCTTCCTCCTCGCCCCCTCTTCCCCCTTCCTCCCTCCCCCTTCCCCCCTCCTTCCTCCCCCCTTCCCCCTCTTCCCCTTCCTCCCCCTTCCTCCCTCCTCCCCTTCCCCCCTCTTCCCCCCACCTCCTTCCTCCCCTCCCCCTCCCTCCCTCCCTTTCCTCCACACTTACCCCTCCTCCTCCCCCTCCCCCTCCCTCCTCTTTTCTTTCCCCCCTTTTCCCTCCCCCCTCCCCCTCCTTCATTGTTCAATTAAATTCTAGTCCTGAGGAATACCTCTGTCTTTTTGCAATTCATAATATGTGATGCCACGTTGTCGGTCTTATTATTCTCAGATACCTTAAAAACAATTGTTGTAGAATGCTATGTATTTTTGGTGGATATTGGCAGTGCTGTTAGAGAGGTCACAATCATAAACAGTGAATGAAGTACTGTGAGGGTGCCTCTCAAAAATGAGGTTATACATCTATATCATGTTCAAGTGGAGTAGACACGTCCCAATTCTATAATCAATTTTCTTTTCTTGAATATTAAAATGTCTGCATTTTGTAGAGCGGTTTCACTTAGTGCGGGTACACGAATGTGACCCTTCACCGCGCTGTGGCGGGAAGTTGCAGTTAAAGCTGAGCGACTGAGCGTATGGCGCTCCTCTTCATAGTAGCGTGTTTTGGAAGCTGCATCAGATTTTGGTGAGGTGTTCCTTCCCGTTTTCGCTTAAAATATATTTGTATGACATACTATTTTAAAGGACGTTGTAGATAGTATTCTAAAATCTTTGCAATTTATGATGTAAATTGTAGATTCGCTATTATATTCTTTTGAACGATGACGCTATATGATTAAACTTGGAGGTTGAACGGACCAACATAAGGGATCATGTACGTTCACGATTAGTGGGTTAGGTTTGCTCCTTTTCAAAATAAGCTGTTATAGTCATCTCGGCTTCATCTATACCGCACGCATTACAACCTTCTATGCGGAGAGTGGTTGCAGCTCTTAAGTATTTTCTACACTATTAATGGGACCATGTGTCACATATTTAATATTTCATGATATACCATTTTCTAACTTCGATGTGATTATGGAAGTTACATTAAAAGCTGAAGTCTTTTTTCTGGCAGAATAGATGGCTGCACAATTTCCTTATTTTGTCTTTTGATACTTGACGTTTTTAGCTGCTAAAGTTATTAGTATAGTTTTTTTTTTTAATCTGTCTGAGTTGGAGGTCGAATGGTTCGATACAGTTCCCATATTATAAAGGATTATACACATCCATACTGTGTTTATAGACTATGGTTAAAATTGTCCGGTCCCGCCTCAGCGATTTAATGTGTTTGTTCTTCTTTTCACGGTGGTCAAGTTATATGATTCTCTACTACGCGGTAATGTGGATAGCATTAATAAGTGCTCTTTTCAACAGTAAAAACATTAAAAGTTACATGAGATGGTGAGATAGTTCTTCACCTTTCTTCATTAAAGCAAATGTATGAGCTATATAGTCCTTCTGGCAGTTCAGTGCCCCTTTTTGTTCTATTAAGGTACATAACATAAGATATGCCATACTGGGTCAGGCCAAGGTCCATCAAGCCCAGTATTCTGTTTCCAACAGTGGCCAATCTAGATCATATGTACCTAGCAGTTTCCCCAAGAGACACAAGTTCCACAATGCTTGTACTGGGTCAAGCATTGATATCTTCGGTCACTTCTTAATAATGGTTTATGGACCTTTCCTCCAGGAACTTGTCCAACCCTTTTTTAAACCCAGCTACACTAACAGCCTTTACTACATCCTCCGGTAACAAATTCCAGAGTTTGATTACACGTTGAGTGAAAAATATTTTCTTTTATTAGTCTTAAATAGTTTACCCTGTAGCTTCATTGCATGTCCCCTAGTCTTTCTATATTCTGATAAGGTGAACAATCGATCTACGTTTACCCCGTTCCACTCCATTCATTAATTTATAGACTTCTATCATATCTCCCCTCAGCCGTCTCTTTTCCAGGTTAAAGAGCTCTAACCTTTTTAGCCTTTCTTCATAGGAGTATCCTTCCATCCCCTTTACCATTTTGGTGGCTCTTCTCTGTACCTTTTCTAAAATCGCAATATCCTTTTTAAGATACGGCGACCAGAATTGCACACAATATTCAAGGTGCGGTCTCACCATGGAACGATATAGAGGCATTATAATATCTTTTGTTTTATTTTCCATTCCTTTCCTTATCATACCTAGCATTCTATTTGCTCTCTTGGCCGCCGCTGCACACTGGGCCGAGGGTTTTAACATGGTATCCACAATGATGCCTAAATCTTTTTCCTGGGTGGTGGTTCCTAATGTGGAACCTTGCATCGTGTAACCATAGTTTGGGTTGTTCTTCCCTAGGTGCATAACCTTGCACTTGTCCACATTAAATTTCATCTGCCATTTTGATGCCCAGTCTTCCAATTTATCAAGATCCTCTTGCAATTTTTCACAATCCTCTTGGGTTTTAACAACTTTAAATAGTTTTGTGTCATCTGCAAATTTGATAACCTCACTCGTTATTCCACTTTCCAGGTCATTTATGAATATGTCAAAAAGCAGCGGACCCAGCACAGATCCCTGGGGTACACCACTATTCACCTTTCTCCATTGGGAAAATTGGCCATTTAATAAACGAAACCTTAGCGTTTATAAGTGTGACAGGATGGGATCATCTCTTCCCCTCTCTTTCTTGTGTATGCGGTTTCCTATACACACAGGATAGACGCTGTGGCAATGTCCTAACAGAATGGATACAATATACAATATCCCTTTTTGAAACTTAAAGAATGTCTTTACTCTTTACTCTAACGTAACAAAGAAAGGTACTTATTGATATTTATTTATGTACTATTACCCTTTGTCTCTGACATTTGAGTTTATTTTATGCCTTCATGATTTTAATATATACTTTTTTATATTTTTTTTTTTTGCATATTCAACTATTATTGTTATGTTTCTCACTTTTTTTATTATCTTGTTTCCCTAGTGGTTCATGTGTACCACAAGATATTAAAAGGTATATTTAAGTTCTTGTCTTCCTCATCCCCTTGTTTAAATGAGATTCTTACCTGATTTCTGATTCATGTAATTCATGCGTCTAAAATGTATGTGTTGTTTATTTTTGTTTTTAAGTTAAATGAGTTATATGTTCCAATATGAACTGTTTCAATTTTTTAATTGGTGTATACTGGATATATATGTACTATTATACACGTGTAGGAACATTTCACTTCCTGTCTTTATATGATTTTATAATAAACCTTTAATTATCATATAAAAATATATTTTGTATGTTTTAGGAGATAGGAATATTTCAGAATATGTTTTAATTATTTGGATTGTGATTTTTTAATTATTTATTAATTATTTTTTAATTATTTGATTGTGTTTATTTATTGTTATAACTCTTTGAGGTTTGCATTCTTTACCAATCAAAGACCCCCTGAAGAAGGCTTTTGAGCCGAAACGCGTTGGGGCTAATAAAAAGGTTGTATCGGAAATGGATATTCGCCAAGTCTCCTCTGTACCTGCTTCTTTGGTCCCCTCAAGTGAGAGGGGACCAGTTATTTTTTTAGCATTAGACACGGAGAAAACATTTGATAGAGTTAACTGGGATTTCTTCTGGGAGGTTTTAGGGAGGATGGGCATGAGACACAAATTTTTAGCGTGGGTAAGGGCTATGTATACTAATCTTACGGCACATATTAGGGTAAATGGGGGATATACAGGTGAATTTTGTTTAGAGAGGAGTACAAGGCAAGGGTAAATGCTATCGCTATTATTATTTGCACTGTCTGTGGAGTCATTGGCGAAGCATTCATGGAAAAATGAGAATGTGCATGGGATACCGGTCCAAGAAAAGGACCACAAGGTGGCAACCTTAGCGGATGATATGCTAATGTACATCAGGAACCCAAGGCTGACCTTGCCTATCATTATGACAGAATTAAAAAGGTTTGAGGGTTTAGAGGACTTTAAAATTAATATGGACAAGACTGAAGTACTTAATATATCCTTGAAGGAAGAAGTAGTATGGGCATTGAAGGAGGGGTTTCCATTTCGGTGTGGGAGAGAGAGCCTAAGATATTTAGAAATTCATAAAGGAGCAGATCTAAGAGCATTATATGACCTTAATTACAAGAAATTAATAAGCAACTTGGAGAAGGATATGGATAAATGGCATGGGGGATACTTGTTGTGGTGGAGAAGAAATGCCACGGTGAAAATGACTCTACTGCCATGATTATTTCAGTCCCTGACATTTGCGGTTCCTAAGAAGCTGTTGGAATGTTTGCAGAGGTCTATGGGGCAGTTTATATGGGGGCATAGAAAACCTAAAGTGGCACAAGTTATTTTGTACAAGTAGAGAGGAGGGGAGCTGGCAGTTCCCCTGTGTTTGTATTATTTAGCAACACAGGTGAAACATTGTAACAGAAAAATGATGGCAGAAAAGGACCATATGGCCTATTCAGTCTGCCCTTCCATACCAACTACTATAGTCCCTTTTTTTCTTTTAAAGATCTTCTGTGCTGGTCCCATGCTTTTTTGAATTCAGATACGGTCTTGGTCTTTACTATCTCCACTGGGAGACTGTTCCACCCATCAACCACTCTTTCCATAAAGAAATATTTCCGCATATTACTCCTGAGTCTATCCCCTTTCACCTTCATCCTATGCCCCCTTCCTTGCAGAGCTTTCTTTCAATTGAAACAGGCTCTCCTGTGCATTTATGCCACAGAGGTATTTAAATGTCCCTATCATATTTCCTCTCTCTCGCCTGTCCACCAAAGCATACATATTGAGATCTTTAAGTCTGTCCCCACAGGCCTTATGACAACATCCACTGATCATTTTGGTAGCCATTCTCTGCACAGACTCCATCCTGTTTATTTCCTTTTGAAGGTGTGGTCTCCAGAATTACACACAATACTCCAAATGAGATCTTACCAACGATTTATAGAGAAGCACTATCACCTCCTTCTTCCTGCTATCTATTCCTCTCCTTATGCACCCAAGCATCCTTCTGGCTTTTGCCGATATCTTTTCTACCTGTTTAGCTACCTTAAGACCATCAGAAAATCACCCCCAAGTCCTGCTCTTCTTTTGTGAGCAGAAGTACTTCACCCCCTATACCAGTGATGGCTAACCTTTTTGAGCCCGAGTGCCCAAACTGCCGCACAAAACCAAAGAATTTCCTCAAAGTGCCAGCACGTCAATTTGCATAAATATTTGCATAATGCTAACATACACTAACTTTTAGTAAACATGTCTCTTAATGAGTGTATGGATAAAGACAGACTAAAAGATTTCTACATTACTATAATCCAGTGCCAACCGCCAGGCACATTAGGAACTACTACAAACACTGCCCATTTAGAACAAATAGCAAACCCGCCGTATCCTAACAGCACTACCAGGACTCACAAAGCACCACACCATACCTATCAAAAGGCAACACTGCAAATATTAAACCAATACATTTCAGACAATAACAATACATGACCTACTGGGGAAAGAGAACAAGTGGCAATGTCAAAAAGGAATTACATAAACAGAATACCTCAGCTCAGTTACACAGTTGCAATTGCTCCAGCCACTTTCTTCTGGTTTCTTCATGTTTTCTGCTAACTCTCCATCATCTGCTGTCCATTTGTCCTTTCTTCTCTCTTCTTTTTTTTTTTTCCATTCTCTCTCTCTACATCCGCTTTAACATACTAATCTTTCTCCTTTTGCTCTTTCCTCATTCCTATTTCATCCACTCAAATTTTACCCCTCCATCCTCAATCCCCACTTACTCTCCCAATACCCAGCCAATTGTAGATTTTTTATCCCTCCCACACAAAATATTTTTCCCCTCTCCATTTTACTCTCCCAGCCCCATCCCATTCTAATCCTCCCCCAACATCAGCTCCCTTCTAGTTCCAGCCTCACCCAGCATCCATTCCCTTCTAGTCCCTGCATCAGCCCATTTCCAGTCCTAGCAACCCCCCAACCCAATACCAGTCCTAGCCCCCCCCATCAACTCACTTCCAGCCCTAAACCCCCATCACCCCATTTCCAGACAGCCCCCATCAGCCCACAGCCCATTAGCAGTCCTACCCCCCCAGCCCATTAGCAGTCCTACCCCCCCCCGCCCGCCCGCCCATTAGCAGTCCTAACCCCCCAGCCCATTAGCAGTCCTAACACCCCCCCTCCTGCCCATTAGCAGTCCTAACACACCCCCCTCCTGCCCATTAGCAGTCCTAACCCCCCCTCCTGCCCATTAGCAGTCCTTACCACCCCCTCCTCCTGCCCATTAGCAGTCCTAACCCCCCCTCCTGCCCATTAGCAGTCCTAACCCCCCCCCCGCCCCGCCCGCCCGCCCATTAGCAGTCCTAACCCCCCCAGCCCATTAGCAGTCCTAACCCCCCCCTGCCCATTAGCAGTCCTAACCCCCCCCCCTCCTGCCCATTAGCAGTCCTAACCCCCCCCCCTCCTCCTGCCCATTAGCAGTCCTAACCCCCCCCTCCTGCCCATTAGCAGTCCTAACACCCCCCCCTGCCCATTAGCAGTCCTAACCCCCCTCCTGCCCATTAGCAGTCCTAACACCCCCCCTCCTGCCCATTAGCAGTCCTAACCCCCCTCCTGCCCATTAGCAGTCCTAACCCCCCCCCCTTCCTCCTGCCCATTAGCAGTCCTAAACCCCCCCCCACCTGCCCATTACCTGTCCTACCCCCCCCCCCCCGGCAAATTTTAAAAAAATAAAAAAGCAGGCTCTGGCTGCTGCCGCGGCAGATTGCAATGTCCCGCGGGGCCCCCTCCGCCCGCTAAGCCCCTCTGCAAGGGCTTTCAGATTCGCGAGGGAGAGCGTCTCCCTCGCGTCTCTGTTAAGCCCGCAGGGGCTAATGGGAAATTTCCCATCAGTCCCTCGCGTCTAAAAGGGCTGATGGGAAATTTCCCATTAGCCCCTGCGGGCTTAACAGAGACGCGAGGGAGACACTCTCCCTCGCGAATCTGAAAGCTCTTGCAGAGGGGCTTAGCGGGCGGAGGGGGCCCCGCGGGACGCTGCATTCTGCCCTTGCCGCGTCCGCGGCAGCAGTCAGAGACAGCTTTTTCTTTTTTTTGCGGACCTATGGCCCGCGTGCCAGCTGCAAGGCCTTCGCGTGCCACAGCTGGCACGCGTGCCATAGGTTCGCCATCGCTGCCCTATACCATACCACTCCCTGGGAGTTTTGCAGTCCAAATGCAACACTCTGCATGTTTGGGCATTAAATCTGAGCTGCCAAATTCTTGACTATTCTTCAAACTTAACGAGATCCCTTCTCATGCTATCTACTCCTTCCACTCCATTGCAGATTTTAGAATCATCTGCAAAGAGGCAAACCTTACCCAACAGCCCTTCAGCAATATCACTAATAAAAATATTAAAAAGAATCAGACTAAGACCTGATCCCTGTGGCACACCACTGCTTTCATCCTTCTCCTCAGAGTAAACTCCATGTACCTGTATCCTTTGTTGCCTCCTACTCAACCAATTTCTAACCCAGTCAGTCACTTTAGGGTCTATTCCTAGGATGTTCAATTTATTTACAAGTTGTCTTTGCGGAACATTATCAAAGGTGTTACTGAAATCTAAGTACATCACATCTAGGGCTTTCCCTCAGTCCAACTCTCTGGTCACCCTGTCAAAGAAATTAATTAGATCTGTCTGACTAGACCTGCCCATAGTAAAACTACACTGCCTCGAATCCTGCAATCCACTGGACTCCAGAAATCTCACTATACTCTGTTTTAGCAGGGTTTCCATTAATTTACTCATCACAAAGGTAAGACAAACCAGCCTGTAGTTCTCACCCTCATCTCTATTTCCACTTTTGTGTAAGGGGACCACATCCGCTCCTCTGGGATCACTCCCAACTCTAAAAACGCATTGAAAAGGTTAGACAGTGGAGCTACTAGAACTTCCCCAACTTTCTTCAATACTATCTGATGTATCTCATCCAGTCCCATCACTTTGTCTAGCTAGTTCCTCACAAACACAGTCTTCTGAAAATCGTTCACGATCCCATTCGCTATTGTTCCCATTTGTGGATGTTTTCTGAGGTCCTGCTCCTGGCCCTTCATCTGTGAATACAGAAAAAAAATATTTCTTAAGCAATTCTGCTTTATCCTCATCAGCTTCTACATAGTCTATCCTTTCCCTTTGAGTCTAACATTACCACTTTTGCACTTCCTCCGATCACTAACATATCTGAAAATGTCTTGTCCCCCCATTTTGCTACATTCTCTATTTTTATTTTTATTTGTAGCTTTGCTTTCCTGACTACTCTTTCAGCTCTTTGAAGCTACCAACACCTCATCAGGTGTTAGCTCCCTCCCTACCCTCCTCAAATCCCACCCACCCCTAGTGAGTAGCCTTACTTTAAAGGGCACCTCCCCAATTAACTACACACAAGGACTTGGAACATCACATTTTGAACACACTTAAAAGAGATTTAACTGCTTTTTTAATGATAGGATAGCCGGGAAACCGGCTGGTACTTGGTAGGTCATTCTCTCTTTTGCTTCAACAGATACCTAAGCTCTACCAAATGAACAATGGCTAGGAAAAATTTTATCGCCAAAGCTGTTGCCTCCGTTACAGCTTCTGCCTAGAGGTCCCAATGTCAGTTGAAGGACCGGTCCAATGTGCAGGATGCCTGCATGCTGAAGCTCTCAGGAAACAAGTGGAGGAACTCAGAGAGGAGGTGGCGAGGCTGAGGAGCAGTCAAAACAGTGAGAAGTACATTGATGAGATGCTTCTTGTAACATCCAAGCTCTCCAGCACAGAAGAAGATGGGAGCCTACAGAATGACGAAGGTTGGACACAAGTCACCAGGGCCCACGGAATTACCAGTCCAACTTCTCCAGCCCTTGAATTGAACAACCATTATGCAGCCCTGGAAGTGGAGGAGGTGAAAGCATCTCTGGAATGAGAAGAACCAAAGCTTGGAGCACCCTAAAGTTGCAGAATCAGTGACCACAAGAAAGCAAAGGGTAGTGGTGGTTGGTGACTCTCTTCTGAGGGATACTGATACGTCCATCTGTGACCAGACTTGATGTCCAGAGAGGTATGCTGTCTGCCAGGTGCCAAAATCAGAGATGTTACGGATAGTTTGCTGAGACTCATTAAGCCCACTGACTATTACCCAATGTTGCTAATCCATGTCAGCACAAATTATACTAACAGGTATCCCTCTGAGCATATCAAAAGTGACTTCATGGCTCTGGGACAGAGGGTGAAGCAGATAGGGGTGCAGGTGGTGTTCTCTTCAATCCTTCCTGTTGAGGGTAAGGCCAAATCAGAGAGGCTTGCATCCATGAGACAAATGCATGGCTGCATGGATGGTGTCATCGAGAGAGTTTTGGTTTCCTGGACCATGGGATGCTGTTCCAAGGGTTGCAGAGCAGAGATGGCATCCATCTGTCCAAGAAAGGACGACGTGTCTTCAGTAGCAGACTGGCTAATCTAATGAAGAGGGCTTTAAACTAGATCCATTGAGGATGGGTGAAGAAAGCCCCCAGGTTATGGAAAGCCCCCAGGTAAGTGAAACATTAAATGCCTTTATGGAAATGGGTAAAAGGGGCAACATATGGAAAGCGGTATGTATAAATGCCCATAGCATGGAAAATAAGATCCCATATGTTGAAGCTTTCATGGGAGAGGCTGACTTGGATTTAGTGGCAGTTAGAGAAACATGGTTCACAGAAAACTATGACTGGGATGTAACTATACCAGGCTATACTTTATTCAGAAAGGACAGGGTAGGAAGAAGGGGAGGAGGAGTGGCACTATATGTGAAAAATAATATTAAAGCTATGGAAATAAAGAGCTTAAAAGGGAGAGAGGAGGCACTGTGGGCTAAACTAGAAAGAGAGAAAGAGAAATCTATTTGCATTGGCGTGATATACAGACCACAGGAGGAAAAGGTGGAAGGAGAGTTAATTGAAGACATACATAGCATTGCCAGGAAAGGAGAAGTGCTACTGATAGAGGATTTCAATATGCCAGATGTTGATTGGCACATTCCTGCTGTAGTATCATCTAGAAGTAAGGAGATGCTGGATTCTCTACAGGGAGAACTATTTAGGCAACAGGTAAGAGAACCACACATGAAGAGGCCATACTGGACTTGGTGCTTACCAATGGAGAAAGCGTTTCTGATGTTATAGTGGGAGATCATTTTGAATCCAGTGATCACCAGATGGTGTGGTTCAGTATTAGGACTAGGGCTGTTAAAATCCATTCAAACGCGAGGGTCTTAGACTTTAGGAAAACTAACTTGGCCAAAATGGGCCAATACCTCAGGAGTCGTTAGCAGACTGGGAATAACTGGGGGATGTAGAAAAACAGTGGGCAAAACTGAAAGGGGCTATTTTAACGACATCCAACCTTTTTGTTAAAATGGTAAACAAAGGTAAAAGGAAAAGGAGACCGCTATGGCTTTCGAAAGAAGTAGCTGAAAAGGTGAAGAAAAAGAGGGAGGCCTTCATGAACATAAGATATGCCATACTGGGTCAGACCAAGGTCCATCAAGCCCAGTATCCTATTTCCAACAGTGGCCAATCTAGGTCATACGTACTGTGATAAGGCTGAAGCTAGTGAAGCTGTGAATTTGAAAAAAAAACGCTGTCTTTCACAAAGCAGCTGACTTGCAGGAGCTGCAATTGCATAGCAACACAGCTAGAGGGAGCAGGCACGAACCTGCAGAGGCTGAGCGAACACACCCAAGTACTGATTATGCAGGGACTAATCAGATGCACCTGAAGAGCAGGCCAGGAAACTCAAGAGAACGGCTTTATAAGCAGAGAGCTGCAGCCAGACTAGGGAGGGGAGAAAGAGGAGAAGAAGCCAGGATCCAAGAGAGAGAGACTCCAGGAGAAGCCAGGATCCAAGGGAGAGAGACTCCATGCCTAGAGGGAGGCCTGAGCTCACCAGAAGGATTGAGAAAGGAACTTAAAAGGTACTGGAAGGAAAGGTCCAGACAGTGAAATCCCCTATACTGAGAAGCAGAGAGGCCTGGATTCGTTACCTGGCCGTCCCAAGCTTCAGGGACAACAAGCAGTGCCCAGGAGACTCACAGAAACAGTCTGTAAAGGAGACCGTATCCAAGGAAGGGTACCTGGTAAGGAAAATACTAGCAGCACCGACTTCAGGAAGCCAAGGTACAGTGGTACTTTAATTCTAAAAAGAGACTTAGCTCCTAGAAGGGCTTTTGAATCAGATAACCATTCTGAGAGGAATGAAAGAAGGCAGGAGTTCTGGAAGCCACGCCACAGAGGCCTAAGAACAAGCCATGCTTCCTACTTGAAAAACCTTGAACAGCCCAGCTGGAGGATAGGTGAAGGAAATACTAATTTGCACCCTATAGCAGCCAGGGAGAGCTCAAATACAGGAGAAAGCACAGATGAACTGGAACCCATGCAAGTGGAGCCTGGGGATTTAGAAGCATTGTCACAGGAGGAATTAATGGACTGCTCTATTTGTGTTGCAGGAAGCCTTGAGTCACTCCCAGAGCTATAGTTTACCAGAGCATGCACCAACAATGATTTTGCTTACATTGAGCTAAAGGAGAGCTGGTTTATTTATTTCACTCTGAAGTTGAGAAAACCCTTTATATTCTACAAGGGACTGTGAAGCCTGTAACAGTTTTTCTTGTTTAATAACACTTTGGCACAAACCTGAAAATAAGGAAACTTTACTTTTGTTACTTAGCGAACCTCAGTGTTAAAAGGGAAATAAAAGCTTTTTGTTTACCCTCTACTTGGCATCCACAACTCATTTCTATAAGGAGAAAGGACTACAAGGACCAAGGTGCATCTGGCCCAAAAGAGTCTTTTACTTCTACAATTGATTTAAATGCACAACCTGCCCCTGCAGCCACCGGCCACCAGGGGGGGTGGTGATAGTACCTAGCAGTTTCCCCAAAAGACACAGGTTCCACAATGCTTGTACTGGGTCAAACATTGATATCCTGGGTCCCTTCTTAATAATGATTTATGGACCTTTCCTCCAGGAACTTGTCCAAACCTTTTTTAAACCCAGCTACACTAACAGCCTTTACTACATCCTCCGGTAACAAATTCCAGAGTTTGATTACACGTTGAGTGAAAAAATATTTTCTTTTATTAGTCTTAAATAGTTTACCCTGTAGCTTCATTGCATGTCCCCTAGTCTTTCTATATTCTGATAATGTAAACAATCGATCTACGTTTACCCGTTCCACTCCGTCCATTAATTTATAGACTTCTATCATATCTCCCCTCAGCCGTCTCTTTTCCAGGTTAAAGAGCCCTAACCTTTTTAGCCTTTCTTCATAGGGGTATCCTTCCATCCCCTTTACCATTTTGGTGGCTCTTCTCTGAACCTTTTCTAATAACGCTATATCCTTTTTAAGATACGGCGACCAGAATTGCACACAATATTCAAGGTGCGGTCTCACCATGCAACGATATAGAGGCATTACAATATCCTTTGTTTTATTTTCCATTCCTTTCCTTATGATACCTAGCATTCTATTTGCTCTCTTGGCTGCCACTGCACAATTGCCCGAAGGTTTTAACATGTTATCCACAATGACGCCTAAATCTTTTCTCTGGGTGGTGGTTCCTAATGTGGAACCCTGCATCGTGTAAATAGAAATTACACATTACCTCCTCCTGCAGCTTGGAGACTGGGCATGTCAAACTTGTGACATCACTGGATGTAATCTGCCGGCATCTCCCATCAGCCCCAGTGTACTATTGAAAAAGCAAACTCAAAAGAGCAACAAACAAGTAGCTACACATATTAATGATAACCGGATACCCAAACTAAAGATATAAGTGAAAACTTAATGAACAAACCCCCCCCCCCCCCTTTAACATAAGGGTTTGAAGGCCAACATGGCTCCTCTCCTCCCTGCCGGACAACAGACGTGGAAAGAGAGGTCAGAAAAAATCAAAGAGAAGAGAAAGGAGTGAAAGCAATTGCAAATGACAATCACACTCACCTGTAATCTTTGAAGACCACTTCAGTCTAGGCGTTCTGGTATGCAAACACTCCCTGGGCGGGAATGAGGACTAAACTGGAGTTCCTACAGGAACTACAATTACCAGGTACGTGTAATTTCTATTTCGGTCCGCCCCTAGCCCGGTGGTCAGTCTTTCTTCTTCCGCCTTTGCCTCAAGACGGATTTTCAGCTCTCTGCTACAATCAACAGTTATAATGCCCAAACCAGGGTTTAAAAAGTGTCTGCACTGCAGTCGAAAGATGAACATTACGGATACTCACCAGCGTTGCCTCAGATACCTCGGGGCTTCTCACGAGGTGGAGAACTGTTCCAGCTGTGCTCGCATGTCCCCCAGGGCGAGGAAACATCGAGGACACACTTTAAAAGACTTGCTGGCTTCTTCTGCTTCACCGCAAACGTCTCCTGCACCATCCGGGACTTTGGAGCGGCACAAGGCAGTGACACAGAATGCGCCCTCCACCGCGGCCATTCCCATTCGCCCGGGGCCCAGCACTTCGCCCCCTGCAGAGATCCCGACCTGCTCCGCTGCTACCGCGGCTTCCAGGGCAAGCACCCCTGCGGCGGTCAACTCCTCGGGACAGTCTCTCCAGCCACGCGGCTCCCCTGCTTCCAGCCAAGATGGCGCCGCCCACATGGCCCCGGCTGGCTCCTCCTCCAGTCGCTCCCACTCCGCCCTGATTGGCCAGGGCAGGTCCAGCCACTCTTCCGCTCCTGACCAGCGCCGACAGCCCTCTCCTCGGGCTAGCACTGTGGAGGACCACGCCAAAGGAGACCAGTGAGGCGCTACAATTGACCGTGCCGATAGAGATGTCCATGCCGAGGGTGAGCACCGGCGCGGGAGCTGGAAACGCCGCTCGGCAAGCAGAGAAGCCTCCGACTGGCGCGGCAGCGGCGAGAGGGTCCACGGACACAGCAAACACAGGAGGCACGATGCAGATGTGACAGTCAGGCACCGGAGACACAGGGGCAGTCAGTCTCATTCCAGCGGGAGATGCGCTGACATCGATTCCCCCCGGCGCCACAAGAAAAGCAGGCGGGCCAACTCAGACTCCAGCAGAAGGCACAGGAGCAGCCATTCTCCTAGGACAAGCAGGATGAGTCAGCCACACTTGGTGACATCATCCAACGGCGCCGAGACGGAAGTACTCTCCATAGCTCAGAAGGGCTTTTGCCCTTCTGAGCATGGGCCAACTGGCCCCACCCCCCTGCCCGCCCCTAGCTATCCAGTTTCACTTCTTCCGCCTTGCCAGCAAGATGGACCTCTCTACTCTCCACAAAGATTACCATCTAAAGAAAGAGGAAAATTCCCCCTTATTTCACTTCATTTTAATATTAACGCTTTCTTTCTAGATTTCTACAGAAAGATGATATATATATCATCAGAAGCACAGAATTCAAGAAGAACTCATGCTCCAGGAAGAAGCAGGAAGCTCCCAGACAGGAGTAGTCCACGGCAGCCCAGGACGTGCCAAATTGGCCCCCGTTCCCGGCTAGCCTCCTACCTCTCTCTCCCTTTTCCAAGGGCAGAAGGATCCCAGACAAAGGACTTGGTGAAGGAAACTCGCAGAAGATAGCCCTCGCGGCAGCCCGGGACGTGCCTGAGAAGGCTTCCGTCCCCGGCCAGCCTCCTCTGCTCTGCTATCGCGCCGGAGAAGGAAACTCGCAGAAGGTAGCCCTCGCGGCAGCCCGGGACGTGCCTGAGAAGGCCTCCGTCCCCGGCCAGCCTCCTCTACTCTGCTGTCACGCCGGGATTTCCCCTCACACGTGTGGACCATGGGGGCAGCCATCTTGTCCAGCTAGAGGTCAGCGATTCCTAACTCCACCTCAAGGTGCCATCGGCTGTAGCGAAACTCCGCCCCTCGGGCCAGAAACTCTGCCCCTCGGTGCCATTGGTTGGGCCGAGCCTAACCCCGCCCTACCGCGCCATTGGCTAATGCCAAACCTAGTTCTCCGCCATTGGTTGAAGCTTCTCCTGCACCCACGGCGCCGACGCTGGAGCCTTCCTCATGGCGCCGACACTGGAGCCCTTCTCACAGCGCTGGGCCAACTGACACAGTCTCTCCGGAGAAACGGTGCCGAAGGGGAAATCCGGGCACGTCACTGCTGAGGCTGCATCTTGCAGCATAAGCCTGGCCGCCGGATCTACTGCTGCTCTGCTCCGCATACCCCTGTCTCGGCGCCGAGATACATCCCGGAGCGCACGGGGGCGTCAGAGGCAGGCCGCCATGAGCAGGAAGTTATCCTGCACCTTCAACCCTCACATGTGCCGCAGCATCAACAGCAGCTGGTAATCGCTGTGCATCAGCAGTAGCTGGTGATCGCAGTCTCTCCGCTGATGATCAATACCCGGCATGCCACTCGCCTCAGACACATCATCTTCTGCTCGGCACGCACAGATTCTGAGCCGTACCTCCGTTTCGCGCACCGGTCCCCAAACCAGAAGCATGGGGCATCCTGAAGAGGCGAGGCCAGTTCCAAACCCCGCCCTGTCCCAGTAAGAAGCCATATCCTGCCTATGCTGAATCTCCCGTATGGCGCCCTCCCCGGATGGGAGGCCGACAGGATCACACTCCGAGGCCAACCACGCTAACTGCCTCCCCTACTTCCCAGTATCGCTGGTTCAAGGACGGGTCTCTTATATGAAACTTCAACCACTGGGGCCAAAGTCACAAACTCGTCTGGGAGACAGCTGAGTGAGTCAGACGCCATTCTGCCCACCGATCCAATCCGTGGTTGTGGCCTCCAGCCAGTGGTGGTACTAGGCCCAGGACTACAGCCACCTCTTGTTCCACCTCAAGGAATTGGAGCCCCTCTGCATCTAGGACTGGGAACGCCATTGGTCCAGGTACCGACAACACTGTGGTGCAGGACATCCAGCATGCCCTGGGGAATCACATTGGACCTTCCAAAGCACGCTGGTCCCTCGGCCAGCTCGACCCCCAGCTGTGAGCACCACTGCCAGTAAGCCACCAGCAGACCGTGAACAGGTCAGGGTCCCCTCCAGTGACTGGCCGAATCATCCTATACCTATCACGGTTCCTCAAGCAGTAGGTTTTTTCCGGGACCCTGCACCAAAACCAGTAGCCAATAGGATACAGGCCGCACCTACGCCAGTGTGAGCCAGCAAAGCGCAGGAGCCTTACCCTGGTGCATCCACCGGGGGCTCTCTTCATCCTGTCTTGAAGGACTAGAAAGGGGGACTGTTACTTCTGAAGAGAAATCTGCAACTGTGAGTATATACTTCTGGTAATTTTCTAAAAAGAATTCTTTGTATTAAAGCTACTTAATCTGTGAACCCACTGCTTTTTGTTGGATCAGTTAGGGCCTAGTAGCAGCAATAAAAGTTTGAATTTAAAACACAGAGGAGAACTTTCTGGTTACATTTCATACCCAGCAGAGAGCTTGTAGTTTAAATAGTCACTCAGGGCGAAGTAACAGGAAAGTACTTTTAGTTTAAATTTAACACACAGAAGAGAGCTTTCTGGTTAAATTTAGAACCCAGCAGAGAGCTTCTAGTTTAAATTTCATAAGAAGTTAGAGCCTAGCAGCAGCTAAGAGCTATAATTTAAATCAAATCAGAATTTAACTTACCTCAGCAGCACAAGACAGGGTACTGTGTAGCAGCCCTCTTCAATAAGTGTTATTTCCCACCCACCCCTGGGATAATCATAGCTTAATAGGTACTTACGCATCTTAAAAGACAGGAGGTGCTTTCAGGTGAAGCTCATTACCCAAATCAGTCATACACTAAGGACCTGAGATTAATTAAGCTTCAGGTGAACAAGATATATTAAACGTATTAGGTACAGTTTTATTGGTATAAATACCCATAGCAACCCCTAGTAAGTAAGAACTTAAAGATCTAGACACAAACTTAAAACTAAGATGCAGACAGCAGTCCAGCAGCAGGATGGGGGCTTTCCAGTCTTTTGCACTGAGTGTCACATGTATGATTTTCTCCCAGTTGGTGAGAGGTCTTACGTGTGCACTAGGTGCAAGGAGCTCTTTGTTCTCAGGGAACAAGTCCGTTCTCTAGAGGCTAAAGTAGCAGACTTGGAAAACATAAGACAGACACAGAGGTACATAGACGAGACCTACAGGGATATAGTCCTGAAGTCCCACCTCCAGTCTGGCAGCACCCCTGTTGCCATGGAGGAGAGAGGTCACGTGACAGGAGAGCATCACCCTGGTGCAATGTTCCCTCTAATTTTCTGTAGGCTGTGTGCGCATAAAATATTAGCTGTGTGCAGCTTTTGAAGGAAGGTTAAATTTTTGTGCGCCACATAACGACACTCGGAGTTATATACTTTAAAATTTGACTACACGTCAGAATGCAGTATGTACACCACATTGATTTTAATCAAATTAAATGAAAATAGATGATTACTAAATGAAGCGGGAAATTATAGTAATTACAGTCATAACTTTTAAATTTTAAGACGTCTGTGTTGTTTTCTATCAGAATCAGAGCCGTAATTTTTGTGCGCTCTGTTGTAAAGTATGTGCGCTCGCTTGGCGAGGTGTGTGCACGCGCACAGCTTAGAGGGAACAGTGCCCTGGTGTGGCAGGAAGTGATCCTGTAACTAGGACCTGTCCTCCAGGTGATGTAAAACCCTCTCGCACCGAGGAAGTTTCTCCAGGGCCATGTGCCCATGAGGGAAGGGTTAGGACAGCCATTATAGTTGATGATTCGATCATTAGGCATGTAGATAGCTGGGTGGCTGGTGGACGTGAGGATCGCCTGGTAACATGCCTGCCTGGTGCGAAGGTAGCGGACCTCACGCGCCACCTAGATAAGGTCTTAGATAGTGCTGGGGAGGAGTCTGCTGTCTTGGTACATGTCGGTACCAATGACATAGGAAAATGTGGTAGGGAGGTTCTGGAGGCAAAATTTAGGCTTTTAGGTAGGAAGTTGAAATCCAGAACTTCCATGGTAGCATTCTCCGAAATGCTTCCTGTTCCATGCGCAGGACCCAAAAGGCAGGCAGAGCTCCGGAGTCTCAATGCGTGGATGAGATAATGGTGCAGAGATGAGGGTTTTGGATTTGTTAGGAACTGGGGAACATTCTGGGGAAAGGAGGGGCTCTTCCGAAGGGATGGGCTTCACCTTAACCGGGATGGAACCAGGCTGCTGGCATTAACCTTTAAAAAGGAGATCGAGCAGCTTTTAAACTAGATATTAGGGAAAAGCCGACAGTCGCCCAAGAGCGGATGGTTCGGAAGAATGTATCCTTGAAGGATACTACCAAAAGCAGAGAGGTTCCACAAAAGAGTAAAGTAGCCCAAATGCCCTCAAGTATGGAGCAGACAGAGCTTAAAGATCCCAATTTACCCATGTCTAACAATAGCCAAATTAACATGAATAAAATACATTCTCTAAAATGCTTGTATGCAAATGCTAGAAGTCTAAAGAATAAGATGGGAGAGTTAGAATATATAGCACTAAATGAAAGGTTAGATATGATTGGAATATCAGAGACATGGTGGAAGGAGGACAACCAGTGGGACACTGTGATACCTGGGTACAAACTATATCGTAATGATAGAGCTGATCAAATTGGTGGAGGGGTTGCGCACTATGTTAGAGAGGGCATTGACTCAGAAAGGATTAAAGTTTTGCAGGAAACAAAATCTGCTGTAGAATCTATATGGATTGAAATTCCATATAAAAGGGGGAAGGCAATGGCAGTGGGGGTGTACTATCGAGCACCTGGCCAGAATGACCAAATGGATGATGAAATGCTCAAAGAAATCAAGGAAGCTAACAAAAGTTACAGCGCAATAATAATAATGGGTGATTTCAATTACCCCGGTATCAACTTGGTCAGTGTCACGTCAGGACATGCTAGGGAGATAAAGTTCCTAGATGAAATAAATGACTGCTTCTTGGAGCAGCTGGTTCATGAACTGACCAGAGGGGAAGCCATATTAGACCTAGTCCTTAGTGGAACACCAGATCTAGTGCAAGAGATAAGGGTGTTGGGGCCACTTGGCAATAGTGATCATAGCATGATCGCCTTTGATTTAATTAGTGGAGGAGGCATAGTAAGAAAATCCACAGTACTACCTTTTAACTTTCGAAAGGGAGACTATGATAAAATGAGGAAAACAGTTAAGAAAAAAATAAAAGGAGCAGTTGCAAAGGTTAAAGACGTACATCAAGCTTGGGTGTTGTTGAAAAATACTATCTTGGAAGCCCAGACCAGCTGTATTCCACGCTTTAAGAAAAGTGGAAGAAAGTCCAAAAAACTGCCAGCATGTTTTAAAGGTGAGGTCAGAGAGGCTGTTGTTGCCAAAAAAGCATCTTTCAGGAAATGGAAAAAAGAGCCAAACGACGAAACCTGGAAACAGCACAAGCACTGGCAAGTCAAATGCAAGGCATTGAAAAGGCAGGCAAAGAGAGAATATGAGAAGAAGCTTGCTGTGGAAGCAAAAACGCGAAATAAAGACCTTTTCAAGTACATTCGTAGCAAAAAACCTGTGAAAGAGTCAGTTGGTCCATTAGATGATAAAGGGGTTAAAGGAGCACTAAGAGGTGACAAGGCGATAGCGAAGAGACTGAATGAATTCTTTGCTTCGGTCTTTACTGAGGAAGATGTAGGGATGTTACCCATGACTGAAGTGGTATTTAAAGGTGCGGAAGAATTGAAGGAAATATCGATACATCGGGAAGAAGTCTTACAACTATTAGATAAACTGAAGAGTAGCAAATCACCTGGGCCGGATGGTATACATCCAAGGGTGTTGAAAGAACTGAAATATGAGATTGCAGACCTGCTATCAGTAATCTGTGAACTATCATTAAAATCATCTCTAATACCTGAAGATTGGAGGATCGCCAATGTAACAACAATTTTTAAAAAGGGTTCCAGGGGTGAACCGGGAAACTACAGACCGGTGAGCCTGACGTCAGTACCAGGAAAAATGGTAGAAACCATCATAAAGAATAAAATTACTCAGCATGTAGATAGTCAGAACCTAATGGGAGACAGCCAACATGGCTTTAGACAAGGAAGATCTTGTCTTACTAATCTGTTATGTTTTTTTGAAGGAGTGAATAAACAGGTGGACAAAGGTGAGTCGGTTGATATTTTGGTGGCTCTTCTCTGAACCTTTTCTAAAATCACTATATCCTTTTTAAGATACGGCGACCAGAATTGCACACAATATTCAAGGTGCGGTCTCACCATGGAACGATATGGAGGCATTATAATATCTTTTGTTGTATTTTCCATTCCTTTCCTTATCATACCTAGCATTCTATTTGCTCTCTTGGCCGCTGCTGCACACTGGGCCGAGGGTTTTAACATGGTATCCACAATGACGCCTAAATCTTTTTCCTGGGTGGTGGTTCCTAATGTGGAACCTTGCATCGTGTAACCATAGTTTGGGTTGTTCTTCCCTAGGTGCATAACCTTGCACTTGTCCACATTAAATTTCATCTGCCATTTTGATGCCCAGTCTTCCAATTTATCAAGATCCTCTTGCAATTTTCCACAATCCTCTTGGGTTTTAACAACTTTAAATAGTTTTGTGTCATCTGCAAATTTGATAACCTCACTCGTTATTCCACTTTCCAGGTCATTTATGAATATGTCAAAAAGCAGCGGACCCAGCACAGATCCTGGGGTACACCACTATTCACCTTTCTCCATTGGGAAAATTGGCCATTTAGCCCTACCCTCTGCTTTCTATCTTTTAACCAGTTCCTGATCCACAATAGTACACTGCCTCCTATCCCATGACTCTTTAGTTTTGCCAAAAGTCTCTGATGAGGGACCTTGTCAAAGGCTTTCTGAAAGTCCAGATACACAATATCAACCGACTCACCTTTGTCCACCTGATTATTCACTCCTTCAAAAAAACATAACAGATTAGTAAGACAAGATCTTCCTTGTCTAAAGCCATGTTGGCTGTCTCCCATTGGGTCATGACTATCTACATGCTGAGTAATTTTATTCTTTATGATGGTTCCTACCATTTTTTCCGGTACTGATGTCAGGCTCACCGGTCTGTAGTTTCCCGGATCACCCCTGGAACCCTTTTTAAAAATTGGTGTTACATTGGCGATCCTCCAATCTTCAGGTATTAGAGATGATTTTAATGTTAGTTCACAGATTACTAATAGCAGGTTTGCAATCTCGTATTTCAGTTCTTTCAACACCCTTGGATGTATACCATCCGGCCCAGGTGATTTGCTACTCTTCAGTTTATCTAATAGTTGTAATACATCTTCCCGATGTATCGATATTTCCTTCAATTCTTCCGCACCTTTAAATACCACTTCAGTCATGGGTAACATCCCTACATCTTCCTCAGTAAAGACTGAAGCAAAGAATTCATTCCTATGAAGAAAGGGTAAAAGGTTAGGGCTCTTTAACCTGGAAAAGAGACGGCTGAGGGGAGATATGATAGTAGTCTATAAATTAATGAACGGAGTGGAACGGGTAAACGTAGATCGACTGTTTACGTTATCAGAATATAGAAAGACTAGGGGACATGCAATGAAGCTACAGGGTAAACTATTTAAGACTAATAAAAGAAAATATTTTTTCACTCAACGTGTAATCAAACTCTGGAATTTGTTACCGGAGGATGTAGTAAAGGCTGTTAGTGTAGCTGGGTTTAAAAAAGGTTTGGACAAGTTCCTGGAGGAAAGGTCCATAAACCATTATTAAGAAGTGACCGAAGATATCAATGCTTGACCCAGTACAAGCATTGTGGAACTTGTGTCTCTTGGGGAAACTGCTAGGTACATATGACCTAGATTGGCCACTGTTGGAAACAGAATACTGGGCTTGATGGACCTTGGTCTGACCCAGTATGGCATATCTTATGTTCTTATCCTGCATAGCAGCCCAGCTGCATACCCGGCCTCTATATGACATACCTCCACTACCAGTGGAGGAATGGCCTAGTGATTGGCACATCCTTTCAGCTCTGACAGGTAGACCTCGGGTAGATCACCTAATTTCCCGGGAAGTTGCAGCACAATGCTACACCCTGGTCACTTACTGTCAAGGAATCAGGTGTCTTACCGTGGCCCTGTGTTGCAGGGTAGGCCACAGAGCATATTCGCCAGCCCAAACTATTAGAAGATCTGAACTCCGCTAAACAACCTATGCTGGGCCGACTTCCTTCGCACTCTGCAGTAAAAAAAAAAAATATATATATATATATATATTTATTATAGATAGATAGATATAGATATATAGATATATAGATATGGGGAGTGTAAGACAACTACCAGACTGGTCAAGCCACATTCCATCAGGTCCACATTACCGGCATGATTGCTTCACGAGAGGTATGAAGCTACTTAGGACGCCCGTCTGTGAATTATGTCACGACTCCTGGGCCCAAGCGTGGGCTCAGCACCTCGCTGGCCCGCGACTGCGGCACCTTCCTTATTACGCGACAAGCTACCACTTAACAAAGAGGGAGGTGAAAGGGCACAAACGGTGCCATCTGCTGGCGGGCCCCACAGAGCTAACCACAATGGATCTCTTCCTTGGAGACCCGATTGACCGAGGGCCGCCTCCAGAGTGGCGACAGCACGGTACAATACATACAGGCCAGGGTGTTCAGGCAAGTCTCAGCTGTGGCTCCCACCCCCCCCTCCCCCTTCATCAAAGGCTCTCACAAAGGCTCTCATCAATGGAGGCTCTCACCACTGTCGACTGAACGACAGCCTCCCTCAGACAAAGGTGGCCGCTCGAGGACCTGGGAATGGCACATGCCCTCTCCCATTTGCCTACCAGCAGGTCACCAATTAGTCAAAATGTCCTACCCTGACCAAGCGAAACCTGTCCCATAACGAGAAACCCTTCTGACGGTCATGCCAACTACGGGTAAGCAGCGCCCCCCCCCCTTCCCCCTTGGGGACCCCACTTTGCCATAAGCTTCTGCCACCCAAGGCATTGAGGAGCCAACATGGCTACGGTATGGCGCCGCGCACACGGCTAGTGTCCTGGACCAAAAGGTCACATACTCAGGTCACAGATGAGGGTCTCCTTCCAGCTCCTGCCACCCCTGTCATCCACCCTGTCTCTCTGGTGGTGGCGGCTATGGCCGCAGGGGGGAATACAATGCATCCCTGTTTTCCCGGCATTGCCTATAGACAAAGCTTGGACCACCCCTTAATATCGCTCTGGACAACGCTTGGAACATTCCTAATGGGGGCACGAGCCTAGTGGTTAGGACCATGAGGCACGTACCAAGTGGTTAAGATCACTGCTTTGGGCCTGTAAGTGGGCAAGTCTCTTTGCTACATGCATCAGCAAGTGCATGCACCAGCAATTGCACTTAGAAGCCATCCTGCCTTCTTCTATCTTCCCTCCAACAGACGATCTTTGTACTGACAGCCAAGCGCCTACCGACAGGAGGCCCAGCACTTGACATAGTGACGCTTCGGCTCCCAAAGCACATGGCAGCAATTGGATGTCTTCTCCTTCCAAGGTTGCACCAACTAGAACCCTCCACGAGCCCTCCGGTGCCTCACCGCTACTGTAGATTGCAGTAAGCACCGCCCGCTGCACCGTTCCACCACCACGTCAAGGAGAGCCCATCAGGGAGAGCTACACATCTCAGGAGGGACCTAACAAGAGCTAACCAGCCTCAGCTTCAGGTGGCTTAGCATCATCCTCAATTAGCCAATGCCTGAGCCATGCCTGCTCATGTTACTGCTGAAATGAAGTTGCATGGTTAGGCGCCGTCGAGTCACAGTCACCTCTTGACGACCCTCTGGATAGTTGTCCAAATTCATTTTCTGTCTCCTGTAGGGCTGCTCATTGTGGCAGACAGGCAACCCCAGCTGCTGTGATTATCTGGACCCACTTTTACGTTAACCGATCTTTGCGGGACACTCACCCACCAAGAGGCCTGGCACTCATCCAACGCGCAGTCCTCCAGAAATGAGCCACTCCCCAGATCAGCTACACACCACGCTTCCTGGGAGGAACGGAGCCCCACGGAAACAGGATGACACACGGTCGCGTGATCACACACCAGCGTCAAGGGACCCAACCCTGTTTCCTTCTACACAGGACTCCATTCTCCAAGGAGGCCCTGTCAATAACTAACTATAGCACCTCCTGCCTAGACCGGATAGGAGCCTCAGCTAGGCAGGGAAATTCATGCACTGGCTCCAGACTCAACACCTTCCCCCCATGCATACCGTGCCGGGGTCCAGCGTGGGTGAAACCAACACCCGGTCTTCTGACAACACCATTACCTTAGATGCCCCATCGGCAGAGCAGTTCTGGCCATGGCGCAGATGCCAGCAGCAATGCGCAAGCATGCAGGGAGTGGGATATGCACCCTGAATGCAGGGTACGACTGGCTTCAACCCTGCAGTGCAGCTGTGCACAGTATTCTGTTCCCAACAGTGGCCAATCTAGGTCATGTCTCCCGGTCCCTCTGATATCCTGCCATTCTATCGGTTCTCATTATCAAAAAAAAAAGAAGAGGGAGAAGCCTCTCTTATTAGTGATGTGTTAAGTGATGTGTTAATGCTCACTTTTGCACGCGTGGCCAGCTTAGTAATCCGCTGCCCAGTGTTACCGATGCCTCTGCTTCTTCATTACGGTAACTGCTACTGCGATGTACCTTACGGCGCAGGCGTGCCTTGTTATCGCACCCTCTGCACATGTGTGCATCGCAACAGCAGTGACCCCGCACTACTACTGCTACTCAATGACATGCACCACGGCAACGTGAATACCGCTGCACATGCGTGCCTCGTTTTCGCACCCTCTACACATGCGTGCATCACGACAGCGGTGACCTCGCACTACTACTACTGCTAGATGGCATGCATCACGACAGCGGTGAATCCCACACTACTACTACTGCTAGATGGCATGCATCACGACAGCGGTGAATCCCGCACTACGAATGCTGCTCGATGGTGAATCCCGCCTTACTAGCGCTCTAGGTGCCTGCACCCCTGTTACCGCACAGGTGTGCCCTGCAACTGCACCTTATTGCTTCGCGACTACGGTGAATCCCACACCACTATTGCTCGATGGCGAATCCCGCACTACTATTTATCGATGGCTGTATATCGCGCTACTACTGCTCGATGTGACTACATCTTCAGGTGTACCTTTAATTTCACTCTCTGCACATGTGTGCAACGCATCTGCAAGCCAACATACGGGTAACTCACCCTCTGCACATGTGTGTATCGCATCTGCAAACCAGCATGCAGGTAACTCACCCTCTGCACATGTGTGCATCGCAATTACAAGCTCATACGGAAGGGACCTTCCTACTGCGCCCTCTCACAATGCTGCTACAGCACATGCGTGTATCGCCACTGCAGTCTGACAGGTTTCCGTTGCAACATTCTGCTCCACAAAGGCGCATACTAGCCCTGAAGTAGTGTCTCGGCCTTCCCCCATCCACCACAGCGCGTGGCAGCTTGGGAGGCACCAAGTGTGGCTGACTCATCCTGCTTGTCCTAGGAGAAAATGGAGTTACTTACCTGTAACTGGAGTTCTCCGAGGACAGCAGGATAAGTCAGCCACACATACCTGCCCACCTCCCCTGGGATGGGGTCTGCCTCTGTCCTAGTGCCCGCCTCCTAGCGGAAAAAGGCTCAGCTAGTGACGAACTGACTAGCTAGGGGCGGGCAGGGGGGTGGGGCCAGTTGGACCATGCTCAGAAGGGCAAAAGCCCTTCTGAGCTATGGAGAGTACTTCTGTCTCGGTGCCGTCGGATGACGTCACCAAGTGTGGCTGACTTATCCTGCTGTCCCCGGAGAACTCCAGTTACAGGTAAGTAACTCCGTTTTCTGCAGAGTCTAGCACCTCTTCTGCCATACTGCAACTGCTGACTCGACTTGTGGAGCTGACGGCGCCCCCGCATCTGGACCAAGAGCGGGCAGCGTCCAGGGACATGCCTCCATCTCCTGTTGCCCTGCCCAGCCTCGAGCGGTCCCTCTCCCCACGCTCAGCTGACCAATCACCTCCCAGAGTGCGGACCCCTTCCCCGGAACATCATCTTGATTCCGGAGGGAGCGACGTGGAGGAGATGGGACCAGGTTCGGACACGTCCAAGACCTCACCTACTGAACCTGAGGATCCACCTTCACAGGTGCCTGAAGATCTTACCTATCCCAAATTCCTCAGGAAAGTTGTGACCAAGCTGGGTCTAACCACTGAGGAGGCTTCAGACGAGAAGGAGCCAGGGGTCATGAAATACCTCAACGGCCCTCGACCAGCCATGGCTCTTACCCTCCACCGGAAACTGAAGGACAAGCAGGCTACTCTCTTGCAGTCCCCTGCTTCCAGCCAGGCCTGCGCCAGACGCCTAGACACCAAATACCTCCTTCACATGGCACCAGCATTCAATAAGTCTCAACTGCCTCACCAGTCAATTGTGGTGGCGTCGGCACTAAAAAGAACAAAGTCTGCACGCACGCAAGCAAACCACCCACCAGGCCGAGACCCCAAGCTCCTCGACGACGTAGGGAGTAAGGTTTTTCAAGGGGCCATGCTCAGTGCCAAGATATCAGCGCACCAGTTTCAGCATGTCTTGTTCCAGGACGCCCTCCTGGCCGACCTCAAAGGCCAGCTGCATAACATTCCCAAGGAATCACGGATGGCGGCCTCAGCCACTATGCAGGAGCTGGCCGAATGCAGCAAGCACCTGATGAGCACAGCATTCGATGCTTTTGACACTGCCATCCGGACGGCGGGCACGGCTTCGTGTGTCCGGTCTCTCGGACAATACCCATGACAGAATCGCTGATGCCCCCTGCACGGGTGACTCCCTTTTTGGAGACAAGGTTGCAGACACTGTGAACGGTCTCAAAGAGGACTGCACCACTCTAAAGACACTGGCGGCGGGCAGACTCGAACGCCCCTCCTGGTCACAGAAAGGGAGCTACTACCGCAAGCCTTTTTCCTCTTCTAAGAAACACTATGGCTCCAACTGACAGTGGCAAGCACCGAGATTCAAGCAGACCTACCATAAATCGCCCTTTCAGAGGCAGCAGCCGCGGGAGTGCAAACAGAAACAGACAAACCCCCAGCAGTCCGGCAAGAACGCTTCCTCCTTCTGACAATTCAACTTGGCTGGGCCCTGCGCTGAGTACAACGGCAACACCACCAGTGGGGGGGTCGGTTGTCCTATTTCCTGTCGGCATGGCAAGAGATCACCACGGACAAGTGGGTAATCCAGATCATCCAGTCGGGCTACCGCTTACGCTTCTCCTCCCCACCGTGGCAGCCCACGCAGCCCACCAGCCAACCACCACCGCATCTGGAAACTGCACTTTCAGACCTTCTGCAGCAACTTCTCCTGGCTCGGACGATAGAACGGGTGCCCCCCAGCGAAATCAACACGGGCTTCTACTCCCGGTACTTTCTTATTCCCAAGAAGTCTGGTGGCCTGCGCCCAATTCTGGACCTTCGCAAGTTGAACAACTTCATCACAAAAGAGAAGTTCAGGATGTACTCGCTGAACTCCATTCTCCCCCTCATCAGAACGGGGGACTGGATGGCTACAAAGGACCTGCAGGACGCTTACACTTTTTTACCTACCGCGCAACCCTCTCGCGCAGTATTTGCGAGGGCGCACTATACCGAAACTTTATTATAAGGAACCGATTCCATAAAAGAGTCCTTACAAGAACATAATGGTTTCAAAATATATTTAATTAATTTTCATAATCAGATTCCATAAAACCTTCGAAATCACTCCCCTCATCAACATCATCATTGAAATAATTTAAAACCGTCTGGAGACGCTCTTCCATAACATATGCACTTTCTTCGTCACTCCTTTCGACATTTTCATCATCATCTTCGTCATCACTACGCACCCGATCCTCATTCTTATAAACAATCCCGGCTTTTCGGAATCCATTTCTTATGGTTTCCGGGGATATTTTGTCCCAAGCAGAACACAACCAATTGCAGATTTCCGTTAATGTAGCCCTCTTTAATCGTCCCGATGGTGTGAATTCATGAATTCCCCGCTGCATCCAATTATCCCACTCTCGTCTGATGAACGTTTTGAATGGGTGATTAACTGCTATATCTAGCGGCTGCAGCTTGCAAGTAAGACCACCTGGTATCACTGTGATATGGGCACCAGTCGAATTAATATAATTTTGCACATTTGTTTCTTTATGGGCAGCCATGGAATCGAAGATCAACAAAGACCTTTTAGAAAAGAAACCACCAGGCCTGGCCCTATAACATTTATCAATCCATATTTTCATGACCTCAGAGTCCATCCATCCCTTTTTGTTACAGTGAACAACAATACCTTGTGGAAATTTTTCGCGGGGCATGGTTACTCGCTTGAAAATAACCATCGGCTTCAATTTAAGCCCACTCGCTGTGCAACCCAGGACTACAGTGAAGCAAGCCCTCTCGTGTCCAGTTGTTGTTATTGCGACAGTTTTTGAACCCGAAGCAGCTACAGTCCTGGTTGGTGGAATGTCAAAAGACACAGGAACCTCATCCATGTTAATAACATCCATTGCTGAAATGCCGAACTCCGAAATTTCTTTGCTGACAAATGTGCCGAAATCCGCCATCTTTTGTTCCCAGTCATCCTGAATCCTCTGGCCTACAGTTGTTCTTATTCACACGGAAAGACCATTCCTCTTCATAAATTTGCAAATCCAGTTGAAACTAGCCTGGAAACGTGAAATTCCTCTTTCATTGGCCAGCAGTTTTGCTTTGAATTGAATTGCAATAGTTGAGACAGCTTATTTATTTATTTTATTTATTTATTTACATTTCTTATATACCGCACTATTTGCGATCAGCACGGTTTACATAGAACAAACAGTATCCGACAATACTGATTTTGCTCCCTTCTAGACAGAATCCACTTTTTTAAGGCACTCTCTAGCTCTGGCCACTTTTCTTTGGGACCCCGACGCGCACGTTTTTGCGGGTTCATCTCCTCTAGCGCCGTTTTCTCCTTTCTCCAGTCGCGAACAGATGACTCACCAACATCAAATTCTCTTGCTGCTGCTCTGTTGCTTGTTTCTTCAGCTTTTGCCACACCTTTCAGCTTGAAGTCCGCAGTAAAAGACTTGCGTTTAATTCCGGGCATGACTGGATTATAATAGAAGAGATCACAAAGTTTAAATGTAAGGTATAATAGAACCAAGGACCTTTTATATACCTCACAGTGCACTCGACACATGCGCGATATACGCGCATGCGCATAATGCGAGAAATTCTCTGCAGAACAGGCCCAAAATTGCGCTTTATATGTGGGTGCGTGTTTTATGTGGGTGCGTTACATGCGCTAAAATATGGTACTCTCACATTCCAGTCCACGCCTCCCACAGGCGATTCCTGAGATTCATAGCACTGGGGCGCCACTACCAATACCGTGTCCTTCCCTTCGGGCTCTCCCCAGCACCCAGAGTCTTCACGAAGTGTGTAGCAGTGGCCGCTGCACATCTACGCAGACAAGGCGTCGCCATCTTTCCCTACCTGGACGACTGGCTGCTATCGGCGCCCTCGGCCCCCGAGCTCAGGAGAGCCGTACGCCAGACAACAGCCCTACTAGCCAGACTGGGCTTCCTTCTCAACAAGGAGAAGTCCCGGTTGGAACCTGTCCAATGTACAGAATTCATCGGGGCGATAATAGACACCGGTGCCTCCAAGGCCTTCCTTCCCAAGCACCGGCAGAAGGTCATCATTCTCCTGGCCAAGAAGGTGTCAGCAGCAAAACAGACCACGGCCCACGACATCCTGCGCCTTCTGGGCCACATGGCGGCAACGACCTCAGTCCTGCCCTTGGCCATATTGCACATGCGCACCCTCCAGTGGCACCTGAGGGCACACTGGAAGCAATTTTCTCAACCACTCACCACCCGCATTCCGACCAAAAACAAGGTTATCCAGAGCCTGCGCTGGTGGGCGGACCCAGCCAACCTCGAAGTGGGCAAGGATCTGCGACCCCGCGACTATCATCTCACCCTCACCACGGATGCCTCCTCCACGGGGTGGGGGGCTCACCTACTGCATCTCAGCACGCAAGGAGCCTGGACCAGTGCGGAGCAATCCCTCCACATCAACGTTCTCGAGCTTTGGGCGGTCAAGTATGCCCTCCAGACATTCATGTCTCGCCTGGCTGGGAAGTCAGTACTGGTACAGACAGACAACCAGGTCACTATGTTCTACATCAACAAAACAAGGGGGCACGGGATCACGCTCGCTATGCAAGGAGGCCCTCGAGACCTGGTCCATAGCACTAGCCAACAACTGCTTTCTAAAGGCTACTTACCTCCCCGGGGACCAGAATGCCTTAGCGGACAGGTTGAGCAGACAGCTCCAACCCCACGAGTGGACGCTTCACGAGGAGGTAGCCGGGAACATCTTCCAGCATTGGGGAATTCCCCAGATCGACCTCTTTGCAACCGAAGTCAACACAAGATGCCCACTGTTCTGCTCCAAGCACCCGTCACGCCAGAGAGTGGCTTCGGATGCGTTCGCAGTACCCTGGGGGGATTGGGAGTTGGCATACGCTTTTCCTCCAACCCCTCTCATGACAGCCACGGTACAGCGCATCATCAAGGACAAGGCGCACATCATTCTGATTGCCCCCTACTGGCCCCGGCAGATGTGGTTCTCCCTGCTGCTGCAGCTCTCCCAAGAGCCACCGGTTCGATTACCGATGCGACCGGACCTGCTCACCCAGAACAAGGGCAAAACATGGCATCCCAACCTCCAGACACTTGCCTTGACAGCCTGGAGGCTGAAAGGGTAAACATCAATGACCTCCATCTATCTTCGGACGTACAGCATATTGTCCTGGCTTCCCGGAGACCGTCCACTAGAAAGTCATACAACCTTAAGTGGAAACGTTTCAGTATTTGGTGCGCAAGCCAAGGAGTCCCACCAGCCTCTTGCCCCGTGCCCACAGTCCTGCAGTACCTCTCCGTTCTCTTCAACCTTGGCTTAAAACCGCAGTCCATCTAGGTACACCTCGCAGCCATCACGTCTCTGCACGAACTCCAAAGTGACTCAGCCACGGGCTCCATTGCCGCCCTTCCCATCGTGACACGTTTCATGAGAGGCCTCAGGAATTTGCAACCCCCGGTTAGGAAACCGATACCTTTTTGGGACCTCAATGTTGTCCTGCAGCAACTCACGCAGGAGCCGTTCGAGCCCCTGCCCACAGCAGGTGCAAAATACCTATCCTGGAAAACTCTCTTCCTCATCGCCATCACCTCAGCGAGGAGGATTAGCAAACTACAGGCCCTAGTGGCTCACCCACCGTACACGAAGATCTACCATAACAGGGCTTCCCTGCGGACACATCCTAGGTTTGTACCTAAGGTCGCCTCTTCCTTTCACGTTAACCAGTCAGTGGAGCTGCCGTCCTTCTTTCAAGCCCCGCACTCCTCGCCCGAGGAGCAGCGCCTTCACTCCTTGGATTGCGTCAGAGCCCTGTGCATCTACATCGACAGGACGTCCGCCGTTCGGCGGGGGACCCAGCTCTTTGTGTCATTCGACCCTAATAAACCGGGGCGGCCCGTCACCAAGCGCACACTCTCCCATTGGATATCCGCCTGCATCGCATACTGCCTGCAAAAGGCAGGCGCCCTCCCAACGAACAAGGCAAGTGCGCACCAGCTTCACGCACTAGCCACCTCCCTCGCCAGTGCGCATGAGGTCCCAGTCAGCGAGATCTGCAAAGCCGCCACCTGGTCCTCTCAGCTCACCTTCCAGAAGCACTACTGCCTTGACCTCCATGCGGAGGCCGATAGCTCCTTTGGCCGAGCAGTTCTGTCTGCGGCCTCAGCACCTACGACGGTTGGGACTCAGCCGGACCAGCCAACCAGCCCCGGCCCACATGGTGCAGCTGCTCAGGCCTCTCTGTCCCGGTGCTGAGCATGGGGATTCGATTCCAGCTTGTACTCTTGCTAGTTTGCACAGTTAAAAAAATTTTTTGCACTGCTTGTTGTTTTGCACAGTCGATGTATTCTACCTCATTGCACGGTTGATGTATTCTACCTCATTGCATGTCGTTTTGCACAGTTGATGTATTCTACCTCATTGCATGTTTGCACGGTTGATGTTGTTTTTCTACCTCATGGCACGTTGCCTACGAGTGTGGCACTTTACTCTGTATGCCAGTTGTGTTGTTCAATAAACACCTGTAATATGGTTTCTCGCATGCCTCCCTCATTCTCCACAGCGTTCAGCGCATAGCTTGGGAGACACCAGGTGTGGCTGACACATCCTGCTTGTCCTAGGAGAAAACAGAGTTACTTACCTGTAAAGGAGTTCTCCGTGGACAGCAGGATAAGTCAGCCACACGATCCCACCCACCTCCCCTGCATGAGGGTGGCCTGCGCGGCCCACTCCCTAGCCGCAGGGGCATAGCTAGTCACTCACTGACCGGGCTAGGGGCGGACCGGGGAGGTGGGGCCACCTCACACTGATCAGAAACTTCTGAGCTAGAGAGCACTTCCGTCACCAGGTGTGGCTGACACATCCTGCTTGTCCTAGGAGAACTCCGTTACAGGTAAGTAACTCTGTTTTCCTTATCGTTCCTCCATTTAGTCCTCTACTTCTGGGATGTAACAGAGCAGTACTAACGGGAGGGACCTTTCCAACCGGAGTGTAATACTGCCGATCTGAAACAGGCCTCAATCGCCGCTAGCACATCAAGGTGGTAGTGTCTACTAAAAGTGTGAAGAGAAGACCAGGTGACCGCTCTACAAATTTCCACCAGTGGAACCAAACCGTGTTCCGCCCAAGAGGCTGCTTGCGCTCTAGTGGAATGTGCTCTCAAGCCCACCAGAGCGGGACAACCTTGCAAAATATATGCTGACACAATTGCCCCCGTAACCCATCGGGCAATGGAGGCTTTAGCTGCCGCTTCACCCTTTCTTGGACCGCCGAACAACACGAAAAGACGATCCGACTTGCAGAACGACTCTGAAACCTTCAAATAGTGCAAAAGCACCCTTTTTACATCCAAGAATCGAAGACCGCGTTCAGCTACATTTTCACCCCCTGTGACAAGTACTGGTAAAGAAACCGTTTGGTTCAAATGAAACGGAGAGACCACTTTGGGCAAAAAGGACGGAACTGGGCGAAGCACCACTTTTTCCCTGAAAAACAAAAAAAGTTCCCTACAAGACAGCCTGCAATTCTGAAATCCGCCTCGCAGAACAAATGGCTACCAAGAATACCGTCTTCAAAGTTAAATCCTTAACCGATGCCTGGCCTAAAGGCTCAAAAGGCGCCTTTCTGAGATCCCCGAGCACCAAGTTAAGATCCCACGGCGGAACCACGATCCTCCGCAAGGGCTGTATTCTGGTGACCGTTTTAAGAAAACGCACCACATCGGGGTGAGCTCCAAGAGACCCCCGAGAACTTTACCTCTATAACAGGCCAAGGCCGCTAATTGGACCTTCAAAGAACTGGCAGACAAACCTTTCTCAAAGCCGTCCTGCAGGAAACTTAATACCAAATGGATGGACGCAGTCACCACGCGTACTTGACGCCTCGAACACCAATCCTCAAAAATACGCCAAATGCGCACATAGGCCAATGACGTGGACTTTTTCCTCGCCTGGAGCAAAGTTGAAATGACCGAACTGGAATAACCTTTCTTCCTTAAGTGAGCCCTTTCAATGGCCAAACCGTAAGCGAGAACCGATCCACCTGTGGTATGTGAAGCGGACCCTGTAGCAACAGACTCTCCGATGTCGGCAACCTCCATGGGTTCCCGTCGAGCAACCGCATGAGATCGGCGTACCACGGGCGTCTTGGCCAGTCCGGGGCTACCAACAGCACTGACCTGCGGTGAGCTTTGATGCGCTGAACCACTCGGCCGATGAGCGCCCACGGCAGAAAAACATAGAGAAGACTCGTCGACGGCCAAGGCTGGATCAAGGCATCAATTCCTTCCAACATCCTCCCGTTGTCTGCTGAAAAACCGACTCACTTTTGCTGACTGGAATGTCGCCATCAGATCCATAACTGGCGTCCCCCAACGGCACATTATTTCCGCGAACACATCTGGATGCAATTCCCATTCTCCGGGATCCACCCGAACCCTGCTGAGCAAATTCGCTGTGACATTGTCCTTCCCCGCAATGTGCGCTGCTGAGATTGCTTGTAATCGTGTCTCGATCCAAGAGAACAGTCCCTCTGCTTCTTCTGCCATGGCTAAACTTCCTGTGCCGCCCTGCCGATTTATGTAGGCTACCGTCGCGGCATTGTCGGACAGTACTCTCACCGCTCATCCTGTTATCGTCCCTCAAAGCTTTGAAGGCCAGGAAGACCGCTCTCAGCTCCAGCCGGTTGATGGACCAGTTTCTCTCTGTCACCGACCAAGTGCCTTGCGCAAAGAGATCTCCACAGTGCGCTCCCCACCCTGCGAGACTTGCGTCCGTCAACAGGGGAAGCCATGCCATCTGCTCCAGATGCATTCCTGCCCCCAGATACTGGGGTAGAAGCCACCACAGGAGGGACCGCCTGACCCGAAGAGTACATGGGAAATGTTTGCTCAGTGAGTCGCATTGATGTGACCACCGTCAAAGTAACGAGCTCTGAATTGGCCTCATATGGAATCTGGCCCACGGCACCACCTCCAAGGTTGCCGCCATTGTCCCGAGCACCTGAAGGTAACTCCATGCCGTCGGCGCCGGCGTAGACTGGAAGGTTCGGATCAGCTGTTGAAGGGCTTGCACTCTGCGGTCTGGTAGAAAGACCATTCCCTTGCGAGTGTCGAACCTTACTCTCAGATACTCGAGCTCCTGAGTCGGAACCAGGTGACTCTTGACCATATTGACGACCCAGCCGAGACTCTGAAGAAAGCTTACCACCTTGGCTGTGGCCCGCTCGCTCTCAGTCTTGGACTTTGCCCAAATTAACCAATCATCGAGGTAAGAATGAACCAAAATTCCTTCCTTTTGCAATGCCACTGCTACTACTACCATGATCTTGGTGAAGACCTGCGGAGCTGTCGCCAGACCGAATGGCAGCACTTAGAACTAATAATGCCCACAGGAAGCGCGAACCATAAGAACCTTTGATGGGCCTTCAGATCAGAACATGTAAATAGGCCTCCGTGAGGTCGAGCGACGTCAGAAACTCTCCAACGTACTGCCACAATGACGGACCTGAGCGTTTCCATCCTGAAATGCAGCACTCGAAGACAACGATTCACCCCTTTGAGATCTAGAATTGACCGCAGGGATCTGTGTTTCTTTGGAACCACGAAATAAATGGAGTATCGACCCCCTCCATATTCCGCCACTGGCACTGGCTCGATGGCTTCCAATTTTAAAAGACGATCCAGTGTTAGACAAACTGCTAGAGCCTTTGGTTGACCTCGGCAAGGAGACATCACAAACGAATCCAGCACTGGTCTTGCCAGATCCAGTGCATAACCTTCACGAATGACCTCCAGCACCCACTGGTCGCATGTTATTTGGGCCCAGGCAGAGAGAAATCCCCGAAGTCGCCCCCCTATTGGATGGCTTACTGCCGGGACCCGCCTTCTTTCATTGTGGTTTTCAAGCAGCGCCTGTGGATGCCGCTGCAAACCCTCTACTTGCTCCACGAAACCCCTGGGCTCGAGACGCAAACCTTCCCCCTTTGGAAACCGCCCAAACGAGAAGTCCGAAATCGCCTGAAATCCCTAGGCTGATCCCGAAAGGCCAAAAGAGACTTGGCTTGCTTAGGCTTGTCCTCTGGCAGCCTCCCGCCTTTGGACTCCCCTAAGTCCTTAACCAGTTTGTCAAGGTCCTCACCAAACAACTTCCCTTTAAAAGGAAGCTTACTGAGTCAAGATTTGGAGGATCCGTCGGCCGCCCAATTCCAAAGCCACAGAGGCCTGCGAGCAGCCACCAGGGATGCCATGCTATTTGATAAGGCGCTGATCAAATCGTAGTGCACATCGGCCAGATAAGCCGACCCTGATTCAAGCCACTCTAGCTCACATACCCAGTCCTGCTCCAAATGGGCCGACTGTTGTAAGTGTTGTGACCACCTTAGACAGGCTCGCGCAACCCAAGCTCCGCAAATGGAAGCCTGCAAAGCCACCGCATCTGCGTCGAAGCACTGCTTCAACAAACCATCCACCTTCCTATCCTGTGCATCCTTTAGCGCCGTGCTACCTTCCACAGGGATAGTGGTCTTCTTAGTAATGGCTGATACCGTTGCATCCACCCGTGGACAGTGAAACTTCTCTTTGTCTTTTTCCGCCAAGGGATAGAGTCTATTCATGGTCCTAAGACCTCTGAGTCCCGCTTCTCGCTGATCCCACTCGTCCTGGATCATCCTATCTACCACCTTGTGGATGGGAAACACTACATGTGTGTGACACACCGCCTAATCTTCCCCATCCTCCTCTTCGGCCAGTTATGTCGTAGCCAACTTTAGCGTCTGCAGAGATTCCGTAATGAGCGCCGTCAGCTCGTCCTTCCGGAATACTCGAATAATTTTCGCCTGATCCTCCGGTTCCAGAATCTCTCCCTCTTCCAACTCCTCCATATCTTCATCCAGGTCTAACTCTGGCGCCTCTGTTTCATGCCACCCCGATTCCAAAGGGGATGGCTCTGATGGACGGGACCTCTTTGACGCCCTTGGCGCCATGCCTTCGTCATCGAGAATCCAGGGCTGCTGTACCGCCGAGGAAAAAGGTAGGGGACCAGGCAATTTACCCTGACGCCGCAGACAAAAGGCCTGATGCATAATTAGGACGAAGTCAGGGCAGAAGTCCCCCAGCTGCGGATCCGGTCCCGGTAACACACAAGAATGGTCAGCTGAGGTCTCTGGTGCGGGTATAGAAGAAATAGCCACTCCCGCTTCTCCTTCTATCCCCGCCGAGGATCCTTGGGGACCTGGGACAAGTGACGTTTCCATCTGCTGTTCCACACTGGCGGAAACAACCGCACAACCCCGACAGATGCCGGTGTCCGCGACCGTGCCTCTGTGGGAGCCGCAGACGACGCACTGAGGGCGTGCTGACATGTGATGTGCTGCTTACCAGCCCAGAGCGGGAAAGAGTCACCAACACAGTATTGAAATTCCTATGTAAATGTTTCCTCTCTTGCTGTCCCTCTTTTTTTTTTTTTTTTGGTACAGAAAATATAGTAAAGAAACTATAGTTAAGAAATTATAGTAGTCCCCCTGATGCTGGCCCTAATCAAAATACTCAGGAGAGATGGCAAAGGACAAACCCCAACTTTAAACCCAACTTGAAGAAGCAAGTAAGGCAAACTAGAGAACCAGGACGAAAGCTAAGCCTAAATCCACTGAAATAACCAAACCGTGATGAACCTAACTTCCCCCCCCCCCCCGGGGGGCCTAATGCTCGCCGCCGCACTTACCAGACCCGCAGCAGTTCGCACATGCTTAAAATGGCCACCGCTGTGAGGAAACAAGTTTTGGCACTCAAAACGGCTCTCCTTCCCCCTCGACCTCCCAAACCCGCTCCCGGTAGTGGGCCGACGGAGGAAGAAGAAACAAAACAAAAAAAAAACTTACCGGATGCACCAACGCCCTTCAAGCTGCACGCTGCTCAACAAGCAAGGAAGCAGCGTCAGCAGTGAGGGCTGTAAACACGAGCAAGCACGCCGCCCGGCAAGAAATAGGAGGGGTGAGTCACCGCTCCGTGGAAGTCAGGCTTCCGCTTAGCTGGTTGAGCAGCTCTCCCCCGTGCTGTCAAGGGGGAGAGATCCCAGAAAAGAAAATAGCCATGAGACGGCAGGGAAGTCCTCCTTTGACTGCAATCCTAAATCTTGGTTTTTTGTTGGTTTTTTTTAAAAGAAACAGGAACCCCAAAGAAATTTAAAGAGACCAGATCAATTAAAGAAACATTTTGTAGCAAAGGGAAAAGAAAAATTTAAAAACCCTAACTGCTCCTTATTCATTCTAGTGAGCCCAGCACCTAGGCTTACAAAATCCTCCTGCTGCGTGGAGACTGGACACACTGGGGCTGATGGGAGATGCCAGCAGATTACATCGAGTGATGTCACAAGTTTGACATGCCTACTCTCCAAGCTGCAGGAGGAGGTTCACTACCCAGAAGTAGAGGACTAAACTGGAGGAACGATAAGGAACCATAGTTTGGGTTGTTCTTCCCTAGGTGCATAACTTTGCACTTGTCCACGTTAAATTTCATCTTCCATTTTGATGCCCAGTCTTCCAATTTAAAAAGATCCTCTAGCAATTTTCCACAATCCTCTTGGTTTTTAACAACTTTAAATAGTTTTGTGTCATCTGCAAATTTGATAACCTCACTCGTTATTCCCTTTTCCAGGTCATTTATGAATATGTCAAAAAGCAGTGGACACAGAACAGATCCCTGGGGTACTCCACTATTCACCTTTTTCCATTGGGAAAATCGGCCATTTAGCCCTACCGTCTGCTTTCTATCTTTTAACCAGTTCCTGATCCACAGTAGTACACTGCCTCTTATCCCATGACTCTTTAGTTTTGCCAAAAGTCTCTGATGAGGGACCTTGTCAAAGGCTTTCTGAAAGTCCAAATACACTATATCAACCGACTCACCTTTGTCTACCTGTTTATACACACCTTCAAAAAAACATAACAGATTAGTAAGACAAGATCTTCCTTATCTAAAGCCATGTTGGCTGTCTCCCATTAAGCCATGACTATCTACATGTTCAGCAATTTTGTTCTTTATCATGGTTTCTACCATTTTTCCCGGTACTGATGTCAGGCTCACCGGTCTGTAGTTTCCCTGATCACCCCTGGAACCCTTTTTAAAAATTGGTGTTACGTTCGCCATCCTCCAATCTTCAGGTAACATAGTAACATAGTAAATGACGGCAGATAAAGACCAGCATGGTCCATCTAGTCTGCCCAGCAAGATGGCAAGAGTAGGTGCACCTGTCGCTCTGTGCAGGCCACCCTTCCCTATGTCTTTGTTTAGGGGTGAATCCACAACTCCATGTAGGACACCCCTATTTGAGACGCTAGATGGTTCAGAAGATAGATGGTACCGTTTATTATGTTTTTATCCTGTTGCTGTAAGGGATCCACTGTGTTTGTCCCATGCCGTTTTGAATTCCATCACCGTGTTTGCCCCCACCACTTCCATCGGGAGGACATTCCAAGCATCCCTTTCAATGAAGAAATATTTCCTGACATTGCCTTTCAATTTACCACCTTGCAGCTTCATGTTATGCCCTCTAGTTTTACAGCTTCCCCGTCTTTGGAAGAGGTTTGTTTGTTCATCATTTCTCTTTAAGTATTTAAAGGTCTGAATCATATCTCCCCTGTCCCTCCTCTCCTCCAAAGTGTACATATTTAGGTCTTCAAGTCTCTTCTCATAAGGCTTCTGACGCAGACTCCAAATCATTTTGGTCACCTTCCTCTGAACAGTTTCCAGTCTTTTTACATCTTTTGCAAGATATGGTCTCCAAAACTGAACACAGTATTCCAACTGAGGCCTCACCAGTGACTTGTACAGTGGCATAAGTACCTCTTCCTTTCTGCTGGTAATCCCTCTTTATATGCAGCCCAACATCCTCCTGCCTTTTGCCACCATCTTGTCGCACTGTTTTGCCACCTTGAGATCATCAGAGATAATCACACCAAGGTCTTTCTCCTGAACGTGCATACCAACCTCTCGCCCCCTATCACGTACATTTCCCTTGGATTTCTGCTACCCAAGTGCATGACACTGCACTTTTTCACATTAAATCGTAGTTGCCAAGCATTAGACCATTCTTCCAGCTTTTGTAGATCTTTCCTTATGTTAACCACTCCCTCGGGCGAGTCCACTCTGTTACAAATTTTTGTGTCATCTGCAAAAAGACAGACTTTTCCATTCAGTCCTTCAGCAATATCACTAACAAATCCATTGAACAGTGCCGGGCCCAGGACCGAACCCTGGGGCACCCCGCTAATCACCTTCCTCTCATCTGAGTGAGCTCCATGTACCACCACCTTCTGTTGTCTGTCAGTCAACCAATTTCTAATCCAGTTTACCATCTTGGGACCCATCCCCAAGATACTGAGTTTATTGACAAGCCTCCTATGAGGAACAGTATCAAAGGCTTTGCTAAAATCCAGGTAGATGACATCCACTGCATGCCCCTGATCTAGTTCCTTGGTCACTCAGTCAAAGAACTCAATCAAATTTGTTTGGCAAGACCGTCCTTCGGTAAAACCATGTTGCCTCGGATCTTGCAACCTGTTGGTTTTGAGAAAGTTCACTATTCACTCTTTCAGGAGCACCTCCATTACTTTTCCCGCCACCGAGGTAAGGCTCACAGGCCTGAAGTTTGACACTTCTTCCCTGTCACCACTTTTGTGCAGAGGCACATCAGCCATTCTCCAGTCCTGAGGAACCTCTCCTGTTTCCAAGGTTCTGTTGAAGACATCCTTTAACGGTCCTGCAAGAACCTCTCTGAGCTCTTTCAGTATCCTGGGATGTATCCCATCCGGTCCCATGGCTTTGTCCACTTTCAGTTTAGCAAGTTGTTCTAACACCTCATCTTCTGTGAATGGTGTGGTATCTACTTCATTCCCATTTTTATATTTGGGAGTCACAGCTGGTCCATCTCCAGGATCTTCTTTAGTAAAAACAGAGCAGAAGTATTAGTTTAGCAATTTCGCTTTTTCAGTGTCACTTTCCACGAGTCCTTTCCCAGCACTTCGAGTCCTGCAATTCCAACTCTGATTTTCTTCCTTTCCCAAATATACCTGAAGAAAGTTTTGTCGCCACCCTTAACATCTTTAGCCATCTTTTCCTCTGCCTTTGATTTTGCTATCCTTATTTCTCTTTTAGACTCTTTGAGCTTGATCCTGTATTCATTTCTGTGTTCTTCTGTTTGCAAGCTTTTGAATTTTATTACAGATGATTTTAATGATAGTTTACAGATTACTAATAACAGGTCTGCAAGCTCAAATTTCAGTTCTTTCTACACCCTTGGATGTATATCATCCAGCCCAGGTGATTTGCTACTCTTCAGTTTATCTAATAGTTGTAATATATCTTCCCGATGTATTGATATTTCCTTCAATTCTTCCGCACCTTTAAATACCACTTCAGTCATGGGTAACATCCCTACATCTTCCTCAGTAAATACCAAAGCAAAGAATTCATTAAGTCTCTCCGCTATCGCCTTATCGCCTCTTAGTGCCCCTTTAACCCCTCTATCATCTAATAAACCAACTGACTCTCACAGGTTTTTTGCTATGAATGTACTTGAAAAAGTCTTTATTACACGTTTTTGCTTCCATAGCAAGCTTCTTCTCAAATTCTCCCTTTGCCTGCCGTATGAAATACAAGAGATCAGAAAGAGAGGAAGATTGCTATCTTCTTTTTCCAAATATAGATGCCTAAGTAGTCAGGAAAGCAAAGACTCAAAAGGAGGAGGAAATCGCCAATACAATAAAATGGGGGGGGGGGGGATGAGACATTTTTCAGATATGTTAGTAAGAAGAGGAAGGGCAAAAATGGTATTGTCAGACTCAAGGGTGAAGGGGAGGACTATGTAGAAGCTGATGAGGATAAAGCAGAATTGCTTAACAAATATTTCTGTTCTGTGTTCACAGATGAAAAACCAGGAGCAGGACCTCAGAAAACGCCCAGAAATAGGAATAGAAGTGAGGGGCATCTTGAACATTTTTCAGAAGACTGTGTTTGTGAGAAACTAGTCAAACTTAAAGTAAACAAAGCGATGGGAACGGATGGGATACACCGTAGAATACTGAGGGAACTTGGGGACGTTCTAGCAGCTCCACTGACTGACCTTTTCAATGCCTTGTTGGAGTCGGGAGTAGTGCCAAACGACTGGAGAGAGGCACATGTGGTCCCTTTACACAAAAACAGAAGTAAGAAGTTGGTTGAAAACTACAGGCCGGTTAGTTTAACTTCGATGGTGAGTAAATTATTGGAAGCACTGCTGAAAGAGAAAATAGTAATGTTTCTGGATTCCAGTGGATTACAGGATCCGAGGCAGCATGGATTCCCCAGAGGCAGGTCTTGTCAGACAAATCTAATCAATTTCTTTGACTGGGTGACAGGGAGTTGGACAGAGGGAGAGACCTAGATGTGGTGTATTTAGATTTCAGTAAAGCCTTTCACACCATTCCTCACAGGCAACTTATAAACAAACTGAGCAACTTAGGAATGGACCCTAAAGTTACTGCTTGGGTTAGAAATTGTTTGAGTGGGAGGCGACAAAGGGTACAGGTAAATGGAGCTCAGAGGAGAAGGTGGTTACCTTTGGTGTGCCCCAGGGATCTGTCCTTGGTCCGATTCTTTTTTAACATCTTTGTTAGTGATATAGCGGAAGGGCTGTCGCGTAAAGTTTGCCTCTTAGCGGACAATACCAAAATCTGCACACCCAGGAAGGTGTAGATAACATGAGGAGGGATCTTGCTAAGCTTGAAGAATGGTCTAGAATTTGGCAGCTGAGATTTAATGCTAAAAAATGTAGGGTCATGCATTTTGGCTGCAGCAATCCAAGGGGGCAATATAGTATAGAGGGTGAAGTACTTTTGTCCACTAAAGAAGAGCGGGACCTAGGCGTGATTGTGTCTGATGATCTTAAAGTAGCTAAACAGGTAGAAAAGGCGACAGCAAAAGCTAGAAGGATGCTTGGATGCATAGGGAGAGGAATGGGCAGCAGAAGAAAGGAGGTGATAATGCCTCTGTATAAGTCTTTGGTATGAACTCATTCGGAGTATTATGTGCAATTCTAGAGACCGCACCTTCAAAAGGATATAAACAGGCTGGAGTCAGTACAGAGGAAGGCTATTAAAATGGTTAGTGGTCTTCATTATAAAGCATATGAGGACAGACTTAAGGATCTTAATATGTACACTTTAGAGGAATGGCAGGATACAGGTGATATGATTGAGACATTTAAATACCTCCCTGATATAAATGCACAGGAGGAGAGCCTCTTTTGATTGAAAGCAAGCTCTGCTACATGGGGACATGGGATGAGGGTGAAAGGGGATAGATTCAGGAGTGATATGCGGAAATATTTCTTTACGGAAAGAGTGGTGGATCCATGGTATAGTCTCCTAGTTGAGGTGGTAGAGATGAGGACAGTATCTGAATTTAAAGAAACATGGGACAAACACAGAGGATCTCTAAAGGAAAAAAGGGGACTGTTGTAGTGGTTGATATGGAAGGGCAGATTAGATAGGCCATGTGGTCTTTTTCTGTCGTCATGTTTCTAAGTTACTTTCCTAGCTTCTCTAGGTTTTTCCAAATATTGATGCTTGTCTGCCCTCTTTCTGTGATCTCTTGTATTTTATGAAGGCCAATCTCTTTCTTCAACTTTTCAGCTACTTTTCCAAAACCATTGCAGCCTCCTTTTCCTTTAACATTTATTTACTTTACTAATAAAAAAGGTTAGTTTCCCTTAAAATATTCCCTTTCAGTTTTATGCATTGCTTTTCTAAACCCCCCAGCTGTTACCATCCGCTAACGACGCCTTGAGGTATTGTCCCCATCTTGACAAAGTTAGTTTCACTAAAGTCTAGGATCCTCACTTTTGAATGGACTTATCAGCCCTAGCCCTAATACTGAACCAAAGCATCTAGTGGTCACCGGATGTTATCTCCCACTATAATATCAGAAACACTTTCCCCATTGGTAAGCACCAGGTCCAGTATAGCCATTTCATGTGTGGGTTCTGTTACAAGCTGCTGGTATAATTCTCCCTGTAGAGAATCCAGAATCTCCTTACACCACCGTAGGGATGCACCAATCAACGTCCAGCATATTGAAATCACCTATCAGTGGCACTTCTCTTTTCATAGCCAATACTGAGAATGTCTCCAATGAAATCTCTATCCACTTCTGCCTGTGAAGAAGATCTGTATATCACAGAAGTGCAAATGGATTCACCATTCCCTCTTTCCAATTTAACCCACAGTGCCCTTTCTTTCCCTTGTAAGCCATGTAATTCTGTAGCTTTAATATGATTTTTTTACATATAGTGCCACTTCTCCTCCCTTTCTTCCTCCACTGTTCTTCCTGAATAACGTACAGCCTGGTATAATTATATCCCAGTCATGGTTGTCCATGAACCATGTCTCCGTAACTACCACTAAATCCAAGTCAGTCTCTTTCATTAAAGCTTCAACATCTGGGATCTTATTTCCCATACTGTGGGCATTAACGCACACTGATTTCCAGACATTGTCCCTTTTACCCATTTCTATAGAGGTATTAAATGTTTCACGTACCTGAGGGCTTCTACTTATCCAAGGGTTTTCTTCACCCATCCCCAACAAATCTAGTTTAAAACTCTTTAATAGGTTAGCCAGTCTGCTGCGGAGGACACTTTGATCCTTTTGGATAGGCGGACACCATTTGTGCTCAACAGCCCTTGGAAAATCATCCCTTGGTCCAGGAAACTGAAAAGGACAGACTAGATAGAAAAATGATGACAGAAAAAGACCACATGGCCTATGTTTCTATATTTCTAAAATGCTCTCAATGACACCATCCATGCAGCCATGCATTCATCTCCAGGATGCTAGCTTCTCTGCCTCAGCCTTTACCCTCAACAGGGAGGATTGATGAGACCACCACCTGCGCACCTATCTGTTTCACCCTCTCTCCCAGAGCCATGACGTCACAGTTGATACGCTCTGAGGGATACCCAACAGTATCATTTGTGCAGATATGGATGAGCCAATTGGATAATAGTCAGTAGGCTTCATTGGTCTTGGCAAACGCTCCATAACATCTCGGACTTTGGCACTTGACAGACAGCACACTTCCCTGGACATCAAATCTGGTCAGCAGATGAATGCCTCAGTATCCCTCAGCATGGATTCTTCAACTTTGGGGTGCCTGAGCTCTGGTTCTTCTCATTCCTGGAATGTTTTCACCTCCTCCACTTCCAGGGCTGCATACTTGTTTTTCAATTCAAGGGCTGGAGGAGTTGGATTGTCGATTCTGCAGGTTTTGGCAAGTCGTATCCAACTCTCTTCATTCTGTAGCATAGCATCTTCACCTCTGTCGGAGAGCTGGATGCCTCAAGAACCATCTCATCGATGTATTTCTTGCTGTCACTGATATTTCTCAGCCTTGCCACCTCTTCTCTGAGCTCCTCCACTTGTTTCATGAGGGCTTCTGTTTGCAGGTATTGTGCACATGGAACTCGTCCCTCAACTAGGATTGAGCTGTCCGTGAGGACAGAGGCAGATGCTATAACGAGGGCAACAGCTTTGGCAACACAATTCTTCCCAGCCATAGTTTAGTTGCTGGAGCTGTGGTACCTGTTGAAGGATATGAGGAAGACCTACCAAAGTCCCTAACTTTTCCTCAGAGAAAAAGCTTTGCAAATTCTCTCTTGTCCATCCAGGAGAGAAATTTCAACTTGATTCCGGCCACTTCTTCCTGCCCCACCTCCCAATCCAATAAATTCCCAAAGGAAATACATTAAAAAATATACTTCAGACGCATCATGTCAGAATTAGTAGTGTAGCAAGCTAGCAGGGCTACACACAGGTACACAGAATAGAGCTGTTAGAACACACATAAGAGACTAGCTGCTATTTCTCTGAGGAAAAGTCTATTCGGGGGGTCTATGCAGGGATCGATAACTAAATTGTAGAGGGATTTGGGGGAGGGGGATTTTTATTTAATTTAGCTAGGCTTATATACCGCTTTTCACCTGGTCAAAGCGGTTTCCAAAAATATGACTTTATGAAGACATGGTAGAAAGATATTCAGGAGGACTGGATGCAGAAGCAGTGGAAGAGGGTATTCAAGGAAATAGGGAAAGTATCCATAAGTACACTTATAAAAGAAAAATGTATATAATCCTCTATAAATGGTATACACCAGATAGGTTGAAGAAGATATTTCCACAGCTGGATGATTTGTGTTGGATGGGGTGTGGGGAATGGAGGAGCTTTCAAAAGATGCTGGAACTGCATAATCATCAAGCAAATTTTGAGAAATGATTGAGGAAAGGAGACATTTAACAGGCTCACAGATATCATTATCCCCTGCAGAGACCAGCTGTTTGTTCTCTGTAAACCGCTTTGGCCTAAAGGCAGTATAGAAAATCTGTTAAATTCAGTAAGTAAGTAAATAAATAAATGGTTGTTATTAGGCATGTACCCAAAAAGACTGGAAAGGGCATGGAGAAGAGTGATGCGGATGGCGATGGTGGCAACAAGATGTGAAATTGCAGCTCACTGGAAACTCACAGCATTGCCTAGTAAGGAGGAATAATGAAGGTATTTGTGATATATTTAAGAAATGGAAAAGCTTACTCAGGTTAGAAGGGGATGTTTTGTAATAAAGAATGGGAAATTGATAATGTTGCAGGACTACTTTGACCAGAGACCAAAAGTATAAGATACGGGATCACACAAAAGCGGTGGTAATGAACGTATGTTAATGTGGTATTAAAGGTTAGGTGTAAAGGTATCCTGCTGGGGGGGGGGTAGAATGATAACTATGCATTGTATTGTGTAATGTTATTTGGCGTGTGGAAAGGAGGTTGTTATTGTTGGAAAAACCTTAATAAAACATGAAGTTAAAAAAACAAAATCGGTGTATTTTGCACCTATTTGTGTGGAGAAGTACGCAGGCATGGAGAAGAATTACGTGCACCAAAAGAGCATACATACATTTGAAAATAAGAAATGTATGTATACTGCTTTCCTCCCTGACCTATACATGCCCACAGAATGCCTCTTATCTGTGGCTCAAAGTATGTGAGCCACAGAAGCCACATTTAGCAACATTTGGAAGAGTTCTTTGGAGAGAGACTTGTGCTTTTGCTGTTTTACCATCTCTAGCAATTGCACTCCCGCAGAGACCAGCTGTAAGACTGCTCCTCCCTCCTGTGATCAGCTTTTACCTCCGTTTTCCCATGGGAAGTGGCCGCGGGCGTGTGACTGCAGGCAAGTGACCAAAGGGGCACAGTCTGCCCTTTTGGAGCATGAAGGAGCACTAGAATGAACTCTGAATTGTTATGGGTAAGAGGCAGGCGAAGAACAAGGTACAGGGGGTGCTGGAGGAGCAGACTTGATCAAGGGGCCTATGGACCTCAATGTGCAGCCTGTTGCTTTGCCTCCTACAACCATGAGTAATACTTTGGATATTGAAACCTCCTTGAGTTCCAGTTGCCCTACACCTCCACCTCAGCCTTCTTCTATGATAGGCTTGTCTGCTCTGTACACTAGTAGTAGTGGTTCTTAGAGAGCCACTTCTCCGCCTGCAAGCGAGCACTCTCTGCAATTCCCCTCCCTCTCGGGCCCCCTGGCTGTTGTTTGGTACCTAAGACAATTTCTCTTGCGTCACCATCTTCAATTTTGGTTGTGCCATTCAACCCCTCCACTGAGGTTTCCTTGAGGGATGTTTGGGGTAAACTGTCGAGAGTGGAATCAATATTGACTGGGACTATGTGTCAATTGTGCAAGTTTTCCGAAGAGTCTGTGGACAAACTTAAACAGCAGGACTCTTTAATTTCTTTAGAGTCTCGTGTAATGAAACTGGAGGGTTCTCAGCCCTCATTGCAGTCTCCAGTGGGGGCAGTAGTTATGGATAGTTTGTTTATTCATACCAAACTAGAGGTAATAGAGAATCAATTAAGGGCAAGGAATTTGTGATTCCTGAATTTTCCTGTGATGCAGCTTCTGTCCCCCCTCAAGCTGCTGAAAAAGTATTTGAAAGAAATTTTGTTGTTTAGTAATGTTGATGCGCTATGTTTCCAAGGGGACTTGGGTAGAGGTGGCCGAAGGAGAGGGGTTAGATTCAATCGCCTCTTCGGACAGCCTTGATTTGACCCCTTTTCTTGAGACCTCTCAGGATATTGTTTCTGAGAGGACAACTCTTCTGGTCACTTTTGGATCGGAGGCTGATAAGATTGCTATCTTGAAGTTATACTTTTCTAATAAGTCTCTTCCCTTTTGTGGCCAGCCAATAAAACATTTTTCCTGATGTTGCCAGGCCTATGCAATTGCGTAGGAAGGCTTTCTTGCAGTTGCGGTCTAAAGTCTTGGCTACTGGAGCCACATTCTCTCTCCATTTCCCCTGTAAGTGTGTTACCTACGCTGGAAATAAGTTTGCTTTCACAGATGTTTCCCATTTGGAAATTTTTCTTTAGGACAAATCAGTGGGTTAGTATAGGTACTTAGGGATTTGTGTATACTCTTGACTCTTGTCCTGTTTTTGACTGGGGTAGTTCTGGGTATTAATACATTTGTTCTCTTCTGCTTCTCTCTCACAATGGGGGCTAGAGTATCTCTTGCTATTGTTTTGTTTTGGGGTTTCTTTTGCATATTTTCCTAATTTCTAATGATAGCAGGTTACGCTTTTCTTATATACATTGCGTATGTATTTTGGTTAATAAATAAATAAAAACATTTCAGAGGTCAACTTTCAGGCAGGGCATTTTATATAAAATTGACCTCTAAAATGACATCAGGATACTTTGTAATTATATGGAGTGGAGGAGTGGCCTAGTGGTTGGGGCAAGGTACTTCAGGCCGGAAGGTCGGGGGTCCAAATCCCACTAGAGGACAGCAACCTTGGGCCGGAAGGACTGGGGTTTCTAGTCCCACAGGTGCTCCTTGTGGTCTTGGGCAAGCCACTTAACCCTCCATAGCCCATGTTCCCTGTAAAATAGTTATCTCCAAGTTATAATGCCCTGTTCAATGTAATTTCAGTTTGTTCAATGTAAACCGCACTGATGCAGAATAGCGCGGTATTTAAGAGAATGTAAATAAATAAATATGTATGATTCTAGACATCCCTTTCATAGCTTTTATTGTGAATGGAATTTAAGTAACTTTTTGGTGTCTGTTTTTTTGTGGGGTACCTAGACAGTACTATGGTAACTGGAAATGTGCTATCCATGCCCTCATTATAGGAACAAAAAACATTTTTATTGGCTAAAATGCCAAACACTATGATTTTAGAATGTGTTCCAACTGGAACACCTCTATGGCTCTTTATATTGCTGCGTAGCTACATGATGCGTGTCATATAGATAACACACAGAAATGCAGCAAATGACCATATGACCTATCCAGTCAGCTCATCCAAACCAATAGCCCAGAAAGGATCCTATTAAGGCTTGTATAGAAACATGACAACAGAAAAAAAATACATGGCCTATCTAGTCTGCCCTTCCAATCAACTACAATAGTCCCCTTTTTATCTTTAAAGATCCTCTGTGTTTGTCCCATGCTTTTTTGAATTCAGATACTGTCCGTGTCCACCACCTCCACTGGGAGAATATTCTACACATCTACCATTCTTTCCGTAAAGAAATATTTCTACATATTACTCCTGAATCTATCCCCTTTCACCTTTCACTCTCGTGCTATGTCCCCTCGTAGAAGAGTTTGCCTTCAATTGAAAGAGACCCTCCTGTGCATTTATGCCACAGAGGTATTTAAACGTCTCTAACATATCACCCTTATCCTGACTTTCCTCTAAAATATACATATTAAGATCTTTAAGTCTGTCCTCATATGCTTCTTAATGAAGACCACTAATCATTTTAGTAGCCACCCTCTGCACCGACTCCAACCTGCTTATATCCTTTTGAAGGTGCGGTCTCCAGAAATGCACACAATACTCCAAATAAGATCATAACAGACTTATACAGAGGCATTATCACCTCCTTTTTTCAACTGGCCATGCCTCTCCCTATACACCCAAGCATCCTTCTGGCTTTCGCAGTCACCTTTTCTACCTGTTTAACTAATTTAAGATCGTCAAACACAATTACGCCAAGGTCCCACTCTTCTTTTGTGGACAGAAGTACTTCACTCCCTACACTGTACCACTTCTTTGGATTTTTGCAGCCCAAATGCATGGCCCAGCAATTTTTAACATTAAAATTTCAACTACCAAATTCTAGGCCATTCTTTAAGCTTAGTTAGATAACTCCTCGTGTTATCTACTCCTTCCTGGATGTCTACTCTTTTGCAGATTTTGGTATCATCCGCAAACAAGCAAACGATATCCGACAGCCCTTCTGCAATATGAACAAAGATGTTAAAAAGAATTGGACCAAGGACACATCCCCTGCAGCACACCACTGGCAACCTCCTCCTCAGAGTGAGCTCTATTTACCTGTACCCTTTGTCGCCTCCCTCTCAATTAATTTCTAACCCAAACAGTAACTTTGGGGTCCATCCCTAGGGTGTTCAATTTGTTTATAAATCGCCTATGCAAAATGGTGTCAAAGGCTTTACTGAAGTCTAAATACAACACATCTCGGGCTCTCCCTCGGTCAACTCCCTGTTCACCCAATCAAAGAAATCAATCAGATTTGTCTGACAAGGCCTGCCTCTGGTGAATAGATGCTGCCTCAGATCCTGCAATCCATTGGACTCCAGAAACCTCATTCTTCTCTCTTTTAGTAGCCTTCCCAATAATGTATTAACTATAGAGGTTAGACTAACCGGCCTGTAGTTCTCAACGTCATCTTTATGTCCGCTTTTGTGTAAAGGAACCACATGTACAATGCATACTTATTCTGTAACTAGTCCTTTGCATCATATGTTTTGTAGCACGTTCCTTGAAAGGTTTGATGGACACTCTCCAATTATTACTCTTCCAGAAGTAGCTGTCTACATTGCTGTAGTATCAGGCATTTTAAAAGGCTTTTTGTTGCCATGGAGATTAATGATTTAGGGGCCTTTTTACTAAACATTGCTAACCAGTTAACATGCATTTTAGCATGTAGCAACTGGCCACAATGAATGCAAATGCGCAGGAATGCCAGCTACTGGCTGCAAATATGCACATTAATTGGCAATCACAAGGAGAATGGAAGGAGTGTGGGTGTGGAAAGTATATAGCATGGGCATTATTAGTGACAATTAGCGTGTACCTCTATGGGTATTATTAGGTTCACCTGAGTTAATTACACAAACATTAGCGTAAGCATTCGCACATTAAAAGCTAGGAACATCTAGAAGTAAGGAGATCCTGGATTCTCTACAGGGAGAACTATTCAGGCAATTGGTAACAGACCCCACACGTGAAGGGGCCATACTGGACTTGGTGCTTACCAATGGTGAAAGTGTTTCTGATGTTGTAGTGGGAGATCATTTTGCATCCAGTGATCACCAGATGGTGTGGTTCAGTATTAGGACTAGGGCTGTTAGAATCCATTCCAAGGTGAGGATCTTAGACTTTAGGAAGACTAACTTTGCGAAGATGGGCCAATACCTCAGGGAGTCGTTAGTGGGATGGGAACAGCTGGGGGATGTAGAAAAACAGTGGGCAAAACTGAAAGGGTGTATTTTAAGGGCAACCAACCTTTTTGTTAAAATGGTAAATAAAGGCAAAAGGAACAGGAGACCGCTATGGTTTTCGAAGGAAGTAGCTGAAAAAGTGAAGAAAAAGAGGGAGGCCTTCATGAAATACAAGAGATCACAGAGAGAGGAAGACAGGCATCTGTATTTGGAAAAGCTTAGAGAAGCTAGCAAAGTAGTCAAGAAGGCAAAGATTCAAAAGGAGGAGGAAATAGCCAATGCAATAAAATGGGGGGATAAGACATTTTTCAGATATATTAGTGAGAAGAGGAAGGGCAAAAGTGGTATTGTCAGACTCAAGGGTGCAGGGGGGGAATATGTAGAAGCTGATAAGGTAAAGCGGAATTGCTTAACAAATATTTCTGTTCTGTGTTTACAGGTGAAGAACCAGGAGCAGGGCCTCAGAAAACACCCACAAACAGGAACAGAAGCGAGGGACATCTTGAACAATTTTCAGAAGACTGTGTTCGTGAGAAACTAGCTCAACTTAAAGTAGACAAAGCGAAGGGACCTGATGGAATACACCCTAGAATACTGAGGGAACTAGGGGACATTCAACAGCTCCACTGACTGACCTTTTCAATGCCTCGTTGGAGTTGGGAGTGGTGCCAAAGGACTGGAGAGAGGCTCATGTGGTGCCTTTACACAAAAGCAGAAATAAGGATGTGGTTGAAAACTACAGGCCGGTTAGTTTAACTTCGGTGGTGAGTAAATTATTGGAAACGCTGCTGAAAGAGAAAATAGTGAGGTTTCTGGAGTCCAGCGGATTACAGGATCCGAGGCAGCATGGATTCACCAGAGGCAGGTCTTGTCAGACAAATCTGATTGGTTTCTTTGACTGGGTGACCAGGGAGTTGGACCGAGGGAGAGCTCTAGATGTGGTGTATTTAGATTTCAGTAAAGCCTTTGACACTGTTCCTCACAGGCGACTTATAAACAAACTGAGCACCCTAGGGATGGACCCTAAAGTTACTGCTTGGGTTAGAAATTGGTTGGGTGGGAGGCGACAAAGAGTACAAGTAAATGGAGCTCACTCTGAGGAGAAGGATGTTACCAGTGGTGTGCCCCAGGGATCTGTCCTTGGTCCGATTCTTTTTAACATCTTTGTTAGTGATATAGCGGAAGGGCTGTCGGGTAAGGTTTGCCTCTTTGCAGATGATACCAAAATCTGCAATAGAGTAGACACCCAGGAAGGTGTAGATAACATGAGGAGGGATCTAGCTAAGCTTGAAAAATGGTCTAGAATTTGGCAGCTGGGATTTAATGTTAAAAAATGTAAGGTCATGCATTTGGGCTGCAGCAATCCAAGGGAGCAATACAGTATAGGAGGTGAAGTACTTTTGTCCACTAAAGAAGAGCGAGACCTAGGCGTGGTTGTGTCTGATGATCTTAAAGTAGCTAAACAGGTAGAAAAGGCGAAGGCAAAAGCTAGAAGGATGCTTGGGTGCATACGGAGAGGAATGGCTAGCAGAAAAAAGGAGGTGATAATGCCTCTGTATAAGTCTTTGGTGCGACCTCATTTGGAGTATGGTGTGCAATTCTGGAGACCGCACCTTCAAAAGGATGTGAACAGGATGGAGTCGGTGCAGAGGGTTGCTACTAAAATGATTAATGGGCTTCATTATAAAGCATATGAGGACAGACTTAAGGATCTTAATATGTACACCTTAGAGGAAAGGCGGGATAGAGGTGATATGATTGAGATGTTTAAATACCTCCGTGGCATAAATGTTCAGGGAGAGAGCCTCTTTCAATTGAAAGCAAGTTCTGCGACGAGGGGACATGGGATGAGGGTGAAGGGAGATAGATTCAGGAGTGATATGCGGAAATATTTCTTTACAGAAACAGTAGTGGATCCATGGAATAGTCTCCCAGTGGAGGTGGTAGAGATGAGGACAGTAACTGAATTCAAAAAAGCATGGGACCAACACAGAGGATCTCTAAAGGTAAAAAGTGGACTGTTGTAGTTGTTGTTATGGAAGGACAGACTAGATAGGCCATTTGGTCTTTTTCTGTCATCATGTTTCTATGTTTCTATGTTTCTAACATACTGGACACACCTCCGACAGCTACCATGGAGGCTTTGCATTTACTGTGCATTAAAAATGCACATTAAATGTAAACCTTAATGGGATTTAGTAAAAGAGCCCCTTCATAATTTTATTGCAAATGCCTGATGTCTCCATTACAAATCTGATGCAGAATTTTCTCCTCTAAGGCAGCAAAGATTTGACAAAACACAGCTTGTGTCTAATGAAACAGGATTACTTTATTTTTACATCACTGAGATAAACAATCCTCAAAAGGATTTTCTGAATAATTATGTTCATTTGAAGAGACTTGTTTTTATGTACAGTGGAGATGTTTTTCTTATACATATTCAGTACTTGCCTCTTAAGTGAACATAAACTTGCTGAGCCTGGTTGATACTTCTTTAACTGATTCCTAGGTACCAGATATGATCTTGCCTGTAAATAGTTTTTGCTCGATTTAAAATTTCACTCCAATGATATTTTTTGACCGTGATTGATTAGATACATAAAATAGCCACCTTTATGACATAAGAGCTAAGTGGCATGGCAATATGCTAACCAGAAAGTCAAACTATTTCTGACATTCAATGATTTAAATAACAGCAATAGTTTATACTATGTAGCACCATCATTCAGAGGCCAGCACTAAACTATCACATTTTCCAAAATTATATCTCCTACCTAGGATATAGAACTCTGGATGTGTAATCTGGATAAATGGAGGAGTAGCCTAATGGTTAGAGCACTGCCTTGGGAACCAAGAGACCAGGATTCGATTCCCACTTGCACTCCTTGTGGCCTTCGGCAAGTCACTTAACTTGGATTCTTCTGAGGCAATGAAGGGTTATCAATGTCCCTGTTTAATATACATTACCAAGTTTAAGTTACAATGTAAACCGCTTTGACTAAAATGATAAAGCTGTGTTAAAAAAACAAACAAACTCATAATAAATAAAAATAATTCCATCTCTATATTGTGGTCACTATAGCTAGTAAGCCATTATTTGAAAAAAAAAGTAGTATTGTCAACTTATATGTTATCTTCTCTCACGTTTCACCAACTGATGCACTTTCCATCATGCTGGGTTTATTTAGTACAGAGATATCCAAGATTTTTCCAACAGTGAGCCACATGATCAGAAAATTATGTGTATTGGCCACATGAAAGCCTGCAATAGCAGGGCTCAACAAATCCTAGGTGCCAGGTTCCGTGGTGATTAGAAATTTCTCTCTGACAACTGGGATGTTTGTGCCTTTTTTATTCAGTGGTGTTTTTTGTTGTTGCTGCAACACCAGAATAGAAGCTTCTTCTGCACAATGTGGCTGGAGTGAATCGAAGCCACAAATGCAGAAAGGAGGAAACTCACATTTTAGCAGTGATGACAGGCAGCAAGGTGAGGATCATGGTTAGCTGATCTAAAGGGAAGTCTGGGGAGGACTGGGGGCAGCGACTCTGGGGAGTTAGAAGCTGGACAGAGTAAGGGCTGGGGGGGGGTGGCAGATGGCTTACCACCCAAGAAGCTAGCTAGGTAATTTGCCCTCTACATTCTACAGAAAGAATCCTTACAAGAGTCTCCAATGACTTGTTCCTAGTCAGATCCAAGGGCCTTTACTTTATCTTTATCCTTCTTGACCTATCACTGTTTTTGGCACCACTGTTCGTCACCTACTCCTTGACACTCTGTCATCACTTGGAGTGGAGGAGTAGCCTAAATGGTTAGATCAGTGGGCTGAGAATCAGCAATACCAGGTTTAAATCCCACTGCTACTCTGTGATCTTGAGCATAAGAACATAATAACATAACAAAATAAGATATGCCATAATGGGTCAGACCAAGATCCATCAATCCCAGTATCCCATTTCCAACAGTGGCCAGTCTAGGTCATAAGTACCTAGCAGTTTCCCCAAAAGACATAGGTTCCCCAATGCTTGTATTGGGGCAAGCAGTGATATCTCAGGTCCCTTTTAATAATGGTTTATGGACCTTTCCTCCAGGAAACTGTCCAAACCTTTTTTTAAACCCAGCTACACTAACAGCTTTTACTACATCCTCCGGTAACAAATTCCAGAGTTTGATTACACATCGAGTGAAAACATATCTTCTCTTATTAGTCTTAAATAGGTTATACTGTAGTTTCATTGTACGTCCCCTAGTCTTTCTATATTCTGATGACAAACAATTGATCTACATTTACCCGTTCCACTCCATTCAGTAATTTATAGACCTCTATCATATCTCCCCTCAGCCATCTCTTTTCCAGGTTGAAGAAGCGAGTTGCTTAACCCTGCATTGCCTCAGGTACAAAATTAGACTGTATTCTCTCCAAGGACAGGAAAAATCTCTCTTGAACCATCTTGAACCTCAGAAAAAAAGGCATGAGCTAAATCCAATTCCTGATGATTTTGGGACTCTTGTTGTGTCTTGGTTTTCTTTTTATTTCTCCCATTGCACTTTTAGTATGTGTTCTGATGGCTCCTCCTTCACTACTATCCTATCAATCAGTGTTCCTCGGGGCTCTGGCTTGGGACCTCTTCTCTTCTCTATGCAAAGGATGCATCCATGAATGAACCTATGAACACGCCCAGCCCAGAGGCCTTTGAAGCATACTTCCAAAGCAAAACCAACTCGACAGTGTCCTACTCAGATTGCTCAGACTGTGATAACTCACTCATGTACCTCCCTCCTCCTGGTGACACACTCGTACCCACATTGGAAGTCTTTTACCCATACTCTCCTGAGCAAATAGAAAAGACCATCTGCGGGATTAACACCACCACCTCCCCAGCCGATCCATGTCCAGCATTCGGGATTAAGCAAACATAATCCAACCTCAGCTCAATCATCGCCAAAATCGCTCGCCTCTCACCGTCTAATGATGTTCTCCCACTACCCCTCAAAACTGCCTCCATCGAGCCAATGCTAAAGAATAACAAACTAGATCCATCAGATACAAGTTCCTACAGACCCATATCTAGCCTCCCCTTCCTGACTAAAATATTAGAAAAAAACTGTCCACCAACAAATCCAAGACCACATCAACTCCTATGCACCTCTTGACCCATAGCAGCATGGGTTCCGCCAGCATCATGGTGTCAAAATGATAATTACACTTACCTGGTAATTGTAGTTCCTTGAGTGACGACAGTTCAGTCCTCTACCTCTGGGTTGTCAACCTCCTTCTGCAGCTTGGAGACTGGTATGTCAGAATCATGACATCACTGGATATAGCCTGCTGCTCTCTCTCTTCCCCTCCAGTGTGAACTATTAACAAAGCAGACTCAAAGGAGCAACAAATAAGTAGCTACTTGTAACTGAACTTGCAATGAAACCCAAGATAACTAGAATAGGATAACAAACTGCAGACAAAGCTTTCTTACGCCCTGCCCTGCTACCGAACCTATTAGGTAGTCACCTTCCCACATTGAACAGATGAAAAGCTGACTTACCTGTAGCGACTGTCCACGCGCCACCCGGCTGCCTCCTTCCTGAAAAACCTCAGGGTGGGAATGAGGACTGAACTGTCGTCACTCAAGGAACTACAATTACCAGGTAAGTGTAATTATCATTTCCTTATCGTTCCTCCAGTTCAGTCCTCTACCTCTGGGACGTACCAGAGCAGTAATTATTGGGGGGGGACCCTTCCAGCCGGTACGCAACACCGCAGCCCCTAAACAAGCATCTTGAGTCGCTGCGACATCCAGACGGTAATGTCTACTGAACGTCTGCAGAGACGACCAAGTGGCCGCTCTACAAATCTCACTTGGAGGAACCAAGCCGTGTTCCGCCCAGGAAGCCGCTTGCACTCTGGTGGAATGAGCCCATAATCCGTCTGGTACTGCGCGACCCTGAAGCAAATAGGTGGAAGATATCGCTTCCCGAATCCACCTGGCAATGGAAGCCTTTGACGCCGCCTCTCCCTTACGCCTACCACCAAACAACAGAAACAGCCGATCCGACTTGCGAAAAGACTCGGTAATCCTCAAATACTGACGCAAGGTTCTCTTAACATCCAACCGCCGTAAACCGCGGTCCCCAGAGTTCCCTTCCAAGGACCCTAGAATTGGCAAACACACCGACTGATTTAAGTGAAAGGGAGATACCACTTTAGGCAAAAATGAAGGAACTGGCCGCAAAACGACCTTTTCTTTCGAAAAGGTCAAAAAGGGTTCCCTAGAGGACAACGCCTGCAACTCTGAAATGCGCCTCGCTGAACAAATCGCCACCAGAAACACTGCTTTTAATGTCAAGTCCTTCAACGACGCCCAACGCAAAGGCTCAAAAGGCGACTTGGCAAGTGCCGACAAGACCAAATTAAGATCCCAAGGTGGAACCGTTACCCTACGAGAAGGTCGTAACCTAGCCACTGCCCTAAGAAAACGCAGCACATCCGCATGAGCTCCCAGGGCTATACCCTGAACCTTTCCGCAATAACAAGACAGCGCCGCTAACTGCACATGCAAGGAGCTAGCTGCTAAACCCTTCTCAAACCCATCTTGGAGGAAGTTGAGAATAGAAGGAACGGTGACTGTTGCCGCCCGAATCTGCCGTCGCGAGCACCAATCTTCAAAAATACGCCAGATCCGCACATATGTCAAAGAAGTGGACTGCTTGCGCGCCTGAGCAGCGTAGATATCACCGACGCCAAATAGCCCTTTCTCTTTAGCCGAGCCCTTTCAATGGCCATACCATAAGTGAGAATCGATCCACCTGGGGCATGAACAGGGGACCCTGCAGCAACAGATCTGGCCGCATGAGAAGTTTCCAAGGTTGGCCGTCTAGGAGTCGCACCAGATCCACGTACCACGGACGCCTTGTCCAATCGGGCACAACCAGCAGCACCCTTCCCTGGTGAGCTTCTATTCTTTGAACCACTCGACCTATCAACGCCCACGGCAGGAAAACATACAGGAGACCCGAGGTTGGCCACCGCTGCAACAGCACGTCTATGCCCTCTGACATTCTTTCTCGTCTCCTGCTGAAAAAGCACGTGACCTTTGCTGATTGAAAGGTCACCATCAAGTCCATGACGGGCGACTCCCACCGTACCAGCAACTGCGCAAAGACTTCGGGGTGTAATTCCTACTCCCCAGCATCCACGTGAACTCTGCTGAGGAAGTCCGCCATCACACTGTCTTTCCCTGCAATGTGCGCCACTGAAAATTGCCGTTAACCAACTCTCCACCCAAGCGAACAGCAAATACGCCTCCTCCTCCATTGCGGCACTCCCCTTGCCGCCCTGATGACTGATGTAGGCGACCGTCGCGGAATTGTCTGATAGCACCCGAACTGGGCGCCCCAACACTAAATCCTCAAACGCCTGCAGCACACTCGCTACCATTCGCAATTCCAACCGATTTATCGACCACGCAGCTTCCAGCGGGGACCAACGCCCCTGCGAGAACCGACCCCCGCAGTGGGCTCCCCAGCCCGCCAGACTGGCATCAGTCATCAATGGAATCCACTCCGGCTGCTCCAGGGGCATTCCGGCCGCTAATGACGACGGAACCAGCCACCACTGGAGCGATTGCCTCACCCTAAGCGGGCACAGGAGCCGCTTCCTCAACGGATCCACCTGATGAGACCAGCGGCGCAGCAAAGCCCTCTGCAAAGGCCGCATATGTACTTTGGCCCAAGGCACCACCTCCAGAGTCGCCCCCATAGTTACGAGGACGCGGAAATACAACCATGCCGACGGAGCTGGAGTAGCTCTGAACCTGCGCACCAGACAGCGTAGAGCCTGTGCTCTCCTGACCGGTAAAAATACCTGCCCTTTGAGAGTGTCGAATGGAACTCCCAGATACTTGAGAACTTGGGAAGGCTGAAGACGGCTTTTGGTCGGATTGACCACCCAACCGAGGCTCTGCAAAAACTCTACTACCCTGTTTGTCACCTGAATGCTCTCCGTCTCGGACTTCGCCCGAATCAACCAATTGTCGAGGTATGGGTGCACCAAAATGCCTTCTTTGCGCAACGCCGCCGCCACTACCACCATAATCTTGGTGAAAGTGCGCGTTGCCGTCACGAGACCGAAGGGCAACGCTTTGAACTGATAATGGCCCCAGGGCAAAGCGAACCTTAACAACCTCTGATGAGCCTCCCGAATGGGAATGTGCAAGTACGCCTCTGTCAGATCCAACGACGTTAAATACTCTCCCTGATGCACCACTACAATCACCAACCTTAACGTTTCCATACGGAAGTGAGGCACTTGCAGACACCGATTTACGCCCTTGAGGTCCAAGATAGGTTGCAGCGCTCCTCCTTTCTTTGGCACCACGAAATAAATGGAGTACTGACCCAAACCGTACTCTGCTTTCGGAACCTCCACAACCGCCCCTAATTGCAGCAGTCGCTCAAAAGTACTGCGAACCGCCAGAGTCTTCCGTTGCCCCCTGCAAGGGGACATGACGAAAGAATCCCGCACGGGACGCGCCAGCTCTAGTGCATAACCCTGACGAATAATCTCTAGAACCCACTGGTTGGAAGTAATGAGGGTCCAAGCAGATAGAAACTCCCGGAGCCTCCCACCTATGGAAGCTACCTCCGCCGGGACCCGCCTCATCTCATTGCGGTTTACAAGTTGTCGATGCGGAGCCCGAGGAGAAACCTCTAGTAGCCCCTCGAAACCCCCGAAATCCTTGCCCCGGGGACGAAAACCTGCTCCTCTGAAAGGACCCGTACCGCGTCGATCGAAACCTCCGAAAATCACGAAACTGGCCTCTAAAACCTTGACCGGACTTCCCCTGTTTCGGTTTGTCCTCTGGAAGCCACCAACCTTTGTCTCCCCGAGGTCCTTTACCAACTTATCCAGATCTTCCCCGAACAGCAACTTCCCTTTGAACGGCAGCTTACTGAATCGGGACTTGGAAGAACCGTCCGCCGCCCAATTACGCAACCACACTGATCTGCGGGTGGCCACCACGGAAGCCGTGCTATTCGCGAGCGCTCTGATCAAATCATAGTGCACATCCGCTAAATATGCTGCTCCGGACTCCAGGCGCCCCAGCTCCTTGAGCTCCTCGATATCCAAATGAGGCGAGTGACGCAACCGTGCAAACACGCCCGCGCCACCCAGGCCCCACAGATAGACACTTGCAACGAAAGGGAGTCAGCCTCGAAGGTCTGCTTCAGGAGGCCATCAACCCTACGGTCCTGAGCATCCTTCAGCGCTGCGCTGCCCTCTACCGGAATGGTAATCTTTTTGGTAACTGCCGATACCACCGTGTCAACCCGCGGCATCCGGAACCTTTCCTTATCCTTATCGGCCAGCGGATAAAGCCTATTCATCGTGCGTACGCCTCTGAGCCTCGCTTCGGGCTGGTTCCATTCATCCTGAATCATCTTATCGACCACCTTATGCACTGGAAACACCACCTGTGTCTGACAAACCGCCTGAATGACGGGATCCTCCACCTCGTCTTCCGTGGACATATGAGCTACCAGATTTAACATCTGCATTGATTCCATAATCAACGCAGGGAGCTCCTCTCTACGAAAGACTCTAATGATCTTAGACTGCTCCTCAGTTTCCAGGATCTCCCCTTCCTCCAGATCCTGCGCACCTTCTTCATTCTCCCAGTCGGACTCCTCGCCCTCCGGCCAATCGCTCTCCACAGCTGAGGAAGCTTGGGCCCTAGCTCTTTTAGGCGCCGGGGATCCCTCACCTACCTCGACTGAGCCTGCTACTGGCACAGCCGAAACGGTAAGCGGCGAAGTGTCTGCTAGCTTACCCTGGCGCCGCAAACAGAATGCTTTGTGCAGCATTAGAATGAACTCAGGACAAAACTCCGCTGGATCCCCTGGCTGCGCTCCATGAAACGCTGCAGAGGACCCAGCTGGCTCCTCTACGAGGCACTCCTGCACTGGGGTTTGAGGAGACTCAGTCAGCGCTCCTGCCTGCCCCCCCGCTGCCTCCGCAGCCTCCTTAAGGTCCATCTGCTGCTCCACCGTGGATGAAAGGGAAGCACAGCCACGGCACACTCCTGACTCTGCCACCATGCCTCTCCGGGTACCAAAGATCACACACTGTGGACGCACCGCCATAAATCTGGCAAGTCCAGCTGTTCCTGTCCTTATTCTGTGTAATGATTGGATCTTTATATATTTATTGGTTTTGTTAGTTAGTGTAAAAAAAAAAAAAAAAACCCAAAAGTGAAAACAAATACCTGAGAGGCCAGAACTATAAAAAAAAAAAAAACCAACGGTTCCCACTCTGTCTGAAATGCCGGACTGATGCAACCACGAGAAGGCCCCCCTTCCCCCCCTCAGAAGCGTTTTCACACCCGCGGCATAAAGAAAAAGTAAAAATTCACTGCCAAGTAAAACCAACGGCCCACAGAGCTAAATAAAGCTCCAGTAAGCCAAATCGCCAAAAGGAAAATGTTGTTTGCCTACCTGCTCCATTGCCGTCGATGAGGATCAGCCACGCGGTTTCCCGTGCTGCCTAAAATGGCCGCCGGGAACCCCGAAGAGCAAAAGAGCGCCAAACCACAGCCCTCCTAGTGCTCAGAGTCCTCACAGGGCTGTCTCTGCTGCTAACACAGCCTGCGCCGGTGTAAAGCTTACCGGGCAGGTCTGCGCAGTCACTCTATCTGCCCCGGAGCCACGCTGCACCACCGATCCTGTTTAAAGCTAGACAAACCTGTCTGCAGCTTCCCAGACCTGCGAGATCATGATCTGTAGTCCCGGCGGCCCGACAGGGTGCACGGCTCCAAGAGGGAGCTCTCCCCCGTAACGTCCGGGGGGGAGAGATCCTCCAGCTACCAATCCTCAAATCCTTCTCCTTTAATCTTTCGCTCTTTTTTTTTTTTTTTTTTAACTTGGTGACAGGCAGGGAGCAAAGAACGCTGAGCAATTAGCCTTAAAAATTTTTTTTTTTTTTTTTTAAAGACACATTACCCCAAAAGAATAAAAGTCTAACCAAACCCCCCCCCCCCGCCCCAAATTTAACTACTCTAATCCTACTCTCTCCTTATCTGTTACTCCAGTGAGCCCTCTCCCGGGCTCACAATGTCCTCCTGCTGCATGGAGACTGGTTACACTTGAGGGGAAGAAAGAGAGAGCAGCAGGCTATATCCAGTAATGTCATGATTCTGACATACCAGTTTCCAAGCTACAGAAGGAGGTTGACGACCCAGAGGTAGAGGACTGAACTGGAGGAACGATAAGGAAACCCTACTGGCGACTCTACTGGACAGACTCTACACAGGCTTAAGAACATAAAATATGCCATACTGGGTCAGACCAAGGTCCATCAAGCCCAGTATTCTGTTTCCAACAGTGGCCAATCTAGGTCATATGTACCTAGCAGTTTCCCCAAGGGACACAGGTTCCACAATGCTTGTATTGGTTCAAGCATTGATATCCTGGGTCCCTTCTTAATAATGGTTTATGGACCTTTCCTCCAGGAACTTGTCCAAACCTTTTTTAAACCCAGCTACACTAACAGCCTTTACTACATCCTCCGGTAACAAATTCCAGAGTTTGATTACACGTTGAGTGAAAAAATATTTTCTTTTATTAGTCTTAAATAGTTTATCCTGTAGCTTCACTGCATGTCCCCTAGTCTTTCTATATTCTGATAAGGTAAACAATCGATCTACGTTTACCCGTTCCACTCCGTTCATTAATTTATAGACTTCTATCATATCTCCCCTCAGCTGTCTCTTTTCCAGGTTAAAGAGCCCTAACCTTTTTAGCCTTTCTTCATAGGAGCATCCTTCCATCCCCGTTACCATTTTGGAGGCTCTTCTCTGAACCTTTTCTAAAATCGCTATATCCTTTTTAAGATACGGCGACCAGAAAGAGTAGTTACTCACCTGTAACAGGTGTTCTCCAGGAGCAGCAGGAATCAGTCCTCACATATGGGTGACGTCGGCGCCGACGGAGCCCCCATGCGGAGCATTTCCCCAGCTTTCAAAGAAAGCCTTTGGGAATTGCAGCGCGCATGCGCGGTCCCCTTCCCGCCCAAGGGTGCCATCTTGCTCAGTCTTATGACATAGCTAAAAGACAGCAAAAAAATTAGCAAAAATAAAGCATAGGACTGCAACTCCAAGGGGAGGAGGGAGGGGTGTGAGGACTGATTCCTGCTGCTCCTGGAGAACACCTGTTACAGGTGAGTAACTACTCTTTCTCCAGGACCAAGCAGGAAGTCAGTCCTCACATATGGGACTCCCCAGCTTAAGGCTACCGGAGACCTCAAGCCGAAAAAATTAGCTCCCTCTAGCTCGTCAGCACGTAAGGAAGGAATCTTCTCTGAGAACGCCCCCGACCGGTAGCCCAACACCAGGGCCGGAGGGTAGGAGTTGCCTAAACCCCAAAGAAATTATGGAGTACTGCCTGTCTGAAAGCACTGTCCCTGCGGGACTCCCTCTCAAGGCAGTAATGGGCCGCAAAAGTCTGGCTTGAAGACCAAGTAGCGGCCCGGCAGATGTCTGCCAATGGAACAGAGCGGAGATGAGCCACTGACGCAGCCTTCGCCCTGACATGATGAGCCGTGACTCGACCCTCCAACGAGAGGCCGGCTGCCCCATAAGCCCAGGCGATACAGTCAGCGACCCATATGGACAAAGTACGCTTGGAAACAGGTAACCCCAACTTATTGGGGTCAAAAGAAACGAAGAGCTGAACAGCCCTCCGATGCTCCCGCGTATGGTCAAGGCAGAAGGATAACGCCCTCCTACAGTCCAGGGTATGCAGGACCATCTCAGCCCGGTTGGCATGCGGCCTGGGAAAGAAGGTCGGAAGAACCACCTCCTGATTGAGGTGAAAAGGGGAGACAACCTTAGGGAGAAACTTCGGGTGAGTCCGTAAGACTACCCTATTCCTGTAGAACCTAGTGTAAGGGGGATCAGACACCAGTGCCTGAAGTTCACTTACTCGCCTAGCAGAGGTAAGAGCTACCAGAAACAAGGTTTTCCAGGAGAGAAAACGGAGAGGGCAGGTAGCCATAGGTTCAAATGGCGGACAAGTAATCCGCTGTAAGACCACATTCAGATCCCACTCAGGGGCTAGTGGACGTAAAGGAGGCTTAAGCAGGAGGAGGCCTCGGAGAAAACGAGCCACCAAAGGGTGGTTGGAAAGAGGCCTGCCGTCCACCGGCGAGTGGTGCGCTGAGAGAGCACTGAGGTGAACCCTGACAGAGTTGGACTTAAGGCCTAGATTGGAGAGGTAAAGCAAATATTGCAATACTACCGCTACCAAGCACAAGAAGGGATTCTCGCTGTGCTGAGCACACCATGCGGAGAATCTACGCCACTTAAGAGCGTAGGATTTCCTGGTGGATTGCCGCCTAGAGGCTAAGACTACGTCTTCCACCTCTCTAGGCAGTAGTAGGGGAGCCAGGACTACCCTTTCAGCAGCCAGGCCATCAGATGAAGGGACTGGAGGTTGGGGTGTAAGAGAGACCCCTGTTCCTGAGAAAGGAGATCGTGTTGAATCCCCAAAGGAAGAGGAGTGTCCACCGCCAGTTGCAGCAGAAGTGGGAACCACGGTTGCCTCGGCCACCTGGGGGCTATCAGAATCATTGAGGCCCCGTCCTTGAGGACTTTGAACAGTGTTCGGGACACTAGTGGCGTGGAAGGAAACGCATACAGTAGGCCTTGGGACCACGGGATCAGAAACGCATCCGCTGCTACTCTGAGAGGATGCGGTTGTCTGGAACAGAATCTCGGGAGTTGCCGGTTCAGAGGACGGGCGAAAAGATCCATGGTGGGGAGGCCCCACCTGAGAAAGATCTGCTGAACCACCAACGTATTCAATCTCCATTCATGTGGTTTCAGGATCCTGCTCAGTCTGTCCGCCAGGTAATTTTCTTGACCTGGGAGGTAGACAGCCGTGAGGAGGATTCCGTGATCGATGACCCAAGAGCACAGCCTTTGTGCCTCCTGACAGAGAAGGAAGGAGCCTGTGCCCCCTTGTTTGTTCACGTAGAACATGGCAACTGGTGAGATGTGAGGTGGGAGAAGGCTCTCAGAGCTAGGCGTATTGCCCGTAGCTCCAGGAAGTTTATCTGCTGAGCAGCCTCCCAAGGGGTCCAGAGACCCTGAGTACATGCCCCTTGGCAATGTGCTCCCCAACCTAGAAGAGAAGCATCTGTCGTCTGCACTTGAGAATGCGGAGGGGATTGAAACCCCACTCCGAGTACCAGATTCGGAAGATGAAGCCACCATTGTAGAGAGAGGAGACGAGCAGGGTGGATATTCTTACTGAGTCTGCAAGACTCCCTGTGGCTTGATGCCACTGAGTTCGAAGGCTCCACTGAGCAGGCCGCATGTGCAGGCAGGCATTGGGGGTTACATGAACCGTGGAAGCCATATGACCGAGAAGTCTCAGGAATTGCCTGGCGGAGACCAGGGAATTGCTGTGAAACTGCCTGGCTAGATCCATCAACCTGTGGGATCTGTCCACTGGCAGAAAAGCCTTCGCCTGAAGAGTGTCTAGCCGTGCTCCTATGAATTCTAAGTTCTGGGACGGAAGCAAAATGGACTTTGTGAAGTTTATGACAAACCCCAAGTGCTGAAGCAGAGCCACAGTGCGAAGGGTGGCTTGACTGGCCTCCTGGGAAGACTGGCCCCTTATGAGCCAGTCGTCCAGGTATGGAAACACAAAAAGACCTTGAAGCCTCAGGTAGGCCGCCACCACCGCCAGGCACTTGGTGAACACCCTGGGAGCGGAGGTTAGGCCAAAGGGTAGTACTCTGTACTGGTAGTGGTTTCCCCCCACAACAAATCTGAGATATTGTCTGTGGTCTGGATGAATAAGGATGTGAGTATAAGCATCCTTTAGATCTAAGCAGCCTAGCCAATCTCCCTGCTGGAGGTAGGGCAGCAGGATTCCAAGGGTAAGCATCTTGAACTTTTCCCTCTCCAGGAACTTGTTGAGGTTGCACAAGTCTAGGATGGGTCTGAGGCCTCCTGTTCTTTTTGGTACCAGAAAGTACCTGGAATAGAAGCCTTGACCTCTCAGGTGGTGGGGCACCGGTTCCACAGCCTGTTCCTTTAGCAGACTTGCTAACTCCTGTAGGAGTAAGTCCCTGTGCAGAGGGAGTCTTGGAGGCTCCCCTGGAAAATAGAAGGGAGGTACCTGGTGAAAATGGAGAAGACAGCCCTTGTGGACTATACGGAGCACCCAGATATCTGATGTGACGGCTGACCACCTGTGGGTAAAGTGGGCCTGCCGGCCTCCTGTGCTGATGTGAGCCAGCTGAGGAGAAGAGGCTATGCCTTCTGAGTCAAAAAACCCCACCCTGCTGAGCAGGGGCCGGTGTTGGTGGCTTGGGGGCCTTCTGCCTACGGGGCCCATGACCCTGCCCCTTGGCCTGCTGACCCTGTTGGGGAGCTGCAGAGGCCTACCCAGGAAGGTGTAGATAACATAAGGAGGGATCTAGCTAAGCTTGAAGAATGGTCTAGAATTTGGCAGCTGGGATTTAATGTTAAAAAATGTAAGGTCTGGGCTGCAGCAATCCAAGGGAGCAATACAGTATAGGAGGTGAAGTACTTTTGTCCACTAAAGAAGAGCGAGACCTAGGCGTGGTTGTGTCTGATGATCTTAAAGTAGCTAAACAGGTAGAAAAGGCGACGGCAAAAGCTAGAAGGATGCTTGGGTGCATACGGAGAGGAATGGCTAGCAGAAAAAAGGAGGTGATAATACCTCTGTATAAGTCTTTGGTGCGACCTCATTTGGAGTATGGTGTGCAATTCTGGAGACCGCACCTTCAAAAGGATGTGAACAGGATGGAGTCGGTGGAGAGGGTGGCTACTAAAATGATTAGTGGGCTTCATTATAAAGCATATGAGGACAGACTTAAGGATCTTAATATGTACACCTTAGAGGAAAGGCGGGATAGAGGTGATATGATTGAGATGTTTAAATACCTCCGTGGCATAAATGTTCAGGGAGAGAGACTCTTTCAATTGAAAGCAAGTTCTGCTACGAGGGGACATGGGATGAGGGTGAAGGGAGATTGATTCAGGAGTGATATGGGGAAATATTTCTTTACAGAAAGAGTAGTGGATCCATGGAATAGTCTCCCAGTGGAGGTGGTAGAGATGAGGACAGTAACTGAATTCAAAAAAGCATGGGACCAACACAGAGGATCTCTAAAGGTAAAAAGTGGACTGTTGTAGTTGTTGTTATGGAAGGACAGACTAGATAGGCCATGTGGTCTTTTTCTGTCATCATGTTTCTATATTTCTATGTTTCTATGTTAATGAGGGTATTGTTTATAGGCAGATGACTTCCTCGGGTAAAAGGTCTTTTTTCCCGAGCCCTTCTTTTTCTGAGAAGGGGCAGAGGTTTTTCTGGACAGCCTAGTCCGGGTCAGAGTCTCAGTCTCAAGTTCTGCAGCCTTCTCAGCCATGTGCTTGCCAGAGAGGTTTTCAGCTCGGCAGGGGACATCGACCAACTTGTCCTGTACCCATGGCTCGAGGTTGGATGACTGTAGCCAAGCCTGTCGGCGGGCACCGATGCCGGCCCCGGCTACTCGGGCCGAAGCCTCGAAGCCATCGTAGGCTGCTCGAGAGATAAACTTCGAGCACTCTCGAATACCAGTGGACAAGGCCTGGAACCTCTGCAAACGTTCCTCGGAGAGACCAGCAGAGAACCCGGCAATCTCCTTTGCCAGGTCTCGGAGATACATGCCCATGTAGAGCTGGTAGGTCTGGACATGGCAAGCAAGCATAGAGCCCAGGAAGCACTTCTTACCGAGGGCATCCAGGTTCCGGGCCTCCCGACAGGGAGGCACCGAGGAGTGCATCTTCTGACTTTTCAGTCTATGCATGGCCGATTCCATAACCATGGAGTGGTGCGGTAATTGTGCCTTCTGGAACCCGGAGCTCTTGCAGACTCGATAGATGGAATCGACCCGCTTCCTTAATACCGGCGTCGAGGCCGGGGTCTCTCACATGCGGAAGAGCAGCCGCTCCAGCATCGGAGGAACCGGTACAGTAAAGGCCTCCTTCGGGGGAGAGTCATACTGGAGGGCCTCGAGCTCCTCGACTCGAGGCTCCTCCTCGGGATCCGTGGGGAATGCCAAGGCCTTGGCCATATTTATTTATTTTACAGTTTCTTATATACCGCGCTATTTAGAATCAGCGCGGTTTACATCATAACAAAACGACCATTACGACAAACTGTCAGGTTTTACATTGAACAGGAGTACAAACTTGGATAACTGGGTTAACTATATACATAATCTATCTACACTGCAGTGTGCGGGCATTTCTAGATTGGGTTATTTCTTGGAGGGGATATCTGGTTTAGTTGCTGTCTGGGAAATATTGGCGGAAAAGGTATGTTTTGAGAGCCTTTCTGAACTGATATAGATTGGTAATGGCTCTAATGTCGGGGGGTAGGGTGTTCCAGCATTTTGGTACATAAAAACTGAATGCCCTGTTTGTGGTGTTCGTGTTGGACTTTGTTGAAGCCTTTGGTATTGCTAGCAAGTTTACAGCTGATGTTCTTCTTGCTCTATTGGGGGGGACCATGTGGATTAGATTCGTGAGTGAGAGGGATGAGGTGCCTTTGATTGCCTTAAATGCTAATACAAGGGATTTGAAGGTGATTCTCCCGTGAATTGGTAGCCAGTGCAGCTGTTTGAGAATGGGAGTCACGTGGTCGTTTCTGGATGCACCGTAGAGGACCCTAGCTGCGGCATTCATGGCCAACTGTAAGGGGGTTAGTGTGGATTGGGGGAGACCTATCCCGCACAAAGTCCGAGAACCGGGTATCCTCTGGTGGGGATCGTCTCCGAGGTTCGGACTCCGGCGAATCCGATGGGACACACCAAGTCCGATACGTGTCGGGTGACTCTTCGTCCTCCGTCTCCCAGCCAGACTCCTCGGAGGAGGAATCGAGCAGCTCCGGACGGGCGGGCACCGATGCCATCCGCCCCGACGCCGAGGGTACCGGCGTCGACGACCTCCGTCCTGAACGGGAGGCCGAGGGAGACCGTGGACTCGAGGATTGGCTCGTCCTCCGGGGTCAACTTGGACGTCGATGTCCCGGTGGTCGGGGCAGATGCACCGGTGAGACCGGCGATCAATGCCCGCTGCTGTTCCATGAAGGCAGCGAGGCTGCTCTCCAAGGCCATCAACCTAAGTCCGAGCTCAGGAGACTCAGCAGCCCCTGACTCGGGCCCCGACGTCGGATCCCCTGGAGGAGAGTCCACGAGAACTACAGCACTCACGTGTCCAGGAGACTCCATCTCGATACGAGGATGCTTGGCAGGCCTCTCCGACTCCAAAGACCCGGGACGGCTAACGGGGTTATGCGACCTGGCCCTCGAGGAACCAGGAGCGTCCACCGACGCCGCCCTGGCAGGTTTCTTCTTCCTGCGCTGTTCCCGTGAAGGAAACCCCCGCTCAGAGGAACCCCAACGCTGCTCGGGGCCGGAGTCCCGAGACGTCGAGGCCTCTGACGAGGTCCGGGCCTGTCCGGATGCGGAGTCAGAGAAGATCCTATCCTTCTGGTGCTGCCGAGTCCTCAACACCTTCGAGGACATTTTGCCACACGGACCACAGATCATCGGGTCATGATCGGGTCCGAGGCAGCGGAGGCAGCAGTCATGTGTGTCGGTAAGAGACATACGTTTTACACCGATCACACTTTTTAAACCCGCTGGCAGCCATCGGGGGAAAAAGGGCCCCTGCGAGGTCAAAAGACAGGGCTGGCAGTGAAAAAAGAAAAATGGCGAGAACGCTAGTCACAAAGGACAAAAACCGAAAAAGAGAGAGTAGGCTCGATACCGGCATATCGGGCCCAGGCGGGAAAAGGATCCGGCGTCGAACCGAAGGAGAAGGAAAAAAACAGGGAAATCAACTTTTTCCTCGGCGAAAAACGAACTACGTCCGTCGGGCTCCGCGGAAAAAAGAAGACTGAGCAAGATGGCACCCTTGGGCGGGAAGGGGACCGCGCATGCGCGCTGCAATTCCCAAAGGCTTTCTTTGAAAGCTGGGGAAATGCTCCGCATGGGGGCTCCGTCGGCGCCAACGTCACCCATATGTGAGGACTGACTTCCTGCTTGGTCCTGGAGAATTGCACACAATATTCAAGGTGCGGTCTCACCATGGAACGATATAGAGGCATTATAATATCTTTTGTTTTATTTTCCATTCCTTTCCTTATCATACCTAGCATTCTATTTGCTCTCTTGGCCGCCGCTGCACACTGGGCCAAGGGTTTTAACATTGTATCCACAATGACGCCTAAATCTTTTTCCTGGGTGGTGGTTCCTAATGTGGAACCTTGCATCGTGTAACCATAGTTTGGGTTGTTCTTCCCTAGGTGCATAACCTTGCACTTGTCCACATTAAATTTCATCTGCCATTTTGATGCCCAGTCTTCCAATTTATCAAGATCCTCTTGTAATTTTCCACAATCCTCTTGGGTTTTAACAACTTTAAAGTTTTGTGTCATCTGCAAATTTCATAAAGCTTCACTCGTTATTCCACTTTCCAGGTCATTTATGAATATGTCAAAAAGCAGCGGACCCAGCACAGATCCCTGGGGTACACCACTATTCACCTTTCTCCATTCGGAAAATTGGCCATTTAGCCCTACCCTCTGCTTTCTATCTTTTAACCAGTTCCTGATGCACAATAGTACACTGCCTCCTATCCCATGACTCTTTAGTTTTGCCAAAGGTCTCTCATGAGGGACCTTGTCAAAGGCTTTCTGAAAGTCCAGATACACAATATCAACCGACTCACCTTTGTCCACCTGATTATTCACTCCTTCAAAAAAACATAACAGATTAGTAAGACAAGATCTTCCTTGTCTAAAGCCATGTTGGCGGTCTCCCATTAGGTCATGACTATCTACATGCTGAGTAATTTTATTCTTTAAGATGGTTTCTACCATTTTTCCCGGTACTGATGTCAGGCTCACCGGTCTGTAGTTTCCCGGATCACCCCTGGAACCCTTTTTAAAAATTGGTGTTACATTGGCGATCCTCCAATCTTCAGGTATTAGAGATGATTTTAATGATAGCAGACCTGCTATTAGTAATCTGTGAACTATCTCATATTTCAGTTCTTTCAACACCCTTGGACCTAGATAAGGTCTTAGATAGTGCTGGGGAGGAGTCTGCTGTCTTGGTACATGTTGGTACCAATGACATAGGAAAATGTGGTAGGGAGGTTCTGGAAGCTAAATTTAGGCTTTTAGGTAGGAAGTTGAAATCCAGAACTTCCAGGGTAGCGTTCTCCGAAATGCTTCCCGTTCCACGAGCAGGACCCAATAGGCAGGCAGAGCTCCGGAGTCTCAATGCGTGGATGAGACAATGGTGCAGAGATGAGGGGTTCGGATTTGTTAGGAACTGGGGAACATTCTGGGGAAAGGAGGGGCTCTTCCGAAGGGATGGGCTTCACCTTAACCGGGATGGAACCAGGCTGCTGGCATTAACCTTTAAAAAGGAGATAGAGCAGCTTTTAAACTAGATAATAGGGGAAAGCCGACAGTCGCCCAAGAGCGCATGGTTCGGAAGAATGTATCCTTGAAGGATACTACAAAAAGCAGAGAGGTTCCAAAAAAGAGTAAAGTAGCCCAAATGCCCTCGAGTATGGAGCAGACAGAACTTAAAGATCCCAAATTACCCATGTCTACCAATAGCCAAATTAATATGAATAAAATACAGTCTCTAAAATGCTTGTATGCAAATGCTAGAAGTCTACAAAACAAGATGGGAGAGTTAGAATATATAGCACTAAACGAGAGGTTAGATATGATTGGAATATCAGAGACATGGTGGAAGGAGGACAACCAGTGGGACACTGATACCTGGGTACAAACTATATCGAAATGATAGAGCTGATCAAATTGGTGGAGGGGTTGCGCTCTATGTTAGAGAGGGCATTGAGTCAGAAAGGATTAAAGTTTTGCAAGAAACAAAATTTGCTGTAGAATCTCTATGGATTGAAATTCCATGTAAAAAGGGGAAGGCGATGGCAGTGGGGGTGTACTATCGTCCGCCTGGCCAGAATGAACAAATGGATGATGAAATGCTCAAAGAAATCAAGGAAGCTAGCAAAAGTTACAGTGCAGTAATAATAATGGGTGATTTCAATTACCCCGGCATCGACTGGGTCAGTGTCACAACAGGACATGCTAGGGAGATAAAGTTCCTAGATGAAATAAATGACTGCTTCTTGGAGCAGCTGGTTCATGAACCGACCAGAGGGGAAGCAATATTAGACCTAGTCCTTAGTGGAACACCAGATGTAGTGCAAGAGATAAGGGTGTTGGGGCCACTTGGCAATAGTGATCAGAGCATGATCGCCTTTGATTTAATTAGTGGAGGAGGGATAGTAAGGAAATCCACAGTACTACCCTTTAACTTTCGAAAGGGAGACTATGATAGAATGAGGAAAACAGTTAAGAAAAAACTAAAAGGAGCAGTTGCAAAGGTTAAAGACGTACATCAAGCTTGGGTGTTGTTGAAAAATACTATCTTGGAAGCCCAGACCAGCTGTATTCCACGCTTTAAGAAAAGTGGAAGGAAGTCCAAAAAATTGCCAGCATGGTTTAAAGCTGAGGTCAGAGAGGCTGTTGTTGCCAAAAAAGCATCTTTCAAGAAATGGAAAAAAAAGCCAAATGATGAAACCTGGAAACAGCACAAGCACTGGCAAGCCAAATGCAAGGCATTGATAAGGCAGGCAAAGAGAGAATTTGAGAAGAAGCTTGCTGCGGAAGCAAAAACGCGAAATAAAGACCTTTTCAAGTACATTCGTAGCAAAAAACCCGTGAGAGAGTCAGTTGGTCCATTAGATGATAAAGGGGTTAAAGGAGCACTAAGAGGCGACAAGGCGATAGCGGAGAGACTGAATGAATTCTTTGCTTCGGTCTTTACTGAGGAAGATGTAGGGATGTTACCCACGACTGAAGTGGTATTTAAAGGTGTGGAAGAATTGAAGGAAATATCGATACATCGGGAAGATGTCTTACAACTATTAGATAAACTGAAGAGTAGCAAATCACCTGGGCCGGATGGTATACATCCAAGGGTGTTGAAAGAACTGAAATTTGAGATTGCAGACCTGCTATCAGTAATCTGTGAACTATCATTAAAATCATCTCTAATACCTGAGGATTGGAGGATCGCCAATGTAACACCAATTTTTAAAAAGGGTTCGAGGGGTGATCCGGGAAACTACAGACCGGTGAGCCTGACATCAGTACCGGGAAAAATGGTAGAAACCATCATAAAGAATAAAATTACTCAGCATATAGATAGTCACGACCTAATGGGAGACAGCCAACATGGCTTTAGACAAGGAAGATCTTGTCTAACTAATCTGTTATGTTTTCTTGAAGGAGTGAATAAACAGGTGGACAAAGGTGAGTCGGTTGATATTGTGTATCTGGACTTTCAGAAAGCCTTTGACAAGGTCCCTCATGAGAGACTTTTGGCAAAACTAAAGAGTCATTGATAGGAGGCAGTGTACTACTGTGGATCAGGAACTGGTTAAAAGATAGAAAGCAGAGGGTAGGGCTAAATGGCCAATTTTCCCAATGGAGAAAGGTGAATAGTGGTGTACCCCAGGGATCTGTGCTGGGTCCGCTGCTTTTTGACATATTCATAAATGACCTGGAAAGTGGAATAACGAGTGAGGTTATCAAATTTGCTGATGACACAAAACTATTTAAAGTTGTTAAAACCCAGGAGGATTGTGGAAAATTGCAAGAGGATCTTGATAAATTGGAAGACTGGGCATCAAAATGGCAGATGAAATTTAATGTGGAGAAGTGCAAGGTTATGCACCTAGGGAAGAACAACCCAAACTATGGTTACACGATGCAAGGTTCCACATTAGGAACCACCACCCATGAAAAAGATTTAGGCGTCCTTGTGGATACCATGTTAAAACCCTCGGCCCAGTGTGCAGCGGCGGCCAAGAGAGCAAATAGAATGCTAGGTATGATAAGGAAAGGAATGGAAAATAAAACAAAAGATATTATAATGCCTCTATATCGTTCCATGGTGAGACCACACCTTGAATATTGTGTGCAATTCTGGTCGCCATATCTTAAAAAGGATATAGCGATTTTAGAAAAGGTTCAGAGAAGAGCCACCAAAATGGTAAAGGGGATGGAAGGCTACTCCTATGAAGAAAGGCTAAAAAGGTTGGGGCTCTTTAACCTGGAAAAGAGACGGCTGAGGGGAGATATGATAGAAGTCTATAAATTAATGAACGGAGTGGAACGGGTAAACGTAGATCGATTGTTTACCTTATCAGAATATAGAAAGACTAGGGGACATGCAATGAAGCTACAGGGTAAACTATTTAAGACTAATAAAAGAAAATATTTTTTCACTCAACGTGTAATCAAACTCTGGAATTTGTTACCGGAGGATGTAGTAAAGGCTGTTAGTGTAGCTGGGTTTAAAAAAGGTTTGGACAAGTTCCTGGAGGAAAGGTCCATAAACCATTATTAAGAAGGGACCCAGGATATCAATGCTTGAACCAATACAAGCATTGTGGAACCTGTGTCCCTTGGGGAAACTGCTAGGTACGTATGACCTAGATTGGCCACTGTTGGAAACAGAATACTGGGCTTGATGGACCTTGGTCTGACCCAGTATGGCATATCTTATGTTCTTATGTTCTTATACCATCCGGCCCAGGTGATTTGCTACTCTTCAGTTTATCTAATAGTTGTAATACATCTTCCCGATGTATCGATATTTCCTTCAGTTCTTCCGCACCTTTAAATACCACTTCAGTCATGGGTAACATCCCTACATCTTCCTCAGCAAAGACCGAAGCAAAGAATTCATTCAGTCTCTCCGCTATCGCCTTGTCGCCTCTTAGTGCTCCTTTAACCCCTTTATCATCTAATGGACCAACTGACTCTCTCACAGGTTTTTTGCTACGAATGTACTTGAAAAGGTCTTTACTTCGCGTTTTTGCTTCCGCAGCAAGCTTCTTCTCAAATTCTCCCTTTGCCTGCCTTATTAATGCCTTGCATTTGACTTGCCAGTGCTTGTGCTGTTTCCAGGTTTTGCCGTTTGGCTCTTTTTTCCATTTCCTGAAAGATGCATTTTGGCAACAACAGCCTCTCTGACCTCATCTTTAAACCATTCTGGCAGTTTTTTGGACTTCCTTCCATTTTTCTTAAAGCGTGGAATACAGCTAGTCTGGGCTTCCAAGATAGTATTTTTCAACAACAGCCAAGCCTGATGTACGTCTTTAACCTTTGCAACTGCTCCTTTTAGTTTTTTCTTAACTGTTTTCCTTATTTTATCATAGTCTCCCTTTCGAAAGTTAAAAGGTAGCACTGTGGATTTCCTTACTATCCCTCCTCCACTAATTAAATCAAAGGCGATCATGCTATGATCACTACTGCCAAGTGGCCCCAACAACCTTATCTCTTGCACTAGATCTGGTGTTCCACTAAGGACTAGGTCTAATATAGCTTCCCCTCTGGTCGGTTCATGAACCAGATGCTCCAAGAAGCAGTCTTTTATTTCATCTAGGAACTTTATCTCCCTAGCATGTCCTGACGTGACACTGACCCAGTCGATACTGGGGTAGTTGAAATCACCCATTATTATTACTGCGCTGTAACTTTTGTTAGCTTCCTTGATTTCTTTGAGCATTTCATCATCCATTTGGTCATTCTGGCCAGGTGCTCGATGGTACACCCCCACTGCCATTGCCTTCCCCCTTTTACATGGAATTTCAATCCATATAGATTCTACAGCAGATTTTGTTTCCTGCAAAACTTTAATCCTTTCTGACTCAATGCCCTCTCTAACATAGAGAGCAACCCCTCCACCAATTTGATCAGCTCTATCATTACGATATATTTTGTACCCAGGTATCACAGTGTCCCACTGGTTGTCCTCCTTCCACCATGTCTCTGATATTCCAATCATATCTAACCTTTCATTTAGTGCTATATATTCTAACTCTCCCATCTTATTTTTTAGACTTCTAGCATTTGCATGCAAGCATTTTAGAGAATGTATTTTATTCATATTAATTTGGCTATTGTTAGACATGGGTAATTTGGGATCTTTAAGCTCTGTCTGCTCCATACTTGAAACGAGAAGAAACAAGGATTCATCCTGATATTCATGGACATTGCATCTGCCTTCGACATGGTCAATCATAATTTATTTATTTATTTATTTATTTATATTCTCTTATATACCGCACTATTCAACATCAGCGCGGTTCACATAGAACAAAAATCTCAGTACAGTTAACTTGCATGAGTTTACAGATAACAAGGGAAGGAACTTGGATAACAAGGGAAACTATTTATAAACTATTTACAGATGTAATACTACTGAATAGGAACATGTTACTAGGAACAGGATCAATCGTTATAAAGAATCAGCCTAAGCATGTTATTGAGATATCATGGAATTTGGTAATTGGGTGGGAACACTAATGTCAATGGGTGTTGATGACTCTATAAGGTACTTGTTGAAGAGATGAAATTTGAGGGCTTTCCTGAATTGTGATAGGCTGTTGATAGCCCGGATGCCAGAGGGTAGTGCATTCCAGCACCTAGGGGCACAAAGGATAAAGGCTCTGTTGGCTGTAGAAGAAGAGCAGCTTGTAAGGGCCTTTGGGAGCTTTAGGGAGTTGATGGACGAGAATCTTCTTGTTCTGTTTGGTGTAGTAGTGTGAATAAGGGCAGATAAGGATGCAGCGGAGAGTTTATTGAGAGCTTTGAATGTGAGAAGTAAAGTTTTGAAGAGAATTCTGGCCTGAATGGGTAGCCAATGTAATTGAATCAGCAGAGAAGTAACATGGTCAGTCCTGGCGGCTCCATGAAGTACCCTTGCTGCGGCATTCATTGCCAGCTGTAACGGGTTTAAGGTGGACTGAGGAAGACCTTGAAGAATGACATTAGCGTAATCGAAGTGGGGTATGATCAGTGTTTGGTATATTGTCCTGAAATCTTTTGGTTCCAACATGGAGCGTAGGTGTCTCAAAGAGCGGATCTTGTAGTATACTGTTCTGACCGTGTTTCCTATGTGGGACTTCATATCTAGGTGTTGATCCAGAATGACTCCTAGGTAGCGTATTGAGGGTTTGGATTGCAGTTCGGCTTCCTTAGTTTTGAGATATTGTGGTGGGTTAAAGTTGGGATTCCTCGTGATAAAGAGGACTTCCGTTTTCTTATGTTGTATATGGAGGTTTTGGGAGAGAAGCCAATCAGAAACTGCACTGAAACAATTTATTAGAGGGGAGAGATCCAAATGGTCAGTAGAGATGGATGGGGGTGTAGAGTAGAACGTCATCGGCATAAAGCATGTAATCGACCTTAAATGACCGTATGATCTCACAGATTGGTTGCATGTAGATGTTAAATAGAAGGGCAGAGAGTGAGGAACCTTGAGGAACTCCCTGATCGAGATGGAAGAGTTCTGAGGTTCTGCCTCCTGAGCGGACATGCTGCCATCTTTCGGATAGATAGGACCTGCACCATTTAAGCGCTGTTCCAGTGATGCCCTTCTCAATTAGTCTCACTAAAAGGAGTTCGTGATTCACTGAATCGAACGCTGCGGCGATGTCCAGGAATATGAGGGCAAAACCTTGGCGGATGTTATCTATGCCTGAGATTATCTTGCTGAAGAGGATGGTGAGGAGAGTTTCGACTCCATGATATTCCCTGAAGCCATGTTGGCAGGGGTCTAGCGGTGCAATGGTGTCAATATGGTCCTGTAACTGTCGTTGAACCTCTTTTTCGATGATCTTAGCAAGTAGAGGTATGCTAGAGATGGGTCTGTAGGACTCTACCTTTAGAGGGTCGAGCTTGCAGTTTTTCAGCAGGGGTCTAATTGAAGTATGCTTAAGGGCTGAAGGGAATGATCCTGTTGAAAATGAGAGGTTCATTATTTTGGCAATTACTGGGCTAAAGTGACTGCGGAGCACCTTGATCCAGAAGGCAGGGCATGGATCGGACTGAGATGTAGTGATGTTGAGGGCTGTAATGGTGTCTTCAATTCCTTTCTTGGAGGGGATAGAGAATGCAGAAAGAGCTCCAGGGACATTCTGCACAGGTGTGGTGGTTGTTGCAGAGGTTTTGTCTACTCGCCCGCTTGCGCCAAAAAGGTATAAGGAACCTAGCCCTCAACTGGTGCAAATCATACCTGACCGATCGCCAGCAACAAGTCTGCATCGGAACTCAGTCATCCAGTACTTTCCATCAAACTCAAGGAGTCCCACAGGGCTCATCCCTCTCTGCCCTGCTTTTCAACATCTATCTACAGCCAATCTGTGCCATTATACAATTTTTCAATATCTACTACCACATTTATGCTGATGACGCCTTACTCTACACCTCTTTCTCCATAGACAGCCCCGACTATTCTTCCATCACAGGATGCTTCAATGCGGTCTCAGAATGGCTGTTGCCATGGAGGAGAGAGGTCACGTGACAGGAGAGCATCACCCTGGTGTGGCAGGAAGTGATCCTATAACTAGGACCTGTCCTCCAGGTGATGTAAAACCCTCTCGCACCGAGGAAGTTTCTCCAGGGCCATGTGCCCATGAGGGAAGGGTTAGGACAGCCGTTATAGTTGGTGATTCGATCATTAGGCATGTAGATAGCTGGGTGGCTGGTGGACGTGAGGATCGCCTGGTAACATGCCTGCCTGGTGCGAAGGTACCGAACCTCACGCGCCACCTAGATAAGGTCTTAGATAGTGCTTGGGAGGAGTCTGCTGTCTTGGTACATGTTGGTACCAATGACATAGGAAAATGTGGTAGGGAGGTTCTGGAGGCAAAATTTAGGCTTTTAGGTAGGACGTTGACATCCAGAACTTCCATGGTAGCATTCTCCGAAATGCTTCCTGTTCCAAGCGCAGGACCCAAAAAGCAGGCAGAGCTCCGGAGTCTCAATGCGTGGATGAGACAATGGTGCAGAGATGAGGGTTTTGGATTTGTTAGGAACTGGGGAACATTCTGGGGAAAGGAGGGGTTCTTCCGAAGGGATGGGCTTCACCTTAACCGGGATGGAACCAGGCTGCTGGCATTAACCTTTAAAAAGGAGATAGAGCAGCTTTTAAACTAGATATTAGGGGAAAGCCGACAGTCGCCCAAGAGCGGATGGTTCGGAAGAATGTATCCTTGAAGGATACTACCAAAAGCAGAGAGGTTCCACAAAAGAGTAAAGTAGCCCAAATGCCCTCAAGTATGGAGCAGACACAGCTTAAAGATCCCAATTTACCCATGTCTAACAATAGCCAAATTAACATGAATAAAATACATTCTCTAAAATGCTTGTATGCAAATGCTAGAAGTCTAAAGAATAAGATGGGAGAGTTAGAATATATAGTACTAAATGAAAGGTTAGATATGATTGGAATATCAGAGACATGGTGGAAGGAGGACAACCAGTGGGACACTGTGATACCTGGGTACAATCTATATCGTAATGATAGAGCTGATCAAATTGGTGGAGGGGTTGCACTCTATGTTAGAGAGGGCGTTGACTCAGAAAGGATTAAAGTTTTGCAGGAAACAAAATCTGCTGTAGAATCTATATGGATTGTAATTCCATATAAAAGGGGGAAGGCAATGGCAGTGGGGGTGTACTATCGAGCACCTGGCCAGAATGACCAAATGGATGATGAAATGCTCAAAGAAATCAAGGAAGCTAACAAAAGTTACAGCGCAGTAATAATAATGGGTGATTTCAATTACCCCGGTATCGAATGGGTCAGTGTCACGTCAGGACATGCTAGGGAGATAAAGTTCCTAGATGAAATAAATGACTGCTTCTTGGAGCAGCTGCTTCATGAACCAACCAGAGGGGAAGCCATATTAGACCTAGTCCTTAGTGGAACACCAGATCTAGTGCAAGAGATAAGGGTGTTGGGGCCACTTGGCAATACTGATCATAGCATGATCGCCTTTGATTTAATTAGTGGAGGAGGGATAGTAAGGAAATCCACAGTACTACCTTTTAACTTTCGAAAGGGAGACTATGATAAAATGAGGAAAAAATTAAGAAAAAACTAAAAGGAGCAGTTGCAAAGGTTAAAGACGTACATCAAGCTTGGGTGTTTTTGAAAAATACTATCTTGGAAGCCCAGACCAGCTGTATTCCACGCTTTAAGAAAAGTGGAAGGAAGTCCAAAAAACTGCCAGCATGGTTTAAAGGTGAGGTCAGAGAGGCTGTTGTTGCCAAAAAAGCATCTTTCAGGAAATGGAAAAAAGAGCCAAACGACGAAACCTGGAAACAGCACAAGCACTGGCAAGTCAAATGCAAGGCATTGATAAGGCAGGCAAAGAGAGAATTTGAGAAGAAGCTTGCTGCGGAAGCAAAAACGCGAAATAAAGACCTTTTCAAGTACATTCTGTCGCGGGGCTCCCCGTCTACGCCTTATTAATGTTGGGGTGACCCCGGGCAAAGATTAAGCTAGGCAGTCAAGGGAATGTAAGTTCACTCGGCGTAGTTGAGAGAAGTGACCTCACAGATTCCAACTACCTAGGAGCACTCATTAATGAGACCAGGTGGAGGGAAATAAGGCTTTTATTCCCTGGTTAATGCAAAGGTTCAACATAAGAGATAATCCATGAAACGGAAAGTCCTTTGTTTCAAAAGGTACCAGTATTTACAATGGTTGCTTAATTGTTGCTTCACAACTAAGGCAGGTTTCACTACCGGAATTTCAGTACAAGAAACAGCACTTACATTTCATTCATTCTTCTTCACTATATAGAGCATACAGACTCTGGAGCTGAGGCCGTGCACCAGTCACATTCCATAAGCTCTGGTAGAGATAAGGGAACAGTATTTGGGTATTCAATCTCCATGGACTCCCCTTCGCTATACTCAGTAGAGGAATATTCACTGTCCCTGTCTGACCCAGCTTTGTAGCTTAGGACTCTGGAGTCTGGCTTCCCACAGCCAGGGGTTCTTAAGGCTGGAGGAATTTGACTGAACCAATCTGGTTTCTTTCCCCTCTCATAAGGAGCACGGGTTTTAGCAGAGTCTTTAGGAGCACAATATTCACAGTCATTGGTTAATGTTTCATATCTGGATTTAGATGAGTTGGAATCACCAGTGTATTCTCTTCCAGCCACTCTCCTTTGGTAGCTGAGCCTCTGCCTGCCAGCGTTGGATACAGCTGTGCTTCTAGGGAGTGGAGTTAAACTTGTCCTGGATTCTCCTCTCTCTCTGGGTAAGAACTCCAGCTGACCATAAAAGTGTTTTCCTCTCTGACCTGGTAAAACTTGGTAATAATCCTTCAGAGATTGTAAGCTCTTCTCAGAACCCTTCTCCCTGGTTCTTGGCTTCTGTCTCTCTGTTCTGGATTCAGGCAGAGTGTAAGAACAGGGCGTGGCAGACACTCTCACCTTAGAGCTGGCTCTAGCAAACTTCCCTTGTGCAGCAGGGTCAGTTCGGGCCTTCTGGCTCCCAACCTTGTGAAGTCTGTTCCCACTTAGGTTCTTCTCAGTCCTCTCTTGATGGCTCTCAGCCTTCTTCTCCTCCTTCTCTAGGTGCCTCCCAGCTCTCTCTCTGTGGCTCTCCTTCTTCTCCTCCCGGTGGCTCTCAGCCTTCTCTCTGTGGCTCTCAGCCTTCTTCTCTTCCCGGTGGCTCTCAGCCTTCTCTGTTCTAGAAGCATTCTGTTCTAATTTATAAAGCAAACTGCTTGGGATGACTTCCGGGTTCCTTTCCAGGTGCAAGTCATCAGAGTTCCTAGGCTCATTAACTCCCGAATGTCTGTTCCTGCTCCCTCTAGCTGTGCCTGGGGGTAACTGCACACCTAGTTCCTTAAAAGAAACAGGATTTCTTTTCAAATCACCAACTTTATCAGTACCCGCCTCATGACAATTCGTAGCAAAAAACCTGTGAGAGAGACAGTTGGTCCATTAGATGATAAAGGGGTTAAAGGAGCACTAAGAGGCGACAAGGCGATAGCGGAGAGACTGAATGAATTCTTTGCTTCGGTCTTTACTGAGGAAGATGTAGGGATGTTACCCATGACTGAAGTGGTATTTAAAGGTGCGGAAGAATTGAAGGAAATATCGATACATCGGGAAGATGTCTTACAACTATTAGATAAACTGAAGAGTAGCAAATCACTTGGGCCGGATGGTATACATCCAAGGGTGTTGAAAGAACTGAAATATGAGATTGCAGACCTTGCTATCAGTAATCTGTGAACTATCATTAAAATCATCTCTAATACCTGAAGATTGGAGGATCGCCAATGTAACACCAATTTTTAAAAAGGGTTCCAGGGGTGATCCGGGAAACTACAGACCGGTGAGCCTGACTTCAGTACCAGGAAGAATGGTAGAAACCATCATAAAGAATAAAATTACTCAGCATGTAGAGAGTCACAACCTAATGGGAGACAGCCAACATGGCTTTAGACAAGGAAGATCTTGTCTTACTAATCTGTTATGTTTTTTTGAAGGAGTGAATAAACAGGTGGACAAAGGTGAGTCGGTTGATATTGTGTAGCTGGACTTTCAGAAAGCCTTTGACAAGGTCCCTCATCAGAGACTTTTGGCAAAACTAAAGAGTCATGGGATAGGAGGCAGTGTACTATTGTGGATCAGGAACTGGTTAAAAGATAGAAAGCAGAGGGTAGGGCTAAATGGCCAATTTTCCCAATGGAGAAAGGTGAATAGTGGTGTACCCCAGGGGCTGGGTCCGCTGCTTTTTGACATATTCATAAATGACCTGGAAAGTGGAATAACGAGTGAGGTTATCAAATTTGCAGATGACACAAAACTATTTAAAGTTGTTAAAACCCAAGAGGATTGTGAAAAATTGCAAGAGGATCTTGATAAATTGGAAGACTGGGCATCAAAATGGCAGATGAAATTTAATGTAGACAAGTGCAAGGTTATGCACCTAGGGAAGAACAACCCAAACTATGGTTACACGATGCAAGGTTCCACATTAGGAACCACCACCCAAGAAAAAGATTTAGGCGTCATTGTGGATACCATGTTAAAACCCTCGGCCCAGTGTGCAGCAGCGGCCAAGAGAGCAAACAGAATGCTAGGTATGATAAGGAAAGGAATAGAAAATAAAACAAAAGATATTATAATGCCTCTATATCGTTCCATGGTGAGACCGCACCTTGAATATTGTGTGAAATTCTGGTCACCGTATCTTAAAAAGGATATAGCGATTTTAGAAAAGGTACAGAGAAGAGCCACCAAAATGGTAAAGGGGATGGAAGGATACTCCTATGAAGAAAGGCTAAAAAGGTTAGGGCTCTTTAACCTGGAAAAGAGACGGCTGAGGGGAGATATGATAGAAGTCTATAAATTAATGAACGGAGTAGAACGGGTAAACATAGATCGATTGTTTACGTTATCAGAATATAGAAAGACTAGGGGACATGCAATGAAGCTACAGGGTAAACTATTTAAGACTAATAAAAGAAAATATTTTTCCACTCAACGTGTAATCAAACTCTGGAATTTGTTACCGGAGGATGTAGTAAAGGCTGTTAGTATAGCTGCGTTTAAAAAAGGTTTGGACAAGTTCCTGGAGGAAAGGTCCATAAACCATTATTAAGAAGTGACCGAAGATATCAATGCTTGACCCAGTACAAGCATTGTGGAACTTGTGTCTCTTGGGGAAACTGCTAGGTACATATGACCTAGATTGGCCACTGTTGGAAACAGAATACTGAGCTTGATGGACCTTGGTCTGACCCAGTATGGCATATCTTATGTTCTTATGTTCTTATCTACCCACAACCTGATGGTTAACGGCAGAAAGTTGGAGGTCTTATTTATCACCAAAGACCATACTTTCATCCCACCAACCTCTCTGAAGGTGAACTATTTTGAGCTCATGTCTAAGCAGGAGGTATGTTATTTAGAAATCACTTTGTATTAACATCTGAATTGGGAAGCCCACGTACAAAATGTAGTCAAGACAATCTACCATAAAATAAGGACCCTCCGCCATCTACGCCCCCTCCTTGATCCCTCAGATTTTCACACAGTATTCCAAGCTCTCATATTTCCTCACCTGGACTACGCCAACATAATTATCCATGGCCTGCCGAAGCACACTCTCCAGCCATTACAATTGGCCATGAACACAGCTGCCTGAATACTCTTCGGTGCGTCCAGATTCAAACATATCATGCCCCTCTTGATTCAATTACACTGGCTCCCGTTGACAAATCGCCTGATATACAAAGCCATTTTACTTACCTTCAAGTCACTTCATGGCATGTCTGCAACCTCCCTTGCAGCACTCGTACAACGTACCCCTGAAAACAGAATCAGGAGATCATGCATGGTGAACTCACTTGTCATCCCCTCAGCAATAAGGACATGCACCCAGGCTACGAAGAATCGTGCCTTTTCTTTATATGCACCAACCCGAGCCATTTCAGACCAGTCATCCTTCAGGAAGGCCTTAAAGACATACTTGTTTCAGCTATACTACAACCAGCCACCCTAACTAGACCTGGTGCTATGACTGTCCAGCTTGCTTTTAGTTCTCCCCCTTGCACATTCCAAGTTCATTCCCCTATTTAACATTTAATGTTTCTGCCACCTGTTTTTTTTTTAACTCCGTTTATTGACCATAAACACATCGTATACATTAAACATAGTAAATTACAAGCCTCTGGACAGGGTTGCTTCTTATCCACTGCCCAGGGGGCACATCATCCGTCATCAAGTGAATTATAACATTTTAATTATCCCCAACCACTCCCCCCCTCTCCTCCCCCCACCCTCCCAGCACAACCTCCTTCCCCATCTCAGAGGAATACGTCAATTACAATCATTAATACAACATTGTTCCTGTCTCTCTTCCCAACTCTTGCCCTCCTCCCTCAACCAAGAATCTCAGCCCAGTTGCAATATCTCGTTTCGGCTATGGGGTCCCAACACCTGTATATAGGGTTCCCATATCAGCAAGAAGAAGGACCACTGACAAACATTACCCCGAGCTCCCCACCGCTCTGAAAGCATCAGCTGATGAAAGCTATTGCGCCATTCCCAAAAGGTAGGGGGCATGTGTTCTCTCCATTTACGGAGTATTGGGCCTTTACCCACCAGACATGCCTTTCGCACCAGTAAACGTTCCCACCTCCCCTTCGGGCAAGTTAATCCAAGTTGGTCCAAAACTACTACTACTACTACCATTCAACACTTATAAAGCGCCACACACGCAGCGCTGTACAGCTAACCTACAAGAGATAGCCAACATACAAGAGACAGTCCCTGCCCGTCAGAGTCATGCTCATCGGGGCTTACAATCTAATCAGAACAGTACAGAGCATTAGTCAGTTCTACGCAAGGTACGGTATGGTCTATACTGTTTGGTCATAAACGCTGACGGGGGTTAGGATAAGATGAGGATGGAACTCAGGATCTGAAAGCAACGGTGAAGAGATGGGTCTTCAACCTGGACTTGAAGAGGGCCAGGGAGGATGCTTGGTGTACAGACGCAGGTAGGTTGTTCCAGGCGCATGGTGCAGCAAGGTGAAAGGAGCGCAGTCGGGAGTTCACGGTGCGGGTGAAAGGCACTGATAGCAGTAATTTGTTAGCGGAGAGCAGATTTCGAGAGGGGACGTAGGGAGAGATAAGAGGTACTGAGGGGCCATGGAGTGAATGCATTTATAGGTCCGTAGGAGAAGTTTGAATTGGATGCAAAATTGGACAGGGAGCCAGCGAAGCGACTTGAGAAACGGAGTAGTGTGGGCATGGCGAGGCTGGCGGAAGATTAGTCGAGCGGCGTGATTTTGTATAGATTGAAGGGGAAGGAGGTGGATCACGGGGAGACCAGCGAGGAGTAGGTTGCAATAAGCAAAGCGAGAGGAGATTAAGAAGTGGATGAGTGTTTTGGTAGTGTGTTCAGAGAGGAAGGGGCAGATTTTGCAGATGTTGTAGAGAATGAAGCGGCAGGTCTTAGCTACAAGCTGGATATAGAAACATAGAAATATGACGACAGAAAAAGACCACATGGCCTATCTAGTCTGTCCTTCCATATCAACAACTACAACAGTCCCCTTTTTACCTTTAGAGATCCTCTGTGTTTGTCCCATGCTTTTTTGAATTCAGTTACTGTCCTCATCTCTACCACCTCCACTGGGAGACTATTCCACGGATCCACCACTCTTTCCGTAAAGAAATATTTCCGCATATCACTCCTGAATCTATCTCCCTTCACCCTCATCCCATGTCCCCTCGAAGCGGAAAAGGAGAGAGAGGTGTCAAAGATAACCCCTAGACTGCGGGCCGAGGGAACAGGAAGGATAGTAGATCCATCCACATAGACTGAGAAAGGGGGAAGAGGAGGGGAGGAGTTGGGGGGAAAGATAAGGAGTTCAGTCTTAGCCATGTTCAGTTTCAATCGGCGATGAGACATCCAGGCAGCGATGTCTGAAAGACAGGCAGAGATCTTGGACTGGGTTGCTGGAGAAATATTAGATGTAGAGAGATAGATTTGGGAGTCATTGGCATAGAGATGGTACTGAAATCCATGGGAGGAGATAAGAGCGCCAAGGCCTTGGGTATAGAGAGAAAAGGAGGGGCCCAAGACGGATCCCTGGGGTACACCTACGTGGAGCGGGGTAGGGGAGGAGGAGGAGCCACCAGAGCATACACTGAATGAGCGATGGGAGAGGTAGGAGGAGAACCATGATAGTAAGGAGTCCTTGAAGCCAAGCGAGGAGAGGGTGGTGAGGAGAAGGTTGTGGTCAACTGTGTCAAAGGCAGCGGAAAGGTCATGAAGGATGAGGATAGAATAGAGGCCCTTAGACTTAGCCAGGAACAGGTCGTTGGTGACTCTTGTGAGAGCCGTTTCAGTGGAGTGTAGGGAATGGAAGCCGGATTGTAGTGGGTCCAGGAGGGCCTGGGAGGTGAGAAAGTCGAGGCAGCGACGGTGGACTGCTCGTTCTAGTACTTTGGATATGAAGGGAAGGAGGGAGATGGGTCGATTGTTAGAAGGGCGTGTGGGATCAAGAGAGGGTTTCTTGAGGAGGGGTGTGACAACAGCATAGTTGAAGTCAACAGGGACAGTTGCAGTGGAGAGTGAAATGTTGAGGATATGAGAGATGGAGGGGACAATGGTAAGGGAGATGGAATGTAGGAGATGGGTGGGGATAGGGTCTGATGAGCAGGTGGTGGGTTTGGAGGAGGTAAGAAGGACTGCGGTTTCTTCTTCAGAGATCAGAGGGAAGGAGGAGAGGAAAGCAGAGGGAGTATAGATGGGGGGAGAATTGGGGAGGAGGGGAGGTAGATGAGGGTGTGGGGAATTGGAGAGTAATCTTGTGGATTTTGTCATGGAAGTAGTCGGCTAGGGTTTGGGCAGAAAGGGAGGGCGGGATCGGGGGCGGGGGTCCTTGAGGAGAGAATTGAGGGTATTAAAGAGATGGTGAGGATCAGAGGCAAGGGAGTTGGTCAGATGGATATAGTAGTCTTGTTTGGCAAGTGCTAAGGCTGACTGGAAGGAGCCTAGCATGAATTTGAAGTGTAGGAGGTCTTCCGTGGAGCGGGATTTGGACCAAGCTCATTCGGCAGAACGGGCGCAGATGCGTAGGTGACAAATTGAGGGTAAAAGCCAGGGTTGGGGGATAGATCGTTTGACAGGACGTGGGGTGGGAGGGGCAAGAGTGTCAAGGGCTGAGGACAGTGTAGCATTGTATGAAGATAATGCCTCGTCGATGGACTTGGAGGATATAATGGAGGAAAGAGATGGAGAAATAGTAGAGGAGAGAGTCATGGGATCAATATTATGAAGGTTTCTAAATAGGTCGGGGAGACAGGACGAGGTAGAGACGGCAGAATATGAAGAGTAAAATGTTAAAAGATGATGGTCAGATGAGAGAAGGATTGAGTTGCGGAAGTTTGAGGGAGAGGAACTGGAGAAGAGTATTAGGTAAAGGCAATGGACGTGTAGATGGGTGGGGGCAGTGGAGCAAAGTTGGAGGTTGAACGAGGAGGTAAGAGCAAGGAACTTTGAGGCATGGGGGTCGGAGGGGTTGTCGATGTGAATGTTGAAATCGCCAATAATAAGGGTGGGAGAGGAGGGATCCATAAAGGCAGAAAGCCAGGAGTCGATGTCGGTGAGGAAAGTTGATTTGGATTTGTCGGGTGGGCAATAAATAACAGCTACTCGGAGGGGAAGTGGTGTGAGGAGGCGAATGGCGTGGACTTCGAAGGAGAGGGGGAAGAGTGATTGGGGTAGCAGGAGGGGTTGGAATTGGCAGGAGGGAGAGAGTAGGAGGCCAATGCCACCACCGCGACCAGTAGATTGAGGTGTATGGGAGAACTGGTAGCCCCCAAGGGGTCCGTCCACTTAATCTTCTGATTGAGTATCTTACTCAGAAAGGTACTAGTCCGCGCCCAATAGGAACGAATTCTCTTACATCCCCACCACATATGGCTAAAATTGGTAAGAGGCTCAGCACAATGGGGACAACCCCCATCTAAAGTCAAATGGCTACGCAACGCATGCCTTGGGGAGAAGTGCGCTCTGGTCAAGCATTTAAATTGCACTTCCCTCCACCGTGCTCCTTCCACCAGGTCGACTATCTTCCACAACCCAGTACTTACGGAACCTGGTGCTATCGCTTGGCCCAGTTCCGTCGCCCATGCTGCCTCCACCCCCGCATAGTCCGGCCTTGGCCTATAACGATCCAATCTACCCTTTAACACAGACTGTAGGAGGTTTTTCTTCTCTCAAATCAAAAAAATTCTAGGATCTGTGCTGAACGTTCCACTCTTAATTCAGTTTCCGGAAGGGAGACTACATAATGAGAAAGTTGAGCATACGCGAAGTAGTGGCTAGGTCTCAGATCATATTCCTGACATAAAGAAGCAAATGTTTTACATTTTCCTGCTACGTCCACCACATGTCCGATATTCTGGATGCCCCCCAAATGCCATTCCCGAAAAATAGCCGTATCTGAACCTGGAGTAAAGGCAGCATTGCCTTGTAAAGGCAACCAACTCGAAACATACATTGATCTATTCCAGTAGATGTTCAATTGTCTCCAGGTACGCCGCACAGAATTCAACAGCATACTCCCCTTCAATCTTTCCGACAACCGCGAGCGATCTGAATGCAGCACTGCCAACAATGTCTGAGGGGCTACAAAGGTTTCTTCCAAAGCTCTCGGTAAGTAAACGTCCGTACCGCCTAACCAATCTCCAATATGACGCGCTTGGCACGCTAAAGCATACAACCCCAGATCTGGAACTCCCATCCCCCCTCCCTTCCACCGCTCTTTCAGACGGTCCAAAGGAATTCGCACTCAGGCTCCCTTCCATATGAATCCGCGTATTTCCTTCTCCAGCCGAAGTAAATCTCGCCTTAACTACACCGGGAGGGTATGCATCCATGCCCCGAGCTTTGTCTGCAACCGGGCTAAAACTCATTCAAAATTCAGCTTATATAAGTCCAGAGATTTCCTCGGTAGCAGAATGCCCAAATACACAAAGGCGTCCTCGGCCCATTGCAGCGGAAAGGGACTTCCCCAAGCTGCTCGAAGTCCGCCCGACATATCTAACGCTTCCGATTTATCTTTGTTAATCTTCAATCCTGCAAAACTTCCAAAATAAGAAAACTCTTCCATCAGCTGTGGCAATGACTCTTGCGGGGACAGCAGATGCACCAAAATATCATCTGCAAAAACCGACATTTTGAAGCTATGCCTACCCACCCGCATTCCTCTCATCATCGGTGATTCCTCTATCGTCCTTATCAAAGGGTCTAAGGACAATACAAACAGTAGGGGAGAGAGAGGACATCCCTGTTGAGTACCCCTTCCCAAGGGAAAAACCTCAGACATCACACCATTACATACTACTAAGACCATAAGATATGCCATAATGGGTCAGACCAAGTTCCATCAAGCCCAGTATCCTGTTTCCAACAGTAGCCAATCTAGGTCATACGTACCTAGCAGTTTCCCCAAAAGACACAGGTTCCACAATGCTTGTACTGGGTCAAGCATTGATATCCTGGGTCCCTTCTTAATAATGGTTTATGGACCTTAACTCCAGGAACTTGTCCAAACCTTTTTTAAACCCAGCTACACTAACAGCCTTTACTACATCCTCCGGTAACAAATTCCAGAGTTGGATTACACGTTGAGTAAAAAAATATTTTCTTTTATTAGTCTTAAATAGTTTACCCTGTAGCTTCATTGCATGTCCCCTAGTCTTTCTATATTCTGATAATGTAAACAATCGATCTACGTTTACCCGTTCCACTCCGTTCATTAATTTATAGACTTCTATCATATCTCCCCTCAGCCGTCTCTTTTCCAGGTTAAAGAGCCCTAACCTTTTTAGCCTTTCTTCATTAGGAGTATCCTTCCATCCCCTTTACCATTTTGGTGGCTCTTCTCTGAACCTTTTCTAATATCGCTATATCCCTTTTAAGATACAGTGACCAGAATTGCACACAATATTCAAGGTGCAGTTTCACCATCGAACGATATAGAGGCATTATAATATCTTTTGTTTTATTTTCCATTCCTTTCCTTATGATACCTAGCATTCTATTTGCACTCTTGGCCGAGGGTTTTAACATGTTATCCACAATGACGCCTAAATCTTTTTCCTGGGTGGCTGTTGGTTCTATATAAAGACTCTCAACCAGTTGACAGAAAGGAGACCCCAATCCATAATATGGTAACAACAGTTTTAAATACTGCCAGTTGACTCTATCAAATGTTTTTTCAGCATCAAAGCTAACCAACAGAGACTGCAACCTACGATCCTGCACCATTCCAGGGAAAGAGTTAATTAGGCCTTACCTGCTAATTAGTGTTCCTGAAGGAACGACAGTCCAGTCCCTTTACTTCTGGGTTGCGTAACCCTTCCAGCAGCTTGGAGGCTGAGTCAAACCCTTTTGAGGCTGGATGGGTATAAATACCTCTGGCACCACCCCTAAGCCCCAGTAATCTATTGAAAAAGCAGACTTAACCAACATAATCATTAACTGTAGCAACGTGAAAACAAAAGGGCACTCCACGAAAGATATATATGTAGTAAACTTTGGGGGGTTTTTTGTGTTTTTTTTTAATGAAGGAACAGAGAAGGCCTGTAAGGGCCACAAGCAGGAGGAGAAGGGGGAAAAGGTCTACCTGAGGTTGCCGCATCCTTCCCCGCCCCCCGGCTCCCCGCCCCATGCAAACAAAGACACCTTCCGCCGCTGGCACAGATTCGTAATCGTTCCGCTATATTTACCGTAGCCCGGGTGGGATCAGGGACTGGACTGTCGTTCCTTCAGGAACACTAATTAGCAGGTAAGGCCTAATTAACTCTTCCTTATCGTCACTCCAGTCCAGTCCCTTTACTTCTGGGATGTAATCGAGCAGTTCAAACTAGGGTGGGGTTCGCTAACCCGGAACGAATTACCGCGTCCCCAAAGCTAGCGTCTGCCGACCTCTGCACATCCAGTCTGTAGTGCTTGGTAAAGGTATGCAGGGAGGACCAAGTCGCCGCTCTGCAAATATCTATTGGAGGAACCAGGCTGTATTCAGCCCAGGAGGAGGCCTGCGCCCGGGTAGAGTGGGCCCGCAGACCTGCTGGGACCTGTTTCCCCTTCAGGATATAGGCAGAAGCAATCGTTTCCCTGATCCATCTGGAGATGGAGGCCTTAGCCGCGGCCTCCCCCTTGTGGGGACCCCCAAACTGGATGAACAAATGTTCAGACCTTCTAAAGGAGGCCGTGCGGGAGAGGTAGCGCTTCAACGCTCTCTGTACATCTAGGCGTCGAAGATTGTCATCCTTCCCTCCCCGCCCGTCGGCTGGGAACGCAGGCAGCGAAACCGTCTGATTCAGATGGAAGGGCGAAATTACTTTTGGAAGGAAGGAAGGGACTGTTCGTAAGACCACCTTTTCCTTAAAGAAGGAGAGGAAGGGTGGCTGGGAGGACAGCGCCTGAATCTCAGAGACGCGTCTTGCCGAGCAGATGGCTACTAAGAAGACCGTCTTCAATGTCAAATCTTTAAGAGAGGCATCTCTCATTGGTTCGAAAGGTTCTCTGACCAAGGCATTTAATACCAGGTTGAGGTCCCAGGGAGGGATGACTGATCTTTTCTGTGGGCGCAGACGACTAACCGCTCTCAGGAACCTGGTCACGTCTGGGTGGACCCCTAAGGACTTCCCCCGGACCTTGCCCCTGTAGCAAGAGATGGCAGCCAGTTGAACCCGGAGAGAGCTGGGAGCAAGACCCTTCTCAAAACCCGCTTGCAAGAATTCTAGGATCTCTGGAATGGAGGTTGAAAGGGGTTTCTTCCGACGTCCCGTACACCAGGCTTCGAATATGCGCCACACCCTCACATAGGAAAGACAAGTGGAACGCTTTCGCGCGCTCAACAAGGTTGCAATCACTGGACCCGAATATCCCCGCTTTCTGAGCCGCGCCCTTTCAATAGCCAGGCCGTAAGCGAGAATCGATCCACGTGAGGCATCAGTATAGGACCCTGCCTCAGAAGGTCCTTCTTGCAGGGCAGCCGCCACGGCTGGTCGACCGCCAACCTCACTAGGTCCGCATACCAAGGACGGCGAGGCCAATCTGGAGCAATGAGGATGACCAAGCCTTGGTGGGATTCCACTCTCTGAAGAACCCTTCCGATCAAAGCCCACGGTGGGAACACGTACAGAAGTCCCCCGGAGGGCCACCTCTGAGCCAGAGCATCCAGGCCTTCGGACATTCTTTCCTTTCTCCGGCTGAAGAAACGATTTGCTTTGGCCGACGAGAACCGGGCCATGAGATCCATGATTGGGGGACCCCAGAGAGAGACAATCTGGTTGAAGACTCCCTGCTCCAGCTCCCACTCTCCCTGGTCGATCTTGAACCTGCTGAGGTAATCTGCTGTGACGTTGTCTGATCCTGCCACGTGTTGCGCTGAGATGGCCGTCAACCTTGTCTCGGCCCAATGGAACAGACTGGCCGCCTCCTTCTCTAGGGCGGAGCTGCTTGTTCCCCCCTGGCGGTTGATGTAGGCCACCGTGGTGACATTGTCCGAGAGGACGCGGATTGCGTTTCCCCTCACTAGTGGCTCGAGTGCCCTGAGTGCTAGGGCAACAGCTCGTAACTCCAGCCTGTTGATGGACCACTGTGACTCCACCCGGGACCAAAGGCCCTGAGCAAACTGGCCCTGGCAATGAGCTCCCCAGCCCGCTAGGCTGGCGTCCGTTGTTAGCAGAATCCACTGCGGGTTCTCGAGAGGCGTTCCGCATTCTAGGTTCTTCGGGCACCTCCACCAGTGGAGGGCTCTTCTGGTTCGAGGAGCGCAGGGAAGTGGGGTAGACAACGGATGATTCTGAGGAGACCAACGACGTAACGTTGTAGCGGTCGCATGTGGGCCCTGGCCCACGGAACCACCTCTATTGTCGCAGCCATGGTGCCCAGTAATTGGAGGTAAAGCCACGCTGAGGGATTTCTTCTTCCCAGGAACTGCGATACGAGGGTCCTTAGATCCTTTGCCCGCTTCCGAGGGAGGAACACCTTTCCTTCTCTGGTGTCGAACCTTGCCCCGAGATACTCGAGATTCTGAGTGGGTATCAATTTGCTTTTTGATCGATTGATGATCCAACCTAACTCCTCTAGGACTTCTACTACTCGGGATGTAGCCGAGTGACTTTCCTCTTCTGATTTCGCCCGGATCAGCCAATCGTCGAGGTATGGGTGTACCAGAATTCCTTCCTTTCGCAGGAAGGCGGCGACCACTACCATTACTTTGGTAAAAGTCCGAGGAGCCGTAGCTAAGCCGAAGGGCAGTGCCTGAAATTGGAAATGACCTCTTGGCACTGCGAACCTCAGGAACTGTTGGTGAGAAGTTCGAACCGGAATGTGTAAGTAAGCTTCCGTCAAATCTAGGGAAGTGAGAAACTCCCTGGCCCTTACGGCCGCAATGACTGACTTCAGGGTTTCCATGCGGAAATGGGGAACCTTGAGGCAGCGATTGACCTGTTTTAGGTCCAGGATAGGACGAAAAAGGCCTTCCTTCTTTGGGACTACAAAATAAATGGAGTACCGACCGGAGCCGCATTGGTCTGGAGGAACGGGAGACACCGCCCCGAGCGCTACAAGCCTTGACAGGGTGTCTTCTATGGCCCTCCTCTTTATCGGAGAGCCGCAGGTGGATTGAATAAAGGCCGGAAGAATCTGTTTCCCAAATTCGAGGGCATAACCTTCTCCGATTACTTCCAGGACCCACTGATCGGACGTGACTCGGGTCCAGGCGGGAAGAAATAGCCTCAGACAACCCCCTAAAGGGAGATCGCCCGCCCGGACCCCTTCTATCTCATTGTGATTTCCTAGATCCCGAGAAGGAGGTAGAGGCCCCAAAACCTCTCCCTGCTCCTCGAAACCCCCTACAGTTTGACCCCCTGGTCGGAAAGCGACCCCTGGAAAAGGGATTTGTCCTGGGAGGCCGAAACCTCCGGGCGTCTCTTGGTTGACTCCGAGATGGAGCTGGGAGGCGAGCCTGCTTCGGCCTGTCCTCCGGAAGCCTGCCTCCCTTGGATTCGCCCAGGTCCTTTACTAACTTCTCCAGGTCCTTGCCGAATAACAATTTCCCTTTAAACGGAAGGCGACCTAAGCGCGCCTTTGAAGAGGAGTCGGCTGCCCAATTGCGGAGCCACAGATAGCGCCTAGCTGCGACTACGGATGCAATGCTCTTAGCTAGGCTCCTGATGAGATCGTACTGACTATCCGCCAGGTAGGCTGCTCCTGACTCCAGTCTAGCTGTCATAGGTTGTACGTCTCCTGCGGTACCCTCAGAAAGTTGAAGCTGTTGGGACCACCTCAGGCAAGCCCGAGCCACCCAGGCCCCCGACACCGAAGCCTGCAAGGCAAGGGCACTAACATCAAAGGCCTGCTTTAGTAATGTGTCTAATTTTCTATCCTGCGCGTCTCTCAGAGCCGCGTTACCTTCTACTGGAATAGTTGTCTTTTTAGTAACTGCAGAAACCGCCGCATCCACCTTGGGAGACTTCAGCAATTCTCTGTCCGATTCCGGTACCGGATAAAGGCGTGTCATAGACCGCACCCCCCTCAGGGAGGATTCAGGTTGGTCCCACTCTTCTTGAATCATCTGGCGGACGACCCTGTGAATAGGAAATACCTTTTGGGACCTTCTGACCGCTTGGATCAGGGGATCCTCCAGCACTTCCTCCTCTGCTGGAGTGTCCGAAGTCACCTTGAGGACCTTCAGGGACTCATTGATTAAGCCCGGGAGTTCTTCCCGACGGAAGACTCGCACTATGCGGGAATGATCTTCCTCCGGAATCTCTCCTTCCTCGAGTTCCTCCTCCTCATCCCCTATCTCCTTATCGGAGAGCTCCTCCTCCTCCTGCGTGTCATGAGGAGGAGAAGCGGATGGCTCTTCGTTCGCTAGCCTCGCGCGCTTAGAGGGGATGCCGGACTCCTGGGGAATGGGCTTCCCTGGGTTCAGCACCAAGGCTTCCTTCCCTGAGTTTTGGACTCCTGCCCCCAGCCCCTGCTTGCGCATGCAGTAGGCTTTGTGCAGCAGGAGGACAAATTCTGGAGAGAACAGATCACTTGGGCCCTCTTCCTCAAGGACCGAAGAGGGGGGGGGCAGGGATGGAGCGGGGAATTCATGGGCCGCGGCCGGAGGGATGCAGGTCTCTCCCTCTTCCCGATGTTCCACTGAATCCTCATTAGATTGAGGGGGGGACAATTGGATGCCTTGTTCCACAGAGGCAGCTTCTGCAGCGCAACCCCTGCAGATCCCTGTCTCTGAGGCGGTGCCCCTGCGGACACCACAAGACGGGCACCGCAGCTTAGACATTGCTGAGTTAAAAACCTTGCAAATAAAGGAACTGAACCAAATAAGGCAAACAAATTAAATAAAAAGGGGAGCAAAATTAACAGGGATCCCCCAAAGCACCCTACTGAGTAGCAGTTGTGGCCTGCAGCAGGGCCCAAACTTATTCCCCCCACACCCCCCGAAGCAAACCTAAAAGTAACTTAAATAAATTAAATTAAATGGATGTCCGCTCCAAAGCATAAATATATACCCATATAGGAGCAAAGGAGCCCCTTGTACTTGCGTTTTGTCGCGCTGACCTCCGGGGCTGCAGGAAATGTAATACCGCGGAGAGCATGTGGCTGGACCTCAGCCACGTGGAGAGCAGGCCGGGACCCGGGAGTCGGCTCGCACCGCTGACCCCGCAAAAATTGCCGGGTGAAAATTCTCCAGCCGGCTGCAACCTCCGACCACTCCCGGGCTGCTTCGCCAAGCCGGGAGGGAGGAGGGACGGCGCTTTGAGGCCTCAAGCGCTCAGCCGCCTAAGGGCTTCGGCGCGAGGCGGACGGGTCCGTTGCCGAGGTCGGAGAGCCGGGGGAGCTCAAGAAACCCGCGGTTCACCTCCTGCCGTCGGCAAACCTCTTCGGTGCGCTAGCACCTCTCCCACCGGTAAGGAGGCCTTGCAAGCAGAGTTCTACCGCTGGAGGAGGGAGTGAGGGGGGGGGAAGGGAGAAAGGAGCAGAAAAATTTAAAGGAGCACTACCAAACAAGGAACTTAGAAATTAAAGAAATAAATCAGGTAAAAATCATTAAATTAAATAAATAAATAATCAAACTTAAATGAAAAGGACTAAAGGGAGACTCCAGTAAGCCCTTGGCTTACGGAACCCTCCAGCTGCTTGGAGGCTGAGATTACTGGGGATTAGGGGTGGTGCCAGAGGTATTTATACCCATCCAGCCTCAAAAGGGTTTGACTCAGCCTCCAAGCTGCTGGAAGGGTTACGCAACCCAGAAGTAAAGGGACTGGACTGGAGTGACGATAAGGAACTAAGAGTTTCCGTAAGTTACGCACCGCATATCTTCCTTTAACAAACCCAACCTGTGTCTCATGTACTAGCTCATCCAAGAACACAAAGAACGAACAGAGTAGTAGGTCACTTGCGCTTTATTTAATAAAGAAAAAATCCCGACGCGTTTCGGCAGATGCCTTTATCAGGGGGTAGAGGACTGCAAACAAAAAACATATTAATCATAATACCATTTTAAACTTAAAAAATAGAAAAAATGATAAAAACAAATATGAATGACCATATATAGTATAAAAGACAAAGATAAATCTAATGTAAAACAGTCATATTATACTCACAAATCCTATTGTATCAGTACACTAGAAGAAGCGCATGGAGATGTATAAACATCTGGCACAGAACAAATGATATAGTGGATAATACTAAAAAACAATATTACCATTAATAAACAAGAGTAAAACCACATTAATAGACACAATATAAATAAATAAACACAATGGTGGGAAACCCAGACCCAAAGGCCCTAAGCATAAAGGACCAAAAAGGATATTGAAATGGAGAAGTGTGCATTTGATATATGTAAAATCTTTTATACAAGTGGCAACTGATACTGTTCAAAATGATGTGGAACTTATTGAAAACTTATTGAAAACAATGTGTAAGATTGACTTGTATGTTAACAACTGTATTGAACACCCAAGTGTTAAAATAAAACACAAGAGCAAACCAGAACCATGTTGGAAAATTCAAAATGAATAAGAAAAAATGCCTAATAGTAATGAACAAAAAAAGTAGTATTCATATGTTAAAATTGAATTAACCCGTTAAAAACGATGGGCATAAAAGTGAACTGTGTGAATCGCAAACTGATAATGTTTAAGAGCATAAGCTGTGTAGAAAACCTATATGCATAGTCAATAATAAATAATGCCAAGCAAAACAAAACTGATGGAGAACTATTCATGAACTTAGACATTATATTAAACATCATACTGGCATAATATACAAAATGTAATTCTGAACCTAAAAAGGTGAGTATGGGAAAGTACCTTAAGCACTGCCAGCATTGCAAAAGTAGTCCGAAAAGGATGCTGAAAATGGCGCGCTTTGAGGTAAAGAGCAAGTACATAGGAAAAACAAATAAAAAGTACCATTTTGCACAGAAAATAATGATAAAAAATGAGTATGGGAAAATACCTTAAGCGATACTAGCGTTGCAAGAATAGTCTGAGAAAGACGCTGAGAATGGCGCACTTTGAGGTGAGGAGCAAATTTTGCATACAGGCATATACATAGGAAAAATACCGTTTTGCGCAGAAAATAATAATAAAAACAGCTGAAATATGAAAAATTGTCAAAGTAAACAACGAGTTAAAAAGTTATATTGTATTATGTTACCCCGTTGAAAGCGGAAAAGAAAAAATACACTACACTAATCGCAACTGATACTGTGTAAAACAAAACGCCCTGGTTACAAACCTGACACTACACGGTTACTAAACAAACCAAACATCTGAGTGTATGGAAGTAGAATATCTCCAGAAGCCATAAAAAATATGAGTTTTATTTTTAGTTCAGTCCCATTTATAACCATTTTTTTGGTATTTCATTTTTTGCTTTTTTATTGTCACAGTTTCCTTTCCCCTTTCCTTTCTCCGCCCCTTTCCCCTCCCCCTTCCCTACCCCCACACCCCCCCCTTTCTTCCCTTCTCCCTTCCCCCTTCCCCCCTTTATTCCCCCTTTTTCTTCCCCTCCTTTCCCTCCCCCTCCCTCTCCTCCCCCCTTCTTCCCCTCTCCCTTCCCCCCTTCCCTTCCTTCCCCTCCCCCATGTTTATTATTATTATTATTATCATTATTTACATTCCCCTTTGTTGTTATTTTTATAATCCCTTTTTGATGACATGGTTTCTCCTATCCCCCCCCCCTTTTTTAAGAAGTGCTCTACTCTAATTTTCCCTAAATTTTATCATTTTGTTCGCAGCGTTTGAGTTTATTGATCTTTTTTACAATCATGTTTACACAGGCTCGTGTGTTGTGCATTATTTTGGGTATAGCAAAAATACAGTACAATGAGTATTTCTCATTTTCCTCACCTGCCCGCGGATTATACTATCGTGCATGGTTTTTCTTCCTATACATATGTATATATGTAAATTTGATCATATGACCTTCTAAAGCGCGCCAATTTTTAGCGTTCTCCAAAATTTGCTCCATTTTGCTAGCAGTGCTGAAGGTATTTGTTTTTGCTTGTTTTTTTAGTTTTTAGCATGGTTTACTTACACATTTGGTGTCTGATATTTAATTTAACGTTTTAGTTAATTGTTCCTTCTATACATATACCTGGATTTAGCTTTTTATATTTTTTATGGCGTCGGGAGATATTCTACTTCCATACACTCAGATGTTTGGTTTGTTTAGTAACCGTGTAGTGTCAGGTTTGTAACCAAGGCATTTTGTTTTACACAGTATCAGTTGCGATTAGTGTAGTGTATTTTTTCTTTTCCGCTTTCAACGGGGTAACATAATACAATACAACTTTTTAACTCGTTGTTTACTTTGACAATTTTTCATATTTCAGCTGTTTTTATTATTTTCTGCGCAAAGCGGTATTTTTCCTATGTATATGCCTGTATGCAAAATTTGCTCCTCACCTCAAAGCGCGCCATTCTCAGTGTCTTTCTCGGACTATTCTTGCAACGCTAATATCGCTTAAGGTATTTTCCCATACTCACTTTTTATCATTATTTTCTGTGCAAAATGGTACTTTTTATTTGTTTTTCCTATGTACTTGCTCTTTACCTCAAAGCGTGCCATTTTCAGCGTCCTTTTCGGACTACTTTTGCAATACTGGCAGTGCTTAAGGTACTTCCCCATACTCACCTTTTAGGTTCAGAATTACATTTTGTATATTATGCCAGTATGGATGTTTAATATAATGTCTAAGGGGTATGTTTACTAAAACCCCGGTAGAGTGCGGGCCGCGGTAGAGTGCGGATGCCATATAAGGAGTGGGCGTTCCGTCCTGAAAAAGAAAAGCCGGAATGTAAATATGCGCTAAGGTGCGCGGCGCCCTTGTGCGCCCCGCACCTTAGCGCATCAGATGGCTGCGCGGGAGGCATATGTGGTACGCTGATGGGCAAGCAGAAGAGCAGAGCCACAGCACAATGGTTAAGGCACCTACCAATGGTGCAGGGATCAGGGGTTCGATCCCCACAGAGCCCAATAAAGACGGCTGGCTGAGGCGTTAATTTAGGAGGCATTGAAATAATGGGCGGCATAAGGCGGCGCGCTGTTTTTGGGGGCATTCTAATATTGTGAGGCATATGGCGGCTTGCTGATGTGCAAGCACAGGAACCGAACCACAGCCCAATGGTTAAGACACTGCCCAATGGTGCAGGGATCAGGGGTTCAATCCCCGCTGTGCGCAACAAAAAAGCCTGGCTGAGGCAGTGATGTTTTTCTAAAAGTGCTATAGGAGGCATATTCATTTTGTGAGGCCTAAGGCGGCGCACTGTTAATCTTTTGCGTCATAAGGCGGTGCGCTGTAAATTTTGGGCATAAGGCGGTGCATTGAAGTTTCGGCGGTTTGGGCGGCATAAGGCGGTGCGCTGTCAGGTGTGGACGGCATAAGGCGGTGCGCTGTTAATGTTGTGAGGCATAAGGCGGCTCGCTGATGTGCAAGCACAGGAACAGAACCACAGCACAATGGTTAAGACACTGCCCAATGGTGCAGGGATCATGGGTTCAATCCCCCACAGTGCCCAATGAACAAGGCTGGCTGAGGTGTTATTTTAGGAGGCATATAAATAATGGGCGGTATAAGGCGGCGCACTGATGTTTTTGGGGGCATTTTAATATTGTGAGGCATATGGCGGCTCGCTGATGTACAAGCACAGGAACAGAACCACAGCACAATGGTTAAGACACTGCCCAATGGTGCAGGGATCAGGGGTTCAATCCCCCAAAGTGCCCAATGAACAAGGCTGGCTGAGGCATAACATATTATGGGGAAGATTGCTTTAGGAGGCATTTTAGTCATATTTTAATTACCACTACTAGCAAACGCACTCCCAAAGCGTGTTAACATCAGGTGCCCTATAAGGCACATTTTAAAGTGCACTGTCAGCCAAGGCACCCTAGAATGTTGCTTATAGGGCGCTTTAGAGGGTGCCGTATGAGGTACCGCAAGGTCAGTGTACTGTTTTTTATGGCAGCACTGTGCAGTTTAAGGAATTAAAAGCATACGTAGGTGCGCTGACAGGCAAGGAGGAGCAGAAGTGGAGCACAATGGTTAAGGCACTGACTGCTGATACAGGGGTCATGAGTTTGCTCCCCAGTGTGCCTAATACGTAAGGCTGGCTGTGGCATCAGCTTTGCATTGTACATATTTTGTCCTGCAGCACTTATATTTATGTTATTAATTGCTGCCAGCAAACACGGCCTCACGTGCCGTAATTGAAGGTGCCGTATAAGGCACCCTATAAGGCACTCCATAGGGCACATTAGAAATTGCACTGTCCGCCACAGCACCCTAAAATGTCCCCTATAGGGCACCCTATAGGTTGCGTCACAGGAGAATGTATAGTGCACCTTATATGGATGGGCACCATAAGGTGCCCTATAGGGCGCCCTATAAAGCACCCTCAGAGGCACTTTATGGGTACAGTACGCAGAGGGTGTTTTTGCTGGCAACAAAATATGTACATTAAAAAAAGATAATGCATTGGACAACCCTATCAAATAACCCCACTGTGGGTTTGAACCCATGACCTCTCGCTTCAGAGGCAGTGCAGTAACCATTGGGCTACAGCTCTATAGCTGCTAGCAAGCCCCTGGCTGGCTGCAGAGAGCATGCACGTCACCACACAGACAGTCTGCTGTGGTCACCAGGATAGGGTTAGCCTACCCATACCCATGATGCACTGCACATGCAAATCAGCTGTCCACAGATTAACACAAGATGGGCAATGCACCCCCACAGCACCTCGGCCCGGTAGAGGGAAGTGACCATGTGCACCCAAACACCACCTCGGCCTGGTAGGGGGTACTGACCGTGTGTTTTACTGGCACAGAGTAGCTACACACCGACACATTGTGCGGGTACTGTGCTCACCCTGAGGGTGCAATGAGGCGCCCAGGACCAGGTCCACAACACCTTCCATGGCTGAAAAGAGGCCATGCCGGAGGTCCAAAGCAGTGTTAATGTGTGAGATAGGTAGTTTCTGCACAAACACCTTGGATATCTCTGTCTGTTTCAGTCAGGTATAGCCCCTATGGACCCCTAGGTGGGCTATGTACCGCCACCCCCCCCCTCCTCCGGGGCTGAGGGTGGCAAACAGGGTCCCCTATCAATAGATCCACATTCTACCTCCCTGCAAAGGTGGCAGTAGAGGGGACCATCAACCTGGGTCCTGCTGAGGAAGACACCCCACAGGGCAGTCAATGCAGCTCTATACACATCCATACCACAATAGCAGACAGACATTAGGCCTGAATATGGTGAGCTGCACCCCACCACTATCTGATATTCTCCTGCAGCAAGTCATCAGCCGCTGCACCCCGCAAGCTGCTCCATCAAGACACATACCAGCTGCAAACAGTGTGCTAGTTAGTCCACAGTGCATGTTCCTGGTGGAGATGCGTGCACCCACAACTGAGATGTCAGCATACACAGCAAGCAGTTACATCAGTGACTGGGCCCCAAAAGGAAACCCATATCTATCACATGAGAGAAATACTATATAGCACTATGGGGGTGCCTAGCCATGCTGTGGTCACTGCACAGTCAGGGTGAGAGTGATCTCTCAGCAGGACATACTGAGGTCACCCTGTCTGTGTAGGTGGTGGCCGGGCACTAATATGTCCCAGTCAGTGCCCTATGCCCTGTGCAGATGCACCCTGGCAAGGCCACCCTGTCGGGCCTATACCCATGGTACCTTGCTCCTCATTATGCACATTGGCAGCCCAATACTGGCAACATTGCTGGCAGTGTGGGCTGTGGAAGGTGTTTGCAGCCACCACACACTGGATAGGCAGACAGCCACCCCCACACCTATGCCAGCATTGTGCTACTATAGAGGAGTCCAGCAGCCATACCAACCACACCAGTCCTGGGCACAGTACAGGCATGGATATGGTACGCACTACTGTTGGGGGTCACTCCCCAGGGTGGTAAACACTGTCAGAGACCAGACCTGCAGCGCACACCGCAGACATTACAATGATTATTATGGTGGAGATCAATGAGCAACATGTGCTTAACGTAGGAATTTATATCTGCCAGTTATCATGGGCAACGTTTGATAGCTGTGTACCATATACCCAGGTGTAGGGTGGCAGTGCTAAGGTATGCAACTGCTAGTATTGGGGGATACAGGCAGGGCCCAATGTCCTGCCTCTCTAGGAGGCATTGGCCAATGGGGCCTGGGGGGGGGGGGGTGTCTGGCCCTGTTGGCTGCTGCTTTACGGCAGAGTGTCCCAACTCCAGTCCTGGTGTTCCAACCACTGTTCGGGTTTTCATGCTGTCCCTCAGAAATATGCATGAGCTACATCAGCATACCATGGGGGTGGTGCATAGATATGCAGCACATGCATCTTTAACAGAGGCAGCATGGATCCTGAATGGTGTGGGGCCCTCCAGGACTGCATTTGGGAGACTCTGCTCTGGGTAATGCGGCTGTTTATGGTGTCTGTGTTTGGTGTGGTAAAATATAGGCGTGTGAACCATGCGTATGTTCTCAGCAATAAAGGTTTCTCCTTACTATCACGGTTTAGTTGTAGGAAAAATATGTGGACTGGATTGGCAGTAGCCCCAGCTGGGCTTTGAACCTGTGACCTTCTGTTCCTGCACACGCTGTCTGTGTGCACTGCACCACCGTGTTGCCACAGATATGCTGTGTTCCCTGGGGAGTCCATGACTGTACATCCGACAGAGCCTGTCTGTTACGGTGGACAGTGCCAGTCTGCACAGGCCTAGGCCACTGTCTGCTGTGGTTTGCAGCCACTGCCCCCTCCACCACCTGTACCCTTCCGCCAACATGCAGACATTTATTTATTTTATTTTTATTTATTTATTTATTTATTTACATTCTCTACATTCCCTATCTGGAAAAAAAAATATGACCTGATTGAGTTGTGGCACTCCAGGACTGAATTTGGGGGACTCGGCTGTCGGAAATGCCCATTGTTATGGTTTGTGTGCGGTGTAGGGTAAAATATAGGTGTTGGGACCATGCTTATGTTCTCTGCCATACAGGGGTGTCTGTACTATCACTGTTTAGTGGTAGGTAAAACTATGGGGACTGGGTTGGCAGGAGCCCCAGCTGGGGTTTGAACCTGTGACCCTCTGGTCCTACAGGCACTGGCTGTGTCCGCTGCACCACACTGTGGCCACAGAGACAGTGCAGTCTCTGGAGATAGGAAACCTGGCCGCACGAGTCAGACACCCTGCTCTGCACAATTTTACTGTGGGCTCGTTTACCTTGTATGGGGACAGGGGTGCAATTAAACCTCAAAAATTACCTCCAAAAAAGGGGAAAAAACCAAAAACAAGCTGGGCAACAGTGATATCAATGGGCAACATGAAAAACACTCCCAGGAAAGCTCCATTAAGATGCAGTGATTTTTGAACGAGTCTACGGAGCGTAGATCCTTCCAAAAATCATTTCTTTTTTTTGGAGCTTTCCTGGGAGTGTTTTTTATGGTTGTCCATTAATATCACTGTTGCCCAGCTGGATTATAATTTATTTGAAATTTGTTGTGGTCATTTTCAAGTTTTATTTGCTGTTTTGTTCTGTGCATATGTATCACACTGCTCACGTTTTTCAGGTTTCCCCGGTTTTGCTGTACATTGCTGACGGAAATGGTTTCTCTTCCCTTTAAATCAGCTCTAATGCGAGGGTTTCACTCGCGGTATTTTTAATGCCGAATTCAGCCCCGCTCCTGTGCGGGGAGCCTCTCCCCTCCCACTCTCCACCCATTGACCCCGTCCCCCCGCCCCGCACACGTGCGCCGGCCCGTTAATGTGACGCGCACGCGTGCGCGGCGCTTAAGAGCACGTCCGCTCTTGTGCGCCGCGCACGTGTGCGCCGCGCACGTGTGCGCGGTTTAGTAAACATACCCCTAAGTTCATGAATAGTTCTCCATCAGTTTTGTTTTGCTTGGCATTATTTATTATTGACTATGCATATAGGTTTTCTACACAGCTTATGCTCTTAAACATTATCAGTTTGCGATTTACACAGTTCACTTTTATGCCCATCGTTTTTAACGGGTTAATTCAATTTTAACATATGAATACTACTTTTTTTGTTCATTACTATTAGGCATTTTTTCTTATTCATTTTAAATTTTCCAACATGGTTCTGGTTTGCTCTTGTGTTTTATTTTAACACTTGGGTGCTCAATACAGTTGTTAACATACAAGTCAATCTTACACATTGTTTTCAATAAGTTCCACATCATTTTGAACAGTATCAGTTGCCACTTGTATAAAAAATTTTACATATATCAAATGCACACTTCTCCATTTCAATATCCTTTTTGGTCCTTTATGCTTAGGGCCTTTGGGTCTGGGTTTCCCACCATTGTATGTATTTATTTATTTATTTATTTATTTATAGTGTGTCTATTAACCTTTGAGAGGCCGCTCATAGAAGCAATTGCTTCTAATACTTAATTGTTATGTATTTTAGTACACTACATGTAAATATGTCAAATATAAATTTTCAGCTAATTTGGATATGTACTTCCTAGGAAAAAGCATGTTCCATTTGTGGAACATTGGCCCCTCCAAGCGTCATTTTTTCAAAAATTTTAATTGCTTTTTTTATTGAATATCGTAAACTGGAAACAAACAAATACTTCAATTAAGCAATTTTTAAAAGTAATTAGACACAAACGGAGATGACTGTACAGAATAAAGCTTGAAGGGAAAATTTCAGCGAGAGTGAAAATCCGGAAAACACTTCTCGTGCAGGCGCTTGCCACAAAACTGGCACCATTTTTTTGTATTCTTCGAGCAGACAATGCAACGACCTTGGCTTGTAGAAGACAAATAGTGACTGTGTTAGCTGAAGCTGTAATAGCAGAGGGAATCAAAGCTGTTGGGCCACCTTTTCGAGAACGATAGCCCTCGAGTCCAACTTTCATAGCCACCAAAGCAACCTCGCAGCGGAAATCCAAGTGACTCAGGGCTTGTTTGCCCAAAAGATGACATGGCAAACGCCACCAGGCAGCAACAACGGCCATATTTAGACCATTGGCAAACAAATTCCACCACCATTATTTGCTTTGTAATTTAGGACGGTAGCTACCTAGCAAACAATCTAAGAAGTCGACACCACCCATACTTTGGTTATAAGCTCCAATCAATTTTGGCTGCTTGATAATGATTTTTTGCTTTTGTTTGACAGAATATCGATTGGCATTTTGAAGAGGTTTTGGCTGCATCCAATATGACATGACTGTAACCACACTGTTGTCATTCCAACGGACAGACACCACATTACCATCACCACGGTAATCATATTCGCCACGAGGCTTTTTGGCAAGTTCCTTTGAAGAAACCAAGGGGCACTTGCTGGTACGGTTTTCACGAACAGTTCCAACAGCACGAAAGCCTTTTGCTTTCAGATCAATCATGAGATCATATGAAGTGAAATAGTTGTCAAAAAACAAGCTGTGATGATTTGGATTTTCAACAACTGATATCAAATCAAGAACAACTCTAGTGCCAAGTAGAACATTGTACTGAGGAACATCTTTTTCCTTGGCACCAGTGTAAATTTGCATCGAAAATGGATACCAACCTTCACAAAACTAATGCAACACCCAGTTACATTAGAACATTGTACATAGTTTGAGTTAATATGTATTTAGTTTCCCCGTTTTCTCCCCCATGTTCAATTCCCTGTTATTTGTAAACTCAATGTTATTTGTATACATTGCAGTATTCTTGTTCGATGTACACCGCAATGATTTTAATAGCGCGGTATAGAAGAAAATGTTAAATAAATAAATAAATAAAATACCCAGCAGGGCAGCACAACATCCACACTTTGTAACCGAATCGAATTGGCTTACCTCGAATAAACATCTTGCAACTGTGGTGCCCGTAATATGGCACCATTGATTCATCAATACTCAAGTTTTCACTGAACACTCCACCGACTTTCACAAACTGTGCTGTGAGGTGATCGTAAAATGGCTCAATTTTTGCTACTTTTCCAGGTTGCAAATTGAGATTATCAACAATGTGGAAGTAAGTTTTCAAATCCCGGAAACGTTTGCGACTCATTATCTTTGGGACAATATTATTGCTCAAATCCTCAGCGGTCAACCAATAGTGACTTTCTTTGGGCAACTGGTGGTATCCACTGAGGAGAAAAATGCCAAAAAAACGAATCAACTCGTCCCCATTTGTATCAATATTTGCCAATTTCTGCTGAGCATAAATATTGGTCATACTGGCAAGATGATCAACGTAATCATCACCAAAAATTTGCATAAAGAGGTCAAAGGGAGATTTATCAATCAAATCAGTGCGAAGATCGGCTAATTTTTCAGGAGATGCTTCTGCATTGGAGTCAAAAAGTCGTCCCTCTTCATCCATTTTGGGGTTGATTTTATCCACTTACACTTTTTTGCTGGTTGAGCTGACTGATAATTAGATAAGAGCTCACTGTCACTGTCACTTTCTACCAGCTGATCACTTCCCTCAGATTCCACATTAGCAACTTTTTGAATATCCAGATCTAATTCACCACACACTTCGCCAGGCTCAATAGACTCCAAATTTTCTTCATCAATTTCTTCAATGTCTGAAGCAGCCATTTCATCATTGGGTGGCAAAATCAAAATGTTGGCTTCTTCTACATCTGAATCTTCCGCAATGCGTGTTACTGCTTCTTGAAGCGTCAGGCAACGGTATTTAGGCATTATAACTATATAGAATTAGTTGAATAACAATCCTGCAAAAAATATGGCAGAAATTGTAAAATGAAAAAAATGACACCCGGAAGTCCCAACGTTCCACAAGTGGAACACACGGAAAGAAGTAATCACAAAAACATGAATAGGTTACCGACATGCATAAAACCTGACCAACACACTCATAAAACATTCCAGAGTATGAATCTCACCCTAATAAGACAGACGGACATGTGAGAACAAAATTGTAGAGGGATATATTACATAAACCATAAAGTGCCAACTTTGGTCTACTTTGGCATACTGTAGAAGGGGGTATATCGCCAAATGGAAAAAAAAAATTTATTGCTCAAGAGGGTCAATGTCTATAAACTCATTGACAAAGTTTCATCTAATTTGCTTGAAAATTGATAAAGCACAGTTACTTACCTGTAACAGGTGATCTCTGGGAACAGCAGGAATAAGTCTTCACATATGGGTATCGTCGGTACCGACGGAGCCTGCGCGGAAATGCTCCCCAGCGTCCAGTAAGAAAGCTTTTGGGAGAATCCCACAGCGCCTGCGCGCTGCCTTCCCGCCTTTCCTAACTGCCTCTCTCCATTTTGAGTTTTAAAGCTGAGACAAAGAGAGAGAGAGGAAAGGAAAGATAGATAGAGAGATACAACTCCTAGGGGAGGTGGGTGGGTTGTGAAGACTTATTCCTGCTGTTCCCAGAGATCGCCTGTTACAGGTAAGTAACTGTGCTATCTCCAGGAACAAGCAGGAATGAGTCTTCACATATGGGGACTCCCTAGCTGCAGATGCCAGGGAGAGACCCCATGGTTGTGTGCCCTTGCAGAGGGCTTCACTTCCCCCCCATGGATCTCTGGCATCCAATCAGGGTAGGTGGGTAGGAGTTGATTAGGAATGGAACAGATGTTTGAGGACAGCCTGACCAAACGAGGCATCCCGGCGGGAGTCCTTGTCCAAACAGTAATGGGTTGTGAAGGTGTGAACCGAGGCTCAGGTGGCCGCTCGACAGATCTGGTCGATGGACACCGAGTTCAGATGAGCCATTGAGGCTGCCATGGCTCTCACATTGTGAGCTGTGACTTGGCCCTCCAGAGAAATGTTCTTACTCTGGTAGGCGAAAGAAATACACTGAGCAATCCAGTTGGACAGTATTCTCTTAGAGACTGGAAGTCCTAAATGAGAAGGATCAAAAGCAACAAAGAGTTGAGAAGACTTTCTATGTTGCTGTGTTCTTTGTAAGTAGAAAGCGAGAGCTCTCTTACAATCCAAGGTATGAAGATTCCTCTCTGCATTTGATGCATGAGGTCCTGGAAAAAAGACAGGTAAATATACCTCCTGATTCAGATGAAAAGGCGAGATCACTTTAGGCATAAAGTGTGGATTGGTCCTGAGGACTACCTTATCATGATGGAACCTTGTATAAGGTGGATTAGCCACCAAAGCTTGCAACTCACTGATGCGGCATGCTGAGGTGACTGCAATGAGAAAAACAACTTTCCAAGAAAGAAATTTCAAGGAGGTGGTGGCTAAAGGTTCAAAGGGTGGCTTCATAAGCTGGCCAAGAACCAGGTTTAAGTCCCATGCCACTGGAGGTGGTCTAATGGGAGGTTCAGTTAAAAGAAGGCCTCTCATGAATCTTGCTATAAGAGGGTGAGAGGAGATAGTTTGTCCATTGAGAGGCTTGAGGGACGCTGCAATAGCACTCAAATGGACTCTTACTGAATTCGTTTTCAGGCCTGCATGGGATAGATGCAGGAGATACTCTAGTAGAGAATTCAGAGGTATTGCAAGAGGGTTTAGACCCTTCTCTGAACACCAAATGGTGAATCTCTTCCATTTGAAAGCATAGGAACGTCTAAAAGGCTTCCTAAAGGCATGAATAACATCTCTGACTTGTTGAGAGAGATGAAAATCATGAAGGTCTAGGCCCTCAGCAACCAAGCCCTGAGATGGAGCGACTGGGGGTTTGGGTGCCACAAAGTTCCCTCTTCCAGGGACAGAAGGTCTGGTGCAGAGCCTAAGTCCAGGGAAGGAACTTGAGAGAGATGCAGAAGTAGAGGGCACCACACTTGGCGTGGCCAATGTGGTGCTATGAGGATCATGGTCCCTCGATCTCTCTGAAGCTTGAATAGTGTTTTGGGAATTAGGGGAATTGGTGGAAAGGCATAAAGGAAGTCTTGACCCCAGTGAAGGAGGATGGCATCCTTGGCCTGAACTCCCTGACATGGAATTCTGGAACAGAACCGGGGAAGTTTGGCATTCCACGGACTTGCAAAGAGGTCTATGTCCGGGGTTCCCCAAATTCGAAAAATCCTGGCTACCTGGTCCATGTGGAGGGACCACTCATGTGGGAGCAGAACTCGACTGAGTCTGTCTGCCCAAGAGTTTTGAATACCTGGAAGATATACTGCCAGAAGTTGGATGTGATGCTCTCTGGCGAAGGCCCACAGTCGCAAAGCTTCGTTGCAAAGCGACAGAGAGCCAATCCCTCCCTGATTGTCCGTATGGATGAGGACTATCCTGTAGCTGAGCAGGAAATGGAACACTCTGAGAGCTAAGAATATTGCTCTGAGTTCCAATAGACTGATATGCAGAGACGTCTCCTGTGGAGACCAGATGCCCTGGGTAGAGAGATCTTGCAGATGAGCTCCCCAACTCTTTGGAGAAGCATCTGTTGTGAGAGTTGCTTGGGGTAGCGGTTGCTGAAAAGGGGACCCCAGCAACAGGTTTTGAGAGGACTTCCACCACTGGAGAGACCAAAATAGACAACTGGAGTTTGCTATTTTGTCTGACAGGCAACCTGATGCCTGAGTCCATTGGGTGGACAAAGTCCATTGAGCTGCCCTCATGTGAAGGCGAGCATCTGGAACCACATGCACGGTGGATGCCATGTGGCCTAATAGTTGTAACATCTCTCGAGCAGTTAATTTGGACTTTAACTGTATCTGGGAGGCTAACTGCACCAAGCGTAGACAACGGGCATGAGGAAAATAGGCCCTTGCAGTTGTGATATCCAGCAAGGCCCCTATGAACTCCAGAGACTGAGTAGGGGTGAGATTGGATTTTGGGATGTTTATTACTAGTCCCAAATACTGAAGGATACGCATTGTGCAGGTTAGACAAGTCTGGGCCTCTCACTGGGATGGGGCTCGAATGAGCCAGTCGTCCAGATGTGGGAATACGAATATTCCTAGAGTGCGGAGAAATGCAGCTACTACTGCCATGCATTTCGTGAACACCCTTGGTGCAGAGGCCAGACCGAAAGGAAGCACCCTGCATTGGTAGTGCTTTCCTTGAAAAAGGAACCGAAGGAACCTTCTGTGTGTTGGATGGATGAGGACATGGGTGTACACATCCTTGAGATCTAGAGAACAAAGCCAATCCTGACTCTGAAGGTATGGAAGCAGAGCCCCTAGAGAAATCATTTTGAATTTCTCCTTGAAAAGAAACTTGTTCAATTCTCTGAGATCTAATATGGGTCTGTAGCCCCCTGTTTTCTTTGGGATAAGAAAATAAGGGGAGTAGAACCCTGAGCCCTGTTGAAGAAGAGGTACTTCTTCTATTGCCCCTTGGGCAAGAAGGGTAGCAATCTCCTGACCTTGAAGGTTGAGGAAAAATGTTGGAGAATTTAATTGTTTCACCATGGTGTGAGGAGGAAGGTTTAAGAAGTGAAGCTTGTACCCTTCCTTTATGATGGAGAGGGTCCATTGCTCTGCTGTGATTTGCTCCCATCTGGGAGAAATGTAAGTCAACCTTCCTGGAATGGTGAGGGGCTCTGGGTTTCCCAGAGCTAGAAAGGCTAAGTTCTCTAGTTGCAAGTCAAAGGCCCTGAGGAGGTTGAGGCTGCTGGGTTGTGGTAGGCCTGGCAGCCTTTGACTTGGCCTGTTTAGGTGGTTGCTGACGCTTTGCAGCAAAACGACCTGCAGAAGATGTCTGCCCATGAGCAGGATAATATCGTCCCTTTTTAGAAAAAGATGTCTTTTTGAACAATCTTTTCTTAACAGGGGCAGAGGTAGACTTTGAAAGTCGATCCAAAGCAGAGTTCTCAGCATCCATCTGAGTGGCCTTTGCTTGCCAATCCCTGCCAAACAGGTTTTCTCCTATACAAGGAAGGTTTCCCAACTCATCTTGGACCCAGAGTTCCAAATCAGAGGCTTGTAACCAAGCAATTCTGCGTGCACCTATGGCAATAGCCGTGGCTCTGCTTACACACTCAAAAGAGTCAAAGGCTGCACGGTTGGAGAATTTGGAAACATCTTGGGCATGTTTGAGCCAAGTGAGAAATTCCTGCCTTTTATCTTCTGAAATAAAAGGAGCTAAAGTCTGCAGATGATCTGTGACTTCTTTTAGAAACATCCCCATACAGAGACTATAGGAGTTGATTCTGGCAGCAAGCATATTGGCCTGGAAAATCCTTCGGCCAAAAGCATCTAGAGTCCTACATTCACGTCCTGGAGGATTAGATGAGTGTCTCTTTGCACTCTTTATTTTCTTCATAGCAGACTCAACCACAATAGAGTGGTGAGGAAGCTGAGTCTTATGAAAACCAGGACAGGGAGGGACACGGTACATGGTGTCTAACCTGCGAGAATGAGGAGAGGTGGTGAGAGGAGTCTCCCACATGCCCAACATGAGATCACAGAGAATCTCATGAATAGGTAAGGTAGCTACTTCCTTAGGAGCTTTAGGATACTGCAAAATATCTAATTGCTTGGCTCTAGGCTCTGACTCAGAGGCCACTGTGATGGAGAGGCCTCTAGCCACTTCCCTAATGAAGTCTTGAAAAGACAAGTCCTCTGGAGGAGACATTCTTCGTTTTGGAGAATCAGACTCCTGAGGAAGAAGCACTGGTGCATCGACAGAAGCCTCCGACTCATCAGAGTCTTCGGAGGAATCGAAGTATCGCCTGTCTGGATGCTCCTGTAAAGCCCGATACGCGTACCGAGTGGGATCGACATCGGGAGTAAGCGGTACCGGTTCGGTACTGATGGGCATCGTAGGACAGGGTACCGTTGCAGCCAACACCGAAGCTGATGTCGATGCAAATCGGTACCGGCACCGTGAACGGTGCCGATGCCGGAGTCGGTACCAGCAACGGAGATTGTTGCGGTACCGAAGGCGTCGAAGCCTGCATAAACGCCGTAAGGGTGTGCTGCATGGACAGAATTTTCTGATCCATCGACGCCACCAGAGTCTGGATGTCGGTACCAGTGGAGGCCACCGGTACCCCAGAACACGGCAACAGGTGATCGGTCGAGGCCGTGCCATCGATGTCAACCTGTGACCCCATAGATAATGCTTTGGAAGCCGGAACTTCCCGCCGGGGTAATTTTGCCGGAGCGGAATCCTCGAGGGCAAGCCCGGAGGCATCTCGATGCTTGGAGGGAGATTTGCCCTTCGAGGACCGGCTAGATTTATGTTTGGTTACCTGAGATCCATGGGAGGAATAAGCAGCCCTGGAAGACGTCGATGCCACCGAGGCTGCATCAGAGGGAAACAGGGTACTGAGCTTGGCTGCTCGGTTCTGCCGATCCCTTTTAGACATCATGGTGCAGGATACACAATCCGTGATGAATGGTCAGGACCCAAACATTTCAAACACCAATCATGGGTGTCGGTGACAGAAAATAGTACCGCCACATTTTGTGCACTTTTTGAACCCGGAAGCGGGCTTCTCCATGAGGAGAAAATATCTAGGCCTAAGGCCCAAACTGAAAATGCACAGCTGAAAGAATAAAAGGTTTTTTTTTTGAAGAAGAAGAAGAAAGAAAAGAAAAGACCGGCGGTACCGGTCTGACGTCAAAGGCAGACGCGACACAGAAAAATAAAGAAAAAAATAAAGAACTTCTGCAGTGACAGGAACACGACCTGCTGGCTCAGCGGAAAAGAAGAACTGGAGAGAGGCAGTTAGGAAAGGCGGGAAGGCAGCGCGCAGGCGCTGTGGGATGCTCCCAAAAGCTTTCTTACTGGACGCTGGGGAGCGTTCCCGCGCAGGCTCCGTCGGTACCGACGATACCCATATGTGAAGACTCATTCCTGCTTGTTCCTGGATATATCTATATCATTGCAAAAATATATGTTCCACATGTGGAACGTTGGCGCCTAAAAGGTTAATGTGGTTTTATTCTTGTTTATTAATGGTGATATTGTTTTTTAGTATTATCCACTATATCATTGGTTCTGTGCCAGATGTTTATACATCTCCATGCGCTTCTTCTAGTGTACTGATACAATACGATTTGTGAGTATAATATGACTGTTTTATATTAGATTTATCATTGTCTTTTATACTATATATGGTCATTCATATTTATGTTTTTATCATTTTTTTAATTTTTTTAAGTTTAAAATGGTATTATGATTAATATGTTTTTTGTTTGCAGTCCTCTACCCCCCTGATGAAGCGCAAGTGACCTACTACTCTGCTCGTTCTTTGTGTTCTTTGAGCCTTTCCTGTGAGCAGGTGCTCCTTTTTGTGTCTTCTAGCTCATCCAAGACCCCTGCCAGCCGATCTACCAATATTTTAGACAGTATTCTCAAATCGAAGTTCAGGAGGGAGATAGGCTGGTATGAAGCCACTTGGACCAGGTCTTTGCCCGGTTTGGGATTAAAATAATATGTGCTTGGTTTTTCCCCCACCGAAATGTACCCTGCTCGGCCCGTCTACTAAAGACTTCCACTAAGGTGGGAGACACGACATTCTGCAGCAATTTATAAAATTCCGCCCCATACCCGTCAGGACCGGGCACCTTACAACAACGCGCCCTGGAATTTACCTGTTGCACTTCCAGCTCTGTGACAGATTTGCCTCGATTGGGAGAGGAACAGAGAACCCAATTAGGTAAACCTATGTTCTTCAGATAGTCTTCCATTCTGGTGGGGGACCCTCTTTCCTCCGCATACAGCTTCTGATAAAAGGCTTGAAAGACTTGAGTAATCCCTTTACTATCTTTGTGCAGACGCCCCTGGTCATCCCATATCGCGGCCACTGTTCTCGTCCCTCTGCTCCCCTTCAAGCACCGCGCCAGCAGTTTTCCTGGTTTATCCCCGAATCGGTATAGTTGATACCGATAGTATGCAACTGACTTTTTAGCTCTTCTATGCAACAGCTCGTCTAAATCTGTTTGGGATTCCCACAGTTCTTTTTTTTTCCTGTATCTGGGGAGCTAACGTATTTCCGTCGTACTTTGGTCACCTGTTTTTCCAGACGGATAATTTGCTCTGAAATGAATCTACGTTTCCTAGCTAAAAAACCTATAATAGCGCCTCGTAGCACCACTTTGGCTGTTTCCCAAAATAACTCAGGGTCCTCGCGATGTTCTTTATTATCCATCGCAAAGTTCTGCCATTGTTGTCTAATAAACTGCTGAAACTGAACATCTTTATACAATTCCAAGGGGAACCGCCACATTCGAGTTCGATAGGTTCCCACCCCCCAATGTAGGTCTAACCATATCCATGCATGGTCCGAGATTTCCGTCGGACCAATCTATGCGTCCCCCACTTGGGCAAAAAGGCCTTCCGATGTTAAAATATAATCAATTCTAGCACTCGAGCCATGCGCTCGAGATTGGTGCGTAAAATCGTTTTCTAGGGGATGCAGTAACCTCCAAGGGTCCACCAACCCCAACCGCTTCCGAAACCTTTCTAACACACGTGCTGTCTGCAATCTCGCCCTCCCTCTGCCCCCGTGAGTTGTATCCAGTGCCATATCAAAACCCCCATTGAAATCTCCTCCCAATATCAAAGGAATCTCTGGCAGCTGCTCGACCCTAGAGGCTAGGCGTGTATAAAGCTCTTGATTCAACACGTTAGGACTGTACAAATTATCCAATATAACTGGTTTCCCTTCCAGGAACCCCTGCAGCAGTAAAAACCTGCCAGCCGGATAACCTCCTTTTCTATAACAAACCGTACCCTCTTATGGATCAAAATAATCACGCCACCCTTTTTTCCCTGCACAGGGGCTCCCCTCTGCTGGCCCACCCAGTCCTACACATTTTATGATGCTCTTCAGCTGTCTGGTGGGTTTCTGTAGCACGGCAAAGTCGCATTGTTGTCTGGCTAATGCTTTCAGCACTTTATAACGCTTTATCGGGCAACCCACCCCACATACATTCCAGGAAACTATCTTCAGGTTAACAAGCATGTTCTAGGCCCAGGCCATACATTAAACCCTATTTTCCAGGAAAAGGCTCTCCCAGCCTGGAGCTTCCCCTGTATTTGTTTGGTAATTTCAGTTTCAAAGCTTCCCCCTCTCTCACGGTTGTGCTCCCCTCTTCCCTCCCTCCCTCCCCTCCCCCACCCTTATTACCTCCTCCCCTAACCCTATCCATTCTATGCCTAGCCTCACCCCCTCCCAGCTGTCGACTTCTTCTCCTTTTAACCTTTACCCACACCCTCTAACTTCCTAAACTCTAGAAATCCCGCTTGATGCGTACGGTCGCCCCCTCCCCCTTAACAATATAACAAATGGCAGAGAAAGAGGAATGTCAACCAAGCATACAATGCAATACATGTATACAAATTGCAAATCCTAAACAATAAACTTCGTTAACTGCATGCACACTATCCACCCAGACTCAGATCATAGAACTGCACCATGGCGTCGCAAGAGGGCCCTCCCCCGACCTCCAACTCTGCACCGTCCATGGTCTGAGGGCCCTCCTCCTTACTGCCCCCTCAAGAGAGGTACGCCAGGCTGGTGTCCTTCTGAGCAATCAAAATAATCGCTGTATGGCTCATTGAGAAACTTCTGCATCTGCCTGCCCTCCGCGCAAACGTTCTTCGATGTATTTGCTGGCCTCCTTGGCAGCTTCGAAGGTTCAATGCCAAATTAATATGAATAAAATACAGTCTCTAAAATGCTTGTATGCAAATGCTAGAAGTCTAAAAAATAAGATGGGAGAATTAGAATATATAGCACTAAATGAGAGGTTAGATATGACTGAAATATCAGAGACATGGTGGAAGGAGGACAACCAGTGGGACACTGATACCTGGGTACAAACTATATTGTAATGATAGAGCTGATCAAATTGGTGGAGGGGTTGCGCTCTATGTTAGAGAGGGCATTGAGTCAGAAAGGATTAAAGTTTTGCAGGAAACAAAATTTGCTGTAGAATCTCTATGGATTGAAATTCCATGTAAAAAGGGGAAGGCGATGGCAGTAGGGGTGTACTATCGACCGCCTTGCCAGAACAAACAAATGGATGATGAAATGCTCAAAGAAATCAAGGAAGCTAACAAACGTTACAGCGCAGTAATAATAATGGGTGATTTCAATTACCCCGGTATCGACTGGGTCAGTGTCACGGCAGGACATGCTAGGGAGATAAAGTTCCTAGATGAAATAAATGACTGCTTCTTGGAGCAGCTGGTTCATGAACAGACCAGAGGGGAAGCCATATTAGACCTAGTCCTTAGTGAAAGACCAGATCTAGTGCAAGAGATAAGGGTGTTGGGGCCACTTGGCAATACTGATCATAGCATGATCGCATTTGATTTAATTAGTGGAGGAGGAATAGTAAGGAAATCCACAGTACTACCCCTTTTAACTTTCGAAAGGGAGACTATGATAAAATGAGGAAAATAGTTAAGAAAAAGCTAAAAGAAGCAGTTGCAAAGGTTAAAGACTTACATCAAGCTTGGGTGCTGTTTAAAAATACTATCTTGGAAGCCCAGACCAGCTGTATTCCACACTTTAAGAAAAGTGGAAGGAAGTCCAAAAAGCTGCCAGCATGGATTAAAGGTGAGGTCAGAGAGGCTGTTGCTAAAAAAGCATCTTTCAGGAAATGGAAAAAAGAACCAAATGACGAAAACTGGAAACAGCACAAGCACTGACAACTTAAATGCAAGGTATTGATAAGAAAGGCAAAGAGAGAATTTGAGAAGAAGCTTGCTGTGGAAGCAAAAACACGTAATAAAGCCTTTTACAAGTACATTCGTAGCAAAAAACCTGTGAGAGAGGGGTAAATGGGGCATTAAGAGGAGACAAGGCCATAGCGGAGAGACTGAATGAATTCTTTGTTTCGGTCTTTAGTGAGGAAGATGTAGGGATGTTACCCATGACTGAAGTGGTATTTAAAGGTGTGGAAGAATTGAAGGAAATATTGATACATCGGGAAGATGTATTACAATTATTAGATAAACTGAAGAGTAGCAAATCACCTGGGCCGGATGGTATACATCCAAGGCTGTTGAAAGAACTGAAATATGAGATTGCAGACCTGCTATTAGTAATCTGTGAACTATCATTAAAATCATCTCTAATACCTGAAGATTGTAGGCTCGCCAATGTAACACCAGTTTTTTAAAGGTGTGAATAAACAGGTGGACGAAGGTGAGTAGGTTGATATAGTGTATCTGGACTTTCAGAAAGCCTTTGACAAGGTCCCTCATCAGAGACTTTTCGCAAAACTAAAGAGTCATGGGATAGGAGGCAGTGTACTATTGTGGATCAGGAACTGGTTAAAAGATAGAAAGCAGAGGGTAGGACTAAATGGCCAATTTTCCCAGTGGAGAAAGGTGAATAGTGGTGTACCCCAGGGATCTGTGCTGGGTCCGCAGCTTTTTGACATATTCATAAATGAGCTGGAAAGTGGAATAACGAGTGAGGTTATCAAATTTGCAGATGACACAAAACTATTTAAAGTTGTTTAAACCCAAGAGGATTGTGGAAAATTGCAAGAGGATCTTGATAAATTGGAAGACTGGGTATCAAAATGGCAGATGAAATTTAATGTGGACAAATGCAAAGTTATGCACCTAGGGAAGAACAACCCAAACTATGGTTACACGATGCAAGGTTCCACATTAGGAACCATCACCCAGGAAAAAGATTTAGGCGTCATTGTGGATAACATGTTAAAACCCTCGGCCCATTGTGCAGCTGCGGCCAAGGGAGCAAATAGAATGCTAGGTATCATAAAGAAAGGAATGGAAAATAAAACAAAAGATATTATAATGCCTCTATATCATTCAATGGTGAGACCGCACCTTGAATATTGTATGCAATTCTGGTCGCCGTATCTTAAAAAGGATATAGCGTTATTAGAAAAGGTTCAGAGAAGAGCCACCAAAATGGTAAAGGGGATGGAAGGATACTCCTATGAGAGAAAGACTAAAAAGGTTAGGGCTCTTTAACCTGGAAAAGAGACGGCTGAGGGGAGATAAGATAGAAGTCTATAAATTCATGAACGGAGTGGAACGGGTAAACGTAGATCGATTGTTTACGTTATCAGAATATAGAAAGACTAGGGGGACATGCAATGAAGCTACAGGGTAAACTATTTAAGACTAATAAAAGAAAATATTTTTTCACTCAACGTGTAATCCAACTCTGGAATTTGTTACTGGAGGATGTAGTAAAGGCTGTTAGTGTAGCTGGGTTTAAAAAAGGTATGGACAAGTTCCTGGAGGAAAGGTCCATAAACCATTATTAAGAAGAGACCCAGGATATCAATGCTTGACCCACTACAAGCACTGTGGAACCTGTGTCTTTTGGGGAAACTGCTAGGTACGTATGACCTAGATTGGCCACTGTTGGAAACAGGATACTGGGCTTGATGGACCTTGGTCTGACCCAGTATGGCTTATTTTCTTATGTTTCCTTCCTGTATGATGTGCAGTCTAGCTGGGTACTGCACGGAGAATTTTATATGTGCGTCAATCAACTTTTGACAAAGGGGCGCATAGGCTCTCCGGCGCTGGCTCAGGGCTATGGAGTAGTCCTGCACAATGCAGTTTTTGGTTATCTATAGTAATGTCCCCTTTCTACCTGGCTGCTCGCAGCACGGCCTCTTTTTGGGGGTAGTGCAAAAATTTGGCCAAGACCACTCTAGGCCGGTGGTCTCGTGATTGCTTTGGCCCCACTCTATGTGCTATTTCTATCATTATCTTCCCGCCGGTCTCCAGGCTTTCAAATACCTGGGGGATCATGGTCTCAATGTATTGTCTCAAGTCTCTGATCAAGATATTGTCCAAGATCCCCATAAACCTCAAGTTGTTATGTCTGGACTGATTTTCCAGATCATCAATTTTTGCTTCTTGGGACTGTAGTTTCTCTCTCATACAGCCCACCTCATGCATCAGCTGGTCTAGGCTCTCCTCCGCCTGCACAATTCGGCCTTCTGCCTCTTGTATTCTATTCCCCATATCTGCAAACGAGCTATGCAGCATATCCATTTTACTGTGGAGCGCCTCAAACTGTGTGGATAGTGCACACGCTACTGCCGCCGATACCTCTTCCAGAAAGGCAGGGGAAGTGGGTGAGCTCGGCACCACAGGTAAGTCCACCATTTTGCAAGGGCCCGCCAAGCGGTCTTTGTCTCTCCGCCCTAGTTTTGCCGCCACTGCCATCAGCCTTTCCTCTCTCCGACCTCAACAAACGTTCCCCTGGAGCCGTGTTGTATAAATATGAACTTTTTGCTCACAGTTCGGCACTAAATCCACGGCTTACGATGGGGGCGACCGGAGCACGAGCTACACCCGTCCGCTCGTTCTCACCGCATCACATTATCTTGCTACCTGTTCTTAATACCTGTATAATACCTGTTCCATGGTTCTAAGTTCTATGTATATGGTTTAATGTTCGAGTTATATGTAAACCGCACTGATCTTGAAAAGTGCAGTATATAAAAACAATATAAATAAATATACGTGTTCTCTTGGTGTTCTTATCTCCTCCCATAGCTTCTGGTACCATCTTTATGCTGATGAATACCAAATCTACCTCTCTTCCCTGGGCAGGAACATAGTGGAGAGGCTAGACCCAGTACAAGGTTGTACACTGCAAGCGTGAAACAGATGCCAGCCATAGAACAAAAAACAGCTGTAGCAGAAGTTAAATGTAGAACAGAAACCAAGTGTAGCAAAAGAAAATAGAAATTACACTTACCTGGTAATTGTTGTTCCTTTAGGAACTCCAGTTTAGTCCTACACCTCTGGGTTATGAACCTCCTCCTGCAGCTTGGAGACTGGGCATGTCAAAATCGTGACATCACTGGATGTAGTCTGCTGGTCTCTCCCATCTGCCCCAGTGAACTATTGACAAAGCACACTTAAAGGAGCAACAAATAAGTAGCTATTATTATAAACCAGTTTTCTACTGTCTGTTGTTTTTGTTTAAATCAACTATATATAGAAATTACACTTACCTGGTAATTGTAGTTCCTTGAGAGACGACAGCTTAGTCCTCTACGCATGGGTTGTGCACCTCCTCCTGCAGCATGAAGACTGGACCAATCAAATTTCAGCATCACTGGATACAGCATCTCTGTTATCTTCTCCATCCCAGTGAACTACTGTCAAAGCAAACTCAGAAAAAAATAGCTAACCTTTAAGCAGACAAACCAACTGCAGAATGCAAAGCTGTGTATGAATTTTTTTTTTTTTTTTAACCCATTCCTTTATGCAATTATTTACCATATTAAACAATTGAAAAGAGACCCAAAGAAGAGGTCTCACCACTGTCTCCGCAGAAGCAGCCAGAGAGAGAAAAGAAAGAAAAAGAAAAACACACTCACCTGTGAAAACCAACTCTGAATCAAATGCGTGCCGATCCAAAATAGGTGTACAGGGGAGGGCAGGAGGACTAAGCTGTCGTCTCTCAAGGAACTACAATTACCAGGTAAGTGTAATTTCTATTTCCTTATCGTTCCTCCAGCTTAGTCCTCTACGCATGGGATGTAACAAAGCAGACTAACGGGCGGGATTACGCCAGCCGGCACGCAACACAGCGGAACCAAAACTGGCATCGGCCGCCGCCAAGACGTCAAGACGATAGTGCTTACTGAAAGTGTGGAGAGAAGACCATGTGGCCGCCTTACATATCTCCACCGGCGAGACCAAACTAAACTCCGCCCAAGACGCCGCCTGCGCCCTGGTAGAGTGAGCCCGCAGACCGACCGGCGGAACCCGACCTCGCAACAAATAGGCCGAGCCAATCGCTTCCTTAATCCAGCGGGCAATGGAAGCTTTCGCCGCCGCCTCACCTTTGCGAGCTCCGCCAAAGAGAATGAACAAACGATCGGATTTGCGGAAAACGCTAGTAACTTTCAAATATCGACGCAAAATTCTCTTAAGATCCAATCGATTGAGCCCCCGATCGGAACCCTGTTCTTCCGACGCGGGAAAGACTGGAAGCGAGACTACTTGATTCAAATGAAATGCAGAAGACACCTTAGGCAAAAAAGAAGGTACTGGGCGGAGAACTACCTTCTGATCGGAGAAAGAAAGAAAAGGCTCTCTGCAAGAAAGAGCCTGAAGCTCCGAAATGCGCCGAGCGGAGCAAATTGCCACCAAGAACACCGTCTTAAGTGTAAGATCCTTAACCGAACACCGCGAGAGTGGCTCAAAGGGAGCCGCACTGAGAGCATGCAAGACTAAGTTGAGATCCCACGCAGGGACAGTAATGCGACGGGCCGGACGGAGCCGGGAAACGGCCCTCATGAAGCGTAGCACATCAGCATGAGCGCCCAGCGACACGCCCTGAATTTTTCCTCTGTAGCAGGAAAGCGCTGCCAGCTGCACCCGTAAGGAACTGGCGGCCAAACCCTTGGCAAAGCCATCTTGCAGAAAGTCCAATAACAGCGGAATAGAAGCCGTAGCCGCTCGCACCTGACGCCGAGAACACCAGTCCTCAAAAATACGCCAGACACGCACATAGGCTAGGGAAGTGGACCTCTTGCGGGCCTGAAGCAGAGTCGATATGACCGCCTTTGAATAACCTTTCTTCCTCAGCCGCGCCCTTTCAATAGCCAGGCCGTAAGAGAGAATCTCCCCACTTGCGGCATTCGAAGCGGACCCTGACATAACAGTTCCGGGTCCAGGGGAAGCCGCCACGGGGGACTGTCCACTAACCTTATGAGATCGGCATACCAAGGATGCCGAGGCCAATCCGGTGCTATTAACAGCACCCGACCCCGGTGAGACTCGATGCGCTGAATCACGCGTCCGAGAAGCGGCCAAGGCGGAAAGATGTAAAGAAGACCCCTTGAAAGCCAGTCCTGCAACAGAGCATCGATGCCCTCCGACATCGGCTCCCTTCGACGGCTGAAGAATCGAGCCGCCTTTGCAGACCGGAACGTGGCCATCAGATCCATCACCGGCTGCCCCCAACGCAGAACTATCTGCTCGAACACCGTCGGATTGAGCTCCCACTCTCCGGCATCCACTTGTACTCTGCTGAGGAAATCTGCCGTCACGTTGTCCTTCCCGGCAATATGTGCGGCCGATATGGCCTGTAGCCGGGGCTCCACCCATTCGAAGAGCGACCGGGCTTCCATTTCCAGGCCTGAGCTGCCGGTGCCGCCTTGCCGATTTATGTATGCCACTGCCGCCGCGTTGTCGGAAAGGACCCGCACCGCCTTGTGCGATATCAGGGTCTCGAAGCTTTGTAACGCCAACCGGACTGCCCGAAGTTCCAAGCGGTTGATCGACCAACCGCTCTCCTCCGCAGACCAGAGACCCTGCGTCACATGGGCTCCGCAGTGCGCCCCCCAGCCCGTCAGACAAGCATCCGTCAACAGCGGAATCCAGACCGGCTGCTCCAAGGGCATTCCCGCGCTGAGCGAGGTCGGCCGAATCCACCATGTCAAGTCCCGGCACACTCTCGCCGGGCATCTGAGACGCTTGCTCAGGGAATCGGACTGATTGGACCAACGACGCAACAGGGCCCGTTGAAGAGACCGCATGTGAAAACGAGCCCACGGCACTACCTCCAAGGACGCCGCCATCGTTCCCAGCAACTGTAGGTAGAGCCAGGCCGACGGAGCTGAGTTTTGCTGAAACCGGCGCACGAGGGATTGAAGACCCCTCACTCTGCGTTCGGGAAGAAAGACGAAGCCCCTGTGAGTATCGAAGATCACCCCCAAATACTCGAGAGATTGTGTCGGAACCAACTGGCTCTTTCGCGGGTTGACGACCCAGCCGAGGGATTGCAGCAGATCTACCACTCGCGCTGTCGCCGACAAGCTCTCCGAACGAGATTTGCCTCGAATCAACCAATCGTCCAGATAGGGATGCACCAGCACTCCCTCTCTGCGCAAAGCCGCTGCCACGACCACCATGATTTTGGTGAAGACTCGAGGAGCGGTTGCTAGGCCGAATGGCAAGGCCTGAAATTGGAAGTGCCCCCAGGGGAGAGCGAATCGGAGATAGCGCTGATGCGCCTCCCGAATAGGAATATGGAGATAAGCCTCGGTGAGGTCGAGCGATGTGAGAAACTCGCCCTTGCGCACGGCCACAAGCACGGATCGTAAGGTTTCCATCCGAAAGTGCGGAACCCGCAGGCAGCGGTTCACGCCTTTGAGATCCAAAATGGGACGAAGAGTCCCACCCTTCTTTGGCACCACGAAATAAATGGAATACCTTCCGAGACCATATTCTTCCAGCGGTACGGGAACCACCGCTCCCAGCCGAAGCAGATGATCGAGGGTCTGTCGGATTTGAGCTGTCTTCCGAGCTCCACGGCAGGGAGACGCCACAAAGGAATCGAGTACGGGTCTAGCCAAATCCAGGGCATACCCGTCTCGAACAATCTCCAAAACCCATTGATCGGACGTTATCCGGGCCCAAGCGGAGAGAAAACATCGAAGACGCCCTCCGATCACTGGAATCTCCGCCTGGACCCGCTGCCCTTCATTGGGGCTTACGGGCGGCGGCAGGAGAAGCTGCTGCGAAACCGCGCGACTGGCTCCTCGAAAACCTCGAAAGCTGGAGGTCCGGGAGACATACCGACCGCGTTGAAACCCCCCGTAGCGGGGAGAGCGAAACCGACGAAAGTCCCGAGGCTGACCTCGAGGGACAGAAGGGAATCTTCCCCTCTTTGGCCGATCCTCAGGCAGACGACCGCCCTTGGATTCCCCCAAATCCTTGACCAATTTGTCAAGATCGTCTCCGAACAGCAGCTTACCCTTGAAAGGCAGCTTGCCTAGCCGCGACTTGGAAGAACCATCCGCTGCCCAATTTTTTAACCAAAGGGCTCTGCGCGTAGCTACCACAGACGCCATACTATTGGATAGCGCCCTGATAAGGTCGTAATGAACATCCGCCAAATATGCGGAACCAGACTCCAAGCGCTGGAGCTCACCTAAATCCTCGGATTCCAGGGCCGGCACCTGTCGAAGTCGCTGAACCCAGCGAAGACAGGCCCGAGCAATCCAAGCCCCACAAACGGAGGCCTGCAGCGCCATCGCGTCCGCCTCAAAGGACTGCTTCAAGAGTCCATCCATTTTCCTGTCCTGCGGCTCCCGTAAAGCCGCACTACCTTCCACCGGTATAGTAGTCTTTTTAGTCACAGCCGAAACCGCTGCATCCACTTTGGGAGAGCGAAACCGCTCAAGGTCCGCATCTGCCATAGGATAGAGCTTGTGCATAACTTTAACACCCTTGAGGCCCGATTCCGGGGTATCCCACTCTGTCTGAATCATCTGATGGATGACGTTATGTATAGGAAAAACCACCTGAGTCTGCCGCACCGCTTGAATGATGGGGTCGACCCCATCAGATTCAGCGACCGACGGCGCAGGTGTCAAACCTAGGGTGTTAAGCGCTTCAGCTACGAGCGCAGGTAACTCCTCCCGTCGAAATACACGAATAATTTTAGCCTGATCCTCCGGTTCCGGGAGTTCGCCTTCTTCTAAGGCTTCCCCCTCTGCATCCAAGTCGAAGTCCATATCTTCGCCCTCGGGCCAATCCGTCTCCGACTGAACAGTGTCATGCAAATGCTGACGTTTGGGCGCTGAGGCCCCGAGAGACGCAAGTCCTGGCGCAGGGGACTGCGTGGTCGCCCCCGGAGAAACGCCCATGCTCTGACGCTTACGACAGAACGCCTGGTGCATCAGCAACACAAAATCGGGAGAAAAATCCTCCATGGGCAAAGCCGCGAGCTCCGCCTGCGCTCCAGCACCTAAAGGCGCCGTCGAAGCCGTCCCCGACGGCCCCTCCAGGGGGGACTCCAATTCCACCGCGTCGGAGCCTTTCTGAGATGCGGCAGCCAAGGAACTCTCCAGGCGCTGTTCCATAGTGCGAGAGACAGAGGCACAGCGGTGACAAACGCCCGTCTCTGGAACCGCTCCCCTGCGGGATCCACAAATGACGCAGCAAGAGCCCGCTGGCATGGACCTCACCCTTCGTCGCACCCCAAGTGCAGACAAGGTTCGGCCTGAAGCCGCAGGGTCAACCCTGGCTCTATACCAAAAATCCCAAAATGCAAGGATGGAAAACAATGCCGCAGGTCACGGCAAGAAAAAGAAACTGCACCCCAGACTCCAGACACCTAGGGCAGTCTGAAGAAGGGCGTAATGGCACGTGGCCCGCCTTTTGATATCAAAATTTTTGAGGTCTGAGCTAAAAAGGGTGCACACATTTGCTGCTGATGCTTCAAAACAGCAGCGAAATGAAAGCCAGCTCTGTGCTCCCGAAGGATAATGGCCCCAGAACAAACTAAAAGGAAATAACACAAAATAAAATAAAATAAACTAGCAATACAAAAGGGAGAATTCAAACAGCCTGGAGAAAAAATCCCCTACGGCGCCCACAAGGACCGAGAAAAAGTAAAAACCCAGCCGCGTGTGTCACACACGGAGATGAAACCGCGGCTCACAAAAATGGCCGCGGCAAAAAAGAAAAGCATTTTGGCGCGCTTTCTCCCCGGCATCGGGTAAACCTACGCGGCTGAGCAACCGACGCCGGAGGCAGTCTGTCCCACTTCTGCTGCTCAAAAAACAAAAACTGGGGCGCCGCAAGCACAGAAAAAATAAAAGCAGACCTAAACGCCGGCGATCAGCGGAGAGGCAGCCTCCCAGCGAGTGCCCTGCGCCTTGCCGCCAAAATCCACCGACAGTCCCCCAGCGCACACCTTACCTCTTTCAGAGGAGTGCTGCAGTGTAATTGCCGCCGGAGCTCTGCCCCGAATATCCCTGGGGCAGAGATCCTTAAAGTAAGAAAAATAGAACAGGCAAACGAAACCGCTGAGGCAGGACAGAGGAGAGACCTCCCTCGGGTCCCCCCCCCCCCCCACGGAAAGCCGAAGAGATTAAAAAATTTAAAGGTACAAGAACCCCATAAACTAATAAAGGAATAGAAGCTCTAATAGAGCCCAAAATCAAACCACCAAAAGGTTAGCTACCATCTAACAACCTAACTGACAACTAGTGAGCCCAGCCAGGCTCACTCACGTCTTCCTGCTGCATGAAGACTGGACACACTGGGATGGAGAAGATAACAGAGATGCTGTATCCAGTGATGCTGAAATTTGATTGGTCCAGTCTTCATGCTGCAGGAGGAGGTGCACAACCCATGCGTAGAGGACTAAGCTGGAGGAACGATAAGGAAACTAACTATGCTAACAGAATTGCTTTCCCAAAAGAAAGGAACTTTCCTTGTACCTTTTCCTTCCGCCTTACTCAGAACCATAGATTGGACAGAGAAAAAGAAGTAGACAGAACCAAAGTGATGAAAATGCCATCAAAAACCATACCTACCGGTAGTCTTCACTTCTCCCCACTGAACATCCACTGCAACGACACCCCCACGGGCGGGAATGAGGACTAAACTGGAGTTCCTAAAGGAACAACAACTATCAGGTAAGTGTAATTTCTATTTCCTCATCGTCCCTCCAGTTTAGTCCTCCTCCTCTGGGATGTAACATAGCAGTAGTCATTGAGAGGGTCCTTTCCAGCCGGCCTGTACAACCGCCGACCCAAAACGAGCATCGTTCGCCGCCTGAACATCTAGGCAGTAATGCCTACTGAAAGTATGAAGAGAGGACCAGGTGGCCGCTTTACAAATTTCCCCTGGTGGCACCAAACAATGCTCCGCCCAGGACGTGGCCTGCGCTCTTGCAGAATGCGCTCTCAACTCTGTCGGAACTGCTCGGCCCTGCAGAAGATACGCTGACGCAATTGCCTCTCGAATCCATCTAGAAATGGACACCTTCGCCACCGCTTCCCCTTTGCGGGGACCTCTGAACAACACAAATAGACGATCGGACTTACAAAACGTCTCTGTAACTTTCAAATACCGCTGTAGCACCCGCTTGATGTCCAAGCGGCGTAACGCCCAGTCCGAAGTGGTGCCATCCAACGACCCAAGAACGGGCAATGACACCGTCTGACTCAGATGAAACGGAGAAACCACCTTCGGCAAAAACAACGGGACTGGTCGCAAAACCACCTTCTCCCTGTAAAAGGACAAGAACAGCTCTCTGCAGGACAATGCCTGTAGCTCCGAGATTCGCCTTGCCAAGCATATGGCCACCAAAAACACTGTTTTCCAAGTCAGATCCTTAACTGACACATTGAGTAAAGCTCAAAAGGCTCCTTAGCCAACGCCCCCAAGACCAAATTGAGATCCCATGGCGGAATGATGACTTTACGAGAAGGCCGCATCCTGGTCACTGCTTTAAGAAAGCGCAGCACATCTGCATGCGCCCCCCAGAGCTAAACCTTGCACTTTGCCTCTATAACAAGAAATCGCTGCCAACTGTACTCTCAAAGAACTGGCTGCCAGACCTTTATCAAATCCGTCTTGCAAAAAAACTTAAGACCACGGCAACGGACACCATAGCTGCCCAAACTTGCCAACTCGAGCACGAGTCCTCAAAAAAACGCTAAAAGCGAACATACGTCAGGGACATTGACCTCTTTCTAGCTCAAAGTAACGTTGCTATAACTGCTCCGGAATAACCTTTCTTCAACCTCGCCCTTTCAATGGCCAAACCATAAACGAGAACCGATCCACTTGCGGCATGCAAAGGGGACCCTGCTTGAACAGGTCCCCCGACATTAGTAATTTCCACGGGTTCCCGTCTAACCACCGAATGAGATCGGCGTACCATGGCCACCTGGCCCAGTCCGGAGCCACCAGTAACACTCTTCCTCAATGAGCCTCGATACGCTGAACCACTCACCCTATGAGCGCCCATGGCGGAAAAACATAGAGCAGACTGTTCGACAGCCAACACTGCATCAGTGCGTCGATCCCTTCCGACGTCGTTTCTCTCCATCTGATAATGTCCCCACGGGACAGCAAAAACGAAGAAACTTTTGATGAGAGGCCCTGATCGGAATATGCAGATAAACCTCAGTAAGATCGAGAGAGGTCAAGTATTCCCGTTGGCGCACCGCCACAATAACCGATCTCAACGTCTCCATTCTGAAATGCGATACCCGAAGACACGATTCACTCCTTTCAAGTCCAAAATGGGCCGCAGGGACCCGTCCTCCTTCGGGACTACGAAATAAATGGAGTATCAACTCGTACCGTAATCTTCTATCGGGACAGGCGCAACCGCTCCAATTTGTAACAGTCAATTTAGGGTATTGCAGACCGCCAGGGTTTTCCGAGGACCCCTGCAGGGAGACATTACCACCGACTCCTGAATGGGCCTTGCCAATTCCAGCGCATAACCCTCGCAAATTATTTCTAACACCCACTGGTCGGTTGTTATTTGGGTCCAAGCAGGAAGAAACTCCCGAAGTCGCCCGCCGATTGGTTGGCTTCCTGCTTGACCCCACATCATTTCATTGCGGTTTCCAAGAAGATGTAGAGGCTGCTGCTGCGTAACCTCTACTTGCCCCATGAAACCCCCGAAAGCTCTGGGCCCTGAGTGCAAACCTTCCTCTCTGAGAACCCCCCAAGCAAGACGTGCAGAACCTCCTGAAGTCCCGAAACTGACCCCGAAATGCCTGGGTGGACTTTCCTTGCTTGGGCATGTTCTCCGGGAACCGCCCACCTTTAGACTCCCCCAAATCTTTAACCAACTTGTCAAGATCTTCTCCAAAACAACAACGTCCCTTTAAAGGGCAGCTTACTAAGGCGCGATTTAGACGAGCCATATGCCGCCCAATTTCTCAACCATAAGGACCTGCGAGCAGCAACCAGAGAGCCCATGCTATTGGCTAGCGCTCTGATGAAGTCGTAATGCACATCTGCCAAATACGCCAACCGCGACTCCATGCGGTCCAATTCTCTTATAACTTTCCTGCTCCAAGTGCGCTGACTGTCGCAAACGCTGCGACCATTGAAGACATGCTCTGGCCACCCACACCCCACAAATTGAGGCCTGTAAAGACAGAGCGTCTGCTTCAAAAGACTGCTTTAACAGACCATCCACTTTCCTGTCCTGTGCATCCTTCAAGCCGTACTACCTTCCACTGGGATAGTGGTTTTCTTTGTTACCGCTGACATTGCTGCATCAACTCGTGGAGACTTGAACCTCTCCTTATCCTTATCTGCCATTGGATAAAGCCTGTTCATAGTCCTAACTCCTCTGAGCCCCGCTTCTGGGTGATCCCACTCCACCTGGACTATCCAGTCTACTACGCGATGGACAGGAAATACCACTTCCGTCTGTCTCACCACCTGAATAATGGGGTCCTCCCCATTCTCCTCTTCAGTTGGCTGTTCCGTGGCCAGATAAAGTGTCTGGACGGATTCCGTGATAAGAGCTGTCAGCTCGTCCTTCCGGAACACTCGAATGATCTTCGCCTGATCTTCAGGCTCAGGAATTTCTCCTTCCTCTAACTCCTCCAGTCCTGCCTCGAGTTCTGTTTCCATATCCTCCACCTCTTGCCACTCTACATCTGAGGACGAACACTCACAAGGCCGCGGCCTTTTTGGGGGTCATGAAACACTGCTGCCCGCCTCCATTATTCCGGGCTGCAGCGTTGCACTAGACAAAGGCAATGGCTCCGGCAATTTTCCTTGCTGTCTCAAACAGAACACCTGATGCATAATTAAAACAAAATCCGAATAAACCAGGGAAGCAGCTGGCGCGTTGTTTGCGGGGGCAGCGGGGATCCCCCTTAGTGACTGCCCTTCGAGATGAACAGGGACGCTTATTGAAAGACTCCGTTGAGATAGCTCGGGCCTTCCGGGACTTTTTTCACAAATTATATAAGGCGCAGCCCCCATCTTTGGTGGAGCTCGATGAGTACCTGAATTCGTTGCACCTACCACGGCTTACTGACGAACAGAGAGAGGCCCTAGAATTGCCTATCACCGCACAAGAGATATCTTCCGCGATCTCCACAGCTAGCTGCCATAAATCCCCGGGCCGGACGGCCTGGGAGCCGAGTTTTATAAACTTCTGGCTGAACCGGCGAGCCCTCTGCTTGCGGAGGTTTTTAATGGGAGAGCGGAAAGAGGGGCTTACCGTTGGGGGCATAACCATGCCCATCTTACGTTGATCCCCAAGCCGGGTAAAGACCCCTTATTGGTGGGGTCATACCGCCCCATCTCCCTGCTTAACTTTGACATTAAATTGAACGCGAAAGTGTTGGCGACGCGACTGGCCGAGGTTATAGGTCAGCTGGTGCACGACTCCCAGGTGGGGTTTGTTAAGGGGAGGCATGCGGTTCGTAACCTACGTAAGATTCTGGCGTCCTTAGAGTGGGTGCATGCCCAACAATTGCCTTCCCTGCTTATAAGTTTTGACGCCAAGAAGGCTTTTGACAGAGTGGATTGGCACTTTCTTCGTCAACTTCTTCCGTGATATGGACTCGGAGATAAATTTTGCGGGATGATTGGGAGCTTATATGTGCAGCCCACGGCGGGGGTGCTTTGCAATGGTATCCTCTCCGAGGAATTTCCTCTGGAGCGGGGCACGAGACAGGGGTGCCCTCTTTCCCCTTTATTATTTGTGTTGTCATTGGACCCGTTGATTTGGACTATAGAGACTTCCAAAGAGATACACGGGATTCGAATTGGCTCCCAGGAATTCAGGCTCTCGGCCTTTGCTGACGATATTTTGGTCCATTTACTCTCTCCAGAACGCTCGCTGCCGAAATTATTGGAGGAATTTGAGCGATATGGCACCTTCGCCGGATTGCGCATTAACCGCGATAAGTCCGAGGCGTTAGACGTATCCACCCTGTTGGCCGGGAGCTGGGCGGGGACCTTTCCCCTTAGGTGGGCGGGCGACGAATTTACCTACTTAGGTATAGTGTTACCTCGTAACCCACAACTGTTGTATTCGCGTTTTAGCGAGATCCCTACAACGGCTTCAGCAACAGCTAAAAACCTGGGAATTGCTCCCGCTATCCCTTTCTGGGAGGATTGCAGCGATTCAAATGGTGATCTTACCAAGGCTATTGTATTGGTTTCAAACATTGCCCGTCTGGTTGTTAAGACGTGACATCTGGCGTTTCGAGATCACCATTAGACGGTTTCTCTGGAAGAGAGGGAAGGCACGCATCGCATGGGCACGGATGGTGGGGTCTTGGCGTGAGGGGGGGATGGGCCTTCCGGATCTTAAGTGTTACGCAGTGGCATGCCAGGCGCGCTACCTTGGGGACTGGTTGGGAGGAACAGAGGTTTATACCCCTCGAGCCCTTGAAGAGTGTTTTGTGGCGCCTTGGGCATTACTGGGGGTTTTGCATGGGACACAACATACCCTTCCTCGTCATGTAGTGCGTAGTGAGCTGATTGGCTCTGCTCGGCGTACTTGGAAGTATCTTAATCTTTGCTGGCGTAGCTCGTGGAGGGTCTCCAGCTGGCTCCCCTTACGGGGGAATGCAACATTCGCCCCCGGCTCGGAGACGAAGGTGTTTCGGGAATGGGCCGCCCGAGGTATTCAGAATATCGGACATGTGGTTGAGCCTTCTGGACACTGCAAATCTTTTTCGACCCTGAGTAGAGAGTATGACCTATCCCCTCGGCACTGTTTTGCCTACCTACAGCTTGCGCACTACGTGTCGTCCCTTCCTCGCGAGGAGATACAGGTGGACCGCTCGGCGAGGATTTTGGAGTTTTTTGGCTTGGGAGAGGAGAACCCCCTAACGATCTCAGCTTATAAGAAGCGTTGGGCTAGGTTTTGTTCGGCCCCTGATTATCGGGGCGTCGAGGCAGCCTGGGGAAGGGAATTGGGAGAAGAAGTGCCCCCAGGGGCAGTCCTTCAGGCCCTAAAAGGCATAGGGAAGCTGTCTCAAGAGGCCCGATGGAGGGAAACTCAATTTAAATGTGTCACTCGGGTGCATTTTTCTCCGCGGAGGGCGTTCCGCAGCTGCATAACGTTAGACGGGTCTTGCCCGAAATGCTCCGAGCCTATGGCAACTCTTTTCCATATGTGGTGGGGGTGTAGATTCGTGCGCTCTTATTGGGTTAGGATTAGTGCTTTTCTAAACCGATTATTACAGCGGCGAGTGCGATGGACTGGGGCCCTTGTTGTGCTGGACCGACTTGACCCACCCTGCCCAGTGACGGAGGGGAACGGGTGTTGGTGCGTAAGGCCTGCTTGGTTGGGAAGGGACCCATTCTGCGCCTCTGGAGGGAGAATAGTCCACCTTCCTTTGGTGAATGGCGCAACTGTTTCCACCAACTACTGCTCACCGAGAGATGGAGGGCACGGGGCAGTGTCAAACGCTGGACAGCTTTTATGCGTGTCTGGGAGCCTTACATACAGCAGCTTACTACCAGGTGTCGCAATGAGATTTTACATGTTGGTAACTGAGGAGTCATGTGTTTGGAGATCATGGGGAATTGTATGAAACACAGTGGGGGGAGCCTGGAGGCAGTCGGGTGGTGTGCTTTGGGTGGGGGGCGGTGGGGGGGTGGGTAGTGGGTGGGAGGGGAACGGGGGATTAAGGGGGAAAAATCATTCCATCTGTTATCTCTGCTTTGTTTATCCTCTGTGAGGGGATCAGAGTACACCCCTCTGAGGATTGTTGTACATTGTATGCTAACTGTGATGATGGTTATTAAATAAAGTATGTAAAAAAAAAAAAAAAAAAAAATCCGGACAGAAGTCCCCCAGTTGCATCCCTGGACTCACCGTTGGCCCTGCTCCTGAAGGAATAACGTGAACTTCCTGGCCGTTCCCCGGGGAAGAAGGAAGTAGACCGTCTCCTTCAGCTTCCCCCGCTAACCCCCGGGATTGCTGATCCAATTTAACTTCCATATGCTGCTCCACGCTGGTTGAAATTGTAGCGCAGCCCCGGCAGATCCCCAAATCAGCAACGGTACCCCTGCGGGTATCACAAACCACACACAGGGGACGGGATGCCATACGCTCGACACCCCGACCGCCCTACAATGGCCACAACCAAAAGCCAAACCAATCAGATACGCTTTTACTCTTTTTTTTTTTTTGTTAATGATACAGAATTAAACCTTCTTAACTGATGCTGAACTGCTTATGTGAAGAGAAAAAAAAAATATCCCCCTGAAATACAGTCTGCAGACAGTTTTCCTGCTAAGAAGATAAAAACAAAAACAAACCGTTCCGAAAGAAACCAGGCCCCGGGGAGGTCTGCTACAGCACTGTCGCCTCCGGCGGTAGCACTCGCCACGCGGTCAAAATGGCCACCGCTGCAGAAGCAAATGGCGCCAATCACCTCACAACCAACTGAGCCCTTTGCAGGGTCTCCTCCACTTACTGACCCGATTCTCTGCCTGCCCCAAAGCCCCGTACCTGTTCTGAGGCTTGCGCTGCTTCCTCTATTGTGCAGTCACTCCCGCGGCGCTCAGGTCCGCACGGCCCCGCTCAGCTCCGAAGTGAGCATGCAGCCGCCGGACGAGCTTACCACCACCGAATCTCACACCATCGCAGGATCACGGCTGACTGGGGTTCCGCTATCGCTGTCGGCGTAAACAGTGCTGCCCTCTGTATTGTCCAAGAGGAGAGAGCTGTGGGAAGAAGTGCCCTGGCAATCAGCGAAAGGCAGAAAGGATCCGGTAGTGAGAAAAATCCTTAACCTCGTTTCTTTTTTTAAACGGCCAGTACCAAATTAAAACAAATCAGGGACAAAAAGGGATAAAACCACCCCTACTAAGACTAAGCTACACTAACTGCTCCTTATTCGTTCCTCAGGTGAGCCCTCTACTCAGGCTCACTACGTCCTCCTGCTGCATGGAGACTGGACACACTGGGGCTGATGGGAGAGACCAGCAGACTACATCCAGTGATGTCACGATTTTGACATGCCCGGTCTCCAAGCTGCAGGAGGAGGTTCACAACCCAGAGGTGGAGGACTAAACTGGAGAGACGATAAGGAACACACCACTGAAGTAGCAGAGTGGAGCTGGATAGCAGTACGCACAGAAAAGGCCCACCAAGAACTGCTGAATCAACAAGGGCGTGTCAGGCTAGGCTTCCTTATATATGGTGGCTCACAAGGCTTTCCCCTTGCGCTGCTTATAGTCTCAATGCCTGGACTTGGTTCTGTACTTTAGTAGCCTTATTGGCTCCAGCCATCCGTCACCAACCGCTGGTGCACAGGGCCACGAGTTCAAATTCTAGAATAGCTCACAACATTAGGAATCCAGATACTAATCTCAGCCTGCTTGTCTGACATTGCTGCTTTGATGCCCCACCACTATCTGCAGCTTAACATGGTCAAGTCTTTCCCCAAAAACCCACCCTTTCTCTAATTCTGTGAATAGCACTGTCATCCTCTCAGTCCTCTCAACTCATAATGTTAGGGTCATGTTTGACTTCTCGCTTATTCTCTGCACACATCCAACAGACTTCTAAACTGTTCATTTCTTTCTCTTTCTTTTCTGAACATACTACCAAATCCCTCATCCACATTTTCATCACCTCCTACTTAGACTACTGCAACCAGACTACTGTAACCAGCCCCTCATATCTTCTACTGAATCATTTCTCTCACCTTTGCAAAATTCTACTGCACAACTAATCTTGTGTCAGTATTGTTACACTCACATAACCCCTCAAGTCACATCATTGGCTCCATATATAATCCAAACTTCTCTTATTGACTTACAATGCCTTCATTCTGCAGCTCCTCATTGCCTCTCCTCATCTCTTTTTTGGGGTTTTTAAGTTTTATATTACACTAGCACCAAATAGTTCAAAGTGGATTACATATAGGATTGGTATGATTACATTAAAATAAAAAACGATACAGCATAAAAACATACAATTTGAAAATACAGTCTTATATCCCTTCTTGGGAACTCTGCTCACTGGTTAAGTCACTCATCTGTGTCCTCCTTTCCTTCTATCTTGTTGTATTGTATACCTGGAATGGACTTTCTGAGTCCCTATGTCATGTTTCCTCTCTGGTCTTATTAAAACTTTAAAAGCCGCCTCAAAAAGATGATCTTTTAGCTTGGATCTTAAGTAATTTTCCATAATTAAAAAAACTCCCTAATCTTATATTTATTCTGTTTGTCTGAATAGATTATAAGCTCTGTTGGACATGGACTGTAATATAGTAACATGGTCTTTATCTGCTGTCATATACTATCACTATCTGCCGTCATATACTATCACTTTGTCTAGTGTAGATATTGAGTTATTTATGTTATAACCTATCTGTTCACCAAACATTATAACATAAATAACTCAATATCTACACTAGACAAAGGTTAAATAGACAATTCGGTTGCTCTATGCAATAAACCTTTAACCTATACAGATAGCACTCTCCAATGATGATCCTCTGACCTCCCCCATGTAATCCATGTATATATATTCATATATAACTTGTATATAGTTTCCACACTGTTCGGAATTATACCACATTGTCTGTTCTATACTTTATATGATGTTCCTTGTAAATAAGTTCTGTTTTATTGCAATGTTCCATGTAAAACAAACTTGATTTGTTAATTATTGTTAACTGTAAACCGCAACTGAACTCTTGGAAGATGCGGTATATAAATGTGAATAAAATAAATAAATAAATAAATATCATGGTCCATTTAGTCTGCCCAGCAAGGTGGCAAGAGTAGGTGCACCTGCTGCTCCATGCAGGTCACTCCTATTTGCTGAGATACAGAGACAATTAAGGTTATTTTTAATTTTATCCTGTTGCTATAAATGGTCCACCTGTGTCTGTCAGATAAATGACCTCAGGATGGCCTTACCCCTACATCTGGCGAATCTAGTCACCATAGGGAGATGGCAGACGCTCACATCATAAGTCTTCAGCCTTATAATTCTTAATAATATTTATTAATCCAAATTCACCACAATTTCAATATTCTACATCCACAAAAGTACTTTTAAGGATTCTTCAGAGCTCAACAATACAAACAAATATTAAAAGAGAAGTGTCTGTACTTCTATATAGTGCATGGTAATTTTTACCTAATACCAAAGCCCATAAGATGCACTCCGTTTTTCCTATAACAAAACAAAAAATTTTCTTAAAAATCAGCTTATCCGTACATCCAATAAAGGTTATGTATACACTTATCTGAGTGACATCCTGGGCTCGGCACGTAACGATAGCTGCAAATCACTTGATCCAACTGCTACTGCAAGCCGCGATCACCAGACAGCCTCAGCTGTCCGTCACCATGGCTAACTATGCGACAAAAGCTTTTGTTTCGCCAAATTGGCTTCTTCAGGAGTTCTTCATGCAGTTAATCCACCAAACATAAAAAGTATCTCCAAACATCCATCTCGAGCATAGAGAATGCTTCTCACCGCTATCGTATCCTTAGCGTCTGATATCAGCTGTTTTTAAACAAACCTCTCACCAATAGAATCGCTTACAAAAAGTGACATCACATATTAAACTTTTATTCCTAACAACTAACACATACAATTAAAAAATTGTTTAAAAAAGAGAAAAAGATTGGAATTTCATAGCTAACTAGCCCCTCATCACACAAACAGTAGCCCACCATTGGTTATAGCTCAGAAACAGGTCTGTGGAGGTGGTCTCTAAGGGTCACTTGTCCAGACTGCGTTTAAGGGTGGTCTCCTCTTTGGCAAGGATCTCAACAAATTGGTTAAGGAGCTAGGGGAGGTGAAGCCACAGAGGTTACCGAAGGATAAACCCAAGGTCTCTTCCAAGTGTTCTGCTTCTTCTTCGGGAACTTCCTCTTTGCATTTTAAGTTCCAGCAGTGCTGCCAGTATTGCTCAGGGAAGCAGGCTGCTTCAGGTTCTGGTTCGAAATCTCAGTTCTTATGGGCATAGCATCAGACCTATTTCCAGACCTCTATCTCAGGAAAGCCAACTTCTTCCCGCCCCTCCCACTGACGGGGTGAGGGCCCGTTCTGGGGGGGGGGGGTCGTCTGCGGCTTTTTTTTTTATCATGAATGGGCCCACTTGACAATGGATTGCTGAGTTCTGAGCATCATCAGGCATGGATATGTGTTGGAGTGCGCAAGACCCATAGCAGACTCCTTCGTCATTTCCCCTTGCAGCTCCGCCATCAAGACAGCAGCCGTATGAGCTACCCTTTAGTGCCCCCTGGACCTTCAGGCTATCCTTCCTGTGCCTCCCTCCAAAAGAGGCCAGGGAAAATACTTCATCTACTTTGTTATCTCAAAAAAAAGACAACTCCTCCTATCCTATTCTGGACCTCAAGGGAGTCAACTGCAATCTGAGGATCCTGCGCTTTTACATGGAGATGCTATGATCAGTCATTCAGGCTGTGCAGAAGGGCAAGTTTCTTGCCTCATTGGATTTGGCAGAGGCCTACTTTCATATTTCCATCCGAGCAGACCAACAGCATTTTCTGAGGTTCACGACACTAGGCAGTCATTTCCAATTCTGTGCGCTTCCCTTAAGGCTCGCAACCACTCCCCAGATCTTTTCCAAAGTGATGGTGGTCATTGCGATGGCCTTCAGGCACGAAGGTATCTGTGTCCATCCTTATCTGGACTGGCTCATTCCAGCAAAATCTCAATCAGTGGCATTCCATTCACTGCATCAGGTGATCCAGCTCCTCGAACAGCTTGGCTGAATAATCAACCACAACAGCTGCTTGATGCCCTCCCAGAGCCTGGAGTTTCTAGTTGCTTGTTTAGATACACAGATGGACAGTCTTCCTAACAGCGCAATTTGGTCCAAGTTCAGCTGCTAACTACAGGAATTTCTGCATGGGATTATCTACAGCTCTTAGGGGCGATGGCTGAGACGCTGGATCTTGTTCCCTGGACCTAAGCGCATATGCAGCCTTTGCAACAGATGTTCTTGACTCGTTGGTCCCCATGCATACAGGACTACAGTATTCATCTGCCACTTCCTCCAACAGTCTGGCACAGTCTCACTTGGTGGGCCTCTCCCAATAAGATGCTTCAGGGGATGCCTCTTGAAACGCTAGCCTGGGTGATCCTTACAACCAATGCAAGTCTCACTGGTTTGGGAGCCCACTGTCTCAGCAAGACAGCTCAAGGCCAGTGGTCCCCGGTGGAAACCAAATGGGTCATCAATCATCTCGAGGTGAGAGCCATTCAGCTGGCCTTGCTGTGCTTTCGTGATTTACTCCAAGGTTGCACGGTGCAAGTCATTTCCGACAATGCCAAAGCCATGATGTATGTCAATTGCAAGGGCGGGACAAAGTGTCTGGGAGTAGTGTGGGAGATGTCCCTTCTGTTTCCCTGGGTAGAGCAGCACCTGCAAGCGATCTCATCTTAACATATTGCAGGGGACGAGAACCTACAGGCTGATTATCTCAACCGTCATCTTCTCGATCCCAGGGAGTGGGACTTAGCCCTGTGGGCCTTCAATCATATAGTGGACTGTTGGGGACTTCCAGGAGTGGACTTGATAGTGACTATTGCGAACGCTAAGGTTCTCGCCTTTTTCAGTCAGTCATTGCAAGAAGGGCAGCTCCAGGGGAGTGGATGTTCTGGTCCAGCCCTTGCCCTTGGATCCCCTCCTGTATGCGTTTCCCTCTTGGGCCATGATAGCCCGGGTCCTTTGGAGGATCATCCGCAATTGGTGATCCTGGTTGCTCCAGATTGGCCATATCATCTGCCATATGCGGATCTTGTGTGCCTTCTCATCTCAAAGTCTCTGAGTGAACTACCTGGGCAAAGATATCCGGGTAGAGCTCCCATTTTCCGGCATCTACCCGGACGCTGCTGAGATAATCCGCCATTACAGTGTTGGTACCTGCGATGTGTGCCCAAATGCCCTCGAGTATGGAGCAGACAGAGCTTAAAGATCGCAAATTACCCATGTCTACCAATAGCCAAATTAATATGAATAAAATACAGTCTCTAAAATGCTTGTATGCAAATGCTAGAAGTCTAAAAAATAAGATGGGAGAGTTAGAATATATAGCATTAAATGAGAGGTTAGATATGATTGGAATAGCAGAGACATGGTGGAAGGACAACCAGTGGGACACTGTGATACATGGGTACAAATTATATCATAATGATAGAGCTGATCAAATTGGTGGAGGGGTTGCGCTCTATGTTAGAGAGGGCATTGAGTCAGAAAGGATTAAAATTTTGCAGGAAACAAAATTTACTGTAGAAACTCTATGGATTGAAATTCCATGTAAAAAGGGGAAGGCGATGGCAGTGGGGGTGTACTATCGACCGCCTGACCAGAATGAACAAATGGATGATGAAATGCTCAAAGAAATCAAGGAAGCTAACAAAAGTTACAGTGCAGTAATAATAATGGGTGATTTCAATTACCCCGGTATAGACTGGGTCAGTGTCATGGCAGGACATGCTAGGGAGATAAAGTTCCTAGATGAAATAAATGACTGCTTCTTGGAGCAGCTGCTTCATGGTTCAATCGAGCCTGCTGCCATTCTTAAACTCCCCCGATCGGGGTAGAGCACCGCAGCAGAGCAACAAGCGTCCCTGCTCAGGCACTCCAGCCCAATCGGGGCTGTGGGAGGAGGAGCATCTTTAAAAAGCAACCTGCTGCCAGGCGGGCCTGCGCCTGAGGGCCTCGCCAGAGGGTCCTTGGGCGTGGCCCTTAGGCAGTGGCCCACGTCCCATTAACTTTTAAACACCACAAATCTTTAGCAAACCTCGTTGGAAGGGACGTGGAGATAGTCATCTCAAGCTCTCACAGTGTACAGCTTCTCTTAAATGAACCACCACCCGAACAACAGCGCCACAAAGCTCCAGGCAAGCTCTCCAGCTTTTCATCTCCTGACTCTCCTCCATATAACGTCTATTAACTATCGATAGGAGTTGTCAGCAAGGATAATATCATAAAATAAGTAAGCAATCCTAATATATATATATATATCATAGTATACTGTACTACTGCTGTAGCGTATATAATATATTTATACCAATAGCTACTCTACCCTTCACTTGCTAATCACAAATCTACCTCTTTGCAACAATAATGGAGCTTAGAAGATTGTTAGCACTCACCTTAAATATACTGATGTTTATTCTAGGTTTCTTACTCTCTCACACTCCCCCCATTCACTCTCTAACCCCAGATATAAACATTCCTAAACCTACACACATTCACATCATCCCATGCAGACCCAGACATACCACCCAAAAATATGTCATACACCCCTACATGGATAGATCACGCAACCACCAGCATTCCAAGGTTCGAAGGTTAATCCATTTAAACCTAATACCAATGGATAACCCTAAGAAGGACACTACCCAGACATCACAATTAAAATGTATACTCATCAATGCAAGGTCTATTAGAAATAAAATCCCAATTATGATTAACCTCATCGCTGATGAAAAACCTCATCTTCTTTGTATAACTAAAACCTGGCTAAATGAATCTGATTCAGTTCTTCTTAACCAACTGAAAGTACAGGGTTATACTATGCTAAGCTGTAATAGAGATCGAAAAAGAGGTGGTGGAGTTCTAATAATAGCTAAAACTGACCTCAACCTTACATCTACTTTACTTGATAAACATGATGGAATAGATATCCTCAGAATAGAAAGTCACACTATAGCCATCTGCCTTATATATAGACCCCCCACACTTGATATGCAAAGCTTAGACACTATCCTTGAGGTTGTGTGTAAATCCTCCTTGAGGAAACCTTCTATTATCCTAGGAGATCTTAATCTCGCCTCCCTGCCAAAGTGCCAGGAACTATCTTTCCTTGAAGCAATGGATGAAATGGGATTTAAACAGATAATTACTCTCCCTACTCATTGCAAAGGTAACACTCTTGATTTAATATTCATCCCATCACATTATGCACAATTACCTCAATTTAATCCACCTACCACAACGCAGGTACCCTGGTCCGACCATTTCATAATACATTTCTCTCTTCCTTTCCAACTCCCCATAACAACACATTTCTTTTTTTTTTTTCTTTTTTTTTAATTTTATTTAATGCAATCCAAACACAAATATCACATAATTAGGCAATCCAAATAAGATATTACATAAGAAATGAATATACAAAATTATAAACCATATCAAATTGCCATAATAATCCACATCACGAAGAGCACAGCATAACATTGAACCTGAACAAAATTTTAAAGGCTGCAACCCCTTACCCAGATGAAAGAAATATATAATTAAACAAAATCATAAACAAACAAACCACCCCACTCAACCTGCTAAGGAGTCTAAGAGAGCCTCTAGCTGCGAACTATCAGTGAAGACATAACTATTTCCCTGCATAGTAATCAGGCATTTACAAGGAAAACGGAGGAAAAAGGTACCTCCCCCAGCCAAAACTCTAGGCTTCAGCTGGAGGAAGGACCGTCTCCGAACCTGTGTATGTCGGGAGACATCCGGGAAAATGGAAACCTTGTGCCTATAGAAAGGAAGATCCTTTTTCTTGAAAAAGGCCTTCATAATCAAGGCCTTATCAGCAATATTGACCAAGGTTACCACTAAAGTGGCACGGGTGGAAACAGGAATTTGCGAATTTTCCAAAAAGTCAGTCAGGTTAAGGGAATCCTGAACCTCTTCCACCACAGTGCCACTGTCCCCGGAGGCCCCCCGAGCTGCTACATAAAAAGAATGAGCCACCAAAATAGAATCAACATCAGGCAATTGCAATACATCAATACAATACTGTTTAAACAAGGAAATCGACGACATTAAACGGATTCTAGGAAAATTCAAAATACGAATATTTTTTGCTCGAAAACTATTCTCCAAAGACTCTACTTGCTGAAATAGCGTTAAGTTATCTCTAACCATGGATTCACTCGTAGTCTGAAGCGGACCAACGAGCGTCTCCACTTGAGTCAAACGCGAGGACAAATTTTTAACAGTACCATCCACTACATGTACCCGGTCAATTACCTGACGAGAAAAAAAGAGCAGTTTGATCCATAAACCGGGACAGCAGTGAATGCGTAGCTGAAACTAATTTCCACACATCAGACAAAGAAACATTATCAACATTAGCAACCACAGGTAAAGATGCTAGACCTTGGGGGCTAACTGCCAAAATAGAGTCAGTCAAGGGTACCTCACTAGATGATAAATGCAAAACATTTCAATACCAAACACATAGAACATAGATTCCGCAAGTTTAATAAGGAAAACTTCTTGGAATCAATCTCCACCAAGTTAGACACTGACATAAACAATCTTAATGTACTTGTATCAATCTGGAACTCTGTTGTAGGGGCAGAAGCTAAACCATTGCCCACAACTAAAATATTAAGAAGAAAGTCTTCGGAGAAATGATACACCTCTGAGCTTAGTTTCCTAAAAAAGAACCTCAGGAAACTAGAAGCTAAATGGCGTAAAACAAACAATTCTGAACTTAGGGTTCAATACTTTGCAAACCTCAAATCCTATAAAGAAGCTATAAACACTATGAAAAGATTACATCACACAAAAACCTTATCAAAAGCCATCAACAGACCAAGGGAACTTTTCGAGATTATTAAATCCCTTTCTAAAGTTCCAGAACACACCTTGAACAAAACACTAAATTGACCCCCAACTCCTGGCAAATCACTTTGCCAGCAAACTCAAACAGAGTACCCATCCTAGTTCTATCCTGACTCCCACTACAACAAATAACATCATTGAATGGAGCTCATTTCTCTTAATTTCGAATAAACAACTTCAAGATACCATATCAAACCTCAATACCACCATCTCTTTACTTGATCCGTGTCCAGTGTCTTGGATTAAAGCAGCTGAATCTGAACTCGCCCCTTACATATTGAATCTAGTAAACCAATCACTTCTTCAGGGCTTCATGCCAGATGACCTCAAGTTTACAGCTATTCGCCCTCTACTAAAAAACAAATCTCTTAACAGCACTGACCCCTCTTCATATCGCCCCATTGCCAGTATACCTTTTCTAGCTAAAATCATTGAGAAGGTAGTCCAAACACAATTACAAGACCATATAGATACCAATTTCCCGCTAGATGAACACCAGTACGGTTTCCGCCCTTATCATGGGGTCGAAACTTTACTTATATCACTATTTGACTCACTAATCCAAGGCTTGGATAATGTTAAACAGGCTTTCTTGCTTATTTTCCTCGATATTTCCTCTGCCTTTGACAGTGTGAATCACAGCACCCTCCTGTCCAGGCTATCTCAATTAGGATTAAAGGGAAAAACATTTCACTGGTTTCAATCCTACATATCAAACCGTTTCCAATATGTCCAGATAGATCATTCCCCTTCGCTTCCTTTCCCACAAGAGCGAGGTATCCCACAAGGTTCTTCTCTCTCTGCCTTACTTTTCAATCTCTATCTTCAACCTATTTGCACAATCTTCAAACGCCATAACCTAAATTATTTCATCTACGCAGACGACATCATGTTGTTTGCCCCCTGTGACATAGACAACCCTAATTATGACAAAATTGCCACATGTCTATCTGAAGTCGAACAGGAGCTCCGCGCAATTCATATGGATCTAAATTTCAAAAAGACTGAAGCTTTTTTTGTTTGCATAAACCCTAACTTCACCCCCCCCCCCCCCCCCCGTCTGTTGTCAACATGATGGACATTACCCTTCCAGTCAAATCGGAAGTAAAATATTTAGGAGTTACTTTAGACAAAACTCTTAGCATGGCACACCACATAAAACAGACTGCTAAAACCATATTTTTTATACTAAGAACCATCCAGCAACTTAGACCCCTCATTGACATTAGTGATTTCAGAACAGTTGTCCAGGCTCTTATAATGCCACATTTAGATTTCTGTAACGGATTACTCCAAGGTACATCTAAGAAGAACCTACATATCCTACAAAGAGCCCAAAACGTCACAGCAAGGATCATCTTTAAAGCTAAACTATCTGACCACATCTCCCCAATTCTTTACGCTCTCCACTGGCTACCTATAGCCAGTAGGATTCAATATAAAACCTTAGTCACCGTTTTTTAAACTCATTAACGACATAGCCCCCTCACATCTTTCAACATTAATTCATACCCCCGTAGAAAACAAAAGAAGAAGAACAAATCTTAACATGCTTCTAATCCCCTCCTCTGTGAGAAAACTGAAATAGGTAACAACCAATACTGCCTTCTCTTTCTACGCACCCAGTCAATGGAACAAGCTACCACTCAACCTGAGAGAGATTAAAGACATTATTTCTTTCAGGAAAGAGCTTAAAACATACCTTTTTGCCCAACACTACATCAACTCACAGCCCTCACTTGAACACGGATCACAAGAATACATGACGCAACTGACCCAAGTTTATCCTACATCAGTCAAAGAATCACTTCCCATTGCAAGTATCCATTGACATCTATGATACATTGTCTTACTATATGAAAATTACTCATCAAAGTCCGATTTAAATTGTTCTCTGTAGATAATAACGACGTCTGTAAATGGTTATCTGTAAATAGTTAAATTTGTTTCCCATGTATCATAGTTTTTGTTGTGCCAAAATGTTCTATGTAATTTCAATATTTAATGGTTTTAATTTGTTCTTTGTAAACCACCCCTGATCTCTGGAAGGGGCGGTATAGAAAAGCATACAAATAAAAATAAATAAATAAAATAAATAAATAAATGAACCGACCAGAGGGGAAGCCATATTAGACCTAGTCCTTGGTGGAACACCAGATCTAGTGCAAGAGATAAGGGTGTTGGGGCCACTTGGCAATACTGATCATAGCATGATCGCATTTGATTTAATTAGTGGAGGAGGAATAGTAAGGAAATCCACAGTACTACCTTTTAACTTTCGAAAGAGAGACTATGATAAAATGAGGAAAATAGTTAAGAAAAAACTAAAAGGAGCAGTTGCAAAGGTTAAAGACTTACATTGACTTGAAAAATACTATCTTGGAAGCCCAGACCAGCTGTATTCCACACTTTAAGAAAAGTGGAAGGAAGTCCAAAAAACTGACAGCATGGTTTAAAGGTGAGTTCAGAGAGGCTGTTGTTGCCAAAAAAGCATCTTTCAGGAAATGGAAAAAAGAGCCAAACTACGAAACCTGGAAACAGCACAAGCACTGGCAAGTCAAATGCAAGGCATTGATAAGGCAGGCGAAGGGAGAATTTAAGAAGCTTGCTGCGGAAGCAAAAACGCAAAATAAAGACTTTTTCAAGTACATTCGTAGCAAAAAACCTGTGAGTGAGTCAGTTGGTCCATTAGATGATAAAGGGGCACTAAGAGGCGACAGCGGAGAGACTGAATGAATTCTTTGCTTTGGTCTTTACTGAGGAAGATGTAGGGATGTCACCCATGACTGAAGTGGTATTTAAATGTGCGGAAGAATTGAAAGAAATATCGATACATCGGGTAGATGTATTACAACTATTAGATAAACTAAAGTGTAGCAAATCACCTGGGCCGGATGGTATACATCCAAGGGTGTTGAAAGAACTGAAATATGAGATTGCAGACCTGCTATTAGTAATCTGTGAACTATCATTAAAATCATCTCTAATACCTGAAGATTGGAGGATCGCCAATGTAACACCAATTTTTAAAAAAGGGTCCCAGGGGTGATCCGGGAAACTACAGACCGGTGAGCCTGACGTCAATACCGGAAAAAATGGTAGAAACCATCATAAAGAACAAAATTACTCAGCATGTAGATAGTCATGGCCTAATGGGAGACAGCCAACATGGCTTTAGACAAGGAAGATCTTGTCTTACTAATCTTTTATGTTTTTTTGAAGGTGTGAATAAACAGGTGGACAAAGGTGAGTCGGCTGATATAGTGTATCTGGACTTTCAGAAAGCCTTTGACAAGGTCCCTCATCAGAGACTTTTGGCAAAACTAAAGAGTCATGGGATAGGAGGCAGTGTACTATTGTGGATCAGGAACTGGTTAAAAGATAGAAAGCAGAGGGTAGGGCTAAATGGCCAATTTTCCCAATGGAGAAAGGTGAATAGTAGTGTACCCCAGGGATCTGTGCTGGGTCCGCTGCTTTTTGAGATATTCATAAATGAGCTGGAAAGTGGAATAACGAGTGAGGTTATCAAATTTGCAGATGACACAAAACTATTTAAATTTGTTAAAACCCAAGAGGATTGTGGAAAATTGCAAGAGGATCTTGATAAATTGGAAGACTGGGCATCAAAATGGCAGATGAAATTTAATGTGGACAAGTGCAAGGTTATGCACCTAGGGAAGAACAACCCAAACTATGGTTACACGATGCAAGGTTCCACATTAGGAACCACCACTCAGGAAAAAGATTTAGGCGTCACTGTGGATAACATGTTAAAACCTTCGGCCCAGTGTGCAGCGGCAGCCAAGAGAGCAATAGAATCCTAGGTATCATAAGGAAAGGAATGGAAAATAAAACAAAAGATATTATAATGCCTCTTTATCGTTCCATGGTGAGACCGCACCTTGAAAATTGTGTGCAATTCTGGTCGCCGTATCTTAAAAAGGATATATCGTTATTAGAAAAGGTTCAGAGAAGAGCCATCAAAATGGTAAAGGGGATGGAAGGATACTCCTATGAAGAAAGGCTAAAAAGGTTAGGGTCTTTAACCTGGAAAAGAGACGGCTGAGGGGAGCTTTGATAGAAGTTTATAAATGAATGAACGGAGTGGAACGGGTAAACATAGATCGATTGTTTACGTTATCAGAATATAGAAAGACTAGGGGACATGCAATGAAGCTACAGGGTAAACTATTTAAGACTAATAAAAGAAAATATTTTTTCACTCAACGTGTAATCAAACTCTGGAATTTGTTACCGGAGGATGTAGTAAAGGCTGTTAGTGTAGCTGGGTTTAAAAAAGGTTTGGACAAGTTCCTGGAGGAAAGGTCCATAAACCATTATTAAGAAGGGACCCAGGATATCAATGCTTGACCCAGTACAAGCATTGAAGAACCTGTGTCTTTTGGGGAAACTGCTAGGTACGTATGACCTAGATTGGCCACTGTTGGAAATAGGATACTGGGCTTGATGGACCTTAGTCTGACCCAGTATGGCATATCTTATGTTCTTATGTGCTGCCGAGATTGCCTGCAGACGCGACTCTACCCACGAGAAGAGAGCCGCCGCTTCCTCTTCCATTGGCAGTGCTTCCTGTCAAAGAGCCGATTGATGTAGGCCACCGTCGCAGCATTGTCCGAAAGAACCCTCACTGCTCGGCCCTGCACCGCAGTCTCGAATGTGCACAATCCCAGAAACACCACCGGAAGCTCTAAGCGGTTGATGGACCCCCGTGCTTCCTGTACACTTCATTCCCCCTGAGCTTACTGCTCCCCGCAATGAACTCCCCAGCCTGCAAGACTGGCATCCATCATTAGCGGGAGCCAAATCGGCTGCTCCAGTGGCAAGCCCGCCGTCAGGTGTTCCAGCGCAAGCCAACACTGAAGGGACCGCCTGACCAGCAGGGGACAGGGCAGACGCTTGCTCAACGAGTCGTTCTAGTGCGACCAATGCCAAAGCAGTGCCCTCTGCAGAGGACGCATGTGAGCTCACGCCCACGGCACCACCTTCAGCGTTGCCGCCATCGTCCCTAGGACCTGCATGTAAGACCACGCCGACGGGGCTGGGCTCAACAAAACTCTGTGCACGAGCTGCTGAAGCGCCAGCACCCGTCTTTCCGGGAGGAAGACCGACCCCCAGAGTGTCAAATGTCACTCCCAAGCACTCCAGCACCTGAGCAGGGACCAACTTGCTCTTTGACGCACTGACCACCCAGCCGAGGTCTTGAAGGAAGTGCACCACCGTACACATAACCTGCTCGCTCTCGATCCTGGACTTTGCCCGAATCAACCAGTCGTCCAGGTAAGGATGGACTAAAATGCCTTGCTTTCGCAACGCCGCCACCGCCACCATGATCTTGGTAAAGGTGTGTGGCACCATTGCCAATCCGAAGGGCAAGGCCTGAAACTGGAAGTGCCCCCAAGGAAGGGCAAACTGCAGAAACCTCTGATGAGCCTCTCTGATCGGAATATGTAGATAGGCTTCGGTGAGGTCGAGGGAGGTTAAGAACTCCCCCTGCTGTACAGCTACTATGACGGACCTCAGCGTTTCCATTCGGAAATGAGGTACCCGCAGGCCTCGATTTACCCCCTTCAGATCCAGAATGGGTCACAGAGCCCCATCCTTTTTGGGAACCACGAAATAGATGGAGTAGTGACCAACGCCGTAGGAGTCTCAGGGCACCGGTACTACTGCCCCTAACTGTAAGAGCAAGTCTAGGGTTTGATGGACCTCCTCAGTTTTCCACTGTCCCCTGCAGGGAGAAAGGACAAAAGGAGTCCAAGACCTGTCGAGCGAACTCAAAAGCATAACCATTGTGGATTACCTCTAATACGCATGCTGCCGCATGCAATAAGCCTGATGCATAACCATGACAAAATCCGTAGTGAACACCACAGAGGCCACCTCAGCTCCTGCCGGAAGGGACCCCGGAACCCCACCCGACGGGGGGGGGGGGCAGGGGACCCGGCCGGGAGCTCCAACAATGGTTACCCGTCGCTGAGGGGCACCGGACCCAGCTGCTGCTCAGGTGGCTTACTCTGCATTTCTTGTTCCACTGAAGCAGAAACCCCCACGCAGCCTTTGCAGACTCCGGTGTCCAAAACGGCGCCCCTGCGAGAGCCACAAATTATACACCGTGGCCGAGAAGGCATCAGCCCCCACAGAGCAACGGAGAACAACAGCTGGCAGTCCCGTCCCTGGACGAAGACTCCAAGGGGTCTGACTGCAGCCAAACGTTTCACTTTACTTTCCTCACCAACAAAGAAAAAACAAAACTAACTGTGCCCTAACATGAGATAGGCCTGCCGCTGAACCTCGGAGCCGCGGCCTGCCCGTCAGGCAAATGCATGGGGAAAAAAACCCTGCTCTTCCAAAGCGTGGCCTGAAGAAAGGCGCTACTGCGGCCTGTGTCCCAGGCCACGTGGCAGCTCTGCACACGCAGCACACTCACCTCCTGCCTCTTTCCGCTTGTCCTTATGATCTCCGGCGGGCGTGCCAGAGTTCCCTGCGATCCGCGATGCTGCTTGACGGCCTTACCGAGCAGCAATCGCGAAGAGGGCTCTGAGTGACCGGGCTGGATCCAACGACCCTCTAGCGTGCCAGCCCCCAGCGGCAGAGAAGGCAGGCTGTCAGAGTCAGCAGCGCCTCCAATGTGAGGTAAGAAAGAGCCGGCTGGAGCCCTAGCACAGCAGAGTGAAAAGGAAGGGAGACAGCTGGTTCAAGCCCCGAGTCCCCCCACGAATTTAGAAATTTGCTTTTTTTTTTTTTTAGCCCAAATAAAGGAAACAGGCACAAAATAAAACCAAAAGTCAAAACTCCAATCCTAATCTGCCTAACAGCTCCTTATCTGTTTCACCAGTGAGCACAGCACCTAGGCTCACTAAGTCCTCCTGCTGCATGGAGACTGGACACACTGGGGGCTGATGGGTAAGTCAGCAAAGGATATCCAGTGATGTCAAAACTTTGATTGGTCCAGTCTCCATGCTGCAGGAGGACGAACACTACCCAGAGGTGGAGGACTGAACTGGAGGAACGATAAGGAACCCATTTTTCAGAGCGTTAGAAGGATATGTGGGAAGAATCCCATCGCATGCTCCTCCTCTCACCTCCCCTGTACTCAAGGGGCGCAGCAACCTTGAATGCCCCTCCCCTCTCACCGCCTCTTGCAGGGTTCGGGGGCGTGGCAATCAATACATATACTCCCCTCCTTTCAGATCTGGGGTTCCAACTTCCACTATACTATGTTACTTATCATTACGGACTTTACTTTTCTTGGTTATGGAGTTTAGTGTATGCACTGAATCCTACTTCTTTAAACCTATTTTTCCTACTCTATATTATAGGACTCAGTACGTGTTCCTTACCGGTCTTATGCACGAGAGAAAACAGAGTACATGCCTTTCTACTAGCTCAGGTAAAAGCAGAAGGGAAGAGGCATAAGTAGCTGTTTACCTGAAGTGTCTCCATCCTCAGACACAGATGAGCTATCCGTGTCTTCGTCGTCTGAGCTGCTCCCCTCATTCTCCGGGTAATCCACCTCCATATCATCGTGGTTACTTTCTTTCTTATCCCGTGAATGCACCGGCATTTCAGAAAAAAAGGGGGGAAAGAGGGGGGGAGGAGAACCCCACAGTAAACAGACCAGCACCTCCTCCTATCGCTGTCCGCTACACTGGGGGTGCTCACCCCGCCGCTTCAATGAAACGGCGCGGCCGCTACCCCGCAACCTAACGTACCGTCCTAATTTTTTTCGCTGTCTGTGATTGGTTTAACTTCCTCAGCTTCTGCTTCTTGATAGGTTAGAGACATTGTCCACAGGTCTGTATCGTTCAGCTTCATATTCGGGCGGCCTATTCCGCAATGCTTCTCGGGAAATGTAGTAACATTTTTACATTTTCTGTTTTGGTGAGGCTAGTAAAATACGCCACACGGACAGCAGTTCCCGAAAGGCATTGTGGTGCAACCTGTCTCATAGTTTATAAATAGTGGTATTGGGACTCGGGAGCCCAGGCTGTAATAAATGATAATCGTTTATCTAACAGAGATGATGTAGGATATCTTGCGGATTCCTCGAATTCATTTCTTAAAGAAAAAAATAATAATGTACTTTTTTAAATTCCAACATGTAAATCAATATAATCGTTTAAGAAAAGAGAAAACACAGTCCTGATGATTATAAAGTATTCAGGCATACATTTTGTTTGGGTATCTAACTTTTCAGTGTTATACAAACTGATACCTTACAGAATAATAATTTTGTCATGTATTGGATAGTAGCTGCTCACCCGAATTTATTTTTATTCGAATTGACAGAAATCAGACTATAAAAAAGCTCAGTTCTACAATGAATAACTTATAAGGCGCGCTATAGCTCAATTATAGAGAACGGAATAAATTAATCAAAAGCCTATGAGATGAGAACCGATAAGAATGTAACAAAAAACGTGGAATATGTGGTGTTTAATTCGTCACAAGATCCAGCTTCTTGTGTCTAAACCATCCGGCCCTAGGGTTGCCAACTTTTTCACTGAGAAAAACCCGACACCTGTGGCTCGCCATGCTCCACCCATTCTCCGCCCCTAGTCCCACCCCTGCCCCGCCCCGCCCCCAGCCCCACCCACAAAAATTACCGAGGATACGTGTAGGCTAACTTCCTTGGTCAGATAATAATTAAACTGGGAACCCCAAAATCCAAACATGAAATGTACAACACTAGAGAAATAAAACTATAAAGTAATTTCCTCTTGCACTAAACAAAAACGCAAAGATGTTAGCAATACACACTTCCCAGACCAGACATATTCCAGTTAATAAATTCAAAATAAAAAGTATTTTTCTACCTTCTGTTTGGGCGTTTTATTTTTCAGTTGCAATTGCTCCAGTCACTTTCTTCTGGTTTCTTCGTGTCTACTGCGAGCTATCCATTTGTCCTTTCTTCTCTTTTAGATGTTTTCCATTCTCTCTCTATTTCTGCTTTAACATACTGATTGTTTCCCTTTTGCTCTTTCCCCCAATTCTTTCCTTATTCCTTTATCATCCGTTTAAATTTCACCCTTCCATTCTCAAGCCCCTCTTACTCTCCCAATACCGGCCCATCATAGACTTTTCTTCCACACAAAATATTTTTTCCCCTCTCCATTCTCATTCCCCATCCATTCTAGTCCTCCCCCCAAATCAATTCCCTTATAGTTCTAGGCCCACCCAGCATCCACTCCCTTCTAGTCCCATTCTCCCATGCCCCACATCAGCCCATTTCCAGCCCATTTCCAGTCCTATTCCAGCTCTTCATCAGCCCATTTCCAGTGCTAGCCCTGACATCACAGGCCATTTCCAGTCCTAGCTCCCCCCCCAATCACAGCCCATTTCCAGTCCAAGTCCCCCATCACAGCCTATTTCCAGTCCTAGGCCCCCCCCCCACCATCACAGCCCATTTGCAGTCCGAGTCCCCCCGCACCATCACAGCCCATTTGCAGTCCTAGCCCCCCTAATCACAGCCTATTTCCAGTCCAAGATCCCCCCCCCATAGCCCTTTTCCAGTCCAGGTCCCCTCCACCCCCAACACAACCCATTTGCTGTCAATTTACCCCACCCCCTAACCATTTTACAGTCCAGGTCCCCCCCCCCATCACAGCCTATTTCCAGTCCAAGTTTCCCCCCCCCCCCATAGCCCTTTTCTGGTCCAGGTCCCCTCCACCCCCATCACAACCCATTTCCAGTCCATGTCCCCCCCCCATAACCCTTTTACAGTCCAGGTCCCCCCCCCATCACAGCCTATTTCCAGTCCAAGTCCCCCCCCCCTTAACCCTTTTCCAGTCCAAGTCCCCCCCCCCTTAGACCTTTTCCAGTCCAAGTCCCCCCCTTAGCCCTTTTCCAGTCCAAGTACGTCCCCCCCCCTTAGCCCTTTTCCAGTCCAGGTCCCCCCATCACAGCCCATGCAGTCCTTGCCCCCCGACCAGCATCGCGGCTGTCTGAGGCTTCAGAGGGAGCCGGGGAAGCCTGAGCGAGGCCCCGGCTCCTTCTGAACAGCCACCAGCGTGAAGAGCCTTTTCCTTCACGCTGGCGGCTGTTCCTGTGAAGCCGCGAATGCTGGGAAAGGTTAAAGGTTGCCCTTTAACCTTTCCCAGCATTCGTGGCTTCACAGGAACAGCCGCCAGCGTGAAGGTAAAGGCTCTTCACGCTGGTGGCTGTTCTGAGGGTGCCGGGGCCGCGCGCGGGCTTCGCCGGCTCCCTCTGAAGCGGAGAAAAAGCCAGTTTTTTTGCTCTGGCCGCGCCCGATCTTGCCGCCAGAGCAAAAAAAACGGCTATTACAGGGCCGGATTTGCCTCTGCGCCGGCAGCCGGCCTGGCCGTGGAAAAACCGGCCAGGCCGGCTGAAAACCGGCCAGTTGGCAACCCTATCCGGCCCGTCCATTGAGCAATGGGCGAGGGAGGGGGGTTAAGACTGGCAATGGGCTAGGGAGGGAGGGGGGTTAAGACTGGCAATGGGCTAGGGAGGGGGGGTGTTAAGACTGGCAATGGGCTAGGGAGGGAGGGGGGTTAAGAATGGCAATGGGCTAGGGAGGGGAGGTGTTAAGACTGGCAATGGGCTAGGGAGGGAGTGGGGTTAAGTCTGGCAATGGGCTAGGGAGTGGGGGTGTTAAGACTGGCAATGGGCTAGGGAGGGGGGTGTTAAGACTGGCAATGGGCTAGGGAGGCAGGGGTGTTAAGACTGCAATGGGCTAGGGAGGGAGGGGGGATAAGACTGGCAATGGGCTAGGGAGGGAGGGGGTTAAGACTGTCAATGGGCTGGGGGGGGGGGTGTTAAGACTGGCAATGGGCTAGGGAGGGTGGGGGTTAAGACTGGCAATGGGCTAGGGGGGTGTTAAGACTGGCAATGGGCTAGGGAGGGGGGGGGTTAAGACTGGCAATGGGCGATGGGGGGGTTAAGACTGGCAGTGGGCTATGGGGGGTTAAGACTGGCAAAGGGGTAGGGAGGGGGGTAGGGAGGGGGTTTAAGACTGGCAATGGGCTAGGGAGGCAGGGTGGGGGGTTATGACTGGCAATGGGCTAGGGAGGGAGGGGAGTTAAGACTGGTAATGGGCTAGGGAGGGGGGGTGTTAAGACTGGCAATGGGCTAGGGAGGGAGGGGGGTTAAGACTGGCAATGGGCTAGGGAGGGGGGGTGTTAAGACTCGCAATGGGCTAGGGAGGGAGGGAGGTTAAGACTGGCAATGGGCTAGGGAGGGGGGGGGTGTTAAGACTGGCAATGGGCTAGGGAGGGAGGGGGGTTAAGACTGGCAATGGGCTGGGGGGGTGTTAACACTGGCAATGGGCTAGGGAGGGAGGGGGGTTAAGACTGGCAATGGGCTAGGGAGGGGGGTGTTAAGACTGGCAATGGGCTAGGGAGGGGGGGTTAAGACTGGCAGTGGGCTATGGGGGGGTTAAGACTGGCAATGGGCTGTGGGCTGATGAGGGCTGGCAATGGGCTATGGGGGGGTTAAGACTGGTAGTGGGCTGATGGGGGGGTTAGGACTGGTAATGGGAGATGGGGGGGTTAGGACTGGTAATGGGCTATGGGTGGGGTTAAGACTGGTAGTGGGCTGATGGGGGGGGGGTAGGACTGATAATGGGTTATGGGGGGGCTAGGACAGGAAATGGGCTGATGGGGAGGGGTTAGGACTTGAGGTGGGCTGATGTGGTTAGGACTGGTAATGGGCTGTGGGCTGATGGGGGGGTTTAGGACTGGCAATGGGCTATGGGGGGCTGACTGGAAATGGGCTGATGGGGGGTTAGGACTGGTAATGGGTTATAGGGGGGCTTAAACTGAAAATGGGGTGATGGGGGTTAGGACTGGAAGTTGATTGACGGGGGGCTAGGACTGGTAATGGGTTGGGGGGTTGCTAGGACTGGAAATGGGCTGAGTGGAGGGGAGCTATGATTTGACATGGGCTGATGGTGGGGCTAGGAAATGACTAGAAATGGGCTGATGGGGGGGCTAGGATTGGAAATGAGCTGATGAAGGGACTTGGACTGGAAATGGATGGGGGAGCTAGGACTGGAAATGGGCTGATGGGGGGCTAGGACTGGAAATGGGCTGATGCAGGGACTAGAAGGGAATGGATGCTGGGTGAGACTGGAACTAGAAGGGAGCTGATGTTGGGGGAGGATTAGAATGGGATGGGGCTGGGAGATTAAAATGGAGAGGGGAAAAATATTTTGTGTAGGAGGGATGAAAAATCTGCAATTGGCCAGGTATTGGGAGAGTAATTGGGGATTGAGGATGGAGGGGTAAAATTTGTGTGGATGAAATAGGAATGAGGAAAGAGCAAAAGGAGAAAGATTAGTATGTTAAAGCTGATGTAGAGAGAGAGAGAATGGAAAAAAAAATAGAAGAGAGAAGAAAGGACAAATGGACAGCAGACGATGGAGAGTTAGCAGAAAACATGAAGAAACCAGAAGAAAGAGGCTGGACCAATTGCAACTGAAAAAAAATGCACAAAAGGTAGAAAGATATCTCTTTATTTTGAATTTATTAACTGGAATATGTCAGCTCTGGGAAATGTGCATCATTAACATCTGCGCTTTGTTTGGTACAAGAGGAAATTAATTTATAGTTTTATTTCTACAGTGTTGTTGTACATTCCAAGTTTGGCTTTTGGGGTTCCCAGTTTAATTATTGCCTTCCTGTTTCTAAATTGTGATTCCTTGTTTGGTGATGGTCTATGTTCTGCATGTGTAACTGAGCTGAGGTATTCTGTTTATGTAATTCCTATTTGACGTTGCCACTTGTTCTCTTTCCCCAGTATTCTCTGAAATGTATTGGTTTAATATTTGCAGTGTTGCCTTTTGATAGGTAGGGTATGGTGCTTTGTGAGTCCTGGTAATGCTGTCAGGATACGGCGGGTTTGCTATGGGTTCTAAATGGGCAGCGTTTGTAGTAGTTCCTAATGTGCCTGGCGGTTGGCACTGGATTATAGTAATGTAGAAATCTTTTAGTCTTTCTTTATCCATACACTCATTAAGAGACATGTTTACTAAAAGTTAGTGAATGGTAACATTATGCAAATATTTATGCAAATAAGACCACTTATGCAAATGAGGCCCCGCACCAAGTCTCCGCACATGGCCCCACACCCCCCTTGGGCCGCCCCTGGTCTAAACTATTTACTGTAGTTCATAAAATTCATTAAAATTGTTCCTCAGAATTTAGGCAGACACCATGGGAGCAGCCACGTCCAGAAAAAAAATCCCATCTTGTACTGTATAGCTAGTACTGAATCTACTGATGGATTTTTTATACTCTTTGTTAGCAAAACATCAAGTTCGACAATGACGATTCGTGCAGGTGGATGATGCCGTTTCTGACATCACTGTTAATTTAATCAATTTGTGAATCTTGCTTGTATGATCACCTCCAAGACCATAGGGAAATTTAGATGTGGAAGATTCTTAAAGAAAGAGATGTGAACCACTCAAAGGGTAGAGAACCCTCCTTGCTATGGTGGCCTCTTGAGTTAAAGTAAAATTAACTCAGGTAAGTATATACATTTTGTCCTCTTTCCTAGCGGGTTGTGAGGGAAAAAGCAGGGAATAAATAGTACCGAATTCAAATTGAAATTTTTGTTAATAAAATCATTTTTTACAGTATAAAATATTAACAGTTAAAACTGAATACTGTTGGGTTGGTGCTTAGAAGTAAATGAAAATTAAGATAGCAAGAGGGAACTTTCATTCAAATATTTTGATAAAATGTTTCCCAAAGTTTGATTTCCCACTTTCAAATGTAAAATTAAAATATTCTGTAAATTGTTAACAGAAACAGGGGAGAGGGGGGTCATTTGATAAAGGTTTGCATACACTAATGCTGCACCTCCAGATGAGTGGATTATACTCATGCTAGAAGAGGAAGGCAGATGAGAGCACATCCAGTCTTCCAATTTATCCAAGGTCCTGAAGTTTTTTTGACAGACTCCTGGGGTACTCCACAATTCACCCTTCTCCATTGAGATAATTGGCCATTTAGCTTTCTATCTATTAACCAGTTCCTAATCCACAATAGTACACTGCCTCCTATCCCATGACTTCTTAATTTCATGAAGAGTCTCTCATGAGGGACCTTGTCAAAGGCTTTCTGAAAATGCAGAAGCACTTTATCAACTGACTCACCTTTGTCTACCCATTTATTCACACCTTGAAAAAAATATAACAGATTATAAGACAAGACTTTCCTTGGCTAAATCCATGTTGGCTTTCTCCCATTAAACCATGACTATCTACATGTTGCCTGGTACCGATGTCATGCTCATCAATCTGTAGTTTCCCGGATCAACCCTGGAACTCTTTTTACATTGGCCATTCTATTACATTGGCCATTCTCCAGTTTTCAGGTACTAAAGGTGATTTTAATGAGAGTTCACAGATTAATAATAGTAGGTCTACAGTCTCATATTTCAGATCTTTCAACACCCTCGGATGTATACCATGTGGTCCATGTGATTTGCTACTGTTCAGTTTATCAAATAGTTGTAATACATCTTCCTGGTTTATCTATATTTATTTCAGTTCTTCTGACACATCACCTTTAAATACCATTTCAGGCATGGGTAGTTTCCCTACATCATCTTCAGTAAAGAGCAAAGCAAAGAATTCATTCAGCCTCTCTGTATGGCCTTATTCTCCTTTAGTGCCCCTTTTACCCCTCTATCATCTTATGGTCCAACTGACTCTCACAATTTTTTTGCTACAAATATACTTGAAAAGGTTTTGATTATGTGTTTTTGCTTCCACGGGAAGCTTTATTTCAAATTCTCTCTTTGCGTGCCTTATGAATGCTTTGCATCTAACTTGCCAGTGCTTATGTTTCCCTGTTTCATCATTTGTCTCCTAGTTCCATTTCCTGAAAGATGCTTTTTAGGCTGCAACAGCCTCTGTGAGCTCACCTTTAAACTATGCTGGCAGTTTTTTAGCCTTCCTTCCACTTTTCTTAAAGTGTGGAATACATCTGGTCTGGGCTTCCAAGATAGTATGTTTAAACATTGGCCATGCTTGATGTAAATCTTTAATCTTTCCAGTTGCTCCTTTTAGTTTTTTCTTAACTATTTTCCTCATTTTATCATAGTCTCCCTTTTGAAAGTTAAAAGGTAGTACTGTGGATTTCTTTGCCATCCTTCCTCGATTTATTAAATCAAATGCAATCATGCTATGATCACTATTGCCAAGTGGCCCCAACACTCTTATCTCTTGCACCAGAACCTATGTTCCACTAAAGGCTAGGTCCAAAATAGCTTCCCCTCTGTCAGTTCATGAGCCAGCTGCTCCAAGAAGCAGTCATTTATTTCATCCAGAAACATTATCTCCCTAGCGTGCCCTGTTGTGACACTGACCCAGTCGATGCCAGGATAATTGTAATCTCCCATTATTACTGTGTTGTAACTTTTGTTAGCCTCCCTGATTTCTTTTAGCATTTCATCATCCATCTGTTCATTCTGGCCAGGCGGTCTGTAGTACACCCCCACTGCCATCACCTTCCCCTTCTTACATCGAATTTCTATCCATAGAAATTCCTCAGTGTATTTTGTTTCCTGCAAAACTTTAATTCTGTGTGACTCAATGCCTTCTCTAACATAAAGCGCAACCCCTCCACCATTTTGATCTACCCTATCATTGCGATATAGTTTGTACCCAGGTATCACAGCGTAACATTGGTTGTTCTCCTTCCACCAGGTCTCTGAGATGCCAATCATATCTAACCTTTCATTTAGTGCTTTTGATTCTAACTTTTCCATCTTATTTTTAGACTTCTAGTATTTGCATACATGCATTTTGGAGGTTGTATTTTCCATATCGTCCTGCTAGACCAGTCCAGACAAGTGGGTTTTGTTTTGCTACCAGCAGATCTGTGGAGACAAAGAACCAATGAAAAGCCCAGGTTTCAATGACATCAGTCCCATACCTCTATCCAGCTCAGTCACTAGAAGTCCCAATATTTCTTTGTCTCTAGCAGATGATGGATGGATTTTCTCCTTTCTGCAGAAAATCTGATGACTGAGAGGAAAAGAGATTGATTAAACGCTCGTGAACAACCACCTCAAGCTCTAAAGGGGTGACTCGAGCAGAACATGGGAGGCTCCACTCGACTGCAATCTTCTTGGTCGCCAGAGGAGGAGGGAAAATTGGTTCAGCTCCACCCCCTTATCATAATAAGGGTCTGTTGTGCAGCCACAAATTGGAAGGATTTGGAAGAATCTGAAAGAGTACAGCAGCCTCACACAACCTCAGCACTCCCTCCCTTCTCCTCCTTTCCCCCCTTTTCTCTCTCTCGAAGATTGCAGAAGGCTCTCAGAGGAATCAGCCTGCTAGCCACCTTTCACACAGTGCTGCTGAAAAATAAGTCCAGCCAGTGAAGCAGTTTCAGGGGGAGTAGAGCTGAGCCCAGGGCTTTCATGGAGTGAGTACCAAGGTTTGACCTTGTCATTGTCTTTGTTGGGGGCTCTTGGTTCCATCTTTGAGGGACGCAATTCAAGGTGGATTGCTAGCGACCGTTGGTGCTGTGTATGGATTTTTCACCATTTTCTGAATGCATTAGTAATGTTTTTGCCTATTGTGTGACTGGGGGTTGCACGTTCCACCCAAGTCGAAAAAGACTAATGGAGAGGTTAATTGTTTATAAAAAACTTAAAAGCAAAAAAATGCATATTATAGCATTATCAACGTGGAGGGCTAAAATCATACATAAATAAATATATTATCATAAACTAATTAAAATTGTTATATGTTGTGGCTAAAAGAAGTAAAAGCCTTGGATCTTAAAACCTAATTATGTACGAAACAGAAATCAGAGAAATTCTTAAAACTACTGTCCTTGTATAACACTCATAAGACCAGGACACACTACATGACACAATGATTTTTTTCAGCCACCGTTACGTAAAAAATATATATCCAGTTCATTTTTAACAAATTGTATGGTTACCCACAGGATTTGGAACCATTCTTAAAAAATGCCTAATTAATATAGTGTAGAAAGATTCTATATGATGAAGAAACAATAAAATCGGGGGAACCCCTTTCCAGTATTTGGTAAAGGATTGAATCTCAGCAGCAAACAGAAAGGGAGGGAAAGGATAGAATAAAGCATGCATGAAATGGTTACAATATGCTATGGCTAAAGGAAGTTAATATCTTTACATTTAACAGCAATTTGTGTGATAACCAATAAAATTAAAAACTCTAATTAAAAATGATTCCACTCTCTTATAGTGTAGTGAGACAGGGGTATTATGCCCAAGAAAACAAAAAAACAAAGGGACCCCACTCATTCCAAACATCAGTGAGGAAGATTCTATCCAGGGAAAGCCAGAGGGGGCAGGGAAGGAGGGCGCCAAGGAATCAGTGTCCATCCCTTTCTGAATGACTGGCTCATCCAGGCCCGTTCCCTATCAGAGGCATCTTGGGTGACGTCTTGAGTGGTGTCCTTTTTGGAAAGCTTCGGCTGGGTGATCAATCAGGATAAAAGTCAGCTTTTGCCTTCCCTGTCTTTGGAGTTTCTGGGAGCATGTTTCGACATTTATGTGGGCAAGTTTTTCTGCCAGAGAAGGAAGTGAGAAGACTGTTGAATTGCCTGGCAATGTTCTGGCACAGCAGGGCCCCCAGAGTCTGGAATTATCTTCAGCTCCTTTGATTGATGGCAGCGACCATAGGCGTGTGCTCACTTGCGGCTGGTTGACTCAGTGGTCCCCGAGTTCTCAGGAGTTCAAGTGCAGGTTCCCACTCCTGTTGATGGTGAAGTTCAGCCTGCAGTGATGGCGGCAGCCCTGTCATAATAACATAGTAACATAGTAAATGACGGCAGATAAAGACCAGCATGTTCCATCCAGTCTGCCCAACAACATGGCAAGAGTAGGTGCACCTGTCGCTCTGTGCAGGCCACCCCTCCCCATGTCTTTGTTTAGGGGTGAACCCACCACTCCATGTAGGACATCCCTATTTGTTGAGAAGTTAGATGGTTCAGAAGTTAGATGGTTCAGTTTATTTTGTTTTTATCCTGTTTCTGTAAAGGGATCCGCTGTGTTTGTCCCATGCCGTTTGGAATTCCGTCACCGTGTTTGACCACACCACTTCCATCGGGAGGGCATTCCAAGCATCCACCACCCTTTCAGTGAAAAAATATTTCCTGACATTGCCTTTCAATTTTCCACCTTGCAGCTTCATGTTATGCCCTCTAGATTTACAGCTTCCCCGTCTTTGGAAGAGGTGTGTTTGTTCATCGTTTCTCTTTATGTATTTAAAGGTCTGAATCATATCTCCCCTGTCCCTCCTCTCCTCCAAAGTGTACATTTTTAGGTCTTCAAGTCTCTTCTCATAAGGCTTCTGACGCAGGCTCCAAATCATTTTGGTCGCCTTCCTCTGAACAGTTTCCAGTCTTTTTACATCTTTTGCAAGATATGGTCTCCAAAACTGAACACAGTATTCCAAGTGAGGCCTTACCAGCGACCTGTACAGTGGCATAAGTACCTCTTCCTTTCTGCTGGTAATCCCTCTTTGTATGCAGCCCAACATCCTCCTGGCTTTTCCCACCGCCTTGTTGCACTGTTTTGCCACCTTGAGATCATCAGAGATAATCACACCAAGGTCTTTCTCCTGAACCGTGCATACCAACCTCTCGCCCCCTATCGCGTACATTTCCCTTGGATTTCTGCTACCTAAGTGCATGACACTGCACTTTTTCGCATTAAATCGTAATTGTCAAGCATTAGACCATTCTTCCAGCTTTTGTAGATCTTTCCTCATGTTATCCACTCCCTCGGGGGAGTCCACTCTGTTGCAAATTTTTGTGTCATCTGCAAAAAGACAGACTTTTCCATTCATCCCTTCAGCAATATCACTCACAAATACATTGAACAGTGCTGGGCCCAGGACCGAGCCCTGGGGCACCCTGCTAATCACCTTCCTTTCATCCGAGTGAGCTCCATTTACCATCACCTTCTGTCGTCTGTCAGTTAACCAATTTCTAATCCAGTTTACCATCTTGGGACCCATCACCAAGCTACTGAGTTTATTGACAAGCCTCCTATGAGGAACAATATCAAAGGCTTTGCTGAAATCCAGGTAGATGACATCCATTGCATGCCCCTGATCTAGTTCCTTGGTCACCCAGTCAAAGAACTCAATCAGATTTGTTTGGCAAGACCGTCCTTCGGTAAAACCATGTTGCCTCGGATCTTGCAACCTGTTGGTTTTGAGAAAGTTCATTATTCGCTCTTTCAGGAGCGCCTCCATTACTTTTCCCGCCACCGAGGTAAGGCTCACGGGCCTGTAGTTTGACACTTCTTCCCTGTCGCCACTTTTGTGTAGAGGTACGACATCAGCCATTCTCCAGTCCTGAGGAACCTCTCCTTTTTCCAAGGATCTGTTGAAGACATCCTTTAATGGCCCTGCAAGAACCTCTCTGAGCTCTTTCAGTATCCTGGGATGTATCCCATCTGGTCCCATGGCTTTGTCCACTTTCAGTTTAGCAAGTTGTTCTAACACCTCATCACCTGTGAATGGTGTGGTATCTACTTCATTCCCATTTTTATATTTGGGAGTCACAGCTGGTCCATCTCCAGGATTTTCTTTAGTAAAAACAGAGCGGAAGTATTTGTTTAGCAATTTTGCTTTTTCAATGTCACTTTCCACGAGTCCTTTCCCAGCACTTCTGAGTCCTGCAATTCCAACTCTGATCTTCTTCCTTTCCCGAATATACCTGAAGAAAGTTTTGTTGCCACCCTTAATATCTTTAGCCATCTTTTCCTCTGCCTTTGATTTTGCTATCTTTATTTCTCTTTTTGACTCTTTGAGTTTGACCCTGTATTAATTTCTGTGTTCTTCTGTTTGCAAGCTTTTGAATTTTGCGAAAGCTGTGTTTTTTTGCCTTTATTTGAGCAGCCACGTCTTTGGAAAACCAAATAGGTTTCCTTCTCCTCTTGTTTTTATTTACTTTTCTTACATATTTATCTGTTTCCCCTTTTATTGCCACCTTTAGTTTAGCCCATTGCAATTCCACTTCCCTTATCTCCTTCCACCCCGTCATCTCCTCCCTTAGGTACTCGGCCATTTTTTTTAAGTCAGTGTTTTTGATTGGCCTGTACCTTGGCTTTTATCTCAAACCACACCGTGTGATGATCGCTGCTGCTCACAGGGGCACTCAAGCAGACATTCGACACGCTATCACCGTTGGTGAGCACTAAATCCAGTATTGAGCCTTCACAATTTTTTTGCTTCTTTCCAGATTTGCAGAAGGAGTAATCCAATCCACATCTGGTAGATTAAAGTCCCCCAAATATTATCCCTTCCCCCTTTGTGGCTATCTTGGCAATATCTATAATCAATTCATTATCTCTTCAATTTGTGTCGGAGGTCTGTAGACTAAAGCAGTATGGATGGCAGTGCCATCTCCTCTTTCCAACAGAGCGCTGCTTCTTTTCCCCATGCCCCCTGCATTTCAGTAGCTTTAATATTGCTTCTGACATACAAGGCAACTCCTCCTCCTCTTCCATTTTCTCTGTCTCTTCTGAATAGATTATAGCCAGCTATGGCTATATCCCAATCATGCGATTCATTAAAACATTTTTCTGTAATGGCCACAATGTCCAAATCCATTTCCACCATTAGAGCTTCCAGGTCCAGAACTTCGTTGGCTAAGCTTCGAGCATTTGTGCTCATTGCTTTCCAGCATTTACCTGGCTTGTGTTTATTTTGCATTGATTTTGTTCTGCCCACTTCTTCCCACTTGTTTTTGATGTGTGGTTTAAAAGTGTGGCTGTTTCTGATGTTATTCTGCTTTTGCAGGGGGTGGCGTGCAGACCTTGACCTTCCAGATCTGTCACCCCCTTTTCCTAGTTTAAATGCATATCCATATACTACCTACATTTTTCACTTAGGATTCTTTTCCCTGCGACAGAGAGATGTAGTCCATCAGCACAGTATAGTCTCTTGTTGGTCCATCTGTAACCCCAGTCGCCAATAAATCTGAATCCTTCTTATTTGCACCAGGTCTGGACCCATGTATTAAAGCTGTTAATGCGATGCAGCCTTTTTGTCCCCTTACCAAGAACAGGTAGAACTTCTGAGAATGCAACAGTGTTAACAATGGGCTTGAGTTTCTCTTCCAGATATTGGAAGTCCTTTTGGACTGTAGAGGCACTGTTTCTAGCCAGGTCATTTGTGCCCAAGTGGATAACAACATCAAGTTTGGAGTGTTCACTTTTTGCGCTAAGCAACTTGGTTTGTATTCCTGCTGGCTGATGACCTGGTAGGCACATGACTATCTTCTCCCCTTTGAACTGTGTTCCCAAGTTGGTGCCTCTGATGATGGAATCTCCAAGTAGTAGTAGTAGATTTCTGCTTGGTGAGATTTTCTTCATATGTGGTGCTTTAGCAGGAGATTGGGCATTGTCTGACTCATTTAAGGGCCCTTCAGTTTCTTTGGATTGGGCATCCTCATTAGCCAAGGCAGTGAAGGCATTATGCAGGGATATATTTTGATGTATAGGATGTCTCTGCGTTACAGGTCGCAATCTACCAGAACCCACTGTGATCCATTTGTTCCTGGAGTGTTTGATTCTTTGTGGGAGCGGTGGTGGACTTTGTTCAGTTTGTATCCTAGAAGAGGTGTTCTTCATTGTAGCCAGTTCCTCCCTCAGTAGAGTCACTTCTTTATGCATGGCAGCTAGGTCTTTCCTTAGTAGAGTCAGTTCTTCATGCATGGCAGCTGACTTGAGGCACATAGGACAAGCTCTTAGGCTCCAAATGATTCGTCTTGGAATGAAAATACCGCAGTTATTGCACTGAATACATGACATGTTGATTAAGCAGTCCCAGACGAGGAAGAAGAAAAGATGAAAAAGATGTGGGCTTTAACCCAAGTTAGAAAGGATAGATGGCACGTATGTGACCACTATATAGGCAATGTAGCCCCTGGGGTGGGTGGGGTGAGGGGTAGGGTGGGCGGGAACCTAAGTGTCTCTGGCCAGTAGGCTGTTCCTGAACCGTGGGCACACACAGATATCTGATTTAAGTCTATACAAGGGAAGCAGACAGTCTAAATGTCCCCAAGCTTAATCTAAAACCACTGTTAAAAGCTATATTAGTAATATCCCCCAAAAAATCAACAGTTAGAATTAATATTTTTAGCTAGAAACTAGCAGAGAAGATAGAAAGGTTTGTTCTTAGCTTTATGGATGCTTCTCAGCTAGTGCAATCTGGCTCAGACCAGTGTGTCAGGCCAGGTGTAAGATGGTCTAAATCAGCCTCTCCCTGGGAGCAAGTTTTCCCCAACCAGTTCAGCAGAAGTAAAAACTTAGTTATATCTCTATATCTGCCACACACACAGTTATCTGATTTAAGTCTATACAAGGGAAGCAGAAGTCTAAATGTCCCCAAGCTTAATCTAAAACCACTGTCATCTGAAGAAGGGCATTCCGTTGAACAATTTCTCCTGGATCCCACCGATGACGGATGCCAGTCTCTCAGGCTGGGGAGTCAATTGCCGAGACCAGGGCCGTTGGAACCACAGGGAAACAGTGTGGTCCATCAACCACCTCGAGGCAAGAGTGATCAGGTTGGCTTTTCTGTGTTTGAAGCCCCTGGTCATGGGCTGGGCAGTTCAAGGGTTTTCAGACAATACCACGATGGTAGATTACATCAATCAGCAGGGCGGCAGAAGAAGCACCAGAGTGGCCCTGGAGATAGATCTCCTGTTAGCCTGGGTGGAGAAGAATCTCCTAGCATTGTCGGCTCAGAACATTGCCAATTGGACACTGTGGAAGCGGACTTCCTCAGCTGGCACTTCCTGAATCCTGGTGAATGGGAGTTGAGTCATGAAGCATTTTAGTTGATTCTGCACCACTGGGGTTACCCCAAAATGGATCTGATGGCGACGCGTTCCAATGCCAAAGTGTGCTACTTCTTCATTCGCCACACAGAGATAGGTTCTGAGGGTGTCAATGCCCTACCCCAGCCTTGGCCCAGTCATCAGCTGCTGTACATGTTTCCTCCTAGTGGAGCGTGTGATTCGGTATATAGAGCACCCCCTGGACAAGATTGTTCTGATGGCATCAGATTGGCCACAGAGAGCGTGGTTTGGAGACCTGATGAGGCTCCTTCAAGTGCCTTATCTTTGGCTGCCTCCATCTTGGGGCCTATTGCTGCAAGGACCGATCATCCTGGAGGACCTGGTTACCTTCTCGCTTACGGAATGGCTCTTGAAAGGAGACTGCTAGCATGTAAAGGCTACTTTCCAGTAGTAATATCTACTATACTTGGTGCCCGGAGGAGGTCTACCAAGCTTGGCTCCTGAGGTGGTCAAGATGTCCTCCCTGTTGGCCTTTATGCAGGATGGCTTAGACAAGGGCCTCTCACTTAGCTCCCTGAAGGTTCAGATGGCAGCTTTGTCCTCTTTCTGTGGTCCAGTGGTAGGCAAGTCCTTGGCCTTGCACCCGGATGTCTCCTGTTTTCTCCAAGGGGTTTGACATCTGTCCTTCCTTCAGTCTGTGATCCTTTCCTCTGTCTTTTGATGCTCAGGGCCCTGATGGCAGCCTCTTTTGAGCCACTAAAATGTGCTACCTTGAAGTATTTGATGTTCAACATGATCTTCTTGGTCGTGATTTGTTCCGCAAAGTGGATCTCCGAGCTGCAGGCTCTGCCTTGCCGAGATCCTTATATGTCCATTTCAACTGAGGCCATTTCCATTCGGCCTGTGCCTTCCTTCTTACCTAAAATGCTGTCTCCCTTTCACGTGAACCAGGTGGTTTGCCTGCTCTCCTTCTTTAAGGAGCAGTGCTAGGGGAAGGATAGGGATCTTCGCCTTGTGGATGTCTGGAGGGTGCTTCTCCAATACTTGGAGGTTGTGAATTCCTTTCATAAGTCAGACCATCTTTTTGTGCTGTTTTTGCTGGCCTGCACAAGGGTGAGGCAGCAGCCAAGTCAACCTTGGGGTGCTGGATTAAGGAGGCCATTGCCTCGGCATACCTGTTATGAAACCATCTGGTTCCGGAGTGTTTGCGTGCTCATTCTACCCAAGCACAAGCGTCCTCATGAGCAGAGCGGAGCTCGATGGTCTCTGCAGACATTTGTCAGGTAGCATCATGGACATCTCTTTCCACTTCTCAAGCATTACCGTGTGGGTGGATACGGTCTTTGGCTCTAAGGTTTTTCAAGCTGCTGTGTCTCCTTCCCACCAAGTGGTATTTGTAGCTTTGGTACATCCCACTTGTCTGGACTGGTCTAGCAGGACAATATGGAAGGTGACATTTTACTTGCTATATAATGTAATTTCCTTGAGTCCTGCTAGATCAGTCCCGAGGCCCCCCCCCCCCCCTAAAACTGTATTGCTCTGTTTTTTTTTTTTCTGCTGTGGTACCCTTGGGTCAGCCGTGATTTTATAGTTGGCTCTGCAGGCTCATCTTCTACTAACAGTCTTCTGTTTCTACTTTCCTGTACATAGTTTGCTACTGTTGATTTACTCATTGTTGCCCACACTTGAGGTTGTGTGAGGCTTGCCCTGTATCTCCCATGTTTTAGGAACTCTGTTGACTGAACTGGATAAAGGCATAGGAGTGGTGTCATTGAGACCTGAGCCTTTCATTGGTTCTTTGTCTTCACCAATCTGCTGGTAGGCAGTGGTGGCACAAGGGTTTCTGCCGCCCTAGGCAGACCCTCCATGCCACTCCTCCCCCCAAAGATTGTGCCTCCGTGCAACCCACCATGCTAGGGGCGGCATGGTGGGCTGAACTACACTTCAGCGCTACATCGGGCCTTAAAGTGCCTGCGTGTATGCGTGCTGTCATGATGTGGGTATTGATAAAGTTGAAAGTTTGAAAAGAAATCCTGTTTCTTTTAAGAAGCTAGGTGTGCAATTACCTCCAGGCACAGCTAGAGGGAGCAGGAAGGAATATTCAGGAGCTAATGAGCTGGAGAAGCCTAATGATTTGCACCTGAAAATGACCCCGGAAGTCAGGCAGGAAGGATTTCCTTATAAGCCAGAGCTGAATGCTTGCAGAGGAGGTCCAGGTCCAGCTGCCTTAGGGAAAGGCAGTCCAGCAGCATTGTGCAGTGGGAGTAGAAGTGGAGGTGGAGATCCAGGAGGAGATCCAGGACAGGGTCCAGCTGCATTGAGGAAGAGGAGCCCGGCTACTCAGGGGAATACGGCTTCACCAAGGAAAGAGAAAGAAGAGAAAGAGAAGGATCTGAGAAGGAACAGTGAATAAATCCTAGAGGAGCAAGCCCACAGGTACAGGGTTCACAGGGGTGAAATCCAGAAGGGCCAGGCTGATTGTGCAGCTCTCCCAAGGAGGTTTGTTAGAGCCAGCTCAGGTTAGAGGCTGTGCCACGCCCTGTTCTTCCAGTGTTCCTGACTCCAGAAGAGAGAAAGCTAAGCCAGAAGCCAAAGGGAATGGTTTGATGAGAAGCTCACAGTCTCTGAGGAATAATTACCCAGTTTTACCAAGCAAGAAAGGAAAGGCATTTTATAATAAACCTGAGTTCTTACCAAGGGAGGAAAGAGAGTCCAAACCAGGTTTTACTAAACTGCCAAGAAGCACAGCCCTGCCTAATGCTGAGAGGCAGAGACATTGCTACAACAGGAAAGTTGCTGAAAGGAAAAACTCTGTGGAGTCAAGCCAGCAAAGTTCCAGGTATGAAACAGCTATTGATGCTAGTAAATGCATGAAGCATAAAGGCCTTGGGAAAACCAGTCCTCGCTTTACAAGGAAGGAGAAACCAGACTGGTTTAGTAAAATCCCTAAAGCCTGAGAACAGACCCTTATTGGAGACAAGGCCCCAGAGGCATAGCACACCAACACGAGTCAGACAGGGACAGTGTTTGTTCCCCTGGTGATTTTAGTGAGGACGAATGCATAGAGACAGAATGCATTGACACAGTTTCCCTATCACCACCAGAGCAGATGGAGTGTGACCTGTGCACAGCCTTATGTCAAGAGTCTGTGGTAACTGAGTAAAATAGAAGAGTCTATGAACATGTTGATGTTTTTGGAATGAACTGAATTCCTGTTTTCTGACCTCTGCATTAATTGTGAAGTGTAACAATTAAGCACATGTTTTGAATACTGGTGACCTTTTGCAACAAAGGACTTTTCTGTTTCATTATTCATCTCTTAATTTGAACCCTTGCATTGACGGGGAATAAAAGCCTTAATTCCCTCCACTTGGTTTTGTTGCTAAGTTCTTTTAGGCAGCCGGAACTGATAAGAACATTTTACTACGCAAATGAACCTTACGTTCCCGGTGGCTCCCTAAATATAATCTTTGCCGTGGATTGCCCATAAACATAGGCGTAGTCGGGCCTCGCCACGACAGTGCTCACGGCCTACTGCTCCTGCCCCATCCTCCACTGCAATTTTCTTGGACAGCAGGCAGGAAGAGCACATGTGTGGACATTTTAAAGCCTGCCACGGTGCTGAAGCAGCAGGTCAGTTGCCACTTCCCGGGGGGGTTGGGTTAGTGATGCTACCCACCAGGGTCTGCCGCCCTAGGCAATTGCCTAGTGGACAGGCCTGGCTGGTAGGGGAACACAACCCTCTTGTCTGGACTGGTCTAGCAGGACTCAAGGAAAGGACATTATCTGGTATGATAAGGACAGTCAAAGTCTTCCGATCGCTCGTTACTTCCATCGCTTCGATAAGCAAGCATTCCTAGATGAAATTCTTCCAAAACTTAATTCCAATTCCATCAACCTAGACACACTGATTTAACATATGGATCAAAACCATAAGTGAAGCATCAAGCTTAACTCAATCCACAAGGCACCCCAAAATGCAGCACACAGCCATATGGTACATCACAGATTTAAGGAATTCTAAATTAGAAGTCAGGAAGCTAGAACGCAAATGGCGCCACACCAGACAACCACACGATCGAGACGCCAACATGACCAGTCTTCAGAAACACTGCAACATGATTGACCAAAAGCAGAAGGAATTCCACAAAAAACTCCTAATGTCTTCACTAAATCAGCCTCGAGAGCTGTTTGAAATAGTTAAATCCTTGCTAAAAGACCCTACCAAAAACAAAAAATTCCAGGAAAAAACAAAAAAAACCCTAAAGCAAAACCCTGATACAAAATACTTTTTTTGTCGGAATATGGCAACAAAGTACCGGGAATTCAGTCCAGGTACCACTGTGGCAATTCCTTTTATTAAAGATGTGGATAAAAATTTTTCCAAAATCCAAAAGACTTAGCTCATATTTGTGCTGCTAATTTTTATCCACATCTTTAATAAAAGGAATTGCCACAGTGGTACCTGGACTGAATTCCCGGTACTTTGTTGCCATATTCCGACAAAAAAAGTATTTTGTATCAGGGTTTTGCTTTAGGGGTTTTTTTGTTTTTTCCTGGAATTTTTTGTTTTTGGTTATTATATTGATTTCAGGGGGGTTTAGTATTAAAAGACCCTACCAAACATCCCAATGCCAATACCCCACACTCTCAGACGTTTGCAACTCCTTTCCAAAACAAAAACATTGGAAACGCTTACAATACAGAAGAAACCCCAAATAGCAACATTTCCATTTCTAAGCTATCATACTTCAATCCAATCACAATAGAAGAGGTAGAAAATATCATTCAAGATCTCAACAACACCACCTCAGCAATCTACCCATACTCGACCAGCTAGATCAAAATAGTACGATTCAAACTGAGTGCCTTCATTTCCAACATCATACAACTATCCTTGAATCTGGGCATCATGCCAGCAGCTCTCAAAACGGCATCCATAAGACTGCTATTGAAGAATAAAAAAGTTGGACCCTAGCAACATAACCTCCTGCAGGCCCATATCTAGCCTTCCTCTCCTGGCAAAAATCATAGAAAAAATGGTCCAACAGCAAATCCAATACCACATAGACACCCACGCACCTCTGGACCCTCAATAGCATGGTTTCAGACAACATCATGGAGTCAAAACTCTTAACCTCCCTCCTGGATAGGCTCATACAAGGCACTGAGAAATCAAAGCAAGGATTTATCTTAATATTCAGTCTGTCATCATACCATGATAGGTCACTTACATGAGACAGGGATAGATAATACAGCATTAGAGTGGTTCCGATCTTACCTGGCAGGACAACAGTAACAGGTAAAACTAGGGTCTCGCTCATCAGCCACATACACTCAAACACAAGGTGTCCCACAGGGTTCAGCATTATCCTCTCTGCTATTTAATCTGTATATTCAGCCTATATGCTCCCTAATACAGTCTTTTGGCATACATTGTCATGTTTATGCAGATGATATTATGCTATACGCACCTTTCTCCACGGAGAAATCCAACTACACTAAATTGATAGATTGCTTCAGTACAGTTTTCCATTGTCTCTCCAGGCACAACCTTACAGTTAACTGCAAAAAAAACAAAGTGCTATTCGTAACCAAAGACCAATCATTCATCCCCCCATCAACCTTAAATGTAAGGAATGCAGAAGTTGAAGTAAAACAGGAGATTTGCTACCTTGGAATCACCCTAGACCAGCAACTGCAATCCCACATCCACAATACCACTAAAGCTATTTATCACAAGATAAGAACGCTCCACCACCTACACCCATTCCTTGAGCCTCATGACTATCGCACCATCTTCCAAGCTCTTATCTTCCCTCATTTTGACTTTTGTAATAGCATCTCTGAAAATTGCCCAGAAACACAGAGAAGCTAAAGCCAGAGGAGAAAGAGAGGCAAACACAGAATTCAACAGAGATTACCAATGTGCAGCATCACAAGGAGAAGTACTACAATGAGTCATGCAAGGTAATAGAGGAAGAACAAGATCGGCTTTTCTAAAGTTGCGCAAGTTAAAGAAAAATTCCCACTTGAATTGGAATGCTACAAGATGCTTAAGGATCTATTTTGAATTATGCTGAGAAGAGCAAGAAAAGGTGGAAAGAATATACAGAGTCATTATACCATAAAAATCAAGTGGACCAACAGCTGTTTCAGCCTGTACATTATGATCAGGAATTATTGGTGATGAAAGAAGAAGTCGAAGCAGCATTGAAAGCTTTATCAAAGAACAAAACACCAGGCATTGATGGCATTCCCATTGAAGTATTACAGTAGTTGGATGAAGCTGTTACCATACTTACAAGGTTCTGCCATGAAATTTGGAAGACGAATTTATGGCCAACTGACTGGAAAAAATCTGTGTTTATACTAATACTGAAAAAAGGTGAACCAACAGAGTATGGAAATTATTGCAGCAAGATTCTATTGAAGATCATTCAGCAGAGACTACAACCATACTGGGAAAGAGAACTGCCTGAAGTGCAAGCAGGGTTCAGGAAAGGGCGAGGAACGAGAGATATCATCGTGAATGTGAGATGGATCCTTGAAAAGACAAAAGAATATCAAAATGATATCCATATGTGTTTTATTGACTAAGCAAGGCTTTTTACTGTGTAATGCGACGTCCTTGCTACCTGGGCCCAAGAGCTTACAGGTAGGGACGGCCTTTTAAGTGTCCTTTAGGAGTGAAGCTCTAACACTTGGCCCTAGGAGTTCTGGGATATGTAGTTGCTTGGCCTCCTGTGGGACTGAGTTGTAGTTGTAGCTCGAGTAGAAAAAGGCATGCAAGAATATTTATTTTTAAGAGGGTTTATTCCAGCGCATCAAGATTCAGTATCTCAGACACAAAAGGATGCCATTCCAACATAAGGGGTTGAAAATAAACACACACAAAAGATGCAACAAAACGGCTCAGCTCTACTTGGCTGTTTCACAGTTCCTTTAGTCTCAGGCTAGGCAATCATGTGATCCTTCAGCAAACTGAAACAGGTGCTCTTCCTTACGGCACGGCTTCTCAGTTTTACCATGTGATTAAGCTTATTAAACAACTCATAAGGTTTTCTCACAGTGGTAACAGGTATGGCAAACTTTATACTATATTACTTCATATAGCATTCAGTGCTCATTAACCTGTTTATTCTCAATTACACAAGTAGAACAATCCATAGGTGAATCAAACTCTACTGAAGGCTGACAAACGTCCAGTTGCATAGCTTCCTCAGAGTTACTGGAATCCTGGTCAGGGTTGTTATTCTGCTCTGCCCTTTTCTCCAGAAATTCCTTAAACTGACTTAGAAGTAATTCAGCTTGCTTGTGCACGTTTTCAGGCTGATAGCCTTCCTTCTTCTCTAACAAATGTTTACTTAGGACTCCCAGCTCCGGGTAATCAGCTATCCTGCCTTTGTCAAAGGAACAGTTCTCAGTAAGGGTAAATCCCTTCCCCCACTTATCACTAGCCGAATATGCTGGGTCTGTTCTCAGGAGGTTAACACATGCAGGAGACGTCTTAAACAAGGGGTTATAACAAGAAATGTCAGCTTTACCTTTTCCAAGGTCTTTTAGATAAGCATTGGTACCTTTTCTCCTGTTACTTCTCAGGCTTTGTACTTCAGCTTTCTTATCCTTACTTCCAGTGCCTTGCAGGTAAATGTCAGGCTGAACAGTTTCCTCGTAGCTTCCTCTGAAACTGTCTTGGCTTTTACAGCTGTGAGTCCGGCTGCCCTTATTCCAGGTATCTGGCCTGCTGGCTCCCTTAACCAAAGGCACTACCTTGCAGTGAGACTTCCTCCAGGGTGAATCCTTGCACCACTGTTCAGTGCTCCCAGGTTCTGCTCGGGTCTCAGATTCTAGCTGACTTCTCCTCCAAGCAGTTCTCTCAGCTGTTCCAACGTTTTCCCTTCTGCTGCTCCTGACCTCGTGCTTGCACTCACTCCTCCTCCTCTCTCCTTCTCTCCTCATTGCTTGAGTATTTAACAAGCCTTCACTTCCTTGCACTCCCTGACTCTCCCTTGGGCGTGCCCAATCAGTGAACAGACCTGTCTCCTCCCCTGAGGTGAGGTGTGGCTTTAGATCATCAACTGGCTGTGTTTTTATTCCTGAGGTGAAAATCCTGTTTGTCAATGCAGTATTGTTTACCTCATCAGGATTTTCTCCTATTTCCATCTCTTCTTGAGGGGCTTCCTCATCACAGTAATCCATGAGAAACTCTGGGCCACATTAAGAAGCATGGGTATACCAGAACACCTGATCATTCTCTTGCACAACCTTTACATTGATCAAGAAGCAACAGTTCGAACAGAACTAGGAGAAACAGAATGATTTAAAATCAGCAAAGATGTACGACAAGGCTGCATACTTTCCCCCTACCTCTTTAATTTATATGCAGAAGAAATCATCAGAGAAGCAGGAATGTATGAAGACAACCAAGGTGTGAAGATTGGTGGAAGACTCATTAACAACCTTCGTTATGCTGATGATACCCCGTTACTGGTAGAAAGTGAAGACAATCTGAAACATTTGTTTCTCAAGATCAAGGAACATAGTCTTGAAAGATCCTGACAACTGGCAAAATCCATTAAGTTCATTGCTGATGGAGAAGAAATTGAAATAGTTGACAACTTTAACCTCCTTGGATCAACAATCAATAAAAAAGGACAAGAAGTCAAGAAATCCGATGACACATTGCTCTTGGCAGAATGGCTATGAAGGACCCAGACAAGATTCTCAAGAGCAGAGATGTCTCTCTCCATACAAAGATTTGACTTGTCCAAGCCATGGTATTTTCAATAACATCATATGGATGTGAAAGTTGAACAGTGAAAAAGATAGACGTGAAGAAAATTGATGCCTTTGAATTATGGTGCTAGCAACAAATACTGTGTATATCATGGACTGCCCAAAGGACAAACCAGTCAGTACTAGCGGAGATCAAACCTAAGCTTTCTTTAGGTTTCAGCTTTCAGATGACAACATTTCGACTTTCATACTTTGGACACATCATTTTATTTATTTATTTATTTAGACAGATTTGTATACCACCTTATCCTTCAATCAAAGTGGTCACATCACAATTGGATGGTTACATTTAACATGAGGGTACTTAACAACATTATACAATGAACTGGTATGTCTAGTTGGGATTAGTGGGTACCGAGTTGAACTTGTATGTCTAGCTGGGATGAATGGGTATTGAGTTGGCAGAGGTAGTTGCATTACTGTTCGGGTGGAGACCGTTGTCTGTCTGCTCATAGGCTTCGGTAAAGAGCAGGGTTTTAAGGGCCTTGCAGAAGTCTGTGATGTCGTTTAATGCCCTCAGGCTCATTGGGAGTTCCAAAGTGTGGACGCTAGTAGTGAAGGAGCTCTTCTTGAAGTTGTTTGTTTGGTCTTGTGATATCCTGCAGGTGTGCCAATCATGTTGTCATTATTGGTTCTTCTTGGTCTATTGCTGATATCCCTTATTATGATATCTTGGAGTGCATCTGCCGAGAGCTGGTGAATAATTTTAAAGATGATCAGGATTGTTTTAAATTTTGCTCTGGCCATCATTGGGAGCCAGTGCAGCTGCTGTAAGACAGGGGTGATGTGCTCAGTTCTTGGAGTGTCTGTAATGATGCGTCATGCGAAGAGAGAGATCATTATAGAAAGACATAATGCTTGGCAAGGTAGAAGTTCAACGCAAAAGAGAGAGGCCAGCAATGAGATGGATCAATACAATAACAGCAGCTATGGGTGCCATTCTATCAAAAATTAGCCTGACTGACGACCGAATACAGTTTAGGTCAACTATCCAGAGGGTCGCCATGAGTCAACACCGACTCAACGGCACTTAACAACAATAGCATCTGTCAAGGACTACTAAAATACACCCTACAACCGCTTCAGATGACCCAGAATACTGCTGCTTGCACCCTATATGGAGCATCCAAATCGCAACACATCATCCGATATTAAGGCACCTACATTGGTTACCGATTGTGGTACGCATAACATATAAAGCCCTGCTCATGATGTTTAAAATTCTACACAAACAATCCACTGATGCTCTCTCATCTGTCATTCACTTGACACCTGACAATAGGAAGAGACGGCAAAGCACTACTCTCATTACTCCTGCAGAAAGAATAAAAAGCAGCCAAACATCCTGTAACCAAGCATTTTCATTGTATGCACCAATCCTGTGGATCCACTACTGGATCCAATCCAAGCCACTTCTGAACTTTCAAGCTTTCACAAGACTCTAAAGACACATTTATTTCTGCAATACTATAAGCGCATTCCATAGGGTGTGAAAGATCTGTTTTGAGGAAACTGTTGTTGTAAAGGTTCATCTTCACTGTTAACACTCTGTCCCATGTCCCCTCCACATAAATCTCATTGTTAACTATCTAGTTGACCCAGTTAAGTTATACAAGTTAGCATTCCTGATATATATAAGCTATTGTACTGCCTTTTGCCAGTGTCCCTGTACTGCCTGGTGTGAGGCTACAGTGTTGGGGGAACAGGGGAAGAATTGCTGCCAGCTCCAACCACTTGCTCTCTTAGCCCACCCATAACTTCTATTGGTGGATCCTAGGCAAACAGGAGAGGAGAGAGGAAAAGCAGAACTGTGCTGCCTTTGCTTCTGTGACCATTTTTGTGGACTGTTTCCAGCTAGTCCTGTCTTTCCAGCGTCCCTGTACTACCTGGTGTATGACTAAAGCGTTGGGGGAGCAGGGGAAGAATTGCTGCCAGCTCCATCCACTAGCTGATATCATCTGTTAGCCCGCTCATAACTTCTATAGGTGGATCCCAGGTGGGCCGCAGCTAAGGACCAAAGGGGCATGCCACTTAGCACGCCACTTGGGACGCCGTGAGGGATGTGGTGAGGGTGTATGTAATGTGCTCTTTGGTGTGGATTTGGTCTGTTTTGGTTCACTCTAGTTATCAGATGGTGTTTAGGTGTAAACTGTCTACAGGGATGGTTAACATGTTAGCTTAGCTTTTGAGCTGTATGTGAAACATAAAGAATAGGTGGTTGAACATCTTTGTTTGGTATATGGGGGAATATTGTGCTAACTGTACTAAGTGAATGGTATGTCTTTGAGTGGGTTGTTTTTTAGGAAGTTAGTCCGCCGGGCTATAAGGCTTTTTTTGAATATTCCTAGAACTGGACAGGTGGGGGGGGACGGTCTGCTTTTATTGTATAAAGGGTTTTATCATATTAAAATAGTAGATGCCATTCTCTCTCCAGAATTAGAAGCATTATGTTGTGAGGCTTCTTTGGGGGATAAAGGAGGAAACTGTCTATTCATTTTAGTTTATCATCCTCCTGGCCCGTGAACTAGGGTCCAGGATTTGTTTATGAATTTGTTATTGTCATGGACTCTTGTCAGCTCTAAATTGTTTGCTATTAAGAGATATTAACCTGCATTTAGAGGATTTATCTAACACACAGCTCAGGAGTATTTGACATTTTTACACTCTAGGTTTTTCTTACTGGGCATTTTCGTCGAGTCATATTTCAAGGCATCAACTAGACCAGTGTGCATATTTTTTCTCTAGATCAGTTTACTCACTTACTGATGTAAGAGTAAGTCCTGTGATATGGTCAGATTATTATGTGCTTGAATTTATGCTCCAGACACCACAGTTTCACGGATGTTATAATTCCCAGAAAGAATACAAGGCCATGCGTAAATATATATTCCTGGATCCACATGAAGGACAAGACTTTACAAGCACATGTAAATAGTTTATCAACCTGTACATAGCTAATTTGTTAACCACTCTGTTCCTTTTCATTGTACAAAGTTCAATGTAAACTTTATTTGTAAAATCAAGTTCCTTGTAAACCGCTTTGACCTCTGGCTGTATTTATATACTGCTTTTCACAAATAAATAAATATAACCCCAGAAGTGTTTTGGGAGACAATGAGGGTCAGGGGGATTGTGGAATCGCAAATGGAGATGGGTAATTTCTTAGTAGATTGAGTTGTGGCTTCACATGAATTCTTAGAAAAAATGATGCCAGTAGTTCTTAAGCAGAAAGCACAGGGTGTACAGGATGACCTTTGGTACTCCCAAGATCTTAGGGCGATAAAAAGGGAAAGTAGGAGGTTCGAATTCAAATGGCATCATTCTGTTACTGAAGAAGATAAATCTTTGTGGAAGTGTAGTTATCACAGATATAAAAGCCGGATTAGGCAGGCCCAAAAGAAGTATTATGAAAACTTTTATCTTTATTGAGTGCTTGATATACCACTCAAGCAGCACATCAGAGCGGCTTACAAATTATAAAATTGGCTACAATAGTGGGGAACAGAAAGGAACACCATTATTAGATAGGATAGAGAAGGAAGACTAGGTATTCTTAGGAAACAGTGAATAGAGAGAGGTAGACACGGTGGGGGAGGGAAAAAAGGCTGGGGAAGCAAGAGGTCAGAGGTGAGATTGGGTGGGAGTCAGAGGGAGGTTTAAAGCTGTATGAAAGAGATGGGTCTTGAGCATATTCTTAAACTTTATAAAGGCAAAGGAGGGAGGTAGGCAGGGAGTCCCAAAGGGAAGGGCTCAAAAAAAAGAAAGCAGAGTTTTGAGTGAGCTCAAGGTGAGCGCGAGAGGAAGAAGGAAGGACTAGGCTGTTGGAGTGAATGGATCTGATAAGGCGATGTAGGTTGTGAAATTGCAGGAGACCCAAAAGATATTGAGGAATGCCGGTATGAAGTGTTTTATTGACCAGAATGAGTTTTTTTTATAGTTGATTCGATGTTTGAGAGGGAGCCAGTGCAATCGGATAAGCATGGGGGAGATGTGATCCGAGTAGGAAGAGTGTGTGAGGATTCGGGCTGATGTGTTTTGAAGGAGCTGAAGACATTGAAGTTGATAGTGGGGAAGACTGGCTAAGACAATGTTACAGTAGTCAAATCTAGAGGTGACTAAAGATAGAGCGAGCATTGTCAGAGAGGGAAGTGAGAGGAATGGGTGCACCGCATAAATCTATCGTAGAGAGGCAAAAGAGTGGTGGACAAGAGTGAATATGTGCTCATGGAGAAAGAAGGAAGTGTCCAGGGTTGCCCCAAGCTAATGGATGGAGGTGACAAGGAGGGATAGTGGAATGTGCTATTGAGTGGGTCAATGGGTACAAGGGGCTTTGAAGGTATATCAAATGGCAGCAGATTCAGAGGTGTTGAGATAAAGACAATTTGCAGATAGCCAGGAGGACACTCGGAGTAAGCAGAGTTCATAGGGTTAAGCCCAGAGCTATGGGGCTGGTATGATGAAGTAAGATGATGTCATCGGCATAGAAATATGCTGATATGCCAGATTGTTGAATGATAAGTACAAGGGGGGCTAGAAAGATATTAAACAGAAGGGGGGCCAGGACAAAGTCTTGAGGGACACCACAGGTGAGAGGTAGTGGAACCGGCTTGGACAGAAAAAGACTGTTGTCAACACCTTCACTCACTCCCCAACCTCGGGGGTTAAGGAGGGAAAGGGCTTGTGTAGTTGTGGGGGCCCAAATGAATAATATGGGTGACAAGAAATTTATTTTTCAAAAGGATGTTTATTTTCCCCGCTCCGTGAGGCACACAGAAACAGAAAAGTCATTAACTCAGGATTCTGCAAACAGAGGGTTTTCCAATAAAGTACTTTAACAAAACTTCTTCAGTAGAAAACACATTGCTTCATGTGTCTTTCTCCTGGTCATATACAGGTGAGTGGATATAAAGTATAATGATTCCCTTGAACAGTTAACTCACAGTCCAGCATACAGCTTATGCACAATAGCCTTTTCTTGCAATTACCCAATCACAGTCCTGGTGGGTAAATTTCAGCAATTCTGGCTCAACAATAAACAGAATTAAATTCAGGAATAATCACTCAAGCTTTGGTTTCCTTAGGCTTATCAATCAGTCCTATCGAGCAATCCATCGGCTGATTGATTTCTCTCATCGGCAAAGGGACGTGGGGTAAAATCCTTTCTTCAGGATTGTTCCCTGCTTGAATATTGGCTGGTAATAAAATGTCTCTTTTATTCAATAGTTTTCTCAGCTCAGTTAGGAGGTATTCTGCTTGGCTGCTAGCAGGGGTTAGGGGCAAAGCTTGCTGTTGTTTAAACAGCTGATTAACAGGCTGTAATGAGGCAGCAGGGCTTTCCCTTATTAAACATTCTGGTCCCGAGGTGGAGATTCCCTGCCCCCACTGCTCTCTGCCATCGAGTGGAGGAATCTCACATCTGTTGGTAGCAGTCCTAGCTTTTAGCACAGCTTCAAAAGTAGGTCCTCCTAAACCTGGATAGTTTAATCTATCTGTAAACCCTTTTGCTGTGTTTATCTCCTCAGCTTCTCTATTAAGCACAGGAATTACAGGCTGAGTAAAAGTAGGTTTACAGGGAGAGCTTTCAGGGTAAAATAAACTCCCTTTATATTCCCTGAAACTGTCCTGTCCTCTGCACACAGGATTCTCTTTTTGGTTTATAAAAGTTTGCATAAGGATTAAGAACAGCAGATACCTTATGTTGAGAGTGCTCAGGAATTATCTTGCCAGCATATCTTTCTCTCCATGGAAGGAAATGGCTTCTCAGAAACGTGAGCTTTTCTCCTGCTGAGGAATTAGCTTCCTTCCTGGTGCAGCTGGGCAGAGGTTGTGAAGTCAGGTCACAGGGTTCTGCAGTCAGAGGAACTTCCTGCCTTCCCAGTAGCTTCTGCTTACTCTCTCGTGGGTAAAAAGGAACTTCCTTTCTCCAACCACTTGCAGCATTCACTCCTTCATTCCTTTTCCATACGCTCTCAAATGGTCCTGTTTCTGCATTCGTTCTAGTGTTTCTCCTTCTTCTTCCACTCTCTCTCTCTCTCTCACTGTGTTCCCTCTCTTTGTTTAAGAAGGGACCCTTGCTCTGGGAAACCCGCCTCCTCCTAGGGCGTGCCCAATCCATGGGTTCACTTCTCTCCTCCTCTGAGGTGAACTGATTGGCTGCCTGCAGGCTATGCTGAGAGTGTGAATCTCTTCTTTTGCCTGCAGTACCGGACTCTACCAGGGGGTCACTATCGGTCTCCATGGCTTCAGTGCTTGGCACTGCGTCACAGATCCCCCCCCTTAAGATATCACGGGCTGCTCCACGGGAACCTGGACAGCACGGGATACAACTTTTAATCTCTGGGGTGATATCTGGCCCTGAATACTCGTGTTTCGGGGACGCTAGCATGGCCACTTGGGCTAGGACTACCCTATCATGCCAGGGTTTTAGTAAATTGATGTGGTAGACTTGCCTCTTCCCCCGCCTATTCTCCACTAAATAGGAAACGGGTCCCACGGGACATATAACCCTGCATGGGCCTTTCCATTGGCTTTCAAATTTGGGTACCGTCCCTGCCACCATCACAATAACTTTATCTCCACTTAGGAGCTGTCTCTCCTTAGTGTTCCTATCGTAATAGGATTTCTGTTTGCGCTGGCTTCTTTGTAAATTTTCTACCGCAACCTTTGAGGTTCGGCGCAGCCGCTTTCTTAAATCTGTTAAGAATTCGGGGACCTCTACCTCCCTGGGGTCTGGTGCTACCCACTGTTCTCTTAAGATGTCTAGAATCCCTCGGGGAGACCTCCCATATAATAGTTCATAGGGGGCTGTTCCCAATGAAGCTTGTTTTCTCTCCCTACAAGTGTAAAGGACAAAAGGGAGCATTAAATCCTACTGGTCAGACTCACCCTCCAAACTCCTTCGCAGCATTTGCTTAATTGTTTGGTTCTGTCGTTCTACCAAACCATTTGTCTGGGGGTGGTATGCGGCTGTCTTTATGTGTTCGATGCCAAAAGCATCCCATAACTGCCCGAGGTATCTTGACAAAAAGTTACTCCCCCTATCGGTGAGAACTTCTTTAGGAAACCCAACTTCGCAAAATAGCTTAATTAACTCGGTCGCTATTACTTTCGCCGAAGTGGAGCGAAGGGGCATGGCCCACGGGAATCGTGTGGCATGGTCCACTACTACTAGAATGTAGCGGAAACCTCTCGGGGTTTTGATTAATGGCCCCACTATATCCATCCCTATCTTCTGAAGGGGCTCCTTGATCACCGGGGACGTTATCAGCGGGACATCCCTAGGATGGCTTGCGGAGACACGCTGGCAGGTAGGGCAAGCCTCACAAAATCGGATAGTCTCTTTGAAGACCCCTGGCCAATAAAATCGGGCCAGAATTTGGTCCAGGGTCCCTTGACTGCCCTTGTGTCCCCCTACTGGATGGTCATGGGCCAAGCGAAGTACGATATTTTTAAATGTCGTGGGTACTACCAACTGTCTTCGAGTATCCCCTGAAAAAGGATTCTTGCTTTCCCTTTTTTTTTTTTTTTTTTTTCTTCCTAGCTATCCCTAGGGGTCACCCTCTGCCTAGGTATCCACACCACCCCAGGGTGTGCACCCGTTACCTGGCTCAGGTGAAAGTCAAGCACTTCAGGAATATGGCTCCTGCAGCCCTCTGCACTCCCTCCATCTCTGCTGGGCCTTGTCAGCTCTTCAGCCGGGGTCCAGTTGGTGATGAGGTCTCTGCAGCTCCTGAAGGTGGCTCTTCGGCGCCTGCGTTGAAATCCTGCCAACTACGCCACTTGTCAACACCTTCACTCACTCCCCAACCTCGGGGGTTAAGGAGGGAAAGGGCTTGTGTAGTTGTGGGGGCCCAAATGAATAATATGGGTGACAAGAAATTTATTTTTCAAAAGGATGTTTATTTTCCCCGCTCCGTGAGGCACACAGAAACAGAAAAGTCATTAACTCAGGATTCTGCAAACAGAGGGTTTTCCAATAAAGTACTTTAACAAAACTTCTTCAGTAGAAAACACATTGCTTCATGTGTCTTTCTCCTGGTCATATACAGGTGAGTGGATATAAAGTATAATGATTCCCTTGAACAGTTAACTCACAGTCCAGCATACAGCTTATGCACAATAGCCTTTTCTTGCAATTACCCAATCACAGTCCTGGTGGGTAAATTTCAGCAATTCTGGCTCAACAATAAACAGAATTAAATTCAGGAATAATCACTCAAGCTTTGGTTTCCTTAGGCTTATCAATCAGTCCTATCGAGCAATCCATCGGCTGATTGATTTCTCTCATCGGCAAAGGGACGTGGGGTAAAATCCTTTCTTCAGGATTGTTCCCTGCTTGAATATTGGCTGGTAATAAAATGTCTCTTTTATTCAATAGTTTTCTCAGCTCAGTTAGGAGGTATTCTGCTTGGCTGCTAGCAGGGGTTAGGGGCAAAGCTTGCTGTTGTTTAAACAGCTGATTAACAGGCTGTAATGAGGCAGCAGGGCTTTCCCTTATTAAACATTCTGGTCCCGAGGTGGAGATTCCCTGCCCCCACTGCTCTCTGCCATCGAGTGGAGGAATCTCACATCTGTTGGTAGCAGTCCTAGCTTTTAGCACAGCTTCAAAAGTAGGTCCTCCTAAACCTGGATAGTTTAATCTATCTGTAAACCCTTTTGCTGTGTTTATCTCCTCAGCTTCTCTATTAAGCACAGGAATTACAGGCTGAGTAAAAGTAGGTTTACAGGGAGAGCTTTCAGGGTAAAATAAACTCCCTTTATATTCCCTGAAACTGTCCTGTCCTCTGCACACAGGATTCTCTCTTTTTGGTTTATAAAAGTTTGCATAAGGATTAAGAACAGCAGATACCTTATGTTGAGAGTGCTCAGGAATTATCTTGCCAGCATATCTTTCTCTCCATGGAAGGAAATGGCTTCTCAGAAACGTGAGCTTTTCTCCTGCTGAGGAATTAGCTTCCTTCCTGGTGCAGCTGGGCAGAGGTTGTGAAGTCAGGTCACAGGGTTCTGCAGTCAGAGGAACTTCCTGCCTTCCCAGTAGCTTCTGCTTACTCTCTCGTGGGTAAAAAGGAACTTCCTTTCTCCAACCACTTGCAGCATTCACTCCTTCATTCCTTTTCCATACGCTCTCAAATGGTCCTGTTTCTGCATTCGTTCTAGTGTTTCTCCTTCTTCTTCCACTCTCTCTCTCTCTCTCACTGTGTTCCCTCTCTTTGTTTAAGAAGGGACCCTTGCTCTGGGAAACCCGCCTCCTCCTAGGGCGTGCCCAATCCATGGGTTCACTTCTCTCCTCCTCTGAGGTGAACTGATTGGCTGCCTGCAGGCTATGCTGAGAGTGTGAATCTCTTCTTTTGCCTGCAGTACCGGACTCTACCAGGGGGTCACTATCGGTCTCCATGGCTTCAGTGCTTGGCACTGCGTCACACTGTGTGGACAGAAAAGACGGGAACCAGAGGAGAACAGTGTCATGGAACCCACTTAATTATGCAGGCTTCATCACAACAGTAATTGTTCTTTAAAATATCATCTGAATTTTGAGGAACATTTAAAATTCCAGCATGACCCTTCATTGTCAGCACAGAATTTGGCAGATTTTTTTCAGAATAAAGTAGCAAACATTTGAGGTAGTCTTCCTATTGAGGGGTCTGATATGGAGAAATTATTAGCACTTCACTAAAGGGTATTGTGGGGGCAGCATATGTCGGGGACTGTTCTTGGTCATCATTTAGAGAACCATTGTTTGAAGAATTTGAGAGAGGTTTTTGTAAATATACTAAGAAGTTCTCACCTGCGGATGTGTGTCCGGTTTTTATAGTCATTTTCATTTAAATGTTGGCTTTACAAGATGGTGGTCACCATCCTTTTGGAAGGTGGCTATCCATCAGAGATTGGTAATATCGTACTAACAACTATCCCTAAGGATTCAAAGGTAGTTTAGTGAAGCCTCTAAGTTTCATCCGATTTGAGAACATACCATTCTATATGAAGATATTGGAAGCACTGGTAGTGGGTCAGCTGATGCAATTTCTGGAAGATCATGATTGCTTGAATAACTCATAGTTTGCAAATTTCATACCTCATAATACCGAATGGTTACTGGGTATTCTTATCTCGAATATGAATGATATCTTGGCAGGAGTCATATAGCAGTGCTGTTGCAGTTTGATTTGGGGCTGTTTCTCCAAATGGGTTAGTTTTGTGCATACCATGACAGGCATAAAATTCACTTCTAAGCCAGGGCATAGGGAGTATGATCTCAGTCTCTCAAATTTACTGCTAAGGCGTAATACTTGCATCGTGCCAAAGAGAGCCTCCTGCTGGAGTTCGTAAGATGTAACATGTATGGCTGGTTTGTCAAGATGTGCTTGGAAATTCTTCTTTATCAAGCCAGTGGCACCCAACACGATGAAAAATATTTCTGTATCTTTCTGCCACATTTTCATGATCTCAGATTAAATTTCCTGGTATTTCAGGATTTTCTGCCTCTCTACGCGATTCACAGAGTAGTCACTTGGAACTGACACCTCTATTATAATTATCAATGCCTTTCTGGTGTTTTTCTCCTTAACCACTATATCCAGCTTCCTCGCATCCAGCTTTTTATCGGTTGGAATGGGAGTATCCCAGGTGATCATAACCTACTCATTCTCTGTAATTCTCTTAGGGTCATGATCCCAGTGTTTTTCGGGCACAGTGATGTTGTAGTGTTTACAGAGTTTCCAATGGATGAGGCGCACTACTTTATGTCTTTCTATACAGAAATTTTCTGCCATCAGAACTTCACAGCCAGCTATGAGGTGAGTCACCATTTCCAGGTCTGTCTTACAGAATCAACATATGTCTGTTTTACAAGTTTTTTCAATGCTCGATGTAAACCATCTCGTCCGTAAGTCGCTGTCCTGGGCTGCAACTATCAACCTCTCATCATTCGGTTTCAGTTCACCCCTTCTTAACTATTCATGTGTCCATTCTTGATCGACAAAGGGTTCCTGGAGTAACATTCTGTATTTCCCACTGTATCTATACATTTGCCACTTATCTTTCCTTGTTTGCTGATCTAATTCATTAAAAAAAATTTCTCTTATTTTGCAAATTCTGTTGCTGCCTTCCCTGTGCATACTTGTAGATTTTCACTCATTCCTTATAGTCGTCGGAACACTTGTCCAAGTTTGATGGAGACATTCTGGACATTTACTCTCATATTTCAGCACTTTTTGCCTATGATAGTAGCTCTGTATGTGTAATCAATCTGAGTGCTAGCCCTCCTTCAGCTCTAGGGATCTACAGTGCTGCATACATCTTGTAGCATTATACAAATGCTCAGTAATAGTAGTAGTAGTTGTAAATCACTTCATGAGCATGGAGCAGTTTTTGTGTTCTCACATCCAGTTTCTCAAGATCTTTAAGAGGCCAGTCCACAACCCCAAAGCTGTATGAAAGTACAGGAATTGCCAACTGATTGATGGCTTGTATCTTATTCCGTGATGTTAAAGCACTTTTCAATAATGATTTTAATCTCCTACAGAATTCTTTACTTATCTTTTCTCTCAGTAATTTCTGCTTGAGTGTCGTTCCTTCTTCTACTCTGAGATACTTATATATGCCTTCTTGTTCAAGTCCTTGATGTCACAGCCTTCAGCCAGAGAGATGTTTTCTATTTTGCTTAATTTTCCTCTAAAAAAAAAGTTGCCTTAGCACATTTGACAAGGCCAGAGGTCATCCTGATGTCATCAGAAAAGCTTTTCACCACATGGAGTTGCTCTGCTAATTGTTGGTTACTGGAACTATACAGCTTCAGATTATATACAAATAATAAATGAGATGTTGTTTCTGGGTTGTTACCATATTTAGGATTCATGCTAAATCCGTATCCCAAAGAGTTGATAAGAGTACTCATTGGATTAAGCGCCACACTAAACAGAAAGGATGACAGGGAATCCCCCTGAAATATTCCTTGCTGGACCCTGATGTTAGGAATGATATACTAACCATCTTCATATTTCAAAAAGAGTGTGGTTTGCCACATTGTCATGATGAACGTAAGGTATTGAAAGAACTGAAATATGAGAATGCAGACCTACTATTAGTAATCTGTGAACTATCATTAAAATCATCAGTGATACCTGAAGATTGGAAGATGGCCAATGTAATGCCAATTTTTAAAAAGGGTTCCAGGGGTGATCTAGGAAACTACAGGCCGGTGAGACTGACGTCAGTACCGGGAAAAATTATAGAAACCGTAACAAAGAACAAAATTAGTAGATAGTCATGGCTCAATGGGAGACAGCAAACATGGCTTTAGTCAAGGAAGGTCTTATTGTACTAATCTGTTATGGTTTTTTTTGAAGATGTGAATAAACAGGTAGACAAAAGTGAGTCGGTTGATATAGTGTATCTGGATTTTCAGAACGCCTTTGACAAGGTCCCTCATGAGAGACTCTTGGCTAAACTAAAAGGTCATGGGATAGGAGGCAGTGTACTATTGTGGATCAGGAACTGGTTAAAATATAGAAAGCAGAGGGTAGGGCTAAATAGCCAATTTTCCCAATGGAGAAAGGTGAATAGTGGCATATCCCAGGGATCTGTGGTGGGTCAGCTGCTTTTTAACATATTCGTAAATGACCTGGAAATGGGAGTAACGAGTGAGGTAGTCAAATTTGCATATGACACAAAATTATTCGAAGTTGTTAAAACCCAAAAGGATTGTGGAAAATTGCAAGAGGACCTTGATAAATTGGAAGATTGGGCATCCAAACGGCAGATGAAATTTAATGTGGACAAGTGCAAAGTTATGTACCTAGGAAAGAACAACTTAAACTATGGTTACACAATGCAAGGTTCCACATTAGGAACCACCACCAAGGAAAATGATTTAGGCGTCATGGATAACACGTTGAAACCCTCCACCCGGTGTGCAGCGGCGGCCAAGAAAGCAAATAGAATGCTAGGAATCATAAGGAAAGGAATTGAGAATAAAACAAAGGATATTATAATGCCTCTGTATTGTTCCATGGTGCGACCTCATCTTGAATAATTGTGTGCAATTCTGGTCTCCGAATCTTAAAAAGGATATAGCATTATTATAAAAGGTACAGAGAAGAGTCACCAAAATGGTAAAGGGGATGGAAGGATAACCCTATGAAGAGAGGCTAAAAATGTTAGGGCTCTTCAACCTAGAAAAGAGACTGCTGAGGGGAGATGGACTTAATAAGACAACATCACCATCAGACCCTTGTCCAGTGTCTTGGCTCAGAGCAACAAAACATCAGATCTCACCTCACATTCTTAAAATTGTTAAAGACTCCCTTCAACAAGGATACCTACCACAATCCTTGAAACAAACTATGATTTGACAAGTCCTTAAGAGTAATACACTAAATCCATCTGAACCGAAATCTTAATCATCCAATTTCCAGTTTGCCATTCCTTGCCAAAGTTATTGAAAAATCAGTACAAAATCAACTTCAAAATCACATAGACTTAAATGCATCGCTGGACATTCACCAACATGGTTTTAAACCACAACACAATGTTGAAACCTTGCTCACATCTCTCTTTGATAATCTTTTAAAAGGTATAGATGACATTAAGAAGGGATTCCTGCTTGTATTCATGGATGTCTCCGCTGCTTTTGACAGAATATCTCATTCTAAGCTTCTGCACAGTTTACACCATATAGGTTTACGAAAGAATACTCTAAATTGGTTTAGCTCCTACTTGGAAGGCCGTATGCAGCAAATCAAATGTCACCAAAAAAATTCCCTATTACTCAAGGAGTACCACAAGGTTTAGCTCTATCTTTTATACTGTTCAATATTTATATCCAACCTTTATGTAACATCATAAAACTTCACAAACTCCATTATCACCTCTATGCTGATGGCATCATGGTATATTCACCAATAGTCTTACAATCACTTGACACATCAGCAATTTGCAGATGCCTCCAAGACATGAACACCTGGCTTTTAGATAATAACTTTACACTTAATTATGATAAAATCGAGGTAATGTTCGTTACTAGAAACCCTAATTTCATTCTACCAAACACTATTGACTTACTAGATAGATCCCTTGGCATAATATTAGATAAGGCTTTTAACCTTAAATCTCATATTGCCAGAATTGCAAACAAGGCCTATCATCGCTTAAAGATTATTAGAAAACTAAAACCGTTACTCCATCAAGACCATTTCCGTACAGTGTGCCAAGCATTTATCACCCCCGTCCTAGATTACGGCAATCTGCTGTATCAAGGCCTTCCTCAGCAAACTTTACACCCTTTCCAGATGGTTCAAAATACCGCTGCACGCATCATCACTGGTTCTGCGATATCAGATCATATCTCCCCTGTCTTACAACAATTGCACTGGCTTCCAATAAATGCCAGGTCTAAATTCAAAACACTTTTAATTATCTTTAGAATATATAATCATCTATAGGCAGATGCATTACAGAGCATTATAATAAAGGATATTATTAATAGACCAAGAAGAAGAAACATCAATATTGAAAACAGAATTGGCACTCCTGCTGGATACTGTAAGACTAAACAAGCAACCTCAAAAAGAGCTCCTTCATTACTTGCGTCCAGACTTTGGAACTCTCTCCCAATGGACCTCAGGACTATGAGTGATATTAATGATTTCCACAAGGCCTTAAAAACTCTGATTTTCGCTGAAACTTATGATTTAGTAAATAATCGATAGTTTTTACCAATAGGTCTTTTATTACATTAACTTGTCTTAGTTTTGTTTAATGTTTGTATAATGTTTTATGTACCCTATGTTATTTGTAACCTTCTGTTTATAATGTGACCACTTTGATTGTAGGATAAGGTGAGATATAAATCTGTCTAAATAAATAAGATAGAGGTCTATAAATTTATGAATGGAGTGGAATGGGTAAACGTAGATTGATTATTTATGCCAGCAAAATATAGAAAGACTAGGGGACATGCAATGAAGCTACAGTGTACATAAGAACATAAGATATGCCATACTGGATCAGACGAAGGTCCATCAAGCCCAGTATCTTGTTTCCAACAGTGGCCAATCTAGGTCACAAGTACCTATAAGTTTCTCCAAAAGACACGGGTTCCACAATGCTCGTATTGGGTCAAACAGTGATATCCCGGGTCCCTTTTAATAATGGTCTAGGGACCTTTCCTTCAGAAACTTGTCCAAATCTTTCTTAAACCCAGCTACACTAACAGCTTTTACTACATCCTCCGGTAACAAATTCCAGAGTTTGATTACACGTTGAGTGAAAAAATATTTTCTCTTATTAGTCTTACCCTGTAGCTTCATTGCATGTCCCCTAGTCTTTCTATATTCTGATAATGTAAACAGTCAATCTAGGTTTACCCATTCCATTCCACTCCATTCATTAATTTATTTTACTTATTTAACAGGTTTTATATACCGCTTTATCATTTCAATCAAAGCGGTTTACATTGTAACTCAAACTTAGTAATGTACATTAAACAGGGATATTGATAACTTGGATTTTTCTGAGGCAATGGAGGGTTAAGTGACTTGCCCAAGGCCACAAGGGATGCTGGTCGGAATTGAACCCTAGTCTCTGGGTTCCCAAGCCAGTGCTCTTAACCATTAGGCTACTCCTCCACTGTATCATGAGGAAATGAGAAGGCTGAGGGGAGATATGATAGAGGTCTATAGGCTACTCCTATAGACCTCTATCATATCTCCCCTTAGCCATCTCATCTCTAGGTTGAAGAGTCCTAACCTTTTTAACCTCTCTTCATAGGTGTATTCTTCCATCCCCTTTGCCATTTTGGTGGCTCTTCTCTGTACCTTTTCTAATAACGCTATATCCTTTTTCAGATACGGCGACCAGAATTGCACAGAATATTCAAGGTGTGGTTGACGATACAAAGGCATTACAATATCCTTTGTTTTATTTTCCATTCCTTTCCTTATGATACCTAGCATTCTATTTGCTCCCTTTGCCGCTGCTGCACACTGAGCGGAGGGTTTTAACATATTATCCACGATGACGCCTAAATGTTTTTCCTGGGTGGTGGTTCCTAATGTGGAACCTTGCATCATGTAACCATAGTTTGGGTTGTTCTTTCCTAGGTGCATAATTTTGCACTTGTCCATATTAAATTTCATCTGCCATTTGGATGCCTAGTCTTCCAGTTTATCAAGATCCTCTTGCAATTTTCCTCAATCCTCTTGGGTTTTAACATCTTTAAACAGTTTGTGTCATCTGCAAATTTGATAACCTCAATCGTTATTCCCTTTTCCAGGTCATTTATGAATATGTCAAAAAGCAGCGGACCCAGCACTGATCCCTGGGGTACTCCACTATTCACGTTTCTCCATTGGGAAAAATGGGCATTTAGCCCTACCCTCTGCTTTCTATCTTTTAACCAGTTCCTGATCCACAATAGTACACTGCTTCCTATCTCATGACTTTTTGGTTTTGCCAAAAGTCTCTCATGAGGGACCTTGTCAAAGGCTTTCTGAAAGTCCAGATACACTATATCAACCAACTCACCTTTGTCTACCTGTTTATTCACACTTTCAAAAAAACATAACAAATTAGTAAGACAAGATCTTCCTTGTCTAAAGCCATGTTGGCTGTATCCCATTAAGCCATGAGTATTGTCACAACCCCATCCCTTTAGCCATGGGCTTAAAGGTCAGGGTGGACATTATTGTTGTATTGAAGGTAGAAACTTTTGTTAGCCCAGAAGCCTTCTGGTACTAGTAGTCCCTTTCTTCATAATGAATAGTTGTGTAAGCCATGTGAATGGTAAAGTATAGGGTTTTATTCCCTTAATGCACAAAAGGTTCAAACGAAGACAACAGGATTTCCACCTTGTTCAGGATTTCCACATAAGGTATTTACATAGGTCAAAAACTTGGATATGCTTCACAGTCTTTGTTAGTTATGCAGGGTTCAAATAAAACAGGTTATACAAACAAAAGCAATGCTTCTTCTTCCAGCTTGTCAAACAAAACTGTGTTTCAAAAGTATATCCTGCATGCTATATTTCTCTCAAGGATTCTAAACTCCCAGTACAACAAAACGTACAGTCCATAGGGCATTCAGTTAGCAAAGGGTCAGGTTCAGCAGGGTCTATCTGCATAGCCTCTTGTTCTGCTGAGATATCTGTGGCCCCTGAGCTTTCCCCATATATTCCTGGTTTTACTTCAGAACTTCTTTCTAAGGCTCTCCAGCCTGGCTGTACCTGGTCTGGCAAATATGCCACAGGACTTTTGGTAAGCACTCTTTCTATACGTTCCCAAACCTTTCTCCAGCTGCCTTGGCTGCTCTTACAGCTCCCTGGCTTCCAGGCCTTTCTGTGACCCGGCCTCAGTTCCTGGTTCAGATCTGTGTCTCTTAGACTCCTGGGCTGAGTCTGGTTCACCCACCTCTGAACTCCTTGTGGCTCACATACAGGGGAAGAAGCATGAAGGTACCTCTGAACTCTTGGGTCTGTGTCTCTGGTATTCTCCCTACCAGGCACTCTCCCGGTTCTCCTTCTGTCCTTCCTGAAGACTTCCTTCTGGAGCTTTCCAGCCTGAAACTGGCTCTCCTGGAACTTGTTCCTTTCCTGTAAGGGCTGCAAGTTCAACTGCCTTTTCTTCTCTGTTTGGAGCCGTCTCCTTTCTCTTTCTTCTCTATCAGAAGCTGCTGCGGCTCGTGACGCTCCTCTCCCTTCTGGCTTGTCTATGCTTTGCTTATAAAGCTGTTTCTTAGGTAAGGATTCTGTCCCTCTGACCAGGTGTATCTGATTATGCTTTGAATTAGTTCTTGCATCATCCCAACCTGGGCGTGTCAGCCTACCTTCTGAATCTCCATGCATGCTCCCTCTAGCTGCACTTCTCACTAACTGCACTTTATGTATATCATTTCCTTTAAAGAGATCAGTGTTTTCTCCTACCTCCATGGGTTTACTGGCGTCTGCTTCATCACATATCCCCCCCCCCTTAAGATATTACGGGCTGGCATTTTCTCGTCTGCACAGCTCGTAATCCTAGACATGGCATCTGCCTTGTGGTGCAATTTTCCTGTTCTGTGCTCTATCTTACAATCGCACGGCTGTAATTTCTCCTCCCTCGGCCCTATTTCGGCTGAGGTGACCAAGGCTGTTCGCTCATGCCAGGGTCTGAGTACGTTAATGTGATACACTTGCTGGCGACCGCTCTTGTTCTCTATCATATATGACACTGGACCAAGCTGCTTAACCACTTTATATGGTCCTCTCCACTGGCATTCAAATTTGGAGGTAGCCCCTGTCACCATCACTATTACTTTCTCTCCTACTGATAGTTGTCGTGACTTTGTGTCCCTATCATAACACTTTTTCTGTCGCCCTTGACTGGCCCTTAATTTCTCCTCTGCAACTTGGGAGGTCCTGTGCAGTTGTTCCCGCAAGTTTCGCAGAAACTGGAGTACTCCTATTTCCTTTTCACCCGGTTCCACCCATTGTTTGCGGAGTATGTCCAAAATCCCCCGTGGGGCACGTCCATACATCAGCTCGTAGGGAGAAGTCCCCAAAGAAGCTTGCGTCTGCTCCCAGCAAGCATATAATACAAACGGGAGCATGGTATCCCATTCAGCCATTTCTCCGTCTAAAGCACGTCTCAACATCTGCTTTAGGGTTTGGTTTAGTCTTTCTACTAACCCATTACATTGGGGGTGATAGGCAGCTGTCCTGACGTGTCGTACGCCAAAGGCGTCCCACACTTGGGCCAAATACTTCGACATAAAGTTACTGCCCCGATCGGTTAGCACCTCCTATGGAAAACCTATTTCACAGAATAACTTTATTATCTCCGAGGCTATAGTCTTGGCGGATATGTTCCTTAGGGGAATAGCCCACGGAAATCTTGTGGCTTGGTCGACCATAACTAGCATGTATTGAAAACCTCGAGGCGTCTTCAACAAGGGTCCCACTATATCCATGGCTATTCTACGGATTGGTTCTGATATAACGGGCATCGGGAGCAAAGGCGCCTCAGCTGGCCGGACAGAGGTCACTCGCTGGCAGGAAGAACAGGACTCGCAAAATCATTAGGTCTCCCTAAAGACGCCTGGCCAGTAAAACCGGGCCAGTATTTGGTCTAGCGTTCCCTGTACCCCTTTATGGCCCCCTATTGGGTGGTCGTGAGCCAGCCTCAAAACTAGGGACTTGAAAGCGGCGGGTACCACCAATTGTTTACGGATTGTTCCGGTTTGGGGATCTAAACTTTCCCTGTAGAACACCCCTTTATTGAAAGGAATCTTGGGAAGGTATGCTGTTCCACCTGGGCATACTCAAGCGCCCGAGCGAGCGTGGGATCAGCTCTCTGCTCTTTGGGGAAAGATGGAAACCTCTCTACTAAATCAGCCGGGACCAAGGGCAATCCTTGTCCCGCCTCTAACTCAACTCTCCGTTGAGAGTGGCACCACCTTTCTTTGCGTTTTTCCGCCTTGCCCTCCCTACTCCTTTCGGGCGGGGCGGTTATTAGGTCGTCATGTGAGGGTAACTCTGCTAGCGTTTCATCCTGGGGTTCAGATGTTTCCCCTAGAGCCTTGGACTGGGTTTGAGTAGACACAAGGGCTTCACAGGGCTATAGGCCCTTCTCCAACCCTTTTCTAAATTGGGGCCAGTCCCTACCTAGCACCAAGTCACGTGGTAACTTTGGAACTACGGCTACCAATACTTCCTTTTCTATCCCTAATCCTTTCACTAACAGCGTATATACAGGATAGAAAGATGAGGCTCCATGAATGCATCTTATTCTCACTTTTCCCTCTGCTCGGTTCGGTACTGACTCAGACTGATCTTCTATGGTACGCCATAGTTTCTTGGAGATCATGCTCTGATCTGCACCCGAATCGAGTAGAGCACTTGTGGTTATACCCTGCACTTTAACCTCTAAAAGAAAACCTTCTCTTGTCATTTCTTTATTTTGAGTTATTAGTGTGGTACGCGCTTTACATTCACTTTGCACATGCCCCAGTTTCCCACAATGAAAACACCTTTTTTTTTCAAAGTGATTTCTTAGCATAGGCATACCAGTTTTTAAGCCTTCTAGTTTAGACCTTGGCCCCCTTTCTGATGACTGCACACTAGCCCCTGCTGCCGTTTTGGAAGCTTCACCATTTTTGTGAATAGCCAATTCCACTTCAAAATACCTTTCCGTTAGGAGGATTGCTTCCTCCGTGGTACGGCAGTTTTGCAGTATCCGGAAGGTCTGCACTTCTCTAGGCACAGCAGCCATAAATTGTTCTAGTACAATAGTATCAACTATGGTATCTATGGTCTTACCCTCGGGCATCAACCATTTCATTGTCAGGCTCTTAACCCTTTGACTTAGAGCTTTCGGTGTCTCCCCAGCTTTAAGTCGGGTTGCTCTTAACATCCGGTTATACACCATAGGAGTTAACCCAAGGCAATCTCTAATAGCCTTTGTTACTTCTATATAATTATTGGCAAGAGCTGCAGGCATAGCCCTATAGGCAGACAACGCCTCTCCGGTGAGCAAGATTAAGAACATAAGAACATAAGATATGCCATACTGGGTCAGACCAAGGTCCATCAAGCCCAGTATTCTGTTTCCAACAGTGGCCAATCTAGGTCATACGTACCTAGCAGTTTCCCCAAGGGACACAGGTTCCACAATGCTTGTATTGGTTCAAGTATTGATATCCTGGGTCCCTTCTTAATAATGGTTTATGGACCTTTCCTCCAGGAACTTGTCCAAACCTTTTTTAAACCCAGCTACACTAACAGCCTTTACTACATCCTCCGGTAACAAATTCCAGAGTTTGATTACACGTTGAGTGAAAAAATATTTTCTTTTATTAGTCTTAAATAGTTTACCCTGTAGCTTCATTGCATGTCCCCTAGTCTTTCTATATTCTGATAAGGTAAACAATCGATCTACGTTTACCCGTTCCACTCCGTTCATTAATTTATAGACTTCTATCATATCTCCCCTTAGCCGTCTCTTTTCCAGGTTAAAGAGCCCCAACCTTTTTAGCCTTTCTTCATAGGAGTATCCTTCCATCCCCTTTACCATTTTGGTGGCTCTTCTCTGAACCTTTTCTAAAATCATTATATCCTTTTTAAGATACGGCGACCAGAATTGCACACAATATTCAAGGTGCGGTCTCACCATGGAACGATATAGAGGCATTATAATATCTTTTGTTTTATTTTCCATTCCTTTCCTTATCATACCTAGCATTCTATTTGCTCTCTTGGCCGCTGCTGCACACTGGGCCGAGGGTTTTAACATGGTATCCACAATGACGCCTAAATCTTTTTCCTGGGTGGTGGTTCCTAATGTGGAACCTTGCATCATGTAACCATAGTTTGGGTTGTTCTTCCCTAGGTGCATAACCTTGCACTTGTCCACATTAAATTTCATCTGCCATTTTGATGCCCAGTCTTCCAATTTATCAAGATCCTCTTGCAATTTTCCACAATCCTCTTGGGTTTTAACAACTTTAAATAGTTTTGTGTCATCTGCAAATTTGATAACCTCACTCGTTATTCCACTTTCCAGGTCATTTATGAATATGTCAAAAAGCAGCGGACCCAGCACAGATCCCTGGGGTACACCACTATTCACCTTTCTCCATTGGGAAAATTGGCCATTTAGCCCTACCCTCTGCTTTCTATCTTTTAACCAGTTCCTGATCCACAATAGTACACTGCCTCCTATCCCATGACTCTTTAGTTTTGCCAAAAGTCTCTGATGAGGGACCATGTCAAAGGCTTTCTGAAAGTCCAGATACACAATATCAACCGACTCACCTTTGTCCACCTGATTATTCACTCCTTCAAAAAAACATAACAGATTAGTAAGACAAGATCTTCCTTGTCTAAAGCCATGTTGGCTGTCTCCCATTAGGTCATGACTATCTACATGCTGAGTAATTTTATTCTTTATGATGGTTTCTACCATTTTTCCCGGTACTGATGTCAGGCTCACCGGTCTGTAGTTTCCCGGATCACCCCTGGAACCCTTTTTAAAAATTGGTGTTACATTGGCGATCCTCCAATCTTCAGGTATTAGAGATGATTTTAATGATAGTTCACAGATTACTAATAGCAGGTCTGCAATCTCGTAGTTCAGTTCTTTCAACACCCTTGGATGTATACCATCCGGCCCAGGTGATTTGCTACTCTTCAGTTTATCTAATAGTTATAATACATCTTCCGGATGTATCGATATTTCCTTCAATTCTTCCGCACCTTTAAATACCACTTCAGTCATGGGTAACATCCCTACATCTTCCTCAGTAAAGACTGAAGCAAAGAATTCATTCAATCTCTCCGCTATCACCTTGTCGCCTCTTAGTGCTCCTTTAACCCCTTTATCATCTAATGGACCAACTGACTCTCTCACAGGTTTTTTGCTACAAATGTACTTGAAAAGGTCTTTACTTCGGGTTTTTGCTTCCGCAGCAAGCTTCTTCTCAAATTCTCCCTTTGCCTGCCTTATCAATGCCTTGCATTTGACTTGCCAGTGCTTGTGCTGTTTCCAAGTTTCGTCGTTTGGCTCTTTTTTCCATTTCCTGAAAGATGCTTTTTTGGCAACAATAGCCTCTCTGACCTCCCCTTTAAACCATGCTGGCAGTTTTTTGGACTTCCTTCCACTTTTCTTAAAGCGTGGAATACAGCTGGTCTGGGCTTCCAAGATTTATTTATTTATTTATTTAACATCTTTTATATACCGCTCTATTTATAATCAGCGCGGTTTACATAGAACAAGAAAACATCAGATAAGGTACATGTTATCTGTTTTTTACATAGAACAAGGAACAAAAACTTGGATAACCGGGGAAATTATTTACAATGAATACAACACATTGGCTATTTACATATGAACGGAATAAAGCCTAAAAGAATTTTCATAGTATGAGAGAGAGGTGTGAAAAGTTATTGGGTTAGCAGAGGTGGCGTGTTAAGAACGGGAATGGTGCTATTTGAGTGATCTTGTGTTATTATGTTTTCTGGGAAATATTTGATGAAAAGGTGATGCTTCAAGGCCTTTCTAAACTGGAAGAGGTCAGTGATGGTTCTAATTTGTGGTGGGAGGGTGTTCCATAGCTTTGGAGCACATAAACTGAAGGATCGGTTTACAGTTGCGGAGTTGTATCTTAAGGACTCTTTTGGAACTCTTAGCATGTTTAGTTCAGTGGTTCTTCTACTCCTGTTGGAAGGAATTGGTAGGATTAACTCCAAAAGTGAAGGAGGAGCAAGCCCTTTTTGAGCTTTGAAGGCTAGAAGCAAGGTCTTGAAGGTAATTCTCGCTTGGATAGGGAGCCAGTGTAATTGTTTCAGGAGAGGTGTTACATGTTCTCTTTTTGGAACCCCGAAGAGTATTCTTGCTGCGCTGTTTAATGCTAGTTGAAGTGGGTTAAGGGTAGATTGGGGGAGCCCCTGTAATATACAGTTTGCGAAGTCAAAGTGCGGTATAACCAGAGCCTGGTAGATCGTACGGAAATCATCTGGATCAATCAGTTCGCGGAGGTGTCTGAGGGAGAGAATCTTAAAATAAATTGTCCTTACGGTGTTGGCTATGTGGGTCTTCATATCTAGATTCTGATCCAAGGTCACTCCAAGGTATCGGATGTGGGATTTTACTTGCAGCTTGGCATCTTGAACTTCAAGAAATGTGGGTGGTGTAAACTTAGGGTTCCTTGAGATGAAAAGAACCTCTGTTTTTTTGTTCTGGATTCTGAGATTTTGAGTCAGTAGCCAATCTGAGATGGCATTAAAACAGTTGGTTATGGGGGTGAGATTAATGTTATCTATGCAGAAAGGGATATATAGTAACACATCGTCAGCATATATCATGTAGTTGACATTGAAAGACTTGATAATGTTGCATAAGGGTTGCATGTAGATGTTGAATAATAGTGATGACAAAGAAGAACCTTGCGGGACTCCTTGTCCTTGGTGAAATGGATCTGATGTTTCGCCATTTGAGCGGACCTGCTGCCATCTTTCTGAGAGGTATGAGATGCACCATTCGAGGGCATTTCCACAAAGGCCCTTCTCTCTTAAGCGGATAATGAGCAGATCGTGACAGACCGAGTCAAAAGCAGCCGCGATATCTAAGAAGATGAGAACAAAGCCCTGTTTGATGTTGTCGATACCAGAGTTTAAGCTGTTGAGAAGAGAGGTGAGGAGCGTTTCGACGCCGTGGAATTCCCTAAATCCATGTTGACAGGTATCCAAAGGCGCTTCAGTGTCGATATGATCTTGCAGTTGTCTGTAAGCTATTTTTTCAATTATTTTAGCAAGAGTGGGTATACTGGAGATAGGTCGGTAAGAGTCTGTTTTTGTGGGTCTAACTTGAGGTTTTTTAGTAGAGGTCTGATGGAGGTCTGTTTGAGGGCAGCAGGGAATGAGCCGGTGTCAAAAGATAGGCTTATGATCTTGGATATTATTGGAGCAAGCTCTTTGCGAAGGTCTTTAATCCAAAAGGCTGGACACGGATCAGTATGTGCTGTGGATAAGTTGAGAGATGAGATTGTATCTTCAATTAGCTTCAGAGAGGGGGTTGAGAATGAAACTAACGGAGCTGGGAGCCCATGAATATTCGGGATAGGGGGTATTGTAATTTTATTTGTACAGCACATCTTAGATTGTATGTAAAGGGCATATTCTTGTGGGTTGATTTCGCACTGTTGTTCCTGTGATGGTTCCTTGGCTAATTTCTTGACAAGGGTAAATAGATCATGGGGTTTGTTTATAGCAGCACGTTTAAGGGAGTCTGTATGATATAGTCTCATTTTTTCTGAAATGGCTTTACGGTGGGCGTCAAGGTGTTGCAAGTATGAGGTCTGATTGGTATTGGTGCGTGATCTCCTCCATTTCTTCTCGAGTTTTCGCAAGAGTTTTAGGGATTCTTTCAGATCTGATGTAAACCAAGGTGCCGTAACTTTTCTTCTTGAGGGGTTGATTCTGGGTGGACGAAATGAAATGCGGTTGAGTCTGTTGTTCCAAGAAGTGATAATCTCATCCAGATTTAGGGTGGAGTCATTAAAGATTGCGTCAGTTTCCTCGAGGATCTGTTCCCTGTTAAAAGGTTGGAAGCTTCTGGATGTGGTATTTGCATATTTGTTTAGGTTCTTGACATCAGAATATTTAATCTTTTGAATGGGAATCTGGAACAAAATGAGATTATGATCTGACCATGGGACATCTGTAATTGATAGTATAATATTTTGAAGTTGATTGAGAGCTGATAGTGGGGCAAATATGAGATCCAGGATGTTACCTTTAGTATGTGTGGATTGTTGTATCACTTGCTTGTAACCTAAAGATTCTAGAGCATCTATAAAGGCATCAGATTGGTTGTCTTGTAGAGACGGTAGATTAATGTCTCCTAGGATCCAATTGGGTCTGTTTGGATTCTGTGAATTGGAGGCAAGATTTATGATAGTTGAAAGGTCATCTGGTGAAGGTGATGGCGCTCTGTAGATTAAGTTTATAGAGAGAATGCTGTTAGAGATAGAGACGGTCTCAAGGCGGTTATTGCTGGAAGAGTCGATCATTTTAAGTTGAAATTCAGCCTTGGCGAGGATAAGTACCCCTCCACCTCTTTTGCCTTGTCTACTGCTGATGAAGACATCAAAGTTATCGGGGAGGAGCTGGTTAAGAATAATATTGTCTTCGGGCGATAGCCATGTTTCAGTGACCATAAGTATGTCAAGGTTATTAGATGTTATTATGTCTATGACAGCTGGCCATTTTTTACGAAGCGAGCGAGCATTAATGAGGGCACATTTGAGAGGGCATGGTTGATTGTAATTTTCTGCGTTTGACTTTGTAGAGTGCTGGAGAGGTATGTATAATAAATAATGGTGATGAGAGCGGTGGTACCAATTTCCATTGTGGTGGTTGGTGCCTGACCATTTTTGCCAGTTGTTATGTACGATAGGTATGGAATTTTCTGAAGAAATTAGAGCTAGGATATCCGGTATAAGACCTATGAGGAGGAGGTATAGGCCTACTATAATCTTGAAGTGGAGGGCCATTGTGTGGGTGTGTGAGGAATGTTACTTGAGAGAGAGGTTTTAGAGAGATGGTTTGTACTATTGTGGTGAAGTATTAATATCTGGTTAGGGGAAGATTGTACACTGGAGATTAGTTAGTTACAGAAAGGTGTAACTGAAGCTTAGATAGTGAGAGGAGCAATTTGGTTAGGCAGAGCTAGTTCAATGGAGTGTAGCTAGGTACAAATAACAAATTACCAAATGTGAGAGGTACTGGGAACAGTGTATACAGATTAGAAACAATGTAGATATATGTGAGAAGTACTAGCCATATGGGAGAAAATGTTACATGAGAGGATGCTGACAGCAATGAATGGCAACATATTAGCAAGCACAATGAAATAACATCAAAGTTTGCACTATTGGAAAACCTTGTGAGCACAAATGTGAATACTAGCAAAGATATTAGTTGTAAGTATTAACGCATTTGTGATGTTTTCGAAATAGCAAATAAAGGAATATTTACTATCTGGAGCATGTAGTGATTAGTCAGTTGTGTGATATTTTTACAATCTTACATTACTTGTTGCATATGACCATTTCTTGCAAGAGCACTTGATATTGTAACTTACAGTCTATTTAGTAAATAGCTGGACTTGAGAGTGGCTGCTGGTTTTCATTATGTTGCAGCTTTCTTCAGGGACTGTGATCAGCATCAACAATGGAGACGGTAAAGATGACTGTAGTTGTGGACAAAGGGCTGTCTCGGAGCGGCGTCGTTTCTTTTTCTATAGGCCTCTGTGAGCTCAAACACAATGGCTTCTTGCTCTTTGCTCAGCCCTGATACGTGCCCCGCCTAAGGGCCACGCCAAAGGGCCCTCTGGCGAGGCCCTCAGGCGCGGGCCCGACCAGGCGCGGGCCCGCCTGGCAGCGGCTCTCTTTTAAGCCGGCCTGCTGCTCCTCCCCTCCTCCCACAGCCCCGAATGGGCCGGAGTTGCTGCTCGGGAGGGCAGGCTGGCCGGGTGGAGATCTCAGCCCCGATTAGGGGAAGATGGTGCCTTTTCTAATTTTCCCGCCGGCAGCGGCTCTCTTTTAAGCCAGCCTGCTGCTCCTCCCCTCCTCCCACAGCCCCGAATGGGCCGGAGTTGCTGCTCGGGAGGGCAGGCTGGCCGGGTGGAGATCTCAGCCCCGATTAGGGGAAGATGGTGCCTTTTCTAATTTTCCCGCCGGCAGCGGCTCTCTTTTAAGCCGGCCTGCTGCTCCTCCCCTCCTCCCACAGCCCCGAATGGGCCGGAGTTGCTGCTCGGGAGGGCAGGCTGGCCGGGTGGAGATCTCAGCCCCGATTAGGGGAAGATGGTGCCTTTTCTAATTTTCCCGCCGGCAGCGGCTCTCTTTTAAGCCGGCCTGCTGCTCCTCCCCTCCTCCCACAGCCCCGAATGGGCCGGAGTTGCTGCTCGGGAGGGCAGGCTGTATTAGATAGTATTTTTCAACAACAGCCAATCCTGATGTACGTCTTTAACCTTTGCAACTGCTCCTTTTAGTTTTTTCTTAACTGTTTTCCTCATTTTATCATAGTTTCCCTTTAGAAAGTTAAAAGGTAGTACTGTGGATTGCCAGGCATATGGCCCACTGCTCCTTTGGCCAGCCTATCGTATGGGCTATCCTATCAAACGATTCAAGAAAATCATCTATATCATCATTAGGTGATAATTTCCCCATTGTCAATGTCTCAGAAGACCATGGTCCTACCATACAATTGTTAGCTATAGCATCTAGTCCCTGAGGAGACAAAACTGCATCCGGCGTCTTCCTCTGGTTAGCCAACCATGCTTCCATTAGTTCAAGCATGGGCTTTTGCTGAGCCTGCATAGCTTGCACCGCCTGTTCCTGCGCGTGGAAGGCCAACTCTGCTTGTCAAACTGCGCAGCCATCCATTGTAGGACCTTCTCCGGCTCCATAGTAGCCACTTTTTCCTACAGAAAGAGAGAGACAAAAAAAAAAACAAGTGCGTTACTGGCAACTCTTTGTCAGTCCCCCTTTTAGCTGGACTCTTAATACTTCTTGCACCTGAATCCGCCACAGGTTATGCCTAATCACTCATTACCTGCATCAGGCGTTGACTCATGCTTTTAGAAAAAATGTGTTCGCTGGTCCTCCACTGTTCCACCAGTGCTGGCAGCGAATCTTCACAAGGGTTTTTTTTTCTTTTTCCTCAAACTTGGCAGCTTTTCTTCCTGAACCGGTGTAGTCTTCTTTTGCTTCGCAAGAAGAAAATCCTAAAAACTACGCCACTATGTCACAACCCCATCCCTTTAACCACAGGTTTAAAGGTCAGGTTGGACATTATTGTTGTATTGAAAGTAGAAACTTTTGTTAGCCCAGAAGCCTTCTGGTACTAGTTGTCCCTTTCTTCATAATGAATAGTTGTGTAAGCCATGTGAATGGTAAAGTATAGGGTTTTATTCCCTTAATGCACAAAAGGTTCAAACGAAGACAACAGGATTTCCACCTTGTTCAGGATTTCCACATAAGGTATTTACATAGGTCAAAAACTTGGATATGCTTCAGAGTCTTTGTTAGTTATGCAGGGTTCAAATAAAACAGGTTATACAAACAAAAGCAATGCTTCTTCTTCCAGCTTGTCAAACAAAACTGTGTTTCAAAAGTATATCCTGAAAGAATACTCTGCACCTCCCCTCACCGGCAACACACCAGGGCTCTTGGAGTAACGGAAATCCACACACAAGGCAATCAGAAGGCAATCTGTAAAACTTAGTAAATAATACACAACACACTTGTATTATAACAACAAACCAAAGCTTTGGGAGAGAAAACTCAGCTGCTGCCTTTGTTTACTCTGACATCATAGCTTTAGGCCACTTTATTTATAGATAAATATTTGATTATCCAGCATAATTCTCACTTTATTGTTCTGCGTCTAACCTTACGTGTCCATATCATCATAGTTCAGTTCTCATTAGCATAGGTCATCAGGAAAAGACATACACATATTCCCAGACATAACTATGTAGGCATTAATTCTAATTAATTCTAATACTGACAGTTTGATATCTCTAACCCGAGACTGAGAGACTGGGAGACAACTTGCCCTTTACTTATCTTATATAAACATAGACTAGTGTTTATATTACTAGGAACCTTTCACCTAATTATCCTAGCAGAGTCTTTCAAGGATGTTATGAGTAAAAAAGCTCTGAATGGTATTAACTCTTTCTTAGGGCTAGTACTATATTGTTGAATACCCTGGCCGTATACACAGCCCTGTACAGACTAGCTTACTTTCATATCCTGCATGCTATATTTCTCTCAAGGATTCTAAACTCCCAGTACAACAAAACGTACAGTCCATAGGGCATTCAGTTAGCAAAGGGTCAGGTTCAGCAGGGTCTATCTGCATAGCCTCTTGTTCTGCTGAGATATCTGTGGCCCCTGAGCTTTCCCCATATATTCCTGGTTTTACTTCAGAACTTCTTTCTAAGGCTCTCAAGCCTGGCTGTACCTGGTCTGGCAAAAATGCCACAGGACTTTTGGTAAGCACTCTTTCTATAGGTTCCCAAACCTTTCTCCAGCTGCCTTGGCTGCTCTTACGGCTCCCTGGCTTCCAGGCCTTTCTGTGACCCAACCTCAGTTCCTGATTCAGATCTGTGTCTCTTAGACTCCTGGGCTGAGTCTGGTTCACCCACCTCTGAACTCCTTGTGGCTCACATACAGGGGAAGAAGCATGAAGGTACCTCTGAACTCTTGGGTCTGTGTCTCTGGTATTCTCTCTACAAGGCATTCTCCCGGTTCTCCTTCTGTCCTTCCTGAAGACTTCATTCTGGAGCTTCCCAGCCTGAAACTGGCTCTCCTGGAACTTGTTCCTTTCCTGTAAGGGCTGCAAGTTCAACTGCCTTTTCTCCTCTCTTTGGAGCTGTCTCCTTTCTCTTTCTTCTCTATCAGCAGCTGCTGCGGCTCGTGCCACTCCTCTCCCTTCTGGCTTGTCTATGCTTTGCTTATAAAGCTGTTTCTTAGGTAAGGATTCTGTCCCTCTGACCAGGTGTATCTGATTATGCTTTGAATTAGTTCTTGCATCATCCCAACCTGGGCGTGTCAGCCTACCTTCTGAATCTCCGTGCATGCTCCCTCTAGCTGCACTTCTCACTAACTGCACTTTATGTATATCATTTCCTTTAAAGAGATCAGTGTTTTCTTCTACCTCCATGAATTTACTGGCGTCTGCTTCATCACAGTATCTACATGTTGAGTTATTTTGTTCTTTATGATGGTTTCTTCCATTTTTCCCGGTACTGATGTCAGGCTCACCAGTCTGTAGTTTCCCAGATCACCCCTGGAACCCTTTTTAAAAATTGGTGTTACATTGGCCATCCTCCAATCTTCAGGTATTACAGATGATTTTAATGATAGTTCACTGATTACTAATAGCAGGTCTGCAATCTCATATTTCAGTTCTTTCAACACCCTTGGATGTATACCATCCGGTCCAGGTGATTTGCTACTCTTCAGTTTATCAAATTTATTTTATTTATTTTATTTATTTATTTTTATTTCTTATATACCGCGCTCTTTCAATCAGTACGGTTTACATATGAACAAATTTAAACAACACAATGAACACAGTCAGCATTGTTTTTTTACAATGAACAGGGTACAAAAAACTTGGCGGTAAACAGGGTTAACTATATACAAAAACTTGGCGGTAAACAGGGTTAACTATATACATGGTAATTTTTGGTTATTTGCATGGTAGTGGTAAATACAGTAAAATTACAAGTACAGTATAATACTTGTAATACATCTTTCCTGTGTATCGATATTTCTTTCAATTCTTCCGCAGCATCACTTTTAAATACCACTTCAGTGATGTGTAACATCCCTACATCTTCCTCAGTAAAGACCGAAACAAAGAATTCATTCAGTCTCTCCGCTAGGGCCTTGTCTCCTCTTAGAGCCCCATTTACCCCTCTATCATCTAATGGTCCAACTGACTCTCTCACAGGTTTTTTACTATGAATGTACTTTAAAAAGGCTTTATTACGCGTTTTTGCTTCCACAGCAAGCTTCTTCTCAAATTCTCTCTTTGCCTTTCTTATCAATACCTTGCATTTAAGTTGCCAGTGCTTGTGCTGTTTCCAGTTTTCGTCATTTGGTTCTTTTTTTCCATTTCCTGAAAGATGCTTTTTTAGCAACAGCCTCTCTGACCTCACCTTTAATCCATGCTGGCAGTTTTTTGGACTTCCTTCCCCTTTTCTTAAAGTGTGGAATACAGCTGTTCTGGGCTTCCAAGATAGTATTTTTAAACAGCACCCAAGCTTGATGTAAGTCTTTAACCTTTGCAACTGCTCCTTTTATTTTTTTTCTTAACTATTTTCCTCATTTTATCATAGTCTTCCTTTCGAAATTTAAAAGGGGTAGTACTGTGGATTTCCTTATCATCCCTCCTCCATTACTTAAATCGAACATAATCATGCTATGATCAGTATTGCCAAGTGGCCCCAACACCCTTATCTCTTGCACCAGATCTGGTGTTCCACTAAGGACTAGGTCCAAAATGGCTTCCCCTCTGGTCGGTTCATGAACCAGCTGCTCCAAGAAGCAGTCATTTATTTCATCTAGGAACCGGGGTAATTGAAGTCACCCATTATTATTACTGTGCTGTAACTATTGTTAGCTTCCCCAGTTTCTTTGAGCATTTCATCATCCATTTGTTCAGACTGGCCAGGCGGTCGATAATACACCCCCACTGCCATCGCCTTCCCCTTTTTACATAGAATTTCAATCCATAGAGATTCTACAGCAAATTTTGTTTCCTGCAAAACTTTAATCCTTTGCAACTCAATGCCCTCTCTAACATAGAGTGCAACCCCTCCATCAATTTGATCAGCTCTATCATTACGATGTAATTTGTACCCAGGTATCACAGTGTCCCACTGGTTGTCCTCCTTCCATCATGTCTCTGAGATACCAATCATATCTAACTTCTCATTTAGTGCTATATATTCTAACTCTCCCATCTTATTTTTTAGACTTCTAGCATTTGCATACAAGCATTTTAGAGACTGTATTTTATTCATATTAATCTGGCTATCGGTAGGCAGGGGTAATTTGGAATCTTTAAGCTCTGTTTGCTCCATACTCAAGGGCATTTGGGCTACTTTTGTCTTTATTGGAACCTCTCTGCTGATATATCCTAACTTCATTCTTTTGGTAGTATCCTTCGAGGATACATTATTCCAAACCATGCGCTTTTGGGCGACTGTCGGCTCTCCCCTATTATCTAGTTTAAAAGCTGCTCCATCTCCTTTTTAAAGGTAAATGCCAGCCGCCTGGATCCATCCTAGTTAAGGTGAAGCCCATCCCTTCAGAAGAGCCCCTCCTTTCCCAAGAATGTTCCCCAGTTCATAATAAATCCAAAACCCTCATCCTTGCACCATCTTCTCATCCACACATTGAGACTCCGGAGCTCTGCCTGCCTTTTGGGTCCTGCGCATTGAACGGGAAGCATTTTGGAGAATGCTACCCTGGAAATTCTGGATTTCAACTTCCTACCTCAAAGCCTAAATTTAGCCTCCAGAACCTCCCTACCACATTTTCCTATGTCATTGGTACCGACATGTACCAAGACAGCAGACTCCTCCCCAGCACTGTCTAAGAGCCTTGCCTAGGTGGCATGTGAGGTCTGCTACCTTTGAACCAGGCAGGCATGTTACCAGGTGATCCTCATGTCCACCAACCACCCAGCTATCTACATGCCTAATGATTGAATCACCAACTATAACAGCTGTCCTAACTCTTCCCTCATAGGCACATGGTCCTGGAGAAACTTCTTCGGTGCGAGAGGGTTTTATATCACCTGGAAGACAGGTCCTAACTACAGGATTACTTCCTGCCACACCAGGGTGATGCTCTCCTGTCACGTGACCTCTCTCCTCCATGGCAACAGGGATGCTGCCAGACTGGAAGTGGGATTTCAGGACTATAACTTTGAATCTGCTACTCTAGCCTCCAGAGATCAGACTCTTTCCCTGAGAGCAAAGAGCTCCTTGCACCTAGTGCACACATGAGACCCCTCACCAACTGGGAGAAAATCATACATGTGACACTTAGTGCAAAAGATTGGAAAGCCCCCATCTTGCTGCTGGACTGCTGTCTGCATCTTAGTTTTAAGGTTGTGTTTAGATACTTAAGTTTTTTACTTACTAAGGGTTGCTGGGTATACTTATACTAATAAAACTATACCTAATATGCTTTAAGTACCTTGTTCACCTGAAGCTTAATTAATCTCATGTTCTTAATGTATGACTGATGAAGATAAACAGCTGCACCTGAGAGTGAATATGGCACCTCCTTTCCTTTAAGAGGTATAAGCACCTATAAAGCTATGATTATCCCAGGGGTGGATGGGTGTCAGGGAGGGAAAGAAGACTTATTAAAAGCTGGCTGCTACACAGTACCCTGTCCTATGCTTTTAAGGTAATCTGTGACCAATTTCCAGGGGGAGTCCCACAGCTCTTGCTTAGATAGAGGGAGTCTCGGGGTCTAAATTTAACCAGAAAGCTCTCTGCTGTGTTTTAAATTTAATCTGAAAGCTCTTTGCTGCTACTAGGCCCTGACTGATTTAACAAATACACTGGGTTCACAGATTAATCAGCTTTAATCTTAAGAATTTCTTTTTCCCCAATATTTAGGAAAATTCCCAGAAGTAAATACTTACAATTGCAGATCTCACTCCAGAAGTAGCAGTCCCCTTTTGTAGTCCTTAAGATTAATAAGAGAAAATATTTTTTCACTCAATGTGTAATCAAACTTTGGAATTTGTTACCGGAGGATGTAGTGAAAGCTGTTAGTGTAGCTGTTAGTGTAGCTGGATTTAAAAAAGGGTTGAACATGTTCCTGGAGGAAAGGTCCATAAACCATTATTAAAGGGGGACCTGGGAAATCCATTACTTGCCCCAATACAAGCATTGTGGAACCTGTCTTTTGGGAAAACTGCTAGGTACTTGTGAACTAGATTGGCCACTGTTGGAAACAGGATACTGGGCTTGATGGACTTTGGTCTGACCCAGTATGGCATATCTTATGCTCTTATGTACTCTATCAGACTAGGATTTATTTTATACAATTTAAGGCAATTTATTATCCATGAGTGTTGGACACTGTCAAAAGCTTTCTTATAATCAGTCCATGCTATACTGAGATTTCTGCTTTTCTTAGCGCTGGCCATGATGGCCTTATTCCACATTAACCGGTCTTTGATGCCATATGCCCCTCTCTTGTTGCTTTTTTGCTCTATTGCCATGATGCTATTGGACTTGATATGATCATATATTCTGTCTCCATCTATTGCAGTGAACAGTTTATAGATTATAGATAGACATGTTATTGGTCTATAATTGTTGAGAGTGTTACTTGGGTCTCCTTCTGTTTTTCCTGTAGTAAGCCATTGTGGTGTTAAGTCTGGCTGCATAAACAATTGATTTTTGCAAATCACTAGGTCTGGGTGGAGTGATGTTAACTGTTTGAGCCAAAGGTTGGTTACTCCATCAGGGCCAGGGTTCTTCCAGTTTGGGTCTCGCTTTAACCTGCTTGCCAGCTCTTTTCTTGTTACTGCAGACCATTCCATAGGTGTGATGTTTGCGTTTTCTAAATGCTCCTATATACAGGGTAACCATTCTGCTTCTTGATTGTGTTTTATAGGGTCCTCATATAGTTTTCTCCAGAAGCTTTCTGTTTCGGCTTTGGTTGGTGGTGATTTTAGTATCTTAATGCTCTTTTACAATTCCCTATAAAACTGTTTTGGGTTCTCTCTAAATAGCCTACTTTGATATCTTTCTTTTCGGTTTTATTCATATTTTCGCAATTTTTGTGCTTCTGCTATTTTCAATGTATTGTTGGAACATACAAATTTCAGGTTGTCTTCTGTTAATGCAGCATGCTTCAGCTTAATGTCTTGGATCTTCCTTAATATCTTTGATGATCTTAATCCTTTTAGATACCCGTCTATCAGGAATACCTCCACACATAATGATTGTATTTTTCCCTCCAATGCACTTTTTCCAAGAAGGAACTGCTATTGTTTTCTTTTTCTTCTGGCCCTGCATTTTAGTTGGTTTTATTTATGCAGTAATATTTTTAGCTGCACAATACTATATTCAATTTATTTTATTAATATCAATAAATGGTCCTTTTATACCGGATATGGCCTTGTTCATCTTTGTAATCATACTTTTAATCTTAGGAGTTAAATTTAACTTGGATAATCTTTCCCTTGCCTGAAACCCAGCATATTCATCTTTTTTCCATATGGATTAAAAGTTCGTTCTTGAATTCCTCCACCTCTGGGTCTTTCTCCTGCCTTTCTTCCTCCTCTTCAGTCGATTGGTTGACCTGTCCTGTAGTTACCTCACTCTCCTGTAGTTCCAGATTGCCAAGCTCCATCTCCCTCTCAATTGCTTTTTCTGTTTCTGCATATTTCTTTCTTCTAGTACTCTCACCCAGGTCGCCTCCTCCTCACTGTATTTCTCTTTCTGCGGAAACCCTTAGTTGCTTCAAGATGTTATCATCCACATACTTCTTTGCTTTGATCTGCAAAATTGAAGATCTAAATTTGCATCCGTTGCTTTTTGCAGTATTTCTTGTGGCAATTTTCCTCTTTCTTCCAGTTTTTGGTGGATTCTCCTTGTATACCCTCTAGATTTAAATAGAGGGTTTGTAGCATAAAGGTACATTATCTCCTCCTTGTCTACAGAAGTTAATCCTCTTAACTTTTTCATTAATTCCCACAGTTTATCTCCTGCCACAGTGGGTCTGGGACCATGCTCACCACAGACTTTATCTGTGGCAGTGTTGTTATCTACATCTGCAGAGCTTGAACTATCTTAACCACTATCGTTTGTCCTAGTGCGTAAGCTACGGGTGGGCACCTTTTTATCTTGGGTGACGTACAGCCAGTATGTATTTTTCTTTTTTATTCCTACCATACTTCAATGGTAGTGTTGCCTTGCTGGGACTCAGTATAAATTTTATACAACTGGATCACCATGTGAAGGTACCCAGCAAGACTTCGGGAGGGAACTATAATCTCACCCCCAAGGAAAGCACAGCAGTTCACAGCTAGTTTATGCTGCACTTCCCCTTGATCCCTTTGATCTGAGTGCAGCGTTTGATGTTGCTGAGCATGAGATGCTGTTGGACTACCTGGGCGTCTCAGGGAAGGTACTTGAGTGGTTTTCGGGCTTTCTGTGTAATCAGACTTATTCCGTTCAAATTAAGGCTGAACAGTCAAGGCCATGGAAATCAGAGTGTGGAATCCCTCAGGAATCACTGTTATCCCCTGTACTTTTAATGTACTGTTATTGTGGTAGGCGAAGGCCTATGATCCATGAGGTCTGAAATAAGCAGACAGGCCTGAGTAGCTTGACCTGTAAATGAAGCCTGTGGAGAGGCCCAAAGGAATTACACATCCCCCAATATGCTGCTACCATAGAATTGAAACTTAACTAAGCATAATCAGGCTTAGCTAAGCAGAATCGAAACTTAGAAAATATAGAAAAATGAGTTTAATTGGTAGTGATAAGAGAGCACAGCTTCTATGGAATTAATTAACACTGCTGAAAGAAAAGTTACAGTGCCCCGCTTTCCCACATGTTCTAACTAGCTAAATGACCTTGGAAGAGGAAAGTATCTAAGTTGGAAGAACTGACCATTGTAATTGGGACTAGAAGGGGGGTAAGCAGATGCTGAGCCCAGACCAGAGTCCTAATTGGATAGCCATATCGGTACCGGGACCAATAGAAGGTGTACGAGGGGTTACCGGGACCAATGAAAAGTTTGCCTATATCTAGAATGGGAAAGAAAGCTATAAAAGTTGTTGTTTCACTAACAGCCATTGCTCAGCCATTTTGAATTTGATTCTGCTTGAGACTTGTGCACAAATAAATGATTTGGACCTTCTGAACAGACTCCTGGTATCATTGGTTTGTCTGCGCTTTGCTGCTACATATTCTTGTTGCATTGGCCGGGAAGGTGTGGTAATAGAGGGTATATAGGGCAATATACCATGACTTTCCGCCTCTACAGGTTTGGTCCTGCCGGGATCGCGCCCTTCCGACGTGGGCTCGCTCCCTGGCGCCACCGGTCCCTTGCATCGGAGGGAGCTGGCCGGACCTCGGCGGGTGCCGGGCCCGGTTGGAACCAACACCTCGAACCCGAGTGAGGGGAGTCCGAGGTCCAACTCATGCGCTTGCTTGGGAACTTTGGGAACCGGATCCGGTGAGTATAATTTTGTGACATGTCTAGACAGATGAGTCAGAGCAGTACTGCAGTTTGAAACCTGAATGCTGTAACTTGGGAACTTGGAATTTGGTAAGAGAGCTTGATCACCTCTCAAGACGGTCCGACTAACCTTGCATGAGTATGCGCAAGGTGAAACTACCGTCTTTTTGTTGAAACCTTGCATGAGTATGCGCAAGGGGACCTTGCATGAGTATGCGCGGGGTCTTATGATTTTGGAATTCGATATAGCCTAGTCAGCTGAGACAGGATTGGGCTGTTTTTGGGATACGTTGCTAGCATGACTGTGTGAATGGAGTGTGAATGAGAGGTCTTGCAATACAGACCAAGCGAAGGCGGACTCCTGAGTAATGCATTTTCTGGCCGGGCGACCGCGTCCAGATCATAAAAAGGAGGAAGCGACCGTCGTCTTGTCTTGTTATTTGTTTCCCTTGAATGTTTCTAGGGCCGTGAGGACCCCTTACCCACGGCCCGCCTCCCTGTTCCTTCTTGTTTGTTGTTGCGCGCACACATCGAAATGGGAGGGGCGGAGTCTACTAGGAACACTCCATTAGAATGTATGATCAAACATTTTAGTAAAGGATATTCAGGAGATTATGGAGTAAAACTGACTGCCTCACGATTACAGCTTTTGTGCACTAGGGAGTGGCCTGTCATAGACCCTATGTGGCCCCGAAATGGCACATTTAACCTAGGAATTATTCAGTCAGTTCATCGGAAGGTGCGAGCAGCGCACCCCGATCAGTATCCTTATATAGATTCTTGGTTAGGTATTTGTGAAGATCCACCCCCTTGGGCAAAGCGCTGTTATGAAGAACAGTTCAGAATAATGTTAGCATTAACAGACCAGACCCAGAAAACAGGGCCAGCTAAGAAACCTAGCCAGAAACCTGTTCTCGCAGATCCTGAGTCCCCGGGAGCTATAGTTAGGCAGTCCCGAACCCAGCACCCAGTAAGAGTACCACCGCGCCCCGGGGCAGGCCCCCGGGACGGGGAGAGTCCACCCCCTCACCCGCCAGAAGATCAGCAGCCAGATGAAGAGTCCAGCAAAGGTGCCGATCAATCGGAGACAGAGACTGAGGATAAGCTGGAGTCAGAACAGGAAGATGAAGACGTATCTTCCCTGACAGAGACAGAAAGTGAAAAATCAGTTGTCAGTGCTAGTTCATCAGCTGCAAGCGAGGCTCCCCAGACTAGGCGAGTCTCGAAGCTGAAAGCCCCCACCCAGATATCGAAAGCCACTACTAAGAAGACAAAAGCCATCCCGAAAGTAATAGCCCCCTTGAGACAAGTCCCAGGACTGCCCGTGCAGGATGAGCATGATCAGATAGTAGCGGGACCCTTAAGTTTAGTATATGTGCCCTTCTCCACTGCGGATTTGATAAACTGGAAGATACATTATGCTTCCTACACAAATAAGCCCCAAGAGTTAACAGAATTAATGCATACGATCATGGAAACTCACCAGCCCACTTGGGCAGATTGTCGTCAGCTCCTGTCTACTTTATTTACTACGGAGGAGCGGATACAAATTAAGCGAGCTGCTATCGACTGGATGGCAGACAATCCCTTGGTAGAGAGAGAGGAGGCAGGCATAGACAATCGCGAAGCAGCACAGAAAGAATTCCCTAACGAAGACCCCAAATGGGATCCAAATACTGAAGTAGGATCCAGAGCCTTATCCCGGTTTCGCCAAGGCCTCATGCAAGGTCTGAAAAGGGGGGGTCAGAAAGCTATGAATCTTTCTAAAGTGACCGAAGTTAATCAGGGCATAGATGAGAGCCCAGCAGTATTCTATGAGAGATTGACTGAAGCATATAGGATGTATACTCCCTATGATCCAGATGCCCCAGGAAGCCTATGCATGGTAAATTCTGCTTTTGTGAATCAGTCGCAACCAGATATCAGACGTAAGTTACAGAAACTAGAAGGGTTTGCGGGCATGAATGCAACGCAGTTACTGGAAGTCGCCCATAAAGTGTATGTGAATCGTGATAATGAAAGACAGAAAGAAAGTGATCGACGGATGAAGAAGAAAGCGGATTTTTTGGCTGCGGCCATAGTGGAACAGAAAAGGGGAGGTGTCCCTAATCGAAGGAGCAGAGGAAGAGGGTGGGGCCGAGGAGATAGCCGGCCCCCATTAGGCGCGAACCAATGCGCTTATTGTAGAGAGGAAGGACATTGGAGAAGTGCATGCCCGCAACTCGAAGAAGCCTCTCAGGATGAAGGGGAACACGCCCCTTGGAGAGAAAGAGGGAGAGGCCGACCCCAGAATCGTAGAGGAACCAATCGAGAACAATCACAACGTGAACGCACGGAAGCCATCCAGGGAGTGGCAGCGGCCACAGCCTATGATCTGGATGAAGCAGATTAGGACAGACCGGGCTCCGAATTCGCATTAGGTCTCCAGGAGCCTATGGTCAGTATACAAATAGGAGACCAATTTATGGACTTTATGGTTGATACTGGAGCAGAACATTCTGTAGTAGATAAACAAATAGCTCCTTTTTCTACAAGAGCAGTTACCATCGTGGGAGCAACTGGAGCAAAAGCCACAAAGCCTTTTCTTCAAAATCGCATATGTAATTTAGGAGGACAGCAAATAACGCACCAATTCCTTTACATGCCTGAGTGCCCAGTGCCATTGCTGGGATGAGATATGCTAGCCAAGCTGCAGGCCCAAATATCCTTTACTGAGAAAGGAGAAATGCAAATGACAGTGAATTCCCAGTCAAAACCTGCTGGACTAATGGTGCTAACTGTTCCTCGAGAAGAAGAATGGAGATATTATAGTACTGAGCCAGTTATTGATACTTATTTTGAACCTACATTGAAAAGCATTGATGCCCCTCCTGGAGTATGGGCAGAAGGCAATCCACCAGGCCTAGCCAAACACATAGCTCCAATAATTGTGAATCTCAAGCCTAGTGCACAGCCAGTACATGTCAAGCAATATCCACTCCCAAGAGCAGCAATAGAGGGCATTCACCGCCACTTGTTAAGGCTACTGGAATATGGCCTACTCAAAGTTTGTCAGTCCCCATGGAACACACCTCTCCTGCCAGTGAAGAAACCTGGGACAGGTGATTACCGCCCAGTGCAAGATCTCAGGAGAGTCAATGAAGCAGTTGAGACCATACATCCAGTTGTGCCAAATCCCTACACACTCCTAGGATTAATTCCTGCCGAAGCTACTCATTTTACTGTCCTGGATTTGAAAGATGCATTCTTTTGCATAAGATTAGCCCCAATTAGCCAATTGCTGTTTGCTTTTGAATGGCAGGACCCTGTCTCAGGGAGGCGGGGCCAACTCACTTGGACACGATTACCTCAAGGATTTAAGAATTCACCAACCATTTTCAGTGCTGCACTAAACCAGGATCTCTCAAGTTCTCCAGTGGCCCCCGAAAAAAGAGTACTCCTCCAATACGTAGATGATCTACTGTTAGCCGCCACATCTGAAAGTGAATGTATACAAGCCACTACGGATCTCTTGCAACTATTAGATGAAGCTGGATATAAAGTTTCCAGAGCAAAAGCACAGCTATGTCAAAAGGAAGTAAAATATTTGGGCTTTCATCTGACCAAAGGAAGCCGACAATTAGGACGCGAGAGAAAAGAGGCTGTGTGCAGTATCCCAACCCCAACTACCAGGAAGCAAGTCAGAGCCTTTCTGGGAGCAGCAGGATACTGCCGGATATGGATACCCAACTTTGCCCAGATTGCCAAACCACTATATGAAGCCACCAAGGGAGAAGAAAAATCACCACTGGAATGGGGACTTGAGCAAGATACAGCGTTCAAAACCCTGAAGGAAGAGTTGATGTCGTCACCAGCACTCGGGTTGCCAGATGTCCACAAGCCTTTCCATCTATTCGTGCACGAGATGCACGGAAATGCCTTAGGCATGTTGACTCAGAAACTGGGACACTGGGAATGACCTGTAGCATACCTATCGAAACAATTGGACACTGTGGCCAAAGGATGGCCACCATGTTTGAGAGCTGTTGCAGCTACAGCATTACTAGTGAGTGAAGCAGACAAACTCACATTAGGACAGAATCTACGTGTTACTGTACCACATGCGGTACTTGCCCTTATGGAACAAAAAGCAAATCATTGGCTCACCAATTCTCGAATGCTGAAATACCAAAGTATGCTATGTGAAAATCCACAAATACAACTAGAAGTGAGCCATGCCTTGAACCCAGCTACCCTGATACCAATCAGCGAGGACCCCCCAGAGCACGATTGTATAGAAGTCATGGATACTGTATTTTCGAGCCGACCTGACCTAACTGATGTGCCCCTAGAAGATCCTGACCGGACTTCTTTTGTAGATGGAAGTAGTCTTATTATTGATGGACGACGTTGTGCCGGGTATGCAGTAGTTACCCGGGATGAAGTCATCGAATCATCAGCCCTTGCATCAGGTACATCAGCACAGAAAGCAGAATTGATAGCACTCACCAGAGCACTAGTATTGGGTGCGGGACTTCTGTTGAATGTATACACAGATTCGAAATATGCCTTCACCACTCTGCACGCACATGGAGCTCTTTATAAAGAACGAGGGCTCATCACCTCAGGAGGCAAATCAATTAAATATGGCCCAGAAATATTGATGTTATTAGACGCAGTATGGACCCCGACGCGTGTGGCTGTCATACACTGTCGAGGACACCAAGCGGGAAAAGGAGAGGTTGCCCAAGGAAATAGATTTGCTGATGCTTCAGCACGTAAAGCAGCCATGACAGGCCAGATTTCACCACAAGCCATGCCAAAACAATCAGCATTGTTTCCAGTACCCCTTAATTTATGGACGCCACGATATACCACCAAAGAATTGGACTACTATTGTAACAAAGAAGAGGGAGTACTAAAAGATGGATGGATTGAACTGCCACCTCCCGAGGGCAGTCAACCCCAGGACGAATAGTGATCCCTGAAACATTGGGACCAGCCTTTGTTAAAGCTTTTCATCAAGCCACACATTATGGGAAAAGTGCTATGGAAAAAGCACTGAAACCATATTTTTGTATCACCCTATTGGGAGCCTTGTCAGCCTCTGTGGCTCGCCAATGTCTAATTTGTGCCAATAACAATGCCAAACAGGGCCCCACGCCACCACCACGAGTTCAGTCAGGAGGTGTGACCCCCATGCATCACCTACAAATAGATTTTACTGAAATGCCAAAAGCTAATGGATATCGCTACTTGTTAGTATTAGTCTGTACCTTCTCTGGGTGGGTGGAAGCTTTCCCCACCAGAACTGAAAAAGCCCGAGAAGTAACTAAAGCTTTGCTAAGAGAGATTATCCCCAGATTTGGAATTCCAGCAGTAATAGGGTCAGACAATGGACCCTCCTTTGTATCTTAAATTACCCAGCAGTTAGCAAGTGCCCTACAGATACAGTGGAAGTTACACACTGCATACAGATCCCAAAGTTCAGGGAAAGTTCTATTCATTCGCTCAACTTTGAAATCTCAGATGTCTAAGCTATGTCAGGAGACCCACCTGAAGTGGCCCCAGGTTCTCCCAATAGCCTTACTTAGAATACGCTCAGCTCCTGTAAAATCATCAGGATTTTCCCCTTTTGAAGTTGTGTATGGTAAACCCCCACCAATAGTACAGGGTGTTAAAGGTAAGTTGCCACAGATTGGTTCAGAGATAACCAGAGAAGAACTCCTAGCTCTTAGTTCTGTTCTGCAGACTCTCCACACGTGGATACAGGACCAGTTGCCTATCAATTTGACGGAACCACTGCATCCCTACAAGCCTGGTACCTCGGTGTGGATCAAAGATTGGAAGAAGACACCGTTGGAACCTCATTGGAAGGGACCATACACCGTCATCCTGCCTACCCCAACTGCAGTAAAGGTAGCAGAAATCGATTCCTGGATTCATCACAGCAGAGTCAAGCCAGCAGCAGTTCCAGATCAGGACCAGTGGACAGCGGAGCCACATCCTGACGTCCCTTTGCGTCTTACCCTACGGAGGCAGCCAGCAGCCTAGATCTCATTGGGGACACTTATGAACTACAGTGCCCTACAGCAGCCAAGTCTTTCGAAGAGGATTGCTGTTCCCAATACAGCAAAGACATTTGTTTTCTTCATCGACCAACTATGCCTTTATAGACTTTCATCAGACCAACTACATTTGGTAAGTTGGCATCATAACGAGACTTTTGAGGATCTTCAATCAACATTGACACCCGTTGAATTGCTTCATTAGCAAACGGGTCAGCATTGCGCCGAGAGGAAGACGACGTGGTCAAGATTTTCCAGCGGAGATCCAGAAGAACTACAATCAACATGCATCTTTGTTTTTATCTTGCTTTGGCTGCTTACCTGGGGAATTTTGAACTGGTACATGCTTTACCCCCATGTACTGCCTGTGTTACTACCACTCGGACTGGAATGAAAGTGACTCAGACTTTGCTTTATCATTCTTACTATACCTGTACTGGTACAGTAAGTCGGTGTATTTATAACACCACTGAACTGAATGTTTGTACAAAAGGTAATCTAAGGTTTGTTTCAACCCACATCAGAACCCATCGTATTATACTTTAGAAATAAGATGGAATGATGCGGATGGAGCGTTACTAAATGCTACACTCCCACTAACTGATCCCACACAGCCTGCTGTTTTGTATTTTGATGCCTGTGATGCCATTAATAGAGATAGTCGTTCAAAGTGTGCCAATTGGGAAAAAGCTTATGCTAATGATGGTAAATATATGTGTCCAGAAGGAGCAATTGGGTGGGGGGCGTGTATAAGTAAACGAGGTGTCGCAGACATATATAGCACGGCACCAGTTAAAGACTATTATTGCCCAAGATGGGAATGCGTGCTCTATGCTACATGGGAAACTGGCACAATAGCACATACTAAAGATAATCGAATGGCTACTTTAACTAAGCCATATGTGAAGGATCCTAAGAATTGTAAGAAAGGTGCTTGTAATCCATTAGAATTGTCCATAGCCAATCCCAGTGTATGGAAACAAGGCTATAAATTCGGATTACGCATTGCAGGTTCTGGATCAGATCCAGGAACCATTGTGTATATTAGACTGAATACCCAAGCCCATCGATCATCAAAGTACCATATACATAACACTTTCTATGAAACCATGCATGTAAACAAGTTTGATATCCCTCACCCCTCCCAGAATTTATTCCTAGAGTTGGTCGGAGCTGTGGTATCCAGCCTCCGTATCACAGACTGCTATTTCTGTGGTGGGACCAAAATGGGTGATCAATGGCCTTGGGAGGCCCAAGAATTGAATTACTCAGTAATCTACAATCAGACAGAGCTACACAAGACTACCAACGAATGGGTATTAGCACACCCAATAGTTGGGCAATTGTGTTACGCTAGAACTGGACCCCAATTTACCTCTAAGGTAGGACAGCTTGTCTGTCTTAGCCAGAAGTACTACAATGATACCACAAAACGGACATCTTGGTGGTCAGGAGTTAATGAACCGGAGTCCACCAATCCATTAGCTAGGTTCCCCGAGCTTGCCCCTTTATGGACTAACCTAAACCGACATCATAGCTGGCAAGCCCCACCTGGCCTATATTGGATTTGCGGAACCCGAGCATATGCCAAACTCCCTATCCACTGGGGAGGAGCGTGTGTCTTAGGAACTATTCGACCCTCTTTCTTTCTGTTGCCCACAGAACATGGTGAACAACTAGGATATCCAGTTTATTCAAAAAGACAAAGGAGAGCAGCCTTATAGATAGGCAAGTGGGAGAAATGGGATGGTGAAGATTGGCCACCAGAGTGAATTATTGCCTATTATGGACCTGCCACTTGGGAGCAAGATGGCATGTGGGGATATCGTACCCCAATTTATATGTTGAATAGAATTATATGCTTGCAAGCAGTAGTTGAACTTATCACTAATGAAACTAGCCAAGCACTCACACTTTTAGCGAGACAAAGCACACAAATGCGCACTGCAATTTATCAAAATCGCCTAGCCTTAGATTACTTATTAGCTGCTGAAGGAGGAGTCTGTGGTAAGCTGAATCTCACAAATTGTTGTTTAAAGATAGATGATAAGGGCCAGGTTGTTGATGAAATTGCTGAACACATGCGGAAGCAAACTTATGTGCCAGTACAGACCTGGCATAGTCTTCAGATACCCAATTGGTTTGCATCTATCTTTTCTGGCTTAGGAGGATTCACTACTTTTGCTATGATAATACTAGTCTTTCTAGCTTTGTTTTTTATGTTACCATGTATAATCCCATGTTGTATGCGTTCTATTAACAGTGTTATTGAGAACACAGTAGAGCGGAAAACCGCAACTAAGATTTTAGCCTTATGGCACCCTAATCCTATTGCTCATGGTCAAAACCCGACACCAGTATAATTGAGTGATTTAACTCTCACACCTTATTAGTAATAGGGTGAGATTAATCAAAGGGGGGAATGTGGTAGGCGAAGGCTTATGATCCATGAGGTCTGAAATAAGCAGACAGGCCTGAGTAGCTTGACCTGTAAATGAAGCCTGTGGAGAGGCCCAAAGGAATTACACATCCCCCAATATGCTGCTACCATAGAATTGAAACTTAACTAAGCATAATCAGGCTTAGCTAAGCAGAATCGAAACTTAGAAAATATAGAAAAATGAGTTTAATTGGTAGTGATAAGAGAGCACAGCTTCTATGGAATTAATTAACACTGCTGAAAGAAAAGTTACAGTGCCCCGCTTTCCCACATGTTCTAACTAGCTAAATGACCTTGGAAGAGGAAAGTATCTAAGTTGGAAGAACTGACCATTGTAATTGGGACTAGAAGGGGGGTAAGCAGATGCTGAGCCCAGACCAGAGTCCTAATTGGATAGCCATATCGGTACCGGGACCAATAGAAGGTGTACGAGGGGTTACCGTGACCAATGAAAAGTTTGCCTATGTCTAGAATGGGAAAGAAAGCTATAAAAGTTGTTGTTTCACTAACAGCCATTGCTCAGCCATTTTGAATTTGATTCTGCTTGAGACTTGTGCACAAATAAATGATTTGGACCTTCTGAACAGACTCCTGGTATCATTGGTGTGTCTGCGCTCTGCTGCTACATTATTAACCTTGGGTTGGTGTTAGACGAGGAAAAATACTGTTTATGCAGACAATATTTTAGTCTTATTGTCTCTCTCAAGACAGCAAGGAAATTATTATTCTGTATTGAATAAAGTGTTTTTAGTTCTGGACAGCAACCTTGGGTCAGAAGGACTGGGGTTTCTAGTCCCATAGGTGCTCCTTGTGGCCTTTTGCAAGCCACTTAACCCTCCATTGCCTCAGGTACTGTGATGACGAAGGCAGTTCAGAGGAAATGGACTGGCAGAAAAGTGAACCCTGTTCCTTTAAAAGTGCTAGCATTCAGGGTTTCCCAGGCAACCAAGAACCTCTGAGTCAGAGCACAGCCAGCATCAAGCCCCGCCCACTTCAGCACGTCAGGGCTAGAGTGAAGCCTAGCAGCTCCCACGTGTGCTGGGAGAAGGGTGTGGTCCCTAGCAAAGATAAGTTTAAAACTGCTGAGTTTGAACAGTCAGTTAGCACAGCAGGGGGCACGAGGACTAGCACAGCAGAGAGGGGCTCGAGGACAAGCACGGGCCAAGGCACAAGCACAGCAGAGAGGAACACAGCAGGAAGGAGAACGAGAGGAGCTCAAGGGAATAAGCAAGGAGCTCAAGGAAGCACGAGGAGTGCTGGCCCCAAGAGCAGAGACGAGCTGTGGGATCTGGGAAGAGCAGGTCCAAGGCAAACACAGCCAAGAGGAAAAGTGCTACAAGGGAAACAAGCGTCTCCAGAGAGAAGGCAGCATGGCTGTGAGCAGGAAGGAGGGGAGCAACTAAGAGGCCCAGAATTCAGGCAAGTGATTGTTCCAGAATCCCTGCACAGGAGAAAAGGGAAGAAGTTAGTTCCTACTGGAGGGACCAATTCAGCTAGCCAGCTAACTGGTAGGAATAGGAGAATAGCTTGTCTGTATTCCCTGACCAAAGGCTCTATGAGGAAATAGAGCAGAAAAAAATATTACTAGAAAAGTTAAACGAATTGCTGCAGAAGCAGCACAGTAAGCTCTACAGCCAGGTACCCTCTGAAGAGTGTTGTAATGATTCTGTGGAAGAAATGGAAATAGAAAGCTGCTGTGAAGGTTATGAGAATAGTCCTGAAGAAATACAATGTGCTTATTGTAGGACAAATGAGCTGCAAGTGTGCTGAACCCCACGCACAGCTGAATGAGTGAATGTTTAAGATAAGGAAGCTGATTTGAGTGAAAGGTACAGCAGAGAAAATAGTTGGTAGTTTTAACCCAAGCTATTTCTCCTCAATGCTTACAACTGAAAGAAAACTCAATGGACATTTTGAAGCTAATTGTGTATGGAAGGAAACTGTGAGGAAACAGTCTTCTGTTGAAAGTAACTTGCCTGTAAGGAAGTTAGCAGCCTGAGCTTGGTAAGCTAGTTCCGGTGTCCAAGTTAAACATTGCTGAAGCTGACCAACCTATGAATACGTTGTTGTGAACTTTATTCCTTTGTTTTGGAGAAGTATCCAGTTTTTCTGTTCAGCCCTGTTACTTTTGATGCGAGGTGTAAAACCCAAGAACAAATAAATATTCTCTGTTTCGCCTAACCACTTGTGGTCACACTACTTTGCCTGCCAGGATAAGCAAACTACAGCTCCCAGCAGCCTTAGCGGGTAGCCATCTTGGGGAAACTTATTCTAAGGGCAACCAGGCGACACTCTCCTGCTGCCTGGCTATACGCCCGGCCAGGAGGGGGCGACAGTACAAAAACATAGATTGAGCCCTTCGGGGACAAAGGAAATATATATACAGTACCTGAATGTACACCGCTTTGACTTGTAGAAAAGTGGTATATAAACCTAGTTAAATAAATAAATAAATACATAAAATAAATGGGCACAATTGCTTTGTTTCCAACACCTGATAACAAGAAAAAACTCCCAAACAAATAAGAGAAAAAAGATGGGAAAAAAATAAATTATAGAATCCTCTCCTTCTACCCCACTCCCTTGTGGTGTTCCTCAAGGTTCTGTTCTCGCTCCTCTTCTCTTCAATATCTTTCTTGCCCCTCTTGCACTCTCGGTCCAACAACATGGTATTTCAGCTCACTATTACGCCGATGATATTTTTCTGTTATATCACACGGATTCCTCTACTCCTGATATTACTCCTCTCAATACCTGTCTTTCCTCTGTGGCTTCCTGGCTTTCCTCTAATTTCCTTTATGTTAACCTCGCCAAAACCTCTGCTATTTGGTTCACTCTTGGGAATTCTTCCCCTCCCTCCCTCACTCCCCTATTTTCTTCTTTACCTATCCCTGTGGTTTCTTCACTTCAGTATCTCGGTGTCACTCTTGATTCATCTCTCTCCTTTAAAGACCACATTTCCTCTGTAGTTCAACGTTCTTTCTTCACTTTGAAGCAGCTTCGCGCTGTACGTCCTTTCCTTTCCTTTTCTTCTTTGACCACCCTATTTCTCTCTCTCATAGTATCCCATCTTGATTATTGTAATGTTGCACTAGCCGGCCTCCCTCAGTCTCTACTTTCTCGTCTCAAGTGCATCCAGAACACTGCCGCTCGTATTCTTACTCACGCCTCACGCTTTGATCATGTCACCCCCCTTCTTCTACATCTGCACTGACTTCCTCTCCCTTTCCGAATTCAGTTCAAGCTTCTCCTTTTTGTCCACAAATCAATTCACACAGGTATTCCCCTCTATCTTGCTGATCAGGTTCGTCTCTACACCCCTCTCAGCACTCTTCGCTCTATCCACGCCAACCGCATGTCACTCCCTTCCCCTTCCCAGGCCCACTTGGAATCTACCTGTTTCTCAGCTTTATTTATTTATTTTATTTATTTATTTAGCTGCATTTATATCCCGCTTTTCACCGGGTCAAAGCGGTTGGGGGATACAACTTTCTTTTTCCTTGGCCCGAGGCGCTGGAACTCGCTTCCCCTTGCCCTCCGTCTGGAACATTCCATCACTGCATTCAAAGCCAAATTAAAAACCCACCTCTTCTGTCTTGCTTATGACCTACCCCATCCCTTTCTCCTCTTTCCCTCCTTCCCCATTGATGTATTGACCACTTCCCTTTCATACCAGAGTAACCCCCCCTGTCCTCCCTGTTGATATTTAATCCTCTCTCCCTTTTCTGTTCTTATCTTTTTTGTCCTGCTTCTTTGAATTTTATGGCGTTCCTTTTTCTTTTCTTTTCTTGCAACACTAATTTTTAATTTTATATGCTTTTATTGTAAACCTCCCAGATACATTTTGTTGTTGGGCGGTATATTAAGTTTTAAAATAAACATAAAACATAAACATAAACCGCACTTCATCAACAGGGATTTAAAACAGGAAAGTTGAAAAACAGCACCAACTGTGATCGAGGAAAAAAGACCTCAGCCAGCCTCTTGCCAACTGAAGCAAAGAGAACGAGCAAGTCGAATGGCGCCCTCAATGGTGCCTATCTCTCGACAAAGCTCCAGGTGACATCAACGGTCAAAAAAACCTCAGTGCAGAGCTTTGTCGAGTGATAGGCACTGTTGAGGGTGCCATTCGACTTGCTCGTCCTCTTTGCTTCAGTTGGCAAGAGGTTGGCTAAATCCCTGCTGATGAAGTGCGGTATTCTATAATTAATTTTTTCCCCATTTTTTTCTCTTTTTTCTCTTGTTTGTTTGGGAGTTTTTTCTTTTTATTTGGTATTTTTGACACCTAGGGGTATATTTTGTATTATAGTGCAACCAATACCTGAGCCATTACTGGAATCAATCGAGAACTTAAATATAAGCAGAGAAATGGTGCTATGTGTACTGGGGTAATTTTGGATGAAGATCTTACTATGGAAGCACGTGTTAGCTCGATTATCTCAAGGTCTTTTTTTTTTAAGATGCAGCAACTTCTGTAGGCTGTGCCCATACTTTGCGCCACAATGTTTTAGACTAGTAGAGAGTATGGTGTTAAATTTTCTTGATTATTGTAATGTAACTCTGTTAAACTGTTCACAATGACAAATGAAAAGTTTACAGCTTTGCCAGAACATGGCAGAGAGGTTAATTTTTGGTGCCCGCAAAAGTGATTCAGTATCTCCTTTTTTGCACAGTTGCATTGGCTTAGGATATAAGAGCGTATATGTTTTAAATTTTATTTGTTTTATATAAATTTTTTTATGAATTTGTTCTGGTTCGCTTTTCTGAAATGTTATTGCCTTTTTTAAGTACGAAATCTAGACGCTTGCAGGGACCATGACCCTTCTCTTCCCCTTAAGTAGGAGAATTACGAGTAAAAAGAGATTTGGGTTTACGATCCCATTTAAAGCAGCCGAGTTCTGGTCTAGGTTACCTAAAGATTTGAAGGAAATTGAATCTGGTGTGGTGTTTCGAAAGAAATTAAACCTGGCTTTTTTGTGATTGACTATTTCTATTGTACTGAATTTTATGAATTGTATTGCTATACTTGTATTGTTCTATTGTAAACCACACTGATCTATTGAATAATTGGGAGTTTTACAGTCTAAAATTATTTTAAATAAATAAAGAAATGTATATTCATTGTTGTTTGTATGTATGACTGTGAAACAGGACCAGCCCGTCCACTAGACAAGCTAGACAGAGACCTAGGGTGGCCTGCTCGGGTGGGCGGCAGCAGCGGCACACATGATCGACCACGCTGCCCTCCCAGCTACCACCGATTCCTTTTGGGTGGAGGTGGGCAGCAGCTGCAGCAGTATTTCCAAAAGCATCTATTTTTTCCCACCGCTTTTCAAAATGCTGCTATCCCCTCCCCCTCGCAAGACTGAATCGGCGGCATCTGGGGGGGGCTGGTGCGGCCAAGGTTTCTGCCTAGGGCAGAAGAAACTCTTGCACCAGCCCTGCTGTGAAATAGAGCGATATATAAAACCAGTTAAATAAATAATTAAAATGTCGCCTTATTCATATTATTCTGGTTATCAGTGAATAAGGGTAATTTGGAATCTTTCAGCTCTGTCTGCTCTGTACTTAAGGGCATCCGAGTTACTTTTATTTTTATTGAAACCTCTCTGTCGGGATGCCCTAACTTCATTCTTTTGCTAATATCCTTCTAAACCATGCGCTCATGGGTGACTGTTGGCTTTCCCCCTATTATCTAGTTTAAAAACTGCTCTACCTCCTTTTTAAAGGTTAATGCTAGCAACCTGGTTCCATCCCGGTTAAGATGGAGCCTATCCTTTCAGAAAAGCCCCTCCCTTACCCAGAATGTTGCCCAATTCCTAACAAATCCAAAGTCCTCTTCCTTGCGCTATCATCTCATCCACACATTGAGACTCCAGAGCTCTGCCTGCCTTTTGGGTTCTGCATATAGAAAAGGGAGAATTTCAGAGAATGCTACCCTGGAAGTTCTGGATTTCAACTTCCTACCTAAAATCCTAAATTTGGCCTCCAGAAAATTCCTGCCACCCTTTCCTATGATATTGATACCAACATGCACCAAGATAGCAAGCTCCTCCACAGCAGTATCTAAAACCTTGTCTAGGTGACGCAAGAGGTCCGCTACCTTCACACCAGGCGAGCCTGTCATCAGCACCCAGCTATCTACATGCCTAATGATCAAATCACCAATTATAATGGGTGTCCTGGGACTTCCGGTTGGGCAATGAGCTGATCAGGTCGCCTACGATCAGCTCCGGGAAACCTGCCCCACATATCGGCTATTAACTCTTCTAAAAGTGGGCGCAATCCCTGTATTTCGACTACTTAAGACAAGGGGATAATTGGCGCTGAGAGCAGTATCTCAACGACACCGCGGGCCCGATGGTGACGAAAACACCGCGGAAAGAAAAGTTGAGAGCCCCGGAGGGCAAAATGGCGGAAACCTCCCCAGCTAGCCCGAAACCTACCAGTCCCCCAGATCTGGTGAAGGAGGTGAGCGCAGCTGTGGTTCAGGCTCTGGATGCTCGCCTCCAGGAGCTGGTGGATCGGATCCAGACTGTTAGCCAAAACCTGACCGATTTCACAGGGCGCATGGACCAGGTGGAGGCGAGGGTCTCTGATGTCGAGGACGCCCGGCACTCCCTGGAAGTCAAAGTCACGGCCCTGGAGAATATGGTCAGGCAGCAGGGTGCCAAGCTGGACGAGCTTGAGAACCGGGGACGTAGGAAAAACTTACGATTCATCGGCATCCCGGAGAGTGTGGCTGATGGCGCGCTGTTTGCATATCTACAGTCCTGGATTGAAAAACTACTGCAGGGCCAGAATGAGGATCCTATCAAGCTGGAACGTGTCCATCGGCTGGGCCAACGGCGGGAACAGCTACGGCGCCCGCGGGCAGTAATAGCCCGATTTTTGGACTACAGACAGAAGGAACTGGTTCTCCGGACTGCCCGTGGTCGCACTCTGCAGCAACAGGACTCGCCGCAAATCCTGGTCTTTCAGGACTATTCGGCGCTAGTGAGCCAGCAGAGACGGGCCTTTTCCGAGGTCTGCACACAACTTCGGAACCAAGGAGTGCGCTTCTCGCTCCTATACCCAGCTCGCCTACGAGTGGAGACCAACGGACAGACACGTTTTCTGACAACGCCGGAGGCGGCTGCCTCTTTGCTGAGAACTGGATCTTCCCCAGCCCCGTCTCCCTCATGAAGCCTGCACCGCGCACATGGCTGGAGAATTATTGGTTTCCTGACAGAGAGGAACTCGGGCCCAGTGTGAGACCTGGATTGTAGTGTTGGTTCTACACGTGGCTTTAAACGCCACATTGTAGCACGTACGGCACTGACTCTGTTGTAACCTGCTACAAATAGTTACACTATTACACTGTTCATTTTGTGGTGCTTGTTACTGTTTTCACTGTTTTATTGTTGCCATCTCCAAGCTACTTTCTAGGAGGTAAGGTAAGAGTGGTCCAGTGCCTAGTGGGTGCTGCTTGGGATGGGGGAGCTGAGTGGGGGCGGAACTGTGAAGTGGAGTAATTTCGCTGACGGGTTCCGCTTCTTCTCACATTATGCCCTCCCTCGGGGGACGGAGATTCCCCCCCCCCTCCTGAGCGAGAATAGCAATGGCCTCCGTGCGCTGAGCCCTGGCCTGGCCTGTATGTCAGTACCCTATACACTATGACTGGGAGCCCGATGGCGCGGAGCCCAGAATCGAGCCCAGGGGTAAATTAGTTCACAGGCTTTAGTTCTTTGTTACTCTCTGTTCCCCATTGAAAGCTCGTGGCCCCCCCCCTTTTTTCCCCCCCCACAGCTGGGTGTTGGTCCGGCCTGTATGTAAACCTAATCTATACTGTCACTGGGAGCCAGACGAAGCGGTGCCCCGGGACCAGCTAGCAGTCTGTTGCCCGAGAATGTCGTGAGGAGCATCCATGCGTTTGTAGCTCACGGCAGGGCCTGTTTGAGCGGGCGGAGCCGGTTTATGGACTGAATAAGAAAGCCGTATACCGTATACCAGGGGTCCCTAGGGATACCAAGCTGGATCGCAGCCGTACTGGGGCTCCGGGAGAAGAGTGGCGAACGGGGGCCCTCTTATGGGGGGGAGCGGAAGCTCACTAACGATAACGATGACTGTGAGGGGAGCCTCAATGGGTATATGGGGGAGCCCAGGGGGTGCCCAGATAGTGGGGTTTGAATTTTAACCAACTCTAAGGGTTTGTGTAAAATTGATCGGGTGGGGGTGGGGGAGGGGGGCTTGGGGAGCCGCCTGAACCCCCCAATTGGGCCAGCGATGAAGATCCTGGCTAGAACTGCCCTATGCTCACTACATGGATCGGGGATGTTTGGGGCAGTCCCGACTGCCGTAGGGAAGTTGCCCAACCATGGGTGGATGGGTAAGTCGGATAGTGAGAGGGTTGGGGGGAGGTAGTGGGGAGGGGGGGGGAGGCGTTGGGGAGGGAAAGCACACACCTTCTCGGTACCAGATATGCTGTATTGTAAGGTTTTGATGGCTGCGGAGGGGGAGCTCCAGGCTGGGGGAGCTCCCTCAGTGGGCTCAGGTTTTCTGTCTTGGAGGCCTATTGACACTGCCCCATGCCTCTGAAAGTAATTACTTGGAATGTCTGTGGCTTAGGGACACCAACCAAGCGCTATAAAATTTTGCAGGCCTTGACCAGGCAGCACTGCGATGTGGCCCTGCTCCAGGAAACACACCAATCTGAGGCAGAACATGCAAAACTCTGTCGGGGTTGGGTGGGACAGGTCTGGGGATCCCCGGCGCGAGGGAAAAAGGGAGGTGTAGTCATTTTGATACATAAGAAGATACGCTTTGCTATGGAAACGATGGTGGCGTCGGAAGATGGGCGGTTTCTTTTATTGGCAGGGAGCCTGGAAGGGCGATCAGTGATTATTGGGAATGTATACGGCCCGAATGGGATAGAGCCTGGCTTCTACAGCGCTCTTGCCTCTAAAATTGAACAACTTCCAGACTACCCGCTACTTCTGGGGGGCGACTTCAACGGGGTTCTGGACGTCGAACTCGATACCTCTCGGGGTGAGGCGGCGAGAGAACGGATTCCGTTGGCTCGGGTGCTACAGCGTCTTCGCGATAGACTGGGATTGGTTGACCCATGGCGGTTGCTTCACCCTGCTGAAAGGGATTTTACCCACCAGTCTAGGGCCCATGGTTCTAGTGCCCGAATTGATTACTTCTTAGTGTCCGGGGCCCTATTTACTCACGTAGGGGAGGTACAGATCGGCCCCCTAGAAATCTCCGACCATGCGTTGGTCGGGCTGGAGTTGCACTGGGGGATAGTACAGAATCGGACGAGACTCTGGAGACTTCCCTTGGGGCTGTGCCAGGACGTGGAGTTTCAGCATTTTTTGCAGCGGCGCTGGCGGGAGTTTGTAGATGACCATCACTGCCATAGTGACGCCCCAGAGTTGGTGTGGGAAACCGCAAAAGTGGTGCTCAGGGGTGATATTATCGGGTTTGCTGCTCGGAAGCGTCGGCTGATAGCGGAGCGCGTGATAGGCCTGGAGCGTCTGGTTACCCGTCTGCGACGGGTGTGTGCTCACCACCCGACCGCAGCGAACAAGAAAACACTTTGGGAGGCCCAGGTAGACCTTAATGAATTGCTCCACCAAAGAGCAAAGAAATCTGTCCTCTATTATAAATACCGTCTACATTGTTTTGGAAATAAACCAGGGAAGATGCTGGCGCGCTGTTTGCGGGGACAAAGGGGGTCCTCCTTAGTGACAGCCCTTCGAGATGAACAAGGCCGCTTACTGAAAGACTCTGTTGAGATAGCTCGGGCCTTCCGGAATTTTTTCCATAACTTATATAAAGCGCAGCCCCCGTCCCTGGTGGATCTAGACGAGTATCTGAATTCGTTACATCTACCACGGCTCACAGAGGAACAGAGAGAGACCCTAGACCTGCCTATTACTGCACAGGAGATATCCTCCGCGATTTCCACAGCTAGTTGCTATAAATCACCGGGGCCGGACGGTCTGGGAGCCGAGTTCTATAAGCTCCTGGCTGAGCCGGTGAGCCCCCTCTTAGCGGAGGTATTCAATGGGAGGGCGGAGAGAGGGGCCTACCGCTGGGGAAATAACCATGCCCATCTTACGTTGATCCCCAAACCGGGAAAAGACCCCTTATTGGTAGGGTCATATCGCCCCATTTCCCTGCTTAACTTTGATATTAAATTGAACGCGAAGGTATTGGCGACGCGTCTGGCAACGGTTATAGGTCAGCTGGTACACGGCTCTCAAGTGGGGTTTGTCAAGGGGAGACATGCGGTTCGTAATCTACGGAAGATCCTGGCTTCCTTAGAGTGGGTGCATGCCCAACAAATGCCGTCCCTGCTTATAAGTTTTGATGCCGAGAAGGCTTTTGACAGAGTGGACTGGCAATTTCTGCGTCAACTCCTCCCACGCTATGGGTTAGGAGATAAATTTTGTGGAATGATTGGGAGTTTATATATACGGCCAACGGCGGGGGTGCTCTGCAATGGTATCCTGTCTGAGGAATTCCCGCTGGAACGGGGCACAAGACAGGGGTGCCCCCTCTCCCCCCTATTATTCGTGCTGTCATTGGATCCGCTGATCCGGACTATAGAGGCTTCCATAGAGATACAGGGAATTCGAATAGGCTCACAGGAATTCAGGCTCTCGGCCTTTGCTGACGATATTCTGGTCCATTTGCTCGCCCCGGAACGTTCGCTACCGAAATTGTTGGAGGAATTTGAGCGGTTTGGTTCCTTAGCTGGATTGCGTATTAACCGAGATAAGTCTGAGGCCTTAGACGTATCCACGCAGTTGGCTGGGACTTGGGCGGGGACATTTCCCCTTCGATGGGCGGGCGACGAATTTACCTACTTAGGTATAACGCTGACTCGCAATCCACAACTGTTGTATGCGCGTAACTTAGCGCGATCCCTGAAGCGGCTTCAGCAACAGCTAAAAGCATGGGAATTACTCCCGCTATCCCTTTCAGGGAGGATTGCAGCGATTCAAATGGTGATCTTACCAAGGCTGTTGTATTGGTTCCAAACATTGCCCGTCTGGCTGTTAAGTCGAGATATCCGGCGCTTTGAGATCGCCCTGAGACGGTTCCTCTGGAAGGGAGGGAAGGCACGCATCTCATGGGCCCGAATGGTGGGGTCCTGGCGTGAGGGGGGGATGGGCCTTCCGGATCTTAAGGGATATGCCGTGGCCTGTCAGGCGCGTTACCTTGGGGACTGGCTGGGGGGGACAGAGGTTTATACACCTCGAGCCCTCGAAGAGTGTTTTGTGGCACCTTGGACGTTACTGGGAGTATTACATGGGACCCACCATACCCTTCCTCGTCATGTACTGTGTAGTGAGTTGATTGGTTCTGCTCGGCGTACTTGGAAGTATTTTAATCTTCGCTGGCGCAGCTCGTGGAGGGTTTCTAGTTGGCTCCCTTTACAGGGGAATGCAACATTTGCCCCAGGCTCGGAGACGAAGGTGTTTCGGGAGTGGGCCGCCCGAGGTATTCAGAATATCGGACATGTGGTTGAGCCTTCTGGACACTGCAAATCCTTTTCGACTCTAAGTAGAGAATACGACCTCTCCCCTCGGCATCGTTTTGCCTACCTACAACTAGCACACTACGTGTCGTCCCTTCCCTGCGAGGAGATACAGGTGGACCGCTCGGCGCGGATTCTAGAGTTTTTTGGTTTGGGGGAGGAAGATCCCCCAACGATTTCGGCTTATAAGAAGCGTTGGGCTAAGTTTTGCTCTGGCCCCGACTATCGGGGTGTTGAGGCTGCTTGGGGTAGGGAATCGGGAGAAGAAGTGCCCATAGGGGCAGTCCTGCAGGCCCTTAAAGGTATAGGGAAGTTGTCCCTGGAGGCCAGATGGAGGGAGATTCACTTCAAATGTATCACTAGGGCGCATTTCTCCCCGCGGAGGGCGTTCCGCAGCCGCTTAACGCTGGACGGGTCTTGCCCGAAATGCTCAGAGCCTATGGCAACTCTATTCCATATGTGGTGGGGGTGTCGGTTGGTGCGCTCTTATTGGGCTAGGATTGGTGCTTTTCTTAACCGCTTATTACAGCGGCGGGTGCGATGGACCGGGGCCCTCGTTGTGCTGGACCGGCTCGACCCCCCCTGCCCAGTGGCGGAGGGTGAACGGGTGTTGGTGCGTAAGGCCTGCTTGGTAGGGAAGGGACCCATTTTGCGTCTCTGGCGAGAACGTAATCCACCTTCATTTGGTGAATGGCGCAATTGTTTCCACCAACTTTTGCTCACCGAGAGATGGAGAGCACGGGGCAGTGTCAAACGCTGGACAGCTTTCATGCGTGTCTGGGAGCCTTATATACAGCAGCTAACTACCAGGTGCCGCAATGAGATTTTACATGTTGGTCATTGAGGAGTCAAGTGATGGGGAGTGATGTGAACCATATGCAGCATGGTGAGAGGTGCTGGAGGAGGTTGGGTGGTGTGCTTGGGTGAGGGGGTGGTGGGGGGGGGGGCGGGGGGAGGGTGGAAGGGGAATGGGGATTAAAGGGGAAAAATCACACCATCTGTTATCTTTGTTCTGTGTATCCTCTGTGAGGGGATCAGAGTACACCCCTCTGAGGATTATTGTTCATGGTATGTTGAATGTGTTGATGGTTATTAAATAAAGTATATAAAAAAAAAAATATATATAATGGGTGTCCTAACCCTTCCCTCATGGGCACATGTCCCTGGAGAAGCCTCCTTGGTGCGAGAGGGTTTTACATCACCTGGAGGACAGATTCTAGCTACAGGACCACTTCCTGCTGCACCAAGGTGATGCTGTCCTTTCACATGATCTCTCTCCTCCATGGCAACAGAGAAGCTGCCAGACTGGAAGTGGAACTTCAGTACTATATCCCTGTAGGTCTTGTCTATATACTTCTCTGTCTTCCTTAGGTTCTCTAAGTCTGCTACTTCTAGCATCCAGAAATCGGACTCGTTCCCTGAGAGCAAAGACCTTCTTGCACCTATGCATGTAAGACCCCTCACAACTGGGAGAAAATCTTAAATGTGACTCAATGCAAAAGACTGCATAGCCCCCATTTCATTGCTGGATTGCTGTCTGCATTTTAGTTTTAAGCTTTTGTTTAGCTATTTAAATTGTTTACTTACTTAAGGTTGCTGGAGATACTTATACTAATACAACTATGCCTAATAAGTTTAAGGGACTTTGTTCACTTCAAGATTAATGAATTTCAGGGCCTTAATTAATCTATTCCCGATGAGGACCCGGGGCCTTTAAGTGCCTCTGTCGCTGGTGACAAAAGTTAAGTACTCCTGCTTTGCCTGTCCGTTCCTTTGGGAGGGTTGTTTGGTATGCAAAAAAGGATTCCTTTCCTCCAGAGAATGAGTATGAGGAGAAAGAGGAGATTTTCCTGATAGAAGGCAAGATCCTAACATGATCTGCCTTTTTCACAAATAGGACCTTCCTGTTCTTATTCAGGACACTATGAAAGCTTTGCATATTGTAGAGCCTGTTTCCATATAAGCTTCACAAGTGGACCCTATTCTAGAAAGTATTTGGCATCCGTCTAGATTCTTTCTTCTGCCTGAGCTTATGTTGCAGCTCATATCTCCCAGTGGAGTTATCCCTAAGCTGGGCCTTAGGGATCTAAGGTCCTCTCTCAGCCATTCCATCTGCCCCAGAGTGAGCTGGATCAGTTTTATAGGCTCACTCATCAAGGCAGTGACAAAGTGCACAATCATCCTGATGGAAAAGATGTTATACTCGAGTCTCATGATAGGAGGGTAGAGGTCCTCATTATGAATACCTTTGCAGCCTCTGCCCTGGGTTCTCAAGCAGCTGTGACAGACAGCGCAGAGGCTGTGAGATTGGAGTCTGGAGCCACTTATGCGGCTGATGCCCTGTATCACTTGATCAAGATGTCCTCCACATCTGTTGCAGCAGTAGTAGTGGCTGGGTAATGACTTTGGCTCTGCAGCTGGTCAAATGATGCTGCCTCCAAGCTAAGGCTAAGCAGACTCCCCTTTAAGGCAGGTTGCTCTTTGTGGAGGAGCTGGAGAAGTTGGTGAAAGAGCTTAATGAGACTTGCCCTCAGAGGGTCTTGGAAGACCAAGCCCAGGGGCACAATGAGTGCTGTTCTTAGGGGCTTGCATGTAGCATAGAATGCCCTTGGGCTGCTAGGAGTCCATGTAGAACTTTTTCATCCTATTGGCCTAAACCCAGAAAGGGTCAGCTCTTTTGGAGCACTCAGCTTTCTCAAGATTCAGCCGCAGCTGCCTCTGGAGTCGGGTACAGCCAGCTGTGAGGTGGGGGGGGGGGAGGGGCAACCCTGGCTAGTTTTCTGGGAGTGGACCCATATCACATCAGACTAATGGCTCAAAGAGCTCCTCAGTCAGGATTACTCACTGGAGTTTGCAGAGCTTCTACAGGACACCTTTGTGGAGTTTCTCATTGGATCTCTGCTCGAGCAGGTGGTGATTGAGGAAAATCTAAAGTGCCTCTTGTACTTGCAGGCTATTTTGCCTCTGCCCTCCGCAGAGCAGGGCCAGGGGTACCACTCCATCTATTTGCTTCCTGCCTATTCTGGAACTGAAGGCAATCAATGCCAAACTTCACATCCCTCATTTCACAGAAACATGATGGCAGATAAAAACCATATGACCTATCCAGTCTGCCCTTCCATACCAACTATTACAGTCCTTTTTTTCCTTTAGAGATCTTCTGTGTTTGTTCCATGCTTTCTTGAATTCAGATACAGTTCTTGTCTCTACTACCTCCACTGGAAGACTATTCCATGCATCTACCACTCTTTCCATAAAGAAATATTTCTGCATATTACTCCTGAGTCTTTCCCCTTTCACCTTCATCTTATGCCCCCTCATTGCAAAACTTTATTTCACTTGAAAGAGGCTCTCCTGTGCATTTATGCCACAGAGGTATTTAAATATTTGTATCACATTTTGCCTCTCCCGCCTTTCCTCCAAAGTATACATATTGAGATCTCTGTCCTCCATATGCCTTATGATGAAGCCCGCTGACCATTTTAGTAGACATTTTCTGTACTGATTCCATCTTTGTTTATATCCTTTTGAAGGTGTGGTCTCCAGAATTGCACACAATATTCCAAATGAGGTCTCACCAAAGATTTATGCAGAGGTACTATCACCTCCTTCCTCCTAGCCATTCCTCTCCCTATGCAACCAAGCATCCTTCTGGTTTTCACGGTCATCTTTTCTAGTTGTTTTGCTATCTTAAGGTCACCAGAAACAATCATGCCCAGGTCCTGCTCTTTATTCATGAACAGAAGTACTTGGATTTTTGTGGGCCAAATACATGACCCTGCATTTTTTAGCGTTAAATCTCAGCTGACAAATTCTCGACCATTCTTCAAGCTTTGCTTTTTCTCTCCTCATGTTATCTACTCCTTCCTAGGTGTCTATGCTGCAGATTTTGGTATCCTCCTCAAAGAGCCAACTCTTAACCGATAGCAATGTTCCCTTTAAGGACTGACACCTTATGTGCAGAATTTTCAGCCCATATGCAAAATCTCTACTGATTAAATTTGCAAGCCGTTTTGTTCAACATAAGATATTGATTAAAATCAAAATCGTAACCATAAGAAATTAACATAATTAAGGAAATTATTAAATTGTTATTATTGTTGTCTTAATAGTAATGCAGTTTTATAGACCTCGGCTGAGTGCTAGCCACCTTCCCTTTCCCTCCAGATGGAAATGGCAGGGAATGTGGAGAGCCGCAGGGCAGAGGTAGTTTGGGTGAATTTGGAGAGGATGATTTGGGTGAATTTGGAGAGGATGTGGTGAAATACAGGGCAGAGGTTGGCAGTGATCAAAGCTAGGTTCTGCAGGACACTTACATTTGTGCATAGCAGCACTCCCATGCAGCTTAGAGGAAAATTGCTGGTAACACTGCCATTATGAAATTTTAGCAATCTATGGTTAATATTATAGCGCCATCCTGTGTCATCTGAGTCTGTTATTAAGGCATTATCTTCCTATAATACTGCACTCTTCTCTGCTCTGAATGTTTTCTTCTGCCACACCATCTCCTGTGAGGTGTACTGTACCTCAGCCTTGACTGTCCTCTAAAACTGCTACCTACGTTTCTGTGCCCACTTAACTGGGGATATTTGGCTCAAATCCCACACCCTTGCAGACTTCCTAGGTTTCAGATTCATGCTAGCCTCTTTCCAGGCAACCATGGCACTCACCAAGCAAGACTATTATGCCTCTGACTTTTGCTGTCTCTTTACAACTTTCAACTCTTTTCAAAGTGCCTCCGCCTTCAGCTCCTCCTTCCCTTTGGCTGACTAGTTCCATGACAAAATCCACAAGATTACTCTTGAATTCCCCACAGGTCATCTCCATCCCTCCCCCCTTCATTCCCAGTTCTTTCCCTCAACCTCCATCACCTTTTCTTCCTTTTCTAAGATCACTGAGAAGGAAACCACACATCTTCTTTCTTCCTCCAAACTCACTGCCTGCTCCTCTGATCCTATTCCCACCCATATACTTCATCTCCTCCACTGTCATCACTTCCATTTGTTATATCCTCAACCTATCACTATCGTTTCCACTACAACTGTTCCTGCAGTCTTCAAGTATGCTGTAGTTACACCTCTCCTCAAGAAATCCTCACTAGTCTCTACTTGTCCTTCTAATCAATCCATCTCCCTCTTCCCCTTTATTTCTAAACTACTTGAACATGAGGTTCACCACTTGTCTTTATCTCCCTCTCAAGCCATTCTGGATCCATTGCAATCTGGCTTTCATCCTCTACACTCTACTAAAACTCTTGCCAAAGTCTCTAGTGACTTGTTCCTGGCCATATCCAAGGGTTCTTGACTTTTCTGCTGCTTTTGATGCTAGATCACCACCTTTTCAATTCCCTGTCCTTGCTTGGTTTTAACACTAGAAGCCCCAAAGTGCATCAGTTGATGCAAATGCATCTTCGAAGTTGTATACCAGTGCCACTGCTAGAACCATGTCAGTCATGTTCCATGACTTTGTTAGCAAGGTCAAACTACCCCCTAACAGGAACAGAGGAACGCACAACCTAAACACTCAACACGTTCCACACACCATATGCTATGTCAAAACAACCACGAGCAACAGAACGTTCACATATATAGCCCCCATACAATGGAATAAGCTTCCAGACACACTAAGGGCTAACAAGGACCTCCTATCCTTCCGAAAAAAACTAAAAACATACTTATTCCAAAAATGTTACAATACAACCTAGCCCGATGTTACAACCTCACACTCCCACACCCACCTTAGTCCAATACCGAATTACTAATCAATAGATAAGTTCCTTACACCATGAACCTCAAGAGAAATACTCTGTTATAGAGAAATGAATATGATCCGTATCACATTGTAAATAGTTTGAAGGTTTCCCCTTCTACCACCTCATGTTTTGTATATAGTTATAAATATGTTAAGATGTATATAGTTTTAAACCTGTTATATGTAACAGTTATGGTTGAGTTAAATGTTTAATGTAAACCACTCCTGATCGCTGGAAGGAGCGGTATAAAAATGTAACCAAATAAATAAATGTTCAAATATGTGCACTGAAAATTAATGACAGATGCACCACGTAGCGGGAAAATTAATTTATACCTAGAAGCCCCAAAGTACATCAATTGACGCACTCAATTGTCTTGAATGCGTCAATTGACGTACTTTGGGGCTTCCAGGTATAAATTCATGTTCCCGCTAGGTGGCGCATCTCAATCACTGTTTACAGTTTTACTGACATTACAAACAATAAACACACAATGACATCATGTAATGACATCACATACTGCACGTATTTAACAAATAAGTAACTTCACATTAATTCACATCTGCATTTCATGCTAAACGCAGTCGTCGTGATAATGCGTCAATTGACGCACTTTGGTGTTTCTAGGTAAAATGCCTTTTGGGGCTTCTAGTGTTAAGGGCTCTGTTCTGTCTTGGTTCTCCTCTTATCTATCTCACCGCACTTTTCGTGAATATTTTTGTGGATTCTCCTCTACTGCTATCCCACTCTCAGTTAGTGTACCCCAAGACTCTGTCTTGGGGCCTCTCCTTTTCTCCCTCTACACCCAGTCCTTTGGTGCACTTATCTCCTCCCATGGATTTCAGTACCATCTTTACACTAATGACTCTCAGATATACCTCTCTACACTTGAAATCTCTCCAGCCCCATATCACTTCCTGCTTATCTGACATTGTTGCCTGGATGTAAAGCCACCATCTGAAATTGAACATGGCCCAAATCAAGCTGCTTATCGTTTTCCCTAAACCCACTTCCCTCCTTCTCCCTTCTTCTATTTCTGTGGATAATGCTCTACTCCTCCCTGTTTTCTCAGCTCACAACCTTGGAGTCATCTTTGACACCTCCCTTTCCTTCTCCACTTATATCCAACTGATAGCTAAAACCTGTCACTTCTTTCTCTATAACATCAGCAAAATTTGCCCCTTCCTTTCTGAACACACTACTAAGACCCTTATTCACTCTTTAGTCACCTCAGACCCGGAATTCAACAGTGGCAGCTAGCACCATTACAATACATAGCAGTCGCAACTGAACACTAAACCCAGCTATTCAATGCTGAGGTCATATCTGGCCACCAGCATTGAATATCCAGATCAGCCACTGGAGCAGAAAGCTAACAAGGCAGTGATGATATTCAACCGTTGCCCAGTTAGCTTTGGCAGCAGAAGTTAGGACACCCTTTGCTGCACCTGACTTTTGCCACTGAAGGATAACCAGGCAGTAAACATAAGAACATAAGATATGCCATACTGGGTCAGACCAAGGTCCATCAGGCCCAGTATCCTGTTAAGGTGGCCAATCTAGGTCACAAGTACCTAGCAGTTTCCCCAGAAGACACAAGTTCCACAATGCTTGTACTGGGACAAGCAGTGGATTTTCCAGGTCCCCTTTATTTATTTATTTATATAACTGGTTTTAATATACCATTTTTCTACCAGGCAAAACAGTTTACATGGAACAAAAAAAATGGTTTACAAGGAACAATTGAAAACATGAAGCTATAGTCAATTTTAATTTAATGGTTTATGGGCCTTTCTTCTAGGAACGTGTCCAAACCTTTTTTAAACCCAGCTACACTAACAGCTTTTACTACATCCTCCGGTAACAAACTCTAGAGTTTGATTAGGCATTGGTGAAAAAATATTTTCTCTTATTAGTCTTAAAAAGGTTACAGTGTAGCTTCATTGCATATCCCCTAGTCTTTCTACATTTTGATGGTATAAACAATCAATCTACGTTTACCCATTAAGCTCCCTTCATTAATTTATATACATCTATTATATCTCCCCTCAGCCGTCTCTTTTCCAGGTTGAAGAGCATTAACCTTTTTAGCCTCTCCTCATAGGGGTATCCTTCCATCCTCTTTACCCTTTTGGTGGCTCTTTTCTGTATCTTTTCTAATTCTGCTATATCCTTTTCAAGATATGGTGACCAGAATTGCACACAATGTTTGAGGTGCTGTTGCACCATGGAATGATACAGAGGCATTATAATATCCTTTGTTTTATAAAAACATAGAAACATGATGGCAGAAAAAGACCACATGGCCTATCCAGTCTGCCCTTCCATATCAACCACTACAAGAGTCCCCTTTTTTCCTTTAGAGATCTTCTGTGTTTGTCCCATGCTTTTTTGAATTCAGATACTGTCCTCCTCTCCACCACATTCACTGGGAGACTATTCCATGTATCTACCACTCTTCCCGTAAAGAAATATTTCTGCATATTACTCCTGAGTCTATCCCCTTTCACCCTCATCCAACGTCCCCTCTTAGCCGAGCTTGCTTTCAATTGAAAGAGGCACTCCTTCTGTGCATTTATGCCATGGAGGTATTTAAATGTCTCATTCATATCACCTCTATCTTGCCTTTCCTCTAAAGCAGGGGTCTCAAACACGCGGCCCGCGAGACAACTTTGTGCGGCCCGCGACGGCGGAAAACCAAAAATCCCCCAAAACCCTGGCTTCTGCTGCTGCCGTTGCCGCCGTGGCAGCAGCAGAATCAATTGTCAAATTTAAAAAAAAAACTGACTTCTGCTGCTCAAGGAGCTGTCCTGCGGCCCCTTTCCCTCTGCCCGGAGATCCGACTCTGCTCTCAGCGGCGTGCTTTTCAAGCCGCGAAGAGAGTATTCCCCTCTCGCGCGGCTTGAAAAACCGCGCGAGAGGGGAATACTCTCGTCGCGGCTTGAAAAGCACGCCGCTGATAGAGCAGAGTCGGATCTCCGGGCAGAGGGAAAGGGGCCGCAGGACAGCTGCTTGAGCAGCAGAAGTCAGTTTTTTTTTTTAATTTGACAATTGATTCTGCTGCTGCCACGGCGGCAACGGCAGCAGCAGAAGCCAGGGTTTTGGGGGTTTTTTTGTTGGCCGGTAATGAGCTATGGAGGGGCTGACTGAACTGGAAGTGGGCTATTGGCAGGGGGGGTAGGGGGGGGGGTTATGACTGGTAATGGGCTGGGGGGGGGTTATAACTGGTAATGGGCTATGGTGGGGGCTAGGACTGGAAATGGGCAGATGGAGGTTAGGACTGGTAGTGGGCTATTGGCAGAGGGGGGGTTATGACTGGTAATGGGCTATGGTGGGGGCTAGGACTGGAAATGGGCAGATGGGGGTTAGGACTGGAAGTGGGCTATTGGCAGGGGGGGGTTATGACTGGTAATGGGCTATGGTGGGGGCTAGGACTGGAAATGGGCAGATGGGGGTTAGGACTGGAAGTGGGCTATTGGCAGGGGGGGGTTATGACTGGTAATGGGCTATGGTGGGGGCTAGGATTGAAAATGGGGTGATGGGGGTTAGGACTGGAGGTGGGCTGATTGGGGGGTTAGGACTGGTAATGGCCTATGAGGGGAGGTAAGACTGAAAATGGGGTGATGGGGGATACGACTGCAAGTGGGCTATGGGGGGGACTAGGACTGGTAATGGGCTATGGGGGGTTAAGACTGAAAATGGGGTGATGGGGGGGTAAGACTGGAAGTGCGCTATGGGGAGGTTAGGACTGGTTATGGGCTATGGGGGGTCTAGGACTGGTAATGGGCTGGGGGGGTTGCTAGGACTGGAAATGGGCTGAGTGGAAGGGGGGCTTGAACTGCAAATGGCTGATGGGGAGGGGGGCTTGGAATGGAAATGGGCTGTGAGGGGAGGGAGCTAGGATTGGAAATGGGCTGATGGGGGGCTAGGATTGGAAATGGGCTGATGGTGAGGCTAGGATAGGACTGGAAATGGACTGATGCAGGGACTAGAAAGGAGCAGATGCTGGGTGGGGCTGGAACTAGAAGGGAGCTGATGTTGGGGGAGGATTAGAATGGGATGGAGCTGGGAAAGTGAAATGGAGAGGGGAAAAATATTTTGTCTGGAAGAGAAGACAAATCTACAATTGGCCAGGTATTGGGAGAGTAAGTGGGGATTGAGGATGGAGGGGTAAAATTTGAGTGGATGAAATAGGAATGAGGAAAGAGCAAAAGGAGAAAGATTAGTATGTTATAGCAGATGTAGAGAGAGAGAATGGAAAAAAACTAGAAGAGAGAAGAAAGGACAAATGGACAGCAGACGATGGAGATAGCAGAAGACACGAAGAAACCAGAAGTGGCTGGAGCAATTGCAACTGAAAAAAAATGCACAAAAGGTAGAAAAATATCTCTTTATTTTGAATTTATTAACTGGAATATGTCAGCTCTGGGAAATGTGCATCATTAATGTCTGTGCTTTGGTACAAGAAATTATTTATAGTTTTATTTCTACAGTGCTGAGGTATTCTGTGTAATTCCTATTTGACATTGCTACTTGTTCTCTTTTCCCAGTAGGTCATGTATTGTTCTCTGAAATGTATTGATTTAATATTTGCAGTGTTGCCTTTTGATAGGTAGGGTCTGGTGCTTTGTGAGTCCTGGTAGTGCTGTTATGATACGGGGGGTTTGCTATGGGTTCCAAATGGGCAGTGTTAGTAGTAGTTCCTAATGTGCCTGGCGGTTGGCACTGGATTATAGTAATATAGAAATTTTCTAGTCTTTCTTTATCCATGCACTCATTATGCAACATTATGCAAATATTTATGCAAATGAGGCCCCTTATGCAAATGAGGCCCATGTCTTATGCGGCCCCCGGGTTACTTTACAAGTCCTCATTCGGCCCTCAAAGCAATTTGAGTTTGAGACCCCTGCTCTAAAGTATACATATTAAGGTCCTTAAGTCTGTCCTCATATGCTTTATAATGAAGACCATTAACCATTTTAGTAGCCATCCTCTGCATCAACTCCAACCTGTTTATATCCTTTTGAAGATGCGGTCTCCAGAATTGCACACAGTGTACTCTAAATTAGGTTGCACCAAAGACTTATACAGAGGCACTATCACCTCCTTTTTTCTGTTGACTATTCCTCTCTCAATGCACCCAAGCATCTTTTAAGCTTTCGCCTTCGCCTTTTCTACCTGTTTAGCTACTTTGAGATAGTCAGACACAATCACATCTAGGTCCCGTTCTTTCATGGACAGAAGTATGTCATCCCCTATACTGTACTGCTCCCTTGGATTGTTGCAGTCCAAATGCATGACCCTACTTTTTTTAGTATTAAATCTCAGCTGCCAAATTCTAGACCATTCTTCAAGCTTAGCTTATTCTCCATTACTTTCCTTAGAATTCCTAGCATTCTATTTGCTGTCTTGGCCGCCACTGCATACTGGGCAGAAGGTTCAATGTGTTATCCACGATGACGCCTAAATCTTTTTCAAGGGTGGTGGTTCCTAATGTGGAACTTTGCATTGTGTAACCATAGTTTGGGTTGTTCTTTCCTAGGTGCATAACTTTGCACTTTTCTACATTAAATGTCATCTGCTATTTGAATGTCCAGTCTTCCAGTTTATTAAGGTCCTTTTCCAATTTTTCACAATCCTCTTGGGTTTTAACAGCTTTGAATAATTTTGTGTCTTCTGAAGATTTTATTACCTCACTCGTTATTCCCATTTCCAGGTCATTTACGAATATGTTAAAAAAACAGCAGACCCAGCACAGATCCCTGTGGTACTCTACTATTCACCTTTCTCCTTCCAACATCAGGAAACATCATCAGAGGGTGCCCACAAAAGAGAGCAACTATTTTTGCAAATTACGACTTCATAATGGCACCCTTCGCTCGCTCAGCAGAAAATTTAACCAACAAAGTTGCCCTTCTAGATATCTTCTCTAGGGAGGTCTCCAGAAATTGAGTTAAATCCAACTCATCCACATTCACCAGATCGTCTGCTTCTCCCTCAGCGGCCTCAACAACCACACTACAAGATAAGTAATAAATAGAAGTAATGCAAGATTCATCAAATGTTGCATATAACAAGGTATCATAAACATACTTTTTAAGCAACTCTAGTGGAGAGAGAAGCTATGCCACTGGAAAATTCAACATCCTCAGGATTTTTGCTCTGGAAAGATTCTCCAATTTTTCCATCCTATTCTGAAGCAAAACACTATCCTTAAGATAGGAAGAGCTCACCACCTGATCATTCCCAGCAGACCTCTCTAGTTTCTGAACTCTCTCATCCACAACTGTCAGAGACTACCCATGACTCCGCAAAACACTAGCGGTATCATGGGTAAAATCACACAGTTGGGCGTGGGTGCCGGTAAGAACTCCCTCCACCCATTGAACTGTATCAAACACATCTTTTAAAGACATATCACTCAAAGCAACACTAGACAAAGTTGACACAGTGGGAGTAGATGGTAAAGATACAGTAGCAGGGTAACGTAACTCTAAACCAGAGAGAACATCTCCTCCTGCCGAACCCATACCAGTAAGAGGGGTGGAGGCAGAAAACAACTTTCCATCCCCCACAGAAGAGTCACCCAAGGAATGAACAATACCAACAGTACTAGGCTGGGGGGGAGGGGTACAAACCCCCGACCTTAAGGATGCGTCCAGTGAGTCTACCTTCGCTGCACCTTGCAAAACAGAAGGTCCTGGGAAACCAGGACTAGCCAGATGATAATCCATAAGGCCTTAAACCACTTGTGACGCCACTGGCCCACAACCCTTAGCTTTGTGCTTAACCATTGCAGTTCCAACAAAGAAAACACACTCCCTGGTGCTTCCAAGATGCTCCTAAGGTGCTCCCAAGGGGCCAGACTTGCCCCTTAAGTCACACTCTCCCAGCCACGTCCCGCGGTGCCCACTGAATTTTTATCCTCAGTTGCTGCAGGAGGGAGGAGCTATGTTCCAAACAGGTATGCAGATGGCAAAACCCCTACTCAAACGTCTCCCAATGTGAGCAGTCCAGTGCTAGCATCTCCTTGCTTTCTATCTTTTAACCAGTTCCTGATCCACCACAGTACACTGCCTCCTATTCCATGACTTTTTAATTTTGACAAGAGTCTCTCCTGAGGGACTTTGTAAAAGGCTTTCTGAAAAAACAGATACACTATATCGACCAACCAACCTTTGTCTACCTGTTTATTTACACCTTCAAAAAAAATATGACAGCTTAGTAAGACAAGATCTTCCCTGGCTAAAGCCATGATGGCTGTCTTCCATTAACCCATGACTTTCTACATGTTCAGAAATTTTGTTCTCAATAATAGTTTCTACTATTTTTCCCGGTACTGATGTTGGGCTCACCGATCAGTAGTTTTCCGGATCACCCCGGAACCCTTTTTAAAACTTGGCGCTACATTGGCCATCCTCCAATCTTCAGGTATTACTGATGATTTTAATGATAGTTCACAGATTAGTAATAGTAGGTCTGCAATCTCATACTTCAGTTCTTTCAACACCCTTGAATGTATACCATCCAGTCCAGGTGATTTGCTACTCTTCAGTTTATTAAATAGTTGTAATACATCTTCCCAGTTTATCAATATTTATTTCAATTCTTCTGCTGCATCAGGTTTAAATACCACTTCAGGCATGGGTAACTTCCCTATATCTTCTTCAGTAAAGACTGAAGCAAAGAATTCATTCAGTCTCTCTGCAGTGGCCTTGCCCCCCTCTTAGTGCCCCTTTTATCCCTCTATGATCTGATGGGCCAACCAACTCTCTCATGGCTTTTTTGCTATGAATGTACTTGAAAAAGTTTGTATTATGTGTTTTTGCTTCCGCAGCAAGCTTTTTTTCAAATTCTCTCTTTGCCTGCCTTATATCAATGCCTTGCATCTAACTTGCCAGTGCTTATGTTTCCAGTTTTCATCATTTGGCTCCTTTTTCCATTTTCTGGCTTCCAAGATAGTATTTTTAATGTGGGCTTTCTTTGCCCCCCTCACCAGCAACCTGCAGGGCTCTTGGAGTCACAGAAAACTACATTCAAAGCAATACAAAAGGAATCCAAAGACAGCAATAAAATACCACACACTTCTATATAGATACACCAAAGCTTTGTGGAGAGAAACAAATAGAAACGAGTTCTCTTTGTTTACAGCTAAATACAGCTAAATAAATAAATAAATACTCTAACTATCAGCCATGGTTTACTTTATTTATAAGGCTCTTTTGGAGGATACAGCATATTTTCACTTTATTATTACACGTCAGGTACTACGTATTTGTCACATCATAGGTCAATTTCTAATCTGCGTAGGTCAGTATGAGGAGACATACATATATTCCAAGACATAACTGTTTACTGCTGACTGCTTGGTATCTAATAACCCTGAGACTGCGAGGCTAGAGGACAGCCTGCCCCTTTTCTTATCTACAGGACTTGTACCGCTTCACCTACTTAGTAAGCAAATATATGAAGTTGTCATGATGTGGGTATTGATAAAGTTGGTGATTTGAAAAGAAATCCTGGTTTTAAGGAACTAGATGTGCAATTACCCCCAGGCACAGCTAGAGGGAGCAGGAACAGACATTCGGGAGTTAATGAGCCTGGGAACTCTGATGACTTGCACCTGGAAATGAACTCGGAAGTCATCCCAAGGAGTTTGCTTTATAAATCAGAACAGAATGCTTGTAGAGAAGAGAAGGCTGAGAGGCACCAAGAGAAGGCTGGGAAACACCAAGAGAAGGCAGAGAAGACTGAGAGGAACCTGAGAAGGAACAGACTTCACAAGGCTGGGAGCCAGCAGGCCCAAACTGACCCTGCTGCACAAGGGAAGTTTGCTAGAGCCAGCTCTAAGGTGAGAGTGTCTGCCACGCCCTGTTCTTACAGTCTGCCTGAATCCAGAACAGAGAGACAGAAGCCAAGAACCAGGGAGAAGGGTTCTGAGAAGAGCTTACAATCTCTGAAGGATTATTATCAAGTTTTACCAGGTCAGAAAAGAAAGCACTTTCATGGTCAGCTGGATTTCTTACCCAGAGAGAGAGGGGAATCCAGGACAAGTTTTACTCAACTGCCCAGAAGCACGGCTATATCCAGTGCTGGCAGGCAGAGGCTCTGCTACCAAAGGAAAGTGCTAACACAGTCGATACGTAAGGTGCCGCTGAGTGTCCGATGCTGGTTTATGGTTGCTAGGTATCAACAGTCTGTGTATCCATAAAAGGTGGTATCATTTTCAGTGCAACGTATCGACTGTGTTAGCATATCCTAATACGGTTTTTTCAGTACAAGGTGAGCCAGCCCCTGAGGAAGATTTTATCAAAACACGGCCTGTGTCGGGTCAGGTCTCCCTTTACATGTATGGATCAATAGAGTTTTGGTGAGAACTTACACCTGCCTACGTTTTCGTACTGTGTTGCTGGTGTCTGCGTGGCAGTGTGCTGTCCTTGGTGTCCAGGGTCGCCATGAAGACAGCTAAGGTGTACCGGCAGCAGACAATGGCAGAGTGCCTGACCTCCCAAGATGGCAACGGAACGGCCTTGGACAGGGATTCATCGTATGCTGACACTATACCTGCCATACGGCTGGCATCAGTAATGCTGTCTGATACAAGCAGAAACCCTCCAGAGACAGAGGTAATCCTGGCGGCCATCAAGGCAAATAATATAGAACTGCTGGAGAAACTTGGGACAATACAGGCTGAGCTTTGAGAGGCCTGGGCCAAGCTTCAGGTGGTGGTGGGCAGGATTGAGAGGGCGGAGCAGTGAATCTGTGGAATGGAGGATGACCTATTAATGTTGAAGCGAGACTCCTCCACACACAGTTTGATCCTGCAGAAACTGCTGGCTTAGGTCGACGATTTAGAGAATCGCTCCAGGAGATCCAGCATTCGTATTCTGGGGATCTCAAAGGGAGGAGATGGGTGCTGCATGGAAGACTCTGTTGAGTGGCTCCTGAAGGAACTTTTTCAGGGCCCCCCCTGTACCAGACAACTTGGTGGTGAAACACCCCATCAAGTCCCTGGAGGGCTCCAAGCACCAGGGTGCAGTCTTGCCCCTATCTTAGCTAAGCTTTTAAACTAGAGGCACAGAGACTGGATCCTGCAGCAAGTTCAGAAGGTGGGGATTATCCCATACAAAGGTCATAAAATGTGGAGTTTTCCGGACTACAGTGCTGAATTAGACAAAAATATGGCAAGCGTTTAGGAAGTGAAAAAGAGACTATTCTCACATGGCATCCCACAAGCTTTGCTGTATCCAACCAAACTGCATGTGACATGGAATTGGAAGACCCTGTACTTCATTGAGCCTAAGGAGGTGAAGAAATTTCTCAAGCTGCACTTCCCTAAGGATCTGCCTTTTTGATGCTAACCTGCCCAGAAAGAAAGCAAAGTATCCCGGTTCCTCAAAAGCTGTGGGTCCGGGACAATCTCAGGCTGAAAATCATCAGAGTGGTTGACACTTTCATGCAGTGATGAGGAGGAGGCCAAGCCCAACTTGGAAGAATCGGCCTGAACCTTTCAAGCTGCTGGGAATATGTACAGCTGCTTTTGTGTTGTTCTCGATTGGATTGGCAGGCAAGGCTGGGATGTTATGAGAGACCTGGCTATACTGACTGGCTTGGGGAGGGGAGAGCAGAAGGATAGTGGTCCTCACTATCCTAGGAACCAGGGACCCAGTGAGATGATGGCTGGGTGCTCTGGCTGGAGGATGATACCTACTACTACTACTAGTACTACTACTATTACTTCTCATTTATATAGCACTACAAGGCATAGCAGAGTATAAACACATATAGAAGACAGTCCCTGCTTGTAGAGTTTACAATCTAATCAAGATAAACACTACAATACAAGAGAAACAAGGGGTTCAAATAGGGAAGGAGACACAAGGAGAACAAGGGATTAGGATCAAAAAGCAGCCTCAAAGAGGTAATATTTAACCATGGATTTGAAGAGGGTGAGAGAAGAGACCTGACATGAAGAATCAAGAAGTTTATTCCTGGAATAAGGAGCAGCAAGATGAAAAGATCAAAGTCTGGAGTTGGCAGTGGAAGAAAAGGGCATAGAGGGAAGAAAGCCAGAGGAAGAGCAGAGTTCATGAGGAGGAGTGTAGGGAGAGAGGAAAGGTAGTGAGGGGAAGTACAGGGAATGCATTTATAGGTCAGAAGGAGAAGTTTGAATTGGATATGGAAATGGAAGGGGAGCCAATGAAGAGATTTGAGAAGAGGGGTTATATCAGTGTATCAGGGCTGGTGGAAGATTAGCCGTGCAGCAGAGTTCTGAACAGTTTGAAGAGGAGAGAAATGACTCAGAGGGAGACCAGCAAGGAAGAGGTTGCAATAGTCTAGACAGGAGATGACTCAAAAGTGGATAAGAGGTGAATTTTGTTAATAATATTATACAGAAAGAAACAGCAGGTTTTAGCTATCTGTTGAATATGTGTGGAGAAGGAGAGGAAGGAGTCAAAGATGACCCCAAGGTTGTGGGCTGAGGAAACAGGAAGTAGCAGAGTGTTTTCAATATAAATAGAGAAAGATGGAAGGGGGGGGGGGTGAGGGTTTAGTAGTGGAAGATAAGAAGTTCAGTTTTAGCCATGTTCAATTTCAGACAACGGTGATATATCCGGTCAATGATGTCAGATAAGCAGGCAGAGATACAGGCTTGGAGTGTAAGAGAAATGTCAAATGTAGAAAGATAGATTTGAGAGTCATCAGCATAAAAATTATACTGAAATCCATGGGAAGAGATAACTGTACCAAGGGACTGGGTATAGAGAGAGAAGAGGGCCGAGAACAGACCCTTGGGGGTACACCATTTGAAAGAAGGATGGCAGTAGAGGAGGAACCACCAGAACAAACAATGAAAGATCAATGGGAGAAATAAGAAGAGAACCAGGACAGCACAGAGCCCCTAAAACCAAGAGAGGATAATGTGTCAAGGAGGAGGAGGTGGTCAACTGCATCAAAAGCAGCAGTAAGGTCGAGAAGAATGAGAACTGAGTAAAGGGCCTTGGACTTAGACAGAAACAAGTCACTAGAGACTTTGGCAAGAGCTGTTTCAATAGAATGAAAGGGATGAAAACCATACTGAAGTGGATTAAGGAGGGCTTGAGAGGAGAGAAATTTGAGGCAGCAGCAGAGAACTGCATGTTCAGGAAGTTTTGGAAATGAACAGAAGCGAGATGGGTTGATGATTAGGACAAGTAGGGTCAAGTGAATGTTTTTTGAGAAGAAGTGTAAACATAGCATGCTCAAAGGCTGCAGGGAAGGTTGCAGTGGAGAGTGAAAGATTGAGAATGTGTGAGATGGAAGGGATGACAGAGGAGGAGATGGAGTTGAGGAGACAGGTGGGGATAGGATTAGAGGAACAGGTAATAAGTTTAGAGGAGGAAAGAAGAAGAGAGGTTTCCTCTTTGAAGATCTTAGAAAAAGATGAAAGGGTGATAGAGGTTAAGGGGAAGAGTTGGTATTGAAGAGGGGGTGAAGAAGATTTAGTGGGGAATTGAAGTGTAATCTTATGGACTTTGTCATAGAAATAGTTGGCGAGTGTTTGGGCAGAGAGAGAAGGAGGGTTTGGAGGCGGAGGCGCCGAGAAGAGGAGAAGAGATGGTGGGGGTCAGAGGTAAGAGAGTTAGATGGATAAAATAATTTTGCTTGGCGAATGCAATGGCAGACTGGAATTTGAAGTGAAGAAAGTCAAAAAGGGAATGGGATTTGAGCCAAGTGCACTTGGCTGAGTGGGCACAGAAGCATAGGTAGTGGGTAGTTGAAGACAGCCAGGACTGAGGTGAAGTGCACCTCACAGGATGTGCTATGAGCAGAGCAAAAATATCCAGAGCAGAGGAGAGAGCAGTATTATAGGAAAATGTAGCCTCATCAACAGACTTAGAGGACATAGTGGAAGAAAGAGGAGATGAGACGGTAGCAGATAGTCAGTGGATCGATAGCATGAAGATTCCTTAAAAGGTAGGAGGAGATTGAGGCGGGGAGTGATGAAGAGTGAAACTTAACAGGTGGTGATCAGATAAGAGAGGTACAGAAATTAGAAGGTAAACAATTAGAATAGAAAACAAGGTCAAGGCAGTGACCAAGCAAATGAGTGGGGGCAGAAAAGCAAAGCAGGAGGTTGAAAGAGGAGGTAAGGGAAAGCAGAAACCCACACCACCACTGTGGCCAGTGGCATGAGGAATGTGGGAGAATTGGTAGCTGCCGTGACAGAAGTCAGCAACTGAAGCAGTGTCCTCAGGGAGGAGCCAGATCTCAGCAGGAGCAAGAAGATGGAATGCGTGAGAGAGAAAAATATCATGGGTAAAGGGAAGCTCATTAAAAATGGAATCAGCTTTCCATAAGGCACGTGAGAAGGGGAGAGAAGAGGGGGAAAGGAGGGGAATGTGGATGAGATTAGGGTGATAGAGAGAAGAACTAATATGGGAGTGAGAGAAGAATGAAGGGGGGACGGGATTAATATTTATTTAACCAGTTTTCTATACCACCTTATCCTTCAATCAAAGTGGTTTACATTATGTAATTACTACAAACAGGTACCTGATATATTCCCTTGTCCCCAAAGAGCTCACAATCTATGTATACCTGAGGCAACAGAGGGTTAAGTGGCTTGCCCTAGGCCACAAGGAGTGCTTATAGGACTAGAAACCCCAGTCCCTCTGGCCTGAGACTGCTGTCCCCAAGTGGGACTTGAACCCCTGGCCCTCCAGCCTGAGGTATCATGTTCTAACCACTAGGCGACTCCTCCCTTGGCTGTCCTAATATCACCAGAAGACAGAAGGAGGAGGAGAAGAAGAGTGCAAGGGAGAGAGGAAACAGCACAATGGAAACGAGGATGAGATTGTTTTAGAGAGGAGGGAAAGGAATGAATGAGAGGAAGGTAAAAAACTGAGGAAGAGCTAAGGAAAGGGAGGAGGATAAGATGGGGGAGGAAATGGGGAGGGTGAAAAGGAGGAGGAGTATTAGGTTGGTGGAGTGAGGGAAGGAGGTTAGGGAGAATCAGAAAAAGGAACAAAAAGTGATGTGGAGCCATAAGAAGGGAGGTGCAAATCAACCTAAGAAATGGTGGTGAGGGCAAAGTACAATTAGGAGAGAGGAGAGGTATAACAAGTTAATAAGTGAATAAAGATAAAATAAATTGCAATAAGTAAAAGTCTTAAGATGACACTGAACTATCAGATAAGGAAATATGCTTAGCAGAGGAAATAATCTATTAACAGCAAATGCAAACACCAGGCATTCTCTTATCTCATGTAATCTATAAATCTATAAAAAATTTAAAATTAGAGCCATCAGTCAAGGGCCAACTCAAGTCATGTGAGTACCAACAACCAATCACAGGTGTGTCCAGTTCACCACAATGGGAATATGGGTCCCCAGCCCAAACTGACATGAAATGAATGGCAATAAATTAGGCCATGTGCTGTACACACCTGTCACTGCTATAAAGTCCAATCTTTCAGAAACTTTATGTGTTGATAAGCCTCATCCACTGGATTCGTCAGTGAGATTGATTTGCCCTAATTGAGGCTGAAGCATTTCGCCAGGTCATGCTTGTACATGAGGTATACTCTCATGATGGCTGATGCTCCTTCTCGATCTTGTTATCCCCGGATGGTAAGTCGGTGTGGTGGAGGGTGACCATCCAGCATGCCACCAGAGTTCCCCTTGGTATTCCCAGTTGTCTTCCATGCAACCATGATCGGGCTATGACTTGAGATGGTTTCTTTGATATGTTGGTTGTCATATTGTTTATCAACCAGGCAAAGAGCGGAAGATGTGAAACCACGGCCACACTAGAGTCACTTGACGGAAGAAATTTTATTGAAGACCCAAAAATAAAAATTCACGATGTGTAAGAAAACCAGCATTCAAACCGAGAGAAAGAAGAGAGTCAATTTCTTGTTTGATGGCAAATGTAGGGTCACAAGGGAGGACCCGATAAAACTGGTTGTTGTTAAGTTGGCTCAAAAGTTCAGTGACATAAGAGCGGTCTAAGATGACAATACTGTCACCTTTATCAGCAGGTTTAATGATAATGTCTGACCGTTGTCTTAAGATTGAAGAGCCAGTCTTTCTTCATGTGACAGGTTATTATATCTACATCTGGACTTATTCTCAAGTAGGTGTATATCACGAAGGACACAGTCCATAAATGTTTGAATAGCAGGATCAATGGGACCGGGAGGCATCCACCAAGACCTGCCACGAACAACAGAGGGATCAGTAGTATTGGATTTATCTGAAAAAAATTGTGTAATGCTAAGTTTACAGAAAAATTTGGAAAGAATCATAGTGTGCTGTTGGGACAAAGGAAAGGCCTTTGAAGGAGGTTATACTCAGTTGTAGTAAGGGTAACTTTGGAGAGATTTAATACCGGAAGGTCAATATCTGATGTTAGTAGGGGTCGTGGGATCGGTTGTGAAAAGAGTGTGACCCTCTGCCCCTGCCTCTCCCTTTCCCTCTGAATTCCATCCGGGAAGGAGGAAGGGGTGGTTGTTTCTGTGATGGTTTGCGTCGAACTGACTCTTCCTCCCAGATATCCTCGAACAAAAAATTTCTGGAGGTGCCTGGGGACGTAGGAAGGGGAGTGGAGACAGAAGAGGCAAAAAGTTCCTCTGAATCAATCCTGATACGTTTTTTGCTTCTTTCCCGCACATCATCATTCTTACGTGCAGGATAATCGTTTTTTCTAGAAGGGTAGTGGTTATGTGCAGCATTATCATCCTTGAAACTAACTTGCCGCTGTACATTATAAGAAGTGCGAGATTTCAACCATAAATGTTTGTCTAATTTACCTTAATGTCTCTACGATATTCATCAAGCTTTTTATTGTTATCGCTGAGGAGTTTATCAAAATGTCTATCATCAGCTCTGAGTAAATCCATTTTTCTATCTGCTTCTACTCTGATGGTGTCGGCTTTCTTCTTGGAAGTTTCTACCAATAACATCATGAGATCGAGAGAGAATTTGTTCAAAATGGCACACCATCTGTCCGTGAAGGCTTTATCATCGCCAAACATCTTAGGTTCCTTAGTCATCCTTAAGCCTCTAGGTATTTGCTTAACGTTACAATACTGTAGAAGACTTGCATAGTGAAGTTCATACCGGATGACAGCTTTTCTAGCATGAACTAATTCAATCCCTCGTTCGGCATAGCTGTTATCTTCAGATTCATTGTCAACAAGTGGTGGTTCTTGCAAGAGATGGTTAAGATGATCTTCTCAATAACTAAAAACATCATCCCATTGAGTGTAGGCCATGGTAGTCCTCAAAAGACAGTAGGAGGAAGGGAGAGGGACAATTTTCGCACATTTGAAAAACAGGCAAGAAGCGGAAGACGTGAAACCATGGCCACACTAGAGTCACTTGACAGAAGAAATTTGAATGCTGGTTTTCTGACACATCATGAATTTTTATTTTTGGGTCTTCAATAAAATTTCTTCTGTCAAGTACATAAGAACATAAGATATGCCATACTGGGTCAGACCAAGGTCCATCAAGCCCAGTATTCTGTTTCCAACAGTGGCCAATCTAGGTCATATGTACCTAGCAGTTTCCCCAAGGGACACAGGTTCCACAATGCTTGTATTGGTTCAAGCATTGATATCCTGGGTCCCTTCTTAATAATGGCTTATGGACCTTTCCTCCAGGAACTTGTCCAAACCATTTTTAAACCCAGCTACACTAACAGCCTTTACTACATCCTCCGGTAACAAATTCCAGAGTTTGATTACACGTTGAGTGAAAAAATATTTTCTTTTATTAGTCTTAAATAGTTTACCCTGTAGCTTCATTGCATGTCCCCTAGTCTTTCTATATTCTGATAAGGTAAACAATCGATCTACGTTTACCCGTTCCACTCCGCTCATTAATTTATAGACTTCTATCATATCTCCCCTCAGCCGTCTCTTTTCCAGGTTAAAGAGCCCTAACCTTTTTAGCCTTTCTTCATAGGAGTATCCTTCCATCCCCTTTACCATTTTGGTGGCTCTTCTCTGAACCTTTTCTAATAACTCTATATCCTTTTTAAGATATGGCGACCAGAATTGCACACAATATTCAAGGTGCGGTCTCACCATGGAACGATATAGAGGCATTATAATATCCTTTGTTTTATTTTCCATTCCTTTCCTTATCATACCTAGCATTCTATTTGCTCTCTTGGCCGCCGCTGCACACTGGGCCGAGGGTTTTAACATGGTATCCACAATGACGCCTAAATCTTTTTCCTGGGTGGTGGTTCCTAATGTGGAACCTTGCATCGTGTAACCATAGTTTGGGTTGTTCTTCCCTAGGTGCATAACCTTGCACTTGTCCACATTAAATTGCATCTGCCATTTTGATGCCCAGTCTTCCAATTTATCAAGATCCTCTTGCAATTTTCCACAATCCTCTTGGTTTTTAACAACTTTAAATAGTTTTGTGTCATCTGCAAATTTGTTAACCTCACTCGTTATTCCACTTTACAGGTCATTTATGAATATGTCAAAAAGCAGCGGACCCAGCACAGATCCCTGGGGTACACCACTATTCACCTTTCTCCATTGGGAAAATTGGCCATTTAGCCCTACCCTCTGCTTTCTATCTTTTAACCCGTTCCTGATCCACAATAGTACACTGCCTCCTATCCCATGACTCTTTAGTTTTGCCAAAAGTCTCTCATGAGGGACCTTGTCAAAGGCTTTCTGAAAGTCCAGATACACAATATCAACCGACTCACCTTTGTCCACCTGATTATTCACTCCTTCAAAAAAACATAACAGATTAGTAAGACAAGATCTTCCTTGTCTAAAACCATGTTGGCTGTCTCTCATTAGTTCATGACTATCTACATGCTGAGTAATTTTATTCTTTATGATGGTTTCTATCATTTTTCCCGGAATTGACGTCAGGCTCACCGGTCTGTAGTTTCCCGGATCACCCCTGGAACCCTTTTTAAAAATCGGTATTACATTGGCGATCCTCCAATCTTCAGGTATTAGAGATGATTTTAATGATAGTTCACAGATTACTAATAGCAGGTCTGCAATCTCATATTTCAGTTCTTTCAATACCCTTGGATGTATACCATCTGGCCCAGATGATTTGCTACTCTTCAGCTTATCTAATAGTTGTAATACATCTTCTCGATGTATCGATATTTCCTTCAATTCTTCTGCACCTTTAAATACCACTTCAGTCATGGGTAACATCCCTACATCTTCCTCAGTAAAGACTGAAGCAAAGAATTTGTTCAGTCTCTCCGCTATCGCCTTGTCGCCTCTTAGTGCTCCTTTAACCCCTTTATCATCTAATGGACCAACTGACTCTCTCACAGGTTTTTTGCTACGAATGTACTTGAAAAGGTCTTTACTTCGCGTTTTTGCTTCTGCAGCAAGCTTCTTCTCAAATTCTCCCTTTGCCTGCCTTATCAATGCCTTGCATTTGACTTGCCAGTGCTTGTGCTGTTTCCAGGTTTCGTCATTTGGCTCTTTTTTCCATTTCCTGAAAAATGCTTTTTTGGCAACAACAGCCTCTCTGACCTCAACTTTAAACCATGCTGGCAGTTTTTTGGACTTCTTTCCACTTTTCTTAAAGCGTGGAATACAGCTGGTCTGGGCTTCCAAGATAGTATTTTTCAACAACAGCCAAGCCTGATGTACGTCTTTAACCTTTGCAACTGCTCCTTTTAGTTTTTTCTTGACTGTTTTCCTCATTTTATCATAGTCTCCCTTTCGAAAGTTAAAAGGTAGTACTGTGGATTTCCTTACTATCCCTCCTCCACTAATTAAATCAAAGGCGATCATGCTATGATCACTATTGCCAAGTGGCCCCAACAACCTTATCTCTTGCACTAGATCTGGTGTTCCACTAAGGATTAGGTCTAATATGGCTTCCCCTCTGGTCGGTTCATGAACCAGCTGCTCCAAGAAGCAGTCATTTATTTCATCTAGGAACTTTATCTCCCTAGCATGTCCTGACGTGACACTGACCCAGTCAGCCAAGTGACTCTAGTGTGGCCATGGTTTCACGTCTTCCGCTCCTTGCCTGTTTTTCAAATTTGCAGACGTTGTCCCTCTCCCTTCCACCTACTGTCATATTGTTTTTTCCCAGAAGGGCACTTCTTTGGTGGGTGGGTGGGTTGCGAGGATGGATGCATGCGGGAACTGATGATTATGAGTACTGAGTAATGCGTGTGGTGGTGTGAATGTATTATGATGATCAGCCAATATGCCTAATGTTGATGTTTGCATAAAGTTCTCTTCTATTAATGTAAGGCATCTATAGACACCCCACAGGAATAGGCTGGTCTTGTGAGAACTGGCTAATTTTCACTCAGATGTTTATATGCTTCAGAAAACCCATTTGGTGGCCTCCGATGTGGGCCGGCTACAGGTGGGAAGCACTGGTGAGGTGTTTTATTCACCTGGCAGGTCCAACAATGCTGGAGTTACCATCCTCCTGTAGAAGGACCTTTCATGTAAGATTCTTAATATGTGGAGGGACAGCCAAGGGAGGACACTAGCATTAGAGGTGCAGTTCCCAGGGCTGACTGCCTATTTGATAAACCTGTACGCCTCCAATAAGGGCCAGCTTCGCTTCCTGTGGGAAATTTTTCTTAAGGTTGAGGGATGGACCATTCTACCTATGCTTTTCAGTGGGGACTTTAACACTGTCGGGCATTGGATAGGACAACATGTGAGGCCAGGGGCAAGGAGGCTGGGAGAAATTCTTTTGAATTCCCTCGAGCAGACACATACCTTGGTAGACATTTGGAAAGTAACAAACCTAGGGATTAGCATTATACCTACTATTCCTCTGTTCATAATTCCTATTATAGATTGGATTACTTCCTTATCAGCCCTTCCCTTTGTCCCCTTATGGGAGAATGTAGTCTTGTAAACATTGTATGGACAGACCATGACTTGGGGCACATACTTCTAGTGGTGAGGTGGTCAAACCCTGGAAGCTCAATACCTCCCTGCTACTTGATAAGAGGGCCACCAAGGAAGTGGAAATGGTATTAGGGTTTATATTCTGGGGAATAATACAGGTGAAATGCCGCTGACAATGATCTGGGATGCTCCTAAAGTGATGGTCCGAGGCAAATTGTTGGAACTGGGGACTAGGTGATAAAGGGATACATAGATGGGATCTAGGATTAGAGCTGGGGGAGCTAGAGGCAGAGCTTATGTTGGTGCAGTTTGAAGAGCTCTCATGCCAGCTGGCCATGAAAAGGAGTGAACTTTATGCCTTGCTGTCTGAGAAAATAGAATTGCTTCTTAAGAAGACTGCTCAGACCTATTATGTCAAAGGAGGAATGATAGACAGGCTGCTCGCATCATATTATAAGAAGAGGCAAACGCAAACGACGATTCTACAGCTCCGTGATAGTGGGGGTGCAGCTTCACAATGATAGGGAGGGGATTGAGCAGGTTTTTGTACAATTCTATAGGGCACTGTATTCTTCTGAATGTTCAGGGGATACTCTCCAGGTGTTGTTAAGTGCCACTGAGTCGGTGTCAACTCATGGTGACCCTCTGGATAGTTGTCCTAAATTGTGTTTGGTCTTCAGTCAGGTGGCTCATTGACAGACTGGTACCCATAGCTACTGTTATTGAATTGATCCATCTCATTACTGACTTTCCTCTTTTGCATTGACCATCTATCTTGCCAAGCATGATGTCTTTCCCTAATGATCTCTCTCTTCGCATGATGTGTCCAAAGTATGAAAATCGAAGTCTTGTCATCTGAGTTTCTAAAGAAAGTTTATGTTTGATCTCCTCTAGTACTGACTGGTTTGTTCTTCCGGCAGTCTATGGTATACCCAGTATTCACCACCAGCACCATAATTCAAAGGCATCAATTTTCTTCCTGTCTATCTTTTTCACTGTCCAGATTTCATATCCATATGATGTTATTGAAAATACCATAGCTTGAACAAGTTGAATCCATGTATGGAGAGAGACATCTCTGCTCCTGAGAATCTTGTCTAGGTCTTTCATAGCCATTCCGCCAAGAGCAATGCGTCATCGGATTTCTTGACTGCTTGTCGCTTCTTTATTGATAGTTGATCCAAGTAGGTTAAAGTTGTCCACAATTTCAATTTCTTCTCCTTTAACGATGAACTTGTTGATTTTGCCAGTTGTCATGATCTTTGTCTTCTTTACATTAAGGTGCAGACCCATTTTGAGACTATGTTCTTTGATCGTGAGAAGCAAATGTTTCAGATCATCTTCACTTTCAGCCAGTAATGTAGTATCATCAGCATAGCGAAGGTTGTTGAAGAGTCTTCCACCAATCTTCACACATCCTTTGTCTTCATACAGTCCTGCTTCTCTGATGATTTGTTCTGCATATAAATTAAACAGGTAGGGGGAAAGTATGCAGCCTTGTCTTACACCTTTGCTTATGGAGGAGTGGCCTAGTGGTTGGGGCAAGGTACTTCAGGCCGGAAGGTCGGGGGTTCAAATCCCACTAGAGGACAGCAACCTTGGGCCGGAAGGACTGGGGTTTCTAGTCCCACAGGTGCTCCTTGTGGTCTTGGGCAAGCCACTTAACCCTCCATAGCCCATGTTCCCTGTAAAATAGTTATCTCCAATTTATAATGCCCTGTTCAATGTAATTTCAGTTTGTTCAATGTAAACCGCACTGATGCAGAATAGCGCGGTATATAAGAGAATGTAAATAAATAAATAAATAAACCATTCTGTTTCTCCTTGTTCTGTTCGAACTGTTGCTTCTTGATCAATGTACTGATTGTGCAAGAGAACGATCAGGTGTTCTGGTATACCCATGCTTCTTAATGTGGCCCAGAGATTCTCATGGTTTACAGAGTCAAAAGCCCTGCGATAGTTGATAAAGCACAAATAGATATACTTTTAGTATTCTTTAGTCTTTGCAAGGATCCATCTCACATCCGCGATGATATCTCTTGTTCCTCGCCCTTTCCTGAACCCTGCTTGCACTTCAGGTAGTTCTTTTTCCAGGTATGGTTGTAGTCTCTTGAATAATCTTCAGTAGAATCTTGCTGGCATGTGGGATCAGAGCGATTGTGCGATAATTTCTACAGTCAGTTGGATCACCTTTCTTTAGTATTGGTATAAACACAGATCTTTTCCAGTCAGTTGGCTATGATGTTGTCTTCCAAATTTCTTTGCAGAGCCTTGTAAGTATGGTAACAGCTGCATCAGATTGCTGTAATACTTCTATGTGAATGCCATCAATGCCTGGTGCTTTGTTCTTTGATAAGGTTTTCAATGCTGTTTCAACCTCTTCTTTCATCACCAATGGTTCCGGATCATAAGGTACATGTTGAAATGGCTGTTTGTCCATTTGATCTTTATCATATAAAAACTCTATATATTATTTCCACCTTTTCTTGATCTTGTCAGCATCATTCAACATAGAACCTTGAGCATCTTGTAACATTCCAATTTGAGGCTGGAATTTTTTCTTTAACTCTCGTAGCTTTAGGAAAGCTGATCTTGTTCTTCCTCTAATAGTTTATGTTTCTATTTCCTTGCATGTGTCATTGTAGTACTTTTCCTTGTCCTGTCTTGCTGCACGTTGGAAATCTCTGAGTTCTGGGATTGTCTTTCTTTCTCCTCTGGCTTTAGCTTTTCTGCATTTCTGGGCAATTTTCAGAGTTTCTTCCGTTATCCATTTTGGCCGTTTTTGCTTTCTTTTTGTAGAGACTTCTCGCTTTCTTCCAACACAACCTTCTTGATGTCATTCCATAACTCTTCTGGAGCTCTGTCATTTGTATCTAAAGCAGCAAATCAATTTTGCAGGCTGTCTTTAAATTCCAGTGGTATGTTCTCAAGGTCATATTTTGCTGCATTCATGAGTGGTTTGCTCTTTTTCAACTTTAGCTTGAGTTTGCATACTAGTAGTTGATGTCCGGTCCAGTTTTTATCTTTGTTGATGTTATAGAGCTTTTCCATGGTTGACTTCCACAGATGTAGTCAATTTGATTTTTGTACAATCCATTGGGTGAAGTCCATGTGTACAGTCGCCGCTTGTGTTGCTGAAAGTGTTTGAGATAAATAGATCATTGGTCTTGCAGAATTCTATCAGTCTTTCTCCAGCTTCATTTCTGTTGCCAAGTCCATATTTTCCAACCACTTTGCCTTCTTCTTTGTTGCCAACTTTTGCATTCCAGTCACCCATGACTATCAGGATATCTTGTTTGTATGTTCTATTACTTTCAGCTTGAACTTGTTCATATAACTCGTCAATTTCATCCTCTTCTGCAGCTGTTGTTGGGGCATATACTTGAATTATAGTTGTGTTGATAGGCATTCCTCATAGACGAATAGAGATTAAGCGTTCACTGACTGCATTGCATTTCATTACAGTTCTTGCAAGTTTCTTCTTTATTATAAATGCAACACCATTTCTTCTTTGTCTTTCATTTCCAGCATAGTAGACCATCTGATGCAAAGTGCCCGATGCCAGTCCATTTCAATTCATTGACACCCAACAGATCAAGTTGTACACGTTCCATTTCATTCTTGACCACCTCCAACTTCCCTTGGTTCATGCTTCGTACGTTCCATGTTCCAATATGTAAGATGTCTTTACAGCTTCTGACTCTCAATTAATGCGCAGCTACATCAACAGTCAGACGTCCCGAGGGCTTTGATCCAAACACATATTTCATAAGATAGGGAAGGATCTGACTGCACCCAGCTCCTACCAACCAATCTCTCTCTTCAACACTGATGCGAAGCTGCTTGCAAATGTTTTTGCTCAACGCCTGAATCCGCTTGTTTCCATTTTAATACATAAAGACCAAACGGGCTTTATTAAGGGCATCAACACAGCAGGCAATGTCCAGAGGGTGTTGGAGATAGTACATCAGTGTGGGTTGGACATGGAGAAGTCAGTGGTCTTTCTGGCCTGAGACACAGAGAAGGATTTTGACTGCGTCAAATGGTGTTTTCCTACTGCAGGTTCTCAAGGCTTTCAACTTTGGGCTGGTCTTTTTGCAGTTTATTCGGGCCCTCTACACCGTGCATCCACATCACAGTTTAGGAGCAATGGAATTCTTTCTCCCTTGTTGTCTTTGCGGAGGGGCATGAGGCAGGGCTGCCCACTGTCCTGCTGCGTTTTGTGCTCTCCTTAGAGCTTTTAGCTCAGGCCCTCTGACAGAATGCAGCCATAGCAGGAGTGTGAGCCAGAGGTGCTGAATACAAAGTCGCTCTCTATGCTGATGGCACCCTCTTGTTTCTCTCCAGCCCTGAGTGCTCTTTATCCGCCTTCTAGAAGGAATATCAGGAGTTTTGGGTACTATCAGGATATAAGCTCAACACAACGAAATCAGTGCTTCTCCCTTTTAATTTCCCCTTGGGGTTAGAGGACGTAATAAGAACTAGGTTTCCATATCAATGGGAAAAGGATTGTTTGTCCTACTTGGGAGTCTATACAGAAAGGCACAAAAAAGTAGCATGTCTTATCCATTTTTAATTCTATAAACACTACACCATCTCTGTGTTGGAAAAACACTGGGATCATGACTCTCAGAGAATTAGTGAGAATAAAGAGGTTATGTTCACCTGGGAAACTCCCATTTCAACTGATTAAAAAGCTGGATGCAAGGAAGCCAGACATAGTGGTAAAGGAGAACAACACCAGAACAACACTGATTCTAGAGGTGTCAGTTCGAAGCAACTGTTCTGTGAATCATGTTGAGAGGGAGAAGATCTTAAAGTCCCAAGAAATGCAGTCAGAGACCAAGAAAATGTGGCAGAAAGATAACTATGTCCCATCATGTTCGATGACACAGGCTTGATTAAGAAGAATATCCAAGCATGCTTTCATAACTTACCCATACATGTTACTTTATATGAACTCCAGAAGGAGGTTGTTTTTGGCACAATGCAGTTACTACACTGAGCATTAGCAGTAAATTTTAGAGACTGAGATCATAGTCACATACCCTGGATTAGGAGTGAGGTTCATGACTGTTATGGTATGCGCAAAGCTAATATCATCAAAAAATAATCACCTGTTGCAGATCTCCATATAGTATCTATTGTTCCTATTGTTTCCATTCAACAGTTGATGAGCTTTAAAAAGCTCTCATCTGCTGTTGGGGGTCAGAAGCTTTAATTCATCTCAGAGTGTTTGAGCTAATGCCTTTCGTTGTGCGACCAAAGGTTGCTACGTTAATAGATAAAGCATCACTTAGGTAAGTTAAGCAATGTAATTCTGGCATTTATAGTTATGGAAGCTTTTGATATATCAAATTTCTAGGCTGTTTTGTCACTTGGTTTGCAGCTTGTCCTGCAGTGAGGGCTTGTGTGCATCAGTGATGCTGAGGGTTAAGGTATTGGTAGTTTAACTACTGGCAGGGACTCCCAAGATGGACAGCTCTCAGCTGAGGAGCCAGACCAAGACAAACCACCCTTCTGGGCAGCAGCAGAATGGGACAGTGTTGACTGCGGAGGATCACATTTCTGTGACAACGGCAACAACACTAAACTTAAACTGCGCGGAGAAAAGGCCCGGCAATCTACTTCTGTATCTTGCCATGAAAACCCATCTGGGCAGCAGCAGAAAGAATAGTTACTCACCTGTAACAGGTGTTCTCCAGGAGCAGCAGGAATCAGTCCTCACATATGGGTATCATCGGCGCCAATGAAGCCCCAGCGGAGCATTTCCCCAGCTTTCTATGAAAGCCTTTGGGAATGCAGGCACGCATGCGCGGTTCCCTTCCCGCCTAAAGGTGCCATCTTACCTCAGTCAAATGACATAGCTAAGAACAGCACACAAAAATGAAAAATAAACTATGTACAACTGCAACTCCAAGGGGAGGAGGGAGGGTTGTGAGGACTGATTCCTGCTGCTCCTGGAGAACACCTGTTACAGGTGAGTAACTACTCTTTCTCCAGGACCAAGCAGGAAGTCAGTCCTCACATATGGGTGACTCCCTAGCTCTGGGCTACCGAGGAACCCAGGCTGAACAAGAGAACTCCCTCTAGTCTCAGCAGCAAAGAAAGGCTTTTCAAGGACACAACCTCCACCGGTAGCCCAACAGAGGGCAGGAGTTGCCTAAACCTCAAAGAGATTCCGGAGGACTGCTTGGCCAAAAGCACTGTCCCTATGGGACTCCCTCTCCAGACAGTAATGGGCCGCAAAAGTCTGGCTTGAAGACCAAGTTGCAGCCCTGCAGATGTCTACCAAGGGCACAGAGTGGAGATAAGCCACTGAGGCAGCCATTGCCCTGACTCGGTGGGCCGTAACCCGACCCTGCAAAGGAAGGTCAGCCGCCTTGTAAGCCCAGATGATACAGTCAGCCACCCAGATGGACAAGGTATGCTTGGACACAGCCAACCCCAACTTATTGGGGTCAAAGGATACGAAGAGCTGAGTAGCCCTTCTATGCCCCTGCGTACGGTCAAGGTAGAAGGATAAGGCCCTCCTACAGTCCAGGGTATGCAGGACTGCTTCAGCCTGGCTTGCATGAGGCCTAGGGAAGAAGGCTGGAAGAACCACCTCCTGATTGAGGTGGAAAGAGGAGACAACTTTTGGGAGGAACTTTGGATGAGTCCTGTTCCTATATATCCTAGTGTAAGGCCTATCACAGACCAGTGCCTGAAGCTCACTCACTCGCCTAGCCGAGGTAAGGGCTATCAGGAAGAGTGTCTTCCAGGATAGGAAGCGTAGTGGACAAGTAGCCATCGGCTCAAAAGGTGGGCGAGTCAGTTGCTGCAAGACCACATTCAACTCCCACTCGGGCAGGAGGACGGATAGGAGTCTTGAGCAAAAGCAAACCCCTGAGGAAGCGGGACACCAAGGGGTGACCTGACAAAGAATGTCCTTCCACCAGAGAGTGGTGAGCTGCTAGAGCAGAGAGGTGGACCCGAACAGAATTGGACTTAAGTCCCTGATTCGATAAGTGCAGTAAGTACTGAAGCACTACTGGTACAGTACAGGAGAAAGGATCCTCTGTACGTAGCTGACACCACACAGAAAACCTTTTCCATTTGAGAGCATGGGTTTTCCTAGTGGACTGTTTCCTAGAGGCTAGGACAACCTCCTCAACTTCCTGAGGTAGGCCACAGGGAGCCAAAACTACCCTTGCAGCCTCCAGGCCATCAAATTGAGAGCTTTGAGATTGGGATGCAGAAGGGAACCCTGATCCTGTGAGAGAAGGTCGGGTTGCAACCCCAGACGTAGGGGGAGATCCACCGCCAGTTGAAGCAGAAGTGGAAACCAAGGCTGTCTCGGCCACCTGGGAGCCACCAGCAGGACTGAGGCTTTGTCCTGAAGAACCTTGAAGAGAGTCCGGGCCACCAAGGGCGTGGGAGGAAACGCATACAGGAGGCCCTGAGACCAGGGAATCAGAAAAGCATCTGCTGCTATCCTCAGAGGATGCGGTTGCCTGGAGCAGAACTTGGTTCATGATCCCCTGAAGAACCCGATTAGGAGAAACGCTACTGGCGCTGGGGGAGAGCGTCAGGATCATATAAACATTGTCAGCTGTTACCTTAATGGATTGAAATATTTTGGAACATTTTTGAGCGTTTTGGTAACTTCGGACTTCAGAATTTAACATTGAGGAGGTCTTTGAGAGATTGCTCCATTCATTTCAAAGACGGGAGTCGAGTTTTGAGGAGTAAGACATAAAACAGAGAATTTATGACCCCTCGATATTATTTCTAAGACGAGCACTAGTGGTTTTTACCATAGTATAAATAAGTAACTAAATATTAAGAAAATAAAAGAAAAATTTTTTAGGTTGGGAGCACCACCGGTGGCTAGCGGAACACTGTTGGACAATTAAAAGAAGATTAAGACTATAGTATACCTGGTTAAGAATTTTTTTATAGTATTTAAATGGAGTAGATTGCAGGTCTACATAGTTTCAAAGTATTTCCCTGTACGTCATCATATTATTTGACTAGGGAGCAGAACTTTGGCAGTTGCTTGTTCAGTGGGCTGGCAAAGAAATCTATCAAAGGGAGACCCCATTTCAGGAAGATCTTCTGAACTACTAAAGGATGCAGCTGCCACTCGTGTGGCTGCAGAATCCTGCTCAACCTGTCGGCCAGGCAATTTTCTTGGCCTGGAAGATACACAGCCCTGAGGAGCATGTCGTGCTTGAGGGCAAAGGAACAAAGGACTTGAGCCTCTCGACAGAAGAGTCTGGATCCAGTGCCGCCCTGTTTGTTCACATAAAACATGGCTACCTGGTTGTCTGTTTGAACCAGGACAGATTGATGAGCCAGGGCAGGAGAGAAAGCTTTGAGGGCCAACCGAATAGCTCTGAGTTCGAGGAGATTGATCTGTTGTGCAGCCTCCCAAGGAGTCCACAGGCCCTGGGTGCACTTGTTCAGACAATGAGCTCCCCAGCCCTGCAGAGAGGCGTCTGTGGTCAGTACCACAGTGTAGCCAGGAATCTGAAAGGGCACCCCTTGCAGGAGATTCGGGGGGTGCATCCACCAGGTGAGGGAGTCCAGAAATGGTCTGGACACCCTTATCCTGTCTCTGAGGCTGCCTGTGGCCTGTGACCACTGAGTCCGAAGGCACCACTATGCAGGCCTCATATGGAGCCTGGCATTGGAGGTCACATGAACTGTCGAAGCCATGTGGCCAAGCAGCCTCAGGCAGAGTCTCGCGGAGACCAAGGACAGGCTGAGGAACTGATTTGCCAAGGATATCAACCTTTGGACTCTGTCCCTTGGCAAGAATGCCTTTGCCAGGGTAGAGTCCAGCCTTGCCCCTATGAATTCCAAGTTCTGGGAGGGGAGCAAAGTGGACTTTGCGAAGTTTATGACAAACCCCAGGCTTTGAAGAAGAGCAATAGTTCTGAGGGTGGCTTGTCTGGCCTCTTGGCATGTCTGACCCCTGATGAGCCAGTCGTCGAGATAGGGGAAGACAAAGATTCCCTGATTTCTCAGGTAGGCCGCCACCACCGCCAGGCACTTTGTGAAGACTCTGGGGGCGGAGGTGAGGCCAAAAGGCAGCACTCTGTACTGATAATGGTTTCCTCCCACAATGAACCTGAGGTACTTTCAGTGGTCTGGATGAATGAGGATGTGAGTGTACGCATCCTTTAGATCTAAGGAGCATAGCCAATCTCCCTGCTGGAGGTAGGGCAGAAGTGTTCCAAGAGTAAGCATCTTGAACTTTTCCTTTTCCAGGAACTTGTTGAGGTTCCTGAGGTCCAGAATGGGTCGAAGGCCACCAGTTCTCTTGGGCACCAGGAAATACCTGGAGTAGAATCCGTGGCTGTGCAAGTGGGGAGGCACAGGCTCCACCGCCCTGTCCACCACCAGACCTTGAAGCTCTCGAAGGAGAAGGTCTGTGTGCACGGGAGGCCTTGGAGGCTCCCCTGGAAAGGAGGAGGCAGTTGGTGAAAATGCAGAGCATAGCCCCTTTGGACTATGTCCAACACCCAACTGTCCCCGGTGATGAGGGGCCACTGGTGGGCAAAGAGGGCGAGGCGTCCTCCTGTGCAGGGTTGGGAGAGCAGGGAAGGAGAGGCTACGCTCAAGGAGTCAAAAACCCCCACCCTGCTTTTCCATACCTCTCCACTCTCTCTGGATATCTCCCCATTCAATGCCTGCCTCACTCATGTGGCCTCTTGGCTCTCTCAACATTTTCTGCGTTTAAATCCTTCTAAGTCCACAGCCATGTGGGTGTCCCTGAGTGGTTCGTGTCCTTCCGTTGCTCCCATGATTGATTCCACCCCCATTCCTCTCGTGTCTTCTTTCCGGTACCTTGGTGTGATCCTTGACTCCTCCCTTTCCTTCCATGACCACATCTCCTCCCTTACTAGGCGCTCTTTTGCTATTCTTCGTCAGCTGCGGGCTGTCCGTTCGCTTCTTCCTTTTGGCTCCCTGGCTACTCTCGTTCTTGCCCTAATTACTAGTCGACTTGATTATTGTAACATTTTTATGGCCAATCTCCCCAATTACCAACTCCAACATCTCCAGTTTATCCAAAACACTGCAGCTCGCCTCATCACCTTTGCCCGCCGTTTTGATCACGTCACCCCCATCCTTTTTCACTTGCACTGGCTACACCTCCATTTTTGTTTTCGCTATAAAATCCTCATTCTCACTCACCGCACTATTCATACTAATAATCCTCTGTACTTGGCTGACCTCGTTTCTCTCCACACACCTTATCGTCAACTTCGTTCCCTCCACGCTAATCGCCTATCCTTATTTATTTATTTATTTATTTTATTTATCTGTATTTATATCCCGCTTTTTACCATCCCCTTCCCATGCACATCTTGAAAAGACCCGTCATTCTGCCTTCTTCTTTCTTGGTCCCTGGTTGTGGAATGCACTACCTCCGTCCCTCCGTCTGGAACCCTCTTATTCCCAGTTTAAAGCTTCACTTAAAACCCATCTGTTTCAACAAGCATTTGACCTTCCCCCTGAGCCTCCTCCCTGAAGCTGCCTAGGTTGTTTGTTCCATCCCAGCCGCGTCTTGTCCTGTCATCCCCCTGTCTGTCTTTCCCCCTGTTTTGTTTGTGTTTGTTCTGATTACTGATTGATGTTTATGTCTTTTACTCTTGTTCTATCCTTTCTCTTTCTTTCCTGTCATTTTTTGGCGTTCCTTTTCCGTAGTTTGCAGTGTTGACCTTTTATTTTGTTGTACACCGCTTTAATGTCTTGACGTAAGCGGTTTATCAAGTGTGGAAATAAAGATAAAGAATGGTAGCAGGGGCCAGAGGCTTGGAGGTCCTCTGCCTACGGGGCCCATTACCCTGCCCCTTGGCTTGCTGACCCTGGGGGGCAGCCTGGACAGCCTTATATTGAGGGTACTGTTTGTAGGCAGTGCCCTTCCTCGGGTAAAAGGGCTTTTTACCCGAGCCCTTCCTTTATGAGAAGGGGCAGAGGTCTTCCTAGACAGCCTTGTCCGTGTAAGGTGCTCTGTTTCGAGCTGAGCGGCCTTCTCGGTCATGGGCTTGCCAAAAAGGTTTTCACCTGGGCAAGGGACATCGACCAACTTGTCCTGAACCCATGGCTCGAGGTCCGATGACTGCAGCCATGCCTGGCGTCGAGCCGCGATGCCGGCTGCTACAACTCAGGCCGAAGCCTCGAAGCCATCGTAGGTGGCGCGGGACATGAACTTCGAGCAATCCCGAATCCCCGAGGACAAGGACTTGAATCTCTGCAAGGGTTCCCCGGAGAGTCCAGCAGAGAACCCGGCCAACTCCTTGGCCAGGTCCCGCAAGTACATGCCCATGTACATCTGGTACGACTGGACACGGCAAGCAAGCATCGAGCCTTGGAAGCACTTTCTACCGACGCCATCGAGGTTTCGGGCCTCCCTGCCAGGGGGCACCGCGGAGTGCATCTTCAGACGATGCATGGCCGATTCCACAATCATAGAATGGTGTGGTAGCTGTGCCTTTTGAAAGCCAGGGCTCTTTCTGAGTCGATAGATCGAGTCGACTCGCTTGCTGAGAACCGGCGCCAAGGCCGGTGCTTCCCACATACGGAAGAGGAGCCGTTCCAGCATCGGAGGAACCGGGACATGAAAGGCCTCCTTCGGAGGAGAGTCATACTGCAGCGCCTCGAGCTCTTCAGCTCGAGGCTCTTCCTTGGGGTCCGCCGGAATAGCCAAGGCAGTGGCCATATCCCGGACGAACTCCGAGAACCGAGTATCCTCCGGAGGGGATCTACTCCGGGGCTCAGACTGCGGTGAGTCCGACGGGACGCACCGAGTCTTGAAGGTATCGGGAGACTCCTCGTCCTCCGTCTCCCAGGCGGATTCGTCCGAGGAGGAGTCAGGGTCCGACCCCACGGGGCCCTGGAGCACCCGCCCCGATGCCGGAGGCACTGGCGTTGACGCTCTCGGTCCCAAACGGGAGGTCGAGGGAGACCGCGACCGAGGTCAACTTCGAGCCATGATGGACTCGAGTATCGGCTCGGTCTCCGGGGTCGACTTTGAAGTCGATGTCCCGGTGGTCGGGGAAGATGCGCCAGACAGGCTGGCCATCAGTGCCCGCTGCTGCTCCATGAAGGCAGACAGTCTGCTCTCCAAGGCTGTCATCCTGAGACTCAGCTCGGGAGACGCAGCAGCCACCGACTCGGGCCCCGGCGGCAGCTCTCTGGGAGGAGAGTCCTCGGACTACGGGGCTTACGTGTCCAGCAGACTCCGGCTCCACGCGAGGAACTTTGGCAGGCTTCTCTTGTTCCACAGGCCCGGGACGACGGTTGGGGGTCTTAGACCTGGCCCTCGGGGAGCCAGGGACCTCCTCCGATGACGCCCTCGCGAGCCGCTTCTTCCTCTTACGTTCCCGGTCGGGGGACCCCCTGTCCGAGGAGCTTCGACGGCGCTCGGGATCGGAATCCCGAGATGTCGAGGCCTCAGATGAGGTCCAGGCCCAGCCGGAGGCTGAGTCCGAGAAAAGCCTGTCTTTTTGCTGCTGGCGACTTCGGAGTGCCTTGGAAGACATCTTCCCACATGGCCCGTACGACTTAGGGTCATGATCAGGGCCGAGGCACCGAAGGCAGCAGTCGTGTGTGTAGGTGAGAGACATTAATTTCTTACACCGATCACACTTTTTAAAACCACTGGAAGCCATCGGGGAAAAAAGAGTCCCCGCGAGGTCAAAGGACCGGCCTTCCAGGGAAAAAGGAAAAAAGGGCGCGAACGCCAGCCACGAAGGGCAAAAACCAAAAAAGAAGAATCGGGCTCGATACCGGTGTACCGAACCCGGCGGGAGGGGAACCGGCGTCGAACCGGGAGAAAAAATAGCGATAATCGCCAAAAAAATCTACTTTTAACTGGGAGGACAGGACACACGTCCAGTGGGCTTCTCGGAAAAAAAGAGACTGAGGTAAGATGGCACCTTTAGGCAGGAAGGGAACCGCGCATGCGTGCCTGCATTCCCAAAGGCTTTCATAGAAAGCTGGGGGAAATGCTCCGCTGGGGCTTCATCGGCGCGGATGACACCCATATGTGAGGACTGATTCCTGCTTGGTCCTGGAGAATGGGATGATGTCGGCGGCAGAGGATCGCATTTCTGTGATAACGGCAACAACACTAAACTTAAACTGCGCAAAGGCCCGGCAATCTACTTCTGTATCTTGCCATGAAAACCCAATGGATAGTCACAACAAAACAAATTGCACTATAGTGCTGGAAGATGAGACCCTCAGGTCGGAAGGCACTCAACTAGCTACTGGGGAAGAGCTGAAGACTTTTCAGAGTAAAGCCAGCATTTATGATGTGACTGGATCAAAGCCCTCATGACATCTGACTGCTGATGCAGCTGCGCATGAGAGTCAGAAGCTGTAAAGATGTCTTACATGTGCAGCTACATCAGCAGTAAGTGCCTTCCAACCTGGTGGTTTCAGAAATGTGATCCTCCGCTGCCAACACTGTCCCATTCTGCGGCTGCCCAGATGTGTGGTTTGACTTGGTCTGGCACCTCAGCTGAGACCTGTCCATCTTGGGAGACCCTCCCAGTAGTTAAACTAGCAATAGCTTAGCCCTCAGCATCACTAATGCACACAAGCCCTCACAGCACGACAAGCTGCAAACCAATTTCTAAGCAATCTATAAGTACTTCTTGGAGTTATAAAGTAGTAGTCATCATTTAAAGTATATACAGTTTTCTGGAACAATAAATACTATATGGAGATCTGCAACAGGGGATTGTTTTCTGATGATATTAGTTTCCATCTGTTTAGCCTATAGATATATGTGCAAAACTAACCCATTAAAGAAATTGCCCCAAATTCTAAAAAAAACCCCAAAAAACAGAAAGATATTTGTTTGGCTTAAAGATCTAAAGTAACTCCTACCATTTTGAGTGCTTAACTTTCTTAAAAAGGAAGGGCACTTTTCTTTGCAAAAGGGTGAGAAAACTGCTTTACATAGATTAATAGGTGTAAATCAATATATAGCTGAAACGGTCACTCTAGCAGACCAATAGCAGTGTTAATCATCAAAGGGACTTTTTGGAAGCATTTCCTCTAGAAACAAGATATGAGTATTTAGCAAGGGGGGATCTTGGGTGTTCTGATCCACTCAGGAAAAGGATCTGAATGTCATCATGGATAGTATCCACATAAATACTGAACTGCCAAATGCTAGGATAACCCGCGGCCAGTTTGGATTCTTGTAGTCAGGCTTCCTTGCCATATACATAGAACGAGTTTGCACATTGCGCAGGGTGACCGGAGAGCGGAGCAGCGCCCAAAAAAGTGACAACACCTCGCTCCCTTTCTGGAAGCGGAAGGGAAACTAGAGGAGCTAATAGGCACCGAGTACTGGCGGCAAGAAAGAAGCAACGCTGCTCATCTTCCCCCACCACCCTCACGCACAAAAGAAAGAGCAGCGCCCATGGATAGTATGTTGAAACTCTCTGCTCAGTGTGCAGCTGCGGCCAAGAAAGCAAATAGAATGCTAGGAATCATAAGGAAAGGAATAGAAAATAAAACCAAGGCTATTAGAATGCCTCTGTATCACAGTATGGCATATCTTATGTTCTCAAGGGAAAGCTGAGAGCAGATGAAGCCTCTGTGGGTAAGTGAACATTACTTTGCTAACTAATTTGGTGACCTAAAGTTTGGGATAGAGGAGAGATTGTGAGTTATTTGGAAAAGTCTATTTTTTTATTTCATATAAAATAGTATTTTAGAAAGGATTCCTGAGTCCATTTGGGGATGTCCAGGGCTGAACATGCATAAAAATATCAGAGATGTCTATGTACCCGGCTGATTTTAGTAGTATAAACATTTCCGAATGTGGACATCCCGCTGCCATAAGAACATAAGAAATGCAATACTGGGTCAGACCAAGGTCTATCAAGCCCAGTATCCTGTTTCCAACAGTAGCCAACCCATGTCACAAGTACCTGGCAGATTTCCAAAAAGGTACACAAGTTCCACAATGCTTGTCGCAGGGTAAGCAGTGGATTTCCTGGGTCCAGCCATATAGACATTCATCTTATGCAAGCTAGCCTAAGGGGATGTCCAGCGGCATAGCAAAATTAAAATATGAGCTCCCATTCTCCATTAGTATTTGCTGACATTTTATAGTGAGATGGGGGCTACCCAGTCTTTTGTATGAGTGTCATAAGTATGATTGTTTCCCAGTTGTTGAGAGTTCATATGTATGCACTTGAAGCAAAGAACTTTTAACTCTCAGAGAAGAGTCTTGTTGCATTTGACCATGTTCCGTAGATACTCATGCCCCCTTACTATTGCATACTCTCAACCTACATTTGACCATACTATCAGCCTGTAAATAGTTACCTACCCAGGTCCCATGTTAATTGTAAACTGTTGGAAAAATTCTATTGTTAGATAATCTAGTTAAGTTATTAATTTATTATTATGTACCTGTTATATGTAATATAGTAACATAGTAAATGACAGCAGATAAAGACCAGTGTGGTCCATCTAGTCTGCCCTGCAATATGGCAGGAGTAGGTGCACCCCTTCCCATGTCTTTTAGGGAGTAGGTGCACCCCTACTCATGTCTTTGCTTAGTGGTGCACCCACCAGGAGCAGGTGCACCCCTCCCCATGTCTTCACCCCTCCCCATATCTTTGTTTCTTTGTTTAGGGGTGAACCCACCGCTCCTCCCCCCTTCGCTCCATGTAGGACACCCTTATTTGTTGAGAAATTAGATGGTTCAGTTTATTTTGATTTAATCGTGTTGCTGTAAAGTGATCCAGTGTCTGTCCCAGGCCACCTTGAATTCTGTCACTGTGTTTGCCTCCACCATCTCCATGTAATGTTATACCTGTTCATTGTATTATGTTGTTAACATGTAAACCACGCTGATTGTAAAGTGCAGTATATAAGCATAAATAAATAAATAAATGTAATGAATTCCTAGCTGGGAGCAGTAAACACAGGGATCCTTCCTCAGTTCTTGGTTTTCTATCTCTGGTCCCAGAAGCAAGTGAGAAGAAATGAAAACAACACACACAGAATTATATCTTAACAATAACAAAGTTCTTATGAAGCTTTAGGAAAGAAAATTACAGATCCATAAACTCAAGCGGTCACCTGTAACACCTTCAATTAGCTTGGCCGCAGCTCCTTTATTTATTAGGAAAAACTGCACATTATACAATTTCATCTTATCACTCTACGTCATGCTTTTGCCTTAATCTTTAACAATATCTACCCAATGCAAGCCAACTATGCATAAACATATTAGTCAGGTTCTAGTCATGGCAAACTTCCTGTGAGAAAAAGCTTTGTTTACTCATCCTTTACAGAACATGACCCTAACAATATACTTTACTTATCAAGTTGTTCATAAACATAATTAGACTGGCCTAAGCATACAGAGCTTAATAATAAGCTTATTATCTAGTTCCCTTACAACTTGACAGTCTTATATATAAGCATCTTTTGTAATGCTGACAGCACTTTTTAAGCTGCTTTCACTCACCAGATTTTCTCCATAAGACCCCAGTACCCCTATATGTCCCTTTCTACAGCCCCCCCCCCTCTTATGATTCTATAAAGAATCACCACAAAAGAATAGTAGCTTAGACATGTCCAAATCCTGCCTCAGTGGGGAATGCCTTCCACTTCACTTTGCAGATGCAGGGAATCACCTTCAGAGTCCTAGGCACAACATCTAGTCCATAGGTGAACTTCATCTTGCTGGTTGGAAGAAGTCAACAAATTGATTTCTTTATATGTTCACTTTATTGACAATATAGAAAAAGGATTACAGTCATCCTGCAAATTAACCAAAGCAATGTGGCACTGTTTGCCCTTGCTAGGTCTGAAGAAGAATGTGTACAGAGAGTAAGGCTCTGCTGATTATTCTTGCAAGCACTATCTACTGGCAGAGGCCAACTGCTGTCCATAGATCTTTCAGTAGTTCAGAGGTTTGCACCCACATTCACAGAATGACATTGGTAATCACTCCAAATTCTTCAGCAGCATCTCTTTCCACTTTGGGCTGTTCTATGCACATCTTGGACAGAGTTTCAGCAAATGTCCACCCAGGCTTCATGTATATATATATATATATATATATATATATATATATATATATATAGAGAGAGAGAGAGAGAGAGAGAGATACTACTAATGACTACTGTAATGTAATGTATATAACTTAATTACAATGTAACAGTTGTATTGTACATAGTTGCTAAGCTCTGTGTAAAGGTTTATGCACACAGCAGTTAGACTATCAATATCAAGCTCTAGTTCTCTATACTAAGCCTGTTCTTTATATATAGTTACTTAGCTCTGTGTTAAGGTTTTATGCCCACAGCTCTATTCGCTGTACTAAGCTTGTTCCTTGTATAATGTTTTTTGTATAATGTTCATAGACGTTACATGTAAGATGAACAGGTACTTATTATTGTTTTGCCGGTTCATACAATTGTTCTTTGTAAACCGCACCTGATCCATGGGAAGGTGCGGTATATAAGTGTTTGTTAAATAAATAAATAAATAAATATAGATATATAGATAGATAGATAGATATATGAATGAGTAGTTCTGCTGGAATCGCCGATCTTTGCTCCTACTTGAAGTCCACACATTCAGTAGCATTGCAGACTTCTTTTCATTCACAGTAGCCATTGTATTTGGCCTGTAGGGTTCTACTGCATGCATTATATAATTTTGAGAACCAAAACACCACTACAACACTCCTCTGATTCCACACAATTGCAAACAAGCACGGCTACCTATACCTAATGGCAATATAGAATTGTTGAACAAGATTATCTTATTTAATGCGATTTAATTACATCTACTGCTAGCACTAAATTATCCCAAATTATTTGAATATATGTAGACTAAATTAGCTGTGGTCCTTGTAGCATACTTCTATCTTGCATCTACATTCCATAATTTACTCTGTTTATCTATCAAATTAAATGCTAGGCCAGATGCTAATAGACACACTTGTCAGGTGCACAATTGTACATATCACTAATTATGTTTTGATTTACTCTCCAACTGCAACAGTTTATAAGGTATAGTTAATGTTTGTTACCCGTTAAGTAGTAAAACTTAACTAGCAGTTTATGGCAAATAAATTAAACTCATTTCAATTGTTTACCAAAAATTCTAAGGAAGGCTCTTATTTTAGGTAATGTTTTGACTCACATTACTGACAATAATCAAAATAAGTGTAACTATCTGATTAACATAGACATTTCAGCTCACAAAGGAAGGAACATCTTGACTATTAGATACAAAACAATAGGAACAGATACATAAGGGTCATTAAATAGGCAGTACCAAGAATTGTGCTCAACAAAAGGTTATGCATTCATAAACACGACACTTCTAAAAATATAAAATGTAAACCAATTAGAACATTGATCATTGGTAACAGCTTAATATTTCTCTTTGTTACACTGTTTACAGCACAAAACAGCATAGTAGTAAAGAATCAATTAATCTCTTGCACAGAGTAAATTTATTTATTAATTGGAGTGGAGGAGTGGCCTAGTGGTTGGGGCAAGGTACTTCAGGCCGGAAGGTCGGGGGTTCAAATCCCGCTAGAGGACAGCAACCCTGGGCTGGAAGGACTGGGATTTCTAGTCCCACAGGTGCTCCTTGTGGTCTTGGGCAAGCCACTTAACCCTCCATAGCCCATGTTCCCTGTAAGTATATGTGTAAATAGTTAATATGGTTATCCAAGTTGAGATCCCTGTTATTTGTAATTACAGTGTAATCCCCCACCGTAAAATACCTTGCTGTTCCATGTAAACCGCACTGATATCAAATAGCGCGGTATATAAGAGAAATAAATAAATAAATAAAATAATAAATAAATTTATATCTTGAATCCATCTCAATCAGTAAAGCACAGTTACTTACCTGTAACAGGTGATCTCTGGGAACAGCAGGAATAAGTCTTCACATATGGGTACGTCGGTACCAACGGAGCCTGCGCGGGAACGCTCCCCAGCGTCCAATCAGAAAGCTTTTGGGAGCATCCCTCAGCGCCTGCATGCTGCCTTCCCGCCTTTCCAACTGTCTCTCTTCAGTTGAGTTTTATAGCTGAGACAAAAGAGAGAAACAACTCCTAGGGGAGGTGGGTGGGTTGTGAAGACTTATTCCTGCTGTTCCCAGAGATGACCTGTTACAGGTAAGTAACTGTGCTATCTCCAGGAACAAGCAGGAATGAGTCTTCACATATGGGGACTCCCAAACTAAGATGCCTGGAGCCCTAGCATGTTAGTGATTGAAACATGCTCCACCTCATATGCCCAGGCATCCCGAGGATGGAGGGTAGGAGTTGAAGAAGAGAGAAGCTGTAGGAGACAGCTGACCTAAAATAGGACTACAGACAAGGAGTCCCTGTATATATGATAAGTAGCATGAAATGTATTGAAATGAACAATCACCATATGGACCTCACCTACTGGATTGCAGGAAGTAGAGAGGTTGATGGAATCTACTGGGGATCCAGTAGAGGAATCTTCAAGATGACCTCACAGGAGTGAGTTGAAGGTCAAAATCTGGAACTGACAGGTGACCCCAGGATTCAACTGGGGAAGAACAAAAACGGTAGGTCTTTAGTAGGAAGCTTTATGGAAAAAGCTGAAAACTCTTTTGGCTACAGAGTTAATTATAGTTAGGAGCAAAAGAGGAAGACTGACCGAGTTGGACAAAATTGGCTTAGTCCTTGAGGGAAGAAGGGGTATGGGGAAAAAAACCCGCAATCCCAAGAAAGGACAGATGTCTGAGGAGTTGGAGACCTCAGAGCTACTGAAGATCCCCCATGTCTGTCCTAACTGACGAGAGGTAGGAAAATAAGGAATAGGGAGCTTCAGGGATACCTGAACCTAAGGTATGGTAAAAACTGTCAGTACCACAGCAGTGGTTGTGTGCATAAAACTGAAACATACTGTGAAGTAGTATGAACATGTGAAAACCCCACTGTCTGGAACAGATAGGAAGGAAAAAATACCTGTATGGGCACAGACAGTTAGAAAGATAAGTATGTGAATACATATCTTACCTAAAAGAAGTGTCTCGACAGATACACACAGATATATATGTATATATATATATATATATATATATATATATGTGTATATATATATATATATATATGTAGACATATACAGATATATACATAGGGGCATATATATAGATATGTTTATGGCGAGATCCAGGGGGTATAGCATATGCACACATGGCTGACAGACATATGCATCTAAAGAAAGCATATAGACATATGTACATATATGTATATATATATGTCTAAAGAGAAATGTCTGCAAGTAAGCAAAAAGAGATATGTCTACAGGAATCTTCACATGGAAGATGTGAAGAGGAATGATTCATCTCATAACAAGAAGGTGGAACCTACTTGAGATGATATAGAGAATCTATTCCCTCTGGTTAAGATGGAGTACAATGCTACCCAGTAAAATAACCAGGATGGCTGCGAGAAAACAGAGGATAATATTAGTCTGTAAACAGCAAGTCCTGAGTCCAGTAGAACTCTAACATGGTGAAGGGACAGAATACGCATAGGAAGAGACACCAGATAGACCCACTTGAGGGACAAGGGGTGGGGTATTATGCGTTATTTTGTTAAATATGTGCTGTCCATGAAGGATTAGGATACCATGAGGACAAGCTGCAAGGAAAAAGAGCATATTTCCTGTAGGAATTTGGTAACTCTTTAGACTGTCACGTGGGAAAGGCTTATGTCCTTTATTAAAAGGAAATAGAAGGGTGTAAGAACCCTCACAGTCATGGAAGGTGACTGAGGAAGCCTTTTTCAACCATATAGGATAGTCATTAGAGAAAAACCCTCATGCTCTCTAGCAAAAGCCCATAGTGGAAAGCTTCTCTGTAGGATTGCAGAGAGCATTATGCAGGAGAGTTGGGAAATAAAACTGGCTGTTGGAGACAACCAGTTGCCAGTTCAACTATGCTGCCAACTCCAAGATTTGGAGATGGCAGAAAAGAAGTTATAAGGATTATCCAAGATAGATGAGCACTATCTTGGAAGCACTACTAAGGTTAGACAAAAAGTAGTGGAAGACAATACTGGAACTTATAGAAAAGTACCAGTAGTCCAATCACTGAAGCTCCTGCATGGGCAGCTGCTGAATGGCACAGCAGAGAGATCTTTCTGTTTTTAACAGAGAGAACAGACAGAACAAGAGGAGAATATCCTGTCCCTGTCTGACGAGCTGCCCAGATGAGGAAAAAGGGGTTTTACTCAAGAGAAAAAACTCTACACTGGAATGGAAAGGAAGACTGGAAAGGCTGAGAAAGCCTTCCATTGGTATGGTACCACTCTTACAGAGGAACCCTGGAAAAGAAGGTAAACAAAAAATAGGAGCTGAGGGGAGACTTGCCATATGGTAAGTCTGTAGAAGGAAAAATTCATGGTGGTACAGGAAAACTATCATGAGATAGTTGGCAAACCTCTCTTCAGTGTAGGAAGAAGAGGAAAATCCTGTAACCCATAGACATGAATATCCTGACAGCTCAGCATATCTAAAAACAAGTGGATGTCCTGGAAACAGGAATCCAAGTGTAGAGGTTTAAATGAAAAAACTGTGAAAAAACTTCTAATGAGAGAAGTGGACTGTATGTTATAACAGATTAATTGGAACCCTATTGAGGGTTAATTTTCCTGGCTGGAGTTTGGATTCTTCAGACCAAGGCGAGGTTTCTCCTGTTTGGGAACATCGGCATGATGGGCAGGAGAAGAATGAAACCTTCTTCTTTTAGGAAAAGGAGGTTTGGTAGGGCATTTCTTACCTGCTGGGGAAGGAGAAGGTTTAGGATGGCCCTCAGAAGCAGGGAAGTCAGTGGAGCAATGAGCAACCTGACGCAAAGACTCCTTGTTGAAGAGATATTCTCCAGTACAAGGCGTGTTACCCAGTCTTTGTTGTGCCCTTCTGCTCAAGTCTGAAGCTTGGAGCCAGGCTCTACGTCGTGCTCCTATGGCTATAGCAGAGGTTCTGTTAACAGACTCAAAGGAGTCTAGGGAAGCATGAGAAAGAAACCTAGAGATATTCTGGCTATGACTAAGAAGCAAGGAATAGTCTGCAGCCTTGGGCTCTGAAAGAAAAGGAGTCAAAAGAGATAATTTCTTTGTGACCTCCTGAAGGGATAGACTCATATAAAAAATATGAGAGAATCCTTGTTGCCAGCATAGATGTTTGGAAGGTTTGACGTCCAAAGGCATCTAGTGTTCTAGATGCACGACCTGGCGGGAAAGAAGAATGCTTCTTCTTGCTTTTTACCTTCCTCATTGCTGGATTCCACTACAATGGAATGATGGGGAAGTTGAGTCTTTTGAAACCCTGGAGAGGGGGGCACCTGATACAGAAGAGCAGTTGCTGTAGAAGGTGAGGAAGCCCTTAAAGGTGTTTCCCATATTTTCAGAAGAAGATCCTGCAAAGAATGATGTAAAGGAAGCATTATATGTTCCTTTTCTCCAGAAAAGCCTTGTGTAGGATCATAGCCAGGGATAGGAATAGCCAGGAATGTTGCCATGTCAAGGAGAAATTTCTGAAAAGAAGGATCTCCAATGGGAACAATCCCTGGACAGGCTAAACTCGAAGAACTAGGCTGGGCACCAGTACTTGTCCGGTGCAAAGCAGGATCTCTAATGAATGGATACTGGGACTGGCGGGTATGACCTGAAACCGTCAGTACTGTATCGTCCATGCTAGGTATCGACTCCAAACTAGGTATAGAAAGGAGCGATCCTGGTGAAAACAGCATGGATGGAGCTGGTTCCATTGTTCCTGCAGGTACCAGCATCGACACGGATACCGGTAGCTGAGCCGGAATCGAAGGCGGTACCGACATCGAAACAGGCATCGGAGGCTGCTCAAACGGTACCGAGGAAACTCGAAAGTCTCGGTGAATATCCTCGGTACCGCGCATCCGGAATCGGTGCATGTCGGTTCCGAGACGCGTCAGTACCTAGTCTTCCAGACTAGATATCGATTCTAGACTCGGCATCGAAGGAAGCGAATCTATCGATGCATGTCTAGATGGTACCGACGTCAGGGGTCGTATCGACGGAGCTGCCGATACTGGAAAGTCAATCTGGGTATCAATCGGTCCCGAAGGCACCGAGTACACCAGATGACGATCCCTGGTGAGGAGTGAATCGCTCAACACCAGTGCCAATGCCGGGTTATCGGTACCGCTCGAAGCGGATGCCACCCCCGAGCATGGCTCAGGTATGTTCTGTGAGGGGTGAGCCCCAGGAACAACCTGAAACCCCTGAAAGACTTTGGAGACCGAAGACTCCCGCCGGGGTTTTAAAGCCAATGAGGTCTTGAGGGCAAGGCCGGAGCCGTCATCATGCTTGGCATTAGACCTACCACCCAAGAATTGGCTAGTCTTAACAGACTGTTTGTGGGTTACCTGATCCTGTAGAGAAGAAAAGGTCGGTGCCCTTACACTGGAAGGGAAAACTGCATCGAGGGAAACTCATAGAAACATAGAAACATGATGACAGAAAAAGACCACAAGGCCCATCTAGTCTGTCCTTCCATAACAACAACTACAACAGTCCACTTTTTACCTTTAGAGATCCTCTGTGTTGGTCCCATGCTTTTTTGAATTCAGTTACTGTCCTCATCTCTACCACCTCCACTGGGAGACTATTCCACGGATCCACTACTCTTTCCGTAAAGAAATGGAGAATTTCTTCTCATAAAATTGTAGCCTGATGGCTCTGGAGGAAAGGGGTCAGGACCCAAACAGGTTAGACACCAGTTATTGGAGTCTAAAAAGAAAACTGTATTTCCACAGTTAAGGCACTTCTTAGGAGAAGACGGCTCCATAATGGAGAGGCCTTACAGGCCCAAAACTTCAAGACAGAAACAGAGGGAAAAAAACTCCCTGAGTTTTAGGAAAAAGAAAGAAAAAACCACCGGCGGTACCGGTAGAGTCGGGGAAACAGCCGCGACCACAAGAAAACAAAAAGTAAAAGATTTAAAGAAAAAATTTTCTGCGGTGACAGGAAGACGTCTTGCCGGCTCCGTGGAAAAACGAAAACTGAAGAGAGACAGTTGGAAAGGCAGCACACAGGTGCAGAGGGATGCTCCCAAAAGCTTTCTGATTGGACGCTGGGGAGCGTTCCCGCGCAGGCTCCGTCGGTACCGACGTACCCATATGTGAAGACTCATTCCTGCTTGTTCCTGGAGATCACTAATTTAATCAGTCTTGGTGTTTGTGGTTTAATTACTTAATTTACTTGTTAGAATGAAGTTGTATTAGTCATTATTTATGACTTGTAAAATATGTTAGCTAAATACCTAATCTAACATCTTTTCTTTTATATTACATGTTATCACTATGCTGCTTGCACAATAAGAAATACATTTTAAAAAAGAGGGATATCAGTATTACTAACCAGAAATCATGAAATGAAAACAATCAAATCTTCAGGACAAGCAATATGACATAAATGCACATGACAGACAATCTGCACTCCCAAACTCTTCCACAAGGCCAGCATCCAGATTGAATCCACTGTATACAGTCATGTTGGTTATTTCACCTTTCTTTTTTTCTTTTCTTTTTCTGTTTACTCTTTTTTTTTCTTTTTACAATTCCCTTTAATCAGATAGAATTGCTTTGACTTTGACAAGCAATTCAATTTTCATCAAAGCTGCTAACTTGCAACTTCCATTTCCTTTTAGATACCTTCACAGTTTTTCTATTCCTTAGCATTTTCTTCTTAGTCTTTCTTATATCATGCAAGTTCACGCAACTTTTAAGATATTCCTATTCACTCACGCACAACTACAAATTAATCGTAGATAAAACAGGAGAATATATGTTTAACAATTCTCCAGAGGTTCTTATCTGCAGTTATAAGAAGTTCTGGGAGGTACTATTTACAATGAACATATCAGCTTTTGGACCTGTGAGATCTAGAAAACAAAACTTGCACATCATGGATTAATCTTATTTACAAACACAAGTAAAAAATGCAATGTGTGCCTTCGAGTCAGTCCTGACTCCTGGCGACCCAGAAGCTCCTGGGTTTTCTTGGCAGTGTCACCGGAAGTAGATTGCCAGGCCTTTCTTCCAAGGCAATGGAGGGTTAAGTGACTTGCCCAAGGCCACAAGGAGTGCTAGTGGGAATTGAACCCTGGTTGCTTGGTTACCAAGCCAGTGTTCTAACCACTAGGCTACTCCTCCACTCCAAAAACAAGTAAAGGGGTGGTTAATTGTTTTTTTTTGGGGGGGGGGGTCCTTCCGCCATCATAATTGTCAAATCCAGGATCCCTGTAAAATAATCTTAAACATAATTTCAGTAACGCTGCTGCCAACTGGATCTAGAGGTTGTTCGTTTTATGTATCTATGGGGAAAAAAATAGCAACATTCATGCCATACTTTAACTGTGTTCTATTTTGATATCCTCCCTGAAAACTTTAAAAGTAACTTCTCTAACAAGGTATGCTGGTATCTGGCAAGAAGGAATTCCTTTATACCCTTGAGAGCTGTGCAATTATCTCTCGCTAACAGAGTTACTCTAAACATACAGTCCTACCTTATTTGTTCCTCCAAACTATTATCTGTGCTGTCTACTTTGATTATATTCCACAACCGTGTATATCCTTCTTCCCAATCCATTGAATCAGAGAATCCATTTCATACTACAGTACAAACCCACACAGATAGCAGGAGAAAAAAAGCACTTGCTGTGCACATTACAGCTGCAGATCAATCATAGAATCTCATCTTTTCTTTATATAGTCATTAGACTGACACATCACGTCATTAGATTATCTTCACCAGTTTACTGTCCATCAAAAATCCTTATTTTTCATTATTAATATCCTATCTCACTTCTCGCAACACTTTCTAATCACTTGCATCATACCACAAACTACATACATAGACCTTTCTTCATACCATATTAATGCATCCTTATAGACTAGGGCTTCTAAAACTTTGTGCTGCTTTTCAGTGAACTGCAGGTAGAAGATATAAATGTATATCTGCTCATTCCAAATAACAACTCTCTACATATGTCGTAATTAGCATTGCAAATGCAATGTGTGCCTTTGAGTCCGTCCTGACTCCTGGTGACCCAGAAACTCCTGGGTTTTCTTGGCAGTGTCACCGGAAGTAGATTGCCAGGCCTTTCTTCCAAGGCAATGGAGGGTTAAGTGACTTGCCCAAGGCCACAAGGAGTGCTAGTGGGAATTGAACCCTGGTTGCTTGGTTACCAAGTCAGTGTTCTAACCTCTAGGCTACTCCTCCACTCCAATTAGCATTAAGTATTCAATATAACTAAAGTCCTTATAACATAAAAATTATTCTTTCAAAATGTTTTATAACAACAATCTCAATAGGAAGAAGTATCCCACGGGCTTATCTAAAGTCTATATACTAACTGAGGGTTTAGGAAGGGCAGTACAACAAATTAAGCACTAATAATATCAGGTAAGGGAGCACTTACCATAACTTCAGAAGAAGTATCTGAGCTGGAAAGAAACTAATTTGAATCTGCTATATAAGGAAAATCAGAATATTAAAATGATTACTTAAACCAAGGGGGGGGGGGGGGTTAAGACTTAGGTTATTAGTGTTTAAAACCAAAACAAAAATCAGCATATACTGCTGTCTTTCTCACAGTGCTAAACCATATATCTGTTTTCTTTTCATTTAGATGTTCCCCTGAAACTGAGATCAGGAAAGCTTTCAAAACAAAGTGCACTAATTAGCTGGAAACCAAAACGTATAACTCAAAATACAAAAAAAAATTGAAATTATCTTAAGACCCAAGAGGGAAATAAACAAAACCAAACAAATCTGTGTAGTCTTTACACATTACCGACCAGCAGTGATAAGAAAACAGACATTTTAAATATTAGCTTACCAGCTTGGCAAAATAAGGCCTTGATCTACTAAAGAAGAAAATCAGCATATGGAAAAAAACTAAGAACTAATTACCAAGTTAAAGTCAGGCTGTTTAAATCTTTTATAACCAGAAAATGTTATTCTTTTAGAAACATAGCATAAGGAAAGCAAACAAATGAATCATTATACACTTTCTCTTCTAATACAAACAACTTATATTTAAGGTCTTAGGCCTCATCTTTTTGTTTTTCTTGAGACTTTTTCATGTGCCATTGTCTGCCACCATATAAAGATGACCCATTCAGGACTAGTGTGCAGTCCCCCTAAATCATTGACCACCATTTCATATTTCCAGCACTGCATTAACTCTGAAAATGTCCCCCCCCCCTCACCAAACGAAACTGTAGTACTTCATCACCACTAGTCATTGAGTGCCATTATGCAACAGGGTTTATAGCAACATCATCATGTTTAACATGCATACAATAAGATGGGCTGCCCTTCTTGAATGCTAAAGCCCATGCTTTTTCCTGCCATTCATTCAACTTCGTTTGAGTCTTTAGGCGATTAAAAAATTATCCATTGTCCTTATAGTTCTCGTGACTTGCCTCCGATCCAGAGAAGGAATATGAGTCACGGCACAAACTATTGCATGTAAAAAATTCCTAGCCGGGGGCAACAAACACAGGGATCCTTCCTTGGCCCTTGGTTTTCTATCTCTGGTCCCAGAAGCAAGTGAGAAAAAATGAAAACACACAGAAAATTATATCTTAACAATAACGAAGTTCTGCTAAAGCTTTAGGGAGGAAAATTACAGATCCACAAACTCAAGTGTGGGCACCTGTAACACCATCAATTAGCTCCTTCATTTATTAGGAAAAAATGCCATATTGTACAATTTCATCTTATCATTCTGCTTCATACTTTTGCCTTAATCTTTAACAATATCTACACATTGCAAGCCAAACTATGCATAAACATATTAGTCAGGTTCTAGTCATGGCAAACTTCCTGTGAGAATAAGATGTGTTTAGTCGTCCTTTACAGAATATGACCGTAACAATATACCTCACATATCAAGTTGTTCATAAACATAATTGGTCTGGCCTGAACTTTCTACAAATATAAGCTTATTATCTAGATCCCTTACAAGATACTATCTAGACAGTCTTACTTATGCATACTACTTTGCTGGCTTCTCTAGGTTTTTCCAAATATAGACAGGAAGAGCAAAGTAGTCAGGAAAACAAAGATACAAAAAGAAGAAGAAATAGCCAATGCATTAAAATGGGGAGGGGGGAATAAGACATTTTTCAGATATGTTAGTGAGAGGAGGAAGGACAAAAGTGATATTGTCGGACTCAAGGGTGAAGGGGAGGAATATGTAGAAGCTGATGAGGATAAAGCAGAATTGCTTAATTAATATTTCTGTTCTGTGTTCATAGATGAAGGGCCAGAAGCAGGACCTCAAAAAACACCCACAAATAGGAACAGAAGTGACAGAGATATAGAACCATTTTCAGAAAACTGTGTTTGTGAGGAACTAGCTAAACTAAAAGTAGACCAAGTGATGGGACCAGATGGGATACATCAAAGAATACTGAAGGAACTTGGAGACAATGTAGCGCAGGGGTAGCCAACTTTGGTCCTGGTGCACCACAATCCAGCCTGGTTTTCATGATGTCCTTAATGAATATTCATGGTATATTTGCATACAATGGGAGGCAATGGATGCAAATATATCTCATGAATATTCATTAGGAGCATCACGAAAACCAGGCTGGATTGTGGTGCACCAGGACTGGAGTTGGCCACCACTGTTCTAGCGGCTCCACTGACTGACCTTTTCAATGCCTCTTTGGAGTCAGGCATGGTGCCAAAGGACTGGAGAGAGGCACATGTGATCCCTTTACACAAAAGCAGAAGTAAGGATGTGGTTGAAAATTACAGGCCAGTTAGTCTAACCTCTGCTGAAAGAAAAAATTGTGAGGTTTCTGGAGTCCAGTGGATTACAGGATCGAAGGCAGCATGGATTCATCAGAGGCAGGTCTTGTCAGACAAATCTGATTGATTTCTTTGATTGGGTGACCAAGAAGTTGGACCGAGGGAGAGCACTAGATGTGGTGTACTTGGATTTCAGTAAAGCCTGTGACACCTTTCTGCACAGGCAATGACCAAGAAGTTGGACCAAGGGAGAGCACTAGATATGGTGTACTTGGATTTCAGTAAAGCCTGTGACACCTTTCTGCACAGTAAGTTGCCTGTGCAGAAAGGTGTCACAGGCTTTACTGAAATCCAAGTACACCACATCTAGTGCTCTCCCTCGGTCCAACTTCTTGGTCACCCAATCAAAGAAATTAATCACATTTGTCTGACAAGACCTGCCTCTGAACAAATTGAGCACCCTAGGGATGGACCCTAAAGTTACTGATTGGGTTAGAAATTGGTTGAGTGGGAGGCAACAAAGGGTACAGGTAAATGGGGCTGACTCTGAGGAGGTGGTTACCAGTGATGTGCCGCAGGGATCTATCCTTTGTCTGATTTTTTTTTAAACATCTTTGTAGTGATATTGTGGAAGGGCTGTCAGGTAAGGTTTGCCTTTTTGCAGATGATACAAAAATCTGCAATTGACACCCAGGAAGGAGTAGATAACATGAGGAGGGATCTAGATAAACTTGAAGAATGGTCTAGAATTTGGCAGTTGAAATTTAATGCTAAAAAATGCAGGGTCATGCATTTGGGCTGCAAAAATCCAAGGGAGCGGTACAGTATAGGAGGTGAAGTACTTCTGTCCACAAAAGAAGAGCGGGATCTGGGCGTGATTGTGTCTGACGATCTTAAAGTAGCTAAAGAGGTAGAAAAGGCAATGGCGAAAGCTAGAAGGATGCTTGGGTGCATAGGGAGAGGAATGGCCAGCAGAAAAAAAGGAGGTGATAGTGCCTCTGTATAAGTCTTTAGTGCGACCTCATTTGGAGTATTGTGTGCAAATCTGGAGATCACACCTCCAAAAGGATATAAACAGGTTGGAGTTGGTGCAGAGGGTGGCTACTAAAATGGTCAGTGGCCTTCATTATAAAGCATATGAGAAGAGACTTAAGGATCTTAATATGTATATTTTAGAGGAAAGATTGGGTAGAGGAGATATGATAGAGGCGTTTAAATATCTCCATGGCATAAATGCACAGGAGGAGAGCCTCTTTTGATTGAAAGCAAGCTGTGCTATGAGGGAACATAGGATGAGGGTGAAAGGGGATAGACTCAGGAGTAATATTCAGAAATATTTCTTTACGGAAAGAGTGGTAGATGCGTTGAACAGTCTCCCAGTGGAGGTGGTAGAGATGAGAATGGTATCTGAATTTAAAAAAGCACGGGAAAAATACAGAGGATCTCTAAAGGAAAAAAGGCGACTATTGTAGTAGTTGATATGAAAGGGCAGACTAGATAGGCCATGTGGTCTTTTTCTGCTGTCATGTTTCTATAAACATCCCTTATAACACTGACAGCACTTTTTTTGAGATGCTTTCACTTACCAGACTTTTTCCATGTATCAGTACCCCTCTAAGTCCCTTTCTACAAATCTGAATTCTGGAGGCTAAAATAGCAGATTTGGAGGAGCTGAGACAGACACAGTTATATAGAGGAGACCTTCAGGGATATAGTAGCAAACTTCCACCTTAAGTCTATACTCCTCCTCCTCCTTCAGGTCTGGCCTGCGAGGTGAGCGGACATGTATGAGCGTTGGTCTTCCACTTCCCTGCATTAATTGCCAATTAACAGCCCAATCCTGTCCAAATGAAAAATAGGAAAGTTGTGAAAATGCCAAAAACAGTTAAACTAAAGGTGACTAAGATGCTCCGGGACATGTAGGGGGGTTAAGCTGAAAGTGGTGGCCTCAGCAGCGGGAGTGCAGTCGTGGGTGCTCTCACCTTGTTCTTCAGTGGCAAGTGAGCCTGAAAAGAGCAGCCAAAAGCAGGAATCTGAGTCTGCAATGGTATTGTGGGAGATCAGGGCATCCAAGAGAGAGATCATGGAGACCGTTCTGTACAAGATTGAGGAGAAGTTTGGAGCTCTATCGTCATTTAGAAAAGCCCTCAAACAACACCTTTTCCTCATCCATTACCCAGAATCCAATCCCAGAAACAACCACCCATCCTCACACCCTACACCCTACTCCACCCCACCCAAAATCCAACACCATAAAGAAAATGACTAGCTCTACCACCATATCCCCTCTCTTATTTATTATTGGTACTGATCACACATCTTATTGATTAAACCTCTTATAAATATGTTGAAACCAAGCTATATTATATGTATAATTTCTCACCATACTCCATGAATAATTTACTCTGTAATTAGTTCCCCTGTTACCTCCAGGTTATCTCGTCCTTGTTCAATGTAAAAACTCAATTGTCGTGTGACATTGCAGTATGTTTTTTGTTCCAATTGTAAACCGCACTGATTTTAATAGCGCGGTATATAAGAGAAGTAAATAAATAAATAAAATAAATAAATATCAGTAGAATGGAAGATAAGTACAAAAGCACACTTGGAGGACGCGGCTTATTTGCAAAAGCAGGTCATGTGGATGAATGAGAAATTAGGAGATCAAGAAAATCGGGATCACCGCTCAAATTTGCGGATTTTTCACATACTAGAGGGGGAAGAGGGGTAATATCCCATGGCCTTTTTGAGAGGCCTGCTGCGTGAATGTTTCCCTGGATGCCAGGTCCCAGGGGACTGCGAGTGGGATTGGGCTCATAGAGAACTGCGACCTAAGCCCGAGAGAGAGTCTCTCCCTCGGGCCTTCATAAAGATGCTCCACTTTCAAGACAGGGAATACATTATTAGAGCTGCCAGGAAGACAGGGCATGTGGACTATAAGAACTGGAGGGTTATGGTGTTCCGTGATTTAACTATTGATACTGCTCACGGCCAAAAAGATCTGTTAAGATGCAGGGAGCAGTTTGTGGTTGAAGACGGTGGAGGGATAAGCAGGCAACCGTGAACGAAGGAGCCTGCAAAACCCATCTGGATTTTACTTGTTAGTTGGCAGCAGGCAACAAGAACTGTCTTCACTTTTGGTGATCGCACTGGCGGATGCAGCAGAGGGAGAGGAAGCAGCAGTGTGATCAGCAGCAGTGCCAGGATACGTCAACTTCGGAGTTTCTGCAGACTAAAAGGAGAGGAGGTGACAGATGAGGGTGCACCACAGAAGTGATTTGGACATAGACCCATTGTAGGATGCTAGTTGGAGTGTGGACATTTTATGAACTGGAAGGACATGTGCTGGTTTGGCCTGGGGGTTGCGCGTGCACGCGGTGCCTAGCAGGGAGCCTCTGGATGGATGTGGAGGGGTGTATGGAGGTGAGGTGGAAGACGGAAGAATGACTGATGAATGATCGAGTGGCTGTGGGCCATGGTGGGGTATTTTGATGGGAAGAAGGGGCGGTCTGACGGGGCAGGATGGGGGACGTATGAGAGAGGGATGAACTGCTTGGTATACGGGGAGGTGGGGGCTTGAAGGGAAAGGATTACTGACTTGCTGGAGCCAAAAATGCAAAAACGGAGAAAATGGTGGATGAGAGTGGTGGGGAGTTGGATCCGAGCCAGGACAGTGCTCTTTTAGCTAGGCCTGTAAAGCAGGCCTGGATACAGGTCACGGGCCTGCTTGGGACCCTTGACCACTGTTAGGCCAAAAAGAAGAATCAGGGGAATGAGCTGCTGACTCAGCATGAGAAAATTCTGAGAGTGATTCAGAATTGTGATGATTTAATGTGTTTTGCTAAGAAAACCAGATAACACAAAATGAAACAAAAAAAGGAGACATGAGGGAGAACCAGGGAGTAAGATTTAATTAGGCACTAACCTTAGGAAGGTGACATGATGTTTCCATGCTAGCATGAACCTTGGGAAATGTAAAAATGTGCCAGTCCTGTATAGAAAAAAGTATCATTAAAAACCAGCTGCAGGAAAAGAAATTACCTTTGTTATTATGCCAGCCTTTCAGAAAAGCTATATAAAAAAACAGAATGGGACAAAGGAGAAATTGGGGAGCTTATTCAGCCCTGCCATGAAGGTGACAGTGTGCTGAATTGCCCCATTATCCATTCTCTTCTGTCTATCCCTATACAGTAGCTACCTTGTACCTGTAAGTCACTGTGTTAGAGAATTTGTGTGTGAAGAATTTGTGCTGAAAAAAGAATATCTTGTAATAAATATTTTGTGAGTATTGCTGAGAAATTGATCTCTGTGTACTTCTTCCATGTAAGGTGAGATAGTGGCCCTTGCAGCCCAGTAGGCTACTTACATGAGTGATAGTTGGATTCATTGTTTATGGTTGGGGGAATGGGGATGGGAGTGTATGTTGTGTGTGGTTGGTGCTGAATAGAGGCTGGATACAGTGGGAGAGAGGGAGATGGTATGGCTGGATTGGGGAAAGGGAGTATAATGGGGGTTAAAGGAGAGAGGGGAGGGGTATATAGTGGCCTCACTCAATGTGCAAGGGATTAATGGACCTATAAAAAGGAAGAGGCTTCTCTCCATTGTTAGTAAAACTCATATTGATATACTACTTCTACAGGAGATGCACTTAACTAAGGCTGAGCATGTTAAATTAAGAGCCCGGGGTTATGAGCTTGGCGTATAACTCAAAAAAATGGGGAGTGGCGATTCTTGTTCAAAAGTGGAATCCTTTGGTGGTTTATGCTTCAGAGGGGATACCCAAGGTAGAGTGGTATAGGTCACGGGGCGAGTGGAGACCTCTGAACTTTCAATTCTTAATGTTTATGCACCAAATGGACATAAGGGGTTCTTTTATGCAGATTGGGGGGTTTTACTAAGGAGGTGAAGGGGGATTGGATTGTGGGCGGGGATATGAATTGTGTGCTGGGGGAGTTGGACAGGACTAATTATTCTCTTAAGGCCCATCACTGAGAGGGGAAAGAGCTGAGGGAGGTGATGCAACTTTGGGACCTGGTAGATTTATGGTGGACCAGAAATGGAAATAGTCGGGAATATACTTACTATACTCCAGGGGCAGATACGTATTCTAGACTGGACTATGTCCTAACTCAACTGGGAACAGGTGGATAGTTTTGGGGAGGTTAAGATTCACCCCATCATAGTGGCAAATCATGGAATGGTGGAAATCTGGCTAGCTAAAGGCACAAGTGGGTGCCAACAAAGACGTTGGAGAGTAAATATCACCCTTTTGCAGCAGGATGCAATGCTGTGGAAGGTGAAACGGTAATGGCAACATTATTTTTCCAACAATGATGCGGGAGAGGTAGCAGGGGGGGCATCTTATGGGATGCAGGGAAAGCTTTTCTGCATGGTATTTTAACACAAATTGCACTGTAGAAAAAGTGTGCAAGGGAATGGAAAGGAAGCTGGCTGATGGAGTTGATAAAGAGGCTACAGGCAGAATACATGCGAAGAGAGTGGCGAGACAGTTGGGGTAGCCTGAGCACAATTGCAGGCACTTGAGGTGGACAGGATCACCTATCTGCTTAGATTAATGAAACGTAAGTATTATGAGCAGGGGAATAGGGCTGGACAGCTGCTGGCCTGGCAGTTGAAGAAGAAAAGGGCGGAGCAGCTGGTGAGAGAGTTGCAAGGGTGAGGGGGCAACGGGCCCATACAATGCAAGGTATAGTCAGGAGTTTAAGGCTTTTTATGAGACCTCATAATGCTACAGAGGGGATCCACAGGGAGCCGTCAGTAGAGCAATTTCTGGAGACCTTGCACCTGCCCCGGCTGAGGGAGGCAAAGGCAGAGCTCTTGGGACTACCTGTCAGTACTGAGGAGGTGAGATCAGCGATCGTCACTCTCCAAGGGGAAGGCAGTGGGGGATGATGGGTACCCTTTGGAGTTTTACCACCTTCTTAAGGATGAGCTAACCCCACTACTAGCTAAAGTGTTTATTTTATTTTATTTATTTATTTAACATTTCTTATATACCGCCTTTCATGATGTCAAGGTGGTTTATATTGAACAAACTGAAATTATATTGAACAGGGCATTATAACTTGGAGTTAACTATTTTACAGGGAACATGGGCAATGGAGGGTTAAGTGGCTTGTCCAAGACCACAAGGAGCACCTTGTGGGGGACCCGCTGCTGGCCACAATGGAAACCTCCAGAGAATAACAGCAGTTACCAGCCCATAGCTCTGATTAACTGTGATGTGAAGTTACTTGCCAAAGTGTTGGCTCACAGGCTGAAGGGGGTTCTGCCTCATTTTATCCACTCTGATCAGACCGGCTTTCTTCAGGGAAGAGCTATTGCAGATAATGTTCAGTGGGCAGTAGACCTGATGTACCTTCTCAAGGAGGAGAAGGAATTGGCGTTTTGTGTAGCACTAGATGCCAAGAAGATGTTTGATAGGGTAGAATAGAGCTTCCTCTTTGCTATGCTGGCCAAGTTCAGTTTGGGAGAGGGATTTATCCAAGGGGTACGAGCCTTGTATGCGACCCCAAGGGTGCGGGTGTTAGTAAATGGGGATTGTTCAGAGGAGTTTTGGCTGTCCCAAGGAACATGGCAGGACTATCTGCTGTCCTCACTGATGGTTGCCATCACCATCGAGGCTTTTGCAGCCCATGTCCGGCAGAATCCAGCTATCAGTCCTATCAAGGTGAGATCAGAGGAGCATAAGATTCTGCTATATGCTGATGACATTTTGGTGTTTTTGACTAACCCAGAGGGCTCCTTGCCACAGCTGCTGGAGGAGATAAGCCCAAAAAGATGTCTGTCTATCAAGTTTCAAATCAATCTTGGGAAAACAGAGGCTCTGAACCTGGGGAACTATCCTGGGTGCAGATTATGGACGTTCCCTTTAGGTGGGCAGACAGAAAGAGCAGGTATCTAGAGGTGTTTCTTTCTGGAGATCCTGCAGATTTATATCGCCTAAATTATACACCATTGATGCAGAGTATTGATAAAGATTTACAGAGGTGGGGACTCCTACATTTGAGTTGGACAGACCAGAAAGAGGCACTTAAAATGAATATTATCCTGAAGTTTCTTTTTTTGTTTGGGCAACTGCTCATACACATCTCAGTTTCAACCTTGAGACAGTGGGAGAAGTGTTGGGTACAGTTTGTGTGGGGGAGGAAAAGGCCAAAATCGGGGTGAAGTGATTAATACGGCGTAGGAAGCAAGGGGGGGTTAAATTCCCTGACCTTCGGCAGGCATTGAGGGTCTATTATTAGCGCATGCTGGGAGTTCAATGCTGAATCTGGAGAGAGGGGAGCTTGCTCCATATTCAATCTTTGAAGGGATTGATGGGTCCAGGAGAAGGTGGGAAGGGGAGGCTAGGGGACAGAGGATCCTGACACACCCATTTTTTAAGCCACTGCTGCGCCAAGGGAGAGGTTGCGCCCATGAGGAAAGTCTCCCTTTTATGCTGGCTAGGTGGTCATGGTTTCAGGATTTCTGCCTGTTTTCGGCACCCAAATTCCGAGACCTTCTGAGCATCCTGGAGGAGGGGGGGAATGGACCGGTTTGGAGAATGGAAGGGGCCGGGGGGGGGGGGTTGTGTTTTGGGGGATCTGGAAAAGAAGTTAGCGGTGCGAGTGCCTTTCTTTCAATTTTTCCAGATACATTATCTTATGATGAAGCAGGAACATCAGGCCTGGCTTCGATGAGGACCGACTGGGTTGGAGGCCATACTGTTCAGGGGGGTACGAATATGAGGTCTTGTATCCAAGTTATACAAGGGGCTGGAGGGAGGCTGGAAGGAGGAGGTCCCGTTTCATGTGCATGGGCGGCATTCCTGGAGTGGACAAGTTTTGGATGAGGGGATGTGACATCGTATTCATGAGGGGGTTAGCAAATGGTCCATGGTTACATCGTGAAGGCAGATGCAGTTGCAACTAGTACATAGGGCATATATCAGCTTGCAACAGCTTGGGAAGGCAGGAAGAAGGGTAAATGATTTGTGCTGGAAATATTGTGGGGGTGGGAACCTTTTTTCACATGTGGTGGGAATGCCCCACATTCCAGTGATACTAGGCAGCAGTGGCCCAGGAGGTGGGGGAGATTACAGAGAAATTTCCCTTGATCCCTTAGGTATGTTGCTGGGCCCTGGAGGGAAGGAGGAGAAGGGAGAGAATTTGAGCTGGTTGAGGGCCAAATTGCTGCTGGCTGTGCATGCTGCACTGGCTTTATTTTTATTTTAACAGGATTTATGCACCGCTTTATCATGACGGTGGAAGCACCTCTGGGGCCCCTCCCAGGGGGTCTCATGGTTGAAAGTGGGTAAGACTTTTAGGTTTGACAAGATCACTTATGGCCTGCAAGGGAAGGAGTGGAAGTGGGGAAAGATTTGTGCTCCCTATATCCAAAAGGGTTTGGAGAGGAGGAGGCAGGGGAAGTGGGGGAAAGGGAGGCCTGAGGGAGAGGCAAATAGTTTATGAATGTGGAATCTAACCCCATCGGGGGAGGGGGAAATAGCAGAGAGAGGCACAGTGCAGTACAACTAGTTGTTGGGTGGGGGGAGTTGAGGGTTGGTTAACCTCTTGTTGGTTCGAAGCTGATGTAGTTTGTAGAATGTGCTAGTATACCAATACTGTAATGTTGCTGGGCTGGCAGAGGATGTGGTGGCAACAGAGGTGCTGTGGACTGGCAGAGATCTGCTATGGATTAGAGAAATGCTGGTATGAACTCGCTGCTGTTGGGGGATGGGGGTGGGTCTTTCAAACATTTGTTTTTGCAAGGTTATACCATTCTTACTTTGCCAGTAAAAATATTATACAAAAAAATCTATCCTCCTGCTGAAATTCTGCACACACAATTCAAAATTCTTTGTCAAAAGGTCTGACTTATGCACATTTCTGTATGTTCCGTCAGAATAACAAAGCATATTGTTTTGGAATGATATTTTATATCTGTATTGTATTTTAAATTATCACAAAAAGTTCAAAATTTTGAATTGTGTGCAGAATTCCAGCCCTTGTTAGTCCAGCAGTCTCAATGTTGCCTTGGAAAAGAGAGGTCACCTGGAAGAAGAGCATCATCTTTTTGTGGCAGGAAATGATCTGTAGCCAGGACCTGCCCTTCAGGGAATGCAACATCCTCTCACACTGAGGATCTTTCTCAGGGACATCTGCCCAGGAAGGAAGAATTTGGACAGCTGTTTTAGTTGGTGATTCAATCATTAAGTATGTAGATAATTTGGTGCTGGTGGGCATGAGGATCGCTTGGTGACTTGACAACTTGGTGTGAAGGTGATGGACCTCATGCATCACTTAGGGTTCTAGATAGTGCTGGGAAGGAATGGCTGTCTTGATACATGTGGGTACTAGTGACACAGGAAAAATGTGGGAGGGAGGCTCTGGAAGCCTAATTTAGGCTTTTAGGTAGAAAGTTGAAATCGGGACCTCTAGGTTAGCATTCTCAGAAATGCTCCCTGTTCCACATGCAGGACCCAAGCGGCATGCAGAGCTCCAGAGTCTCAATGCATGGATGAGATGATAGCACAGGAAAGAGTGCTTTAGATCTGTTAGCAACTTGTCAACATTCTGAGGAAGAGAGAGTCTGTTCCAGAAAAATAGATTCCACTTTAACCAGAGTGGAACTAAGCTGCTAGCACTAACCTTTCCAAAAGGGGAGAGAGCAGCTTTTAAACTACATAATGGGGGAAAGCAGACCATAGTATCCTTCAAAGATACATTCTCCAGGAACAAGCAGGAATTCAGTCCTCACATATCGGTGACGTCGGCACCGATGAAGCCCACGCGGATCATTTCCCTAGATTTCAAAGAAAACCTTTGGGAATGCCACCACACATGCGTGGTCCCCTTCCCGCCCAAAAGTGCCATCTTGCTCTGTCTCCCTTTTTCCGCGGAGCCCTTCAGACGGGTGTCTTGTCCCTGGAAAAAGTCTTTCTCTTTCCAATACAATTTTGTCTTTTCTGGCTAGCACCAGTTCCCTTCCCACCATCTTGAGCATCACAGCTTCGGCTGTCGGTCTCGGGATCTGTTTTCCCGTCCTTTACCTTTCTGCGCTTTCATGCCCTTTTTAACTGCTGGCCGTGTCGAGGGTCTTTGACCTCACAGGAGTCCTTTTTGCCCCGATGGCCTCCAGTTTCAAAAAAATGCTATCTGTGTTTTAAGAACATGTCTCTCACAGACACCCATGACTGTTGTCTCCGGTGCCTGGGAGCTGACCATGATCTGAAGCAATGCTCCCCCTGCAAAAAGATGTCTTCTAAGGCCATCCAGAGTCGCTGGCAGAAGCTAGATAATATCTTCCATAAGGCAGACTCAACCCCAGTATCCCCGGTAGCCTCGCACTCCACGGCCCCGCAACTTTTGGAGTCCCCCAAGGCCCCTCCGCGGGCCTGCAGGCACTCCAACCAAGGATCGCCTGAGTCTGAGTGGAAGAAGAAGAAGAAGGCCACAAGGATGCAGTCTGAGTGGCCAGGCAAGCGTGAGAAATCACGCGCATGATCTCTCAGTCCCCCATGGCAGTCCGCAGAGTCGGAGAGGGAGCGGCTGAGAAAGGTGCCTCGAACCGATATGGAGGCCTCTGGCAATGTCGCCTAGTCTCCTGAGGGTCGTCCCGGAGAGGACCCCTCTCCTCCTCGATGCCCGACCCATTCACCCTGGTATTGGTGTCACAGGGCCCCACTCCCAAGTCGTGACCCGAATGCTGGTCTTGGAATGCAGCATTTCTGCATTCCTCACTGCCCAGCAGGCACTGATGCCTGACCCTGCCGGCACGCGCCTTGAGACCGCAGGGACCTTGACGACTCCCCGGGCCGCCGCAGTGACCCCCGAGAGCCAGATGCCTCATAAGGGTCCTCAGCAAGGGTCTCGATTTCCGTCCTATTCCTCAGGCACGAGATCATCTTGGGCGAGCGCCTCCGCCTCTGGACAGGCTCCGGCCTCAGGAGCCCAGAACAGGTCACCGACCCCTCTGAAACCGCCCAACCCCGAGTCCTCCACGGACTATTCGGACTGGGAATCTGATGGGGAAACCTCACCAGAGACTCAATCTCACTGAGACCTTCCCTAGGACCCATCTTTGCTGACCCAGAGGCGACGGTCTCCTCCCAAGGACACCTTTCTAGAGTTTTTGTCCGGGATATGGTGTGGGCCCGTGCGCTCACCATCGAATCGGAGGAGGAGCCCCAAGTGGAGGAACTCGATATCCTCCAATGAAGCACCACCGAAGGAAACCCTTACGGTTCCAGTTCCCTCCATCCTTAGCTGGCTCCTTCTCCATATGTGGGAAACCCTAACTTCGGTCCCAATCATCAGCAAACGCATGGAGGGGACCGGGGTTCCGCAAGGCACAGCTTCCCCACATTTCCATGGTAGTCGAATCACCAATGCATAAACAGAAAAGCCCAAAGACTCACTCTTCGGTTCCCCCGGGCAGAGAGCCCCGTGCTCTCTATGCCCTCAGGCGGAAAGCTTATCAGGGCTCCATGCTAGCATGCTGCATCCAGGTCTACCAACTGTATGTTGGTATGTTCCTCTGAGACCTCACTAAGGACCTCGGAGGATTTGCGTCAGGTTTCGATGGGATCATCTCCTGCGCTTCCAAGCGCTCTTGAAGTCCATCAGGGAGTGCTCTAAGTACCTTTCACGGGCGGCTTATGACGACTTTGAGTCCTACACTCGTGTAGCGGTGTCCGGCATTGGTACCTGCCGGCAAGCTTGGCTCCAATCTTCTGACCTGGAGCAGTAGGTCCAGGAGAAGTTCCTCAATGCCCCTTGCCTCAGGGAGCAGCTCTTTGGTAAACTTATGGAGGATAAAGCGGCCGAGATTGAGACTGAGTACGTCACCCATATTCGCTCTATCAGAAGACCTCTTCCTTCCCCAGGAAGAAACCGCAGGGCAAGAAACCCTTCTTCATCAGGAAAGGGCACCCGTACTGGGGCTACCGTCCATACCCATCTACACCGATCCTGACCTAGGGCGGTCAGGGTAAGAGCACGGCCCATGGCCCACATAAGCCAAAGGGACAAAAGGCCCAACTGCTTGCCCTAGCGCAGCCGGCCTTGGGTTTTTTACACCACCGGCATAGCCTCTCGACCACTGGACGACCAGCTGCCGATAGGGGGAAGGCTGATACACTTTGCCGTCAGGTGGGAATCCATTACCACCGATGCCTGGGTCCTCCAGGTTGTCCGGAAGGGCTATCTCCTCCATCTAGACCAGTTTCCTCCTCCTTACTTCCCCAGGGAGCCCCGGCGGCTTTCCCTGCACCAGGCCCTACTAACTCAGGAGCTCGCAAGCCTCCTCGAAGATGGGGTGGTGGAAGTAGTCCCACCAAACCTCAGAGGAAGGGGGTTTTACTCCTGATACTTCCTCGTCCCAAAGACAACAGGAGGACTCTGGCCCATCATCGATCTGAGGAACCTGAACAGATTCTTGGTGCAGGAGAAGTTCAAAATGCTCTCCTTTGGAACACTGTTGCCCTACCTCCAGCAGGGCGATTGGCTATGCTCCTTGGACGTAAAGGATGCTTATGCCCACATCCTTGTCCACCCCAAGCACAGACAGTACCTGTACTTCGTGGTAAGCGGGCACCACTACAAGTATAGGGTGCTCCCCTTCGGACTCGCCTCCGCCCCACGGGTCTTCACCAAGTGTCTTGCGGTGGCGGTGGCCCACCTCAGTCTACAAAGCACCTTCATCTACCCCTATCTAGACAACTGGCACATAAAAGGGGACACAGCCTCGGATGCCCTGCAAACCACAGGCCGCACGATTCAACTTCTGCGGCATTTGGGATTTGTTGTCAACTACCCGAAATCCCACCTTACTCCGGTACAATCCTTGGAGTTCATAGGGGCTCGCTTGGATACTCTTCAGGCCACGGCCTTCCTTCCCCGGGACAGGGCAGACCGCCTCAGTTCCCTGGCATCCAACTTGCAGAGCCGCCGCACAGTCTCGGCACAGTCTATTTATTTATTTATTTAACAGGTTTTTTATACCGCCTTTTCCTTCAATCAAAGCGGTTACAAAAACATACAAAGGCTAAACATGGCCTCCATGGTCCACGTCGTGCCCAATGCCCGCCTCAACATGCAGGCAGCACAGTGGTGCCTCTGCACACAGTGGACCCAGGTGACCAGCCGACTCTGAAATCCCATCTCAGCCACACCTTGCTTGATGGAGTCCCTGACTTGGTAGCAGGACACATGGAACCTGCTCCAAGCCATGCCCTTCCAGACCCCGATCCACCAGGCAGTCCTAACTACAGATGGCTCCCTCGGGCTGGGGGGCCCACTGTGAGGAGCTGTGCACCTAAGGGACCTGGTCCCATGAGGAGAGTCGGCAGCAGATCAATCTTCTGGAGCTCTAGGCTGTCCCCCTCACGCTGAAGGTCTTTCAACACTGCCTGCGACACCGAGTGGTGCTGGTTCAGATGGACAACCAGGCCATGGCCCTGTGCTCATTTGTGATGAGTCAGGGGGTAACCCTCCGAGCCACCTATCTCCCGGGCCATAAAAACACCTTGGCGGACTGGCTGAGCAGAGTCCTCCAGCCGCATGAGTGGCGCCTGTGCCCCGAGATGGCGCAGCGGCTCTTCAAGCGCTGCGGAACCCCAGACATGGATCTCTTTGCCAGCCCTGCGAACGCACAGCTTCCCCGGTTCTGTGGCCCCCTCCCACACCCGGGCAGGGTAGCTCCGGACGCCTTCCTCCTTTCATGGGCAATGGGCCTGCTGTATGCCTCCCCCCTCATGCCACTCATAGCTCAGACCCTCCTCAAGGTCCAGCAAGACAGGGTCTCAGTAATCCTCGTGGCCCTGAGGTGGCCCAGACAGCTGTGGTTCCCCCTGCTACTCCGTCTCTCAGCAGAGCCCCCGGTCCCTCTCGGGAGCTCACCGGGGCTCCTGATGCTGGAGGCGAGACTGCTCCTTCACCCCAATCTGGGGTCTCTGTCCCTCACAGCTTAGTTGATGAGTGGATTGCCTTAGCTCTTCTTCATCTCCACATGGAGATTGAGGACATCCTTTTGGCCTCCTGGAAGGACTCAACCAACGGGCGTATGCCTTCAAGTGGCGTTGGTTCTCAGTGTGGTGCTCGGAGAACCAAGTGAACCCATTCTTCTGCCCTATAAACTTGGTCCTGCAATTCCTGTTCCATCTCTCGCAGGCTGGACTAAAGTCTAACTCGATCAGGGTTCACCTGAGTGCCATCTCAGAGAACCACCATCTCATCGAAGTCAAACCCCTCTCAGGGCAGCCCCTCATCTCTCGCTTCATGCGGGGCTTGCTCCTCTCCAAGCCCCTCATCCCCCCCCCCTGGCAAAATGGAACCTAAACATGGTCCTCATGCAGCTGACTAAACTGCCTTCGAGCTCATGGCTACCTGCTCCCAGCAGCACCTGTCCTGGAAGGTAGCCTTTCTGGTGGCTCTCACCTCTGCTTGCAGAGTCAGTGAACTCCAGGCACTGATGGCCAAGGCGCCCTACACAAGGTTCTACAGGAACAGGGTGGTTCTGCGCATTCACTCCAAGTTCCTCCTGAAGGCTGTCTCGGATTTCCACCTCAACCAGGAGGTACTGCTGCCTAACTTCTTCCTGAGGCCCCATACCGACCGGGCGTCAGGAGTTCTCTATACCCTGGATTGCAAGAGGGCCCTTTCCTTTTACCTGCAACGGACTCCAAACCATCGCAGGACTGGGCAGCTTTTTGTCTTCTATGACCTCAGCCGCCTGGGGCTGGTGGTCACCAAGCAAACCTTGTCCATTTGGGTGGCGGACTGCATTGCTTTTGTCAGGCCCAGGCTGGGCTACCCCTGGACCACCAAGTCACGGTGCGCAATGTCCAGACGATGGCAACATTTGTCACTAGCCTACGTTCAGTGCCACTGGTGGAAATCTGCCGGGCCACCACCTGGTCTTCCGCTCATACCTTTGCAGCACATTACTGCCTGGAGAGAGTCCCATCGGGACTCTGCCTTTGGCCAGGCAGTTCTCCATAATTTGCTCAGCGTTTAAGCAACTCCTGCCCTCCGACCCTTCTTGTTCAGGCTACCGGAAACGTGGCCCTCCATGGATTTGGGGACCTCGGGCTTGCCTTCAGATTCACTGGAGACTACTCACAGCTCTGCCATGATTTTTCCTACAGGTCCTTGGTAGCCTGTAGCTAGGGAGTCCCATATGTGAGGATTGTCTTCCTGCTTGTTCCTGGAGAAAGCATAGTTACTCACCTGTAACACGTGTTCTCCAGGGACAGCAGGAATCAGTCCCCACAATCCTCCCTCCTCCCCTTAGAGTTGCTGTCCATTTTTGCCATCTTCTTGCTAGGGCTCTAGCTATGGCACCTGACTGAGCAAGATGGCATCCTTGAGCAGGAAGGAGACCACGCATGTGTGATGGCATTCCCAAAGGCTTTCTTTGAAAGCTGGAGAAATACTCCACGTGGGCTCCGTCAGTGCTGACATCACCCATATGTGAGGACTGATTCCTGCTGTCCCTGGAGAATACCTGTAACACGTGAGTAACTACACTTTATTGTTATCAAAACAGAGAGGTTAGGGCATCTGGATAGGTTGTAATAAAAGTAAACATAGTCCAGGTGCCCTTAACTAAAAAGCAGATAAGAGTTGAAAGAAAATTACCCCATCAACTGGTAAGCAGTAGTCAATACGAAAAAAAAACATACTTTGAAATGCCTCTATACAAATGCTAGAAGTCTAAAAAAATAAGTTGGAAGAGTTTGAATATATAGCTCTGAATGAAGAGGTAGATATAATTAGCTTCTCATAGACCTGGTGGAGGAAGGATAACCAATGGACTACCATTATAAAAATTATGAGCCCGATTTTGGATGAGGCGCCAAAGCAGCTAACAAGCGCCTAAAACAAACTGTGCAGCAAAAAGGCACGAATCGTGAATAATGCGGGCAAGTGTAGAAAATTGCCATATATTGGAGGATTAGCAGCCAGCAGCGAAATACACATAATGGGGAAGCATGGAGCAGCACATATTTACTGTAACCGCACAGACACACCAAGAACAATATCAGCCCAGAAACCATGGAAGGCGCAGATGGGTGTTTCAAACCGCACAATCGTGCAACATGGGCAACATCGAGAAAATGAACTGGGGACAAACGGGTATGTGAAAAGGCACAAAGGGATCACACAGGTATGGTACAAGGACATGCGTGGGGTTGGGGACCCGAGTCCTACCTGGGTAGTGCCCCATGGACAATACCCATTTAGCAACCCTGCACAATGCCCGAGTAGTGAACCAACTAGTACAGGAGACCTCTCTGGCTGGGCTGATACACAGCAGTAGCATAACAGCCAGGCGAAAGGAGAATTTTAGCCCAGCCGAGGCAGAGGCCCTGGCCAGGAAGATACTCTGCTATGAAGGGGTGCTCTATTCCCGTGGGAACTGCAAGGCAAATCTGCGGCTCTCAACAGCCATCTGGCGGGGCATCCAGCTCCAGCTAGGCAAGTGAGGAGCCAATGGGATATATAGAGCCTTGAAGGAAACTGGAGGGATGGGAAATGCAGCAGGCCACTGTGAACACACAGCCACAGACCCGGCCGTGGGGGTATGCAAACCAATGAGGACGGGTCATGGGTCCTGCACCTGCCAGCAATGGGGAGCCCTGCCAAGCCAAGTTGTTTAAAAGGCTGTGATTTCAGGAAGCACATCGGAGGATGCAGGAGCTCCTCCTGGCAGGGGAGATGTAGCAAATGCATAGGCAATATGGACATCCACATGGAGTGGGAACAATCCCAGCAGCTGGGGCATGTTGCAGGCCTGTGAGACCTATGCAGTACCATGCAGCAGGCGCCATGCAGACATGATCTCCCCCGCAACTGCACACCTGCACAGGCCAGACCCCAAGGTGAGCAGGGCCAAGAGTGAAAGCACAGTAGGCAGGGCATGGGGAGCATATGCCCAGTAAAGGATGGCCAGAGTGAAAGGGACGAGGGACAGCACAGCCGACTGAGGGCAGAACCTGGGATGGAATGTCACAGACTGTGGTGTGAGGCTGGAAGTGCCCAGGATGCAGGTGGAGGCATGTGACTGGGAGTCAGGTCCTGGTGGTGATGGGAGGGGTCCATGGGTGCACATGTGGCAATGGACAATGGGGCCAGAGGGACCTTTTGTGGGGGACAGGAGGATAACAATTATTTATTTATTTATTTATTTATTTATTTAACAGGTTTTATATACCGCTTTATCATTTCAATCAAAGTGGTTTACATTGAAACTTAAACTTGGTAATGTACATTAAACAGGGACATTGATAACCTTCCATTGCCTCAGAAAAATCTAAGTTAAGTGACTTGCCCAAGGCCACAAGGAGTGCTAGTAGGAATTGAATTAATGCCAATCACTCACCCACAGTGAATACGATGAACGACGGACCCTGGAGGCATTGAAATGCTGCTTCAGAACCACGCACAGACAGAGGCTAGAATACATCCAGCACCGCAGGGAGGAGGCTGCAGCAGCAGCAGGTAGGTGGGGGCTGTGCACAATGAGGTACAGCAATGTGGGAAGGTACGTGCACCACCTGTAGGTCAACACAGCCAACCACCGGTATGCACATGAGCCGGACAAACAAAGCCAAGGCCAACTGTGCAACACACCAAGCACATGCAGTGGAGGGCTGTACCCAAGGGCAGAACAACCCCAGCCACTATGCCCCTGCTGACGCACCGCAAGCATCCACCACCACCAAATCAAAATAGCCTACAATGATGCATCAGCAGGATTGCAGGGGACCATACAGATATATCCCAACAGGCTATCCATGGTGCACCTCACAGGACCCACACAGTGGAACAGAACACTGCACCATATATGGAGTAGGGTGGCTGGCCAACAGACACCATGACATATCTGTAGCATGGGTGTGCAACAACAGCACTGAACCCTCACAAGTTGCAAAGCTGCAGCAGGGGGCAGGTCCCAACTCAGCCACAAACAGCAGGGAACAGGCAAACTGTAGCTGAAATCCTAAGTACCATGAGGCCAAACATGCACAGGAGAGCAATACCTGTGGTAACCTCCCCCCACCCACGGATAGGTAGACAGAGGCATCCAGGTCCCACATGAGGGGCTATGCCTTGCAACCCCAATGCCACACTGCCCCTGCCCATGGACAGACCCACAACCAAATGGCATAGGCTGCAGGTGTCCAGGTCAGGCGCTACCCACCATGCCGGTGCCATGTGCTTGAGAACAACCCCCAGAAGCTATAAGGGCACCCCCAGCACACATTTTACTCTGCAAGCAGACACAGCGCAGACCACACTGCCCTGTCATTGGTCACCCACATGACACAAAGCTAGGTGAGCAGCCAGGGATAGCCGCCACTAGGCCAATGTGACAGACCACATTCCAGGCGCAGCTGGGTGGCACACACCAATCACCATGAAAGGCATAAGAGCACAACTCAGACACAGAAAGGGAATGGCAGATGCAGACATGAATGCAGGAGCAGCCATTGGGTGACAGAGACACAGACCTGCTTGCCCCAGATACCGTGTCAGGGTAAACAGGCAACAGGCATGCCCCAAATGCAGAGGGGGTGTGGCATGCGTGCGTGTGGGTGGCCCTGTCTAAGCCCCCATGTGTCTGCCAGGTGGATGCCTGTAGGTGACCAGTAACACAACCCTTATGCTCCTCCATCCATCTCCCCACAGCCAGTGAAGCTGAGCCAGTGCATCCCATGCCCAGCAGGACCCCAGCTGTCCCACGACAAGCCCGCAGGCTGCCACAGCCTACCATCAGCAGCAACCCCAGATGGGGAGGGTGACCAGCATGCACCACCAGTAGGTGGATGGGTCTGGATCACCGCAGCAGTGGGGGGCAGCGTGGAGGACAGCAGACCACGGGGGGAGGAAGGGGAGTGGGAGGTGGCAGGCCCACAGGTGGGGGGGCGGCCCCCTGCAAACAGCAGGGTGGGCACATTAGTACCCAAGGAGGAGCCGTGTGATGCCACGGGGGTCCCCACAGTGCCAATCACTCACATGCCAGGGATGGGCACACTGTGTGGTCAACAGACGCAAAGCAGGGATACTGGAGCTGCTGTGGGAGGGAGTATGGACAAAACAGGCCTTGGACCATACCCGAGGATGCAACAGCTGCATCTGCCGCCCCAGGGCAGGGCCCTCCCACAGGCCCACATGCACATGTCCCGGATGCACTGACTAGCCTGGTGCAGGAGGTGCGGCTTCTCAGGGAGGCAATGCAGGACACAACTATTGTGATAGGACAGGACCTACAGGTTGTTGCAGTGCCCATGCTGAGCCACAGGGAGGGCCCATGACAGCAGGGCACCACATGACAGCAGGGCACCACAGGCCCAGGCAAACAGCATGATGCGGTAGACATTATGGTGGACCAGCCCAGACCTGGGTACATGGAGTCGGGGCCTGTTGCCTAGCCACATTTGAGATGGCCTCAGTTCTGAGAGACATGTTGGACTGCCCTTGTGGGATGCTTTGTATGTCCCCAACATGTTGTGTGTTACCGCCAGGTGCAGTTGCTGTTTACTGTACATTGCTGGACCACTGTTCAAATAAAGTTGGATGTGTTTGCACCTCACTGTGTCATCATTGTTGCCAGCACCATAGGTGTCCATCATGGTATGTATCACCCAGCCGCATGAGGGAGCTGGGTCCATGGGCAACTCACATGTGGGCTGTGGCATGCACAGGGCAGGTGGTGCCCAGGACATGGGCCCCAAGACTGGGGGCATGGGCAGGGTGGGGGTGGGCAAGGCATGGGGGGTAAGGGCCTCATTATGCACAGCCATGCCACCCTCTTCACTTCAGAGGATGCAAGTAACCAGCAGTGTGGATGGCAGGACATAGCCCACAGGGTTAACATGATCCACCACCACAACCGTGATGTGGAAAACCTAAAGAAGAAGTGGCAAGTGAACATGCAGGCTAGCAAGGAGAAGAGGGCCAGGAACAGTAGACTACCACCAGACTGCCAACAGCCCCTGAACACCCTGGAGGGGCAAATGCTCCACTTCATGAAGGACGTGGTTGTCTCAGGCATTGTCGGCCATGATAGCAGCACCATAGCTACACAGGGTAGTGAGTAGCTCATGCACACCAGCTGCTGGCTGGCAGGGGTCCCAGATAGGCTGTGTGCCTGACCGTGGACCAGACACACAGCAGCACATCAGGCCACTCCCCCATGGCACCACACTTGCTGTGTTGCTGTGCCCATGTCTGTGGAACTGTGAGGAACTGCATGCCTCGCACCAGTGTGTACCCACCATGCCCTGGGCACTGGCACTATGGGTGGGAGTATGTGGGCAGTGTTATGTTACCTTACAGACATGTGTCATGGCGCTTGAGGTGTACCAGTGTGGTAACATGCAGCTACCATGCACTCAGGCATGGGGGACAGTGAGGCAGTGTACACATATGTTCATGGGTCTTGTTTGTCCTGTGTGTCTTTGGTGCCACTGCATAATCACTGGTTGTTGTGTTGCCGCACCTGTTTTGGCAGTACGCTGGGACTGTGCCTGGAACTCACCTCTGATGACAGGGACTGCGTCATCTGTCAGCATGGGACAGTGGATGCACCTCGACACTTCCTCCACGACTGCTGGTCATGTGCTGTCAGGCCACCATGCCCCCCAGTGGCAGTAGCTGGGACCTTACCTGTGTCACTCTTGCTCTCCCACAGACCATCCAGTGGCCGGGCCATCAAAGGCTGTCTATTCCATTGTCTGTCAGTGAGGCACAATCTCCCGCTGCCGCTTGTCATGAGGCTGGTACTAATAAAGTTGCAAAGTTGAAAAGAAACCCTGTTTCTCACAGAGATCTAGATGTGCAATTACCTCAAAGCACAGCTAGAGGGGGCAGGAGTGATCATACAGAAGCTAATGAGGCTAGGAGATCTAACCAGTTGCACCCGGGAATGAGCCCGGGAGATTCAAAGAGAAGATCCCTTTTTAAGCAGAAGTTTAATTCTAGCAAAGCAGAGTGGGAGAGAAAAAGCCAAGCAGTAAGGAGCACGGCTGCAGAAAGGGAAGCAGCAGAACAAGGAGCAGAAGGACTTGGAGAAGGAACAAGGAGCACGGCTAAGGAAAGAAGGAGAGACTTGAAGGAAGGAATCCTCCTTGAGCAAGCCCAAAGGAACGGCATTCACAGAAGTGGAGTTCAGAGGGGCCAAGCTACCAGAGCAGCTGTTCAGAGGGAGTCTACTGGGAAAAGCAGTCAGGCTGGAGAGTGTGCCACTCCCTGCTCAAGCAACGTTCCTGAGTCCAAAGCTGAGAGACGTATCCAGAGAACCAGGTTTGGAGGAAGACCTGCAGTCACTGGAACCTGCTGGACAAGTTTTACCAGGTACTCGAGGAAAAGGAATTTCTAGCAAAGCTACTTTACCACTGAAGCATAGAGCTGAATCCATACCAGGTTTTGCTAAGCTGCCAGGAAGCACAGCACTGCCCAGAAGCTGCCGGCAGAAAAACTGTTGCAAAAGAGACGTTCTTGGGAGAGAAGGCTCCAGGGAGTCCAGCTACAGAAACTCAAGGTATGAAAGCTTTATTCCTCCTAAAGAATGCTTAACTCCTAGAAGCACTGCTAAAGCAAATACTCACTTTGTAAGAAGAAGAAAGAAACCAGAGTGGTTTCAAGAATTACCAAGAGAACTTAAAACCCAGTCTTATTGGAGGCAGGTCAGTGGAGACAGTCCATGTAAAGCTGTAACAGCCAGGGACAGTATTTACTCCACGGGGGAAAGTAGTGAGGCAGAATCTATGGACGTAGAAGATATAAATGCTATTCCCATGCCTCAGGAAGAAGATATGGATTGTGGGTTGTGTATGGCTACTAGCCTAGAGTCTATTGCCACCGTGTAAATAAGAAGAAAACTTGTTTAATTGTTTTTGTTTGGAATGAACTGAATTCCTCCATTTTCCTTGGCACTAATTGTGAAGCTACTAACAGTTAGTCCACCTGTTTATTACTGGAACCTTTTCAAACAAAGGACATTCTTTGATTTCCACTGTCTTAATTGAACCCTTGCACAGATGGGAAATAAAAGCCTTGTTTCCCTACACTCTTGGCTGAATTATTATGTGCACACAAGGAGCTGAAAATAGATAAGACCAAACTCCATTTTTGGCCTTACAATACACCACGCTCCTTGAAAATAAATATATTGTGGAGCATGCCCTTACCGCCCTTGGCCACTAGGGTCTGCCACCATGACACGCTTCAGGCACACAGCAGGGGGAAGGTGGTGGACAAGAGCCCAGCATGGATGACATTGCAGCGCAGGGGGCCCCAAACAACCCTGCTTTGGAGTTCTCTGTCCCTGAGGAGTTGGCAGACAGTGGGCCAGAAGAGGTCGATCAGGAGCTTCTGAAGGAGGGGGAGCAGATACTGCAGTGCACGAAGGTAATATGGGAGGTAGTGCATGCCTTGTGCTAGGATCTCCAGGTCACCAATGAGCATCTGCAGGAGCTGAACAGTAGGGAGCTCTGATACCAGGAGGTGCAGATGCAGCTTATGCAGGAGATGGCAGCATACATGGCAACTATTGCTAGTACATGTCGGCAGCTGGTGGCATCTCAGCAAGGATCGGGTGTTTGGCAAGGGCCTAAGCTGGCCATGCCTCCTAGTGGGACTGCATCAGCAGAGACTGGCTACCATTCAGGGGATGATGATGTGAGCATGCTGTCAAACACAGTCCCTCTGCAGCACAGTGCTCGTGTCACTAAACGCCCTAGGCTGGAGCTTGAGCAGGGGTGATGCAGGTGGAACGTGGGCATCATGGTGAGTATCTGCTGTATGTAAGAAGGGTTCATCTCTGCTCTAGAATGTCCTGTGTATCAGTCTGTTCCTGGTAGCAATGGTCAGGGCTAGCCTGCCTTGGCTTCTGCTCTGCTCCTTGTCATCGTCATCTGTCTCTGTGGCACTGGCTTCACCTGCTGCCAATTCCTCAGGGATGGAGATACCCTGCTGCACTGCTATATTGTGCAGGATGCAGCAGGTGGTGAAGATGCGGCACAACCTCTCCAGCATGTATGGTAGCTCTCTGCCACTGTGGTCTAGGCATTGGAACCGGCTTTTCAACACACCTATGGCCCTCTCCACCACAGCCCGGGTTCTCTGGTGCGCTTCATTATACCACTCTTCCTGTTGTGTCTGTGAGTTGTGCACTGGTGTCAATGGCCACGGCCAAAGCGGGTATCTGCGATCACCTGTGGGGCCAAGGGGACAGGCATGCATCAGCTTTACGATTGTGCATGGTCTTTCAGGGTTGGCAGGGACACTGCTTATCATGGGTTCTGTGGAGTGCCAGCACCCAGATGCTCTAGGAACGTCTCGCCACCAACACTGCCTGGCAGACCAGACCTTACAGGTACACATGCATTCACCTTTGTGGGTTGCACCACAGGATTGCATACACTGCTCACATCACATCACATTCCAGCCCTATCCACTTACCAAGTAACCAGGCATCTCCAAGGATTCCCCTGTCTGCAGCTTGTCCCAGTCCAGATTGCCCAGTATGTATGCATCATGGCAGGCACCGGGGAATTGGGCGCACACATCTGTAATGGCCATATCTGCATTCACCACCAACTGCATGTTTATGGATGTGTAGCTATAGTGGTTCCGATATGCCATTTGCTCATGTCGTGGTGCCCTCAGCACTACATGGGTGCCATCAATGACAACGAGGACTGAGGAAAAGCCACCCAGGTCATAGAAGGCCTGCATTGTCTCCTTTCACTCCTGTGGTGTTCTAGGGAAGGGGCAGGGCACTGATGAATGCATCGATGCTGTGGCATGCTGCAGACTGTGTGATGCCTGTTGTTGCACCGATGACATGCTGGAAGCTGCCTGTGGCTAGGAAGCCAAAGACTGTGCTAACCCTTACAGGCACTGGCAGTGCCTGGCTTTGGCTGGTGACTGGCTCCAAGTCACGGCTCAGGAGGCCACACAGCTCCATAATGGTGGCACTGTCCAAGCAGTACCATTGGTACACCTCGTCCTCTATCAGCTGGAGGTAGCTTGTCCTAGGCCTGAACACCCTGGGAGTGCGGTACTGGTGTCAGTGGTGCTGAGCTGCTGGCTGTTGCCGTTGCAGCACATTTTGTCATCTCCTCTGCTATGTTTGGGCCCATCGGTGGCATGTCCGCCTTTGGACCAACATGTGATCTCCCCACATTGCATGGGTCTCTCTTAGTACATAGGTTTGACTCTTACACAGGTTCTCTGCTGTCATTCCCGATGTCCTAGGCATCCAAAACCCTTGACTGGACTTGTGCAGTTTATGAGGCTTTGGGCTGCCTCCCAATGCCGTGGAATATTGCCGTTGGCTGGGTACGCCATGTCCATGGCCCCGGCATGCCCCATTACACCCTCGCGGATATCTGGTTAGTGTTACCCATATTCACACCATTTTCAATGATATCTGGGTTGGTGAGGATTCGCATTTCACGGTTATGGTGCTCATACATGGGTAAGTCACCTTTACGACACCCTAGCAATGCCTACAGCTTCCAGTATTGTGCCCTATATCACAAGGACAGGTTAGATCAAATTGGTAAAGGGGTGGCACTATATATTAAAGAAAGAATTAAGTCAAACAGGGTAACATTTTTGATGGAAACAAATGCACTGTAGAATCTTTGTGGATAAATTCCATATGAGAAGTGGAAGGGAATAGCAGTGGGGACATACAACTGTCCTCCTGGCCAGAATGAACAGAACAATGATAAAATACTAACAGAAAGTAAGGAAGCTAGCAAAATTGGTAACATATTAATAGTGGGTGATTTCAATTACCCCAGAATCGACTGGGTCAATGTAATCTGGATATCCTAGGGAGATAAAGTTTCTAGATGAAATAAATAACTGCTTCATGGAGCAGCTGGTTTAGGAACAGACATGAGAGGGAGCTATTCTAGACCTAGTTTTTAGTGATACATAAGATCTGGTGTTGAGACCACTTGGCAAGTGTGATGATCACATGATAGATTTGATTTAATAAATGGAGGGAGGACAGTAAGTAAATCTACTGCACTAGCATTTAACTTTCAAAAGGGAGACGATGATAAAATGAGTAAAATGGTTAGGAAAAAACTAAAAGGAGCAATTTCAAAGGTTAAGAGTTTATATTAGTCATGGATTTGGTTTAAAAATACCATGTTAAAAGCCCAGACCAGATGTATTATATGCTTTAAAAAAGGTGGAAGGATGGCCAAACAACTGCCAGCATGGTTTAAAGGTGAAGTGAGAGTTGCTGCTAAAGCCAAAAAACAAACCTCACATCATCCTGGGTGATTTTAATTTAGCTACCTGCAATAAAAACCAATCCTCAATTGTTCTAGAATCTATGGAAGATATGGGCTTTCAGCAAATTATTAATCAACCCTACTCATAATAAAGGAAATACGCTAGATTTAGTATTTCTCCCTTTGACCTTTACTATAACACATGAATATACTCCTCCTACAATATCACAAATCCCATGGTCTGACCATTTTATAATAAATTTCTCCATTAATATACCATCTATTACCTCTACTCATCAACCTAAAAATCACAACGGACCCAAATTTAGACCTTTTTCACCTGAAGAATTTCTCAACTCAATCATTCCACAATTACCTACAGACATAAATAACCTTGATGAAGCTACAACCATTTGGAATACAATCATAAAAGCAGCATCTAAACCAGGGGTCTCAAACACGCGGCCCGCGGGCCGCAACAAAAAAGCCTTGCTTCTGCTTCTGCTACTGCCGTTGCCGCCGTGGCAGCGGCAGAATCGACTGTCAATTTTTTTTTTTAAAAAACTGGCTTCTGCTGCTCAAGCAGCAAAATCAGCTGTCCTGCGGCCCCTTCCTCTCTGCCCGGAGATCCCTCAGTGTGCTCCATCAGCGGGTGCTTTTCAAGCCGCGAAGAGAGTATTCCCCTCTCGCGAGGCTTGAAAAGTGAATAGGCTTAAGCCGCGCGAGAGGGAAATACTCTCTTCGCGGCTTAAAAAGCACCTGCTGATGAAGCACATTCAGGGCTCTCCGTGCAGAGGGGAAGGGGCCGTGGGACAGCTGATTTTCTGCTGCAGCAGCAGAAGCCTGGTGGTTTTTTTTATTTACCGGGGGGGATGGGGGGTAGGACTGGAAATGGGCTATTGGCAGGGGGTGTGTAGGACTGGAAATGGGCTATTGGCAGGGGGGGTTATGACAGGAAATGGGCTATTGGCAGGGGGGGTTATGACTCGAAATGGGCTATTGGCAGGGGGGGGTGTAGGACTGGAAATGGGCTATTGGCAGGGGGGGTAGGACTGGAAATGGGCTATAGCCAGGAGGGTGTATGAAAGGAAATGGGCTACAGGCAGGGGGGGTTATGAATGGAAATGGGGTATTGGCAGGGGGGGTTATGACTGGAAATGGGCTATTGGCGGGGGTGTAGGACTGGAAATGGGCTATTGGCAGGGGGGGTTATGACGGGAAATGGGCTATTGGCAGGGCGGGGTGTAGGACTGGAAATGGGCTATTGGCAGGGGGGGTTATGACTGGAAATGGGCTATTGGCAGGGGGGTTATGACTGGTAATGGGCTATGGTGGGGGCTAGGACTGGAAAGGGGCAGAGGGGGGTTAGGAAGGACTGGAGGTGGGCTGATGGGGGGGGAGTTAGGACTGGTAATGAGCTATGGAGGGGCTGACTGAAATGGGGTAATGGGGGTTAGGGCTGGAAGTGGGCTATTGGCAGGGGGGGGTTATGACTGGTAATGGGCTATGGTGGGGGCTAGGACTGGAAATGGGCAGATGGGGGTTAGGACTGGAGGTGGGCTGATTGGGGGGTTAGGACTGGTAATGGCCTATGAGGGAGGTAAGACTGAAAATGGGGTGATGGGGGATAAGACTGCAAGTGGGCTATGGGGGGGACTAGGACTGGTAATGGGCTATGGGGGGGGGTAAGACTGAAAATGGGGTGATGGGGGGTAAAACTGGAAGTGCGCTATGGGGAGGTTAGGACTGGTAATCGGCTATGGGGAGGTTAGGACTGGTAATGGGCTATGGAGGGTCTAGGACTGGTAATGGGCTGGGGGGGTTGCTAGGACTGGAAATGGGCTGAGTGGAAGGGGGGCTTGAACTGCAAATGGCTGATGGGGAGGGGGAGGGGGGCTTGGAATGGAAATGGGCTGTGAGGGGAGGGAGCTAGGATTGGAAATGGGCTGATGGGGGGCTAGGATTGGAAATGGGCTGATGCAGGGACTAGAAGGGAGCGGATGCTGGGTGGGGCTGGAACTAGAAGGGAGCTGATGTTGGGGGAGGATTAGAATGGGATGGAGCTGGGAAAGTGAAATGGAGAGGGGAAAAATATTTTGTCTGGGAGAGAAGACAAATCTACAATTGGCCAGGTATTGGGAGAGTAAGTGGGGATTGAGGATGGAGGGGTAAAATTTGAGTGGATGAAATAGGAATGAGGAAAGAGAAAAAGGAGAAAGATTAGTATGTTAAAGCAGATGTAGAGAGAGAATGGAAAAAAAAACTAGGAGAGAAGAAAGGGCAAATGGACAGCAGACGATGGAGAGTTAGCAGAAGACATGAAGAAACCAGAAGAAAGTGGCTGGAACAATTGCAACTGAAAAAAATGCACAAAAGGTAGAAAAATATCTCTTTATTTTGAATTTATTAACTGGAATATGTCAGCTCTGGGAAATGTGCATCATTAATGTTTGCGCTTTGTTTAGTACAAGAGGAAATTAATTTATAGTTTTATTTCTACAGTGTTGTTGTACATTCCAAGTTTGGCTTTTGGGGTTCCCAGTTTAATTATTGTCTTCCTGTTTCTAAATCTTTTAGTCTTTCTTTATCCATACTCATTAAAGAGGCATGTTTACTAAAAGTTAGTGTATGGTAACATTATGCAAATATTTATGCAAATGAGGTCCCTTATGCAAATGAGGCCCCGCGTCTTATGCGGCCCCCGGGTTACTTTACAAGTCCTCATTTGGCCCTCAAAGCAATTTGAGTTTGAGACCCCTGATCTAAACCGTTACACAATACATCAAAAAAATACCAGGTTAGATCTTCAGAAAAATGGTACACAACCGAACTAGCACTCATCAAAAAAAACCTTCGCAAAATTGAAAAAGAATGGCGAAAAACAAAAACACCTGAACTACGAGACTTATACTTTACAAATCTCAACACCTACAGGTCAGCAACAAACAATGCCAAAAAACAATACCATGCGAAGATCCTAAATAAAGCCATTAATCGGCCTAGAGAACTGTTCGAAATAATAAAAACTTTATCTAAAGCCCCCATAGATAATCACCAATCAGCCTTAATTAACATACAAGATTTGGCAGACTATTTTGCTAGCAAACTTAAATCATCTATGATACCTACACCCTTCAATACCACCCCATCCCCTAATAACCACACCTGGAATACTTTTCCAACCAATAGATAAGAAACAGCTACTCAATATAATATCGAAAATCAATACAACCACATCCATACTTGATCCCTGTCCAGTTCTCTGGATCAACAAACTAAACAGGAACTAGCACCCTTTATCCTAAATATAGTGAATCAATCTCTTCTGCAAGGGGTATTACCTAAAGAACTAAAACTATCCGCAATCCGCCCTATATTAAAAAACAAAACACTAGATATAAATGACCCATCATCCTATCGTCCAATTGCTAGCATCCCTTTCCTAACAAAAATCATAGAAAAAGCTGTACAATTACAGCTACAAGACCATATAGATACTTTTGCCCCTCTTGATGAACACCAATACGGTTTTCGCCCTTTTCATGGTGTCGAAACCCTGCTCATCGCTCTTCTTGACACTCTTAACAAAGGTTTGGACAATTCAAAACAAGCATTCATTTTAGTTTTCCTAGACATATCAGCTGCATTTGACAGCATTAATCACAACATACTTATTTCAAGACTTAAACAAATAGGATTACTGAAAACTACTTTAGACTGGTTTAAATCATACATATCCGATCGTTCACAATATGTTCAACTTAACCAATCATCGTCGTCCCCTTTCCCACAAGAACAAGGTATACCCCAAGGCTCTGCACTATCTGCTTTACTATTTAACATATACCTCCAGCCAATATGTACCATATTCAAAAAATACAAGATAAACTATCATATATATGCGGACGACATTATGCTATTCTCTGAGTTTAGCATAATTAACCCAAATCATAACAAGCTAATAAACTGTCTTATACAAGCTGAAGAATGGCTTCGATCAAACAACTTAACTATTAATCTCAGAAAAACAGAGGTACTAATAGCAACAAAAAACACAAAATACACTCCCCCATCTGACATTAAAATCCTGAATGTGACTCTTCCAATCAAAGAAGAAATTAAATATTTAGGTGTTATCATTGACAAAACCCTTAGTTTACAACACACATCAGAAAACTAACAAAAACAATCTACTACAAACTGCGCTCTATACAACAATTAAGACCACTATTACAAGACGAAGACTTTAGAACCGTTACACAAGCATTGGTCATACCACATTTTGATTTTTGTAATAGCATACTTCATGGTATAACTAAGAAGAACATCAAAATCCTGCAAATGGCCCAAAATGTAACAGCAAGAGTTATATTCAAAGCCAAACTATCTGATCATATTACTCCTATTCTATACACACTACACTGGTTACCCATTTTCAGTAGGATACAATACAAAATAATATTAACCACTTTTAAATTAATTAATAATATTGCCCCATCATACTTAACTACTCTTCTTAACAGCCCAATCGAAAATAGGATAAGACGGAGAAAAAACCTTAACACACTAGCAGTCCCAGAACTAATAAGGAAAACAAAACATTCAACTAGTAACAGTGCCTTTTCGATTGTTGCTCCAGTATTGTGGAACAACCTTCCAAACCAACTAAGAGAAACTAAAGATCTGCTAACATTCAGAAAAGATCTAAAAACCCATCTATTCAGCCAACACAACAACAATGGAGAAACATTTGTAGTTTCCCAACCACCATAATCGATTTTATTTACCCGATCCAAATGTATATCTACAACATGAACAACGTCATCCTCAAACGATAATTAACTTAATACTGTTTCTTCCCACCTATAAATAAAATCAAAGTAACCTTTGATATCTGTTATACAGTTTAAATGTATTATACAGTTTAAATGTACTATAGTTCAATAATTGTTGCTGTTATATTGTAATACATTAATGTTACACAATTTTAATGTAATATAGTTTAATAGTTTAATAATGTTTCTGTTATATTGCAATACATTAATCTGTTCCATTCAATTCATGTTATAATGCAATATAGTTTATAATGTTCTATGTATCTGTTTTGACTTTTGTTGTAATGTAAACCGCTGCTGATCCTTGGAAGCAGCGGTATATAAAAGCTGTTCAAAATAAATAAATAAATAAAATAAATCTTTTAAAAAATGGAAAAGGATCTGAATAAAAAAACAGGAAACAGCATAAGCACTGGAAAGTTAGATGCAAAGCAGTGATAAGGCAGATAAAGAGAGAATTTTTAAAAACAAGGTGCCTTGAAAGAGAAACTCATAATAAAAAGGTACATCCAAAGCAAAAAGCCTGTGAGGGAGTCAGTTGGACCATTAGATAACAAAGGAGTAAAAAGGACACTAAGGGAGGACCAGGCTATAACAGAGACACTAAGTTAATTCTTTGCTTGGGTCTTCACTGAAGAAGATATAGGGGAGATACCCATGCTAGAAATGGTATTTAAAGGTAATGAACTGGAGTAATTAACAAATGTTGGTGAATCTGGAAGATATAATAGTTTAATTACATCTTCCAAATTAGGTTACTCCTCCACGTCAATGGCACTGGCTTTGGAACCAAGAGACCAAGGTTCGATTCCCACTAGCACGCCTTGTGGCCTTGGGCAAATCATTTAACCCTCCATTGCCTCAGAAAATTCCAAGTTATCAATGTCACTGTTCAGTGTACATTACCAAGTTTAAGTTACAGTGTAAACTACTTTGGTTAAAATGATAAAGCGATATAAAAAAAACCTGATAAATAATTTGACAAACTAAAGAGTAGCAAATCACTTGGATCAGATGGTATACATTCCAGGGTGCTAAAAGAACTCAAAAATGAAATCCTAGATCAAGTGTTAGTAATTTGAAAACTATTGTTAAAATAATCTATAGTACCTGTAGATTAGAGAGTGGCCATTGTAACTCCACTTTTTAGAAAAGTGTTCCAGGAAACTACAGACCCATGAGCTTGACGTCACTGCCAGGAAAAATGGTAGAAACCATGATAAAGAACAAAATTACTGTACATATAGATAAGTCATGGTTTAATGTGACAAAGCCAAAATGGGTTTAGCAAAGGGAAGTCTTGCCTCAACAATCTGCTACATTTTTTTTGAAGGTGTGAATAAATAGGTAGATAAAGGTGAGCTGGTGGATATAGCATATCTGAAATTTTAGAAAGCCTTTGACAAGGTCCCTCGTGAGAAACTCTTGAGGACATTAAAAAGTCAGAGGATAGGAGGCAGTGTCCTTTTATGGATTGGGAACTGGTTAAAAGATAGAAAACAGAGAGTAGGGCTAAATGGTCAATTTTCTCAATGGAGAAAGGTAAATAGTGGAATATTCTGTTTGGCCCGCTACTTTTTAAAATATATTTATAAATGACCTGAAGATGAGAACAACAAGTGAAGTGATTGAATTGGCAGATAACACAAAATGTATTAAAAGTTCTTAAATCACAGGAGGATTGTGAAAAATTGGGAGACTGGGCATCCAAATGGCAGATGAAATGTAATGTGGACAAGTGCATAGTCATACACTTAGGAAAGAACAACCTAAACTATAGCTACCACAATGCAAGATTCTACATTAGGAGCTACCATCCAGGAAAAGGATATAGGTGTCATCATGGATAATACGTCAAAATCCTCTACTCAGTATGCAGCAGCGGCCAAGAAAACTAATAGAATGTTAGGAATTATAAGGAAAGAAATGGAGAATAAAACAAAGGATATCATAATGCCTCTGTATGGCTCCTTGGGGCAAAAGCATCTTGAGTATTGCCTGCAGTTCTGGTCACCACATCTAAAAAATGATATAGTGGAAGGTATGGAGAAGGGTAACCAAAATAAAGGTGATGGAAGGATACCTCTATGAGGAAAGTTTTAAAAGATTAGGGCTCTTCGGCTTGGAGAAGAGACAGCTGAGAGGACATATGATAGAGGTCTATAAAATAATGAGTGGAATAGAATAAGTAAACTGGAACTGGTTGTTAACTCTTTCAGAAAGTATACAGAATAGGGGACATTCAATAGGTTACAAAGTAGTACATTTAAGACTAATCAAAGAAACTATTTTTTTCACTCGACACATAATTAAGCTCTGGAATTCATTGCCAGAGGATATAGTAAAAACTGTTAGTCTGGTTTATTTTAAAAAAAGGTTTGGACATGTTCCTGGAGTAAAAGTCCATAACCTGTTATTTAAGTGAACTAGGGGAAATCTACTGCTTAGCCCTGGGATAAAGCAGCATAGAATCTGTCTACCTTTTGGGATGCTGCCAGGTACTTGTGACTTGAATTGGCCACTTTTAGAAACAGAATATTGAGCTTGATGGACCCATTGGTCTGACCCAGTATGGCAAATCCTATGTTCTTAATTGTTTAAAGCACAATTAGAGCAAAAATGGGGAGTTATTTCAGCAATCATAAGTAGATCAAACCCTGACACAAGAATAGTTAAGAAGAGGTGGACTTAAATCTAAGGATGAGAGAGTGATAGTTGCAGCACGGGACAGTGGACTACAAGTAAGATGGTTCACAGCAAGCTTCGAAAAATAGTAAAACAGACAATTTGCAGAGCCTGTTTAAAAAAAAAAACTCTGGAAATTGTTACATATCTCATTCTTGGATGTGATGTGCTGATGTCAAAAGGCTTGTATACAGAAAGGCATGCAGTAACGTACCATGGTTCATCCACTGGAACTTGTAAACACGTTAACATCGCTGTACTAGAACATCTCCAGGAACAAGCAGGAATGCAGTCTTCACATATGGGTATTCTCAGTTCCGACGGAGCCCATGCGGGAATGCTCCCCAGTATCCAATAGGAAAACCTTTGGGAGCACTCCACTGCACCTGCGCATTGTGGCCTCCTCCCACTGCCTAGGCAGTTGCCTATAGGGGGAGTATGCTTTTCAATGTCCCTTTATATGGGTTCCCAGAGCCGGGGCTTCTAGGAGTTGTAGTTGCTGAACAATGAGTTGTAGTTGTGAACAAATGAATGCTTGAGCCGAGGTTTTTTTGAAAGCAACACAGGAATTTATTTTCTTCCTTTGCTCAAAGGAACCTCCGTAGAAGCTCAGCACAACGTATAAGGTGGATACTTCTCCCCTCAAAAGAAAGATAACTTCTATACAAAACTTTTCACAGTGTCACTAATTACACTTGCTTTCCTCAGCAATGCAATTCTTTCTTCATCAAACCAAAAATATCACTTAACAGTCCTTTGCAGACTTTGGGAACAAACCGTGGCTTTTTAACTGCACCACATGTACATTAAAGCTTCCTCTTTACTTTGGTTATCATAGGTTTTAGATAGTTGCTCCAGCCACATTCAAAACCAGCCTTTGAATGTCTCAAGCACTTTTTTTTTAAAACGGCAGCAACTTCATTTTCAAACATTCTTAGCCTTCTTAACTGCAGACATTCAGGTACAATAACTTCTGGGTTTTCTTCAGGCTTAAAACCTATAGCCTTTCATTCTACCCTCATAGAGAGCAATCCATTTCACATTCTGAGAAATCATTTTCAGTATCATAATTATCTACTTGCATGCATTCAGAGTCAGGCTCTGCAGTCTCCTGACTGGCAACAGCTTGGGACAGCGTGGGCTTGATTTCTTCCAATAACTTAACAACCCTTTCCCAACGAGACCTCCCTCTTGACTCAGGGGTGTTAGCAGGGCACTGGAGATCCTTATCTTGCAGCAAACTGTTTAAAACTTCTAAAGGGTTCACCTCCCTTCTATTAACAGCTCTTCTTACCGGCCTTCCCCGAGGTGAAGCTCTTTGACCCAGCTCTTCCTGGAAAGTCCCCGTACCTGGGTTATAGACAGCAGACTCCTTAGGATAAAACCTCCTGTTTCCTGGGCCAGCTGTAGTCTCTCTACAGCACTGGCTTTGTTCAGGACTGTGGTGCTGGCTATGAGAGGAATCCTTCCTTAGGCTGTCCCTGGAGCACCTCTCTCTCCCGGTCTCTCTGAAAGAATCCCTTCTTTCTGTATCTCTCGGGATCTCCTCAGCTTCTGTTTCTCTGCTGGTCTCCCTGCAGTGTTCTCTGAAAGAATCCTTGCTGTTCTCCCGGCTGTGCCTGCTTCTAGTCTCTCTACCGTTCCCGTTCCCGTTCCTCTTACTTCCTGTTCTCTGGGGCTTAAATGAGTGGGGCTGCCCTACAACTTTCCACTCCTCCCCCAGCTGTCTCTCGTTACCTCCCTTAGTTGCTATGGAGCTTGGGCGTGGCCTGCAGACATCAGCTTTGGGCATGTTTTTTTTTCTCTCTAGCTGAAGTTTTAAAGTCACGGCTCCCTGCACTTCCCTTCTGCTTGGAGGTAAATGTTTGTGTTTTTTCTATTTCCATGGGCTCTGGAGCAGATTCGTCACCACAGCATCTGCCTTCCCAACTCCTTTTCTCAGCTCTTCATTTTCTGCGGAGCCAGCAGGAAGCCTTTTCCTGTCACCGCCAAAGTCTTATTTTTTTGTTTAATTCTGTGTTCTGCCTTTCCGTCGATGCCGGTACTTCCCTGATACCGTCCCCAATATTCTTTTTCTTTTAAATTCTTTCTTTTTTCTTCTCCTTTTGGCGATTCACCACCACTTTAAGCTTCGGCCTAAATTTCAAACATTTGTCACCATGGACAAACACGTCAGTGGCTTTAAAAAATGTTCCAAGTGTTCCCGCACTATGTCAGTCACTGATTCCCATGACTGGTGTCTCAAATGTTTGGGCCCAAACCACAGACCAAACAATTGATCTTTGTGCAAACAAATCACCAAATGAGACCTAAAGAAAAGGGCCAAACAGTATGACTCGCTGTTCGCTCTGGACTCAGTTTCAGTGGTCTCTGTATCGTAGAGGACGTCAGCTTCTTCAGCTGGTTCCCAGGTCTCCAAAATGTCCAAATATAAATTAAAGACTAAGTCCTCGGCATCGAAATCCGATACCGAGTATTGAGGTAAGGCCTGTACACCACAAAATCAGAGGGACATCTGATGCTGACCAGCCTACCAAACAGCCCCGGCAGGAGGATCAGCCCTCCAAAGCCACACAGGGACTCCAGGACTCTCCTGAGGCATTGGCCTCTGGAGAGTTACTGGTACTGTGTTCTGGAACGGTGGCACAAAGCCCCATACTCGAATCTACCCAGACATCAGTGTCCTCGGTCAATCAGCATTTCTTAGCTCTCAAGGGGACTTTAGCAGCAATCCTGGATGCTGCGGTACCATGAGTATTGAGAGCCCCAGCGAGTCCGGCATCACCTTCCAGCTCGGTGCCGGTACCTCTGGGTCTGATGCCAGCCCTTGAACCGGTATCAGTGTGACCCCTCCCAATGATTTCTTCACTGGAACCGGTATCCATGGGACCCCTTCCTCCACTGGAACTGGTAACCATCATCAGTACCCAACAGGTTCTCGGTTCGAGTACCGCACGGACTCAACATCGCCATCGAGCATCGACATCGGCTCGAGACCGTCAATACTTTGATTTTATTTCCGAATCAGAGTCTTCATTTTCTGATTCTGAAGAGACATTGGAGGATTCCAGGGCCACCCAGGATATCCTCTCAGATACTTCTCCATCTCATGTGAGGCGTTGATCCCCGCCAGAGGACATATCCTTTCAGGACTTTATTCGGGACATGGCAGCAGGTCTCCAAATCACAGTAGCATCTGAAACAGAACAGAGGGCTGAGAAATTGGAAATCCTCCAATACCCCTCGATGCCCAAAGAGGTGGCAACATTACTGGTGCATCGGATCCTACAGGATCTAATGCTACGAATGTGGGAGGCCCCGCTAATGGTTCTATTAGTAAACTCCTCGATACCATGTATCACGTTTCACCATGCTCGGGGTTTCAAAAACCTCAACTACCTCACCATTCTATGGTGGTGGAAGTGGCGATACGGCGCATCAAGAGTTCTAAGACTCATTCATCGGTACCACTTGGCAAAGATGCCAGGGCTCTCAATGCCTTTGGACATCACTGCTTCCAGGCATGTATGCTTGCATCTAGGAGTATATCCTACACCCTTTACATGGGCATGTACCTCAAGGATGTCTTGAGGGATCTAGGAAATTTCGCTCATATTCTCCTAGATGACAAACATGATGAATACCTAACTATGGTCATGCAGGCTCAAAACACTTCTAAGTTCCTGACCAGGGCAGCCTTTGATAACTTTGAGTCTACCAGCAGAGCTACTTCAGTTTGCATAGGAGCTCGTAGGATGGCCTGGCTTCAGGCTTCGCATCTCGAACAGTGGGTTCAAGATAAATTGGTCAATATTTCTTGCTCTGGAGAAAACCTATTTGGTAAAGGTTGGAGAGAGAAGGCAGGAGAGCTTGAGGCGGATGATCTCACCCTCAAGTGCCTCTCAAGAAAGACTTTGTACCCCTCTAGGAGGAAGACTGCTACAAAGAAGTCATTCTACACCATAAAAAAGAGATAGGTTTCTTCTTACTTACCAATCCTTTGCTGGTTTTCAACCTCAGCAACAATAGCACAGGGTCCCTGTCAGTCTAAGAAAACTAAGGCTCCTAAACCTCAATCAGCTGTTCCGCCACAGCCAACACCTGGTTTTTGATTCCTTCCTAGAGAGCATAGCCACTCTGTCTCTGCAGGGTCCCCAGTCCCTTCACATAGCAGGAACATCGCCCGGAATAAAAACGTGCCCACCCGTAGCTTATGCACTAGGACTAATGATGGTGGTTGCGATAGTGTTGCAGATGTAGATAACATCCCTGCCTCAGATAAAGGCCATGGTGAGCCTGCTCATGGACCCACTGTGGCAGGAGATAAACTACAGAATTTAATAAAAAAGTTAAGAGGATTAACTATGGTTAAGTGGAATTCTGCAGATAAAAAGGAGATAATGTACTATTATTTTTATGCTACAAACCCTAAATCAAGAGGGTATACAGAGAGAATCTGCCAAAAGCTGGAAGAGGAAAATTGACAATAGAAAAACTGCAAAAAACAACAGATGCAAATTTAAGATCTTTAATTTCAAAGATCAAAGTAAAGAAGTATGTGAATGATAACATCTTGCAGCAACTAAGGGATTCCATGGACAAAGAATTACAGGGAGGAGGGAACGTAGGTGAGACTTCCAGAAGAAAGGAAGACACAGAAAAGGAAAAAGAGGTTGAGGGGGAGATGGAGTTAAGAGATCTTGAATTGCAGGAGAGTGAGCTGAATAAAGGAAGGGTCAACAAATTAAGTCAAGAGGAGGAAGAAGAAAGGGAGGAAAAAAACTCAGCCTTGAAGGACTACAAAGGGACTGCTACTTCTGGAGAGAGATCTGCAATTGTAAGTATTTACTTCTGGGAATTTTTTCTAAATCTTGGGGAAAAAAGGAATTCTTTAGATTAAAGATGATTAATCTGTGAACCCAGTGTATTTGTTAAATCAGTCAGGGCCTAGTAGCAGCAAAGAGCTCTCAGTTTAAATTTAAAACACAGAAGTGAACTTTCTGGTTAATTTTAGAACCAAAGACTCCCTCTAGCCAAGCAAGGGATGTGGGACTCCCCCTGGAAATTGTTCACAGATTACCCTAGAAGCACAGGACAGGGTACTGTGTAGCAGCCAGCTTTTCATAGGTCTTCTTTCCCTCCCTCACTCCCCAACACCCACACACCCCTGGGATAATCGTAGCTTTATAGGTGCTTAAACCTCTTAAAAGGAAAGGAGGTATCATATTCACTCTCAAGTGAAGCTGTTTATCCTCATTAGGCATACATTAAGGACCTGAGATTAATTAAGCTTCAGGTGAACAAAGTACATTAAACATATTTAGTTTTATTAGTATAAGTATCCCTAGCAACCCTTAGTAAGTAAAGAACTTAAATATCTAAACACAACCTAAACTAAAATGCAGACAGCAGTCCAGCAGTGAGATGGGGGCTTTCCATTCTTTTGCATTGAGTGTCACATGTATGATTTTCTCCCAGTTGGTGAGGGGTCTTTGCGACGCTCCTGCCCCCGCCCTAGGGCTAAAGGACAGGAGTGGCCTATTGTCCCGTGAGGAATGGATTAAAACTATTCCCTTGGAATGATGGGAGATGTAGTTTTGTTCTCCTTTCTCTCACTGATAAATGTAGTTGCGCCAGAGACGGTAAGGCTTTGCAAGAATATTTTATTCGTGTTGGGGAGATTCCTCCAGCGCATCAAAATTCAGATACATGAACATAAATGGTGCTTTAAATGGTAACAGAAGAAACTCAGGAATATAAGACAACGTAAAGTGAGATCAGCTTTTCTTCTATGGAGCTTAACTCAGCTCTGCCTCAAGAGGTGACTTACTTGTATTGCAGCCTCATGCAATCACTGTTCCATTCACCGTGAACTCAAACTCAGGTGCAAACAATTAGGTTTTCAGAGCACGGCAGCAGAAACTGCCACGTTGTATTCTTTTCATACAAGGTACAGGCAAGCTTTGTTATACTGCTACTTCCTTACAGCATATTGAACAGTCCATGCTATTATCGTCAGAGTTTATCAAAGGTAAGGCATTTTCCACTTGCATAAAATCTTCTGACTGCACAAAACTATTGTCCTCATTCAGCTTTGACTGTCTGCCTGCTTTCAATTCTAAGAACTCTTTAAAGTCCTGAAGGAGCAATTCAGCCTGTTCAGTTCTTGACAAACAGTTGTCAGCCAACACTGAGTTTTTCTCCCAGTCACTAATGTTTCCCCCTTCAGCTCTTGGCTTGAATGACTCAGGGTAACAATTGGGATCTTTTAAAACAGTCTTAAATATAGGAGATGGGACTTTACCTTCTCTATCCAGGCTCCTATAGAAACTGCTGTCTTTCTGCCAGGCTCCTCTCCTTTTAGGTAGCTCAAAAGCTTTGCAGCTGTGAGTGCTTCTGGGTCTCTCCAGTCCAAACTGTATCCACGAGGGCTCTGCCTTTTCCCAGGACTCTAAACCAGGGCTTCGTCCACTTCTCGCAGGACTTCCTTTCCAAGCACCTGTTAAAATCCTTGCAGGTCCTCTGTTGCTACCAGGCTCAGACGTGCAGCCAAACTGCTTCCTGGTCAACTGCTCATGGCTTTCCTGTTTCTCACAGCTATTCGGCTTCTGCTTCCAGGCCCTCTGCTCACAGGTCCTCTGTGCTCCTGGGAATTCTGCTTCAAGTTATTCTCTCTCTTCTTGTTCTTCTTGATCCCCTTAATCTGTTTAGCAGTGTCCGTCACCACTTCATAAAGGGATTCTTTCTCAGACACACCCCGTCCAACCCCTGGGTGTGCCCAATCAGCACTGCTCAACTCCTCCCCTGGGCTGGTCTTCATTCTCAGCTCACCAGAAGAGGGCTTTTTTTCCTTTTAGGATTGTAAATCCTGTGTAAATCCTGCTGCATTTCAGGATTTCCTTCAGTCTCCATTTCCTCAGGAGGGCGCTCTTCACCACATCTTGCATGTGCACTAGGTGCAAGGAGCTCTTTGCTCTCAGGGAACGAGTCCGATCTCTGGAGGCTACAGTAGCAGACTTGGAGGACATAAGGAAGACAGAGGTACATAGACGAGACCTACAGGGATATAGTCCTGAAGTCCCACCTCCAGTCTGGCAGCATCCCTGTTGCCATGGAGGAGAGAGGTCACGTGACAGGAGAGCAACACCCTGGTGTGGCAGGAAGTGATCCTGTAGCTAGCACTTGTCCTCCAGGTGATGTAAAACCCTCTCACACTGAGGATGTTTCTCCAGGGCCATGTGCCCAACAGGGAAGGGTTAGGACAGCCGTTATAGTTGGTGATTCGATCATTAGGCATGTAGATAGCTGGGTGGCTGGTGGACATGAGGATCGCCTGGTAACATGCCTGCCTGGTGCGAAGGTAGTGGACCTCATGCACCACTCAGACAAGGTCTTAGATAGTGCTGGGGAGGAGTCTGCTGTCTTGGTACATGTCGGTACCAAGGGCATAGAAAAATGTGGTAGGGAGGTTCTGGAGGCTAAATTTAGGCTTTTAGGTAGGAAGTTGAAATCCAGAACTTCCAGGGTAGCGTGCTCCGAAATGCTTCCCGTTCCATGAGCAGGACCCAAAACGCAGGAAGAGCTCCGGAGTCTCAATGCATGGATGAGACAATGGTGCAAGGATGAGGGTTTTGGATTTTTTAGGAACTGGGGAACATTCTGGGGAAAGGAGGGGCTCTTCCGAAGGGATGGGCTTCATCTTAACTGGGATGGAACCAGGCTGCTGGCATTAACCTTTAAAAAGGAGATAGAACAGCTTTTAAACTAGATAATAGGGGAAAGCCGACAGTCGCCCAAGAGTGCATGGTTCGGAACAATGTATCCTTGAAGGATACTACCAAAAGAATGAAGTTAGGGCATTATCAGCAGAGGTTACAATAAAGACAAAAGTAGCCCAAATGCCCTTGAGTACGGAGCAGACAGAGCTTAAAGATTACAAATTACCCCAATCTACCAATAGCCAGATTAATATGAATAAAATACAGTCTCTAAAATGCTTGTATGCAAATGCTAGAGGGCTAAAAAATAAGATGGGAGAGTTAGAACATATAGCACTAAATGAGAAGTTAGATATGACTGGCATCTCAGAGACATGGTGGAAGGAGGACAACCAGTGGGATACTGTGATACCTGGGTACAAACTATATCGCAATGATAGAACTGATCAAATTGGTGAAGGGGTTGCGCTCTATGTTAGAGAGTGCATTGAGTCACAAAGGATTAAAGTTTTACAGGAAACACATTTTGCTGTAGAATCTCTGTGAATTGAAATTCCATGTAAAAAGGGGAAAGCGATGGCAGTGGGGGTGTATATTGACCACCTGGCCAGAATGGACAAATGGATGATGAAATGCTTAAAGAAATCAGGAAAGCTAACAAAAGTTAACGCACAGTATAATAATGGGTGATTTCAATTACCCCGGTACTGACTGAGTCAGTGTCATGGCAGGACTTGCAAGGGGGATAAAGTTTCCAGATTAAATAAATGACTGCTTCTTGGAGAAGCTGGTTCATGAACCAACCAGTGGGGAAGCCATTTTGGACCTAGTCCTTAGTGGAACACCAGATCTGGTGCAAGAGATAAGGGTTTTGGGGCCACTTGGCAATAGTGATCATAGCATGTTCGCGTTTCATTTAATTAATGGAGGAGGGATGATGAGCAAATCCACAGTACTGCCTTTTAACTTTTGAAAGAGAGACTATGATAAAATGAGGAAAATAGTTAAGAAAAAAACTAAAAGGAGCAGTTGCAAAGGTCAAAGACTTACATCAAGCGTGAGTGTTGTTTAAAAATACTATCTTCTCTCTCTTCTTAATGAATTGCATGCTGCACATGATCATGGGTCTATTTCTCTCTTGATCTGTCTGCTACTTTCGATTTGGTTGATTCACTGCACTCTTTTGGCTCGTCTTAGGGAAGCTGGTCTTGCTGGTTAGGTTCTCCACTGGTTTCGCTCTTTTCTCTCCTGTCATTCCTTCTTGGTTCTTTCTGGGTCTTCTTCCTCTTCCCCCACTCCGCTTCCTTGTGGTGTCCCACAGGGTTCTGTCCTTACACCTCTTCTCTTCAATATCTTTCTTGCCGCCCTTGCTCTACTGGTCCAACAACATGGTATTTCAGCCTATTATTATGCAGATGATATCTTTCTTTTGTATCACACGGATTATTTAAACCCTGATATAACCCCCCTTAATACCTGTCTGTCCTCTGTGGCTTCCTGGCTCTCCTCTAACTTCCTTCACATTAACCTCGCCAAAACCTCTGCTATCTGGTTCACTCTTGGGCACTCTTCCTCTCCTTCCCTCACTCCTTTATTTATTTATTTATTACAGGCTCTTATATACCGCACTATTTAGCATCAGCGCGGTTCACAATATAACAACAGACCAGAACAACAAGCTGTTTGGTTTTACATAGAACAGGAACAAGAACTTGGATAAAAAACATGGGGAAATTGTTAACTGAGACTATTTACATATGTAATTACATGTATATACAGCGGTATTATTCTTAGATTGAGATGGGTCATGTGGAACAGGTGTTCAAAAGGGGATGGGCGGTCAGGTCGGTGTTTGGCTGGTCTGGTAATATTGGGGTGCCTTTCTGAACAGCGTTAGATCGGAGACAGCCCGAATCTCCGGTGGTAGGGTGTTCCAGCACTTAGGGGCATAGAAGCTGAAAGCCCTGTTAGATGTCGCTAGTGAGCATTTTGTTGCTGCCTTAGGGATTATTAGCGCGTTTGTAGATATAGTTCTCCTAGATCTGTTAGGTGGAACGGTCTGAATGAGGTATATTAGTGAGGAGGAGGTGATGCCTTTGATAGCCTTGAAGGTGAGTAATAAGGTCTTGAACAACAGTCTCCCATGTATGGGGAGCCAGTGAAGCTGCTTTAGAATAGGTGTTACATGGTCCCTTCTTGATGCTCCGTAGAGGACTCTGGCAGCGGTGTTCATGGCAAGCTGTAGAGGGTTTAAGGTGGAGTGTGGGAGGCCTTGAAAAATGGCATTAGCGTAGTCGAGGTGCGATAAGGTTAAAGCTTGGAATATTGTCCGGAAGTCCTCAGGATCAAGCAAGGAGCGAAGGTGGCGGAGTGTCCAGATCTTGAGATAGATCGCTCTGACTACATTGGTTATATGTAATTTCATATCCAGGCGTTGGTCTAAAGTGACCCCAAGGTATCGGATTGAAGACTTTGTTTGGAGCTCCTTACCTATCCCCATGGTTTCTTCACTCCGATACCTTGGTGTTACTCTTGACTCATCCCTTTCTTTCAAAACCCACATTTCCTCTGTTGTTCAGCGCTCCTTCCTCACCTTGAAGCAGCTCCACGCCGTTCACCCTTTTCTATTTTTTTCCACCTTGACTACTCTGTTCCTTTCTCTTGTGGTGTCTCATCTTGACTATTGTAATGTCGTTTTAGCCAGCCTTCCCCAGTCACAACTGTCTCGTCTTCAATGTATCCAGAACACTGCCGCCTGTATTCTCACCCATGCCTCTCGCTTTGATCACGTCACTCCCCTGCTTCTACGCTTGCACTGGCTCCCTGTTTCTTTCCGGATTCAAGTTTCTTATGTTTGTTCATAAATCAATTCACACAGGTATTCCCCTCTATCTTGCTGACCAGGTTCATCTTTACACCCCCCTCCGCACCCTTCGTTCTATTCACGCCAACCGCATGTCACTCCCTTCCCTTGCCCACCTGTAGTCCACGCGTTCCTCGGCTTTTTATTTCCTTGGCCCGAAGCTCTGGAACTCGCTCCCCCATGCCCTCCGTTTCGAACAGTCTTTTATTGCATTCAAAGCCAAATTAAAAACCCACCTTTTCTGTCTTGCTTATGACCTCCCCCCTCACTCTCCCCCCTTTCCCCACCTCCACGTTGATGTATTGTCCTTTCTCCCTACCAATCAGATTCTCTCCCCCTTATTCTCCCTGTTGATCTCTCTCTCTCCTTTGTCTTCTCTATTCTATTCTGTTCTTTTCTGTTCTGTTTCTTTGATTTTATGGCGTTCCTTTTCTTTTTCTTTTCTGCAGCATTTTTTAATTTTATAGTCTTAATGTAAACCGCCCAGATACTTGTGTTGTTGGGCGGTATATTAAGTCTAAAATAAATATAAACATAAACATATCTTGGAAGTCCAGACCAGCTGGATGCCACACTTTAAGAAAAGTGGAAGGAAGTCAAAAAACTGCCAGCATGGTTTAAAAGTGAGGTCAGAGAGGTGGTTGTTGCCAAAAAAGCATCTTTCAGGAAATGGAAAAAAGAGCCAAATGACGAAAACTGGAAACAGCACAAGCACTGGCAAGTTAAATGCAAGGCACTGATAAGGCAGTCAAAGAGAGAATTTGAGAAGAAGCTTGTTGTGGAAGCAAAAATGCGTAATAAAGACTTTTCAAGTACATTCGTAGCAAAAATCCAGTGAGACAGTCAGTTGGTCAATTAGATGATAGAGGGGTAAAAGGGGCACTAAGAGGGGACAAGGCCATAGCAGAGAGACTGAATGAATTCTTTGCTTCGGTCTTTACTGAGGATGATGTAGGGATGTTACCCATGACTGAAGTGGTATTTAAAGGTGATATTGCGGAAGAACTTAAAGAAATATCGATACACTGGGAAGACGTATTACAACTATTTGATAAACTGAAGAGTAGCAAATCACCTGGACTGGATGGTATACATCCAAGGGTGTTGAAAGAACTGAAATATGAGACTGCAGACCTGCTATTAGGAATCTGTGAACTGTCATTAAAATCATCTGTAATACCTGAAGATTGGAGGATGGCCAATGTAACACCAATTTTTGAAAAGGGTTCCATGGGTGATCTGGGAAACTACAGACCGGTGAGCCTGACGTCAGTACCGGGAAAAATGGTAGAAACCATAATGAAGAACAAAATTACTGAACATGTAGATAGTCATGGCTTAATGGGAGACAGTCAACATGGCTTTAGACAAGGAAGATCTTGTCTTACTAATCTGTTATGTATTTTTGAAGGTGTGAATAAACAGGCAGACAAAGGTGAGTTGGTTGATATAGTATATCTGGACTTTCAGAAAGCCTTTGATAAGGTCTCTCATCAGAGACGTTTGGCAAAAATAAAAAGTCATGGGACAGGAGGCAGTGTACTATTGTGTATCAGGGACTGGTTAAAAGAAAGCAAGAGGGTAGGGCTAAATGGTCAATTTTCCCAATGGAGAAAGGTGAATAGTGGTGTACCCCAGGGATCTGTGCTGGGTCCGCTGCTTTTTGAGATATACATAAATGACCTGGAAAGGGGAATAACGAGTGAAGTTATCAAATTTGCAGATGATACAAAACTATTTAAAGTTGTTAAAACTCATAAGGACTGTGGAAAATTGCAAGAGAATCTTGATAAATTGGAAGACTGGGCATCCAAATGGCAGTTGAAATTTAATGTGGACAAGTGCAAAGTTATGCACCTAGGAAAGAAAAACCCAAACTATGGTTACACGATGCAAGGTTCCACATAAGGAACCACTACCCAGGAAAAAGATGTAGGTCTCATTGTGGATAACATGTTAAAACCCTCCGCCCAGTGTGCAAATAGGAAAGAAAAACCCATATTAGGAACCACCACCCAAGAAAAAGATTTGGGCGTCAGCGGCCAAGAGAGCAAATAGAATGCTAGGTATCATAAGGAAAGGAATGGAAAATAAAACAAAGGATATTATAATGCCTCTGTATTGTTCCATGGTGCAATTCTGGTCGCCGTATCTTAAAAAGGATATAGTATTATTAGAAAAGATACAGAGAAGAGCCACCAAAATGGTAAAGGGGATGGAAGGATACCCCTATGAATAGAGGCTGAAAAGGTTAGGGCTCTTCAACCTGGAAAAGAGACGGCTGAGGGGAGATATGATAGAGGTCTATAAATTAATGAATTGAGTGGAATGGGTAAACGTAGATTGATTGTTTACATCATCAGAATATAGAAAGACTAGGGGACATGCAATGAAGCTACAGGGTAAACTATTTAAGACTAATAAGAGAAATATTTTTTCACTCAACGTGTAATCAAACTCTGGAATTTGTTACTGGAGAATGTAGTAAAAGCTGTTAATGTAGCTGGGTTTAAAAAAGGTTTGGACAAGTTCCTGGAGGAAAGGTCCATAAACCATTATTAAAAGGACCCCGGGATAGCACTGCTTGACCAATACAAGCATTGTGGAACCTGTGTCTTTTGGGGAAACTGCTAAGTATTTATGACCTAGATTGGCCACTGTTGGAAACAGTGGCTTGATGGACCTTGGTCTAACCCAGTATGGCATATCTTATGTTCTTATGAGGAATTCTAGTCCACATGGAAAGAGATGAATATGCTGAGTTCCAAGCAAGGGAAAGATTACCCAAGCTAAATTTAACACCTAAGGTTAGAAGTATGATAATTAAGATGAACAAAGTCATATTGACATCACCAAAATTAATTGACTACAATATTGTGCAGCTAAAATTATTACTGCAAGAATATTGCCAACTAAAGTGCAAGGCCAGAAGAAAAAAAAGAGAACAATAACAGTTCCTCCTTGGAAAAAGTGCATCGAAGGGAAAATACAATCATTGCATGCAGAGGTATCCCTGATAGATGGGTATCTAAAAGGATTACGATCATCAAAGATATTAAGGAAGATCCAAGACATCAAGCTGAAGCATGCTGCATTAACAGAAGAAGGCCTGAAATTTATATGTTCAAACAATAAAATGAAAATAGCAGCAGAAGTGCAAAAACTTCGAAAATATGAAGAAAACAGGAGAGAAAAATATCAAAATAAACTATTTAAAGAGAACCCAAAACAATTCTACAGGGAATTGGGAAAGAGCATTAATCTGGTAAAAGCATCACCAGCCAAAACCAAAACCTTCTGGAGAAAGCTATATGAGGACCCTAAATAGCACAATCAAGAAGCAGAATGATTACCCTGCATACAGGAGCATTTAGAAAAAACAAACATCAAACCTATGGAATGGACAGTAGTAACAAAGAAAGAGCTGAAAAGCAGGTTAAAACGAGCCCCAAACTGGAAGAGCCCTGGCCCAAATGGAGTAACCAACTTTTGGCTCAAACAGTTAACATCACTCCACCAAGACCTGACGAACTGTAAAAATCAATTGTTTGAGCAGCCGGACTTAATATCGCAATGGCTTACTACAGGAAGAATGTTTCTCCTTTCGAAGGGAGACTAAAGTAACACTCCCAACAATTATAGACCAATAACTTGTCTATCTACAATCTATAAGCTGTTCACTGCGATAGATGCAGGCAGAATATATGATCATATCGAGCTCAATAACATCATGGCAATAGAGCAAAAGGGCAACAAGAGAGGGGCATATAACACCAAAGACCAGTTAATGTTGAATAAGCTGTATTTATATGTCACCTTGACCCGGAAAAAGGTGGCTTATAAATACAGCTAAATAAATAAAATCATGACCAGCGCTAAGAAAAGCAGAAATCTCAGTATAGCATGGATTGATTATAAGAAAGCTTTTGACAACGTCCCACATTCATTGATAATAAATTGCCTTGAAATGTATAAAATAAATCCTGGTTTGATAGAGTACCTTATGTTCACCATGACAATGTGGCAAACCACACTCTTTTTGAAATATGAAGATGGTCAGTATATCATTCTTAACATCAGGTTCCAGCAAGGAATATTTCGGGGGGATTCCCTGTCATTTCTTCTGTTTTTTGTGGTGCTTAATTCAATAAGTACTCTCATCAACTCTTTGGAATATCGATTTAGCATTAATCCTAAAGAAAGTAACAGCATTTCATTTATTATTTGTAGATAATCTGAAGCTCTATAGTTCCAGTGACCAACAATTAGCAGAGCAACTCCATGTGGTAAAAAGCTTCTCTAATATCAGGAAGACCTTTGGCCTTGACAAATGTGCTAAGGCAAGTTTTTTTTTGGAGGAAAATTAAGCAAAACCGAACACATCTCCCTAGCTGAAGGCTATAACATTAAAGACCTTGAACAAGAAGGCATGTATAAGTATCTCGGAGTAGAAGGAATGACACTCGAGCTGAAATTACTGAGAGAAAAGATAAGTAAAGAATACTATAGGAGATTAAAATCATTATTAAAAATTGCTTTAACATCACGGAATAAGATACAAGCCATCAATCAGCTAGCAATTCCTGTACTCCCATACAGATTTGGAATTGTGGACTGGTCTCTTAAAGATCTTGAAAAACTGGATGTGCGAACATGAAAACTCCTCCATGCCCATTAAGTGATTTACCAGAATCAATGTATGCCAAAACTGTACATTCCTAGAGCTGAAGGAGGGCTAGGACTTATAGAGATTGATTACATCTATAGAGCTTACTATCATAAGCCTCCAGGCCTACCTGACAGCCTCTTCAGATTCAAATACACAAAAAGTGTTGAGATATGTAAGTAAATATCCATAATCTGTCTCCATCATCAAACTTGGACAAGCATTCCGATGATAAGAAGGAAATGAGTGAAAATCCACATGCATGCACGGGAAAGGAAGTGACAGAATTTGCAAAACAAGAGAAAAACTCTTCAAGGAATTAGATCAACAAACAAGGAAAGACACTTGGCAGATGCACTGATACAGTGGAAATACAGTGTTACTCCAGGAACCCTTTGTTGATCAAGAATGGACACATGAATGGTTAAGGAGGGGGTGAACTGAAACCGGATGAGAGGTTGATAGTTGTAGCCCAGGACAGCAGCCTAAGGATGAGATGGTGTATAGCGATCATTAAAAAAACTGGTAATACAGACATGTCGATTCTGTAAGAAAGACCTGGGAATGTTGACTCACTTCATAACGATCTGTGAAGTTCTGATGGCAGAAAATTTCTATACAAAAAGACATAATAAAGTAGCGCACCTCATCCATTGTAAACTCTGTAAACACTACAATATCACTGTGCCCGAAAAGCACTGGGATCATGACCCTAAGAGAATTACAGAGAATGAGGAGGTTATGATCACCTGGGATACTCCCATTCCGACTGATAAAAAAAGTGGTTGCGAGGAAGCCAGATAAAGGAGAAAAACACCAGGAAGGCATTGATAATAGAGGTGTCCGTTCCAAGTGACTACTCTGAATTATTTGGAGGCAGAAGATCCTGAAATACCAGGAAATGCAGTCAGAGACTAAGAAAATGTGGCAGAAAGATACAGAAATATTTCCCATCGTGTTGGGTGCCAACAGCTTGATAAAGAATTCCCAAGCACATCTTGACAAACTACCCATACATGTTACATCTTACGAACTCCAGCAGGAGGATCTCTTTGGCACAATGCAAGTATTACGCTGAGCCTTAGTAGTAAATTTGAGAGACTGAGATCATACTCCCCATGCCCTGGCTTAGAAGTGAGGTTCACACCTGTCATGGTATGCGCAAAACTAACCCATTTGGAGAAACTTCCTCCAGGCAGACTTTGTGCTTATGCCCACAAGTGGCAATCACATCTCATCACATCAGAGCAATGGACTCTCAACATCATTCGAAGGGGCTATCTGCTTCACTTTCAGAGTTTACCCCAGCCATCTCCACAAGAGATTATCCTGAAAGCCATATGCAAACCTGTCTTCTGAGGTGGCCACCCTGTTAGCTCAGGGGGCTGTCGAAAGAGTCCCTTCTACCCAAGAAGGCAGGAACTTCTACTCTCCTTGAGATGAGGTGGGAGCCATCGTACCAAGTTGGCAGCGACTGTTACTGTATTCACAATATAAGGAAATTGATCCTTTAGATGCCCTTCATGAGGAGAGGTGGCAAAGACTGCACTGGGAACTTTGAGAGACACCAGGGAGCAAAACAGCAAGCCCCATTGCATTCTTCATGGGCCAAGGACATTGCCAGACTTGGCCATGTGATTGAGGTTATCTATCCTGTTATTCTGTGTTATTTACTGCCTATTATTATTGTGCCTCCTTCAGAAACTTCCCTCGGAGCCTTTCCCTTGATAGGACCTCCAATTTTTAATTTCTATTTCATTATTCCCTGTAGGTGGTGGTATTTCTATAGACAGTATGTTTTACTTCACATAATAAAGATAAAATGAACTCAATCAGTTCCAGTCTTTCAAATTTTTGTGAAGGAGGGCAGCAGGTGTTCTGTTCTGGACTTGATGGGATTTCAGAGAAAGAGTATCTAAAATATACCTGAGTTGTGGAGTACCTGATCTGAAAGCAGTAATTAGGGAACATGCAAGTTCTGTATTTTGTGCACTCGCAGAGACTTATTTTTTTTTCTCAATGATTGCACCCATAATTACTTTATAGAGAGAACTTAATTTTTTTTAAGACTTTATTTGTCAACACCAGTAAACAATAACAATCAAAACAGTAAACAGACTCCAAGTGGGGTTGTCTCTTATCCCCAACCTGGAGGCCAACCACGATTACAGGTACATTTATCTCTTTTAACCCCACCCCCTTAGCCCCCACCCTTCCTCCCATCCTCCCCCCACCCCCACAGTCACATCCCCTCCAAGACAAAAATACTCCAAAAAGAGCACCCCTCAGCGCTACACCTGTGCAGCTACTGATCTACTATTCCTTCCTAGGTACCCATTTGTAACATTTCATTCCGGCTATGAGGGTTCAGATTCTGAATATAGGGCTCCCAGAGCCTCTGGAAAAGTGGCCAGCGCCGAACACTGCCCCGGGCATACCTACACTCCAGGAGCATCAACTGATGAAAGGCGTTTCGCCACTCCCAAAAGGAGGGCGGGCTCCGCTCCCTCCATCTATGCTGTAGGGGCCCCTTACCCACCAGACAAGCCTTGCGCACTAGCAACCGCTCCCATTTACCTTTTGGCTGTGTGGAGCACAACTGATCCAGTGCAACTAAGGAGACATCCCAGCACACCCGCTGCCCCAATAACGCGCCCATAAACGAACTAATTTTTGCCCAATAGGGACGAATGAACCGACACCCCCACCACATATGTAATAAGGTTGCTAACGGAGTGGAGCACCGCGGACACCTCCCATCTAAGGTGAGATGGGAGCGAAAGGCCCGTCGAGGGGAGAAGTATACTCTAGTTATGCTTTTGAATTGCATTCCCTGCCAGTGGGCTCCCAGAGCCAGATCTACTATCTGTCGTAGATCTTTAATAACAGTACCCGGGGGGACCTCCCTACCCATCTGCAAGGCCCACGCCAACTCCACTCTTCGGTAGTCCGTAGAAGGCCTATACGGAGCTAAGCGAGTCTTCAGCACTCTTATCGACGGCGGGGATCCTCCTCCCAAGTCAAAGAATTCCAAAATCTGCGCCGAACGGTCTGCGTGTAGCTCCGCCTCTGGTAATGAGGCCACATAATGTGAAGTCTGCAAATATGCAAAGAAATGAGCAGGCCCCAAATCATATTCAGTGCATAACGGCAAAAATGGTTTGCACTTCCCAGAGGGTTCTACCACATGGCCCAAACTTCGAAGTCCTCTCCGCGCCCAATCACGAAAAATCGCGGTGTCCATTCCGGGGGTAAAATGAACATTACCTTGGATTGGCAGCCAACTCGAAACCCTCCAATTCCTTTTCCAATAGACGTTAAGTTGATGCCAAGTTCGACGCACCGAACCAAGCAACACACTATCAGTTAAGTTACCTGAGATCATGCGGTTATCCTGATGCAAAAGAGCAAGTAATGCATTTGGGGCTGCATAAGCCTCTTCAAAGGCCGTGGGAGTGTACACCTCCGTTCCACCCAACCAATCCCCTAAGTGCCGAGCCTGACAAGCCAATGCATATGCACCCAAATCAGGAAGCCCCAATCCACCCTGCCTCCAGCTCCCCATCAATGGCTGTAGGGGATACGCGCTCTCGCCCCCTTCCACGGGAATCCTCTAATTACTCCCTCTATCCGCCGCAGGTCTCTCCGTAATAACCAGACCGGCAGGGTCTGCATCCAGTAAAGTATCCGCGGTAAAACGACCAGCTTGATCGCTGCAATTCTCCCTGATAGTGACAACGGAAGGGGTCTCCACGCCTGCAATTGAACTCGCAACCTGGTTATGATACGATTCAAATTACACCCATAAAGCTGGGAGGGCTGGCTAGTCAGTATAATGCCCAGGTACATAAAATGGTCCTCCGCCCACTTAAGAGGGAAGTCCTCCTGCCAGCCACTCCGTACCCGACCAGATACATCCAAGGCTTCTGATTTGTCTCTATTAATACAAAGGCCTGCAAACTGCCCAAAAGTCTTGAATTCCAGCAACAACGCGGGTAATGATTCCCGAGGCGAAAGCAGATGCACGAGAAGGTCATCTGCGAAGGCGGACAACTTAAATTCAGATGGGCCAATGCGAATCCCCCGTATCGCCCGAGATAGCTCCACCCTACGTATAAAAAGGGTCCAGGGATAGAATAAAAAGGAGGGGGGAAAGAGGACATCCCTGTCTGGTCCCCCGTCTTAAATGAAAATTCTCTGATAGCACCCCATTACAGTAGATCACCGCGATCGGGTCTATATAGAGACTTCTAACCATATCACAGAAGGAGGCCCCGACCCCTTAACAGGGGAGCAAGTAACGCAGGTACTGCCAATCAACCCTATCAAAGGCTTTCTCAGCGTCAAAGCTTATTAATAAGGACTGGAGATGTCTACTCTGCACCCACTCCAGAGATGTTAGTATCTTTCTCAGGTTGCATACCGCATACCGCTCTTTCACGAATCCAACTTGCGATTCGTGAACCAACTGTCCCAATACACCTGCCAAGCGATCTGCCAGGATTTTCGCCAGAATTTTAAGATCAAAATTAAGAAGTGAGATGGGTCGATATGACGCTGCCCGCAGTGGATCCTTCCCCGGTTTTGGGATGAGTATAATATGAGCAAGGTTACTTCCCCATTGGAAGGCACCGTGTTCGGATCTCTTGGTGTGCACTGCCACCAAGAGCGGGGACACCAGTTCACTAAGAATCTTATAGAATTCTGCACCCAGTCCGTCAGATCCCGGCGTTTTATAACAGCTCGCCTTAGCAATAACAGTTTGCACCTCCTGTATGGAAATTGGCTGATCTAATTGCGCCCTTTGTATCTCACTCAGTTGAGACAAGTCTAAACCTTCCAGATATTCTATCATCTGCCTGGGAGAACTCGCCTCTGCCGTATAAAGTCTCTTGAAGAAAGAGCGAAAAACTTGAACTATCTCCAGGCTCTCCTTATGGAGCACCCCCTGATCATCTCTGAGTGCTGGCACTAATTTGGAACTCCTAGGGCCGCGCAGGCATCGGGCCAGCAGTTTTCCCAGTTTATCGCCATGACAGTATAGTTGATATCGGTAATACATTACAGACTTCTTTGCCCGCTGGTGCAAAGGTTCGTTTAATACAGTTTGAGTCTCCCACACTTGTTTCTTAATTCCTGCACTCGGGTTACTTGCAGCTGTCCGTCTCAGCTTCGTAACTAACTGTTCTAAGCAGATAATACGCTCCGCTAAAAGTCTCCGCTTTCTTGCCAAAAACCCAATAATATCCCCTCACAAGACAACTTTCGCTGTTTCCCAAACCAACTCGGGCTCGTCCTGGTACACGCTATGGTCAGACTCAAACTCCTGCCAGCGCCTCCGAAGAAATTGACGGAACTGAGGATCATTATACAGTTCCAAAGGAAATCGCCAGAGCCGTGCCCTAGGGCTACTATCACCCCAGCGCATCTGCAACCAGATAAGGGCATGGTCCGAGATTTCCATGGGGCCTATCTGCGCATCTTCAACAGTAGCGAACAATCCCTTGGAAGTCAACAGATAGTCAATACGTGCACTAGAGCTATGTGCTCGAGACTGATGTGTGTAATCTTTTTCATTAGGGTGTAACAGTCTCCAAGGGTCCACTAATCCCAATCGTGCCCTCAGGCGGGTTAGCGCCCGAGTCATCTGAAATCGCTCCCTGGGCCCCGTACCTCTGGACGTATCAAGGTCGACATCCATAACATCCATATCACAGACATCATCACTGATGAGAAACCAGACTATCTCTGCCTAACGGAGACCTGGCTAACCAATTCTGATACAATTTTACTAAACCAAATAAAAGCAAAAGGATATTCACTATTCTACTGTAACCGTAATCATAAAAAAGGAGGTGGTGTACTCATTCTAGCTAAAACTAGCTGGAATTGCTCTACTATCATCTGCGAGTCTAAAGAAAATATTGATATCCTAAAAATAGAGAATAGAAGCTTAGCCATCTGCCTCTTTTACAGACCCCCTTCACCAGATGTACAAAACATAACAACCATCTTAGAAACAACTTGTAAAGCCTCAATAAACATGCCCTATATCGTCTTGGGAGACTTTAACTTAGCAACTACCAATAATAATCTACAATCAATCTTCCTAGAATCAATAGAAGACATGGGATTTAAACAAATAATCAAACACTCCACACACATCAAAGGTAACACTCTTGACTTAGTCTTTCTCCCTGAACATATGATGGAGATACATCATTACATCCCTCCCACCATAACACAAGTCCCATGGTCTGACCATTATATGATTCAATTTTCTATGCATATTCCCCTCACCTCCTCTCCTCATCAAACTACAACTTATCAAGGGCCAAGATTCTGTCCATTTGTATCAAAAGAATTTCTGGGTAAAATTATACCACAGTTAGATACAAACTCAAACAACACTGACAAAGCCATTGCTAATTGGAACACGGTTATAAAAGAAGCTTCCAAACCATTACCTATCAAACCTAACAAGCTCTATAAAAGAACCTCAGAAAAATGGTACACACACGAACTAGCATCTATCAAAAAAAAACTACGAAAAATAGAAAATAAATGGCGAACAAAAAAAACACCTGAGTTCCGGGATCTATACTTCTCAACTCTTAACAAATACAGAGCAGCAACTAATAACGCCAAAAAACAACATCATACCTCAATTCTATCTAAAGCTATTAACCGTCTGAGGGAACTATTTGAAATTGTAAAATCTTTATCAAAAGTACCCACTACTAATTATCAACATGTCCCTATCAACTTACCAGATCTAGCAAATTATTTTGCTAGTAAACTTAAACTATCCTTAATACCAATACCTGATTCCGTTATATCAATAAACAACAACAATACATGGAACTCCTTTCAGCTGATTGATAACAAACAATTACTAAGTATAATATCGAAAATTAACACTACAACATCCATCCTTGATCCCTGCCCAGTTACTTGGATTAAGACAACAAAACAAGAACTGGCCCCCATTATTTTAAATATAGTTAACAATTCTCTTCAACAAGGGATATTACCTAAGGAACTCAAAAACTCTGCAATCCGCCCGATTTTGAAGAATAAGACGCTAAATGAAAATGACCCATCTTCATATCGCCCGATTGCCAGTATTCCGTTCCTGACCAAAATCATTGAAAAGGTTGTGCAACAACAACTCCAAGATTATCTTGTCTGTCAACCGCTCCTTCAGCAAAACCTGTACCAAGTCTGTTAGCGGCTTCTGCTGCGCCTGCATGGCTGCTAAAGCTTGCTCCTGACACTGCTGGGCCAGCTCTCTTTGTTTTTCAAATTGGAGCCCAATCCAACGCAGCGTGTCTTGTGGAGTCTCCATGTTGGCAGCCTGCAACAAACAAAGAAAAAAAAAACACACCAAGTGCGGCACCTTTTTTTTTTTTCTAAATGCAGTTAAGCTGGGGGTTTTCAGTCCCCCTTATTTCTCCTTACAGAATCCCACCCTGGCTGTACCCAGATACCTTTACCTGAGTCAGGTGGTGATTCTGGCTTTGAGAAAGTTCTTTTGCCTTTCCAGATCCTGGAGTCCTCTGGGCGTGGTCCACCATACTCCCAGTCCTATTCTCCGGCGCTGGTGACTCCACTGTGCTCCCACGGTATCCTTCTTTCCAGGAATCCTGCCAACTACGCCATTTGTGAGACTATACCCTCCTTAGGCGCCCGCCTAGATATGGGGTATAGCTTTGTTTCTTAAAGGAATACTCTGAAGTCGTGTGTCCAAGTGTAATTAAAGCTGGGCTTTATTCCCCTTCCCTTGAGGATTGCCTTCCGGATACAGACGATAATGGTAACAAAAATAAACTGTTGCTTCACAGAAAAATAAAAGCTTTTCAAACGATAACAATGCTTCTTCTTGCTTTTTAACATAGAGAGTCTATCTCGTCAGAAATACATAGAGCACAATCCATGGGTTCTGGAATAATCTCTGGGTTTGAACTTTCCCACTGCATCAAATCAGGTCCTGTAAACGGGCACCATGCTTCAGCATCGCTGGTTTCACAACCTTGCCCCTGAGAGACCTCAGTTTCTATGAGAGAACATAAGAACATAAGACATGCCATACTGGGTCAGACCGAGGTCCATCAAGCCCAGTATCCTGTTTCCAACAGTGGCCAATCTAGGTCATACGTACTTAGCAATATCCCCAAAAGACACAGGTTCCACAATGCTTGTACTGGGTCAAGCATTGATATCCTGGGTCCCTTTTTAATAGTGGTTTATGGACCTTTCCTCCAGGAACTTGTCCAAACCTTTTTTAAACCCAGCTATACTAACAGCCCTTACTACATCCTCCGGTAACAGATTCCAGAGTTTGATTACACGTTGAGTGAAAAAATATTTTCTCTTATTTGTCTTAAATAGTTTACCCTGTAGCTTCATTACATGTCCCCTAGTCTTTCTATACTCTGATAGCGTAAACAATTGATCCACGTTTATCCGTTCCACTCCAGTCATTAATTTATAGACCTCTATCATATCTCCCCTCAGCCGTCTCTTCTCCAGGCTAAAGAGCCCTAACCTTCTTAGCCTCTCTTCATAGGAGTAGCCTTCCATCCCCTTCACCAATTTGGTGGCTCTTCTCTGTACTTTTTCTAATAACGCTATGTCCTTTTTAAGATACGGTGACCAGAATTGCACACAATATTCAAGGTGCGGTCGTACCATGGAGCGATACAGAGGCATTATAGCATCCTTTGTTTTATTCTCCATCCCTTTCCTTATAATACCTAGCATTCTATTTGCTTTCTTGGCCGCCGCTGCACACTGGGCGGAGGGTTTTATTTATTTATTTATTTTATTTATTTAACAGTTCTTCTATACCGCTCTATTTTAGATCAGAGCGGTTTACATTCAACATCAACTATACAACACAAGGAACTTTGAGTTGTATTTACAATAAACAGGGAGATCAACTTGGAAGTAACTGGGGGAAACTATGTACAATTCTTAACTCTATACATGTTTTTAACTCTATACATGTTTTTAACATGTTATCCACGATGACTCCTAAATCTTTTTCCTGGGTGGTGGTTTCTAATGTGGAGCCTTGCATCGTGTAACTATAGTGTGGGTTGTTCTTTCCTAGGTGCATAACTTTGCACTTGTCCACATTAAATTTCATCTGCCATTTGGATGCCCAGTCTTCCAATTTATCCAGATCCTCCTGCAGTTTTCCACAATCCTCTTGGGTTTTAACAACTTTAAACAGTTTTGTGTCATCTGCAAATTTGATAACCTCACTAGTTATTCCCTTTTCCAGGTCATTTATGAATATGTCAAAAAGCAGCGGACCCAGTACAGATCCCTGGGGTACTCCACTATTCACCTTTTTCCATTGGGAATATAGCCCTACCCTCTGCTTTCTATCTTTTAACCAGTTCCCGATCCACAATAGTACACTGCCTCCTATCCCATGACTTTTTAGCTTCACCAAAAGTCTCTGATGGGGGACTTTGTCAAAAGCTTTCTGAAAGTCCAGATACACTATATCAACCGACTCACCTTTGTCTACCTGTTTATGCACACCTTCAAAAAAACATATCAGATTAGTAAGACAAGATCTTCCTTGTCTAAAGCCATGTTGGCTGTCTCCCATTAGGCCATGACTATCTACATGCTGTGTAATTTTGTTCTTTATGATGGTTTCTACCATTTTCCCTGGTACTGACGTCAGGCTCACCGGTCTGTAATTTCCTGGGTCACCCCTGGAACCCTTTTTAAAAATTGGTGTTACGTTGGCGACCCTCCAATCTTCAGGTATTACAGATGATTTTAATGAAAGTTCACAGATTACCAATAGCAGGTCTGCCATCTCATATTTCAGTTCTTTCAACACTCTGGGATGTATACCATCCGGTCCAGGTGATTTGCTACTATTCAGTTTATCAAATAGTTGTAATATATCTTCCCGGTGTAGCGATATTTCTCTCAATTCCTCTGCAGTATCATCTTTAAATACCACTTCAGTCTTGGGTAACATCCCTACATCTTCCTCAGTAAAGACCGAAGCAAAGAATTCATTCAGTCTCTCTGCTATAGCCTTGTTTCCTCTTACTGCCCCTTTTACCCCTCTATCATCTAATGGTCCAATTGACTCTCTCACAGGCCTTTTGCTACGAATGTACTTGAAAAAGTCTTTATTTCGTGTTTTTGCTTCCGTAGTAAGTTTCTTCTCAAATTCCCGCTTTGCCTGCCTTATCAATGCTTTGCATTTAACTTGCCAGTGCTTGTGCTGTTTCCAGTTTTCATCATTTGGCTCTTTTTTCCATTTCCTGAAGGTTGCTTTTTTGGCAGCAACAGCCTCTCTGACCTCACCTTTAAACCATGCTGGCAGTTTTTTGGACTTTCTTCCACTTTTCCTAATGCGTGGAATACAGCTGGTCTGGGCTTCGAGGATAGTATTTTTAAATAACACCCAAGCTTGCTGTAAGTCTTTAACCTTTGGAACCGCTCCTTTTAGTTTTTTCCTAACTATATTCCTCATTCTATCATAGTCTCCCTTTTGAAAGTTAAAAGGTAGTACTGTGGATGCCTTTACTATCTGTCCTCCACTAATTAAATCAAACATGATCATATTATGATCACTATTGCCAAGTGGTCCCAACACCATTATTTCTTGCACCAGATCTGGCGTTCCACTAAGGACTAGGTCCAGTATGGCTTCCCCTCTGGTAGGTTCATGAACCAGCTGCTCCAAGAAGCAGTCATTTATTCCATCTAGAAACTTTATCTCTTTAGCTTGTCCTGCTGTGACACTGACCCAGTCGATACCGGGGTAATTGAGATCACCCATTATTACTACTCTGTTGTGACTTTTGTTAGCTTCCTTGATTTCTTTGAGCATTTCATCATCCATTTGTTCATTCTGGCCAGGCGGTCGATAGTATACTCCAACTGCCATCACCTTCCCCTTCATAAATGGAATTTCAATCCATAGAGATTCTACAGCAAATTTTGTTCCCTGCAAAACTTTAATCCTTTCTGACTCAATGCCCTCTCTAACATAGAGCGCAACCCCTCCACCAATTTGATCAGCTCTATCATTACGATATAGTGTGTATCCAGGTATCACAGTGTCCCACTGGTTATCCTCCTTCCACCATGTCTCTGAGAGTGCAATCATATCTAACCTCTCATTTAGTGCTATATATTCTAACTCTCCCATCTTATTGTTTAGACTTCTAGCATTGGCATACAAGCATTTTAGAGACTGTATTTTATTCATATTAATCTGGCTATTGGTAGGCAGGGGTAATTTGGAATCTTTATGCTCTGTCTGCTCCTTACTCAAGGGCATTTGGGCTACTATACTCCCTTTTGGAACCTCACTGCTTTTGGTAGTATCCTTCAAGGATACCTTTGTCCGAACCATGCACTCCTGGGTGACTGTCGGCTTTCCCCTAATTTCTAGTTTAAAAGCTTCTCTATCTCTTTTTTAAAGGTTATTGCCAGCAGTCTGGTCCCATCCTGATTAAGGTGAAGCCCATCCCTTCGGAAGAGCCCCCCCCCTTTCCCCAGAATGTTCCCCAGTTCCTAACAAATCCAAAACCCTCATCCTTGCACCACTGTCTCATCCACGCATTGAGACTCCGGAGCTCTGCCTGTCTTTTGGGTCCTGCAGGTGGAACAGGAAGCATTTCGGAGAACGCTATCCTGGAAGTTCTGGATTTCAACTTCCTACCTAAAAGCTTAAATTTAGTCTCCAGAACATTCCTACCACATTTTCCTATGTCATTGGTACCAACATGTACCAAGACAGGAGACTCCTCCCCAGCACTATCTATGATCCTATCTAGGTGGTGCGTGAGGTCCGCTACCTTCGCACCAGGCAGGCATGTTACCAGGCGATCCTCACGTCCACCAGCCACCCAGCTATCTACATTCCTAATGATTGAATCACCAACTATAACAGCTGTCCTGACCCTCCCCTCATGGGGACATGGCCCTGGAGAAACGTCCTCGGTGCGAGAGGGTTTTACATCACCTGGAGGACAGGTCCTAGTTACAGGATCACTTCCTGCCACACCAGGGTGATGCTCTCCTGTCACGTGACCTCTCTCCTCCATGGCAACAGGGATGCTGCCAGACTGGAGGTGGGACTTCAGGACTATATCCCTGTAGGTCTCATCCATGTACTTCTCTGTCTTTCTTATGTCTTCCAGGTCTGCTACTCTAGCCTCTAGAGAACAGACTCGTTCCCTGAGAGCAAAGAGTTCTTTGCACTTAGTGCATACGTAAGACCTCTCACCAACTGGGAGAAAATCATACATGTGACACTCAATGCAAAAGACCGGAGAACCCCCATCTCGTTGCTGGACTTCTGTCTGCATCTTAGTTTAAAGCTTGTGTTTAGGTCTTTTAAATTCTGTATATAATAAGGATTGGTGTGGATGCGTATACCAATAAAAGTGTATCTAATACCCCTAATACACCTTGTGTACCTGAAGCATAAGTAATTAATCTCAGGTCCTCTGTGTATGACTGATTTGGATAATGAGCTGCACCTGAGAGCAGCCCCTTTCCTCTAAGATGTGCAAGTACCTATAAAACTACAATTACCCCAGGGGTGGGTGGGTGCTGGGGAGGGAGGGAGATAAGTCCTATTAAAGAGGGCAGTTACAAGGTACCCTGTCCTGAACCCTCAGCAGGGGGGAAGGGGGTACCACACAAAGCCCAGTTAGTTGAGAGAGGCAAGGTAAGTTATAGCTATCCTGGGTATCCCTCAGAGCCGCGCTGACCTCACAAAGCCCAGTTAGTTGAGAGAGGCAAGGTAAGTTATAGCTATCCTGGGTATCCCTCAGAGCCGCGCTGACCTCTACTGGGATAGTCGTCTTCTTTGTTACAGCTGACACCACCGCGTCTATCCTCGGTGACTTCAGTAGATCCTTGTCCGGCTCCGGCAATGGGTATAGGCGAGCCATAGAAGGGACTCCTCTCAAACTTGATTCTGGTTGGTTCCACTCCTCCTGGATCATCTGCCGCACCACCCTGTGGACTGGAAACACCTTCTGTGACTTCCTGAAGGCCTGGATCAACGGATCCTCCAAAGCTTCCTCCTCTGCTGGAGAATCAGAGGTCATATTGAGTACCTTCAATGACTCATTTATCAACGCTGGGAGTTCCTCCTAGCGAAACACTCGAACTATGCGAGATTGATCCTCCTCTGGAATCTCACCCTCCTCGAATTCTTCGTCGTCCTCTCCTACTTCTCCGATCGAGACATCCCCTTCCGGGGTGCCTTGCGACTGTGACGTGAACGGCTCTTCGCACATTAGCCTTGCACGCATAGGCAGGGGCCCCGAATCCTGGGTCCCGGCCCTCCCCAGCCCGGCCAAGGCGTTTTCCTTCGCTGCCACTGCCTCACCTGCACCCTGCCGGCGCAGACAATAGGCCTTATGCAATAGGAGGATAAACTCCGGGGAAAAGTGCTCCCAGCCTTCCTCCACCCCCCCCCCCCCCGGAAGTGGAGGGAAGCGATAGGGAGGAGGCCAGCCCGTCCGAGGCTGATGGAGGGGGCGAACGAGCTTCCCCCCCCCAGGAGCTCCCCGGACCCCTGGGAGACTTGAAATTAATAAATTTAAAGTGTAAATTTAACTTTTTGGGTTTCAATGAGGTGCTCTGAGAGCCTTCCCCTTCCCCCAAACGCTAGTGGTAGAGCCTATAATTCAAAGGAGAAATTAAAGGCACTAAACTGAACTAAAATGAAATAAAAGGAGAAATAAAAAACCTCCTTGTGGACAAGGTTCTAATTGTACTTGCTGTTTTGGTGCTCCTCTTTATCGTGCTGTCCTGTCCGAGGAAAGGAAACTGGGCGGCTCTCGTTTCTCTCCACGAGGAAGGCCTCAGCCACGTGGAGTTAGGCCTGCGGGCGTCGGCTGAGTTCTCCCCTCTGAGCCGTCCCGCCGGCTCAGAGCCCCAAAATCTGCTTTTGCCCCGCAGCCCTGCCTCCAACGCTCCGCAGCTCCGGGGGCTGCAGCGTGAGGCAGGGAAGTCGTTGGGGGAGTCGCAATGCTGCCTCCAGCGCTCAGCCACCTTGGGGCTTCGGCGCGAGGCAGGGCAAGTCCGAAGAAGGAGCCTTGGGGTGTCGACAGGCCGAGCTAGCGAGGAGACTGTTCTGTGCAGACAGGGACATAAGGAGCTGTGCTTGGGGTTTCTTTCCAATACCCATTCCAATAAGGGTTTTCTAACACACTGTAAGCTTGGCTCTTTATAAAAGGACCCACTTCCTTCCCTCTGTAGAAAACAGGGTACTTATCTTTCTTTCTGGTATAGAGAGTTTCCAGCCCTTCCTCTGTTAGCCAGGGCTTCTTCTCTGGGGTGTAAGCTGCCTTTCTCCGGGAGTTCCAAGCATTAGGCTTAGCTGAGCTGTAATCACTTCCTGGCTTCAGTGAGCTTTCCTGGGTGTGACGTTTGCTCTCTACCTGCTTGGTTGCCTTCCCCGGCACGAGGACCCCTCTGGCTTGGAAGTCTCTTGCACTGCTTCTCCCAGCACTCTCTGGTTCAACAGCTTGCTTCCACTCTGCCCTCTCTCTCCGTGACAGCGTGTCTCTCTGTGTCTGCTCCTGAGTCTCAATCCCCTTCTGGATCTGACTCCTCTGGCTTCTCTGACTCTCCCCCTGTGGGATTTCCCACCTGGTTTTATCTCCCTGCTTGTTGTACATTGTACGTGATTCTTTCCTCAGGTGAGCATGATTAGGACTCTGAGTTTCTACTGCGTCACTAATGCTATGAGGAAAGTTTGTTCCTCCATTCTTTGCTTCTCTGCAACCTGAATGTATTAACTGCTCATGTGGCTGTGAGGTAAGCTCTTCTTTTCCATTTCCCTTTATTATCCCAGGCTCAGTGCTGTCTACCTCATGACAATAGACACATCTGCACCCCTTGATGATCACCAATACGGATTCCGACCTTTTCACGGCGTAGAAACCCTCCTTTTTGCCCTCCTCGATACCCTAATTAAGGGTTTAGATAACACAAAACAAGCATTCATACTGGTATTCCTTGATATATCCGATGCTTTTGACAGCGTAAACCACAAAATACTCATATCAAGACTCAGTCAGATAGGATTAAGGAAAACTACCCTAGATTGGTTTAAATCATACATATCTGAACGCTCACAATTTGTACAAGTTAACCAGACTTCATCACCCCCTTTTCCTCAAGAACAAGGAATACCTCAGGGCTCCGCATTATCTACTCTGCTATTCAACCTTTACCTTCAACCAATTTGCACCATTTTCCAAAAATATAAGATGAATTACCATATATATGCGGATGACATAATGTTGTTCTCCGCATTCAACATACATGATCCTAACTATGACAAAATAGCAACCTGCCTCATGGAAGCTGAAAAATGGCTGTGTTCAAACAATCTGAAAATTAATTTAAAAAAAACTGAGGTATTAATCACATCAAGAAACACGAATTACACACCACCAACCGATATCAAAATCCTGAACTTTACCCTACCCGTCAAGGAAGAAATTAAATATTTAGGAGTCACCCTTGACAAGACCCTTAGTTTTACTAACCACATTAAGAAAATAACCAAAACAATTTATTACAAGCTTCGCTCCATTCAACAACTAAGGCCTCTTTTAGAAAATGATGATTTTAGAACTATCACACAAGCATTAATAACTCCCCACTTTGACTTTTATTTATTTATTTATTTATTTTTATTTCTTATATACCACGCTATTCAGCATCAGCGTGGTTTACATGTAATAATAACTGTTCAGTGAAGACAATCTACACTGAACTTACAATATGACAGAAATGTACAATTTTAACTTACAATATAACAGGAATATACAATTTTAACAGAATAGCTACTTTACACATAATTTATGTTGAGGAGAAGTTAACTATTTACATGATGGCTATCTGGGAATTGCAGTCGGTTCGGGTGGGGGAAATGCTATTAGTTGGGTGGAGCAGGGTCTAGAGTACCCGGTTTCAATTCTGTATGGTTGTTGCTTAGGTTTTGTCTGTGTGTAGTACTGGGCGTGTCAAGGTGTAAAAGGTGATCTTGTTCCGCGTAGTGCTGCAGGAAAAGGTGGTGTTTAATTGCTTTCCTAAATTGGTAGAGGTCCTTAATAGCCCTGATGGCCGGAGGTAGGGCGTTCCAGCACGTGGGTGCATACAGTGCAAATGCTCTGCTCCTGGATGTTTGTGAGCATTTTGTGATCTGCCTTGGGAGTATCAGGGTGTTGATGGCTACTGATCTTCTTGCCCTGTTAGGTGGAGTAGGCTGAATGAGGTCAGTTAGTGAGGTAGCAGAGCAGTTGTTAATAGCTTTATGGGTCATCGTCAATACTTTAAAGGTAATCCTACTTTGGATTGGGAGCCAGTGTAGGTTTTTGAGGATGGGGGTTATATGGTCCCTCCTAGATGCACCAAGTAGAATTCTAGCAGCTGAGTTCATGGCTAGTTGCAGAGGGTTTATTGTGTTCTTTGGGAGGCCATGTAGTATGGCATTTGCGTAATCAAAATGAGGGGTGACAAGACTTTTGTAATGGAATACTACTAGGAGTATCTAAAAAGAACTTAAAAATATTACAAATGGCCCAAAATGTTACCGCAAGAATAATTTCCAAAGCCAAGCTATCCGACCACATTACCCCGATACTCTTTTCTCTACATTGGCTACCTATACCCAGTAGAATTCAATATAAAATCATATTGACCACCTTCAAATTAATTAATCAGATTGCCCCATCATACCTATCCACACTGATTCATAGTCCTACAGAAAATAGAATAAGACGAAGAAGGAACCTTAATACCATCCTAGTACCTGACTCAATAAGAAAAACAAAACAAATAACAAGTACCAGCGCCTTCTCATTCGTAGCACCATCATTATGGAATAACCTCCCAGACCAATTAAGGGAAACAAAAGAGTTACAAAAATTCTGAAAAGACTTAAAAACATACCTGTTCTCACAATACTGCTCTATCATAGATAATGACTTGGATAAGACCTCCCATCCTCCATAACTCAATAATGAATATACCAGCTCCAATACTTTCACTACAACTCCCATAGCAGAACTTACGATGAACCATTAATATGTATATATGTAAAAACTATGTAATTAACTTGTAAATAGTTCAAAACTCTGTTATGCTACCTGTATAAAGTTTGATTACAGTTCAATGTACCTGTTTAAATATCACTACTTTTGTTCCATGTAATTCAATGTTGTTTTAATGTAAACCGCCACTGATCTTGGGAATTGGCGGTATATAAAAGATTTGCAAATAAATAAATAAAATAAAAATAAATAACACCGTTAAAATCGCCTCCCAGAATCAGTAGGAGCTCAGGGAGCTGATCTACTTTACTAAACGGAAATATAAGTCAGGGTCACACACATTGGGGCAATAGATATTGCCTAGAATGACAGGCTTCCCCTCCAGGGTGCCGTGTAGCAATATAAATCTCCCAGTTAGATAGATTATTTCCCTGTCTACATCAAAACGAATACGCTTATGTATCAATAGAGCCACACCACCCTTCTTACTTGTGGCTGGGGCCCCCCATACCTGTCCCACCCAATCTCTACACAATTTAGCATGCTCCTCAGCTGTCTGGTGGGTTTCTTGGAGCAAGGCTATGTCGGCTTTTTGCCTAGCTAAAGCCTGCAATATTTTAGTTCTCTTTATCGGGCTCCCCAGGCCACAAACATTCCAGGAGATTATCTTCAGCATGGTAAGGTCGCAGACCGGCATCTCAAGAAGATAATCACCATTTTCCCAGAGGGAACCCCCCCAGCCTGGAGCTCCCCCCATTCTGCATTCAAGTAGCTCACAGAATACCAGTTGTCTCTTACGTGGCTGTGACTATATCCCCTCCCCCATCCCTCCCCCCCTATCCTGCTAACCCCCACCCCCTCTCAAACTGTCTCTCCATCCTCTACCTTTGCCTCTGTCGAACAGAGACCAAACTGTGATGCGTACGGTCCCCTCCGCGCCCTTAACATATGTACTTTGCAACCTCAGCACACTCCTCCCACCATGCTAAAAAGTCCCCCAGAAACAATCAACAATGTGTCAACAGAGTAAAATACAAAGCAGCAGCAAACACATTTAACATTAGAGTTAACAGAGTTGAACTCCTGGGTCACCATCTCTCCCCCAATTAATTTTTAAGGCTCCCGAATATAGCTGGGACTATTCAGCTGGTCCCCTATTGGGAGCCAGACCGACGATCAATTTGGCCCAGACCCTACCGCCCTCCCCCCCCCGCTCGGAGCCCATAAGCCCGCAGAAACTTACAGGGATTAAGTTCCTGCCATCTACCTGCGGGCAAAGCAGGGACAGGACCCATAGGAAGTTATAGCCCTGGACCCGAACAGTTCTCAACCTCGGTAGGGTGCGGCATGGCGCCAGGCCAGAGAACATCCGACATTTCTACAGGTCTCAATACACCTGGCCCAGGGCAGATTAACAACAGGAAACAGGGAGCAAGTACTAACGGTCTTCCCCCGGCGCCATCCCGCACCCCCAGTAGGCCCCCGGGAATCACTCTCCTTCCTGCCCCGCTAACCTAGCACGCATGGTAGAACTATTTGAAGGGGGGGTGGCAGGGAGGGAATCAACGGTGGGACAAACAAATTCAACTAGCCCACCAAGGCAGGATTAATCGTACACCCCAAGGTGTCAGTACCCCCCACGGCCCAGTAAGAAGGACACTCCATGCCTCGCCTAGGGCTCCTCTCCCGGGCTCCACGCACTCGGATCCCACACCCGGTTCAACACATTCAACCCCCCTCCCCCACAGACCCCCCCTCATTCGTTACTAGCATCTTCACGCTGTATATTTAGGGTGTAATTACGTTATCTTCTGGAGGAGGCCCAACATCAGGCACTCCCGTCAGTCATACTTCCCCTCAGTCCCTCCACTCATGACAACCCAGAGTCCCAGAACCCCCCAAACCGGCTCAAAAAGGTCCAACAAGAAGTCTCAGAAAGGAGGGGAGGGGGCACCCACGTCCACTGCACCCTCCAATGGTCAGACATATTCTCCTGGAGCATTCAATCCCCACCACATGATGTATGGCGCTGGGAGTTCCTCAAGGGTTTTGTAGGCGAGGCGGGGACAATCGCTCCCCTCCTGCAAGTGCTGCGATGTATGGGCCTGCATCTGCCGCCGAGTCAAATGTCCGGTGGGTCCCCTCGTGAAACACGTGCAGTCTGGCAGGGTACTGCACCGAGAATTTAATTTTGGCGTTAATCATTTGTTGACAGAGGGGAGCATAGGCTCTGCGCCTCTGGCTTAAGGCAACAGAGTAATCTTGAGCAATTCTGAGCTTCAAATTCTCGTGCGTTAGATCTCCCCTCTGCTGCGCAGCTCTTAGGATGGCTTCTTTTTATGGGAAATGCAAAAATTTAGCGAGCACTACCCTCGGCCGTTGGTCTCGAGGTTGCTTGCTCCCCACGCGGTGTGCTCTTTCAATATGCAATTTGCCGCCATCTTCTATTCCTTCAAATAGCTGGGGGAGCAGGTTCTCCAAATAGGGCTTTAAATCCTTATCTGTGATCGAGTCTGGGATGCCCATCAGCCTCAGATTGTTATGCCTTGAAAGATTCTCTAAATCGTCGATTTTTGTTTCCTGTGACTGAACTTGGGATTTCAGGTTCGTCAGTTCTTGGGCCAGGGATTCCAAGCTATCTTCCGTCCGCCCAATGCGATTTTCAGCTTCTCGGAGACGATTACCCAAGGCACCAAATGAAGATTGCAAATTGTCCATCTTTTCATGTAAAGCCGTAAATTGTGTGGCCAGAGCCTCCGCAACAGCAGCTGATACCTCCTCTAGGAAGGCCGGAGAGGTCGGCGATTTTGGCATTGTTAAAGTGTCGGCCATTTTAGTTGCTGGGGCTCCCTGTTCCTTCTCCTTCCGAGCGGCTTTAGCTGTTGCCGCCATCCCGACAGCTCCCTCCCGAAAACAGCTCCAGCCACGTGTAGCTTCTCCGGCGAATTATAGAGTATTTTTGCTCAAGTTCGAATCTCAGAACGGCACTAAAGACCCGATTTGGGCCGGAGGAGACCGGAGCTCAAGCAATATCCGTCTGCTGTGCTCACCACATCACGTGACCTCCTGAGAGAGAACTTAATTTTTATTCTTAAGTGGAATTTTTTGAACTCAGAAGGCTGTGTGCCTACTCTTCTCTCTTTCCTTCCCACTCTCAATGATAGAATTCTAGGAAAAAAGAACTAAAGGTAAAACAGACGCATATGTTATCTTTTTATTGCACTAACAGGTATCATTTGTTCATCTTTATTTCTGTGCATTCAAGTGGACTAACATTGCCACCACACTACTTTATTTAAGAAAATGAATCATAAGGCCCGGAAGAAGGCTTTTCATAGCCACTTAAAATTAGTTTTTTAAAAATCTACAATGGCACTGGGTCATTACATAGCGAAAGTAAACAAGGGGCTTTTCCCAAGGAACAGAAGAACATCAAAGTTTAAATGTTGCACAAAGAAACAAAAATATTCCTGATCATATTGGATGCCACTAGCCTGATAAGAATTTTTAAGCATACCTTGATATGTTGTATTGATATTTTATATCCTACAAACTGCAGAAGGAAAGCTTCTTTGGTACAATACAGTTATTAAGGAGCACTAATAGCAGATTTGAGATATTGAGAATATACCCAAAGTATACCCTGCCTTAAGAGTGAGATTCATTATTATCATATGTATTTATTTATTTATACATCTTTTCTATACCGCCACTTCCAGCGATCAGTGGCGGTTTACAAGTAACATAAACTTTAATAATAGAGTACTATTATTTTACATAGAACAGATTTAGAACAATGAACATATGTACAAAATTAACCCAATGAACATATGTACAAAATTAACAATGAACATATGTACAAAATTAACCCAATAGGAAACATTGCCCAAAAGGATAATATATTTCTTTCCAGTGCGCTGCTAAAACGGGGTCATTGCTAGGCAGACATCTACCTTTTAGGCATTTGCTTTCCTTTGTTACTTTGCGCATGAAATGAGAGTCAGAAGCTGTAAAGATGTCTTACATATTGGGACATGGAACGAAGCATAAACCAAGGAAAGTTGGAGATGGTCAAGAATGAAATGGAACATGTACAACTTGATCTGTTGGGTGTCAGCGAATTGAAGTGGTCTGGCATCGGGCACTTTGCATCAGATGATCACATGGTCTACTATGTTGGAAATGAAAAACAAAGAAGAAATGGTGTTGCATTTATAATAAAGAAGAAACTTGCAAGAACTGTAATGAAATACAATGCAGTCAGTGAACGCTTAATCTCTATTCATCTACGAGGAATGCCTATCAACACAACTATAATTCAAGTATATACCCCAACAACAACTGCAGAAGAGGATGAAATTGAAGAGTTCTGTGAACAATTTCAAGCTGAAATTGACAGAACATACAAATAGGATATCCTGATAGTCATGGGTGACTGGAATGCAAAGGTTGGTAACAAAGAAGGCAAAGTGGTTGGAAAATATGGACTTGGCAACAGAAATGAAGCTGGAGAAAGAATGATAGAATTCTGCAAGATGAACGATCTATTCATCTCAAACACCTTCTTCCAGCAACACAAGCGGCAACTGTACACATGGACTTCACCCAATGGATAGTACAAAAATCAAATTGACTACATCTGTGGAAGTCAACGATGGAAAACCTGTATAACATCAACAAAGACAAAACATGGAGCTGACTGTGGTACAGATCATCAACTACTAGTATGCAAACTCAAGCTAAAGTTGAAAAAGAGCAAACCACTCATGAATGCAGCAAAATATGATCTTGAGAATATACCATTGGAATTTAAAGACTGCCTGGAAAATTGATTTGCTGCTTTAGATACAAATGACAGAGCTCCAGAAGAGTTATGGAATGACATCAAGAAGGTTGTATTGGAAGAAAGCGAGAAGTCTCTACAAAAGGTGAAAAAGCAAAAAGTGCCAAAATGAATGACGGAAGAAACTCTGAAAATTGCCCAGAAACACAGGGAGGCTAAAGCCAGAGGAGAAAGAAAGACAATTGCAGAACTCAACAGAGATTTCCAATGTGCAGCAAGACAGGACAAAGAAAAATACTACAATGACACATGCAAGCAAATAGAAGCAGAAACTATTAGAGGAAGAACAAGATTGACTTTCCTAAAACAATGAGAGTTAAAGAAAAAATTCCAGCCTCGAATTGGAATGTTCCAAGATGCTCAAGGTTCTATGTTGATGCTGAGAAGATCAAGAAAAGGTGGAAAGAATATACAGAGTTTTTATATGATAAAGATCAAGTGGACCAACAGCCGTTTCAACCTGTACCTTATGATCCGGAACCATTGGTGATGAAAGAAGAAGTTGAAACAGCATTGAAAGCCTTATCAAAGAACAAAGCACCAGGCATTGATGGCATCCCCATAGAAGTATTACAGCAATCTGATGCAGCTGTTACCGTACTTACAAGGCTCTGCCAAGAAATTTGGAAGACAACATCATGGCCAACTGACTGGAAAAGATCTGTGTTTATACCAATACTAAAGAAAGGTGATCCAACTGACTGTGGAAATTATCGCACAATTGCTCTGATCCCACATGCCAGCAAGATTCTACTGAAGATTATTCAACAGAGACTACAACCATACCTGGAACAAGAACTACCTGAAGTGCAAGCAGGGTTCGGGAAAGAGCGAGGAACGAGAGACATCATTGCGGATGTGAGATGGATCCTTGAAAAGGCTGAAAAATACCAAAAGGATATCTATTTGTGCTTTATCGACTATAGCAAGGCTTTTGACTGTGTAAACCATGAGAAACTCTGGGCCACATTAAGAAGCATGGGTATACCAGAACACCTGATCGTTCTCTTGCACAATCTGTACATTGATTAAGAAGCAACAGTTTGAATGGAACAAGGAGAAACAGAATGGTTTAAAATAAGCAAAGGTGTGAGACAAGACTGCATACTTTCCCCCTACCTGTTTAATTTATATGAAGAACAAATCATCAGAGAAGCAGGATTGTATGAAGACAACAGAGGTGTGAAGATTGGTGGAAGACTCATCAACAACCTTTTCTATGCTGATGACACCACATTACTGGCTGAAAGTGAAGATGATCTGAAACATTTGCTTCTCACAATCAAAGAACATAGTCTTAAAATGGGCCTGCACCTTACTGTAAAGAAGACAAAGATCATGACAACTGGCAAAATCAACAAGTTCATCATTGAAGGAGAAGAAATTGAAATTGTGGACAACTTTAACCTACTTGGATCAACTATCAATAAAGAAGCAACAAGCAGTCAAGAAATCCGACGACGCATTGCTCTTGGCAGAATGGCTATGAAAGACCTAGACAGGATTCTTAAGAGCGGAGATGTTTTTTCTCCATACAAAGATTCGACTTGTTCAAGCTATGGTATTTTCAATAACATCATATGGATGCGAAAGTGAAAAAGATAGACAGGAAGAAAATTGATGCCTTTGAATTATGGTGCTGGTGGCGAATACTGTGTATACCATGGATTGCCCGAAGAACAAACCAGTCAGTACTAGAGGAGATCAAACCTAAGCTTTCTTTAGAATCTTAGATGGCAAGACTTTGACTTTCATACTTTAGACACATCATGCGGAGAGAGATCTTTAAAGAAAGACATCATGCTTGGCAAGATAGAAGGTCAACGCAAAAGATTGGCATAACGAAACTAGTTCTCCAGAGTCTCAACTTTAAATTTAACTGACACCATGTTTTGGAGTCCTCTAATTTGGAAACTGCTGTGCCTGCAACGTTATTAGTATCATTTGCAATGTCTGTGAACCATGAATGGTTGCTTAGAATGTATTTCAAAAAGCATTCTGTTCCTTTTAAGGGGTTGCTGGTCTGCATTTTCCCGGACCTCGCCTGGGAAACACAGAAAAGGTGTAAGGAATTTCTTCTCCTAAAGCTGGAGGTCTTTTATGATCCTAGTCAGCTTGCGGCCTTTATCAGCTCTCACCTTACTGATGTTTTGTAGGCTTTGAGATTAAGATGAATTGTACTAGAATTAGCTTGCTGATTATGCAGAATTATTGTTTACCTTTGATCATTGTATTAATTGTTTTTTTTTTCTTTTGTCTTGGATCTAGTTTTCCCTGGGTTTTGGGCTAGAGAGAAACGGGAGTTATGTTGTTTCTTTATTGGTATAATTGTTTGATGTGTTGGTTTGGATTTATTTTTCCTGCCCTTTTCTATTTCTATACAAGTTGTTTTGCTTGTTAAGTATTTTTTAAAGTGATAAATAAATAATTTTAAAAAATATATGAATATACATATTGACATATTGTCACCCTGAAACGCCCCTAACACACCCTGATGCTACCTGTATAGCATCCGAGCACGTTAGGGACTTATCCGGGATTTTCAAAGGGCACTACCCGTGTAGGTGCCCTTCGAAAATCCTGGATAAGGCCTTTACATGGGTAACTAGGGAAGTTACTCAAGTAAGAACATAAAGAATATAAGAACATAAGATATGCCATACTGGGTCAGACAAAGGTCCATCAAGCCTAGTATCCTGTTTCCAACAGTGGCCAATCTAGGTCATACGTACCTAGCAGTTTCCCCAAAAGACACAGGTTCCACAATGCTTGTACTGGGTCAAGCATTGATATCCTGGGTCCCTTCTTAAATAAGAACATAAGATATGCCATACTGGGTCAGACCAAGGTCCATCAAGCCCAGTATCCTGTTTCCAACAGTGGCCAATCTAGGTCATAAAGTAAAGTCCTTCTAAAATCAGACCCTAAATGTTTAAGTCTCTTTGAAAATTTACCTATTTGATCATAGTGGATTAGCTTTGGGGAACAACTATATTCAGAGAGCTTCTTATTTTGTTGTAATTTACTGAAAGACTGATGGTTACCAGGTATTGGGTGATAGTGTGGAGATGTAGTTATGGCTGTGAAGTCTGGATTTTTTGTAGAGAAGGGTGAGTAGATTATATGATAACAACATAAGAAATGCCATACTGGGTCAGATCAAGGTCCATCAAGTCTAGTATCATGTTTTCAACAGTGGCCAATCCAGGTCACAAGTATCTGGCAGGTTCCCAAAGGCCACAGGTTCCACAATGCTTGTCCTGTGGTAAGCAGTGGATATCCCGAGTCCTCTTTAATAATGGTTTATGGACCTTCCTTTCAGGAACTTGTCCAAACCTTTTTTAAACCCAGCTACACTAACAGCTTTTACCACATTCTCCAGTAACTAATTTCAGTGATTACACATTGAGTGAACAAATGTTTTCCCTTATTAGTTTTAAATGGGTTATATTGTAGCTTCATTGCATGTCCTCTAGTCTTTCTACTTTTTAATGGCATAAACAACCGATCTACGTTAATCCTTTAAACTCCATTCATTAATTTATAGACCTCTATCATATCTATCCTCAGTCTTTTCTTTTCCAAGTTGAAGAGCCCTGACCATTTAAGCCTTTCCTCATAGGGATATCCTTCCATCCTCTTTACCATTTTGGTGGTTCTTCTCTCTACCTTTTCTAATTCTGCTATATTTAACAGGTTCTTTTTTAAGATATGACAATCAGAATTACTTACAGGTTCCATTCTGGTTGGCTGGAGAGTAGCAAAAGACTTGACAGGGTCCCTGAGGGGGAGGTTGGTAAGTTGATCTCAGGCCCCCTTTCCTCTCTGTATCTATTATCTGTTCTAGCTAGTCTTTTTTTCTAAATGCAATTTTCAGCCTATTAATTTCTGTGGGGCTGTCTTTGGTGCTCTCTACTACTTGATAAAGCATTTAAAAAAGGTCTTTCTTTGGTAGGGGGCCTCCTAAGCCTGTGTAGGCAGTTGGGGAAACCCTTCTCGGGTTTTCCAACTGGCTTTTTAGGTGCTGGGATTCCATTTTGGGTCTCCCTTTTTGCTGCGGCTGTGCCATGTTTTTTGGCTATTCTTCATGGTTGTGTTATTTTACAGTTCTTTTTATTTTGGCTGCGTGAAGTATTATAAATACATTTTGTGCCTGGTATTGTGTCTCATATGGCTCTTACCAGGTTAGCTCCATGGTGGACTCCTTTTGCCCCTCTGTGATGGGGATACCCCGGTGCCCCTTTTTGTTGACACTGTTGTAACCCTTACAGGATGCCTGGTGCCCCATATTAACTGAGGCCTTCTCTGGGTCCTTGCCACATTTCCCTTCTAGGGGGGTAGGCAGCCCCCTCTGGAGTTGGCTGAGCGCAGCAGATCAGGGCTGAAGAGGTCTCTGGTTTGAGCCAGCAGACCCTTACAGGCTCCTCAGGGTTCTTTTTATGCTAGCTTTGAGCAGCAACTACTGGAACAGTTTGCAAGCTGTTTCCAGTCTTTTTTTGCTGCTTGGGAACCCCACTGCAGGGGTCTGAGGCTCCCCTGTAGGGGACAGCTCAGCCACGGCTGGTAAGGGAATCAAACATCCCCTTTTCATTTCTCTGCTTGTGCAATCCTCCGGGAGCTCCACCTTATCCTCTGCAGAGGGTGGCTGAGATGCTAAAAAGGACTTTATCTCTCCGGAGGGTGAGCCTGAGGAGGAAGGAGAGCTTCCCATGGCAGAGGGCAAGGACCCTTTGGTACTCTGCCTTTTTCATAGAGAGGTTCTGCCTATGCTGAATCAGGATGCTATGATGACCTTACATATTGCAGAGCTTGTCCTTGTGCAAGAGTCAAAAGTGCATTCTATTTTGAAAGGTATTAGGCCCTTCTGGACTTTTTTTCCCCTTTGTTTGAGCCTATGAAGCGACTCTTGGTCTTTCAATGGGAGAATCCAGAGATGGGTCTTAAGGGCCCTAAGGTACTCTTGGTTGTATCCCCTGTCCAAGGGTGATGGATCAGTTATTCAGACTCTCTCAGGTGGATGTCCTTGTCACAGCTGTGCACAATTATTCCAGTGGAAGGTGGAGCTACGCTCAAGAATGATAAGAAGGTGGAGACCCTGCTTAAGATTACGTTTATGGGTTCCCAAGCGGATCTATATGCAGACCTGGTTGCCAGAGTGCACCTGCACTGGGTTCAACAGCTCTCAGGTAGCCCAGAGATGGACAGATTGGAGTCTGGCACTGCATACCTGGTAGATGTTTTCTGTGATTGATCAGGATATCCTCCAAGTCCTTGGCATCAGTGGTTGTGGCAAGGCGGTGGAAATGGTCTGTTGATGCAGCCTCCAAGCTGTGGTTGTGCAAGCTCCCCTTTAAGGGCAAGTTGCTCTTTGGGGGAGAATCTTGACAAACTGGTGAATGAGATGGGAGAGTCTTGCCCTCAGCACCCATGGGTCTTTCTTCTCGAAGCCTCTAGGTCTGCCTTTTGAAAGGTATTGTGTGGGGCTTGAGGCACAGACTACTAGGAGTCCAAGTGGCCTATTAATCTGCTAGTTCTAGACTCAAAAAGGGACAGTCCTTTCAGCACTCCCAAGATTCATCAGCTGCCACTGGTGTCAGTAAGCCCTCATAATTAAATCCGGCACGTCCCTTGCATTCTCAGCAGTTCAACTTCCGTCCAGGACATTGCACTGAAACCATCCTTATGGCTCTTCTAAGTGAACTTCATAGCCCTCTTGACTCAAGTATGTTTGCCTTAGATCTCGTTTGGCCTTTGACCTTGTAAAGCACAATCTTCTTTTGTCCATCTCTATTCAACTAGTATACAGTACGTGTACATATTCTACGTTGGTTCCAGTTATTCCCCTCAGGCTGCTCTTTTTCCATTATTCCCCACTGAGAACCCGGACAGTTCCTGGGTTAAGGCCTTCAGATACAGGCTTATGTACAACTGAAAGGGTGGTGGATGCTTGGAATGCTCTCCCATTGGAAGTGGTGAGGGCAAACACAGTGACAGAATTCAAAATGGCATGGGACAGACACAGTGGATCCCTTTATAGCAACAGGATAAAATCAAAATAAGCATAACTATCTCTTATATCTGAACAAATAGGGGTGACCTACATGGAGCGGTGGCTACACCCCTAAACCAAGGCGGGGGAGAGGTGATCTTCACAGAGTGGCAAGTGTACCTACTCTTGCCGCCTTGCTGGGAAGACTAGATGGACCATACTAATTGCTATCTGCTGTCATTTACTATGTTACTAGAATGGCAAGTTCTCGTAGCTTCAGGTGATCATGCTCTGAGTCCCTCCTCAGCACATAGGAAACCATGTGTGCACGCAGCCCTCCCTTACCTGGGCTGCGCTGTTCCTACGTGCAGTGCTGAAAGACCAGGTCACCGCATTGCACCCACGCTGTTCCCCTCTTTCCTCAACAGCTTTTACTGTCGATCGGCTCAATAGGTGCCCCCACCCAAGGCAGGAAGGAGACCAGAGAGGGAGGGCAGCCATGGGAGACTGAGTGGTCTGTATGCCAGCATGGATTGGTGAGCATGGACAGAAGCAATATCTGGGCAGATTGCAAGTCAATCTTGGATCGCTGTGATCCTCATTGCTGCTTTGGTTAGGATGGAAGCGGTTTTCACTCTGACCGTGCAAAATGGCAGCTGCTGCTGCTGCTATTTCCTTTTAGTTCTCCATCAAGCTGTGGCTGTTGGTGCTGCAGTTCCTAGAATGGCGCCCAGCAGACTCATGCAGCAGTTAATACTGAAGCTTATGCAAGTAACCACTTACTCCCAGATTCAAGCCGCAGTTGGATGGTAAGAGGCCAATTTTACCCTCCGAGTGCAGCTTAAATTCTGTTCTGCTCCCACACCGACCATGTCACAGCACCGCGAGAGATTGCGATGTTGTGACTCGCCGGAGAGAAAGGTCCCTTCCCACCATTTGCACTGGCCTCGGTGGGTGCTCAGTTGTCGGTAGAGCTGGCGTTTCCGTTAGGCAGCTGCCTGTAGCACTGGCCCTCTGTGGGCACCTATTGCTGTTGCCCTTCTCCAGGGCGCTCGTAAGGGTGGCAGTAGTTCAGAAATCGTGAGACAGCATTTACTTTAAGACTTTAAGTCGCCGGCGCTGCCTCGCAGTTTTCTGCTGTTGAGTGTGGTTGACCCTCAGCCTCTTCTGCCTTCCTCCCTTCAAACCGGAAGTGTGCGTCGGAAGGGGCAGAAATTTTCAGAAAAAGGCCGAGGTTTGGGAGCAGAAACCACGAGGCAGCGATGTAGACACTCACAGTTTCTGAACTATTGCCGCTTTGCAAATTGCAAGCCCCGGAGAGGGGGCGGCAGGATAGAGGAACCCGCATCTAATCTTTGCTCCGGACCTGGCTGTTGAGCCAGTCGCTGCTATGTTAATAGCCACAGGCTTCACCAGCTCACTTTTCTATGCTAGCAGTGAGAGACTCGGGCAGATCCGGATCTCTGGCTCTTACTTTATTCTTCTATTGCTGGAATAGAAACGTGGCTGGTGATGCACACTAGCTCCCGGTGATGCACACTAGCTCCCCGAGATTTTTTTCCGGTTGTAGAGCACCTACTGTTTTCTTTCTCCCGTCACTAACAAGATCCGGGAACAAACAAATTAACAAAAGGTGTTAATAGTAATAAAGTATTGTTACATTTTTATTAGACTTATTTTTTTACTATTTTTGGGAGTTAAAGCTCCTTCAGACTCAGTATCCCAAAAGGAAGTACAAAAAGTATCACTTTTCTATTCTTTTATTTTATTTGTAGTTATTAATTAACCTTTATTGCAATTTTTTCGAGTGGACTAACACGGTACCCCCAGCTCTCTATCAATCCAGAATGCTTAGGGATAACGGGGCCCAGGCTTATAAACTTTGTAGTGGCAGCAACAATGCCGCCTCCCATGCAACTAAAGGCGGCTGAGCCTCTGAGGTGCTGGCGTATTTGCTCCCGCGCCAGCGGCTGGGGGTCAGTGGGCGGGCGCAGCTGCCCTGCAGTTGAGTAGCTCTGCACTCTATTGGTTTGTTTGCCTAGAGACTGGGAGAAATCCGCCATGTTTGAGGTGTCTGGCTGAGCTCCCCTTTGCATTGCTGCAGTAACAGCTTCACTAATCGGGAAGCGCTGCTCGGGTCCCTTTTTATTTGGATTTGCAGCGAGGCGAGGGTTTTTCTCGCGCTTAATATGTAGGCCCTCATGTATTCTCTATTCTCCCTCGCGCCTCCGGATATGAAGCAGAACTAGCAGTGGAACCCAACTCGGGTGCTGCAAGTGAGGGGGGAAAAAGCGTCCGGGAGCGGAATGTTTTCTAAAAAAACTCATGGGGATGTTAAGAAATCAACGCAGAAAGTGCTGGATACCAAGAAGGATGTCCTGACCCGCCTTAAACACCTTCGGATTGTCATAGGTAAGAGAGAACCTCAGCTCCCTAGCATTTGGATTAAAGGGGGATTTGGCATGTGGTTTGCAAACCTGTCAGTTAAGAATTTGGGAGAGTGGAGCTATGCAACAAATAGAGTAAATCGTCATAAAATAGTTTAGTTTAACATCATTGATTTATTTTTAGCAAATAACTAAAATGTGCTGGCGGGGAAGGTGGGAGATGGATGGTAGCTTGTTCCTAACGAAGCATTTTCTTCTCTGCATGTGCAGCTGTGAGAGTGTATTCAGAGAGTCTAGCAGCAAACTGAGATTCAAAGCTCCCAGCTTGGTTTGTGGTGTTTTGAGAAGAATGTGTGACAGTAAGGCCGACTGGAGGTCTTTTGAAGGAACGAACGTTCGTTTGGCATGACACAGATCGCACAACGTTCTGTAGATGCCTAAGTTGAGTTGTTTCGTACAGTGTGTGGTGGTGGGTTTTTTTTGCAAGAAATGTAGCCATAGGAAAACTAAGGGGTTAATGTAAGAAGTGTGTGGTGAAAATGTGCACCCAGTTTCTAATGTGAATTGTTTTTATTTTCACATTCATGTTTTCAATTTACTTACGATATAGGGAAAAGGGAAGGGATCTCCTTCACATCATTTTCAGTAGTAGCTCAAGAGTTCCATTCAGGTACAGTAGGCATTTTCCTGTCCCCCTGAGGACTTAGGCTATAATGGGCCGATGCAGAAAGCCTGCTCTGAAGTTGCATCCCATCTGCACACCTCTATGCAGCGCACCAATAGCAAACGATTATAGTGTCAGCACGCAGAAAGAGGAGTATTTGCAAATTAGCCACAAGTTAAACTGGGAGAGCAAGTCAACTAATTTGCATATATACCCCAATACTATTTTAATGGCATCGGGGTCTTTCTCCTATGCCTGGATCATCTGAGGTGGCGTCAAACTTCTCAGAAACTTCAGGCATCGGGGAAAAGCCATCAAACTACTGTCAGGGTGCTGGTGCCCTGGACAGAAAGCAAATCCCTGGTGACCCAATGGCCCTGATTTCCCCCTCCCCCCCCAAACTTAAAATAACCCTGGTGGCCCAGCAGCCCTGATCCTCTCACCCACCCAATCAAAAATAACCCTGATGGCTGTGAATCCCCCTACTCCCTATCTTTACAAAGGAGCGAGAGCGTTGCCCATGCGCTTCTGCTCCTATGGCGCCATCTTGAAAAATGGCAGAGCCTGGCCCCATGCAGTGCATCCTAGGATGCACCATGCTGGGTCAGACTGCCATGTGTTATGTCCACTTTGATTGAAGGATAAGGTGGTATACAAAACGGTCTAAATAAATAAATATTAGATAGAAAATGCCTTATATGGCAGGCTGCACTGCGCAGCCCCAAATGCCACCACTTTTCAAGATGGTAGCGTGTGAACAACACTCCTGCTCCTTTGTAAAGATACTGGGAGGGGGGCTTGGGGCTGCAGTGCCACCAAGGTATTTTTTTTTTTTTTAATGGGTGGATGCGGGGATTGGGGCTGCTGGGCTACCAGGGTTTACTTTTAGTTGGGCAGGTGGAGGGATTGGAGCCACCAGCGATTTGCTTTCTTTCGGTGGCACCGGCCCCCCAACGGTATTTTGATGGAATCAGAGGCTTTCCATGATGTCTGGCTTTTCTGAGGGGAAGTTTGATCCTGCTGCCCTTCTCTGGGTCGTGGAACTCTGAGGAGGCTCGTCTTCTTTATAAGTTGGACATCCGTAGGGCGCTTAAGCAGTATCTCAATATGACTGGGGCTTTTCGGCCCTCAGAGGCTCTTTATCTTATTTGGTGGTCCCCACAAAGGCAAGGTGGCTTCTGAAATATTTATTTCCTGGTGGATCTGGGAGACAATTGCATCAGTGTTCGAAGAGTCGACGACTCCCAAATCTACCTCTCTACACCTAATATCTCTCCAGCAATCCAGACCAAGATCTCAGCCTGCTTTTCCGACATCGCTGCAGTATTTGTTGGTCTTTACCTGAGCATGTAATATTTTTAGTTCAATCTAGTGATTGCTCCACAATAACATTCACGTGATAATGGAAACAGCAGTGTGAGCGGATTCTATGATATTCTGTGGTATTCCACCAGAAAGTCTCAGACTCTGTAGCACGCAAATCAAACATTTATATAAAATACCATCAATAGCGCTCATCGCATCAACGACTTTTCTGGATTCTAATTATTTGTTTTATACCCTCCACCATTTTTTGCCATCCTCGCACACTATTAAAACACAAGTGCTTATCTTTAAAACGTTCCCCAACACCAACTTCAGGTGCCCTCTCAAACGTTTCACTCCTAACGGAGCTTCTTCAGGGGGTCTGTGAATAAAAACAACATATCTATATGAACCATTCTCCGCGATGTTTTATACCCTAATTCCTTCATTTTCGATCATAAAACACACATACCAGTTTTAAGCATTTGCAAAGATGCTGCCCACATCGTCTTCTATGTCAGCTTCTATTGAGCAGATACTAGCAAGAGCGCTGCGCATGCGGACTGAGCTATCCCTCTAGGTGTTTAAACCCTTCAGCAGTGACGTCAACTGAATCCATTCAGAACTACCTCTTCCAGCTGAGTAATTCTAACCCTCGCATACATACTCCCCAATCTATGTTGGAATTTAAGCCTGCTGGCACCAAAGTCTTTATATTGAAGATCAATCGTTGTTCATGTATTAAGTGTTTGTTCCTGTGTCTTGCCATACATTGCATATTTTACCTGTTCTATACAGAAGCAGCGTAAATCACAGAACTCATGAGAAAAAATCTTTGCAATGTTGCACCAAAGGTGCTGTTAAAACATTGCATTTTAAACAGCTTTTGTGTTCCATTATCCGCACTTTAAAGGGTTGAGATGTCTTCCCTATGTATAGTAAATTACAAGGACATCGAATTGCATATATCACCGAACTTGAAGAGCACGTTGTATGATTTTTCAAAATATACGTGTTATCATGATAAATTCTTTTACCTCTTCTGATATAGCACATATGCTACATTGGCCACATTTATAGTGTCCTTTCTCTGTTGGAACATTTTCTGCATTTTCCACTGACCTTAATGCCGCCGGGCTTAGTTCTTCTTTTAGGATTTTGTCTCTTTTCCATACACAACTTATAAATTTATCCTCCAGACCCTCCACATTTTTCAAGATGTTAGTATACTTTTGAAAGATTTTTTGGATGTTGTAACTCAACGGCGAAAATTTAGTTATCAAATTAACATGCTTGTCACTGTCCCCTTTATCTTTTGTTTTAGTAGAGCCGATCAACCAAGATCGATCATTAAAAAGCGCTCGTTGATACGCTTGCCGTATGATTTTTAGCAGGGTATCCTCTATCCATAAAATCTTTAGACAAGGTCACTGATTTGTTTTTTGAAATCTGTTAAGTCTGAACAATTTCTCCGAAACCTTAAAAACTGAGAAAATGGGAGACTGTTTTTTTAATCTCACAGGGTGTGCACTGTTGTATTGCAAAAATGTGTTCCGATCTATTGTCTTTCTATATACCAAAGTATTCCACTGTGTTTGCCCCCTTTGTATTAACACATCCAAAAACGTTATGGTGTTACTATGGGTAGTGTAAGTAAATTGGATGGCTGCATCTAAATTATTCAACCACTGCACAAAAGAAGTTACTGATTCCAGAGATCCCTTCCACAAAAGGAAAATATCATCGATGAAACGATACCACATTTTTATGTGGATCATGTAATTAGAAGAAAGAATCCAACGCTGTTCATACTGTCCCATAAAAAAGTTAGCAATTGACGGGGCGCAACTAGCGCCCATTGCTATTCCTGATACTTGATGATAAAGTGTGTCATCAAAAAGAAAATAGTTATGGAAAATCACCAGGTTAGCTAACTTGGACAAAAAAGTCAACGATTCTACTGATAGATCTCCTCGACGCTGTAGCTCAAACAGAATTGTATCATAAGCTGCTTTTTGAGGTATACTTGTATATAAGGCTTTTATGTCTAATGTGCCCAGAATTATTTCAGGATCAGCAACCCAGCAAGCATGTTGTTCCAGTTTCTCTAAAAAAATAGGAGGTGTCTCTTCCAGTTCATACTGCTAGACCAGTCCAGACAAACGGGTTATGCACCCCTGCCAGCAGATCTTGGAGACAGAGAATTCTACCAGAGCTCTGATAGGCTGGAGCCTGGTGATATAATCCTACCCCTAGGGGTCTCCCTCAGTTTTTCTCTGTCTCCAGCAGATCTGGATGCTTTTTTTTTTTTGCTCCTTCAAACAAAATTTAAAATGCTTTATTTCTTTGTGATTTCTCTTGGAGAGATTATGCCCTGAGTTGCCAGTGTACTTATCTGAGCACCAGGATGATTCCAGCTGAAGCTCCTGTGTCCTCTGTCACAGTAGAGATCGCTGATGTGCAGACTCCCCAGCACTAGTCATGAGGGCTATTTAGCTGGATGGTACGCCTCCTAAAATCCAGTCCCTGGGGCTTATTTTAGTGGTGAGGCAGCTGCAGTGGTTTGAGCAGCGGTCCGTGGCTTCTCTGCACTTTCGGTACTGTAAGTACAGAAACTGTCTTTCTCCCACTGCTGTCTGCAACTCTGTGGTAACTCGATTTATTTTTCTTGATTTTTCAGCGATTTTAGGCATTTCTCTCATGCCTGCAACCCTCCCACCTTCTCCTTTGACTTTTTAAGTTAATTCCTTAGCTTTTGGGGGTTTTAATTCACTCTTTTTGTGGTTTATTTTTGCCGGCGGCCATTTTGAATAGCTAATGAGCCCCGGTTTTTGGCGGGAAGCCAGATTACTTCTCTGCTGGCTTCTAACAGTTATATTGCTGTTTAAGTTTTTTTTTTCCACAACACTTGCTAGCTGTGAGTTGTGAAGGGGTTCCTTTTTCTCTGCCTATGTATTAACATAATGAATAAAAAGTACGGAAGGCGTGGATAGAGAACAGGATGCAATTCAGAGCCACAGTACAATGCTAAGTCACTGACGAAGGGTGCAGGGCTCATGGGTTCCATCCCCCACTGTGCCCAACAAAGAAGGCTGGCTGAGGCATTACCTATTATGGGGAATATTGTTAAATGCCTGTTCCTGCGGGACGCAGTTATTTGTTTTTAGTTCTCACTATGCCTTATTCAGGTTTATGCTGCATAGGCTGTCAGAAGAAACACAGGGACCTCATGAATCAGCTCTGCTCTTCCCCCAGCATCTTGCTTCCCCAGATGAACTTGGGAACTCCTGAGCTTGGCTTCAGTGGAGCTCTCCATTGGCTTTACGCTGCGCTGAGTCTTTGCCACTAGAGTTTGGACACCTCCAGGAAGTGCCACGAGAGTTTGGACACCTCCAGGAAGTTCAGGTATCATTTCCTGAAAGAAAACTGTGAGTAGCCTGTTTTTTTTCTTACTTGCCCCAGCTGCTCTGGGATGATTTCAACTGCATCCGGACCGGCTGCCTCTGAGTTTTGAAGTTCCTTCTTTAAATTTTTAATCCACAAACTGCAGCCGGGTTACTTTGTACATCTTACTGAATATTGTACCTGTCTTATTCAATAGACCATTTGATTGGAATTGTAAGTCAGTGTTTTGGATCCTGACTGTTTTGGGGCTCGGCCTAATTAAGCATACTCACTGTAATCTTCCTACAACTGGATTTGAGCTTCTACATCCCTCCCCAGAAACACCTTTCAGCCCCTACCATGGAGGTCTGAATGGCTGCGGAGGGATCACACTCTAATTTCCCTACTTTCAGTCCCTGTAATTGCCTTACCCTGACTTTGAAAGTTTCTCTGTGCCAGCACAGTGAATGACTGACAGTTCCTTATCGTCACGTCACTCCAGTCCAGTCCCTTTACTTCTGGGTTACGCAACCCTTCCAGCAGCTTGGAGGCTGAGCCAAACCTTTTTGGAGGTGGGGCGGTATAAATACCACTGGGACCACCCCTCAACTCCAGTATTCTCAGCCTCCAAGCAGCTGGAGGGTTCCGTAAGCCTAGGGCTTACTGGAGTCTTCCTTTAACTAAATTCCTTTAGGATTACTTTTAAATTTATCACTTTATTGCTTTATTACCTTCATTCTTTGATTTCATTTTTAGTGTCTAGCTAGATTTTGAGTTCTGCTCCTTTAACTGCTCTCTGCTCTCTTCCCTCCCTCCCCCCCCCCCCGGACGGGCCGGGCTCTGGAGGTAGAAGGGTGCTGGCTGTTTGGCGGAGATCTTCTGCATTTCCCTGCTTTACTCTGCCTCGCGCCGAAGCCCTTTAGGTGGCTGAGCGCTGGAGGCATCTCCGGGAGTTAGATTTTGTCCGTCGGTCCCGCCCCGCAGCTGAAGGACGCGGCGGTGACCCCCGGGTCTTCCGATCGCAGCGGAGGAGTTTTCCCTGCACTTCAGGAGTCAGCACAATCTCTGGCGGCATCTTTTGCCTCGGCGGCGTTTTCTTTTTTCCCGGGGAGAGAACAGCGACCTGGAGAACGCGCTCGTGATCCCCCGTTCAGGCTCCACGTAGTGAGGCCTACCACGTGTAGAGCCAATGGGCAGGGATCGCTGAGCCAGGTCCACCAGGCTTCAAACCGCAAGTACCAGAGTGAACTACTCACAGTTTTCTTTATTCGGCATTGCTTGTTTTTAAGTTTTAATTTGAATTTTAATAATAATTTAAATTTTAATATTTCTATCTGCTAATTACTTAGCCTCTGGGGCATGATTCGCCGATAGAGAACAGAGGGTCTGGTTGTCCCTTCTCTCTCTCTCTCTCTCTCTTCCTCAAGTATAAATTTGATCTAAGGAAGGAGAGAACAATTCCTTACAGCTGCACTTTCTGCTATCCTTGTAGCTGGGGATCTGAACCAGTGCTTATCCTTCCAAACAGGAACTAAGGTACCTGGGAACAAGAGCATGGCGGCTAAGCCCAGATGCCCTTCCTGTGGCACTCGTAGGGGCACTTCCTCGGAGGCAGGGGTCTGCAGGGGTTGTGCTGCAGTAGCTGCCTCCGTTGAACAAGAAATTAATTTGGCCATGTCCCAATCTTCTCAGAGTGCTGGAGACCTCTTACAAGGGGAGGGGGGGTCCCAGCTTCCTTCCACCTCAATCGCAGATTTACCCACCCCCCCTCCTGCTACACCCCCTCCCTCGGGGGAAGGGGGGTACAGGGGATTTTTTCTCTCCAGACTTTATTCTTTTACTCCACAAGGCCTATTGCTTGCGCAAGCAAGGTTCGGGCTCAGGGGGGAATGCCCCGACGGCCGAGACCATATCCAAGAGGGCAAGCATTTTTGAGTCAGGCCTCCCACCTAAACGCCCACGCTTGGGCGGGGAAGAACCTCTCTCCTCCCTTTCCCAGGGCTCTCCAGAAGAGGAGGGCTCTGACAAAGACTGGGACGAGGAAGAAGAGGAACTGGAAGAAGGGGAGATACCGGAAGAAGATCATTCCAGGATAATTAGAGTCTTTCGGCGGGAAGAACTCCCGGCCCTAATTGATGAGTCCTTAAAGGTTCTCAATGTATCCTCAGATACACCAACAGAGGAGGAGACGGTGGAGGATCCGTTAATCCAGGCCACCAGGAGATCACAGAGGGTTTTCCCTGTCCATAGAGTGGTGCGCCAGATGATCCAGGAAGAATGGGATCAACCCGAGTCTAGTCTAAGGGGAGTCCGATCCATGTCTCGCCTATACCCCCTACCAGAGGCAGACAGAGAGCTACTGAAGTCTCCAAGGGTGGATGCAGCGGTATCAGCAGTCACTAAGAAGACTACTATTCCAGTGGAGGGCAGCACCGCCTTGAGGGATTCTCAAGACAGAAAACTAGATACCCTCCTGAAACAAGCTTTTGATGTGAGTGCCCTGGCCTTGCAGGCCTCGGTTTCAGGAGCTTGGGTGGCAAGAGCCTGCTTAAGGTGGTCTCAACAGCTGCAAGCAGCAGAGGGCCCATCTGGCGAGGCTCAGGCCCACTCTGCTAGACTGGAATCCGGAACAGCCTTCCTGGCGGATAGTCAGTATGACCTCATCAGAAGCCTAGCCAAGAACATGGCCTCGGTGGTGGCAGCTAGACGTTATCTGTGGCTACGGAATTGGGCAGCGGACGCCTCCTCGAAGGCACGCCTGAGCCGCCTTCCCTTCAAGGGGAAGCTGTTATTCGGAGAAGATTTGGAGAAGTTGGTGAAGGACCTTGGCGAGTCTAAAGGGGGCAGGCTCCCTGAAGACAGACCAAAGCAAGGGCGTCCCGTACCCCCAGTGCGTAACCAGTCCAGGGACTCCCGAAGGTTCCGCCCAGCTAGGACAAACCCCTTTCCCAGGGGCCGTTTCCCCTCGAAGGGACAAGGTTTTAGAGGGTTTCGAGGAGCAGGCCGAGGTTTTGGCTCGTCCTCCTTCTCCTCCTCTCAAGGAAATAGAAAACAATGAGGTGACGGGGGTCCAGGGGGGAGAGCCGTCGGTGGGCGGTCGCCTAAGGCGTTTTCTTCCTGCCTGGTCCCGGGTCACGTCCGATCAATGGGTTCTAGAGGTCATCAGAGAGGGCTACGCTCTCGAATTCGCAAAACAAATTTCTCCAGCCTTTGTTCAGTCTCCCTGCGGTTCTTCGGAAAAGAGAGCGGCGGTAGAGACAACCCTCACCCGCCTGATAACGCTCGGGGCCGTAGTCCCGGTGCCACCAGACCAGCGCGGTACTGGTCGGTACTCGATTTACTTCGTAGTCCCAAAGAAAGAAGGGTCCTTTCGCCCGATACTAGATCTAAAACAGGTCAATCGCTGCCTCAGAGTTCCACACTTCCGGATGGAAACCCTGCGTTCGGTCATAGCAGCAGTCAGGGGCGGGGAGTTCTTAACATCCCTCGATCTGACAGAAGCCTACCTGCATATCCCGGTCAGGGATTCCCATCAACAATTCCTGAGATTTGCAGTGCCAAGGGGCCATTTTCAATTCCAGGCTCTTCCCTTCGGCTTAGCTACGGCTCCAAGGACATTCACCAAGGTGATGGTGGTGGTAGCGGCCTCTCTACAAAAAGAGGGAATTCTAGTACACCCCTACCTGGACGATGGGCTAATCCGGGCAAAGTCCGAGGAGGAAAGCCACTCCGTGACGACAAGAGTGGTTCAAGTGCTAGAAGGATTGGGGTGGGTCATCAATCGAGCGAAGAGCAGGATGACGCCCTCCCAGGAACTGGAGTACCTCGGAGCAAGGTTCGACACCAGCAGAGGAAGGGTGTTTCTGTCTCAATCAAGATCAAGAGAGCTAAGACTCCTGGTCACTCAGTTTCTGGGCAGACGGAACCCTACGGCGCAGCATTATCTACAGGTCCTGGGAACAATGGCAGCGGCAATAGAGGTGGTACCATGGGCTCGGGCCCACATGCGGCCGCTGCAGAGGGCCCTATTGCGTCGGTGGTCGCCGCAACATCACCCCATGTCAATGCCGTTACCTTGCGCGCCACGGACCAAACAGACGCTGCACTGGTGGCGGTCCCCGAAGAATCTGGATCGCGGGATGCCCCTCGAGCCTCACCAGTGGTTATTACTGACGACGGATGCCAGTCTGACAGGCTGGGGAGCTCACTGCGAGGACCAGTTCGTTCAAGGCAACTGGACTCCACTGGAAGCCCAATGGCCCATCAACAGACTAGAATTGCGGGCCGTAGGGTTGGCGCTCAGAGCTCTAGAGGCCTTAGTACGCAAATTGCTCTTTTTTGTACTATCAGACAATGTTACCGCGGTGGCTTACATCAACCACCAGGGCGGCACCAGCAGTCCCGCCTTAGAGAAGGAGGCGAGCACTCTGTTCCAGTGGAAGCTCTCTCGGCCCAGCACGTGGCAGGAATAGACAACGTCACAGCAGACTATCTCAGCAGGTGCAAGATAGACCACGGGGAGTGGGAGTGGGAGTTGGAGCAGGAGACGTTCGACCGGATAGTAGCCCATTGGGGTCTCCCAGTCATGGATCTCATGGCGAGGTTCGCAACCGCCAAGATGGAACGGTTCTTCAGCCGGCGCAAGGAAAGGATGTCCGAAGGCCTGGATGCCTTGGCCCAGAAGTGGCCCTCGGAGGGTCTACTCTATGTATTCCCTCCCTGGGCTCTGATCGGAAAAGTACTACAACGAGTGGAGTCCCATCAGGGATACATAATCCTCATAGCCCCGGATTGGCCTCGCCGGCCTTGGTATGCGGATCTGATGAGATTGATCACCGAACGACCTTGGCGTCTTCCTTGCAAAAGGGACCTGCTGAGACAAGGTCCATTATGGATGCCTCACGTGGATCGGTTCTCGCTTACGGCCTGGCTATTGAAAGGGCGAGGCTCCTAAAGAGAGGTTATTCAGGAGCGGTCATCTCTACCCTGTTAAACGCTAGGAAGCGTTCGACCTGTCTCTCCTATATTAGGACTTGGCGCATCTTCGAAGCATGGTGCGCGGAGCACCGTCGAAAACCCCTCTCCGCGTCAGTCCCCGAGATTCTAGAATTCTTACAGGCAGGTTTTGACAAGGGCCTAGCTCACAGCTCCTTGCGGGTTCAGCTAGCGGCAATCGCATGCTATAGAGGGAAGGTCCGCGGGAAGCCCCTAGGGGCGCACACGGATGTCTCCAGGTTCCTAAGGGCGGTGAGGCGCCTGCGCCCTCAACAGAGGTCAGTCGTCCCCCCTTGGGACCTCAACCTAGTGCTTAATGCTCTGATCAAGGAACCCTTCGAACCAGTGAAGAGGGCCTCCTTAAAGGACCTAACCCTGAAGACAGTCTTTTTGGTCGCGATCTGCTCAGCTAGGCGGGTTTCCGAACTCCAAGCGCTGTCCGCTCAGCCCCCCTTCCTACTGTTTCTCAAGGACAAGATAGTTCTACGTCCGGTCCCCTCCTTCTTGCCCAAGGTCATTTCTCCTTTTCATATGAACCAGGCAGTTCACCTTCCGGTTCTCTCCGCCGAGGAGGGTGGAGGTAGGGATAACAAACTGCGACTCTTGGATGTCCGGAGGGCCTTGAAACGCTACCTCTCCCGCATAGCCCCTTTCCGGAAGTCCGAGCGACTATTCGTTCAGTTTGGGGGTCCACACAAGGGAGAAGCGGCGGCCAAGGCCTCCATCTCCAGATGGATCAGGGAAGCGATCGCTTCCGCCTACATCCTGAAAGGGAAACAGGTGCCAGCGGGGCTCCGGGCGCACTCCACACGGGCTCAGGCTACATCATGGGCAGAATTCAGCTTAGTCCCTCCAGTGGATATCTGTAGGGCGGCAACTTGGTCTTCTCTACATACGTTCACCAAGCACTACAGGCTGGACATCCAGAGCGCAGCGGATGCTCGGTTTGGTCTGGCGGTCCTTCAGTCCGGTTTGCCGGATCCCACCCAGGGTTGAACTGCTCTTGTACATCCCAGAAGTAAAGGGACTGGACTGGAGTGACGATAAAGAAATAGTAATTAGATCTTACCTGCTAATTAGTGTTCCTGAAGGAACGACAGTCCAGTCCCTGATCCCACCCGGTTAGGACCTATCAGTCAGAAGGAAACTCGGGGCCGAGCGTGGGGCCATTTCAGGATGAAGGGACACGGGAGAAAAGCCGGATCGGGCAACCTCAAGCATTGCTACTCCGTCCGGTCCTTCTCTCTCTCTCTCTCTCTCTCTCTTCCTCGCACTAACCATTTGCTATTGAAAAAAAAAAATAATAATGAATATAGGTATTGTACATAGTTAGACAATGTTGGATAGATATGTTCTTATGTTTGATTGCTAATGGAAACTCTGTAGGTCTGCTTTTTCAGTCGAGTACTGGAGTTGAGGGGTGGTCCCAGTGGTATTTATACCGCCCCACCTCCAAAAAGGTTTGGCTCAGCCTCCAAGCTGCTGGAAGGGTTGCGTAACCCAGAAGTAAAGGGACTGGACTGTCGTTCCTTCAGGAACACTAATTAGCAGGTAAGATCGAATTACTATTTCCCTTCTCAGCTCAGTGAATACCTGAGTTTTTCTGTGCCAGCGGCCGTTTTGTTTTTCTCTTCAGTGTTTCTTTTTGGAGGAAACAGCTCTAAACAGCAGTTTCCACACATTTAAACATGCTGTGGAGGCACGTGGAGTTTCAAAATCCTTTTCTTGAAGAGTCTTGGGTTTCCCTGAGCCTACCTTGCTTTTTGTTTTAAATGCTAAAAAAAAAAAAGAAAAACCCCACACAAGAAGAGGAAAGGTGGTTAAGTCTCTGCAATGCTTCTTTCTCTGGCTGTATTATATGTGATATGTAATCAGCCGAAGGGGACATTAATAGATTGCTTGTGTTCCACCTGCACGCTGCATCCCGGAGACTTTCCCCATTCCCACTGCGCTGCTAGCTGGGTTCATCAGCACCTTATCTCCCCCCTCCTCAGAGCCCCTGATGCAGGATCTTCCTGCAGGAGAAGATTCAGTCAGCTCCCATGTCGCTTCCACAGCCGCTGGAGGCCACAGCAGCCTTGACTGACAGTGCCTTCCTCACACTCTTCCATCTGGCATGACGCCTGTGACTTTTGGAGTCTCTTGGATTATCTCCTACACCTGCCCAGTAGCAGGCGAGCATATGGCATGGTCTCGCAAGTGGTCCCATAAGTCCTCAGACCTTAGAGCAGTACGTCCTCCTTGGGGCGTATCATGTGCCTTGCGGGGTACTATGGATATTCAAGAAGACTTGGAGTACGGAGATGGGGAATATTCTCCATCTGTTTTCTTCGCTGACGGTTCTCCGCCTTTTTCGGTAAGAGGAGTTGCCGGCTCTAATCACACAGGTGATGGAGTCGCTCCCCCTAGCCGACACGCCTGCTCCTCCAGATTCTCAAATCCGGTTGCAGCCGGATCCCATTTTCCAGTGCATTCGTACGGCACGCGGTATTGGTCGGTTATACCCTTGGTCTCCCTTTCACTTGGCCGTTGGTTGCAATACCCGACAGTTGATGCATTCTGACCAGGGTCATCAGGCATACCACACTTCCGGTTGAGGGCGGAGAGGCGCTCCGCGACCAGCCAGACCTGAAGAGTTGAGAGACTGCTACAGTCCGGTTTTCCTTCACCCGCTATTTCCTTCTTGCAGGTGTGCGGAGGTCTGGCAGCTCGGACCTCCCTTCGATGGATTCCGCAGCTTCCAGGTGTTCCCGAGTTGGTTCATTTCGAATCCATTGCTGCTTTCCGGGCAGAGGCATTCTGTGATCTCTTGCAGCTGTCAGCTCGCTTCCTAGCACCGGTGTCGGTAGCTCGGAGATGGCTCAGCCTGCGTCAATGGGCAGCGGATGTTGCTTCATTTAAAGGCTCCAGCATTTAGATGCCATTCGTCCCAGTCCACCGTTGGAAGGAGGACTGGGCCGTTACTCTGTCTATTTTGGAATGCTTCAGGTCCTGGATTCTCTCGGGGCTGGGTGCGACACTCGTAGGGGACGGGTGTTTCTACCTCAGGAACGTTTTCAGAAGATCTCTCTTCAGCTCCGCCGCTGCTTGGATCAAGCGGCGCCTCGGCCTTGGGGCTACCTTCAACTCTTGAGGTCCATGGCGGCAACGATAGCCCTCGTTCCGTGGGCAAGAGCGCTCTTGCGCTGCTTGCCGACGGCGCTTCTATCTCGTTGGTCGCTGGTATCGGAGAGTTATCTAATCCGGTTGCCTTTGCTTCTGCCGGTGCGCCGCAGCCTCCACTGGTGGCTTCAGGCACACAATCTTCTACGGGCGGTCCCTCTGGAGTCTCTGCGCTGGATCTTGGTGACGCCAATCGCCGACCTCTCCGGTTGGGGAGCGCCTTGCGGCTTAGCCTCGGCGCAGGGGTGTTGGTCACCTCGCGAAGCCCAAGGGTCTATCAATCCTCTCGAGACGCGGAAAGTGCGCTTTGCCCTTCTTCAGTTTCAGCCTCTAATGCGGCGGTGTGCGGTTCGGATCCTGTCCGACGCCACGACGGTTGCTTACCTAAGCCGCCTAGGCAGCACGCAATGTCTGGATGTCTCACAGGAGAGGCGTTTGCTCCTCCCGTGGGCGGAGGAACATCTTCATGCTGTCGGCACAGCACATCGCAGGCGTGAACAATGTGTAGGCCGATTTTCTCACCCGGCACTCTCTGGAGCCCGGGGGCTGGGCTCTGCAGCCGGATGCGTTCTGGTCCATTGTTCACCTGTGGGGACTACTGACCATGGATCTAATGGCTACGGCACAGACTGCCACGGCTTTGCTGTACTTCGGCCATTGGAGGGACGGGGGAACGCACGGCATAGATGCGCTCTCTCTCAACCGTGCCCGATTCATCTTCTCCGGTGTGTTTTCCCTCCCTGATCCGTGATATGCAGGGTTCTCCAGTGGCTCCGAGACCGTCGCGACCCTGTACTCCTGCTGGCTCCGAATTGGGCTCGCGGACCATGGTATGCGGATCTCTTCTGTCTGTCTGGGGCGTCGATGCTCCGCCTCGAGGCGTTTCTCGGCCTTCTGATTCAGGGACCGGTGGAGATGGAAGACCCGGCTCCTTACTCGCTTCCGGCCTGGCAATTCCACGCCGCCGGTTTGCTCGCTACGGCTATTCGCCTAACGTGGTCGTGACGCTTCTCACGGCGCGGCGGTCTACCACGACGCTGACTTACTCTCAGGTTTGGCGTCTCTTGATGGTTGGTGTTCGCGAAATAACCTCTCCCCCTGGCGTTGCGGTGTTCCGGATATCCTGTCCTTTTTACAGGCCGGAGTGGATAAGGGATTAGCGCTCGATTCCTTGCAAGTACAAGTGGTCGCCTCAACTTGTTTTCGGAGTCCTATAGTGGGGCGATCGATAGCTTCGCATTTGGACGTGTCTCAGTTCCTCCGCGGAGTTAGGCCTTCCGGCCTCCTCTGCGTTCGCCTGTGCAGGCGTGAGCTCTCGTGCTTGTCCTCTGTGCCCTCGTTGCTCCTCCCTTGGAGCCTCTGAGGGCATGTTCTCTTCTAGATTTGTCTCTGAAGTCAGTCTTCTTGGTGGCCATAACTTCGGCCCGCCGTCTTTCTGAGCTCCAGGCTCTCTCGTGTCGACATCCCTATCTCTCGTTTTTCCTCCGAAGGCGTTTCTCTGAGAACTGTCCCTTCCTTTGTTGCCCAAAGTGCTGACGCCGTTCGCTGTTGACCAGCCTCTTTTCTTTCTGTCTTTAACAAAGGCGCAGTGTGACAGTGGTCGGTCTCCGTTGCGGGCGGTGGACCTTAAGAAGGTTCTTTTTCGGTAGCTGGGGGTCGCGGGACCCTTCCATATGACTGTTGCTCTTTTGTCTTGTTCGCAGATTCTCGTCGGGGATCCGCAGCCTCCGAATCTACCCTTTCTAGATGGGTTACGGAGGCCATTGAGGTGGCGTACCTTCTTCTGGGAGAGTCAGCTCCACCGGGACTCCGTGCTCACTCCTCTCGGGCGCAAGCAACTTTGTAGGCCGGGAGGTCTCATGTAGTTCCTCTCGATTTTTGCCGGGCTGCGACTTGGTCGTCGCTGTCCACCTTTGTCGGTCATTATAGGTTGGACGTTCATGCCCGTCAGGAGGTCCGTTTTGGAGTTGCTGAGCTGTCGGCGGCCTTGCCCCCCCTTGAACGCAGGTAGCTTGGGTACTGCCCGTTTGTCTGGACTGGTCTAGCAGTATGAACTGGAAGGAGAAATTTCACTTACCGTTAATTTCCTTTCCTGGAATACTGCTAGACCAGTCCAGGACCTGCCCTGCTGTTGGTTGGAGTGCCGCTGGTGCGGTGCAGCCGCCGACTGCGGTTCTTCTCTTTGCCGGTATGCCTCGCCCTGGGCAGTCCATGGGTTCGTAGGTGGATACTGTTTTCAGCTCTAGGGAGTTCTTCGGCTCCCTTGTATATAGTTCACTTGAGACCCTCTGGGGTGATGTTACAGTTCATGTTGCATTAGCTTGTGGACGTAACTGAGGGAGACCCCTAGGGGTAGGATTATATCACCAGGCTCCAGCCTATCAGAGCTATGGTAGAATTCTCTGTCTCCAAGATCTGCTGGCAGGGGTGCATAACCCGTTTGTCTGGACTGGTCTAGCAGTATTCCAGGAAAGGAAATTAACGGTAAGTGAAATTTCTCCGTATGTAAGATGGTATATGGGTTAGTAATGGATGAAGATACGAGTCGAGGAAAACTGACAACGGTTCAAGCACTGTGCCCCTTGTGGAGACAATAGGTCTCCCAGGCGGTTTATTCAAATCTTTGTGGATTTTGGGAACCAAATAAAACCGTGCCAAAGAAGGAACTTTCACGTTCAAAAATTTCCACTCCTTTTTGGAAATAATTTTTCCTTGTAGAGCTACTGATGTAATCTCATTAATCCGTGTCTGAAGATTTTTTGTGGGGTCCTCCTCCAATGCTTTGTAGATACTACAGTCAGACAATTGCTGCCGAGCTTCCTCAAGATAATCCTCTCGACTCAAAATGACCACTGCTCCTCCCTTGTCCGCTCTGCGGATCACTATATCAGTTCGAGCTCACAATTCTCTTAATGCTACACGTTCTTGAGCTGACAAAATGCTCTTTGAATGAATTTTTTGCTGTTCTAGAATTTCAATATTCGTAAGTACTAATTCTTTAAAAACAGTAATAGCCAGATGCATTTGACCTGGCGGTAACCATGTTGACGTCAACGGCAATGGCACTCTACGATTATCAGACTGAGCATTTGTATCTGCTAGTTTGTTGGGTACCGAAGCAAAATATGCTTTCAAACTTAACTTTCTCATCAGACCCTCAACGTCCACTCGAAATTGAAAAGGGTCATGAATCATTGTTGGTACGAAAGATAATCCTCTCTCCAATAATCTATTTTGATCCGATGACAACTGCAATCCAGAGACATTGATTACCAAACTATCATTTTGTTTCTCAAACGTCCGTGAATAATATATTCTATTTAATTGTTGCGTTCCCGATATCTGCCCTTTCCTTTTGCTTCGTCGTGTTTCTTTTTCTTTTCTTTGTCGCTTTCCAAAAAATCTCCCGTGAAGACTTGCTTGAATCTACCTCACTAGACTCTTCAGAGGTTGTGTCGAAATTAACTTTCTTCCGTCTTGCTCTATTTTTTTTTCTTTTAAAATCCATCCAAGGATAGACATAACCAGTTGTATAATCATTGTAATCCCTCTGAAGCTTTTTGGTCCCATCGCCGCTTGAAACTGAACATGGCCAAGACTGAACTCCTCGTCCTTCCCCCCCCAACTCTGCCTCTCCTCTTTCCCCTTTCTCAATCTCAGTGGATGGATCTACGATCCTTCCTGTTCCCTCAGCCCACAATCTGGGGGTTATCTTTGACACTTCTCTCTCCTTCTCCACACACATCCAGCTCGTAGCTAAGACCTGCCGCTTCTTCCTCTTCAACATTGGCAAGATCCACCCCTTCTTTTCCGAACACACTACTAAAACGCTTATCCACTCCTTAATTTCCTCTCGCCTAGATTACTGCAACCTGCTCCTTGCCGGTCTCCCCGCGAATCATCTCTTTCCCCTTCAATCTATACAGAATCATGTTGCTCGACTAATATTCTGCCAGTCTCGCCATGCCCACATTACTCCTCTTCTCAAGTCACTTCATTGGCTCCCCATTCATACTGACCTATAAATGCATCCACTCTGAGGCCCCTCAATATCTCTCATCCCTTATCTCTCACTACATCCCCTCTTGAGAACTTTGCTCCGCTAACAAACTGCTTCTATTTAGGCCTTTCACTCGCACAGCTAACTCACGCCTTCGCTCCTTTCACCTCGCTGCACCCTACGCCTGGAACAACCTACCTATGTCTATACGCCAGGCGCCCTCACTGGCCCTCTTCAAATCCAGGTTAAAAATCCACCTCTTCACTCTCACCTTCAGATCCTGACTTCCACCCTTATCCTAACCCGATTCCCTTCAATCTCCCATGACCGAATTACACAGACCATATTATGCTTTGCACCAAACTGACTATCGCTTTGTACTGTTGTACTAGATTGTAAGCTCAGATGAGCATGACTGTAGTTATGACTCGAGTAGTAAAGGCTGCAAGAATATTTATTTGTGGGGATTTTTCTTCCAGCGCATCAAAGTTCAGTACAACAAACGCAAAAAGGAGGCAACTCCAACATAAAGGTTGAAACAGAAACACAGGAAATGCAACAGAAATTAACTCAGCCCTATTTGGCTGTTTCACAGTTCCTCTGACTTTCCACTAGGCACTGCCTCATGTGGTCACTCAAGGAAAAACACATAAACCGAAACAGCTGCTTTTCTTTACAGCACGGCTTCTTACTTTCAACAGGTGATTAAGCTTGTTAAACAACTTGTAAAGTTTTCCCAATGCGGCAGCAGGTATGGCAAACTTACTCTGTATTCCTTCATACAATTTTCAATGCTCTTTAACCCTGCTGTCTTCTGTTAGACATGTTGAACAGTTCATGGCAGAAGGATCTTATTCTATTGTAGGCAAACAAACATCCACCTGCATACTTTCTTCAGAGCTAGAGTTAGTGGTATCTTTGTCAGGTTTATTATCTTTCCCTGACTTTCTTTCCAGAAACTCCTGAAGTTGGCTTAAAAGCAATTCAGCTTGTCTGTGCACATTTTCATTAGGATAACCATCCTCCTTTTCTGATAAAAGTTTGCTTATGGCTCCCACCCCAGGGGGTTCAGCTGTCCTGCTTTTATCAGAGGGATAGCTCTCAGCAAGGGTAAGTCCCTTCCCCCACTTGCTATTAGCTGACTGTGCTCGGTTTGTCTTTTGGACGTTAGCATAAGTAAAAGGCTTCTCAAGCAAGGAGTTGAAATAAGAAATATCAGCTTTACCTTTGACAGGGACTTTTAGATAAGTGCTGGTACCTTTTCTCCTGCTATCTCCCAGGCTCTGGAACTCAGCTTTCTTATTGCTATTTCCACTGCCCTTCTGGTAATTGTTAGGCTGATAGCTTTCCCCTTGGCTTTCTCTGCTGCCATTATAGCCTTGACTGCTGTAGGTCCAACTACTGTTACTCCACGTATTTGCTCTGCTAGCCTTCTTATTCCCAGGCTCTACCTTGCAGTAACGTTTCATCTCCAGGAACAAGCAGGAATGAGTCTTCACATATGGGTACGTCGGTACCGACGGAGCCTGCGCGGGAACGCTCCCCAGCTTCCCAAAAAGGAAAGCTTTTCGGAGCATCCCACAGCACCTGCGCGCTGCCTTCCCACCTTTCCTAACCAACTCTCCTCAGTTCTTCTTTGCCGCAGAGCCAGCAGGTCGAGCCCTGTCACCGCTGAAGAAGTTCTTTATTTTATTTTATTTCTTTGGTCGCGTGTCTGCCTTCCCTGACTCCGGACCGGTACCGCCGGTCTTTTCTTTCTTTCTTTCTTTAAAAAAAAAAAAAAAAAATTATCGATATTTTTTCCTCACTTGGTGTATTTTTCTTCTTAAGGCCTCAGGGCCCACAAGAAAATTTCCTTCATGGAAAAACCAACCTCCGGGTTCAAAAAATGCACTAAGTGTAGCGGTACTATTTCTGTTACAGATACCCATGAAATGTTTGGGTCCTGAACACTCCATTCCGGATTGTCCGTCCTGCTCCCTAATGTCTAAACGGGGGTTACAGAACCGAGCAGCTAAGCTCCATGTGCTGTTTCCCGCTGAGGCACTGGCAGTAGCATCGACATCTTCCAGGTCTTCTTCTCCTGAAGGATCTCAGGTAACCAAACATAAACCTAGCAGGTCCTCGAAGGGTAGATCTCCCTCTAAGCATCGAGATGCCTCCGGGCTTGCCCTCGAGGATCCTGCACCAGCCAAACAACCCCGGTGGGAAGCTCCGGCTTCCAAAGCTCCTCCTATGGGGTTACCGGTTGACATCGATGGCACGGCCTCGACCGATCACCTGTTAGAATGCTCTGGGGTACCGGCACAATCTACTGGTACCGATCTCCAGGCATTCATGGCGTCGATGGATCAGAATGTTCTGTCCATGCAGCAGGCTATTTCAGCCTTCATTCAAGCTGCGACGCCGGCGGTACCGCATACGAGCTCCGTTGTCGGTATCGGCTCCGGTACCGGCACCAGCGCCGATGCCGGTATCGACTGCATCGACATCGACCAGGATACCGACTGCTGCAGTTCCTTGTCCAGGGCTACTTCTCGGTACCGATCCGGTACCGGGGACGCCCGATGTCGATACCGCTCGATACGCGTATCGAGCGTTAGAAGAGCACCCTGACAGGCGATACTTCGATTCCTCTGATGATTCTGATACATCAGATGAGTCTCCTGAAGTATCCATAGCCCTTCCTGAGGAGCCTTCTTCTCCAAAAAGGAGAATGTCTGTCTCCTCCAGAGGACTTGTCCTTTCAAGACTTCATAAGAGAAGTAGCTAAAGGACTCTCTGAATCAGAGCCTAGAGCAAAAAAATTAGATATTTTAGGATACTCTAAGGCTCCTAAGGAGGCAGTCACCTTACCAATTCATGAGATTCTTCATGAACACATGATTGATTTATGGGAGACTCCTCTCACTCTCTCTCCTCATTCTCGCAGGTTGGACACTATGTATCTTGTCCCTCCTTGTCCTGGGTTCCAGAAAACTCAGCTTCCTCACCATTCCATTGTGGTGCAGTCAGCTATGAAGAGGATAAAGAGTACAAAGAGACACTCTTCTGCTCCTCCAGGAAGAGAATGCAGGACCTTGGATGCTTTTGGTAGGAGAATCTTCCAGGCCAGTATGCTTATTGCCAGAATCAACTCATATAGCCTTTATATGGGTATGTTTCTGAAGGAAGTGGCAGAAAAGCTGCACGCTTTCCTCCCTTTTATTCCAGAAGATAAAAGGGAAGAATTCCGCATGTGGCTTAAGCATACTCAAGACATCTGCGACGACATCAGATCCTTTAATGTCAGTTACATGATATATGCAGATGATGTTCTATTATATATGCCAATATCACTGGATTGCCTAGACCTCACTCCGCTGACTAACTGCTTTGATACCATATCAGAGTGGCTGCTATCACAAAATCTGAGAATACAACACAAAAAGACGGAAGTCCTTTTCGTCTCGAGGAACACCAACTTTACCCCTCCTAGTTGTATTAACGTAAAGGATGCCCAACTCCAAGTGAAACATGCAATACGTTACCTTGGAGTAACGCTAGACCAACACCTTGACATGAAGAACCACATAGCCAATACAGTCAAGGCAATCTACTTTAAAATCAGATCCCTCAGACACCTACGCACACTACTTGAACCGGAAGACTTCCGGACCATTTATCAAGCTCTTATACTTCCCCACTTCGACTTCTCAAATTCCATACTACAAGGACTCCCCCAGTCCACCCTGAACCCCCTGCAGCTGGCCATGAACAGTGCAGCGAGAGTACTCCTTGGGGCATCCAGGAGAGACCACGTGACACCCCTTCTAAAACAGCTACACTGGCTCCCCATCCAAGCAAGGATTAGTTTCAAGACCTTGCTGCTAACGTTCAAAGCGGCTATGGGACTCACCTCTTCCTCCCTCTCCAACCTCATACAACCACTTGCACCAAACAGGCCGCGAAGAACAGCAGAATTGAACACGCTGGTCATCCCAAAAGAAACCACAAGATGCACCAGATCAACATCTAACAGAGCCTTCCGACTCTGCGCCCCAAATCTATGGAACACCTTACCAGCACACATCAGAGCAATGACCAATTTGAGTCAGTTCAGAAAGGCGCTAAAACATTTCCTCTTCCTCAAATATCTCAATGACAGCTCCGATCACAACCATCAGGTGAATAGCAGGAGGGGCCAAATGGATAGACCTTCGCAACAGGCCATCTTTACTCTGTAGATAACAAACAGTTCCATATACTGTTGGTAACACCTTGTATATAGTTAACCATGATATCCCTTAATAGATAAACCACCATTGTATTTAGTTTCCCCTATTTCGCCAAGTTATACCTCCTGTTAAATGTAATGACCAGACATATGTAAACTGTCGGATGTTTTCTGTTTAATGTAAACCGCGCTGATGTCTAATAGTGCGGTATATAAGAATTGTTAATAAATAAATAAATAAATAAATAATCTCCAAGTTTTCAAACAGGGCAGCCTTTGACTCCTTTGAAGGTGCCAGTAGAGCCTCAGGCATTGCCATAGCTGCTCGCAGAATTGCTTGGCTCCAGGTTCTGATTTAGAACCCTGGGTTCAAGATGGCTTAGGAAATCTGCCCTGTACAGGTGAAAATTTGTTTGGCAGAGAGTGGCAAATTAAAGCCATTCAAATGGATGCAGAGAATTCTGCTCTGGATAGACTTTCAAGGTCTACCTCCATTCCTGCCAAGAAAAAGACTTTTAAAAAGTCTTTTTTCAAGAAGGGCAGGTTTCCTTCCACTTCTGGCCAACAATCTTCTACAGGTCGCTTTACCGCTAAGTGTCAGCAACCTAAGCAGGCCAGGCCTAAGTCTACAGGGGCTGCTGTAACCCAGCAGTCCCAACCCCCTCAGGGTTTTTGACTTGATGCTAGAGAACTTAGTCTTTCTGGCTTTAACACAGCCAGAACCTCTCACCATTCCAGGAAGGTTAGCTCATTTTGCTCCCAGATGGGAGCAAATCACATCAGAGCAGTGGACCCTCTCCATCATAAGAGAGGGCTACAAACTTCATTTCTCAGACCTTCCTCCCCACACCATGGTGAGACACTTCAATTCTCCCACATCTCTTCTCGACCTTTTAGGTCAGGGGATAACTACCCTTCTTGCCCAAGGGGCAATAGAAGAAGTTCCTCTTCTTCAACAAGGGTCAGGGTTCTACTCCCCCTATTTTCTCATTCCAAAGAAGACAGGGGGATACAGACCCATTCTAGATCTCAGAGAATTGAACAAATTTCTATGCAAGGAGAAGTTCAAGATGCTTTCTCTGGGCACTCTCCTTCCATACCTTCAAAGTCAGGATTGGCTTTGTTCTCTAGATCTCAAGGATGCGTACACACATGTTCTCATCCATCCATCTCACAGAAAATTCCTACGTTTTCTTTTCCAGGGAAAACATTACCAATACAGAGTCCTTCCTTTTGGTCTGGCCTCTGCTCCGAGAGTGTTCACCAAATGCATGGCAATAGTTGCTGCATTTCTACGCACTCTGGGAATATTTGTCTTCCCATACCTGGACGACTGGCTCATCCGAGCTCCATCTCAGTCAGGCCCAGATTTCCCTGGACCGCACAAGGCGCATTCTGCAGTATCTGGGACTGGTAGTAAATCTCCCAAAGTCCCAGCTCATCCCTACCCAGTCCCTGGAATTCATAGGGGCCTGGTTGGATACCACCACTGCAAGGGCCTACCTTCCTCAGGCCCGTTGCCAACGTCTAGTGCAGCTAGCCTCCCAGATTCAGTCAAAGAGCCACTTAACTGCCAGGGAGATGCTGCAACTGCTAGGCCACATGGCTTCCACAGTACATGTGGTACCCTATGCTCGCCTACACATGAGAGCAGCTCAATGGACTTTGTCCACCCAGTGGACTCAAGCTTCAGGAGCTCTCTCAGACCAAATGGCAACCTCCAAACGTCTCTTTTGGTCTCTCCAATGGTGGATGTCCACTCAAAATCTGTTGCTGGGGTCCCCCTTCCAACAGTTGTTGCCCCAAGCAACCCTCACAACAGATGCCTCCCAAACAGGTTGGGGAGCTCATCTACAAGACCTCTCTACCCAAGGCACTTGGTCCCCACAGGAGACCTCTCTTCATATCAACCACTTCGAACTTCGAGCAGTGTTTCTAGCTCTCAAGGTCTTTCATACCCTCCTCAGCTACAAGACAGTCCTTATTCTTGCGGACAATCAGGTAGCCATGTTTTACATAAACAAGCAAGGAGGAACTGGCTCTCTGGCGCTTTGCAACGAAGCTCTAAGATTATGGGCCTTCGCCAGAGAGCATCAAATCCATCTCCTGGCAGTATATCTCCCAGGAATCCAAAACTCTTGGGCAGACAGACTCAGTCGAGTTCTGCTTCCACACGAATGGTCCCTGCACATGGATCAAGTACTCAGAATCTTTCAAGAATGGGGAACTCCGGACATAGACCTCTTTGCAAGTCCGTGGAATGCCAAACTTCCCCGGTTCTGTTCCAGAATTCCGTGTCAGGGGGTTCAGGCCAAGGATGCCTTCCTCCTTCATTGGGGTCAGGGCTTCCTGTATGCCTTTCCACCCATTCCCTTGATTCCCAAGACTCTGTTCAAACTTCAGAGGGATCAAGGATCTATGATCCTCATAGCTCCACGCTGGCCACGCCAAGTGTGGTACCCTCTACTTCTGCATCTCTCCCAAGCCCCCTCCCTGGACTTGGGAGCTGCTCCAGACCTTCTGTCTCAGGAGGAAGGGACTTTGTGGCACCCAAACCCCAAGTCCCTTCACCTCAGAGCTTGGTTACTGAAGGCCTAGACCTTCAAGACTTGAATCTTTCTCAGCAGGTGAAGGATATCCTCCATGCTTCCAGGAAACCTTCCACCAGGCGTTCCTATGCTTTTAAGTGGAAAAGATTTTCCATTTGGTGTGCTGAAAAGGGTCTTGACCCTCTAGCACTACCTTTAACCTTTTTTTGTTAGACTATCTCCTGCATCTCTCCAATGCAGGACCTAAAACAAATTCAGTAAGAGTCCATTTGAGTGTGTCAGACGGCTGCCTGGGTGAGAATTTTTCACAGTCTTGGCAAGTGCATATATCTATATGATTTGCAAGGTATTGTGGGCAATGTAGTTCATTCACACCAGACACAGCTGCTGACAATAATTTAGTTGTGCTCTTGGGTAAAGCCAATAAGATATTTATTTATGGGGTTATTTCTCCCAACACAGATATGCTTGGTAGCACATAAATTAGGTAACTTGCTTTCATTGTTAACTTGGAAAAACAAAGTCAAAATCAGGAAAACAACAAATGAAAAGTCACAAAGCAAAAAACAAACTGTTCTTTTCAGGTTAACTTCTGATTACTTCCCACATAGATACAGAAGTGATTCTCTCCTAGCTCACAAGCAATTAGGTAAGGCTTAATTGCTGGCAGTTACCAGCTGAAACCCCTTAGCTGGCTTGCCTTCCACTGTGTGGGTCAAATCCTGCTTCAGGAGCTTTTCTGAGTAGATTAAAGAACAAATTTGTATTTCTTTGTGATGGGTTGCTGTACTTTATAACAGAAAGTTACCAACGGAGTTTAGATAGAGAGCAGTCCATATAAACAGGATCCTCATCTGCTATTATTCCCCCTTGTTCAACAAGCATGGGTTCAATATCATGGATTGGCACAGATGAATCTCTCAATGGAGCATTTTCAGGAGAATACTTGTTTCCCTGCTGTCTTTCAAGGTTATAGCTAGGGCATAGATCAGTGTTCATACCTGAGCTTCCATTGCTGCTAGAGTTCCTCTCTATATAGCCTGGCCAGTATGTAGTCCAGTTCTTATGTCCAGCCTTCCAATCCAGATCCCTGGACACTGGATCTCTCTTCACATACCTTCTGGCACAGGTCTTAGGGTCCCTTCCACGTGCAGCCGTCTCCCTCACAGGTAGCCTCTGGTGATTCCTAGCTCTGCAGCACCATTCCTCTGGCTTTCCCCAGTCCAATGGTGTATGCTGGCCCTTGGAATACCTCCCAGTATACGTACTGCTTTGGACTCTTCTAGACCTCTCAAAGGCTTTCTCTTCCTTCTTCCAAAGGGTCTCTTTCCCTCTCTGTCCGTCCGGTTTGGCTTCTTCTGCTTCTGATGATCCTTCAGATGAAACTGATGATCAAACTCAAGCTGATTCTCAGGATACTGAGGACAATTCTCTGGATATCCAAGGTGATCATGAAGATGGTCATCTGTAGAATAAACTCTACTCTTATTCTGCCTAGATGAGTGCTCCTCCCTAACACAGCGCAGCTGTGCTGAATCAGGCCCTGCCCTTTGAGATGAGTGCTTAGGGATTACCTCATAGCCCTCCTGATTGAACACAAGTTTCCCCACTTCAGCTCCTCTAATGGCTGTTGGAAACCTGGTGCATTCTGGGACTGGTAGTCTTTTATGGGAAAATTCTGTTTTCTTATTTCTACCAGAACTGACAGGTTGCTTGTTCAGAGTCACTTCACCCTTTCTATAGCTCCTTCCTGAGCTATGATAAGCTTCCTTATCACAAGTGCTATTGCAGCATCCCTTAAGCCCATCAATGGACAACCTATTTCCTCTCATCCTCTCATTGCAAGATTCATGAGAGGCCTAACTTTAACTAAACCTCCCATTAGGCCTCCTCCGGTGGCATGGGACTTAAATTTGGTTCTTGGTCAGCTTATGAAGCCACCTTTTGAACCCTTAGCCACTACCTCCTTGAAATTTCTTTCCTGGAAGGTTATTTTCCTCATTGCAGTCACTTCTGCTCGCCGCATCAGTGAACTGCAGGCCTTAGTGGCTAATCCACCTTATACAAGGTTCCATGATGACAAGGTAGTCCTTAGGACAAATCCACACTTTATGCCTAAAGTGGTCTCACCTTTTCATCTTAGTCAAGAGGTATATCTACCTGTCTTTTTTCCAGCTCCTCATGCATCCAGTGCAGAGAGGAATCTTCATACTCTGGATTGTAAAAGAGCTCTTGCTTTTTACTTACATAGGACACAGCAACATAGAAAGTCCTCCCAGCTTTTTGTTGCTTTTGATCCTTCTCATTTGGGACTTCCAGTCTCTAAGAGAACACTGTCCAATTGGATTGCTCAGTGTATTTCTTTCGCCTACCAGAGTAAGAACCTTTCTCTGGAGAGCCATGTCACAGCTCATAATGTGAGGGCCATGGCCACCTCTATGGCTCATCTAAATTCTGTGTCCATCGACCAGATCTGTCGAGCAGCCACCTGGGCCTCTGTTCATACCTTCACAGCCCATTACTGCTTGGACAAGGATTCCCGCCGGGATGCCTTGTTTGGTCAGGCTGTCCTCAGACACCTGTTCCATTCTTAAACAACTCCTACCCTCCTTCCCTGGATGGATGGATGCCTGAGATCCATAGGAGGACGCAGACCCCTTTCAGGGTCTCATATCCTTGGGGATCTCCCAGGCATCTCAGCTAGGGAGTTCCCATATGTGAAGACTCATTCCTGCTTGTTCCTGGAGATAGCACAGTTACTTACCTGTAACAGGTGATCTCTGGGAACAGCAGGAATAAGTCTTCACAACCCACCCACCTCCCCTAGGAGTTGTATCTCTTTTCTATCTTTACTTTTCTCTCTCTCTCTATTGTCTCAGCTTTAAACTCGAACTGAGGAGGGTTGGTTAGGAAAGGCGGGAAGGCAGCGCGCAGGCGCTGTGGGATGCTCCCAAAAGCTTTCCTTTTTGGGAAGCTGGGGAGCGTTCCCGCGCAGGCTCCGTCGGTACCAACGTACCCATATGTGAAGACTTATTCCTGCTGTTCCCAGAGATCACCTGTTACAGGTAAGTAACTGTGCTTTCCAAGGTTGTTCCTTGCTCCAATGTTCACTGCTCCCAGGTTCTGCTCTGGTCCAAGGTTCTAGCTTGCTTATCCTTCTGGCAGTTCTTCCTGAACTCCTTCCTGAACTGCTTCCCGTCTCTCTCCCCTTTCTCGTCTCTCCCGTCTCTCTCTTCTCTCTCTGCATTGCTTGAGGATTTAAAAAGGGTTCCCTTCCCTGCACTCCCTGACCTTCCCCTGGGCGTGACCAATCAGTGAACACGCCTGTCTCCTCCTCTGAGCTGAGGTGTGGCCTGAGCTCAGCAGAGAGCTGTCTTTTTTTCATCTCTGACTTGAAAATCCTGTGTGTCAGTGCAGTGTTATTTCCTCCAACAGGATTTTCCCCTATTTCCATCTCTTCTTGAGGGCATTCCTTACTACAGTATGCGCTGGAGTTCTTCAGAGCACTGGCCGAAGCATTCGTTGCGTCTCCTTGCAAGGCACCAACAAAGACGGAGGCAGTGCGCGATACGCTTCAGCGCTTACTGCACCTTCATGCGGTGGTTCCGGTGCCCCTAGACCAGTGCGGGTTAGGTCGATATTCCATATCTCCAGGAACAAGCAGGAATAAGTCCTCACATATGGGTACGTCGGAACCGACGGAGCCTGCGCGGGAAAGCTCCCCAGCTTCCCAGAAAGGAAGCTTTTGGGGCCTCCCACTGCACATGCGCGCTGCCTTCCCGCCTTCCTGACCAGCTCTCCTCGGTTTCTCTTTTTCCGCGGAGCCAGCAGGTCGTGTTCCTGTCACCGCTGAAGAAATTATTGTTTTAGTTTGTTTCTTTAGACCGCGTACCTGCCTTCCCCATACCGAAACCGATACCGCCGGTCTCTCTTTCTTTTCTTTAAAAAAAAAAAAAAAAAAAAAAAAATTTATCTTGCACAACTTGGTGACTTCGGTTAGGCCTCAGGCCTACACAAATTCTCCTCATGGAGAAACCAGCCCCTGGTTTTAAGAAGTGTACCAAGTGTAGTGCTGTTATTTCTGTCACAGATACCCATGAATGGTGTCTTAAATGTTTGGGACCTGACCACTCCATTCCGGACTGCCCATCCTGCTCCCAGATGTCTAAACGTGGTTTGCAGAACCGGGCCAACAAATTCCATGTGCTGTTTGCTTCAGATAATCCAGCATCACAGTCATCCAGGTCTTCCTCTCCGGATGGATCTCAGGTAACCAAACCTTCTTCGGGCAGGTCCTCAAAGAGCAAATCTCCTTCAAAGCATCGAGAGGCTCTCAATTCTGAATCTGAGGACCATGCCCCAGCCAAACAACCCCGGCGGGAAGCTCTGGCTTCCAAAGCACCATCTATGGGGTTACAGGTTGACATCGATGGCACGGCCTCGACCGATCACGTGTTAGACTGCTCTGGGGTACCGGCCCATGCCGGTACCGACATCCAGGCAGCAGTGGCGTCTATGGGCAATACTGTCCAGACCATGCAGCAGGCCGTTCTGGCTTTCATTAACGCTGCGACGCCCTCGGTACCGCACCTAGCGGTTCCGGTTCCGGTTCCGGTACTGTCTTCCATACCGGAACCGAGACCATCGTCTTCCAAACGCAGATCGGTTCCGCATGCCGGATCCGGGTTTTCACCCGATACCGATCCCATACCCGGTACGCCCAATGTCGATACCGATCGGTATGCGTATCGTGCGTTGGAAGCAAATAGAGGATACTCTGATTCTTCTGAGGATTTTGACTCCTCTGAGGACTCTGATGAGCTGTCTCTAGTTCTTCCTGAAGACCCTTCTTCCTCAAAGAGGAGAATGTCTCTACCAGAGGATTTGTCCTTTCAAGACTTCATTATAGAACTAGCTAAAGGACTTTCTATTACCACATCCTCTGAAAAAGAACCTATATCAAAGAAACTGGATATTTTAGGATACCCTAAGGTTCCTAAAGAGGCAGTCACCCTGCCTATCCATGAAATCCTTCAAGAACACTTGATGGACTTATGGGAGGCTCCTCTAACGTTGTCTCCTTATTCTCGTAGGTTGGACACCATGTACCGGGTCCCTCCTTCTCCTGGTTTTCAAAAGACCTCAGCTGCCTCACCATTCCATTGTGGTGAAGTCTGCGTTGAAAAAGATTAAGAGTACCAAAAGGCACTCTTCTACCCCTCCAGGGCGAGAATGTAAGACCCTAGACTCTTTTGGTAGGAAAATCTTCCAGGCTAGTATGCTTATAGCCAGGATTAATTCATACAGTCTGTATATGGGCATGTTTCTCAGAGAGCTTGCCCTAAAGGTACGGCTTTTTGCCCCCTTTATCCCTGAGGATAAAAAGGAGGAGTTCCTTTCTATAGTGAAACAGCTTCTAGATGTTTCTAAGTTCTCCAACAGAGCAGCCTTTGATTCCTTTGAAGGTGCCGGTAGAGCTTCGGGCATTGCCATTGCAGCCCGACGACTTGCTTGGCTCCAGGCCTCTGACCTAGAACCCTGGGTCCTGGATGGCTTACGGAATCTGCCCTGTACAGGTGAGAACTTATTTGGTAAAGACTGGCAAATTAAAGCCACTCAAATGGACGCAGAAAATGCCACCTTAGATAGACTTTCTAAGTCTACCTCTACTCCTGCCAAGAAAAAGTCTTTCAAGAGGCCTTACTACAAGAAGGCCAGATTTTCCACAAATACTGGCCAACAATCTTCTCAGCCTCGCTTTGCTGCTAAACGTCAGCAGCCTAAACAGGCAAGGTCAAAGCCTGCAGTGTCTGCCACTCCTCAGCAGGCTCAACCCCCTCAGGGGTTTTGACTTGCCCCTAGAGAACTTAACCTTTCTGGCTCTAGAACAACCAGAGCCCCTCACCATTCCCGGAAGGTTAGCTCACTTTGCTCTCAGATGGGAGCAAATTACATCAGAGCAATGGACCCTCTCTATCATCAGAGAGGGCTACAAACTTCATTTTTCCAACCTTCCTCCGTATACCATGGTGAGGCACTTCAATTCTCCCCTGTCTCTCCTGGGCCTGTTGGATCAGGAAGTCTCTTCTCTCCTTGCCCAAGGGGCAATAGAAGAGGTTCCTCTTCTTCAACAAGGGACAGGATTCTACTCCCCTTATTTTCTCATAACAAAGAAGACAGGGGGATTCAGACTTATCCTAGATCTGAGAGAATTGAACAAATTTCTGTACAAGGAGAAATTCAAAATGCTTTCTCTAGGCATTCTCCTTCCATACCTTCAGAGTCAGGATTGGCTTTGTTCTCTAGATCTCAAGGATGCGTACACACATATACTCATCCACCCATCCCACAGAAAATATCTAAGATTTCTGTTTCAGGGAAAACATTTCCAGTACAGAGTACTTCCCTTCGGTCTAGCCTCTGCTCCAAGAGTGTTCACCAAATGCATGGCAGTTGTTGCCGCATTTCTAAGAGGTCTGGGAATTTTTGTATTCCCATATCTGGACGACTGGCTCATCTGAGCTCCATCTCAGTCAGAGGCCCAGATTTCCCTGGACCGCACAAGGCACATTCTGCAGTATCTGGGACTGGTGATAAACCTTCCCAAGTCTCAACTTATCCCTACTCAGTCTCTGGAATTCATAGGGGCCCAGTTGGACACCACCACTGCAAGGGCCTACCTACCTCAAGTCCGGGGCCAACGTCTGGTGTGCTTGGCCTCCCAAGCTCAGTCCAGCAGTCACTTGACAGCCAGAGAAATGCTGCGACTTCTGGGCCACATGGCCTCCACGGTATACGTGGTGCCCTACGCTCGTCTTCATATGAGAGCAGCTCAATGGACCTTGGCCACCCAGTGGACTCAGGCATCAGGAGCGCTCTCCGACCAAATACTCACCTCAAAGCGTCTGTTTTGGTCCCTCCAATGGTGGATGTCCACCAAGAATCTGTTGTTGGGGGCCCCCTTCCAACCTTTGTTGCCCCAAACAACCCTCACAACAGATGCCTCCCAAACAGGGTGGGGAGCCCATCTTCAACACCTCTCCACTCAGGGTGCTTGGTCTCCACAAGAGACCACCCTTCACATCAACCTCCTGGAACTGCGAGCAATCTACTTTGCCCTCAAAGTCTTCCATACCCTCCTAGTCAACCTGACCGTCCTAGTCCATACAGACAATCAGGTGGCCATGTTCTACATAAACAAACAAGGAGGGACAGGCTCTCTGTTGCTTTGCAACGAAGCTCTCAGATTATGGGCCTTCGCCAGAGAGCATCAAATTCATCTTCTGGCAGTGTATCTTCCAGGGGTTCAAAACTCTTGGGCAGACAGACTCAGTCGAGTTCTGCTTCCACACGAATGGTCCCTACATATGGACCAGATAGACAGACAGAATCTTTCAGGAATGGGGAACCCCGGACATAGACCTCTTTGCAAGTCCGTGGAATGCCAAACTTCCCCGGTTCTGTTCCAGGACTCCGTGTCAGAGAGCTCAGGCCAACGACGCCTTTCTCCTACATTGGGGTCAGGAATTCCTATATGCCTTTCCACCCATTCCTTTGATTTCCAAGACTCTGTTCAAACTCCAGAGGGATCACGGATCGATGATCCTCCTAGCTCCACGCTGGCCACGCCAAGTGTGGTTCCCTCTACTTCTGCATCTCTCCCAGGGACCCTCCCTGGACCTGGGAGCTGCGCCAGACCTTCTCTCTCAGGAGGAAGGGACTTTGTGGCACCCAAACCCCAAGTCCCTACACCTCAGAGCTTGGTTACTGAAGGCCTAAGCCTTCATGACTTCAATCTTTCTCAACCAGTGAAAGATATCCTTCATGCCTCTAGGAAACCCTCCACGAGGCGTTTCTATGCTTTCAAATGGAAACGCTTTTCCATTTGGTGTGCTCAACAGGGTCTTGACCCTCTAGCACTTCCTTTGAATTCTCTATTAGACTATCTCCTGCATCTTTCCAATGCAGGCCTTAAGACGAATTCAGTAAGAGTCCATTTGAGTGCTATTGCAGCATCTTTACAACCTATAAATGGACAACCTGTCTCCTCTCATCCTCTTATCTCACGGTTCATGAGAGGCCTGACTCTAACTAAACCTCCCATCCGGCCTCCTCCGGTAGCATGGGATTTGAACCTAGTTCTAGGTCAGCTTATGAAGCCACCTTTTGAACCGTTGGTTTCTACCTCCTTGAAATTTCTTTCCTGGAAGGTCATTTTCCTTATTGCAGTCACTTCGGCTCGCCGCATCAGTGAACTACAGGCCTTAGTGGCTCATCCACCTTATACCAGATTTCATCATGATAAGGTGGTCCTTAGGACGAATCCCCACTTTATGCCCAAAGTGGTCTCGCCTTTTCATCTTAATCAAGAGGTATATCTACCTGTCTTTTTTCCGGCTCCTCATGCATCCAGTGCAGAGAGGAACCTTCATACTTTAGATTGTAAAAGAGCTCTTGCCTTTTACCTCAACAGGACTCAGCCACATCGAAAGTCTTCCCAACTTTTTGTGGCTTTTGATCCTTCTCATTTGGGACTTCCAGTCTCCAAACGTACACTTTCCAATTGGATTGCTCAGTGTATTTCCTTTGCTTACCAGAGTAAAAACATTTCTCTGGAAGGCCATGTCACAGCTCACAATGTGAGAGCCATGGCCACTTCTATGGCTCATCTTCACTCTGTATCCATAGATCAGATCTGTCAAGCCGCCACCTGGGCCTCGGTTCATACCTTCACAGCCCATTACTGTTTGGACAAGGACTCCCGCCGGGATACCTTGTTTGGTCAGGCTGTCCTCAAACACCTGTTCCATACTTGAACAACTCCTGCCCACCTTCCCAGGATGGATGCCTGAGATCCATACGAAGATGGCGAACCCTTGGAAGGGGATCTCCCAGGCATCTTAGCTAGGGAGTCCCCATATGTGAGGACTTATTCCTGCTTGTTCCTGGAGATAGCACAGTTACTTACCTGTAACAGGTGATCTCTGGGAACAGCAGGAATTAGTCCTCACAACCCACCCACCTTCTCTAGGAGTTGTATCTTCTATCTATCTTCCTTTCCTCTCTCTATTGTCTCAGCTATAAACTTGAACTGAGGAGAGCTGGTGAGGAAGGCGGGAAGGCAGCACGCATGTGCAGTGGGAGGCCCCAAAAGCTTCCTTTCTGGGAAGCTGGGGAGCTTTCCCGCGCAGGCTCCGTCGGTTCCGACGTACCCATATGTGAGGACTAATTCCTGCTGTTCCCAGAGATCACCTGTTAAAGGTAAGTAACTGTGCTTTATTTTGTGGTGCCAAAAAGAAGGTTCCTTCAGGCCCATTCTCGATCTCAAGCACATAAACGGCAGCTTGAGGGTGCCGCATTTCCGAATGGAAACACTACGATCGGTGATTATGTCAGTACGGCCAGGCGAGCTGCTTTCGGCTATAGATCTCACAGAAGCTTATCTGCATATTCCTATCAGACCGGAATATCAGAGGTTCCTAAGCTTCGCTGTCCTATGGGACATTTTCAGTTCAGGGCACTGCTGTTCGGGCTGGCCACAGCGCCGCAAACATTCACAAAGGTGATGGTGGTAGTCGCGGTGGCATTAAGACAGGAAGGGATTTTGGTACATCCCTATTTGGACGATTGGCTTGTTTGCGCACAGTCTGTGGCGGAGTCTGTCACGGCTATCAAGCGAGTTGTGGAGTTCCTGGGGCAGCTCGGTTGGTTGGTCAACCAGGCCAAGAGCCAGCTGCGACCATTGCGAAGTTTGGTGTATCTGGGAGCCTTGTTCGATATGGAGACCGGTATGGTTTCGCTTCCAGGGGTCAGAGTGCGAAAGATTGTTGGACAGGTTCAGAGGTTTTTGCGCATGAAAGCGCCAACGGCGTGGCGATATATGCAGCTGCTTGGTTTAGTGGCAGTGGCCTTGGACCTGGGGCCGTGGGCCAGGACCCATATGCGTCCTCTCCAGAGGGCACTGCTCTTACGGTGGTCGCCTCAAAGGCATCTCTTGACTCGGAGGCTAGTGTGTTCAGAAGAGATAAGGTCCAGCTTGGAATGGTGGCTGGATTCCGGTCACCTCCAAGCAGGCATGCCGTTGGAGCAGCCGGATTGGATTTTGGTCACCACAGATGTGAGTCTCTCTTGCTGGGGGGTGCACTGTCTGTCCCAGGTGATGCAGGGGCGTTGGTCAGCAGAGGAAGCTGAGTGATCGATCAGTCGCCTAGAGATTTGGGCGGTGAGATTGGCTCTGCAACATTTCGAGGGCTTAGTACGGGGGGAAGCCGTACGTGTTTTCTCAGACAATGCATTAACTGTATCCTATATCAACTGGCAAGGGGGCACGGGCAGTGCTACCTTGGCAGAAGAGAGTCAACTGCTGCTGAAATGGGCGGAGATCCATCTGAAAGCCTTGTCAGCGGCGCATGTAGCAGGAAAGGACAATGTGCAGGCCGACTACCTCAGTCGGCATGCTTTGGATCCAGGAGAGTGGGAGCTAATCACAGCTGTGTTTCACGAGCTTACGGTTCGGTGGGGGCAGCCGATCATAGATCTGATGGCTACTCTTTCCAATGCCAAGGCTGCACGGTTCTTCAGCAGGCGCAGAGAGCACATGTCGGAAGGGCTCGATGCTCTGGCACAGCCTTGGCCAGTGGAAGGACTGCTCTTTGTTCCCACCATGGCTGATGATCAGTCAACTCCTGCGGAGGATAGCAGCTCATGATGGGCTCATGATGGGCTGTGGAAACTGCACAATCGCCCCAGTTTGTTGAATCAGGGTGCCACAGGTGGATCGGTTCTCGCATATGGCTTGGCTCTTGAGAGGGAGCGTTTGCGATGCTGCAGGTACTCTGCGGCTGTCATCACTACCATGTTGAGATCCAAGAAGCATTCCTCGTCTTTGTCTTATATCCTTATTTGGCGCATAGTTGAAGGTTGGTGTGCGCAAAGGGAAGTTAAGCCGTTCGGCTGTATGCTGCCAGACATATTGCTTTTTCTTCAGGGAGGCCTGGAGAAAGGGCTTGCCCTGAGTTCCCTGAAGGTGCAAGTGGCGGCACTAGCATGTTACAGGGGGCGCTCCCGAATGTAATTTTGTTTTCTGCAGACGGTAATGTGCGGTTGCCCTTTGGGCCGGTGGTGCCTCCCTGGGATCTGAATTTGGTCCTAGAGGCACTAGTGGGATGTCCCTTTGAGCCCACGGTGGAGGCGAGCTTAAGAGATCTCTCCTGGAAGACGGTTTTCCTGGTGGCATTATGTTTGGGAAGGCAGATTTCCGATTTGCAAGCACTCTTGTGTAGGGAACCCTTTATTCAATTTTTGGCAGACAAGTTGATATTGCGTCCGGTCTTCCTTCCAAGGTGGTATTGCGCTTTCATGTGAATCGGCCGATTTTGCTGCCGACCTTTTCGAATCTCGGAGGGAAGGGAGCGGATTGTGTGCTTCGACGGCTGGATCTCGGAAGGGTACTTCTGATGTACCTTAGAAGGACGAAGCTTTTTCGTAAGATGGACTGGTTGTTTGTTTTATTTGGTGGACCCCGTAAAGGGGAAGCGGCTTCCAAAGCCTCGATTGCCTGGTGGGTGAAGCAGGCTATTGGAGTGGCATATGCTGTGCGGGGGGAGTCTCCGCCTGTGAGTCTGAGAGCTCACTCTACTCGGGGACAAGCGACTTCCTGGGCGGAGCATGCTTTGATTCCTCCGGTGGACATCTGCCAGGCAGCAACTTGGTAGTCTCTCTGCACTTTTTCTTTTCGCTTCTACTGTATTAGACAACTTTTTGGTGGTGGTGAGAAATGAGGAGGAATGTGACAAATTCTATCTACCCTTTTGTTGTCTAGGACATCTGCACCTTGCCCACTCACAATCTTAAATGACAGAGGTGTAAGGCAGGGGTCTCCAAATGCAGTCCTGGAGGGCCACAAACCAGTCAAGTTGGCAGGATATCTCTAATGCATATATATCTCATGCATATTCATTAGGGCTATCCTGAAAACCTGCCAGGGTTGCGGCCCTCCAGGACAGGGTTGGATACCCTGCTCTAGAGGGAGCTAGATAAGGTGTCAGCGAAACTCGGTATAATTCAGTTAATTGAACCAGCAGCTCATTCTGTAGTGTTCATTATTGCTTTCAGTTAATGCTCATTGAACTTGAGATCTCATTAGAGTGGTCTGGTAGCTGAAATGTAGTGGTTTGTAACTGGGATGGGATTTGTTGAGGCCAGTCAGGGCATACATAACCAGACTGTTGCTGCATGAGTAAGGTGCCTGAACTGCAAGAGGCAGCTACCCATCAATAGTACACAAAGCATTAGCCTGAGCTGGCAACATAATGTAGGTGAATGGCATCACTGCAGCTGCATGAGAGAGGAAACATGAGGCTGCTAAGTATGAAAGGAGCAGGAGAGGCAGCAGGTACCATGGGAAACAGTGAAATTATCATGCTTTCTGACCCTTTTATAACTTTCCCTGAATCCCTATCTCAACTTTCTGAATAGAAATAAAACTTGCACAGAGGAAGCAGCTGCAGGGACAGGACGTGCAGCACTTTCACTGCCCCCTCCCCCACCAGACATATAATTCCTGATGCTTCTCTTGAATCCTGTGGTTGCTCTGCTGCTGCTCTTCGAGTTGTTATGGGAGAGAAAGCAAAATCTGGGTGAGAGAAAATGGAGGAATGCGAGAGGAAAAAGTGGAGATGTGTGTTAGGTGCTGGAGAGATCAAGCAGGAGGGATGAGGGGCTGAGAGGTGGGGGAGTGTACAAGAGAAGTGATATGGATGGTTGGTTGATGGGGCAGATAATTGCTGGGAGGTGCAAAGTAAAATATGTGGGGGGAAACAGATTAGAGGGGTTGGGAAGCAGGCCAAAAGAGATGTGAGGGGAAGGTGTAGGAGGGAAAAAGTAGTGTAGCCAATCTGGCTGTCATGAACCTCATATGGCTTTTGCAAGCACAAACTGCAGATCACAGCCCAAACTCATGGGGGTAGGGTGCAGGTGTGGTATTTGTGTCCTGTGTTCACAGGTCTGTGTGATAATCCATCCTTATGCCCCGCCCCTCTTATTTTCTCACTGTTTTATTTATTTGACTTCTTTTTTTATACCGCTTTTCACCAACGCAAAGTGGTGTACATTACAACAAACTGTTATACATATGACATTGGAACTTATTTACAATACAATTACTATAGTCTAGAGATACTACATAGAACGGTATAACTTATTTACATTTTAAAACCTGCTATTGTTTGTAGCGTTCAGGAGCGATTGCAGATACTGAGAGGATTGATTGTTGATTATCTTGAAGGTCAGAAGTAGAACTTTGTAGCGTATGCGGCTAGGTAGGAGCAACCAATGGAGCTGTTTGAGAATAGGTGTTATATGTTTATACTTTAACACACCTTGAAGTGTGCGTGCTGCAGTGTGCAGCGCAGTGATTAGTTGAAGCAGAGTGGCTTTTGGCAGACCATGGTAGATTGAATTGCAGTAGTCAGTGAGATGTTATGATTGCCTGGAATGCTGAGTGGAAGTTGGATGGGTCCAGCAGAGGGCGGAGATGACAGAGGGTTCTGATTTTGTGATATCTGTTTTGCTAAGTTGCTTATATGAGGTTTGAAGGTGAGTTGTTGGTCGAAGGTGATGCCCAGGTACCTGACCTTTGTTTGTACATACACATTTGTGTCATTTAGAGTTATGGAGCTCGGTGGTTGGAAACTGGTGTCTTGTTATGAATAGTGTTTCCGTCTTATAATTTATTTTTAGGAAGTTGTTAGTTAACCATATGGATATATCTGAGAAGCAGTTTTTTATTCCATCGTGTGTTGGGATGCTGGTATTAAATATTGTGTAGATCATTATGTCATCCGCATAAATATGGAAGTGGATGTTATGTGCGTGGATGATTGAGCATAATCATTGAAAATAAATGTTGAATAGAAGAACTGAGAGGGAAGAGCCTTGTGGGACACCTTGGGTTTGCGGATAGGGGAAAGAGGCATTAGATACCATTATGACTTGCTTTTGATGATCACTGAGGTATGAGTGAAACCAGCTCAGGACATTGCCTTGGATTCTGATGGAATGGAGTCTGTGTAGGAGAGTGCTGCAGTTAATGGTGTAAAAGGCAGCTGAAATATCCAGGAATTTTAAGATGAAACCTTGGTTTGATTTTTGAGTTCCTTTTACTAGGGTATTGAGAAGAGAAGTTAGCAGGGTTTCAACATCATGGTTTTTCCTCAAGTCGTGTTGCTGTGGGTCAAGCGGAGCATAGGAGTCAAGGTGTTCCTGGAGCTGTTGCTGAATGTTTTTTTTTCAATTATCTCAGATAAGAAAGGTAGGCTTGTACTGGGTCTATATGCTGCGGGATCATTGGGGTTGAGGTTGGTGTTCTTGAAAGCAGGGTGAATGGAGGAGGATTTGAGTTGTTTAGGCATGTTACCTTGTAGAAGGGAGAGTTGGGTGATTCTCAGAATGTATTGACTGAGCTTATCCTTCGATGCCTTAATCCAGCTCACTGGACATGGATCAAGTGGTGATGTGGTTGAGTTTAACGTGGCGATAGTGGATTCTATGTTCTCTTTGCTGATGGAAGTAAAGGTGGACCAGGAGTTGTAGGTGTTGGTTTGTGGGGGAATCTGTAATGGAGGCTGGGAAGTGGAGCTGTTCCTTTGATAGTGATCTGCTAGGGTTTGGGGTTTAGGAAGGGTTTCCAAGGTGGATGGGTGGAGAGGGTGAGTTTGATTCTTCACTATCTGAAAGAGCTGTTTAGGCCGGTTGAGTGATTTGTTTATGATTTTTGTGTGGAAGACCCTCTTGCAGTTGTTGGTTTCCTGACGGTATTTGAATAGTAGTAGCATGAAGGAGTTTTTATCCTCTGTTGACTTTGTCTTCCTCCATTTGCGTTCTTTCTTTCAAAGTTGTCTCTTGAGCTCTCTAAGTTCTTTAGAGAACCATTGAGTCTTTTGCTGTCTATTGGAGTAACGTTGATATGAAGTTTTGACAGCTGCTTTTCCAATTACCTCGTTCCAGTTCAATACAAGGGTATCTATGGTCACTGGTGAGGCCTCACTTGGAATACTGTGTTCAGTTTTGGAGACCATATCTTACAAAGAATGTAAAAAGACTGGAAACTGTTCAGAGGAAGACGACCAAAATGATTTGGAACCTGCGTCAGAAGCCTTTTGAGAAGAGACTTGAAGACCTAAATATGTACACTCTGGAGGAGAGGAGGGATAGGGGAGATCTGATTCAGACCTTTAAATACTTAAAGAGAAATAATGAACATACAAACCTCTTCCAAAGATGGGGAATCTGTAAAACTAGAGGACATAACATGAAGTTGCAAGGGGGTAAATTGAAAGGAAATGTCAGGAAATACTTTATCTCCAGGAACAAGCAGGAATGAGTCTTCACATATGGGTATCATCGGTACCGACGGAGCCTGCGCGGGAACGCTCCCCAGCGTCCAATAAGAAAGCTTTTGGGAGCATCCCACGGCGCCTGCGTGCTGCCTTCCCGCCTTTCCCAACCGCCTCTCTCCAGTTCTTTTTCGCGGAGCCAGCAGGTCGTGTTCCTGTCACCGCAGAAATTCTTTATATTTTCTTTATTCTTTTGTGTCGCGTCTGCCTTCTTCGACGTCGGACCAGTACCGCCGGTCTTTCTTTTCTTTTCTTTCTTTCAAAAAAAAAAAACGCTTTATCTTTACTGTGAATTTTCAGTTTTTGGGCCCTAGGCCTAAAAATATTTTCCTCATGGAGAAGCCCGCTTCTGGGTTTAAAAAATGCACAAAATGTGGCGGTACTATTTCTGTCACCGACACCCATGACTGGTGTCTAAAGTGTTTGGGACCTGACCATTCCATCACGGATTGTATGTTCTGTACCATGATGTCTAAAAGAGGTCGGCAGAACCGAGCAGCCAAGCTCAGCTGCCTGTTTCCCTCTGATGCAGCTTCGGTGGCATCGACGTCTTCCAGGGCTGCTTCTTCCTCCCATGGATCTCAGGTAACCAAGCATAAATCTGGCCGGTTCTCGAAGGGCAGATCTCCCTCCAAGCATCGAGATGCCTCCGGACTTGCCCTCGAGGATTCCGCACCGGCAAAATTACCCCGGCGGGAAGCTCCGGCTTCCAAAGCATTATCTATGGGGTCACAGGTTGACATTGATGGCTCGGCCTCGACAGATCACCTGTTGCCGTGGTCTGGGGTACCAGTGGCTGCCACTGGTACCGACATCCAGACTTTGGTGGCGTCGATGGATCAGAAGATTCTGACCATGCAGCGCACCTTAACGGCTTTCATACAGGCTGCGACGCCTCCGGTACTGCAATAATCCCCATTCTGGTACCGGCTCCGGTACCGGCACCGATTGCATCGACATCGGCTTCGGTGTCGACTGCAACGGTACCCTGTCCTATGATGCCCATCGGTACCGAACCAGTACCGATTACTCCCGATGTCGATCCCACTCGATACGGTTATCGGCCTTTACAGGAGCATCCAGACAGGCGATACTTCGATTCCTCTGAGGACTCTGAGTCTGAGGGTTCTGTAGAAGCATCGATACTTCTTCCTCAGGAGTCTTCTTCACCTAAACGAAGAATGTCTCCTCCAGAAGACTTGTCTTTTCAAGACTTTGTTAGGGAAGTGGCTAGGGGCCTCTCTATCACAGTGGCCCCTGAGTCAGAACCCAGAACCCAGAGCCAAGGAGTTGGATATTTTACAATATCCTAAAACTCCTAAGGAGGCAGCTACTTTACCTGTTCATGAGATTCTGTATGATCTCCTGTTGAGGATGTGGGAGACACCTCTCACCACCTCTCCTCATTCTCGCAGGTTAGACACCATGTATCCTGTCCCTCCTTGTCCTGGCTTCAATAAGACTCAGCTTCCTCACCACTCTATTGTGGTAGAGTCTGACATGAGAAAGATAAAGAGTGCAAAAAGACACTCATCTATTCCTCCAGGGCGTGAATGCAGGACCCTGGATGCTTTTGGCCGAAGGGTTTTCCAAGCTGCTATGCTAGCTGCTAGGATCAATTCCTATAGTCTCTATATAGGAATGTTTCTAAAAGAAGTCACAGATCATCTGCAGACTTTAACCCCTTTCATTTCAGAGGAAAAAAGACAGGAGTTTCTCACTTGGCTCAAACATGCCCAAGATGTCTCCAAATTTTCCAACCATGCAGCCTTTGACTCTTTTGAGTGTGTAAGCAGAGCTTCGGCTATTGCTATAGGGGCACGCAGAATAGCTTGGCTACAAGCTTCTGATTTGGAGCTCTGGATCCAAGATGAATTGGGAAATCTCCCTTGTACATGTGAAAACCTTTTTGGTAAGGATTGGCAAGCAAAGGCCACTCAGATGGATGCTGAAAACTCTGCTTTGGATCAAACTTTCAAAGTCTACCTCTGCTCCTGTTAAGAAAAGATTGTTCAAAAAGACATCTTTTTCCAAAAAGGGAAGATACTATCCTACTTATGGTCAGCAGGCATCTTCTGCAGGTCGTTTTGCTGCAAAGCGTCAGCAACCACCTAAACAGGCCAAGTCAAAGGCTGCTAGGCCTTCCACGGCCCAGCAGCCGCAGCCTCAGCCTCCTCAGGGCCTTTGACTTGCAACTAGAGAACTTAGCCTTTCTAGCTCTGGAAGGACCAGAGCCCCTTACCATCCCAGGAAGGTTGACTTACTTTGCTCCCAGATGGGAGCAAATCACAGCAGAGCAATGGACACTCTCCATCATAAGGGAAGGGTAGAAGCTTCATTTCTTAAGCCTTCCCCCTCACACCATGGTGAAACAGTTCAATTCTCCAACATCTCTCCTCAACCTTCTAGGTCAGGAGATTGCCATCCTTCTTGCCCAAGGGGCAATAGAAGAAGTACCTCTTCTTCAACAAGGCACAGGGTTCTACTCCCCTTATTTTCTTATCCCAAAGAAAACAGGGGGCTACAGACCCATCTTAGATCTCAGAGAATTGAACAAATTTCTCTTCAAGGAGAAATTCAAGATGATTTCTCTCGGTGCTCTGCTTCCATAACTTCAGAGTCAGGACTGGCTTTGTTCTCTAGATCTCAAGGATGCGTACACCCATGTCCTCATCCATCCAACTCACAGAAGGTTCCTTTTTCAAGGAAAGCACTACCAATACAGGGTGCTTCCTTTTGGTCTGGCCTCTGCACCAAGGGTGTTCACGAAATGCATGGCAGTAGTAGCTGCATTTCTACGCACTCTAGGAATATTCGTCTTCCCATATCTGGACGACTGGCTCATTCGAGCTCCATCTCAAGCAGAGGCCAAGACTTGTCTAACCTGCACAATGCGTGTCCTTTAGTATTTGGGACTAGTAATAAACATCCCAAAAGCCAATCTCACCCCTACTCAGTCCCTCGAGTTTATAGGGGCTTGGTTGGATAGCACAACTGCAAGGGCCTATCTTCCTCAGGCCCGTTGCCTATGCTTGGTGCAGTTAGCCTCCCAAATACAGTTAAAGCCCCATTTAACTGCTCGAGAAATGTTACAACTCTTAGGCCACACGGCATCCACTGTGCATGTGGTTCCATATGCTCGCCTTCACATGAGGGCAGCTCAGTGGACTTTGTCCACCCAATGGACTCAGGCATCAGGTTGCCTGTCAGACAAAATAGCAAACTCCAGTCGCCTCTTTTGGTCTCTCCAGTGGTGGAAGTCCTCTCCAAACCTGTTGTTGGGGTCCCCTTTTCAACCGTCACCACCCCAAGCAACCCTCACAACAGATGCTTCTCCAATGGGTTGGGGAGCTCATCTGCAAGATCTCTCCACCCAGGGCATCTGGTCTCCACAGGAGACTTCTTTCCACATCAATCTCTTGGAGCTCAGAGCAATCTTCTTAGCTCTCAGAGTGTTCCATTCCCTGCTCAGCTACAGGACAGTCCTCATTCACACCTACAACCAAGTAGCCATGTTCTATGTAAACAAGCAGGGGGGAACTGCCTCTCTGTCACTTTAAAACAAAGCTTTGCGACTGTGGGCCTTCGCCAGAGAGCATCACATTCCTCTTCTGGCAGTATATCCTCCAGGCGTTCAAAACTCTTGGGCAGACAGACTCAGTTGAGTTCTGCATCCACACGAATGGTCCCTCCACAGGGACCAGGTAGCCAGGATTTTTCGAATTTGGGGAACCCCGGACATAGACCTATTTGCAAGTCCGTGGAATGCCAAACTTCCCCGATTCTGTTCCAGGATTCCGTGTCAGGGAGTTCAGGCCAAGGATGCCTTCCTCCTTCACTGGGGTCAAGACTTCCTTAATGCCTTTCCACCCATTCCCCTAATTCCCAAAACACTATTCAAGCTTCAGAGAGACCGAGGTTCTATGATCCTCATAGCACCACATTGGCCACGCCAAGTGTGGTACCCTCTACTTCTGCATCTCTCTCAAGCTCCGTCCCTGGAGTTAGGCTCTGCTCCAGATCTTCTCTCCCAGGAAGACGGAACGTTGTGGCACCCAAACCCCAGTCTCTCCATCTCAGGGCCTGGTTGCTGAAGGCCTAGACCTTCAAGTTTTACATCTCTCTCAGCAAGTCAGAGATATTATTCATGCTTCTAGAAAGCCTTCCACTAGACGTTCCTATGCTTTCAAATGGAAATGATTTACCATTTGGTGTTCAGAGAAGGGTCTTAACCCTCTTGCAATACCTTTTGAATTCTTTACTAGAGTATCTTCTGCATCTTTCCCATGCAGGCCTCAAAACAAATTCGGTAAGAGTCCATTTGAGTTCTATTGCAGCGTCCCTCAAGCCTCTCAATGGACTGCCTGTTTCCTCTCATCCTCTTATAGCAAGATTCATGAGAGGCCTTCTTTTAACTAAGCCTCCCATTAGACCACCTCCAGTGGCATGGGATTTAAATCTGGTTCTTGGCCAGCTTATGAAGCCCCCCTTTGATCCTTTAGCCACCACCTCCTTGAAATTTCTTTCTTGGAAGGTTATCTTTCTCATTGCAGTCACCTCAGCACGCTGCATCAGTGAATTGCAAGCCTTGGTTGCTAATCCACCTTATACAAGGTTCCATCATGATAAGGTAGTCCTTAGGACCAATCCACATTTTATGCCCAAAGTGGTGTCGCCTTTTCATCTGAACCAAGAGGTATATTTACCTGTCTTTTTTCCAGGACCTCATGCATCAAGTGCAGAGAGGAATCTTCATACTTTGGATTGTAAAAGAGTTCCTTATTGTCACTCCAGTCCAGTCCCTTTACTTCTGGGTTACGCAACCCTTCCAGCAGCTTGGAGGCTGAGCCCAACCTTTTTGGGGATGGAGCAGTATAAATACCACTGGGATCACCCACCAACTCCAGTATTCTCAGCCTCCAAGCAGCTGGAGGGTTCCGTAAGCCTAGGGCTTACTGGAGTCTTTCCTTTTATTTAGATCATTTAGTATTTACTTATTTATTTCTTAGTTGTCTGTTGATTTCTTACTTTTAGGGCTTAGTAGGTACTGCACCTTTAATTCCTCCTGCCTGCTCTCCTCCGTCCCCCCCCCTCCCCTAGTCGGCACGGGCGTCGGAGGCACTTTCCTGCAGGCTGCAGTAGAGAGACTTCTTTTGCTGATCTCCCCTACTGCATTCTCGGCTGGCTCCTGCACTCTTCACCGAGCACTAACCTGCCTCGCGCCGAAGCCCTATTGGTGGCTGAGCGCTTGAGGCAGCGCCGCCATCTTGCTCCTACCGCCGGACCCGTCCCGGAGCAGAGGGACGCGGAGGCGAGTGTCCGGTATCCCGTTTACCTGCGGAGCTGCAGTTTCAAACGGCGATCATCCTTTAGAAGAGCGGCTCCCGCCTCCAGCCTCCTTTCGGTTGTGAGAACCGCCGGCACGGAGGATAGGCTCGCGGCGCCCCGTTCAGGCTCCACGTGGTGAGGCCTACCACATGTTGAGCCAACGGGCAGTGAACGCTGAGCCGGGGACAGCTAGCAGCAGATCCATAATCGCAAGTACTTTTAACTTAAGTTTTATAGCGATTTTAATTTGAGTTTATTGGTTTCATTTATTTGTTTTATGTATCCTGATTCTTTCAGGTAATTTTGACCTTAATAAGTTCAAAGGGGCTGTTAGTTTTCCCGGGTAGGGGGGAACTGTTGAGTTACTGGGGGAGAGAGCACACAGATCTTTCAGTCCATGTTAAAAAGTGCAGATTCTGGTGAGAGGTTCAGGAATCCTGTGCTGTACAGCTTTTGGGCTCTCGGATATTGCAAAACCTCTGAGTAAAAAGGGCTTCGGGAGCTCTCTTCAAGGTATGGCGGCCAAATCTAGGTGTCCCTCCTGTGGCTCTCGCAGGGGCACTTCCTCGGAGGCAGGGATCTGCAGGGTTTGTGCTACAGTTGCTGCCTCCGTGGAACAAGAAATTAACTTGACTATGACACAGCCTTCTCAGAGGTCAGGAGACCCTCTAGAAGGAGAAGGAGGGCCCCAGTTACCTCTCTCTACTCCCTCGGATCTGCCCACTCCTCCTCTGCCCCTTTCGCCCCCCCCCTCTGGTGCAGGGGGGGCCGGAGAATTTTTTCCCCCTGACTTCATCCTCTTGCTTCACAAGGCTTACTGCCTACGTAAGCAGGGCTTAGGGACAGAGGAGGCTGGCCCGTCAGCGGACGACAAGTCAGCTAGATCCATGAGAGCAAGCAATCCGGAATCCGGTATCCCTCCTAAGCGTTCCCGTCTTGGTTGTGAGGAGCCTCTAGCGTCCCTCTCTCAGGGTACCCCGGAGGAGGATAGCTCTGATAAGGACTTAGACGAGGAAGAGGAGGAGCTTGAAGAAGGGGAGATCCCGGAAGAAGATCAATCCAGGATAGATAGAGTCTTTCGTCAGGAGGAGCTCCCAGCATTCATTAATGAGTCCCTGAAAGTCCTCAAATGTAGCCTCAGACACGCCGGCACAGGAAGAGGCGTTGGAGGATCCTTTAATCCAGGCCATTAGGAGATCCCAGAAGGTTTTCCCTCTCCACAGGGTCGTGCGTCAGATGATCCAGGAAGAATGGGATCAACCAGAGTCAAGTTTAAGGGGAGTCCGGGCCATGACTCGCCTATACCCTCTTCCAGAGACAGATAAAGAGCTGCTGAAATCTCCCAGGGTAGATGCAGCGGTATCAGCAGTTACTAAGAAGACGACTATCCCAGTTGAGGGCAGCACGACCTTAAGAGATGCTCAAGACAGGAAGTTGGATACGCTCCTGAAACAGGCCTTTGATGTAAGCGCTCTCGCCTTGCAGGCCTCCGTGTCAGGAGCTTGGGTGGCTCGGGCCTGTTTAAGGTGGGCTCAACAGCTCCAGGCAGAGGGCTCAACCGGCAAAACACAGGCCAACTCGGCTAGGATGGAATCCGGTACAGCCTACTTGGCGGATAGTCAGTATGACCTCATCAGAAGCCTAGCCAAGAACATGGCCTCGGTGGTGGCGGCTAGGCGTTATCTGTGGCTACGGAATTGGTCAGCTGACGCTTCCTCGAAGGCACGCCTGAGTCGACTTCCCTTTAAGGGGAAGCTGTTATTTGGGGAGGATCTAGAGAAGTTAGTAAAGGACCTGGGTGACTCTAAGGGAGGAAGACTCCCGGAAGATAGACCAAAGCAAGGGCGCCCCCTAGCCCCAGTGCGTTCCCAGACTAGGGTCTCACGGAGATTTCGCACGGCCAGGTCAAACACTTTTACCAGGGGCCGTTTTCCCTCGAAAGGTCTAGGTTTCAGAGGGTTTTGAGGAGCAGGGCGAGGTTTTGGAGCATCCTCCTTCTCCTCCTCGGGCCCTAGAAAACAACAATGAGATGACGGGGGTCCAAGAGGAAGGGCGGCCGGTGGGCGGACGCCTAAGGCTGTTTCTTCCCGCCTGGTCCCGAGTCACGTCCGATCAATGGGTTCTAGAGGTGATCAGAGAAGGATATGCTCTCGAATTTGCCAAACAAATACTTCCAGCCTTTGTTCAGTCTCCCTACGGTTTTTCTACAAAGAGGGCGGCGATAGAGACAACTCTCGCTCGCCTAATAGCGCTCGGGGCCGTGGTTCCAGTACTACCAGACCAGTGCGGCTCTGGTCGGTACTCGATTTACTTCGTAGTACCAAAGAAGGAAGGGTCCTTCCGACCGATCTTGGATCTGAAGCAGGTCAACCGCTGCCTCAGGGTGCCACATTTCCGGATGGAGACCCTACGTTCAGTCATAGCAGCCGTGAGGGCCGGGGATTTCCTAACGTCCCTCGATTTGACAGAAGCCTACTTACATATCCCGGTCAGGAAGTCCCATCAACAGTTCCTGAGATTCCCAGTGCCAAGAGGCCACTTTCAATTCCAGGCCCTACCCTTCGGCCTAGCTACAGCTCCCAGCACGTTCACCAAGGTGATGGTGGTAGTAGCAGCCTTCCTTCGGAAGGAGGGAATACTAGTGCACCCTTACTTAGACGATTGGCTGATCCAGGCAAAGTCGGAAGAGGAAAGTCACTCGGCAACGACCAGAGTGATCCAGCTTCTAGAGGAGTTGGGGTGGGTCATCAATCGGGCAAAGAGCAGGTTGACTCCTTCCCAGGAACTTGAGTACCTCGGAGCAAGATTCGACACCAACAGGGGCAGAGTATTCCTGTCACGGACAAGATCAAGGGAGCTAAGGCTTTTAGTCACACAGTTTCTAGGCAGAAGGAATCCCTCGGCGTGGCATTATCTTCAGGTTCTGGGAACAATGGCGGCTGCGATAGAGGTAGTACCATGGGCCAGGGCCCACATGAGGCCGTTGCAGCGGGCACTATTACGTCGATGGTCTCCCCAGCTTCATCCTCTGTCAATGCAGTTACCTTGCGCTCCGCGGACCAAACAGACCCTTCACTGGTGACGGTGCCCAAGGAATCTGGATCGCGGGATGCCCCTCGAACCTCATCAGTGGTTACTATTGACAACGGATGCCAGCCTGACAGGCTGGGGAGCGCACTGCTAGGACCAGTTCGTCCAGGGTCGCTGGTCACTGTTGGAATCACAATGGCCCATCAACATACTGGAATTGCGGGCCGTCACCCTAGCGCTCAAGGCTCTCGAGGCCTTAGTGCAAAAAAGAGCAATTCGGGTCCTCTCCGACAATGTCACCGCGGTGGCCTACATCAACCACCAGGGAGGCACCAGCAGCCCCACCTTGGAGAAGGAGGCGGACGCTCTATTCCAGTGGGCAGAGGTCCGGCTGCAAGCGCTTTCGGCTCAACACGTGGCGGGCATGGACAACGTCACAGCCGACTTCCTCAGCCGGTGCAAGATAGACCATGGAGAGTGGGAACTGGAACAGGAGACCTTCAACCAGATAGTGGCCCGGTGGGGACTCCCAGTCATGAACCTCATGGCGCATTTCTCCTCAGCCAAAGTGGACAGATTCTTCAGTCGGCGAAGGGAAAGAATGTCCGAGGGCTTAGATGCCCTGTCCCAAAAGTGGCCCTCGGAAGGTCTTCTCTATGTATTTCCCCCTTGGGTCCTGATCGGAAAGGTTCTCCAGCGGGTGGAGTCCCACCAAGGGTTGGTAATCCTCATAGCTCCGGATTGGCCTTGCCACCCATGGTATGCGGATCTGGTGAGGATGATCGCCGACCAACCTTGGCGGCTCCCTTGCAAAAGGGACCTGCTGAAACAGGGCCCCGTTCGGATGCCTCACGTGGATCGATTCTCGCTTACGGCCTGGCTATTGAAAGGGCGAGGCTCCTGAAACGAGGCTATTCTGGAGCAGTAATCTCGACGCTGTTGAATGCTAAAAAGCGCTCGACCTGTCTATCCTCAAGCAGGATTTCACAAGGGTCTGGCACACAGCTCCTTACGGGTCCAGCTAGCTGCTATCGCCTGCTATAGAGGCAAGGTCCGTGGCAAGCCCCTAGGGGCCCACGCGGACGTCTCCAGGTTCCTAAGGGCGGTTAGACGGCTACGTCCTCAACGGAGGTCGATCATCCCCCCGTGGGATCTTAACCTAGTGCTAAATGCCTTGATCGGGGAACCCTTCGAGCCTTTAAAGAGGGCCTCCTTAAAGGATTTAACCCTAAAGGCAGTTTTTCTGGTCGCCATCTGTTCGGCCAGGAGGGTTTCGGAGTTACAGGCGCTGTCATCTCAACCCCCCTTTCTGTCCTTTCTCAAGGACAAAGTGGTTCTGCGCACGGTTCCCTCCTTCTTACCCAAAGTGATCTCTCCCTTTCATGTGAATCAGACGGTCACCCTCCCAGCCTTCTCGACCGAGGGACATGAAGGCAGGGATAGCAAACTTCGTCTCCTAGATGTCCAGAGGGCTTTGAAACGGTACCTCTCTCGCACAGCGTCCTTCCGGAAGTCCGACTGACTGTTCATTCAGTTCGGGGGTCCGCATAAAGGGGAGGCGGCGGCCAAGGCCTCTATCTCCAGGTGGATCAGAGAGGCGATTGCCTCCGCCTACATCCTGAAGGGGAAGCAGGTTCCAGTGGGTCTGCGGGCACACTCCACTCGCGCTCAGGCTACCTCTTGGGCGGAATTCAGCCTAGTTCCCCCGCTGGATATTTGTAGGGCAGCGACTTGGTCCTCTCTGCATACCTTCACCAAGCACTACAGGCTGGACATGCAGAGTTCAGCAGACGCTCAGTTTGGTCTAGCGGTTCTTCAGTCCGGTATGCCAGATCCCACCCAGGGTTGAACTGCTCTGGTACTTCCCAGAAGTAAAGGGACTGGACTGGAGTGACGATAAGGAAATAGTAATTAGATCTTACCTGCTAATTAGTGTTCCTGAAGGAACGACAGTCCAGTCCCTGTTCCCACCCGGTTCCGACGAACGTTAAGGCCTATTATTCATGGAAGAGCATCGGACCGAGCGTAGGGCCGGTTCGGCATGAAGGAATGCAGGAGAAAGCCGGCCCGGGCAGGCTCAGGACTCTCCGCCCGTTGCCATTCCTCCTCTCCTTCTCCTATACTATTTAAAAAAAATAAAAAAACCAAACATTTTGTTTGGGTGTTTTATTAGTACTTTAAGGTTTTGTGTTACGTAGGTTATTGAGGGAAGTTCGTTATGTCTGCTTTTTCATTCGAATACTGGAGTTGGTGGGTGGTCCCAGTGGTATTTATACCGCTCCATCCCCAAAAAGGTTGGGCTCAGCCTCCAAGCTGCTGGAAGGGTTGCATAACCCAGAAGTAAAGGGACTGGACTGTCGTTCCTTCAGGAACACTAATTAGCAGGTAAGATCTAATTACTATCTCTCTCCTTTTACTTACAAAGAACACAACAACATAGAAAGTCTTCTCAACTCTTTGTTGCTTTTGACCCTTCTCATTTAGGACTTCCAGTTTCTAAGAGAACACTGTCCAACTGGATTGCTCAGTGTATTTCTTTCGCCTACCATAGTAGGAACCTGTCTCTGGAGGGCCATGTCACAGCTCACAATGTGAGGGCCATGGCAGCCTCAATGGCTCATCTAAACTCTGTGTCCATAGACCAGATCTGTCGAGCAGCCACCTGGGCCTCGGTTCATACCTTCACAGCCCATTACTGTTTGGACAAGGACTCCCGCCGGGATGCCTCGTTTGGTCAGGCTGTTCTCAAACACCTGTTCCATTCCTAATCAACTCCTACCCTCCTACCCTTGTTGGATGCCAGAGATCCATGGGGGGAGGTAGAGACCTTTTCAAGGACACACAACTCTGGGGTCTCTCCCTGGCATCTGCAGCTAGGGAGTCCCCATATGTGAAGACTCATTCCTGCTTGTTCCTGGAGATAGCACAGTTACTTACCTATAACAGGTGATCTCTGGGAACAGCAGGAATAAGTCTTCACAACCCACCCATCTCCCCTAGGAGTTGTATCTCTCTCTCTCTCTTTCCCTCTCTCTCTCTCTCTTTGTCTCAGCTTTAAAACTCGAACTGGAGAGAGGCGGTTGGGAAAGGCGGGAAGGCAGCACACAGGCGCCATGGGATGCTCCCAAAAGCTTTTTTATTGGACACTGGGGAGCGTTTCCGCGCAGGCTCCTTCGGTACCAACGATACCCATATGTGAAGATTTATTCCTGCTGTTCCCAGAGGTCACCTGTTATAGGTAAGTAACTGTGCTTTCACTGAAAGGATGGTGGATGCTTGCACTGCCCTCCCGATGGAAGTGGTAGGGGCAAACACAGTGACAGAATTCAAAATGCCATGACCAGACACAGTGGATCCCTTTACAGCAACAGGATAAAATCAAAATAAACGTAACTGTCTAATTTCTCAACAAACAGGGGTGTCCTATCTAAACAAAGTCATGGGGAGGGTTGGTCTGCATGGAGCGGCAGGTGCACCTACTCTTGCATTCTTACTGGGCAGACTAGATGGACCATACTGGTCTTTATCTGCCCTCATTTACTATGTTACTATGTCTGAAGTAGGTTTGTCTAGTAGAGGGAGTACTTCATCTGTGAAGGCTTTTCTATCGAAGAGTTTACATTTTCTTTTAACTTGGTTCTGGTAGGTGCTGTTGGTTGTGGTTGAACATGATAGTTAGACATTTATAATCATATGGTCAGACCATGGGATAGATATGGGTGGTTGGGAGTGTGGGGGCGGTATGGATGGGATTTGAGTTGATGAAGATCAGGTTCAGCATATTTCCTTTTTCGTGTATTGTCGCTTGTACTTTTTGGATAAAGTCCATTGTAGACAGAGCATATAGGAAGGATATGGCTTGATTGGTGGAGATTGAGGGGAGGTTGAAATCCCCAAGAAGTTATGAGGCCCTTGTTTGGGTGTGAGTGTTTCAGTACAATTCCCAATGTATTCAGTAAGTTATCAAGTGACGTAGAGGGGGATCTGTAAATGAGGCAAAGGGTTAGGTGCCTGTTAGATATTGAGATGCGGTCTATTCCATCCGTGCTGTTGGTACTTAGTTGGTTGAAGTTGAAGTGTGATTTTGCTATTACTCCATTTCTCCGATGGTCGTGTGGGTAGTGGAATATTGAGTAGTTGTGGGGTTTCATCTGGTTTATCAGCACTTTCTGTTTCAGTGAGCCATGTTTCTGTGATGCATAGAATGTGTCTAGTTCGAGGTCATATTATTGGTAGTTTATTCTGGACTGAGCAAGCATTGATCTCCAGGAACAAGCAGGAATGAGTCTTCACATATGGGTATCGTCTGTACCGACGGAGCCTGCGCGGGAACGCTCCCCAGCGTCCAGAAGGAAAGCTTTTGGGAGCATCCCACAGCGCCTGCGCGCTGCCTTCCCGCCTTTCCCAACCGCCTCTCTCCAGTTCTTCTTTTCCGCGGAGCCAGCAGGTTGTGTTCCTGTCACCGCTGAAGAAGTTCTTTATATTTCTTTATTTCTTTGGTTGTGCGTCTGTCGCCTTAGACGTCGGACCGGTACTGCCGGTCTTTTCTTCTTTCTTCTTTAAAAAAAAACAAAAACAAAAAACTACCGTTTCCCACTTCTGTTCATTTTTTCTTTTTGGGCCTTAGGCCTAGAAAAATTTTCCTCATGGAAAAGCCCACTTCCGGGTTTAAAAAGTGCACGAAGTGCAGCGGTACTATTTCTATCACTGACACCCATGACTGGTGTTTAAAATGTTTGGGTCCTGACCACTCCCTCACCGATTGTGAGTCCTGTTCCCTGATGTCTAAAAGAGGTCGACAGAATCGAGCGCCAAGCTCAGTACCCTGTTTCCCTCTGATGCAGCTTCGGTGGCATCGACATCTTCCAGGGCTGCTTCTTCCTCCCATGGATCTCTTGTAACCAAACATAAGTCCAGCCGGTCCTCGAAGGGTAGATCTCCCTCTAAGTATCGAGATGCCTCCGGGCTTGCTCTCGAGGATCCCGCACCGGCAAAATTACCCCGGTGGGAAACTCTGGCTTCCAAAGCTTTATCTATGGGGTCACAGGTTGACATCGATGGCTCGGCCTCGACCGATCACCTGTTGCCATGTTCTGGGGTACCGGTGGTTTCCACTGGTACCGACATCCAGACATTGGTTGCGTCGATGGATCAGAATATTCTGACCATGCAGCGTGCCATTACGGCATTCATACAAGCTGCGACGACTCCGGTACCGCAACAAACTCAATTGTCGGTACCGGTTCCGGCACAGGCACCAATATCGGTTCTGGTACCGATTGCATCGACATCGGCTTTGGTGTCGACTGCAGCGGTACCCTGTTCTGTGATGCCCATCGGTACCGATCACTCCCGATGTCGATACCACTCGGTACGCGTATCGGGCTCTGCAGGAGCATCCAAACAGGCGATACTTCGATTCCTCCGAAGACTCTGATGAGTCAGAGGCTTCTGTCGAAGCATCGGTACTCCATCCTCAGGAGCCCTCTTCTCCAAAAAGAAGAATGTCTCCTCCAGAAGACTTGTCTTTTCAAGACTTCTTTAGGGAAGTGGCCAGGGGCCTCTCCATTTCAGTGGCCCCTGAACCAGAGCCTAGAGCCAAGAAATTGGATATTTTACAATATCCTAAGGCTCCTAAAGAGGCAGCTACTTTACCAATTCATGAGATCCTTTATGATCACATGTTGGGCATATGGGAGACACCTCTCACTACCTCCCCTCATTCTCGTAGATTGGACACCATGTACCGTGTTCCTCCTTGTCCTGGCTTTCATAAGACTCAGCTTCCTCACCACTCTATTGTGGTGGAGTCTGCTATGAAGAAGATAAAGAGTGCAAAAAGACACTCATCTAATCCTCCAGGAAGAGAATGCAGAACCTTGGATGCTTTTGGCTGGAGAATTTTCCAGGCCAATATGCTTGCTGCCAGAATCAACTCCTATAGTCTCTATATGGGGATGTTTCTAAAGGAAGTTACAGATCATCTGCAAACGTTATCTCCTTTTATCTCAGAAGATAAAAGGTAGGAGTTTCTCACCTGGCTTAAACATGCCCAGGATTTTTCCAAATTTTCCAACCGTGCAGCCTTTGACTCTTTTGAGTGTGCCAGCAGAGCCTCGGCTATTGCCATAGGTGCACGCAGAGTTGCTTGGTTACAAGCTTCTGATTTGGAACCCTGGGTCCAGGATGGATTAGGAAATCTTCCTTGTACAGGTGAAAACCTTTTTGGCAAGGATTGGCAAGCAAAGGCCACTCAGCTGGATGCTGAGAATTCTGCCTTAGATAGACTTTCAAAGTCTACTTCTGCTCCTGTTAGAAAAAGGTTATTCAAAATGGCTTTCTTTCCCAAAAAGGGGAAATATTATCCTGTTTATGGTCAGCAGGCATCTTCTGCAGGTCGTTTTGCTGCAAAGCGTCAGCAACAACCTAAACAAGCCAAGCATAAGGCTGCAAGGACTGCTACATCCCAACAGCCTCAGCCTCCTCAGGGCCTTTGACTCACATCTAGAGAACTTAGCCTTTCTGGCTCTAGAAGAACCAGAGCCTCTCACCATTCCAGGAAGGTTAGCCCACTTTGCTCCCAGATGGGAACAAGTCACGGCAGAGCAATGGACCCTCTCCATCATAAGGGAGGGGTACAAGCTTCATTTCTTAAACCTTCCTCCTCACACCATGGTGAGACAGTTCAATTCTCCAACATCTCTCCTCGACCTTCTGGGTCAGGAGATTGCTACCCTTCTTGCCCAAGGGGCAATAGAAGAAGTACCCCTTCTTCAACAGGGCTCAGGGTTCTACTCCCCCTATTTTCTTATCCCAAAGAAAACAGGGGGCTACAGACCCATATTAGATCTCAGAGAATTGAACAAGTTTCTATGCAAGGACAAATTCAAGATGATTTCTCTCGGTGCTCTCCTTCCATACCTTCAGAGTCAGGATTGGCTTTGTTCTCTAGATCTCAAGGATGCGTACACCCATATCCTCATCCATCCAACACACAGAAGGTTCCTTCGGTTCCTTTATCAAGGAAAGCACTACCAATACAGAGTGCTTCTTTTTGGTCTGGCCTCTGCTCCAAGAATGTTCACAAAATGCATGGCAGTAGTAGCTGCATTTCTACGCACTCTAGGAATATTTGTATTCCCATATCTGGATGACTTGCTCATCCGAGCTCCGTCCCAGTCAGAGGCCCAGACTTCCCTAGCCTGCACAAGGCGTGTTCTTCAGTATCTGGGACTTGTAATAAACATCCCAAAATCCCATCTCACCCCTACTCAGTCATTAGAGTTCATAGGGGCCTTGCTGGATACCACAACTGCAAGGGCCAATCTTCCCCAGGCCCGTTGCCTACGCTTGGTGCAGTTAGCCTCACAAATTCAGTCCCATTTAACTGCTCGAGAAATGTTAGGCCACATGGCATCCACTGTGCATGTGGTTCCTTACGCCCGCCTTCACATGAGGGCAGCTCAGTGGACTCTGTCCACCCAATGGACCCAGGCATCAGGGTGCCTGTCAGACAAAATAGCAACCTCCAGGCGCCTCTTCTGGTCTCTCCAGTGGTGGAAGTCCACTCAAAATCTGTTGCTGGGGTCCCCCTTTCAACAGTCGCTACCCCAAGCAACCCTTACAACAGATGCCTCTCCAAGGGGTTGGGGAGCTCATCTACAAGATCTCTCCACCCAGGGCATCTGGTCTCCACAAGAGACATCTCTACATATCAACCTCTTGGAGCTTAAAGCAAGTCTTCTAGCTCTCAGAGTCTTCCACCCCTGCTCATCTACAAGACAGTCCTCATCCAGACGGACAACCAAGTAGCCATGTTCTACGTGAACAAACAGGGCGGGACTGGCTCTCTGTCGCTTTGCAACGAAGCTTTGAGATTGTGGGCCTTCGCCAGAGAGCATCAAATTCATCTCGTGGCAGTGTATCTTCCAGGGGTTCAAAACTCTTGGGCAGACAGACTCAGTCGAGTTCTACTTCCACACGAATGGTCCCTCCATGGGGACCAGATAGCCAGGATCTTCCGAATTTGGGGAACCCCGGACATAGACCTGTTTGCAAGTCCGTGGAATGCCAAACTTCCCCGGTTCTGTTCCAGGATTCTGTGTCAGGGAGTTCAGGCCAGGGATGCCTTCCTCCTTCATTGGGGGCAAGACTTCCTCTATGCCTTTCCACCCATTCCCCTAATTCCCAAGACACTGTTCAAACTTCAGAGAGACCAAGGGGTCTATGATACTCATAGCACCACATTGACCATGCCAGGTGTGGTACCCTCTACTTCTGCATCTCTCTCAAGCTCCCTCCCTGGACTTTTGAACTGCCCCAGAACACCTGTCCCAGGAGGAGGGAACGTTGTGGCACCCAAATCCCCAGTCTCTTCATCTCAGAGCCTGGTTGCTGAAGGTCTAGACCTTCAAGACTTGCATCTTTCTCAGCAGAAAGCCTTCCACTAGACGTTCCTATGCTTTTAAATGGAAAAGGTTTACCATTTGGTGTGCACAGAAGGGTCTTAACCCCCTTGCAATACCTCTGAATTCTTTACTAGAGTATTTGCTGCATTTATCCCATGCAGGCCTTAAAACGAATTCAGTAAGAGTCCATTTGAGTGCTATTGCAGCATCCCTTAAGCCTCTCAATGGACAGCCTATTTCCTCTCATCCTCTTATTGCAAGATTCATGAGAGGCCTTCTTTTAATTAAACCTCCCATTAGACCACCTCCAGTGGCATGGGACTTGAATTTGGTTTTTGGCCAGCTTATGAAGCCACCCTTTGAACCCTTAGCCACTACCTCCTTGAAATTTCTTTCCTGGAAGGTTACTTTTCTCATTGCAGTCACCTCAGCTCGCCACATCAGTGAGCTGCATCCTTGGTGGCTAATCCTCCTTATACAAGGTTCCATCATGACAAGGTAGTCCTCAGGACTAATCCACACTTTATGCCTAAAGTGGTCTCACCTTTTCATCTGAACCAGGAGGTGTATTTACCTGTCTTTTTTCCAGGACCTTATGCATCAAGTGCAGAGAGGAATCTCCATACCCTGGATTGTAAGAGAGCGCTCGCTTTTTACTTACAAAGGACACAGCAACATAGAAAGTCCTCCCAACTCTTTGTTGCTTTTGATCCCTCTCATTTGGGACTTCCAGTCTCTAAGAGAACTCTGTCCAATTGGATTGCTCAGTGTATTTCTTTCGCCTACCAGAGTAAGAACCTTTCTCTGGAGGGCCATGTCACAGCTCACAATGTGAGGGCCATGGCAGCCTCTATGGCTCATCTGAACTCTGTGTCCATCGACCAAATCTGTCGAGCGGCCACCTGGGCCTCGGTTCATACCTTTTACAGCCCATTACTGCTTGGACAAGGACTCCTGCCGGGATGCCTTGTTTGGTCAGGCTGTTCTCAAACACCTGTTCCATACGTAATCAACTCCTACCCCCCATCCCTGGTTGGATGCCCGAGATCCATGGGGGCAGGTAGATCCCTTCTCAGGGACTCACAACCTTGGAGATCTCCCTGGCATCTCTAGCTGGGGAGTCCCCATATGTGAAGACTCATTCCTGCTTGTTCCTGGAGATAGCACAGTTACTTACCTGTAACAGGTGATCTCTGGGAACAGCAGGAATAAGTCTTCACAACCCACCCACCTCCCCTAGGAGTTGTATCTCTCTATCTATCTTTCATTTCCTCTCTCTCTCTTTGTCTCAGCTTAAAACTCGAACTGGAGAGAGTCGGTTGGGAAAGGCGGGAAGGCAGCGCGCAGGCGCTGTGGGATGCTCCCAAAAGCTTTCCTTCTGGACGCTGGGGAGCGCTCCCGCGCAGGCTCCGTCGGTACCGACGATACCCATATGTGAAGACTTATTCCTGCTGTTCCCAGAGATCACCTGTTACAGGTAAGTAACTGTGCTATAAGCGCACATTTATAGACCTGGGAACTTTTGGGAGGGTTGCATATATCAGGGATTGATGGATTGTTAATTGGTATGTGAATTAGGTTTTTTATATTCCTTTGCTTTATGGTGTGACTGGTATAGTAGAGGCTATAGTGTGTTTGTGAGGGCTAGGTTCTCAGAGATGAGACATAAGGCAAGGAATGCTAGAAGGGCATATGTGATAGCAAAAATGAGTAGCATATTTGGTGTCAATAAGCAGTAGTTTGCAATACCTATTGTAAGTGTGAGAGTCCTTTTGTTATTTGATGTGGTTTTTGGGTAGGGTAATCTGGTTTGAATTGTCTTAGTAGGAGAGATTTCTTTTATTACCTTTTGTGGCTACTTAGCTCTGAGCTGTTTAGCTGAGTAGCATCTGTTATGTATGAGGCTGGCCAGTATTAGAATGTTGCTTCCGCCTGGATAGTGATGTCTGTGGTGGTCTTGTAGTTCGTTGGGGGCCTCTCCTCCGGTCCTCGCCCTCAGGTGCAGTTCCACCAGGCGGGCACGCCTGGGCCTGCTGGGCTTTAAATGCGGCCTCTGCCGTGCTGATTGGGCTTGCTGGTGGGGAGCAGGGAGTAGCTTACCTTCCTGCTCCCTGCAAGGACGTCTGATCTTCGGCGGTGGAGAAAGGGAGCTTCAGGGCCCGCTGGGTTTTAAATGTGGCCTCTGCATCGCTGATTGGGCTTGCCAGTGGGGAGCGGGGAGGAGCTTAACTTCCTGTTCCCTGCAGGAACATCTGATCTTGGCACTAGCTTAATGCTTTTGCATCCTGAGCCCCTGAGCCTCCTGTTTTAACACCCATGTGTCTTTTAATCATTTTCCTCAAGATAACCCTATGTTCCCATGTCTGTTCTGTTTGCTTTGTCTTGAATAGATTGTAAGCTCTGAGTAGGGTAATGTCTCTTATATGCTTTTGTATAGTGCTGCATATATCTTGTAGTGCTATACAAATGAGTAGTAGTAGTAGCATCTTACTTGCAAGTGGAATTTGTACGTTTTACAACTTCCATCTGTGAGCTGTCCGTGGAGAAGCAGGAGGATAGCTGCATATAGGGGCTTCCCAAAGCCCAGACACTCCAGGGTACCTGAACAAGAATTGCAAGGCTGTTTAGTATTCTCTCCTTCCACTGCACTGAGCTCAATGAGTTAGATTCAGAATGCTCTATCCCCTCCTCCTTTATTTGCTTGAGCAGTCAGTGAACTGGACTCAGAAGTCATTGCAGCCACTACTAGCACTCACCTCTGCTGTAACAGAGCTCTCCAGTGAGTGACTTAAGCAGTGCTGTGCATGTCCCAGGAGCAACTGATAGGTGAAAGCGAAATTACTTACGTGTAATGGGGGTTCTCCGTGGACAGCAGGATAAGTCAGCCACACCTGGTGACATCCTCCTGGTGGCGCCATAGGTACGGAAGTGCTCTCCATAGCTCAGAAAGGTGAACCTTTCTGAGTATGCCCTGGTAGCCCCACCTCTCTGGCCTGCCCCTAGCCCAGCCAGTGTGTTCCTAGCAAGGCTTTTCCGGCTAGGGTGCGAGCTTGTTCAGGCTGACGTCCTCCAAGGGAGGCGGGTGGGATTGTGTGGCTGACTTATTCTGCTGCCCACAGAGAACCCCCGTTAGAGGTAAGTAACCTCGCTTTCTTCATGGACCAGCAGGATTGCGTCAACCACACCTGATGCCTTCCTAGCTGCGCAGGTGCGTGCTGAGGTGGAGGAGGGAGGCGTGACAACAGAAGGCTACGGAGTCGAGTCTTGGCAACATATTTAATGACAATCAACAGTGTGATAGCATAACAGTAGCAATGTGAGTGCAGTAGTGCAAGGTAGGCCATCGTGCAATAAAGCAAAGTACAAGGTGCATATTAGTGCAACACAGCAATAATGTAGTAGCACAGTGCAACAATATGCAGTAACATAGTGCAACATTCAATAGTGCAAAATGCAATACACAGTGCAACATACACCTAATGGTGCAGCAATGACCGCAGTGTAATAGTGCGAGGTACCGGGGTTATGTCCTGTTGATGGCAAGAGAGACAGGTGCTTCAATCTAGAGAGATAAAGCAACAGACGATGGAGCGAGCAGTCGAGGCGGCCCCATGGGTTCCCTCCACCGTGGTGGCGAGCACGGCTCTGCCCAGGGCACAGTCCTCCTGAAACCTGAGGTCGAGGCAGTAGTGTTTCTGGAAGGTGTGCGGTGAAGACCATGTGGCTGCTTTGCAGACGTTGACCAGTGGGACTGAGTGCAGGTTGGCTAGAGAGAGAGGTGGCCAACGCTCTGAGCTTGTGTGGCTCCACTCTTGGATGTGTCTGGGTGTTGGTCGGGTCAAGGCAGTAGGAGATGCAGGTGGCCACCCAGTGGGAAAGTGTCCTCTTCGTGACGGGCTTTCCAGGCCTGTTTGGGTCAAAGGACACAAAGAGTTGCTCGCCCTTCCGGATGGGCTGTGTTCTGTGGAGTTAGATCCGGAGGGCCCAGAGACAGCCCAAGGTGTGCAGGCACCGCTCTTCTGCCGACTAATGAGGCTCCGGAAAAAAGGTGGGGGCTCGATGGACTGATTCACGTGGAAAGCAGATGGTACCTTAGGCACAAACCTAGGGTTGGTCCGCAGGGATGCGCGGTCCTGGTGCAGCTGCGTGTGTGGAGGGTGTGCCACCAGTGCTTGCAGTTCACTGATCCTCCTGGCGGACGTTATGGCTATTAAGAATAGGGTTTTCCAGAAAGTGGACTTCATGTCTGCTGACTGGAGCGGTTTGAAGGTTTCTTGGGTTAGTTGCTAGAGGACAGCGTTGAGATCCCAGTGCGGAACCGGAGGCCTGTCTGGGGGCTTAAGGTTTGCTAGCCCCTTCATGAAGCGTGTGGTCAGGGGCAGTGCCGCAATGGAGTTGACTCCATCTGTCGGGGCATGGAAGGCTGCTATCGCCGAGAGGTAGACCCGGATGAAATGGGTCTTAAGGCTGAGGTTGGAGAGAGAGGTGAGATACTGTAGGACGTTGGCGACCGGACATGTGGTTGGATCGAGTCCGCGCGTTGCAGAGCAGATGCTGAATCTCTTCCATTTGAGGCTGTAGGACTTCCTAGTGGATGGTCTCCTGGCCGCCAGGACCACATGTACCTCTACTGGTAGGTGGAGTGCTAAGAGGTTCAACCTCCAGGTAGTGAGAGTGAGGGCTTTGAGGTTGGGGTGCCTCGTGTTGCCCGCGTTTTGTGTTAGTAGGTCCGGCCTGAGGGGAAGGCGTATCAGGAGTGCAAACCACATCTGATGTGGCCAATGAGGGACCACTAGGATGGCGTGCGCATTGTCTTGAACGATTCGCTGAAGTGTTGCTGGAATGAGGGGGGTTGGCGGGAAGGTGTATACAAGAGACCACTCCCCCTAGCACAAGTCGAATGTATCCGCTGCTAACCTCTTGGCTGACGGGTGTTTTGAACAGAACAGGGGGCACTTGGCATTCTGTTCCGTGGCAAAAAGGTCGATGGATGGAGTCCCCCATCGCCGGAAGAGGTTGTCGGTAATCTCCGGGAGGAGAGTCCATTTGTGGGGCTGCAACTGCCTGCTCAGTTTGTCCGCCAGGGTGTTCAGATCTCCCGGGAGATAGGAGGCGTGCAGTCTGCACTTATTTTCCAGGGCCAGTGACCATATCGTCAGCACTTCTTTGCAGAGGGAGCGTGACCCGGTTCCCCCTTGTTTGTTGATGTAGAACATTGCCACCTGGTTGTCCATCTGGATGAGGACAGATTTGTCCCGCAGGTGCAGCAGAAACGTCCGAAGAGCGTATCTGATAGCCCTCAGCTCTAGGAGATTGATGTGCAATCGCCGTTCTCGTGGCGACCATGCCCCTTGGGTGTTGAACTGCAGGAGGTGCGCACCCAACTGGTGTTGGACGTGTCCATGGTGAGAATCGCCTGGTGTTTGTGTTGGTGGATGTCCTTGCCTCCTGAGAGGTTCGTTGGTACCATCCACCAGCGTTGCTGTGTTCGGACCTGTGGAGTCGTCAGGATGTGGGTGGAGAGGGGCTGAGAGTGTTGGTTCCAGTGGGTGCGCAGATGCCACTGGAACAGGCGCATTTTCATCCTTGCAACAGGGAGGACTGATGTGGCTGCCATGTGCCCCAAAAGGCGCAGTATGGAATGTGCGGAGGTGTTCCCCGCTGTGGATGAGCTGGCCGCCAGTGAGGTGATGGCAAGCAGTCTGTGGTCTGGGAGGTAGGCTTTTGAATCCCGGGTGTCGATGACCGCTTCTATGAATTCCAGCCGCTGGGAGTGCTGTAACTGTGACTTGTCGTAGTTGATGACAAAGCCCAGGGTGGAAATCAGGGCAGTGGCCCTCCGCAGGGACTCTTGCAGCTCCTGAGCCGAGGGTGCTGTGAGGAGCTAGTTGTCCAGGTAGGGGAAGATGGAGATGTTTTGCTTGCGGAGGTGCGCTGCCGCTATGGCCACGCACTTTGTGAAGACGTGTTGTGCTGGAGACAGCCCGAAGAGAAGGACACTCTATTGGTACTGTTGCCCCAGCACGTGGAAGCGTAGGTACTTCCTGTGTGATTTGTGAATGCAGTTATGGGTGTAGACTTCCTGCAGATCCAGGGATGCCATCCAGTCGCCGGCTTGAATCAGAGGGAGGATGGAGTTGAGAGAGTACATCCTGAACTACTTCTTGGTGATAAACTTGTACAGCCTGCGTAGGTCTAGGATGGGGCGCACTCCGCCTGACCGCTTTGGAATGAGGAAGTATCTGGAGTAGAATCCAGAGTTGATCTTGGTTGATGGCACCTCCTCTATAGCGTGGGAGGTCAGGTGGTGCATCAGTTCTGTGGCCGTGGGGAGGGAGTCTCGCTGATTGGTTTGGTGCGCTGGCAAGGTGGTGCAAAGAACCGTATGCGGTATCCCTCTCGAATGACTCGTAGGACCCAGGAGTCTGAGGTGATCTCCCATTCCTGTAGAAATTGCGACAGGCGCCCTCCCCAATCTGGGTGGATGCCTGCAAATGCCTGTCAAAAAGAGGAGCCACCCTTGCCTGCTGGTGTGTTGGTGGTGTTCTTCTGCTTGCGGTCCCTCTGGGATTGGCGCTGGTGAGAGGGTCCGTGGTAAGAGTTGGCTTTGTATCTGGGACCTTGCCACTTTCGGTTAGAAGGGCATCTTTTGTTGGAACTGTAGTAGGGTTTTCGCTGATAACTGCCCTTTTGGGTGCTGCTGTGGTGTTCAAAGCCATCCTCCGCCAAGGTCTGCAGGGTATTGCAGTGCTCTTTCATGTCATTTACTGTGTCTGTGACTTTGTCCCCGAAGAGCGACTCGCCCATACAGGGCACATCAGCAATCCTGTCGGTGTCGTCGTGCAGACCGGACGCTCTTAGCCATGTCCACCGCCTGGCGGAGATCGCCGTGCCTGTGGTCCTCATAGACGTGTCGTGTCGAAGGTGTCAAAGGCTGTGCTCGCCAAATATTTGTTGCATTCGGTTATGTCAGTGAGAGTGCTAGAGATCAACGCCTGTGACTCTTTAGGGAGGGATGTGATGGCGTTTTTGATGATTGTCATACTGGCGTCCTGGAAGAGGACGTGCTGGAACTGGTGTGCCGCGATCCTAGCACTGAGCATGGCTCCTTGGAAGACTTTCTTGCCGATGTCATTGAGGAGCTTGTGGTCACGACCGGGCAGGTTGTTGGAGTGGGTGTGCGAGGACTTGATTTTCTTTAGAGATGAGGAGACGATGATGGATTGGTGTGCCAGGTGGGGTTTCGTATGGGTTGGACTTGGTACTTGGAGTCCAATCTTCTGGAGAATGGGTGGCCAGAAGCTGGGGTCTGCCATAGTCTCAGGTGGTTGTCCCGTAATTTGCGATGTATTGGCAGCGCGAAAGAGGGTTTAGGAGTAGCGAGGTACTTCAGAACCTCAGGTTCTGGCTCGTCTGTTGCGTCGGGTGGCGTCAGGGCCAAAATGGTCGCTACTTTCCTCAAGAACTTGGGGTAAGTAAGGTCTCCTGGAGGGGGGGGGGGCCCTCTGGTGTCTGTTCTCCGAGGTGGTATGTTCATTGGACGCTGAACCGACAATCACAGCTTCAATGTCCTGCGCCTCAGCGGTGCTATCCAGGGACGGGATGTCCAGGGATTACAGCGCCGGCATAGAAGGTTGAGCGTGATCCAGTATGCCTCATGCAGGGGATCCAGAACGTGATCTGGTCGTCGAGATCGCTGAAGTCGGTGGAGCCGTAGAGGTGGTGGGAGCGTTCTGCTGCACCATCTGGGTAAGTAGCTTCAGGATGGCAGAGGAGTTGGCAGAGTCAGTGACGCGGCTGCAGCATCTCGCTTGTCAGCTGTTGCTGGGGCTGGAGGAGCTGGATCATTTTCTGTCCCTTTTGTGGCACCGGGAGGTGTGATGGCACTTTGTGCTGTCTCCTGTGCTGTGAAGGTCTGGGACTGGAAGCACTGCTTTTGGAGGAGCCTCTGCCGGTTCTGTGCCTCCTGCTGCTATAGCTGCGATCGCTGTGTGCCTCCTGCTGTGGCTGTGGTCCCTACCGTTACTGCCTCCACGAATTTGCTTCCTTTTGCGCTTGTGCGCATGGTGCCAATGAGCTGCTTCCCCGTTGGCGCCATGTGGGCTCATCGAGGTGGGCCATGCGGCGCCATGAAGAGGAGCTGGAGTCTGGGCGGAGCTTCCTTGGTCAGCGCAGTGATGTCTGGGGCTGTTTCCCGGGCTTCCGTGGTTGTGGCCAATCAGACGGCGGTGGGCAGAGCTAGAGGACTTCCCAACGACACCGTGATGAGGGGCAGTATGGTTGCGTTGCGGGGAGGCCGCAGGCCTATGGAATGCAGATGCAGGCTCTGCCGGGAACCAGAGGATGTCTGTGGCGTCTCGGGAGGAGGTATGAGCTGTTGCTGGGCCCGCTGGAAGTGCCGAGGTAGCTTCAGCTGCGTGACTGGGGATGGGGGCCCTGTCGGGCATATCCTGAGCGAGAGTGGCAGCGGGAGAGGAGTCCATTAAAGGAGTGACTTTACCTGCATGATTCATGGAAGCCAGGTAATCCCTCAACGCATGTCCCCTTGACTTTCAGCCCTCGGAGACATCCTGCTGCAGTGTGAGCAGTCCTCCACATTGTGGCTGGCTCCCAAGCAGCGAACACAGATGTCGTGGGTGTCTGTGCTGCTCATTTTCCTCTTGCAGCGTGGACATATTTTGAAACCCGGTTTAGGCATGTTGTTTGATCGTTCTTATGATGGAAGATGTAGATGAAGATGTAGAGGAGAGCAGGGTCTGTCTTGCTGGCAAGGCAGACTAACAAAGACTGGCCGGGCTAGGGGCGGGCCGGTGAGGTGGGGCTACCTGGGCAGCCTCAGAAAGGTTCACCTTTCTGAGCTCTGGAGAGCACTTCCGTACCTATGGTGCCGCCCGGAGGACGTCACCAGGTGTGGCTGACGCAATCCTGCTGGTCCATGGAGAAAGGAGTTTTACATTTGTCATTTGGGAGAAAGGAAGACAGAGGTGAATGATGGGGGAGAAGGATAAAGGGAAGTTATGGTTTAAAGAGCTCAGAGAAGCGAAGGCAGGAAACTCTGGGATTTTATATGGAAGAATTACAACTGAGAAAACAGGGCAGCACAGTCTGATTTCTGCTGTTATTTGCAATGCTACTATACTGTGCCAGAAATTTGCCTGTATACTTTGCTCAGTTTGGATTCTTCCACTTCAGTTAGTTGAAAACAGAGTAATTTTAAAATGCATTTCAACAAGTAAAACTGTGTAGAATTAACCTTTTTTATAGGATATGTTAACTTAGTACTTATACTCTTTTAACATGCATGCTAATGCATTGTCCATATACCACTGTTTTGTATATTAGATTTTCAAAAGGAAACTCGTGAGGGGGGGGGGGGGGGTTGCAGGGACCCTTTAAAATCAACTTGCAGGCCTGTGCTAAAATTATCTCCATAAATTCCCTTATGCAGCCCAGCACCAACTGCTCACCGCTCCATGCGTTTTACCTGAACATTCAGTTCTTTCCTTCCATTGTTCTCCAAGTTAGCCCTAAGCAAGGAGTGGAGGGATAGGAGAATAAACTGATATGTTTAGGATGGAGGGATTGAGAGAAGTGAGCAGAGGTTGAGAGATTTAGCCTTTTCTTAAGGTCTTTAGAGGAGTAAGTTTGCCGTCTCCTCCCTGCTCTGCCACCCACTCATTTCTTCAAAGGCGAATTCCCACATCTTGATTTTTGTGGCTTATGTGTGAAAAGTTGGTTACCTATGAAGTAGTGGAATGGAGGGTCGGTAGGTATGGTGCGAACTAGGGATGTGGGGAAAAGGGAGGTAGAGGGCTAGGAGGCTTCAGTGGGAAGGGAGTAAAAGTAAACAGATTGAGATCTGGGAAGTGTCGGTGGTGGAAAGAGATGGAGAAGGAATATGAGGTCAAGGGTGAGAAAAAGGAAAGCCAGGGAATAGATTGACAAAATAAAAGCAGAGAAGAGACGGAGAATCATTAAACAACCAAAGTGGAAGAAACAATGTAAGGTAAAGTATTTAATTTTTCAAACCTGGGAATAGATGAGACATTTCAGTTTCTTGAAAGGAATATCGTAGTCCTGAAAGATTAACAGCCATCATACAGACATGTGCAAACTGTTTCCTCTTGGTGACATGCTGTAGTCTGCAATATTATCAACTATTTTGTAAATGTTAATTCTCAACTGCAGAACCTTTTGTATGTGAACAAATACATTTTCTAGAGTTCCATGGTCAGACATTGGATTTTCTACCACATAGGCGCTTCTACTTGTGCTTCAACTTGGAGTTTTTTGCCTGGACAGATTTTTGTGAAAAAGGTCATAGAAAAATCTAACAGCCAGTTAAGAAGGCTACAATTAGCCAGAAAACACTACCAGTATCTACCATAATCTTGAGTGCACACAAAGCGACAGTACTTTGTCAGGATCACCACAAACAACTGTGACCTTCATGCACATGCATTGCCTAACCTACACTCACACCCCACTGCATGTTGTCCCACCTATTTCTGCATCCCAACCTGTTAGCAGTGGTTGAGTGCGCATGCACATCTCACATGAAGAGAGCAGGGGTTGAGCTTAGGGGGAGGGGATCTACAGAGCCTTCAGGGATTTTTATGGTGCAATCTAGTAATAATAGGTCAAATTTTCAGCTGGCAGAGTCAACAGATTAAGTGCTGGTGCTTAATTTATCTGTAAATTCAATGCTGCTAACCTGGTAATTAGTGGTGCTGAATATACATGCTGAGCAGTGACTGTGCTGGATTCATCTATCAGGTAGATTTAGTCCTACTGCTGAGCAGGCCTAAATTTATCCAGAATATTGCCACTGTCTGTATAACTCTTGGCAATGCCTTTGCTCCTTCCTTAACATAACCCTTTTTATTTGGATAATATCTGGCTGTTAGTAGTTTTAAGCTGATGGGTATTATCTGGATAACTAAAAAATATTTGGATAAAAAAAATAGCTCTTATGGGTCTGATCCAAGATGGCGACGTAGCAGGACGTGGCGTTCGCCACTCCTCTTACCTTTCGTCTGAAAACTTTTTTCTTCGTGACGTTTTTCTTCATTCTCTGCCCTATGCCGAAGCAGAAGGCTAAGGGCAAGGGAGGTTTACCGGCGGGGCAGCGAACCATGGACAACTTCGTGGTGGCAACGGAGGGCATTCCTGCGGCAGCGGCAGAGGTAAGTCTTTGCTTGGGCAGTGACATGTTGCTGAGCCCCGCAGGTCCTTCCACTCCTCCACCGCCCGTGGAAGCAGTTGCCGGCACTGCGTTGGTGATGCAGAGAGCGGAGCTTGAAGGTATCCATTCTGGAGAAGTGTCGGCGTCTTTGGCAGTGGTGTTGCCTCTAGCACCTGGTGTTGGTGCATTAGAGCTGGGGAGTGATGCTCTTCCTCCCTCCATTACCAATCCCCAGCTGTTTTTTCCTCCTCGTCTGTGCCCACAAGAAGTGACTCTGGCGTCTATCTGGTCTGCCCTCCAGTCAGTTCATCAGGTTTGTGCTGCAGCTTTTCAGGCACTGACCCCGCTTCCTACTCGAGTGGAAAGTGTGGAGAAGAGCCTTGTGGAATATCGGGGTCAGTTAACTGTGCTTGACCAACGAATTCTTCAGGTACAGGAGCAGCAGGGGACAATTTCTCAAGATAAATTGATGTTTCTTCGGAAGATTGAAAATTTGGAGATTACTTCTCGGTCTCTGAACTTGAGGATATTGAATTTCCCACGTGTATCTGGCTCTCCGGCTAGAACTCTTTTTCATAGATTTCTAAAGGATATTTTTGGCTACCCTGATGCTGGTCTTCCCCCTATGCAGAAGATCTACTATATACCATCTGGTGTTGCTACTGGTATGAATCTTGCTCCTTAAGCTGAAGTTTCTTTGGACTTGGGGAATTTGTCTATCTCCAGGAACAAGCAGGAATGAGTCTTCACACATGGGTATCGTCGGTACTGACGGAGCCTGCGCGGGAACGCTCACCAGAGTCCAATCAGAAAGCTTTTGGGAGCATCCCATAGCGCCTGCGTGCTGCCTTCCCGCCTTTCCCAACTGTCTCTCCTCAGTTCTTCTTTTTCCGCAGAGCCAGCAGATCGTGTTCCTGTCGCCGCAGAAGAATTTATTTTTCTTTATTTCTTTTGTGTTGCGTCTGCCTTCTTCGATGCTCCACCGGTACCGCCGGTCTTTTTCTTTTCTTCTTGTTTAAAAAAACAAAAAAAACCCAAAACTTTTTTCCGTTTCTTTTCTTCAGGTGCACTTGCGTTTTGGGCCTTAGGCCCAAAACGTTTGTTCCTTAACATGGAAAAACCTGCCTCAGGATTTAAGAAGTACACAAAATGTGGCGGTACAATTTCCGTCAGACACCCATGACTGGTGTCTAAAATGTTTAGGTCCTGACCATTCCATCACAGATTGTATGTCCTGTTCTATGATGTCTAAAAGAGGTCGGCAGAATCGAGCTGCCAAGCTCAGTACCCTGTTTCCCTCTGATGCGGCTTCGGTGGCATCGACGTCTTCCAGGGCTTCTTCTTCCTCACATGGATCTCAGGTAACTAAACCTAAATCCAGCCGGTCCTCGAAGGGTAGATCTCCTTCTAAGCATCGAGATGCCTCTGGCGTTGCCCTCGAGGATTCTGCACCGGCAAAATTACCCTGGCAGGAGGCTTCGTCCTCTAAAGCATCATCATCGGGGCTCCAGGATGATCTCGATGGCGTGGCCTCGACAGATGATCTGGTGCCATGCTCTGGGGTACCGGTGACTTCCACCAGTACTGACTTCCAAGCATTGGCGGTGTCGATGGATCAGAGGATTCTGTCCATAGAACGCAGTCTGGCGATTTTCCTTGTGGCATCGACGCCCGTGGTACCGCAACAGACTACCCCACCGGTACCGACTATAGCATCGCCATCGGTACCGATCCCGGTACCGGTGGCATCGGCATCGGTGTCCGCTATGCCGGTACTCTGTCCTCTGAAGCCCTCCGGTACCGATACCCTGGTACCGGTTATTCCCGATGCCGATCCCAGTCGGTACGGTTATCGGGCTTTGCAAGAGCATCCGGACAGACGATACTTCGATTCCTCTGAGGACTCTGAGGATTCTGAAGAGTCGGTCGATGCAGTGATGCTTCTTCCACAGGAGGAGTCCTCTCCTAAACGAAGGATGTCTCCTCCAGAGGATTTGTCTTTTCAAGACTTCATCAGGGAGGTGGCTCTGGGCCTTTCCATTACCGTGGCCCCTGAGACAGAACCCAGAGCCAAGGAGTTAGATATTTTACAATATCCTAAAACTCCTAAGGAGGCAGCTACCTTGCCTGTTCATGAGATTTTGTATGATCTCATGTTAAGGATGTGGGAAGCACCTCTGACCACCTCCCCTCATTTTCACAGGTTGGATACCATGTATCGTGTCCCTCCTTTTCCTGGTTTCCATAAAACTCAACTTCCTCACCACTCTATTGTGGTTGAGTCTGCTATGAGAAAGATTAGAAGTGCCAAAAGACATGCCTCTAATCCTCCAGGACGTGAATGTAGAACCCTGGATGCTTTTGGAAGAAGAGTCTTCCAAGCTTCCATGCTTGCTGCGAGAATTAATTCCTATAGTCTTTACATGGGAATGTTCTTAAAAGTCACTGATCATTTGCAGACTTTAAGTTCTTTCATTTCTGAAGATAAAAGACAGGACTTTCTCACTTGGCTTAAACATGCCCAAGATATCTCCACATTCTCCAATCGTGCAGCTTTCGACTCCTTTGAATGTGTCAGCAGAGCCTCAGCTTTTGCTATAGGTGCACGTAGAATTGCTTGGCTTCAAGCATCTGATTTGGAGATCTGGGTTCAAGATGCATTGGGAAATATCCCTTGTACAGGTGAGAACCTGTTTGGCTTTTGCTTGCCAATCTTTACCAATCAGATGGATGCTGAAAACTCTGCCTTGGATAGACTATCCAAATCCACAGCTGTTCCTGCTAAGAAAAGGTTGTTCAAGAAAGCACCTTTTTCTAAAAAGGGAAGATTCTATCCTGTTTATGGTCAGCGGGCATCTTCTGCAGCTCAGTTCCCTACCAAACGTCAGCAATCATCCAAACAGAGCAAAGCAAAGGCTGCTAGGCCTCCACCGACCCAGCAACCTCAGCCCCCTCAGGGCCTTTGACTTTCCGCTAGAGAACTTGGCCTTCCTGGCTCTGGAAGGACCAGAGCCCTCCACCATTCCAGGTAGGTTATGTCATTTTGCTCCCAGATGGGAGCAAATTACAGCAGAGCATTGGACACTATCCATCATAAGAGAGGGGTACAAACTTCATTTTTCAAGCTTGCCCCCTCATACAAGAGTGCACCAGTTCAATTCTCCAACCTCCCTCCTCAGCCTGTTGGAGCAGGAGGTTGCCACCCTTCTCACCCAGGGGGCAATAGAGGAAGTGCCTCTTCAACAACAGGGCACAGGTTTCTACTCCCCCTATTTTCTTATCCCAAAGAAAACAGGGGGCTACAGACCCATCTTAGATCTCAGAGAATTGAACAGATTCCTAGTCAAGGAAAAATTCAAAATGATTTCTCTGGGAACTCTGCTGCCATACCTTCAGAGTCAGGATTGGCTTTGTTCTCTAGATCTCAAGGATGCGTACACCCATGTTCTCATCCATCCAACTCACAGAAGGTTCCTTTTTCAAGAGAAGCACTATCAATACAGAGTGCTCCCTTTTGGTCTGGCCTCTGCACCAAGGGTGTTCACAAAATGCATGGCAGTGGTAGCTGCATTTCTGCACACTCTGGGAATATTCGTCTTCCCTTATTTGGACGACTGGCTCATCCGAGCTCCCACTCAGTCAGAGGCCAAGAGCCTGTACAGTGAGTATCCTTCAGTATTTAGGGCTGATAATAAACATCCCAAAATCCAATTTAACCCCTACTCAGTCCCTGGAGTCTATAGGGGCATTGCTGGATACCACAAAGGCAAGGGCCTATCTCCCCCAGGCCCGTTGCCTTCGCTTGGTGCCGTTAGCTTCTCAAGCAGAGTTGAAGCCTCACTTAACTGCTCGAGAGATGTTACAATTGCTAGGCCACATGGCATCCACCGTGCATGTGGTCCCATATGCTCGCCTTCACATGAGAGCAGCTCAGTGGACTTTATCCACCCAATGGACCCAGGCATTAGACTGCCTGTCAGACAAAATAGAAAACACAGGTCGCCTCATTTTGTCGCTCCAGTGGTGGAAGTCCCCTCAAAACCTGTTGCTGGGGTCCCCCTTTAGCAGTCTCTACCCCAAGCAACTCTCACAACAGATGCTTCTCCAATGGGGTGGGGAGCTCATCTACAAGACCTCTCCACCCAGGGCATCTGGTCCCACAGGAGATTTGTCTACATATCAATCTCTTGGAACTCAGAGCAATCTTCCTTGCTCTACGAGTGTTCCACACCCTGCTCAGCTGCAAGACAGTCCTTATCCACACGGACAATCAGGTAGCCATGTTCTGTGTGAACAAGCAGGGTGGAACTGGCTCTCTGTCGCTTTGCAACTGTGGGCCCTCGCCAGAGAGCATCAAATTCATCTTCTGGCAGTTTATCTTCCAGGCGTTCAAAACTCTTGGGCAGACAGGCTCAGTCGAGTTCTTCTTCCAAACGAGTGGTCCCTACATGTGGACCAGGTGACCAGGATTTTTCAGATTTGGGGAACCCCGGACATAGACCTCTTTGCAAGTCCGTGGAATGCCAAACTTCTCCGGTTCTGTTCCGGGGCTCAGGCAAGGGATGCTTTCCTCCTCCACTGGGGTCAAGACTTCCTGTATGCCTTTCCACCCATTCCCCTAATTCCCAAAACCCTGTTCAAGCTTCAGAGAGACAGAGGCCACATGATTCTCATAGCTCCACATTGGCCACGGCAAGTGTGGTACCCTCTGCTTCTACATCTCTCTCAAGCTCCCTCCCTCGAGTTAGGGTCTGCTCCAGATCTCCTATCTCAAGAGGACAGGAAGTTATGGCATCCCAATCCGCAGTCTCTGCATCTCAGGGCTTGGTTGCTGAAGGCCTAGATCTCCAAGATCTTCATCTTTCTCAACAGGTGAAAGATGTTCTTTATGCTACCAGAAAACCTTCCACTAGACGTTCTTATGTTTTCAAGTGGAAGAGGTTTACTATCTGGTGTGCTGGGAAGGGTCTTAACCCCCTTGCCATACCCCTGGAATCTTTGCTGGAGTATCTCCTCCATCTGTCTAATGCAGGCCTTAAAACTAATTCAGTAAGGGTCCATTTGAGTGCTATTGCAGCTTCCCTAAAGCCTCTGAATGGACAACCTGTTTCCTCTCATCTTCTTGTAGCAAGGTTCATGAGAGGCCTCCTTTTAACAAAGCCTCCCATTAGACCACCTCCGGTGGCATGGGACTTGAAGCTGGTTCTTGGTCAGCTTATGAAGCCGCCTTTTGAACCTTTGGCTATCACCTCCTTGAAATACCTTTCTTGGAAAGTTATCTTTCTTATTGCAATCACATCTGCACGTCGTATTAGTGAATTGCAAGCACTCGTAGCTAATCCACCTTATACAAGGTTCCATCATGACAAGGTAGTCCTTAGGACTCATCCACATTTTATGCCTAAGGTGGTCTCGCCCTTTCACCTCAACCAGGAGGTCTACCTACCTGTCTTTTTTGCAGAGCCTCATGCATCAAGTGCAGAGAGGAATCTTCATACCCTGGACTGTAAAAGAGCTCTGGCTTTTTATTTACAAAGGACACAGCAACATAGAAAGTCCTCTCGGCTCTTTGTTGCCTTTGATCCTTCTCATTTGGGACTACCAGTCTCCAAGAGAACACTATCTAACTGGATTGCCCAGTGTATTTCTTTCGCCTATCAGAGTAAGTACCTTTCTCTGGAGGGCCATGTCACAGCTCACAATGTGAGGTCCATGGCAGCCTCAATGGCTCATCTGAACTCTGTGTCTATTGATGACATCTGTCGAGCAGCCACTTGGGCCTAGGTTCATACCTTCACAGCTCATTACTGCTTGGACAAGGACTCCCGCCGGGATGCCTTGTTTGGTCAGGCTGTTCTGAAACACCTGTTCCATACTTAATCAACTCCTACCCACCATCCCTGATGGGATGCCAGAGATCCATGGGGGGAAGTGGAGCCCTCTCCCAGGGACACACAACTTCTGGGGTCTCTCCCTGGCATCTAAAGCTAGGGAGTCCCCATATGTGAAGACTCATCCCTGCTTGTTCCTGGAGATAGCACAGTTACTTACCTGTAACAGGTGATCTCTGGGAACAGCAGGAATAAGTCTTCACATCCCACCCACCTCCCCTGGGAGTTGTATCTCTCTATCTATCTTTCCTTTCCCTTTCTCTCTCTCTCTCTCTCTTTGTCTCAGCTTTAAAACCTAACTGAGGAGAGACAGTTGGGAAAGGCGGGAAGGTAGCACGCAGGCGCTGTGGGATGCTCCCAAAAGCTTTCTGATTGGACGCTGGGGAGCGTTGCCACGCAGGCTCCGTCGGTACCGACGATACCCATGTGTGAAGACTTATTCCTGCTGTTCCCAGAGATCACCTGTTACAGGTAAGTAACTGTGCTTTACTGTTGGAACAGTCTTCTGAAACAGTAGGGTCCAAAGTGACACTCTTAGTTTCCTTTGTTTTTCTTTCAGATAAGAATGCCTTATTACACTTGTTTCTTAAGAAAACTGATATTTCCTTTCTGGAGAGTAGGATTCAGATTTTTTCGGATGTGTCCTGTTGGACACAAGTCTGTAGAAAGAAATTTTTGGATCTGCACACAGAGGTGATATCTCTGGGAGCGAAGTTCCAGTTAAGATTTCCTTGCAAATGTATTGTTCATTACCAGAATTCTTTGTATCATTTCTTTGAACCTTCTCAATTATAATTCTTTTTGGATGCTAAGAAGTTGTAGGGCTGACTGGGGTTGGTTGGAGTGTGGATATATTGTGGGACCGATAGTGTAGTAAGTTTTGCCACTAGTCCTGTTCTTTTCTTGTACTTAAATTTCTTTTTTTATTTCCACTCCTCTGAAATTGTCTCTCTTGGATCACTCATAGTGTAGACTATTTAGTAGATGGCCTTTGATTTCCCCGTAGGGGGTTTGTTGCTTTGTTATGATTTGTCCTCCTCCTCCCTAACAAAGCAACAAACCCCCTACGGGGAAATCAAAGGCCATCTACTAAATAGTCTACACTATGAGTGATTCAAGAGAGACAATTTCAGAGGAGTGGAAATAAAAGAAATAAATTTAAGTACAAGAAAAGAACAGGACTAGTGGCAAAACTTACTACACTATCGGTGTGAAGATTGGTGGAAGACTCATCAACAACCTTCGCTATGCTGATGATACCACATTACTGGCGGAAAGTGAAGATGATCTGAAACATTTGCTTCTCACAATCAAAGAACATAGTCTCAAAATGGGCCTGCACCTTAATGTAAAGAAGACAAAGATCATGACAACTGGCATAATCAACAGGTTCATTGTCGAAGGAGAAGAAATTGAAATCGTGAATAACTTTAACCTACTTGGATCAACTATCAATAAAGAAGCAACAAGCAGTCAAGAAATCAGACGACGCATTGCTCTTGGCAGAATGGCTATGAAAGACCTAGATAAGATTCTCAAGAGCAGAGATGACTCTCTCCATACAAAGATTCAACTTGTTCAAGCCATGGTATTTTCAATAACATCATATGGATGTGAAAGCTGGACAGTGAAAAAGATAGACAGGAAGAAAATTAATGCCTTTGAATTATGGTGCTGGCGGCGAATACTGTGTATACCATGGACTGCCCGAAGAACAAACCAGTCTGTACTAGAGGAGATCAAACCTAAGCTTTCTTTAGAAGCTCAGATGACAAGACTTCGACTTTCATACTTTGGACACATCATGTGGAGAGAGAGAGATCATTAGAGAAAGACATCATGCTTGGCAAGATAGAAGGTCAACGCAAAAGAGGAAGGCCAGCAATGAGATGGATCGATACAATAACAGCAGCTATGGGTACCAGTCTGTCAACAATGAGCCGCCTGACTGAAGACTGAACACAATTTAGGATAGCTATCCAGAGGGTCGCCATGAGTCGACTCCGACTCGACGGCACTTAACAACAACATCCTATGAGTTAGTTTTTTTTGTTAGACCATCGCTTGTATTTCCTATTCCAAGTTTGCTTTGTGTATTTGTAAAAAATTGATAAATAGAAAATAAAATATATTTGGATAGAGGCATTATGCATTGCCACACGATGGCTAGTGCATAATTCTTTTGAATGTCAGGTAGAGTATTTCTAACGAAAAGGATAAATGTAGTATTTCAAGTATGAAAAATATTTCTGTATAATCCTAATTCACAATTGATACACCTTAAAAACATTTTTTGTAGCTATTACCTTTACAGTATTTACATATATACAGAGGCAGTAAAACTAATTCCCAAGTATGTTTTATGCTATTCACTCTTCATTAAAATATTATTCAAATACAGGGTGCCCCAAAAAAAGTGAGAACATCTCGTAAATTAAAAGCTTAAATAGTTTACTTATTTACCTTTTTTAGCTATATAACATCTTTATTTTGACAATTTCTGGTCACCATCTTTTTTTTTTTAAATTTGTTAATCGTTTACATCTGTCTTTTTGAATTTTTAAATAACTTATATGCTACGAGATGTTCTCACTTTTTTTGGGCCACCCTGTATATAGCCCCACTGAATGCAAAAATCTTAATGAAGATAATATATAGTTAATCTATTTCTACTCATGTATCTACATTAAATGCTTAGTTGGTGGTAGGTGCAGTTGGGTATTAGGGCTTAAGAAATATAATTAATAAATCCTGTTAACTTAAAGAAAAATATAATTTTTTCTTTTCTCTCCTTCAATTTACAGAGAATGCAGAGTCCATTGACCTTAAGCAGTTTTTTGACCAAAATTTTTCACACATATATTATGTCTTCTTTGAAAATTTTGTGATCATTGAAACAGGCCTCAAGCAAAAAGGTAAGCATGAATCACTCTGAGCTTTTCATTGTGAGGAATCAGTAAATAAAAGATTAATAAGTAGAAGGGTAACCTAGTAGAGCAACTGACTGACCCCACAGAAGAAAGGGTTCGAATCTTACTTCTCCTGCTGGCACTCTTTGTGACCTTGAGCAAGTCACTTCACTCTTCATTTCCCCAGGTACCAATTTACTGTTAAGCCCTCTGGGATTTAGTCACTATGCTTGAAGTATAACTTGCCTCTCACATGGATTAGGAAAGACAAATAATTCGGGTCCAGTAACTGAATTACGGTGTTATGCTTGCCCATTTGTTGGTGTTTCATTGTGCCATTTGATGTCCTCAATTCTTGATGCTAAAATCAGCAGGAACTTGATGGCTTTTCATGGACAGCACTGATTCTGGAGATTTTTTAGCTTTTAATGCAACAATACAGATCTAGTAGCTGTCTTCTATCTTTTTTATCTTAAATATTGTGTCAGATGTCTGAGTGAGTGATTGATTGATTCCCTTTGCAACACTGGAAGGTACTGTGTGAGTTGAATTAAATGCCCTGCTGAAAATAAAATTAAACGAGAGAGAGAGAGAGACTGCAACTGTAGTGACAGAGTATAAATATATTGCTTCCTAAAATTATTCTGGATTCCATATCGTCCTGCTAGACCAATCCAGACAAGTGAGTTGTGTTGTCCTACCACAGATTGGTGGAAACAAAGAACCACTGAAAAGCCCAGGTTTCAATGACAACACTCCCACGCCTCTATTCGCTTCAGCCACCAAAGGTCCCTTCAGTATTTCTTTTTCCAGCAGATGGTGAATGGATTATCTCCAGGAACAAGCAGGAATGAGTCTTCACATATGGGTACGTCGGTACTGATGGAGCCTGCGTGGGAACGCTCCCCAGCGTCCAATCAGAAAGCTTTTGGGAGCATCCCTCAGCGCCTGCGTGCTGCCTTCCCGCCTTTCCAACTGTCTCTCCTCAGTTTTCGTTTTTCCGCGGAGCCGGCAGGACGTCTTCCTGTCACCGCAGAAAATTTTTTCTTTAAATCTTTTACTTTTTGTTTTCTTGTGGTCGCGGCTGTTTCCCCGACTCCCACCGGTACCGCCGGTGGTTTTTTCTTTTCTTTTTCCTAAAACTCAGGGAGTTTTTTTTCCCTCTGTTTCTGTGTTGAAGTTTTGGGCCTGTTAGGCCTCTCCATTATGGAGCCTTCTTTTCCTAATTAGTGCCTTAACTGTGGAAATACAGTTTTCTTTTTAGACTCCAATAACTGGTGTCTAACCTGTTTGGGTCCTGACCCCTTTCCTCCAGAGCCATCAGGCTACAATTTTATGAGAAGAATTTCTCCATTTTGAGTTTCCCTCGATGCAGTTTTCCCTTCCACTGTAAGGGCACCGACCTTTTCTTCTCTACAGGATCAGGTAACCCACAAACAGTCTGTTAAGACTAGCCAATTCTTGGGTGGTAGGTCTCATGCCAAGCATGATGACGGCTCCGGCCTTGCCCTCAAGACCTCATTGGCTTCAAAACCCCGGCGGGAGTCTTCGGTCTCCAAAGCCTTTCAGGGGTTTCAGGTTGTTCCTGAGGCTCACCCCTCACAGAACATACCTGAGCCATGCTCGGGGGTGGCATCCGCATCGAGCGGTACCGATAACCCGGCATCGGCACTGGTGTTGAGCGATCCACTCCTCACCAGGGATCGTCATTTGGTGTACTCGGTGCCTTCGGGACCGATCGATACCCAGATTGACTTTCCAGTATCGGCAGCTCTGTCGATATGACCCCTGACGTCGGTACCATCTAGACATGCATCGATAGATTCACTTCCTTCGATGCCGAGTCTAGAATCGATATCTAGTCTGGAAGACTGGGTACCGACGCGTCTCAGAACCGACACGCACCGATTCCGGATGCGCGGTACCGAGGATATTCACCGAGACTTTCGGGTTTCCTCGGTACCGTTTGAGCAGCCTCCGATGCCTGTTTCGATGTCGGTACCGCCTTCGATTCCGGCTCAGCTACCGGTATCGCTGTCGCTGCTGGTACCTACAGGAACATCGGAACCAGCTCCATCCATGCTTTTTTCACCAGGATCGCTCCTTTCTATACCTAGTTTGGAGTCGATACCTAGCATGAACGATACAGTACTAACGGTTTCAGGTCATACCCGCCAGTCCCAGTATCCATTCATTAGAGATCCTGCTTTGCACCGGACAAGTACTGGTGCCCAGCCTAGTTCTTCGAGTTTAGCCTGTCCAGGGATTGTTCCCATTGGAGATCCTTCTTTTCAGAAATTTCTCCTTGACATGGCAACATTCCTGGCTATTCCTATCCCTGGCTATGATCCTACACAAGGCTTTTCTGGAGAAAAGGAAAATATAATGCTTCCTTTACATCATTCTTTGCAGGATCTTCTTCTGAAAATATGGGAAACACCTTTAAGGGCTTCCTCACCTTCTACAGCAACTGCTCTTCTGTATCAGGTGCCCCCCTCTCCAGGGTTTCAAAAGACTCAACTTCCCCATCATTCCATTGTAGTGGAATCAGCAATGAGGAAGGTAAAAAGCAAGAAGCATTCTTCTTTCCCGCCAGGTCGTGCATCTAGAACACTAGATGCCTTTGGACGTCAAACCTTCCAAACATCTATGCTGGCAACAAGGATTCTCTCATATATTTTTTTATGAGTCTATCCCTTCAGGAGGTCACAGAGAAATTATCTCTTTTGACTCCTTTTCTTTCAGAGCCCAAGGCTGCAGACTATTCCTTGCTTCTTAGTCATAGCCAGAATATCTCTAGGTTTCTTTCTCGTGCTTCCCTAGACTCCTTTGTGTCTGTTAGCAGAGCCTCTGCTATAGCCATAGGAGCACGACGTAGAGCCTGGCTCCAAGCTTCAGACTTGAGCAGATGGGCACAACAAAGACTGGGTAACATGCCTTGTACTGGAGAAAATCTCTTCAACAAGGAGTCTTTGCGTCAGGTTGCTCATTGCTCCACTGACTTCCCTGCTTCTGATGGCCATCCTAAACCTTCTCCTTCCCCAGCAGGTAAGAAATGCCCTAGCAAACCTCCTTTTCCTAAAAAAAGGTGGTTTCATTCTTCTCCTGCCCATCATGCCGATGTTCCCAAACAGGGGAAACCTCGCCCTGGTCTGAAGAATCCAAACTCAAGCCAGGAAAATTAACCCTCAATAGGGTTCCAATTAATCTGTTATAACATACAGTCCACTTCTCTCAGAAGTTTTTTCACTGTTTTTTCATTTCAACCTCTACACTTGGATTCCTGTTTCCAGGACATCCACTTGTTTTTAGGTATGCAGAGCTGTCAGGATATTCATGTCTATGGGTCACAGGTTTTTCCTCCTCTTCCTACACTGAAGAGAGGTTTGCCAACTATCTCATGATAGTTTTCCTGTACCACCATGGATTTTTCCTTCTACAGACTTACCATATGGCAAGTCTCCCCTCAGCTCCTATTTTTTCTTTACCTTCTTTTCCAGGGTTCCCCTGTAAGAGTGGTACCATACCAATGGAAGGCTTCTCAGCCTTTCCAGTCTTCCTTTCCATTCCAGTGTAGAGTTTTTTTTTCTCTTGAGTAAACCCCCTTTTTTCCTCATCTGGGCAGCTCATCAGACAGGGACAGGATATTCTCCTCTTGTTCTGTCTGTTCTCTCTGTTAAAAACAGAAAGATCTCTCTGCTGTGCCATTCAGCAGCTGCCCATGCAGGGGCTTCAGTGATTGGACTACTGGTACTTTCTATAAGTTCCAGTATTGTCTTCCACTACTTTTTGTCTAACCTTAGTAGTGCTTCCAAGATAGTGCTCATCTATCTTGGCTAATCCTTATAACTTCTTTTCTGCCATCTCCAAATCTTGGAGTTGGCAGCATAGTTGAGCTGGCAGCTGGTTATCTCCAACAGCCAGTTTTATTTCCCAACTCTCCTGCATAATGCTCTCTGCAATCCTACAGAGAAGCTTTCCACTATGGGCCTTTGCTAGAGAGCATGAGGGTTTTTTCTCTAATGACTATCCTATATGGTTGAAAAAGGCTTCCTCAGTCACCTCCCATGACTGTGAGGGTTCTTTACACCCTTCTATTTCCTTTTAATTAAGGACATAAGCCTTTCCTACATGACAGTCTAAAGAGTTACCTAATTCCTACAGGAAATATGCTCTTTTTCCTTGCAGCTTGTCCTCATGGTATCCTAATCCTTCATGGACAGCACATATTTAACGAAATAACGCATAATACCCCACCCCTTGTCCCTCAAGTGGGTCTACCTGGTGTCTCTGCCTATGCGTATTCTGTCCCTTCACCATGTTAGAGTTCTACTGGACTCAGGACTTGCTGTTTACAGACTAATATTATCCTCTGTCGCAACCATCCTGTTTATTTTACTGGGTAGCATTCTACTCCATCTTAACCAGAGGGAATAGATTCTCTATATCTTCTCAAGTAGGTTCCACCTTCTTGTTTTGAGATGAATCATTCCTCTTCACATCTTCCATGTGAAGATTTCTGTAGACATATCTCTTTCTGCTTAATTGCAGACATTTCTCTTTAGACCTATATATATATTCATATATATACATATGTCTATATGCTTTCTTTAGATGCATATATGTCTGTCAGCCATGTGTGCATATGCTATACCCCCTGGATCTCGCCATAAACATATCTATTTATTTATTTATTTAACATCTTTTATATACCGCGCTATTTGTTTTCAGTGCGGTTTACAAGTAACAGAAGCTGCACAATCAGAAAACACTGGTGTGCTTACATTATAACAGGAAAGTTAAACTTGGAACAGAGGGTAATAAAAACTATAACTATGTACACACAGTGTAATTATGTACAAACAACAGTGTAAAAACATGTTTTCGGCTCTTATGCACACAACCACTGCTGTGGTACTGACAGCTCTTACCATAACCTTAGGTTCAGGTATCCCTGAAGCTCCCTCTTCCTTTTCTTCCTACCTCTCGTCAGTTAGGAGAGACATGGGGGATCTTCAGTAGATCTGAGGTTTCCAACTCCTCAGACATCTGTCCTTCCTTGGGATTACCGGGTTTTCTCCATACCCCTTCTTCCCTCAGGGACTAAGCCAGTTTTGTCCAACTCGGTCAGTCTTCCTCTTTTGCTCCTAACTATAATTAACTCTGTAGCCAAAAGAGTTGTCAGCTTTTTCCATAAAGCTTTCTACTAAAGACCTAACGTTTTTGTACTTCCCCAGTAGAATCCTGGGGTCACCTGTCAGTTCCAGATTTTGACCTTCAACTCACTTCAGTGAGGTCATCTTGAAGATTCCTCTACTGGATCCCCAGTAGATTCCATCAGCCTCTCTACTCCTGCAATCCAGTAGGTGAGGTCCATATGGTGATTGTTCATTTCAGTATATTTCATGATGCTTATCATATATACAGGGACTCCTTGTCTGTAGTCCTATTTTAGGTCAGCTGTCTCCTACAGCTCCTATCTTCTTCAACTCCTACCCTCCATCCTCGGGATGCCTGGGCATATGAGGTGGAGCATGTTTCGATCACCAACATGCTAGGGCTCCAGGCATCTTAGCTTGGGAGTCCCCATATGTGAAGACTCATTCCTGCTTGTTCCTGGAGATAGCACAGTTACTTACCTGTAACAGGTGATCTCTGGGAACAGCAGGGATAAGGCTTCACAACCCACCCACCTCCCCTAGGAGTTGTATCTCTCTATCTCTCTTCCTTTCCTCTTTCTCTCTTTTTGTCTCAGCTTAAAACTCAACTGAGGAGAGACAGTTGGAAAAGGGGGGAAGGCAGCACGCAGGCGCTGAGGGATGTTCCCAAAAGCTTTCTGATTGGATGCTGGGGAGCGTTCCCGCTCAGGCTCCGTCGGTACCGACGTACCCGTATGTGAAGACTTATTCCTGCTGTTCCCAGAGATCACCTGTTACAGGTAAGTAACTGTGCTTTCTCCTCTTTGAAGAGAATCCGAGGATTGAGAGGAAAGATTAAGCGCTTGTGAATAGGAACATAGAAATATGACGACAGAAAAAGACCACATGGCCTATCTAGTCTGTCCTTCCATATCAACAATTACAATAGTCCCCTTTTTACCTTTAGAGATCCTCTGTGTTTGTCCCATGCTTTTTTGAATTCAGTTACTGTCCTCATCTCTACCACCTCCACTGGGAGACTATTCCACGGATCCACCACTCTTTCCGTAAAGAAATATTTCCGCATATCGCTCCTGAATCTATTTCCCTTCACCCTCATCCCATGTCTTCTCGTAGCAGAACTTGCTTTCAATTGAAAGAGGCTCTCTCCCTGAACATTTATGCCACGGAGGTATTTGAACATCTCAATCATATCACCTTTATCCCGCCGTTCCTCTAAGGCAGAGGTACTCAAATCCAGTCCTGGAGGGCTGCAAACCAGTCAGGTTTTGGGGATATCTCTAATGAATATGCATGAGATATATTTGCATGCACTGCCTCCATTGTATTTGAATCTATCTCATGCATATTCATTAGGGATATCTGTAAACCCTGACTGGTTTGTGGCCCTCCAGGACTGGATTTGAGTACCTCTGTGCTAAGGTGTACATATTAAGATCTTTAAGTCTGTCCTCATAAGCTTTATAATGAAGACCACTAATCATTTTAGTAGCCACCCTGTGCACTGACTCCATCCTGTTCACATCCTTTTGAAGGTGCGGTCTCCAGAATTGCACACTATACTCCAAATGAGTTTGCACCAAAGACATACAGAGGCATTATCACCTCCTTTTTTCTGCTAGCCATTCCTCTCCGTATGCATCCAAGCAACCTTCTAGCTTTTGCTGTCGCCTTTTCTACCTGTTTAGCTACCTTAAGGTCATCAGACACAACCACGCCTAGGTCCTGCTCTTCTTTAGTGGACAAAAGTACTTCACCCCCTATACTATATTGCTTCCTTGGATTGCTGCATCCCAAATGCATGACCTTACATTTTTTAACATTAAATCCCAGCTGCCAAATTCTAGACCATTCTTCAAGCTTAGCTAGATCCCTCCTCATGTTTTCTACACCTTCCTGGGTGTCTGCTCTATTGCAGATTTTGGTATCATCCGCAAGGAGGCAAACCTTACCCGACAGCCCTTCCGCTATATCACTAACAAAGATGTTAAAAAGAATCGGACCCTTAGCTAATGTTTACGCTCCCAATACAGGTCAGGGGGCCTTCTTTGCACGATTGAAAGCCTTACTGGCGGATTTTGCAAGGGGTCCTATTGTTCTGGGGGGAGACTGTAATACGCACCTGGTGCCTCACCTGGATTCCACAAGTCGCGCTGGGGGACGAGTGGGGGGGTCGGCAAGAGCCCTACAGCGTCTTATGCTCGACTTAGGTTTGAGAGACGTCTGGAGGGACACCCATGGGGGGGAAAGAGGCTATACATACTACTCTCCGGTTCATCAGGTTCACACTCTCATTGACTATTTTCTATTGGATCAGCGCCTGATGGACGGGAGAGAGAAGGCTGGACATGGAGCGCTGACTTGGTCAGATCATGCCCCGTGCTGGCTTGCTCTTCCGGCCGGATTGTACAGTGAGCACCAACGGCTTTGGCGCTTAGACGTGAGGTTCCTACGGCGGCAGGGTGCAGTGCAGGACCATGTCCGTTTTATCACGGAAGTTTTTGAACTTAACAATTCTGGGGACGTCCCTCTCCCCACGGTGTGGGATGCTTATAAGGCTACGGCTCGAGGTCAACTCATGGCGGAGGCAGCCCGCACGCGCAAAATGTGGACGCGTGACCACGACCAGTTGGTGGAGGAGGCTACCCGCCTAGGTCTGGAACACGCCCAAACTGGTTCCCGACAGGTCCTGCGTCAGTGGCGGACTGCTCGAGCCAACTTGGATGCGTGTCTGCAGAGAGAATTAGATAATAAACGCCGGAAATTACGGCAAACTTTTTATGAGCATGGGAATAAAACAGGCCGCTTCCTAGCTTTGCGTCTTCGCCAACAACAATCCGCGAGAGTGGTGCGCGAACTGCGCGACGCTGGGGGACGGAAGAGGGTTATTTCCCGGGAGATACGTGATCTCTTTGCTGACTTTCTGGAGCAGCTCTATAAGGCGGAGCCCTTTGAGCGGCATCGTGTACAGGACTATTTGCGGGGGATTGGTCTGCCGCATCTCTCCGACTCTGATTGGGCTCAGCTAGATTCTGAATTAACGGTAGATGAAGTGGAAACCGCAATCCGGCGATTGAAAACTGGCAGTGTGCCAGGTAGTGATGGCTTCCCAGCAGAATATTATAAGAAGTTTAGGATACAATTAGCGCCAACCTTGACTATCTTGTTCAATGAGATCTTGGAAGGGGTCTCGTTACTGCTGTCCCTGCGCGAGGCACTGATCGTGATGATACCCAAGCCTGGTAAACCACTGCACGACGCGGCGTCGTACCGCCCCATCTCCCTGTTAAATGTTGACGTTAAAATATTTGCCTCTGTGTTGGCGGCGCGCCTGAATCTGGTCCTTCCGGGCTTGGTTCACCCGGATCAGGTTGGATTCGTGCCAGGTCGCCAGGCTGCAGACAACATTAGGCGTATGTTGCAGGTTATTCACGTAGCCCAGCGGGAACCACAACCAGCCCTGCTGGTGGGGATTGACGCAGAAAAAGCTTTCAGTCGGGTCGATTGGGAATACTTATGGTGTGTGCTGGAGACAATGGGCTTCGTCTCAAATTTTATCTGTTGGGTTTGCAGTCTTATCAGATGCCCCAGGCGTGCGTTCGGATTAATGGGGGACACTCGAGACACTTCTTGCTGGAACGGGGCACGTGACAGGGTTGCCCTCTTTCGCCCCTGCTCTTTGCACTCGCGATGGAACCCTTGGCTCAGAGCTTCCGAGAACATCTAGGCTTGAGGGGGTTCTTATTGGCCCTGCGGAATATAGGATTGCACTCTTTGCCGATGACATCATACTGTCCCTGGTGGATCCGTCCACCTCCCTTCCAGTTGCGATGCAGTTGTTCGAAAACTATGCTCGGGTATCCGGGTTTAAAATTAATTACACTAAATCGGAGATCTTGAATGTTGGGGTCCCCTGGGCGATTTGTGCGGAGCTTCAAGCGGCTTATCCTCTTCGCTGGGTGTCCGGAGCTTTACGCTATTTAGGGGTGCATTTGACTGTGGAGAGGGCAGACCTCTTTAAGGCCAACTATGATCCCTTGCTTCGTCAGATTCGGCGGGATCTAGAGGTTTGGGAATGGCCTGCTCCTTTCCTGGTTCGGGCGTATAGCTGTAGTCAAGATGGTGGTTGTTCCCCGCTTTCTCTACCTTTTTCAGGTTCTGCCGCTTCCCATCGCGCGGGCCACCCTGGCGACCTGGCAGCAGCTGCTTATGAAATTCATCTGGCGTTATCGTCGCCCGCGCTTGGCGCGACAGGTTCTTTATGCCCGTACGTGCTCTGGAGGTATGGGCATGCCCAATTTACATTGGTACTATGCGGCGGCGCAATGTCGGGCGGGGGTGGAGTGGATGATTGCTGATAGCACTAAGCGATGGGTGCAACTGGAAATGAACTTGGTGGGGGGAGCCGGCTTGGGAGACTGGCTGTGGCTTGGTCCAAAACTCCGCCGTGGTAAGCGCACTAGCGATCCCTATATTCTTCATACCCTCCGTTGTTGGGACCAGCACTTTCGATCTTGCGACACGGATTTAACTCCTTTAGCCCCTATAGTAGATAACGCCTCTTTCCCGCCGGGGTTAAGTGATATAGTCTTTCGGCAGTGGGGACATCACGGCCTTAGTCGGGTCGGACAACTTTTTGATGATGGTCAATTACAACCTTTTCGTACGTTACAAGATGAATTTGCATTCCGGCCAGGCAACATTATCAATATCTGCAAGTGACACATTGGGTTCGATCCAAACTTGTTCGGCCCCAGGTTGCTCGGGCCCTGACAGAATTGGAACGTTACTGTGAGGGGTGCACTACCACTAAGGGACTCGTGGCGACCTTGTATGTCCACTTGCAGGGATCCCAATCGTGTTCTACTAGACATAGGGAACTTTTTAACTCCGACTTGAACCTCTCCTATACTGAGCAACAGTGGGAAAAGGCGGAAACTCATTTGTGGAAGAGTGCGGTAGCGATTAATGCCCGTGAAACCAATTATAAAATTCTGTACCGTTGGTACATGACCCCGGCATGGATCACGCGCTTATATCCTGGGGCGGTGGACCTCTGCTGGCGTAACTGTGGGCAACGGGGTACCCTAGGGCACATTTGGTGGGATTGCCCCCGCATTCGCGCCTTTTGGAGGGGTATACAATACTGGATGCAATTGCTTCTGGGTGTGAGTGTCCCTTGGGATCCGGGGATTTTCCTGTTTGGGGCCTCGGTGCCGGGGGCACGGGCTCTACAGCTTGCTCTACTTCGCCATGGCCTGAATGCAGCTAGATTATCCCTTGCAGCAGCCTGGAAGCGTGCCTTGGCCCCCTCCTTTCAGGCTTGGCTGGAACGGATGTGGGATATGTATGCCATGGAACGAGGGGTAGCGGTCAGTAGGATGCGCCTGGCGCGCTTTGAGTTGGTGTGGGCACCCTTTGTCTCTCGGTATGGTGCGTGACTATGCTGGATAAGAGGGGGGGAATATGCAAACTTTAAAAGGAGCTCGCCCCCTGAGTGTGTCTTTTGCTCACCACACTCCCGTGCTTGAACATTAGCAAGCCATAGTGGGGGGGATTGGGAGGTTGGGTGGGAGGGGGGTCCTGGGCTAGGGAGGTTTCAGGGGGGGGGGGGCGAAAGGGAGGTTGGGGGGTTACTATTCCCCGTTTCCTTATTTTAAAACTTCAAAAATGAAGGCATATTGTTGAATGTTGTTGTGATCTGAAGTTATGTTATTATTGTTGCATCTTCTTTGAAGATCTTTGTGGTTTATGATTCTGTGTATTCTTTGGAAGCCTTTCAATAAAAAAAAAAAAAAAAAAAAGAATCGGACCAAGGACAGATCCCTGGGGCACACCACTGGTAACACCCTTCTCCTCAGAGTGAGCTCCATTTACCTGTACCCTTTGTCGCCTCCCACCCAACCAATTTCTAACACAAGCAGTAACTTTAGGGTCCATCCCTAGGGTGCTCAGTTTGTTTATAAGTCGCCTGTGAGGAACAGTGCAAAGGCTTTACTGAAATCTAAATACACCACATCTAGGGCTCTCCCTTGGTCCAACTCCCTGGTCACCCAGTCAAAGAAATCAATCAGATTTGTCTGACAAGACCTGCCTCTGGTGAATCCATGCTGCCTCGAATCCTGTAATCCTCAGGACTCCAGAAACCTCACTATTTTCTCTTTCAGCAGTGTTTCCAATAATTTACTCACCACCGAAATTAAACTAGCTGGCCTGTAGTTTTCAACCACAACCTTACTTCCGCTTTTGTGTAAAGGCACCACATGAGCCTCTCTCCAGTCCTTTGGCACCACTCCTGACTTCAATGAGGCATTGAAAAGGTCAGTCAGTGGAGCTGCAAGAACGTCCCCAAGTTCCCTCCGTATTCTAGGGTGTATCCCATCTGGTCCCATCGCTTTGTCTACTTTAAGTTGAGCTGGTTTCTCATGAACACAGTCTTCTGAAAATTGTTCAAGATGTCCCTCACTTCCGTTCCTGTTCGTGGGTGTTTTCTGAGGTCCTGCTCCTGGTTCTTCATCTGTGAACACAGAACAGAAATATTTGTTAAGCAATTCCGCTTTATCCTTATCAGCTTCTACATAATCCTCCCCTGCACCCTTGAGTCTGACAGTACCACTTTTGCCCTTCCTCTTCTCACTAACATATCTGAAAAATGTCTTATCTCCCCCCATTTTATTTCATTGGCAATTTCCTCCTCCTTTTGAATCTTTGCCTTCCTGACTACTTTTCTAGCTTCTCTAAGTTTTTCCCAAATACAGATGCCTGTCTTCCTCTCTCTGTGATCTCTTGTATTTCATGAAGGCCTCCCTCTTTTTCTTCACCTTTTCAGATACTTCTTTTGAAAGCCATAGCAGTCTCCTTTTCCTTTTACCTTTATTTACCATTTTAACAAAAAGGTTGGTTGCCCTTAAAATATCCCCTTTCAGTTTTACCCACTGTTTTTCTACATCCCCCAGCTGTTCCCATCCCACTAACGACTCCCTGAGGTATTGGCCCATCTTTGCAAAGTTAGTCTTCCTAAAGTCTAAAATTCTCACCTTTGAATGGATTCTAACAGCCCTAGTCCTAATACTGAACCACACCATCTGGTGATCACTGGATGCAAAATGATCTCACACTACAACATCAGAAACACTTTCACCATTGGTAAGCACCAAGTCCAGTATGGCCCCTTCACGTGTGGGGTCTGTTACCAATTGCCTGTTCTCCCTGTAGAGAATCCAGGATCTCCTTATGTCTAGATGATACTGCAGCAGGAATGTGCCAGTCAACATCTAGCATATTGAAATCTCCTATCAGTAGCACTTCCCTTTTCCTAGCAATGCTGCGTATGTCTTCAATTAAAACTCTGTCCACCTCTTCCTCTTGTGAGGGAGGTCTGTATATCACACCAGTGCAAATAGATTTCTCTTTCCCTCTTTTTAGTTTAACACACAATGCTTCCTCTCTCCCTTTTAAGCTCTGTAATTCCTAAGCTTTAATAGTTGTTTTTACGGACTTCCAGTGATGCAATCGGGCTAGATGGTGGTGCGATTTTAGAGCTTTGCCGCCTAAGCCCTTCAAAAAGGTGAAAATTACACCCGCAAGTGAATGGGGCAGCTCAGCGGGGAGTGCAGCTGAAGCGCCAGGGAGAGGGAGAGCAGGATCGCCGCCGGATTCAGCAGGGGAGCAAGCAGAGAAGCCGGGGAGAGCGGCGGGAGAGACTGAGCGGCTGTGGAGGTGGAGCACACGGCAGGGGTGAGCGGCAGAGAACTCACCGCGGAGATCACGGGAAAGAGCAAGAGTATACCCCGGACCCGGAGAGTGGGTTGCTGGGGCGATTGGGAGCCGCCGAAGTGCCGATCTGTGGCAGGAAGTACTCCCGGCAAGCAGCAGCAGCGAGTGGAGCCATGCCGGTGGGATAAGCTGAGCAGGCCAGAGGGAGAGCACGTGGTGCCAGATCGAGGCGAGCAGGCTCCTTGAGTGGAGGAGACCTCATCACCTGAGGAGTGTGCAGCACAAGACAGGAGAGTCAGCAGGAGGCGGCAGTAGCGCTGGGACAGAGGTGAGAGAGGCACAGCTAGAGGGTAAAAACTGCTGTAAGCCCGGAAAGGGGAAGAAGTGCAGGCTGAGAAGCAAAGTACTGGGGCCGGGTACCCTAAGCATGCCAAACGACCTAAAGCTCGGTCACCACCCTTGTTGACTCCTGGAACATTGAGTAGTAAAACTGAAAGGTGTAGGCAGTCAAGAAGATGGAGAAGCCCAAAGGAGGGATAACAGCAAGGAAAAAACTGGCGGAGTACAGGTCTCCATATGTTCCTCTGAGAGACGGGAAGGAAAGAGACAGGGAGGGCAAAACGGGGGCAGAATCTGAGGCAGAAGCAGGAGAAGAGATGGAACGTACATGGGGCCCAGGAATACCAGAAATGATAAAGAGGTGGTTGACGGAAATGAAAGAAGAACTTAAAGAGGAAATATGTGGTGTAAAAAATGATCTTAAAGAGACTTTGCAATCGCTAAGATAGGACATAGGAGACCTGGGTACCCAAGTGGAGGAGACAGAAACTCAGCTGGAACAACAAGGGGAGTTGTTGGACGATATTCAAAAAGGATGGACAGAAATAAAACAAGTGCAGGATGAGTTGAGGGAGAAGACAGAAGACCTGGAAGATTGCTCCCGGAGGAGTAATATAAGAGTGTGAGGCATCCCTGAGAGCCCCCAATATTTGAATTGTGAAGAAGTCATTCAAAAAGTGCTTGTAGCACCTCTACAAACAGTGGCCTCCGATGGGGGCACTAGGGGTGAACCGCTGCACATTGAAAGGGCACACAGGGGGCTGGGCCCAATCCGAGACAACAGACCAAGGGACATAGTAGTGTGTATGCACTCTTTTAAAAGCAAAGAGAATATCCTCAAGGCGGCTCGGAAACTGGGCCGATTTCAATGGGAAGGATGAGCGGTGGAGTTCTTCCAGGACTTATCTCTGGGGACCCTACAGCATCGGAGAGAAATGCAGGAGGTAACGGCATTCCTGAGGAGACAAGAGGTGAGTTACAGATGGCTGTATCCTTTTGGACTGCTTATAACAGTGTGTCGCGAAGGGTGAAGAATAGTGAAGAAGCATGGGGGGTGCTTGGAGACCTGGGATTCAGTAACCTGCCGGGCGGCAAAGAGAGACCAGCATCGCCAAAAAATAGAACGGCGACCGAAGCCAGGGCGACCAGTTCGCGATGGCAGAGGACACCAGCCCAAGATCGAAGACCAGCGAGATTTGACCAAAGGTAGCCCTGGCACGAATGCATCAGCGAAGGACAGCGGATGAAGAAGAGGGGTCCAGAGCAACGGGCAGTAGTTGTTGATTGAATTGTACAGTGATGTAAAATATTGCGAATTAGGGGAAGTATGTGATGAAAGTTGCAGGAGGAGGCGGAGGAAGGTGGGTGGGGTGAGGTGAAGGGGGGGGGGTGGGAGCTATTGAGGGCAAGGGTGGGTGGAACGTTTAAGTAGGTTAACAATGGGTAGTGCTAGGGGGTGGTGGGGAGGTGGTAAAAGGCTGGTACAGGTGGGTAAGATGGGGAAGGACGGTAGAGGAGGGTAGGTGGAGAAGATAAGGGTGGGAGAAGGGGGATGGATAGGGTAAGGGGGCGGGAGAGACACGGCTATTGAGGTGGGGAACAGGTGTAAGAAGGGGAAGGGGGAGGGAAGGGCAAGGCATAGGTCTGATAGACTGTCACCATAAATGGAAGTTGAGTCTCCACGGAGGGGTCGGGGGGAAGGGGGGAGGGGGGAAGAGAGATAGGGAGGAAGGCGGGAGAGGAGGGGGAAGGGGGAGGGGAGGGAGGAGTGGTAGAGGGGGGGATAAGAGCAAAAGGAGAAGGGGGGAGAGGGAGAAGAAAATATTATAAGGTGAGTTAAAACTCGTAACAATGAATGTTAAAGGGCTTAATTTGCCAATGAAGCTGCAGAAATTGTATAAAGAGGTAAGACGCCAAAAAGTGTCAATAGTGCTGCTACAAGAGTCACATTTAACAAAGACAACAGAACATTTGGTCCAGCTTCCGGGGTATGGGTTCAGTTTCTATGCATCAAACACAGTGGAGAAAAAGAAGGGTGGGGTGGCGGTGTTCATTTCATCCAAACTTAAGGTGGAGGTACAAAAGATAATTCGGGATAAAGAGGGGAGGTTTATAATGCTACGCATAAAAGTTGGTAATGATTGGTACTGCATAATAAATGTATATGCACAGACAGGGGGGCAAAGGGAATTCTGGACAAAACTAGAAGCTGAGGTGGGACAGTTAGAGGATGGGAAACTCATTTGCGGGGGGACTTCAATCTAACGTGGAACCCAGAAAGAGATGCAACAGGGAAAAGGAGGGTAGACGAGCAGATAGGCGTAAGTATCGCAATTTTGTCATACAGCATTGCTTGACTGATGTATGGCGGTTCCAACATCCCCGGAAGAGGCAATTTTCATACTTCTCCCCAGTGCATGGTACATATTCCCGGATAGATGCAATATGGGTAACAAAGGAGTTGACGGGCAGGGTTACAGGGGCAGAAATGGATTCTATCACGTGGTCTGATCATGCGCTGGTGGAGGTTCGACTGACTTTGGAGGGGGAGGGAGGAGGAACCCAGTTTTGGAGGTTGAAAATCTTTAATGAAGGATGAGAGGGTTCGGAAGGAGATAGAGAGGGAGACAGTGGAATATTTCAGATGGAATGATAATGGGGAGGTGGCCTGGGGGGGAGTTTGGGATGGTGTTAAGGCAGTAGTGCGGGGAATTTTTATAAAATGGGGAGCAAGAAAAAAGAGGGAGCGGGAGAAGAGGGAAAGGGAATTGCGTGAAAGATTAGTGGAGCTGGAAGAGCTAGATGTGAGAGATGGAAGAGGAGCATATCGAGGCCAGGCATTGGCGGTTCGAGCGCAGTTAAACGCTATGCAGGCTGACATAATAAGATATTGTATGCAGCTCCTGAAACAGGGCTTCTTTGAGGGGGGAAATAAAGCAGGTAGGTATTTGGCGCAGAGGCTGAAGCAACGGAAATTAAGGTCACAAATTTTGAAAATTTGGGAGCGGGCAGGGAAGTTAGTTCATAAGGATGGGGATATTCGGGAAGCATTTACAAGATACTACCAAGAACTGTATGCAGCCCGAGCAGCTCCAGATCCTGCACGAATACAGAGTTACCTAGATTCTATAAAGCTCCCGACCTTGGGGGAGGAGGAGCAGGCACAATTAAATACCGCAATTAAAGCAGAGGAGGTATTGCAAGCGATAAAACAGTTAAAGGTTAACAAGGCCCCAGGACTGGATGGTCTCACAGTGCGGTTCTACAAGAAATTTGGTTAGATTATAGCTATTCCCCTGTTGAGGCTATTTAATCTGCCACAGGAGGGGGGAGTGCTAACGGCTTCCATGGGATGGGCTGGGATCACACTAATCCATAAAGAAGGTAAGGATCAGCAAGAATGCTCTTCGTATAGACCAATATCACTGCTTAACTTAGATGCCAAATTATTGGCTAAAATATTAGCAACTCGTTTAAACAAGGTAATCGGGAAGTTAATCCATCAAGATCAAGCAGACTTCATCCTAGGGAGGCAGGTGGCGGATAATATTAGGAAAACTTGAACCCTATTTGGACGGTGGGGCAACAGAAAAAGGAGGCACTGTTAATATCACTCGACGCGTAAAAAGCGTTCAGTCAGGTATCCTGATCCTTCCTCTTTCAGGTAATGGACAGAATGGGGTTGGGAAACGATTTTAAGAGGTGGGTGGAAGCATTATATCAGAACCCGAGAGCGTGTGTCAGGGTTAATGGAGCCTACTCGGCCTTTTTTGAACAGGGGAGAGGGACACTGCAGGGATGTCCACTGTCACCCCTACTATTTGCAATATCACTAGAGCCCTTCGCTGAGCGAGTGAGAGAAAGGGAAGGCCTGACGGGAGTAGTGGTGGGAAAGGAGGAATATCGCATACCATTGTTTGCGGATGATATTATAATGAGTGTGACTAGACCGAGATACTTGATACCAATACTCATGTGGGAACTAGAAGAATATGGGAGGCTGTCGGGCTTCACGGTAAATTGGACTAAATCTGAGATTTTGAACCTGTCTCTACCAGAGACAGAGCAGGCGAGACTAAGCATACAGTACTCCTTCAGATGGGCCAAGGAGAAGATTTGGTATCTTGGGATTCATATAAGCCCTAAATTGGAGGTTTTGTTTGATTTAAACTATAAAAAGCTATTCAGGCAAGTAGAAGGCTTATTGGCGGGATGGGGGAGGGGGTACTTATTGTGGTTTGGGCGAATAGCCACAGTAAAGATGATGTTGCTGCCCAGTTTTCTGTTTCTTTTCCCGACGTTACCCATAATGGTACCACGTCAACAGCTGAAGCGATTACAAAGGAGTGTCACTCGATTTATATGGCATAATAAGAGCCCCAGGGTTGGTATGTCCATACTGCAGAGAGCAAGGGAAGAGGGAGGGTTGGGGGTTCCTAATTTTAGCAAATACTATACTGCAGCGCAACTGAAAACGCTATATGACTGGCATAGAGAAAAAGGGAAGAATTGGGTGCAGATGGAGGAAGCTTCAGTACGGGGAGTGGGATTGGAAAAGTTGGTGTGGAGGGGCAGTACAATAAGACCCAGGAACGCTATGAATCCGTTTGTAGGACATACTCTGAATATCTTGAAACAAAATAGAAAAATCCTAGTACAAGGAATGACATTAGAGGCTTTTTTGAGAGGGGACAGGGGCCAGGGGTTAAATATATTGAGGAGATGGGGGCAGCGGGGACTTACGCATCTCTCCCAGATAGTGGTAAAGGAGGGAATACGGGACTTTGAGGGAATCAAGGACTTATATGGATTATCTAGCATGGATTATTATAGTTATATCCAGATAGGTCATTTTGTGAGGCAGCAGGGCATTTGGAGGGACCTGTAGAGCAACAGAGGGTGGTTTGAGGCGCTATGCTCCGGGAGCCTCGGTCAGAAAGGAGCCTTGTCCAAGATCTATAAAGGGCTAATAGAGGGCGGAGAGGGCATATTGGAGTTTATGAAGAGATGGGAGGCCGACTTGGCGGTACAGTGGACTGAAGAGAAATGGGATAAAGTAATAAGGGTAATAGCAGGAATATCTATAGCCACACAAATCAAAGAAAATGCCTATAAAGTACTATATTGGTGGTATTGGACACCGATACGTAAAAAAAAAAGCAGGCTTAGGGGTGACTGACAGGTGCTGGAGGGGTTGTCAGGAGAGAGGGGATACCTTGCACATGTGGTGGAAGTGTGGGCAAATTCAAGGTTTCTGGGATGAGGTCATTCTGTTAATTTATCAAATGACAGGCCATAGATTAGAAAAATTACCAGAGGTCTGTCTTCTACACCAACTGGGAGATGAGATATCGGAAAGGGAAAGGGGGGTGCTGAATCACTGTATTGTAGTAGCAAGAAATGAGATAGCACAACATTGGCTGGGATTGGGGATCCCTCAGAGGACAGGTTTTATTAGAAGAATAGAGGATCTGTGTTGATGCATCGGCTGACAGGGATGAGGCAAGGGAAGGAGGATAAGTGTATGGAACAATGGAAGAGTGTCTGGAAATGGTTGGGGAAATGGAAAGCTGAAGAGAGGGAGGGAGGGCTAGGGTAAGCTGGGCAGAGTTCAATGGCACAGGCATTGGGTTAATTGGTAAATGTGTGTACATATATGCAAAAGGGATATAGGCGGAAGAGAAGTGGCGCTATACAAAGAGTGCTCGACTGAGGGGGACAATTGCGGGGGGGGGGGGGGGGGGGGGGGGGGCAGATTAGGCAATAAGCAATGTTATAGTAGAATTAAGATAACATAGTTATGATGTCGATAGGCTGCCCATATATAAATGTGATATGGTGGGTTAAGATGAAGATTATCTAATGTATGACACAAGTTTTATAAAAATGCTAAATGGGAAATGAGAGCTATATGGGGGGGACATGGAAGCATGTATAAATGAAGGGGGAATGGAGAGACGGGAGGGGGACAGCGGAAGCTCAGGTGCCATCAAAGGTAGTAATAGCAAGTTGGGGATAAAAGTAATGATTGACTGTATTAATGTTGTGGAACAGGAAAAATGTTGAGTTCAATTGTTGTTTGTAAAACCTATTGAAATACTTAAGAAAAATATTTAAAATTGAAAAAAAAAATAGTTTTTACATACAGTGCCACTCCTCCTCCCCTTCTTCCTACCCTGTCCTTTCTGAATAAAGTATAGCCAGGTATAGTTACATCCCAATCATGGTTTTCTGTGAACCATGTTTCTGTAACTGCCACTAAATCCAAGTCAGCCACTCCCACCAAAGCTTCAACATCAGGGATCTTATTTCCCATGCTACGGGCATTTATACACACTGCTTTCCATATGTTACCCCTATTAGCCATTTCCATAAAGGTATTTAATGTATCACCCACCTGGGGGCTTTCACGTACCTGGGGGCTTTCTTCACCCATCCCCAACAAATCTAGTTTAAAGCCCTCTTCAGTAGATTAGCCAGTCTACTACCGAAGATGCATTGACCTTTCTTGGACAGATGGATGCCATCTCTTCTCTGCAACCCTTGGAACTGCATCCCATGGTCTAGGAAACCAAAATGCTCTCGATGACGCCATACACGCAGCCATGCATCCATCTCCAGGATGCGAGCCTCTCTGCCTTGGCCTTTACCCTCAACAGGGAGGATTGAAGAGAATACCACCTGTGCACCTAACTGCTTCACCCTCTATCCCAGAGCCATGAAGTCACTTTTGATACGTTCCGAGGTATACCTGGCAGTATCATTTGTTCCGACATGGATTAGCAACATTGGGTAATAGTCAGTGGGCTTGATGTGTCTCGGCAAACTCTCCATAACATCTTGGATTTTGACACCAGGCAGACAGCATACCTCTCTGGACATAAAGTCTGGTCGGCAGATGGACACCTCAGTACCCCTCAGAAGAGAGTCTCCAACCACCACTACCCTTTGTTTCCTTGTGGTCACTGATTCTGGAACTTTGGGGTACTTGAGCTCTGGTTCCTCCCTTTCTAGGGATGACCACCTTTAGTAGAGAAGTGACTCTCCCTTGAGCGCGATGTGGGAGACTCCACTAGACTGCGGTCTTTTCGGTAGCCGTAGGAGAAAGAAAAATTGGTTCAGCTCCACGCTTTTATCAGGATAAGGGTCAGTTGAGCAGCCAGAAACTGGAAGGATCTGGTAGAGTGCAGCAACCTTGTACAACCTTGCCACCCCCCCCCCCCCCCACTCTCTCCCAAAGATTGTAGAAGGCTCTCAGAGGGATCTGCCTGCCCAGCCACCTTATACACAGTGCTGCAAAGCCAGCCAGTGAAACAGTTTCAGGGGAGTACAGCTGAGCCTGGTACAGATCCTCCACTTGGGGCTCTCAGGGGGGTGAATACCAAGGCTTGACCTCGTCATTGTCCTTGTTGGGTGCTCCTGATTCCGTCTGAGTGGGATGTAATTTGGGGTAGACTGCTGGCAACCGTTGGCGCTGTGTGGGGGTTTCCTGCTGTTTTCTGCACATGTTAATGTTTTTGCCTATTGTACGCTTGGTGGTTGCATGGGCCTAACGCGCATTCCGCTCAAGTGGCTCCAAAATGCACTCCTTCCCTAGCGCCTATAACACACGTAACATAAATGTGCAGTTAATGCACACTTGCGGGCCGACGCAGCTTTAGTGCATGTTATGATACTTGCCCTAACTCTCTACATCTTCTTCCAGGACATGTTGTTTGACCTGTAGCAAGTGAGGAACCACTTCCCTGGATTTTGGACTCTGCCTTTCCTGCATGGCAGCTATGGCAACTTCTGAGCTGCCTGTGGAGGGCTTGCTTTCCCCCTCTCAGTCGAGGGATGCAGTTAGTCCGATTTTGCCTTCCTCAGAGCAGGAGGTGACAGATGACATGCTGGGTAAGGATATTCAGCCGACCGGATGCTCTAGCGATTGTGCTGTGAGCTACTCTTTATCCTCTAGGGAGTCTGTGGTGGCTGTGCCCCCTGGTGTTGAGAAGCCTTATCCGAAAGGAGAGTTTCAGGACTCCGGATTGTCACCTCCAGAATTCTTTTCCTTTTTGCAACAGGCCTGGTACTTCTGGCTTGGAAATTCAGACCCTGTGGCTTCTGGGTGCCCCCGGATGCAGTCTCATGCGGGGAAGGCTGAAAGTGGAAGCCTTGTTTGATAACCTTTGGCTAATGTCCCTGGTGAGGGGCGCTTCCTGGAGATGGGGGAACAACTGGGAGTTATCAGAGATGTTGACTGCCTCAGATTTAGATGGCTGAGTACTTGGGTTGTGATGTGAATGAGGAAATGCTCTTACCTTCAGATTATTTATTTAGTATTTAACAAGCTTTTCTATACCATTTTTCTACTAGTCAAAATGGAGTAAGTGGCACATGGTCATCTCCATGGGTCTGAGACTTCCTCAGGTTTGTAACATCAACCTTGGAATTGGTTCCTTGAACCAGAGTACATATGCTCTCACTGCAGAGGTACCTGCTAACTTTCTGGTTTCCATGTTCTGTTTCATTTAACTAGACTTTTCCTCTCCCTCTGGAGATAAAGAGTAGTTAGGTTGGTGATTGTGATCCCACCAACTGATGACCAGGGTGCCTTTGGAAGTACCGGATGGAAACATAGGCTATGTGGCCTTTTTCTGCCATCATGTTTCTATCTAGTTTGTCCTTCCATATCCCCTTTTTTCCTTTAGAGATAATCTGTGTTGGTCCCATGCTGTTTGTTTTTCTAATGCAGATACCGTCCTGGTGTCTACTACCTCCACTGGGAGTCTATTCCACGCATCTACCATTCTTTCCATAAAGAAATATTTCCGCATATTCTCCAGGAACAAGCAGGAGGTCAGTCCTCACATATGGGTGACGGCGCTGACAGAGCCCTCATGCGGAGCAATTCCCCAGCTTTCAAGGAAAGCCTTTGGGATTGCATCCTGCATGCGCAGTCCCCTTCCCGCCCAAGGGTGCCATCTTGCTTAGTCTCCCTTTTTCCGTGGAGCCCAACGGACATTGTCCCTAATTCCTCGTGGAAAAAGTGCGTCAAAACTTGGAAGACATTTTGAATCTTCGACCAGTTCGACGCTGGTTCCCCTTCCCGCCTTCGGCTCGGTACACCGTTATCGAGTCCAGTCAGTTTTTTGCGTTTTTGTCCTTAGAGACTAGCGTTCGCGCTCTTTTTTAAAAATTTTCACTGGCAGCCTGGTCCTTTTTCCCCCAATGGCTGCCAGTGGGTTTAAAAAGTGTGATCGGTGTAAGAAGTTAATGTCCCTCACTGGCACACATGACTGCTGTCTCCGATGCCTCGGGCCCAACCATGACCCGAAGGTCTGTGGCCAATGTGGGAAAATGTCCTCTAAGACACTGCAAAGTAGGCAGCAGCAGCGTGAAAGGATTTTCTCGGAGTCCGCATCCCCCCGGATCCGGACCTCATCTGAAGCCTCAACGTCTCGGGAGCTGTCTAAACCCAAGAAGCATCGGTGGTCATCTGAACGGGGGTCTCTCTCCCGGGAACACTGGAGGAAGAAGAAACCCGTGAGGGTGGTGTCGTTGGATGCCTTTGATCGCCCTGGGCCCTTGAAAGCCAGGTCGTGGAGTCCTGACCGATGCCCCGGGTCCTCAGAGTCGGAGTGGCCTGCGAAGATACCTCGCATGGAGCCGGAGACGCCGAGGCGGGTTTATGCTGTTGTCCTCATGGACTCCCCTCCGGGAGAGCCGGCATCGGGCCCGACAACGTCGGGACCCAAGCTGGAGGCTGCGGAGTCTTCTGAGCTCAGTCTCAGGGTGACGGCCCTGGAGCGCAGCATGTCTGTCTTCATGGAGCAGCAGTGGGCGCTGATAGCCGGTCTCACCGGTCCATCCGCCCCGACCACCGGGACCTCGACATCCAAGTTGACCCCGGAGGCCAAGCCGATCCTCGAGACCCTTCGGACTCGAGTCAATCCTCGGCCAAGGTCTCCATCAACCTCCCGCTCGGGACCGAGGTGGTTGACGCCGGTGCTCTCGGCGTCGGGGCAGTCGGGCTGAAGCCTTTGTGGCCAGTGCTCCTCGATTCCTCCTCGGAGGGATCGGCGTGGGAGACGGAAGATGAGGAGTCCCCTGATACCCATCGGACCCGGTATGTCCCATCGGACTCACCGGGTTCGGAGCCTCGGAGAAGGTCCCCTCTGGAGGATACCCGGTTCTCGGACTTCATCAGGGACATGGCCAAGGCTTTGGCATTCCCGGCGGATGCAGAGGAGGAGCCTTGAGCTGAAGAGCTCGAAGCCCTCCAGTATGACTTCCTCCCGAGGGAAGCCCTTACTGTGCTGGTTCCTCCGATGCTGGAGCGGCTGATGCTCTGCATGTGGGAGTCCCCGGCCTGGATGCCGGTTCTAAGCAAGCGGGTCGATTCCATCTATCGAGTCTGCAAGAGCCGTGGGTTCCAAAAGGCACAGCTGCCGCACAACTCCATGGCTGTGGAATCGGCCATGCCTAGGCTCAAGAGCCAGAAAACACACTCCTCGGTGCCTCCTGGCCAGGAGGCCTCGAACCTGGACGCCCTCGGCAGAAAATGCTTCCAGGGCTCGATGATTTCATGCCGTGTCCAAACCTACCAGCTGTACATGGGCATGTACCTAAGGGACCTGGCAAAGGAGATTGCCGGGTTCTCTGCTGGCCTCTCCGAGGCACCCTTGCAGTGCTTCAATGCCTTGTCCACCGGGATTTGGGAGTGCTCGAAGTTCATATCTCGAGCGGCCTAAGATGGCTTAGAGTCTCTGGCCTGAGTAGCCGCGGCCGGCATTGGTGCACGCTGCCATGCCTGGCTAATGTTATCAGATCTGGAGCCATGGGTTCAGGACAAGTTGGTTGATGTCCCTTGCCGAAGTGACAACCTCTTTGGCAAACCCATGACTGAGAAGACTGCTGAGCTCGAGTCAGAGTACTTTACCCGGACAAGACTCTCAAAGAAGACTTCTGCCCCTTCTAAGAAGAAGGGCTCGGGTAAAAAGCCCTTTTTCCCGAGGAAAGGTACGGCTTACCGCAACTACCCCACTTAACAGGCCACCCCAGCTCCCCAACATGGGCAACAGGCCAAGGGACAGGGGCATGGCCTGCCTAAGCAGAAGGCCCCCAAGCCCCAGGCCCCGGCTCCTACCCAGCTGGGTGGGGGTTTTTGACTCCCAGTGCATAGTCTCTCTTCCGCCAGTGGTAAGGTCATGCACAGGGGGCAGGCTAACCCTGTATGCTCACAGGTGGCTAGCCATCACCTCGGATATCTGGGTCCTGCAAATAGTCCAGAGGGGCGATGTGCTTCACTTCACCCAGTTACCACCCCCCTTCTTTCGAGGGGAGCCTCTCAGACCCCCTCTTCACAGGGACCTCCTCTTGCAGGAGTTGGCAGGTCTTCTAGCGGATCAGGCGGTGGAACCGGTGCCCCACCACCTACAGGGCAAAGGCTTCTACTCCAGCTATTTTCTCGTACCAAAGAGAACAGGAGGCCTCGGGCCCATCCTCGACCTACAAAGCTTAAACAAGTTCCTGGTGAGGGAAAAGTTCATGATGCTTTCCCTTGGAATGTTGCTGCCTTACCTCCACCAGGGAGATTGGCTATGCTCCTTAGACCTGAAGGATGCCTACACACTCATCCTCATACATCCAGACCACAGACAATATCTCAGATTTGTAGTGGGAGGAAAACATTTCCAATACAAGGTTCTACCCTTTGGCCTAGCCTCTGCTCCCAGAGTGTTTACAAAATGCCTGGCTGTAGTGGCGGCCTTCCTCAGAAGTCAGGGAATCTGTCTTCCCTTACATGGACGACTGGCTCATCAGGGGCCAGTCGCCTCAGGAGGCCCAACAGGCCACTTCTCGTACTATCCACCTGTTACAACATCTAGGCTTTGTCATAAACCACGCAATATCTATTTTGCTCCCCACTCAAAACTTAGTTCATAGGAGCAAGATTGGACACCCTTCAGGCAAAGGCTTACCTGCCGGAGGACAGGGCACAGAGGCTGCTAGCACTGACAAAGCAGTTCAGGCACAGGTCTCGGGTTTCAGCGAGACACTTTTTACGCCTCCTGAGCCACATGGCCTCCAAGGTACATATGACACCGAATGCCCATCTCCACATGAGAACGGCTCAGCAGTGCCTCAGAGATCAGTGGACACAGGCTACCGGCAGCCTCAGAGACAGGATAACTGTTTCCAGGCGACTAGTGAAGTCATTGCAGTTGTGGAGTCAACCACCCAATCTGCTCGAGGGGGTGTCTTTTCAGATTCCTTCACACTCAAGAGTGCTGACGACAGATGCTTCCTTGCTGGGCTGGGGAGCCCATTGCCAAGGATCTTGCACTGAGGGGTTATGGTCTCCTCAGGAGGCTGCACATCAAATCAACCTCTTAGAGCTGCGGGCGATTCGCCTAGCTCTTCAGCCTTTTGTCATGTCCTCTCACATCAGTCTGTCTTGATACAGACGGACAACCAGGTAGTGATGTTCTAGGTGAACGAGTAGGGAGGTATGGGGTCTCGTATCCTATGTCAGGAGACACTAGACCTCTGCTCCTTTGCCATCAGACAGGGTATGTCTCTCAAAGTAGTATATCTGCCTGGTCAGGAGACCTGCCTAGCAGACAAACTGAGCAGGGTTCTCCAACCTCACGAGTGACAACTGGATCCGGTGGTGGCCCAGAGGATTTTCCACCACGGGGGACATCCGTCCATAGATCTATTTGCCAGTCCGCAAAATAAACAGTTGCCCAGATTTTGCTCCAGACAGCCACATCCTCTGAGGGTGGCTGCAGATGCTTTCCTGATCTCCTGGTCAGGGGGCCTCATGTATGTGTTTCCTCCCACACCTCTGGTGGCCTGGACTCTGTTCAAAACCCTTCAGGACAAGGCCTTTGTCATTCTGGTAGCCCCCAGATGGCCAAGACAGCCTTGGTTCCCGCTGCTTCTCCAGCTGGCAGTGGAAACCCCACTCCCACTGGGGACGCAGCCCGACCTCCTGTCACAGGAGCAGGGCTCTCTCTTGCACCCCAACTTCAGGTCCCTCAACCTGATGGCATGGCTGCTGAAAGGGTAGTGCTGGCTCCTCTCCTCCTACCTCAGAATGTAGAAGACATGTTGCTGGCTTCAAGGAGGCAGTCCACTAGGAAATCCTATGCTTTCAAGTGGCATAGCTTTGAGGTGTGGTGTAACCAGCACAGTGAAAACCCTTTCTCTTGCCTTGTACCAGTGGTGCTGCAGTACCTGCTTCACCTCTCAGAATTAGGTCTCAAGTCTAACTGTCAGGGTCCACCTGAGTGCTTTGTCAGCAAGCCACTCACCAGTGGATGGGCAACCTCTTTCGGCTCACCCCCTGGTGTCCAGATTCCTCAGAGGTCTGCTTCTGCTGAAACTCCCCAGTTCGTCCTCCGGCAGCTGAGTGGGATTTGAATGTGTTCTTACAGCAGCCTACTCGCCACCCTTTGAACCGATGTCCTCTTGCCATCTGCGCTTCCTCTCCTGGAAGGTGCTCTTCCTGGTGGCACTCACACCAGCCAGACGTGTGAGTGAGCTGCAAGCTCTCATAACCGATGAACCATACACAAGGTTTTATAGGAATAGGGTGGTCCTCCGCACTCACCCGAAGTTCCTTCCAAAGGTGGTCTCTTCTTTCCACCTCAACCAGGAGGTAGTTCTTCCGACCTTCTTTCCCAGGCCACATTCCAGCCGGGCAGAGGTAGTCCTGCATACCCTGGATTGTAAGAGGGCGTTGTCCTCCTACCTGGAGCGTACGAAGGTACATCGAAGGGCTACTCAACTCTTCGTCTCGTATGACCCCAGTAAGTTGGGGTTGCCCGTTTCCAAAGCATACGCTTTCCACCTGGATGGCAGACTGCATTGCCTGGGTGTACAGGGCGGCCGACCTCCCGTTGCAGGGTTGAGTCACGGCCCACCGTGTCAGGGCTAAGGCCGCATCAGTGGCTCACTTCCGCTCTGTTCCATTGGCAGACATCTGCTGGGCCGCAACTTGTTCTTCAAGCCAGACTTTTGTAGCCCATTACTGCCTGGATAGGGAGTCCTGACGGGACAGTGCTGTCGGCCAGGCGGTTCTCTGTAAACTATTTGAGGTTTAGGCAAGTCCAACCCTCCGACCCTTTGGTGTCAGGCTACCGGGGGGTGTTGCTTTCTCGGCTGAATTCCTATTGCAGCTGCTGAGGCTCTTCTAGAGGGAGCCATTTTTCATCTATGGGTGCTCGGTAGCCTATAGCTAGGGAGTCCCATTTGTGAGGACTGACTTCCTGCTTGTTCCTGGAGAAAGCATAGTTAATCACCTGTAACATGTTCTGCAGAGACAGCAGGAATCAGTCCTCACGACCCTCCCTCCTCCCCTGGAGTTGCAGTCCTATTATTGGTTTTTAGTCATTTTGCAGTCTTTTTAGCTATGTCATTTGACTGAGCAAGATGGCACCCTTGGGCGGGAAGGGGACTGCACATGTGCGATGCAATCCCAAAGGCTTTTCTTGAAAGCTGGGGAATTCCTCCGCACGAGGGCTCCTTCGGCACCGACGTCACCCATATGTGAGGACTGATTCCTGTCTCCCTGGAGAACACCTGTTACAGGTGATTAACTACGCTTTACTCCCGAGTTCATCCCCTTTCTCTCTCATGCTGTGTCCCCTCGTAGCAGAGCTTGCTTTCAATTTATGCCATGGAGGTATTTAAATGTCTCTATCATATTGCTCCTATTCCGCCTTTTCTCTAAAGTATACATATTAAGATCTTTAAGTCTTTCCTCAGTGCTTCATAATGAAGACCACTAACCATTTTAGTAGCCATCCTTTGCACCGACTCCAACTTGCCTATATCCTTTTGAAGGTGCAGTTTCCAGAATTGCACACAGTATTAGAAGTGAAGTACCACCAAAGACTTATACCAGAGTCCTAATCACCTCCTTTTTTCTGGTGGCCATTCCTCTCCCTATACACACAAAGATCTTTCTGGCTTTTGCCGTTGCCTTTTCTACTTGTTTAGCTACTTTAAGATTGTCAGACGCAATTATGCCGAGATCCCGCTCTTCTTTTGGTATCAGAAGTACCTCGCCCCCTACACTGAACTGCTCCTTTGGATTTTTCAGCCAAAATGCATGACCCTGCATTTTTTTAGTATTACATTTCAACTGCCAAATTCTAGTCCGTTCTTCAAGCTTAGCTAGATCCCTCCTCATGTTATGTACTCCTTCCTGAGTGTCTACTCTCTTGCAGATTTTGTTGAATATGAAAGAGTATAAGGCTTGGTCTTTCAAAGGAAGTGGGGCTATTTTACAAATTAACTGTGATCTCTAGACCTGTGAAACTTTGAGGTAGTTAGGAAGTTGACTTGTCTGATGCCCCATTCAGTTAGTGATCCCATGGCCGAGCAGGCGCAAGTTGATTTGTGGGGGGAAAAAAAAATGTTGTAACATGCCCACTTCCCTCTGTTCTACCTGTTGCTACTTCTGTTTGATCCATGGCTTTGTTTCAGTTTGGGAATCAGGCTTCCTTTGAGGAAATTTTGAAGATCATACAAAATGTGAGATGAACAGCCTGCCCCACAGGATGTTGTATCAATTCCTACTATTAAATATCAGACAACATATGGCTAAGTTTATTCAGCACTTAGTGAATTCTTCCCTTAGTGAGGGAGTTATGCCAGCCCAATTTAAATCTTCTGTTTAATCCATGCATAAGTAGCATGATTGTCTTGCTGGTGACTTAAATAACTTGTGCCCCATTTCTAGTCTGATGTCATTAGCTAAAATACTGAAGCATGTGAGATTCCTCAGTTTGATGATTTTGTTGAGAAAACGTGGACATCTGGCAGCACACTTTCGTAAAACTTACAGCCCTGAAATCCTATTGGTTTTATTGCTTAATTCTATTTTGCCTATGCTGGAAGTTCCAGGCACTAGGATATTAATGTTAGAAGTTAAAGCAGCCTTTTTCCTTCTTTTCTATTACATTGGTTGCAGTAATTGGGGTTTGGAGTGCTTATGTGAGGCGGTTTGCTTCCTATTTAAATGGTCGTGAACTGCAGGTTTATGTAGGTCATTCAGATTGGTTTCATCTAAGCTAGGAGGCTCTCAAGGCTCAGTTCTTGTTGTCTGTGTTTAATCTTTACATGGCAGTTCTCTGTTTTCAATTCCCTGTTGAGTTCTTCTTATATACGGTTTCATTTATATGCTGCTGATGTGCTTTCTTAATCTCACAGGGTTTTAGTTCATCATTACTTATATCCCAGTTTTTTAAGCTTATTAAATGGTTTGTTACTATGGCTTGCTTATCAATTTGCTAAATCTGAAACTTTAACTTTATATAAGTGCTCTGATTATGTGGCACCTACACAACTTAATTTGGATGTTATTTTAGACTCTCATATGTCTATGTGCCCATATATTGATGAAGTGGTTAAAGAGCATAAGAACATAAGATATGCCATACTGGGTCAGACCGAGGTCCATCAAGCCCAGTATCCTGTTTCCAACAGTAGCCAATCTAGGTCATACCTATCTAGCAGTTTCCCCAAGAGACGCAGGTTCCACAATGCTTGTATTGGGTGAAGCAGTGATATCCTGGGTCCCTTTTTAATAATGGTTTATGGACCTTTCCTCCAGGAACTTGTCCAAACATTTTTTAAACCCAACTACACTAACAACTTTTACTACATCCTCCGGTAACAAATTCCAGAGTTTGATTACACGTTGAGTGAAAAAATATTTTCTCTTATTTGTCTTGAATAGTTTACCCTGTAGCTTCATTGCATGTCCCCTTGTCTTTCTATATTCTGATGACGTAAACAATCGATCTACATTTACCCGTTCCACTCTGTTCATTAATTTATAAACTTCTATCATATCTCCCCTCAGCCGTCTCTTTTCCAGGTTAAAGAGCCCTAACCTTTTTAGCCTTTCCAGGTTAAAGAGCCCTAACCTTTTTAGCCTTTCTCTCCCCCTTCAACTCTTGCCTTTCTCATGTGGCCTCTTGGCTTTCTCAGCACCTCCTCCGTCTTAACCCATCTAAGTCCACTGCTATGTGGGTTTCACTGAGTGGGTCGTGTCCGTCTGTTGCCCCCACGATTGATTCCACTCCCATTCCTCTGGTATCTTCTTTTCGGTACCTTGGGGTGATTCTTGATTCTTCTCTTTCTTTCCCTGATCATATTTCTTCCCTTACTAGGCGTTCTTTCGTTATTCTCCGCCAGCTTCAGGCTGTTCGTTCACTTCTTCCCCTCGGGTCCCTGGTCACTCTCGTCCTTGCTCTCATCATCAGTCGTCTCGATTATTGTAATATCCTTCTGGCCAATCTTCCCAATTACCAACTTCAACGTCTTCAGCTCATTCAGAATACTGCTGCCCGTATTATCACCTTCGCCCGTCGCTTTGATCACATTACTCCCATTCTCATTCGCCTTCATTGGTTGCCCCTCCGTGTTAGATTTCATTACAAACTCCTTATCCTCACTCATCGTGCAATTTATACTAATAATCCTCTGTACCTGGCTGATTTAATCTCTCTCCACACGCCTTACCGTCAGCTCCGCTCCCTTCATGCTAATCGTCTGGCCTTACCATCCCCCTCTCACGCACATCTTGAAAAAACCCGTCACACTGCTTTCTTCTTTCTTGGACCCTGGTTATGGAATGCCCTGCCTTCATCCCTCCGTTTAGAATCCTCCTATTCACAGTTTAAATCTTCTCTTAAAACTCATCTGTTTCAGAAAGTGTTTGATCTCCCCCCCCTGATTTCCCTTCCTGATACCGCCCCAGGTTACTGTCTTGTCCTAGCTTAGTTGGTCCTGCCACCCCCTTGTTTGTCTTTGTTGGTTGTGCTGTTTGTCTTTTGTCCGTGTTTAGTTGCTGATTATTGCCTACTGTCTGTTGGTTGATTATTGCTTACTGTTTGTTGGTTGTGCTGTTTGTCTTTTGCCCGTGTTCAGTTGTTGATTATTGCTTACTGTTTGTAAGGTTTTTGTGCTATTCTTTTCCTTTCTTTCCTATTATTTTTGGCGTTCCTTTTTCCGTAGTTTGCAGTGCTGCCTTTTTATTTTATTTGTACACTGCTTTAATGTTTATGACGTAAGCGGTCTATCAAGTGTAAAATAAAGATAAAGATAAAGATAAATAAGGGGTATCCTTCCATGCCCTTTACCATTTTGGTGGCTCTTCTCTGAACCTTTTCTAATAACGCTATATCCTTTTTAAGATATGACGACCAGAATTGCACACAAAATTAAAGACACTTCCTTATCCTACTAGCAGCCAGCAGGTGGAGGTAGAGCAGAGTAACTTTCTGTGAAGACTTCACCAGTGGTACAGCACTGAGATAAGCCAGTTTGTGCCTCCAGCAGGTGGCAAGGTGTGTGAACTAGTGCAGATAGGCCGTTCTCCCCTGGCCTAAATCACGATCTTGTAGTCTGAGTGATTGAGACCTGTAGGCCCAACATTTGCTTAGAGGTGTGTACGTACTTGTCTCCTTGAGACAACCGCTGCCCTTTATCCAGTGCTGGTGGCCAGAGAATAAACAGTGGGACCCCACAGAGCACTCGGGGGAGAGAGGGAAGTCTGGGCCAAGGCACTCCCTTCCTTCTGCCTGTCCTCTGCCAGCTTTTTTTTTTTTCTCCTATTTTTCCACTATGTTTTTGAATTGGTCTCTGTTTTGCTGCTTGAATAAAGCAGCTTCAAATTAGAAAAAAAACCCATTAACAAAAAAAACCCCAATCCCTCCAAGGCAGGCATTTCCAACTTCGAACAGGTCATGATCTACTTTTTCTGGCCAAAAGTGCCGGTGATCTACCACCATGAAAATTACGTTTCAAATTAGTTTCAAATTAAATTTTAACCCAATAAAGTTGGTGGATTCCCCTCCTCCCATTTTTAATGAACCTTCTGTCATTTATTTGGATGTGATCAGCTGTTAAGCAAATTAAGCAAAAACAAATCAGAGACGAAGATCCAGTAAGAACTGCAAGGGGAAATGGAAAGTACATTTTTTCTTAAAGTTTTATTGAGTAATAACTTTCTTTAACTGTCTTAATAACTTTCTTTAACTTTTATTGAGTAATTTGTGTTAAATTTAGGTCGAGTATTGATCCATACTGATCTTGCACAATCTTTAATATTTTGCTCTTGCTCATTAGTGAGACGTCTGAGCCTGCATTTCATCCACCAGCTTTTTGAAGTTGGGTGAATATTGCGTGAGGGCCAGTCTCAGGGAATCCTGGAGATGTTCATCTGTCATGTTGGAACGTTGTGTACTCTGTCATTTTCAGATGGGAAAACGCAGATTCACACAAATAAGTTGAACCGAAAAAGGAGTGTACAGCTTCACTGCATCTTCTCAAGTTGGGAAATTTGTCTCTAGGCACTAGCTTCCAAAACGATTCTTGCTCAGCACGTGTCTTGAGAAAAATGTCATTTTTAAGGGTTAATATTTCATTTTCAAGAGATGGCTTGTTCAATGAGTAATCTTTACTGATAGCAGCTGCAGTTTCTTTAATGTCCACATCTACTTTGAATGGGTATGACAAGTACTCCACAACTGTTCCAATTTTTGGAAGTCACAGAATCTATTTTTGAATTCTTGAATAACAGAATAGATTTCTGTCATTTACTTTTCGTTCTGAAAAACAAAATTTGGATATTGTCCCAGATGGTCCTGTGTATTAGGAAAATGATCAAAAGTGTTTGCAAGGTCAGTCATCATTTGCTCAAATTTCCTCTTGTAGGATAAAACTGTACTCATCATCTCGCCAGTGCATTTGTTTTTACCTTGTAGTTCAAGGTTCATATCACTTAGTTCGCCTGTAAAGTTAGAGAGAAATGCCAGATCACATAACCACTCCTCATCTTCCAACTCTGCTTGTTCATCTCCCCTCGCTTTCACAAAACTTCTTATTTCATTCAGCAAATCACGAAATCTTTGCAGAAATTTGTGCCTACTGAGCCACCTTACATCTGTGTGCAAAATGATTTCCGCTGTCCCTTTATCAAGAGTAAGATGGAAAAGCCGTCTTTGAAACGATCTTCCACGAACTGAATTTACAGTTTTGAAAGTGATGTCCATGACAGTCTTTGTATTGAGTCTCTTGCTTGCCAAAACTTGCTGGTGAATGATGCAGTGGTAAGAAAGGAAATCTGGGAAGTCGTCATGCTGTCTACAGAGGGCTATGAAACCGTTAACCTCGTCTGTCATTGCTCTTGCTCCATCAGTAGTGATGGAAACAAGTCTATGCAATGGAAGATTACATTTTGTCACAAAAGAATGGAAAGAACTGAATATTTCCTGACCGGTAGTTCTCCCTTTTAAAGAAATCATTCCACATAGTTCTTCTTTAACACTGAAGTCTTCAAAAACCATCCGGATAAAGACTAGTAACTGGGCTATGTCTCTTATGTCTGTAGATTCATCCAGTTGGAGTGAGAAAGCAACACAATTTGAAACATCCTCCAACAATTGTTCAGTTGTGTCTCCACACATCTTTTCTATTCACCTCACGACGATGTTTCTTGACAATTGTACATCTTGAATAGCAACTATGATCTCTTTCTTATTTTTAAATCCTTCAAAAAGATTGTCAGCTGCTTCAAGAAAACAATCTTTTACAAATTCCCCTTCAGTAAAAGGTTTGCATGTCTTTGCGATCAGGTTGCTGACCTTGAAGGATGCTATGGTTGTGTTGACCGAATGTGACCTTGGCTTCGCCATCAACTGTTGCTGAGTAGCCAATTTCGATTTAAGTTCTTTGAGCTTCAGTTTACAAATTTCACTTTTGGGTGGAAAATCAGCATCAAACTTATTGCTATGCATAGCCTTATAATGACGTTCCAGATTACCCTTTTTGGGCAAGGATACTGGGGCGTTACAAATTAGACAACAACACTTGTCTTTCACCATGATGAAGTAGTTCATTTCCCATTCATCATGAAAGTAGTAGGTTTTGCTCTTCTTTGGAACACTCATCTTCGTTTTACTGGGGTGGCTGGATGTAAGAAGGCCAAATCTGCTAAGTTAGTATAAACACTGGCTGAATCTGGTTCATAACTGTCACTGTCCCAAAGTATTAAAGATCAACAGGAACTGAAGACCTCTGGATACAAGGATTGGAGATGCCAAAACCACACATGCAGTTCTAAAAGTAAAAATAAGAATTCATCATACTGGCACCAATAATCAAATGCCACCAAACAATCATCAAAAAACCTCAAACACCTGTCCAGCAAACCAGATAAAATCAAATACCGCCAAACAAGTTCTTCAAATACCACCACATGCGATTTAATAAATTCTGCACATAGTGTAGAATCAACGCAAAGGCAAGGCAAAATAAAATTGCAGAGGCGAGCAAAAGTCACAGTGGTTTGAACCAATTCTAAGGCAAGGCATAGGCAAGTTAGAACAAAATTGGAAAATCCTGCCAAAATCACCAAATTCTTGACACTTTGTTGTGTCTGCCCGAAAACGTTTAATGAAAGCGAACTATAAAGCGACCAATGTCCAGCATACGACACAACTAGTACAGTAAGTGTATTCAGGTAAAGCCCGGGCGAATAGATATCGCCCGGTATATAACACACTTCTAAGGGGTGTTGGGGTGGGGGCAGGAGTGGGTGATTCTGAGAGGCAGGAGACCAGGTATGACGCCGGGCTTGTGGCGTCTCATTGCGGGGCGCGGGCGGCGGCCCCCTGGGGTACCCACAAAGTATTGGTACGAAAACAACAAGCGCCCCCAATACATCCGCAGGCAAGATTCCCGCAGGCAGGGATAAAAGACAGGCAAAGGATCAGCAGTGGTGGCAAGCCCTCAGCAGATGACCTGTTGGCACGAGCTCTCTCCTAGCGACGAGGCGAGCTGCTGGATAGATGGAGCCAAGTGGGGCTGACGATCTACCTCTGACCCCTCCGCGATATACAGGTAGATCGTGATCTACCTGTTTGGACATGCCTGCTCTAAGGCAACTGGGTTTTCCCAGGCCTATGTAGGCGGCTGGGGTACCTCGTCCATCAGTCTCACAGTTGCAGGGATTCCCTTACCTGGGGTTCCCTTTTCTCCAGGATTTCTTTTATTTTGGTAGGGGTTTGATTTTCATGGCTTTTGTTTTACTGCTGTAGTGCTGAGCCTCATGGCTCGATGAAACCTATGACCTCCTCAAGTTTTATTTTTCCACAACTACTGTTTTTTTTTCCCCAGGAGTATTTGTGACATCTCAAGGCATATATTTTGGGCATGTTCAGGACCCCTCATGGGGAAAAAGGGGACCTGGGGCCCGTTGCTGATTTTGGTGCCTCTACCACTTCTCCACTGACTTTCGTACCAATGGGCTTGGTGGCCAACTTTAATAGCACATGATCCTTGTGGAGGGGAGTTGTGGTAGTGCCCCTGAGAGTTCTCCAGGGCCCTTTGGTCAGCTTGCCTTGATCAGTGGACTGCAACAGCTCATGGGCTGTTTAGTCTTTCTTAGCTGTGGGGCAGCTTCACCCCTCATGGGGCCTGGGGTCTTGACCTCTACTTTGGAGATCTTGGGACCCTATATTGTTGCCCCAACTGGCGGTAGGGGGGTTCAGACCCCTGTCCTGCATTTTTACTTATCCATTCCTCCAGGAGCCTGGCCTTGTCCCCTTGGAGGTCCTAGGGTGAATAGGTTTTTTCTTTCCTTGTCTTCGCTGGATAAATATGTGAGGGAAGGGGAGCTTCTCCTTGCAAGGGAAATGGTTCTGATAGAGTTCATCTGTCTCACAGAGAGGACCTCTCTGCCCCTTTTCAGACTATCTGGTTGTCTCTGTGCTTTTCAGAATCTCCTTTTGCAGAGTTTCCACAAGTGGACCATAGCTTACAGGGTTTCTCCCATTCGTTGTCCACTCTATGCCCTTGCAAAAGTTTGTATCCTCAAGGAAGGCACTGTAGTTGGGGCTGAAGGGCAGTTTGGTCCTGGCTTTGCTGTAGCTTCTACCCCAGGGGAATTGGAATATCCTTGGAGCCTCCAAGATGGTTGTCCCCTTCATGTCAAGGGTGTAACGCCTGGCCACTCTGGTGGTTTGGAGCTTGGGTAGCTTATGAAGCAAGGGTGGAAGCCCTCTTCAAGAACGCCACCTGACTTTGGCCGGAGGTGCTCTGGCAGTACCTTGTTTGAACTTGTGGTCTTAGTGCTCTTCTTTAGGGTCTGTATCAAAAGATTGCCCCACAGTGCAGAAACACACCTAAATATATATATTTTTTTGTCGGGCCAATAGTCAGGAGAGGTACCATTCACTCTCAAATAGCTGCTATGCCCATTTTATTCATTTAAAGGTTCTAAAAATTTGAACTTATCTGGCAGAAGCCCCACGAGGTTAGCACACGGCGTCAAAACCTTGAAGTCCTTCAGGAACACCCCCCCGCACACATGTACGTTTTCAACCCCCCCCCCCCAGGTGCAGCGGGATAATGTCAGTAATTCCACATAAATGACCGCATCAGACGCTGAAGGGTCTTCTAGACTGCCACAACTCTACTTTTGAGAGTCTGCTGGACTTGCTATTGGCTGGCCATTCAATTGTATCATTCATTAGAACCACCAATCAGGAAAAAGGGAACTTTGGGGATGCCCTGCCCCATTGGTTAAAAGCTAAAACAGGCTCGCCCAATCATTCTCCATCTTCAGCTTGTGCAGGCTCACTGTATTTAATAGAAAAATCCAACATTGTTCTAACCACTATAGTTTCTGCAGCCTATTGCTCCTCCCCCCTTCCCCCCCGAGGTTCAAGGGGGGCATAATCAGTGATCTTCCACTGCAAATCATCAAAAGTATGACCCTCTATCAAACAATTATCTACCACAGGAGCAGATCGCATATATATTCGTATATGGGAGGAGTGTTCCCCCAAACGCAACTTTAAAGGGCCCGTACAACAAATTACACTGGCAGCGCAACAGGTATACTGCATAACTAGACACACAGGAACTACACCACAAAAATTGACGGGTTCTCACAAATATCACCTTCCAAAGTAGTATGGCAAAATTGACATTCTCCACATGCAAAATGCCCTGGGGTACCCTCTGTCCTCCATTCAGGACGATTGATTGATTGGTAATGCTGATTTAACAGTTGGTCATGTAAATTTGTCCCCATGTGTAGGCGATAGTAAGAGTCTTATGAAAGCAAGAATGCAGAAATATCTATATCAAAAGATTGTCAAGTAGTTGAAGAAACATTGGCCTATATTGAGCCTTCAATTTGCCTTTTGGGGGTTTTTCTTTGACTTCTTTAGGGTCTGGCAATTGTCAGGTAGTACAAAGATGAGCTATTAGCTCTTCTGGTAAGATGCCTGCTTTGCAACCCAAGCCTCAGTGGGTTGAGGACATCCAAGATCGGCACAGATTTAAAAAAACAAAACACCTAGTATAGTATGAGCAGGATTGTCTCTTGGTCCATAGCATTACCTGTGGTGACCTGATGGTAGTCTTGACTCTGGTTGTATTCTGCAGAGGGTGCTTCTCAGCTATAGCTTAGCAGACTCGACTTTAAGAGCAGTTGGCTCCCTTGGGAGAACTTGTGGTGTTTGGTGGAAGCCCTCAGTGAAGATTACCCTTAGAGGCTCTTGGATGATGAGCCTAGAGATTCCATTTTTACCTAAGGATCAGTGGGGAAGTGGAGTGATGGCTTAAGGCTGGGAACAGTTTGGGTATATCAGCATGGAGAACTCAGGAGTTACCTGCTCCTGACTTGTCCATGCCTCTTTGCACTCTTTTGAGGGTCAGGGCAGTTGTGGCATCCTCCGATATAACTAAATCTGGGGTCTCCCATTTCTTATTGACTGGTTCATCAATCTACTTTTTGGAGCAGTTCTGGATATGTCCCGGGTAGTCTGATGTGTGGAGGTGTGAGCATGGGTGATTGGATCACCACAAGTGGGGTTCATTTTTGGGGAGGAGGAGTCTTGACAGCATCTTTGTTAGAGGTGTTGGTGAGAGCTCACGGCGGTTTCTCCTCCTTTGCTGCCAGCTCCCTTCCTGGCATTTAATATGCTGGGTAAGAGGAGAGGATAGCCAAAATGAGTACTCGATGCCGTCAACGATTCTGAGAAGCAGCAGACCAAGCTAGAGAATTACTTAGGCTTTTCTCATTTGAATTCAGCAGATTGACTGGCTGAAGGGGTCTCATTAAGCCCCCTGTGTCCCGGAAGCAAATTCTTTGGGAGTGCTGCCGTTGCACTCTGGCAGTCTGTACAGCAAGTTCAGAGCTGTGGGCCTTCGGGATAGACACTGTTAACCTCCTTGCCAGTAGACCTGATTTCAGGGCAAGTGATGGGAGCTCTCGGCAACAGCATGGGTGTGGTGGTGGTCTTCCCATGTGTCATTGGAGATGCTGTGGGAAGCCTTGAAAGGTTTGGAGTCCTCAATAACTGCTTCAGTGTCTTCTTCAAAAACTGAGGTACAGACTGTATTGCTTAAGTTCCCTGTTGAGATTCCATGCTTGGCCCAGGTGGGAGAGAAAGTGGAGGAGTTAGAGAAGCAGAGTATGGGTAGAAAGACTTGTTGGTACAGATTAAGGAGAAGGAAATCCTAAGCTGGAGGACTGATTTTTCTTGAAAATTAATCCTGAAAGAATAATTTACGTTTCTTAAACTTCCCTAAGTGTCCATTGATTGTCCCTTTGGACATGGCCAGGGAGTATTTGATGAAGGTTTTGCATTTTCCATCCAATAACGTCCCTCCCCTGGTTAAAGCATATTACATCTCTCTTCCAGGGCGTGGGAAGCCGCCTCTTCCGGGAGAACAAGATACCAGCCAGCTAAATTCAACCTCCTTCCTTGAATCCTCCCTGGAAAGTAGTCACTGAATCCACCACTCATTTGGCTACTTTTGTGTTTGAATTGGACAGAGACTGTGTTTTAAAAATATATTTCCGTAATATCTATACCAACTTTCTGGGGTCTGTTATTATTTTATTTTATCTTATCTATTATCTATCTATCAGGTTTTATATACCGCTTTATCATTTCAATCAAAGCGGTTTACATTGAAACTTAAACTTGGTAATGTACATTAAACAGAGACATTGATAACTTGGATTTCCTGAGGCAATGGAGGGTTAAGTGTTATGCATGTATTTTCTGATTTGTCAGGGTCTATCCAAGCCCATAAAAGGGCTTTCTTGGCCTTGCCGCTGAGGGAGTGGAGGCCCTTGGGGTTGGGTTTGCTTTAAAATTTCCTTGCAAATGTGTGATATCTGTGGAGAGTAAAATGTTTGTTTTCTTTGACCCTAGCCAGATGAGTGATTTTTGTTACTGCTAGAGAGGGTATTCAGGACCCTGTAGAGGTTCCACAGTTTTGCACATTCAGTTGCTTCTGCTTTATTCAGGCACCTCTATTATAGGAGGCATTAATTCTTTGCCTTTTCTTTCTTTTTAGTCAGGCCACCATTCAGGGGGGAGTATCTTGTAAAGTTTATTTTTGTTATGGTTGTAATTTCTTTGAAATTTGCTGTTTCCTGGTATGTATCTACAAGATATGTAGTTTGAAATTTGGATAAAAAAAATAACAAGGGGGGTTCATTTTGTAAACCGCTCTGATTGTACTTGAAGAGTGGTATATCAAGTTCAAATAAAACATAAGAGCAGTCTAATTCCTACCAGAACTTGGAGTGAGACACAATTGTGCAGGCTGTCCTAACATATTTGTTGGGCTTGGTTGCAGATCTATGGTTTTTGTTTTTGGGCAGCTCCAAGGTTCGATGACTTTGACTCTGGAGTGGGTGCTTTGGGTCAGGGTGTGCACGCGTCTAATGCAGGATTACATTAGGACTTGGTCCTTACTGATAGTTATTTGCTCAGCATTTGGCTATTGTCCAAGAGATCAGGGAACATTTGACCTACAGATTCACCCTCTCTAATGGCTGGTTTGCTCTGAGGGCACTGCCTTCACTGAGGGTCGCTGCAAATACTGGTCTGCTGACCTGGCGCATGATCACAACAGTATCACAGCCTAATGCTTAAGAGCAGCAGCCTGAGAACCAGCTAAGTCAGGGATCGGATCTACTGCTATTCCTTGTGGCCTTGGGTAAGTTTCTTATCCCTAATGGATTAGCTTTTACAGGCTTGCTGTTCCCCACAGAAAGCCTATTGGTCAGTCAGGTTAGAGACCAGGGTGATCAACTTGGCTTATTTGTTGTAAATAATTACCCCGGTTACCCAAGTTATTGTTCCTGTTATATGTAAACAAAAAAACAGATAATTGTATCTTGTCTGATGTTTTCTTGTTCTATGTAAACCGCGCTGATTATGAATAGTGCGGTATATAAAAGATGTTAAATAAATAAATAAATAAAGAGAGAATTCAAGCCTTCCTGATCAGCTCCACAGTCAGGGGGTTCTCAGTCAGGGCCTCAACAATGGAGTATGTTCAAGAACAGGGTGTCCCTCTCAGTGCTGCTATGGCCTCAGGTGGCAGAGCTTAGCTGTTGACTGAAGGCTCATCTAATGACACTTTTAATGGTTTGTTGGTCTAGGGATATGATTCTCACTTTGGGTGCGAGAGGTCCTGGGTTCAAGTTCCAGACAAGCCCAGTGCTTTGTGAAGGAAGTTCGTGGTGGTAGAGTTACCAAGGCAGGTACTAGTCAAACTTTTACATAGAAGAGGTGGCAAACTACAGGCTGGTATGCCTTACCTCGGTAGTGGTAATAGAAACATAGTAATGGAGAAGCTGTTTTAAGAAAGGATAGTCAGTCATTTTTCTCTGGGAACAAGCAGGAAGTCAATCCTCATATATGGATGACATCTGCGCCGACGGAGCCCATGCGGTAACCTTTCCTCAACTTTCAAAAAAAGCTTTTGGGAGATGCACCACGCATGCATGGTCCCCTTCCTGCCTATGGGTGCTATCTTGCTTCAGTCTCCTTTTATCCACGGAGTCCATCGGACGTGTGTCTGTTCCCCCCCAGAAAAACTTGATTTTCCTTAGCGTCCCTCTAGTCCAGTCCCGGAACCATAGAGTTGTGAACCTCCACCAGCAGCTTTGGAGACTGAACATCTTCATCTCTTTGATCATCCAGCTATATGCAGCCCCAAGGACCGCCCACACATCAGTATCTCACTCTCCAAGCAGCTTGGAAGTCAGAGCCCAGAACTGGGCTCCTTAGGAACAAATAAGCAGAGCTTTAGTGTTTTATTATTTTCTAGATTTAGGTGCTGGGCTGCTGCTGTGGAGGAAATCTTTGACTGTGTCCCTTCTGTCTTTCTCTAATCTGTTTTTTTCTCTCTGTCTCTCTCTGTCAGTCTCCCCATAGGTCAAACAAGCAGGGGAGCTGCACAGGACACAGGTCTCCTTTCTACCAAACCCCCTTGGTGGGTGAGGAGAAGGTTGAAGACAATTATAGGCAGCAATTGAATACAGCAGTAGGCTCTGAGGGTCCCCTGACTGATTTAGGGGTTCCCCGAGCTGCCCTGAGCGGTTATTACTCTGTTATTGACTCTGATAACTGCTACTCAGAGCTTGTGACAGGCACGCTGGACAGCACTCTGTGTTTTGACCCCCCCCTCCACTCCTGTGTGTGGGTGAGTAGAGTTTGAAGCTTTTTCTTTCTAAAGGCAGTGGTGGAGGCCTTGGGGTGGCCTGGAATCCGCTCTGGGGAGTGTTTTAGACCTTTTGGGTAGATTTTCTGGTCCTTTTTTTGGCGGGATCGGGTCCGGCGGCCATTTTGGATTTTTTTTCAAAGTTGTTTTTCTTCGTGTTTTTTTTTTTTTGGGGATAGGAGCTTCGTTTTTGCATTTCTTGGTCAGATATCAGCTAATTGACTCCAGCTCTATCTAATCCTGCAATTTGGAGCGTTTTTGAGCACTTTTAAAATCACGATTTTTTTTTCTGCTCTGTTTGCTTCAGCAAGGTGTTCCTGCTTTGCTGGCAAAGGGCTGTGTGCATAGCCATGCCTCCTAGTCCTCGGTGTCTGGTCTGTGGCATTCGTAGAAGTAGTAATTTGGAAGCCCGAGTCTGTGCCACTTGTTCTGCTGTGGGTGCTGGCATGGAGGACCCTCTGGAGGGCTCCAGTGCAGATCTCCCACCTGTATCTACAGAAGGGACATCAGAGCAGGCAGAGACGGTCCTTGGTCCGGGGATTTCTGCAGTGCCGGAGCGCCTGTTGGCGGGGGGCGTCCAGGAGGGATCCCTGGGAGTTCCACCCGCCTTTTTCTCTCTCATGCAGGAGGCTCTGGCTCTTGCAGCCGGCGGGGGGAGGCTCGGTCCTGCCCCGCCGTGGGCTAAAGCGTCCACTTTCAGTAGAGGGAGACACTGGTCCACAAAAGAAGAGCCGGCCCCCGAGTGTTGCGGATTCTGCGCCTCCTGGGGACGAGTTCCACGAGGGGCTGGGGGAGGCTCTCGAGCTGGAGTCTGCGGAGGATTTAGAAGACGGCGAGTTGTTGGACGACGAGCAGAGTAGTAGAATAGTGCGTGTATTTCGTAAAGAGGAACTTCCGGCACTGATTGCCGAAACCCTCAAGGTATTGAACATACCCGTGGACGATGCCACGGCGGAAGACAAGTTGGAGGATCCCTTGATGCAGGCGGTGCGCACTTCCCACAGAGTCTTTCCGCTCCATAGGGTTTTTAAAGCTATGATCCAGGAGGAGTGGAACAGTCCAGAGTCCGCTTTGCGCGGGGCTAGACTGTTGCCTAAATTGTATCCTCTGTCGGAGGCTGATAGAGAGCTCTTTCGTTCGCCGAAGGTGGACGCGGCAGTTTCCGCGGTTACTAAACGACTACTATCCCAGTGGAAGGTGCTGCGGCGTTGAAGGACCCGCAGGATCGGAAAGTTGATAGCTTGTTGAGACAGGCGTTTGATGTTGCTGCCCTGTCAATGCAGGTGGCGGTGGCCGGGGCCTGGGTGGCGCGTGGCTGCCTCCGCTGGTCTCAACAGTTCCAGGGGCCCCAGTCGGCGGAACAAGAGGCCGCGGTGTCCAGATTGGAGTCGGGTACTGCTTATTTGGCGGATATCCACTATGACCTCATTAGGGGGGTTAGCTAACGGCATGGCGTCGGTGGTAGCGGCGCGTCGTTCTCTTTGGTTACGCAATTGGGCGGCTGATGGCTCTTCTAAAGCTCGCCTTAGTAAGCTGCCGTTTAAGGGCAGGCAGTTATTTGGAGAGGACTTGGATAGGGTTGGTAAAAGATCTCGGGGATTCTAAGGGGGGTCGGCTTCCGGAGGATAAGCCCAAGCAGGGGAAGCCGACCTTCACCTTCCGGGGGTCTCAGCAGTCCTTTCGGAGGTTTCGTGCCTCCCGCTTTGGTCAGTCCCAGCGTTCCAGATATCTGGGGCGCAGACAGAGTTTCCGTGGATTTCGGGGGGCAGGTAGAGGTTTTGGCTCCTTCCAGGCGCAGGTCCCCAAAAAGTCACAATGAAGCGAGGCCGGCTCCGGCGGCGGTGATTCCCGTAGGGGGCAGACTGCGGGATTTCTACCCTGCCTGGGCCGCTATCACATCCGATCGGTGGGTGTTAGAAGTGATACGAGAGGGATATGCGCTCGAGCTACATCGACCGGTGCTCGATTCCTTCGTTATGTCCCCGTGCAGCGCTCCCTGGAAACGACGAGTCGTATCCGATACACTTTCCCGGCTGCTTCGGCTCCGGGCGGTCGCCCCCGTGCCGGAGGGGCAGTTAGGGTCCGGTCGATACTCCATCTACTTCGTAGTGCCGAAAAAGGAGGGCACCTTTCGACCAATCCTGGATTTAAAGAGAGTGAATCGGTGCCTCCGGGTGTCGCATTTTCGCATGGAAACGCTGCGCTCGGTCATAGCGGCGGTCCGCGAGGGGGAATTCCTAACGTCCCTAGACCTTACGGAGGCCTATTTGCACATTCCCATTCGCCGGGAACATCAAAGATTTCTGCGGTTTGCGCTGCCGATGGGCCATTTTCAGTTTCAAGCCATGCCCTTCGGCCTAGCGACGGCGCCACGGGTCTTCACGAAGATCATGGTGGTGGTAGCGGCGTTCCTGCGGAAGGAGGGTGTCCTCGTGCATCCCTATCTCGACGACTGGTTGATCCGGGCAAAGTCGAGGGAGGAGAGTCTCCGGGCGACGGCGCGGGTCGTACAGGTTTTGCAGTCGTTAGGCTGGGTGGTCAATCGGGCGAAGAGCAGCCTTCTTCCCTCGCAGACCTTGGAGTATTTGGGGGCGCGTTTCGAGACCGGCAACGGGAAGGTTTTTCTCCCAGTGCACAGAGCGCGGGCCCTGAGGCGGCTGGTGGAGCAGTTTCTAGCGAGACGGGCGTCCTCGGCTTGGCAATACCTTCAGCTTCTCGGCACGATGGTGGCGACCATCGAGGTAGTTCCGTGGGCAAGGGCGCACATGCGGCCCCTGCAGCGAGCGCTGCTGCGTCGATGGTGTCATCAGTCCGACTCGCTAGCTCGTCAGTTAGTTTGCCCCTTGGAGGTTCGGCGCAGCCTTCGCTGGTGGTTGCGTCGGCGCTCTCTGGCGAACGGTATGCCCTTGGAGTCTCCCATCTGGCGTCTGCTGATGACGTATGCCAGTTTGAGCGGCTGGGGGGCTCATTGCGAGGGCCAGATTGCTCAGGGCCAATGGTCCTCGCGGGAGAGCCGGTGGTCCATCAACCGACTGGAAATGAGAGCCGTGTGGTTGGCTCTGACAGCGTTTCAGCCTTGGCTGCAGGGAGCGGCGGTCAGGGTGCTATCCGACAATGCCTCCAGGGTAGCCTACATAAATCGCCAGGGAGGCACAGGCAGCACGGCGTTGGAAGCGGAGGCGGATCTGCTTCTGGATTGGGCAGAGTGGCATCTTCAGTGTCTGTCGGCCCAGCATATCGTGGGGGTTCACAATGTGGAGGCGGACTTTCTGAGTCGTCGCAGGGTAGACCCCGGAGAATGGTCTCTACATCCCGAGGTATTTGCGTTGCTGGTCCGTCGTTGGGGTCTGCCGATAATGGACCTCATGGCAACCTTCGAGTCCGCGCAGGTCGAAAGGTTCTTCAGCAGGCGTCGGGAGCGCATGTCGGAAGGCCTCGATGCATTGGCACAAAGGTGGCCAAGGTACGGGCTGCTCTATGTCTTTCCTCCGTGGGCTCTGCTGGGTCGCCTGGTACAGCGGATCGAACGGCATCCGGGTCCCCAGGTTCTGATTGCCCCAGACTGGCCTCGTCGGCCTTGGTATGCGGATCTGATGCGGTTGAGTGTGGCCGATCTGTGGCTCCTTCCTCCTCGGCCGGATCTCCTTCGGCAGGGGCCGCTGCAGATGCCTCAGGTGGCTCGATTCTCGCTTACGGCATGGCTATTGAGAGGGCGCAAATGAGAGCCAAAGGTTATTCTCCGGAGGTCATTGCTACCTTGTTGCGGGCGCGGCGTCGGTCTACGTCGCTAGCGTATGTCCGGGTCTGGCGTATTTTTGAGAGCTGGTGTGCGGCTCGCGAGTTGCGGCCTTTGCGGACCTCCGTTCCTCAGATCCTCTCCTTCTTGCAAGCAGGGGTGGACAAGGGCCTGGCGGCCAGTTCGTTGAGGGTCCAACTTGCAGCTCTTGCGTGTTTTCGAGGCAAGGTTCAGGGCCAGTTATTGGGGTCCCATGCGGACGTGAAGCGCTTCTTGCGAGCGGTGTTGCTTATGCGTCCTCTGTGCAGGGCTTTAGTGCCCTCGTGGGACTTGAATTTGGTGTTGAGGTCTCTGGTGGCTTCGCTGTTTGAACCCTTGGCGCAAGCTTCGTTGAAGGACTTGACGTTGAAAACGGTGTTTCTGGTAGCGATCTCGTCAGCTCGCAGGATCTCGGAGTTGCAGGCTCTTTCGTGTAGGGAACCCTATCTGTCTTTCTCTGCCGACAAGGTGGTATTGCGACCGGTTCCCGCGTTTTTGCCTAAGGTAGTTTCGGCGTTTCACATGAATCAGGTGGTGTGTCTCCCAGTGTTTGCCAAGGAACGGGGCAAGCACGCGGATAACTCCTTGCACGCGTTGGATGTCCGTCGAGCTTTTCGTCGGTATTTGAGGGAAACGGCGGCCTTCCGTAAGTCCGATCGCCTATTTGTCGCATTTGGCGGTCCGCGCAAGGGGGAAGCGGCGTCTAAGTCTTCCATTTCCCGCTGGTTGAAAGAGGCGATTTCGTCGGCATACCTTTTACACGGCAGGATGGTTCCTGCCGGGCTTCGGGCTCACTCGACTAGGGCGCAGGCGGCGTCTTGGGCAGAAGTGAGCTTGGTACCGGCGGTGGATATTTGTCGGGCGGCGACGTGGTCGTCCTTGCACACCTTTGCTAAGCACTATCGTCTGGATGTGCAGGCGGCGTCGGATGCGCGGTTTGGGTCTCGGGTGCTTCAGGCTGTGCTAGCGAGGCCCTCCCGTTGAGATTTACTGCTCTGTTACATCCTCTATGGTTCCGGGACTGGACCAGAGGGACGCTAAGGAAGAGTAAATTAGACTTACCTGCTAATTGTTGTTCCTTGCGGAACTCTAGTCCAGTCCCGGATCCCTCCCTGTCTATCTGTTCTCGCTGCCAGCCAAGAAGGTAAATTCATTATAGGAGTCTGCCAGGGTTTTTGTTTTCTATACTTTCGGTCAGAGCTCCTCTGCTTGCAGCACGCCTTAGTTTCCTTTCGGGGTCAAATCTTGGGGGTGAGCGGTGGCGCCTCTTGTTGCATGCGTTTTGCACAAGGGTCACCACGGCCGTTCTGGTCCGCCTTCCCGTAGGCGGGAGGTTGTTCTTACGCAATTGGAAAAAGAAAAAAAAAGAGAGAATTTTTGCTCGTAGTGGGAACTTTAGGGTCAGGATCCTTTTTTCCACTGTGTTGTTATATCTACTTATTTGTTGCTCTGCTTAGTATGCTTTGTCAATAGGTACTGATGTGTGGGCGGTCCTTGGGGCTGCATATAGCTGGATGATCAAAGAGATGAAGATGTTCAGTCTCCAAAGCTGCTGGTGGAGGTTCACAACTATGGTTCCGGGACTGGACTAGAGTTCCGCAAGGAACAACAATTAGCAGGTAAGTCTAATTTACTCTTTTGCTCCCTTGTTTCTTCAGTTCTCAAATCGATTTCCTTTTCCAGTTGCGTACTGGTACCCTTCTTGCCTCCAGGGCCGATGCGACTCAGCGGGTCGTTTTTTCTTGGATTCCCCTTTCTTCCCTCATTTTTTCTTGGGGTGCATGGATTTTCACGCCCTTTCAGGCCGGGTCAAGAGAGTTTGACCTCGCATGGGTTATATTTCCCGCCATGGCCTTCTTGGTCAATGGCTTCAAGCCTCGTGACCGCTGTGCACATAATGTCATGATTGTTGCCTTCGGTGCCTCAGGCTGGATCATGATGCCTTGGTTTGTGGTATCTGCCAGCAGATGGACTCCCAGGGTCCTCTGAGGCCATAAGAAGCAGCATGAGTTTATTTTTCATAAGACTAACTTGGCTCTGGAGTTGTCCATGGGACCAGCGCCCTTGAGGGCCACCGCTGAAGCATCGGCCTCATGTGGTGACCGCGCTTCCTCGTAGCCTCGAGGTCATGGGGCATTGAGCTGGGCTTACCTCTGTAAGGGATGCCCCTTGAAGAGCTGGATGTCATCAGTGGCCTCTTCGGGTAATGAGTCTGGGACTGTGGGGAAGTTCTATGGGCCCTTTGCCCCAGTGGGAGAAAGCGCCATTGGCATCCGGGAATCGATCTCAATTCTCTGAGGCCATCCTCATTGAGGACGCCCCCTTGATGGTGTTGGCGCCAAGGTCCTCGGTGACTGCGGAGCCCTCAGGTCTTGAGGTCAGGATGGCAGCCTTGGAATGCAGCTTGTCTGCTTTCATGGCTCAACAGTGAGCTCTGATACCCGGGTCATCACTCTCGATCATTACTTGCCCCTCCACAACAAGGGAGTCCCTAGAGGTGGAGCTGATCCTTGAGCACCACTGGCCTCGAGAGACACCTCTGCATCAGTCCCGATCCTGCTCGGGGCCAAAGGCTTCCCCACACAGCGTTCCCGACTCTGAGCGCAGGGGCATCGGGGCCCCTGGGCCATCCAGGCTGGGGCTTGAGCCCGAGGCCTAGAGGACCTTCTAGATCGCCTCTGACTTTGGGTTAGACTGGGAGACCAAGGATGACCAGTCTCTAGACTCTTGACTCCACAGGGATATGCCCTTGGACCTTTTCCCTCCTGAAGCCCGGCACTGGTCCCTCTCTGAGGATCTGACCTTTCTGGACTTTGTCCAGGATATGGCAAAGGCTCTTGTCTTCACTATCTCCGAGGAGGAGCCTTGGGCAGAGGACCTCGAGATCTTCCACAGCCGAGGCTCCCCCCTAAGGAGGCTCTCACCTTGCCCATTCCCCCCTATCCTGGAATGGCTGCTCTTCCATATGTGGGAGACCCAGTGCCTATTATGAGCAGGCAGTTGGACTCGATGTACCGAGTCTGCTGGAGCCCTGGCTTCCAAAAAGCTCAACTGCCTCACAACTCCACGGTAATGGTGTCAGTCATGTGTACGTTCAAGAGCCAGAAAATGCACTCCTCAGTGCCCCCTGGCAGGGAGGCCCACACCATGGATTCCCTGGGAAGGAAGTTCTTCCAGGGCTTGACGCTCATCAGCCAGATCCAGGCAAACCAGCTGTACATGGACATGTACTTGTGGGACCCAGCGCGGGAACTTGCCGGGGTCTTGGCTGGCCTCTATGAGGAACTTCTTCAGCAGTTCCGGACCCTTACCTCCATGGGTCAAAGAGTGCTCCAAATTTATGACTCTGGCGTCCTATGATGGCTTTGAGTTGGCAGCTAGAGTAGCCAAGGTGGGCATTAGTACCCAGCGCCAGGCCTGGCTATAATCTTCCGACTTGGAGCAATGGGTGCAGGCAAGTTGGTCGATGTCCCTTACTGGGGAGAGTACCTCTTCGGCAAGCCCATGACTGACAAGGCTGTCGAGCTGCAGTCCGAGTTTATGACCAGTACCAGACTCCCCAAAAAGACCGCTGACCCTTCCCAAAGGAAGGCTTTGGGTATAAAGCCCTTATATTCGAAGAAAAGGAAGACTTATGGAAACTACCCTCAGTACTCTGCCTTCCCAGCTCCCTAACAGGGCTAGCAGGCCAAGGGATCAGGGCATGGCCCTCATAAGCCTAAGACCTCCAAGCCACAACCCGCACCTCCCGCGCAACCTGGAGGGGGCTTTTGACTCCTTGGGCATAGCCTCTCTCCCCCAGGACGTCCAGCCCCACAGCATATTGGGGAGGGGGGGGGCGTCTGGTCTTTTACGCTGACTAGTGTTCCACTCTCAACACTGACACATGGGCTCTACAGGTGGTGGAGGGTTACCTCTTCCACCTCAAACAGATGCCACCGCTATTTTTTTTTGGGAGAGCCCCCTATTACTCCCCTTCACCAGGGCCTGCTTCAGCAGGAACTCACACAGATTTTCTGGAAGACAGAGTGGTGGAACCCGTCACCCCTCCACCCCAGGGGCAAGGAGTTCTACTCTCGCTACTTTCTGGTTCCCAAAAGGACCGGAGGGCTTCAGCCCATTTTAGACCTGTGGGACCTCAACCACCGGTTCCTGGTGAGGGAGAAGTTCAAAATGCTCTCCCTTGGAACATTGCTCCCCTACCTCCGGCAGGGAGACTGGCTATGCTCCTTGGATTTAAAGGATGTATATACATACATCCTCATCCATTTCCTTCACAGGCAGTGCCTCTGCTTCATGGAAGGAGGCTGCCAATACCAGTACAGGGTTCTACCCTTCGCTCTGGCCTCCGCCCCGATGGTATTCACCAAGTGCCTAGCTGTGGTCGCCTCCCTCTTGCGTCTCCAGGGGATGTTCTTATTCCCCTATCTGGATGACTGGCTCATCAAGGACAGCACTGCTGCCGAAGCACATCAGGCGATGGCCTGTACCATCCTGCACCTGTTCAAAGGCTGTGGCCTGGATGTGTCCAGCAGTGTACCTATTAACTCTAGGCATTGTGCTGGATGTAGATGGGACTTGGGGTAGTTTATGACAAACCCCAAGTGCTGGATCCGTCATAAACTACTCAAAGTCCCTTCTCCATCCAGCGCAATGCTGGAGTTCATAGGGGCACTGTTCACACCATCAAGGACAGGGCCCAGCGCCTCACGACGCTTGCAGGAACTGTCCAGGGTTGGCCCTTCGCCTCTGCCCGCCTTCTGGTTTGCCTGCTGGGTCACATGGCATCCACGGTACATGTCACACCAGACGCCTGCCTACATATGCGGCCAGCCCAGTGGGCCCTATGCTCCCTGTGGTCTCAAGCGACAGGGCGTCTGTGGGACAGAGTGGTCATTACTCGTCATCTGGCTGACTCCCTCGACTGGTGGCGACAGCTCCAGCACCTACAGGCTGAGATGCCCTTCCAGGCCCTAACCCTCCAGAGGATTCTCACCACGGACGCCTCCAAACTGGATTGGAGTGCCCATTGTGACAGCCTCTATACTCAGGGCAGTTGGTCGCAGGCAGAGAGCCTCCAGCAGATCAATCTTCTGGAGCTCTGAACCATAGCACTAGTCCTCTGGGCCTTTCACTACCACCTACGGCATCAAGCAGTACTGATCCAAACTGACAGCCAGATGGCGATGTTTTATATCAACAAACAGGGAGGTACAGGATTCTCCCTCCTGTGCCAGGAGGTGCTGAGCCTCTGCTCTTTCACCTGGGACAACAGGATGCTCCTGCGGGCAGTCTATTTTCTGGGCCAGGACAATGCCCTGGCACACTGGCTCAGCTGGGTCTTCCAACCTCATGAGTGGCGGATGGACTTCCAGGTAGCCAGCTGGCTCTTCCATCTTTGGAGGCTCCTGCAAATAGATCTCTTTGCCAGCCTAGCCATTGCTCAGCTGCCCCACTTCTGTTGCAGGCAACCACATGCCTCACAGGTGGCGGCTGATGCTTTCCTCATTTCGTGGACGGGGGGGAGGCCTCTATACCTTTTCACCTATGCCGCTGATTGCCAAGACCCTGTTCAAGGTTTAGCTCGACAGAGTGGCCTTGATACTGGTGGCTCCTCAATGGGTTAGGCAGCTGTGGTTCCCCCTGCTTCTCTGCCTGTCCCAGGAGACCCTGATTTCCGCTGAGGTGCATCCTGGGCAGCTCTCTCTTGCACCCCAATTGGGGACCCTAGCTCTGATGGCCTGGCTGCTGAAAGGATAGCCTTAGCCCATTTCAATCTCTCAAGCAAGGTGGAGGACGTCCTCCTGGCTTCCCGCAAAATCTCCATCCTCTGGGCCTACGCCTTCAGGTAGCAGAGATTCTCTGTGTTGTGCATGGAGAAGCAGATCAACCCCTTCTCCTGTTTGGTATAACTGGTGCTGCAGTACTTGCTTCACCTGTCCCAGGCTGGGCTAAATCGAACTCTGTCAGAGTACACTTTAGTGCACTCTCAGCGCACCATCATCTTGTCGAGGGCAAGCCCCTCTCCGCCCAGCCCCTCGTGACTCGCTTCGTGAGGGGCTTACTACTCTCAAGGCTACCCAGCGGTGGAGTGGGATCTCAATGTGATTTTCTGAAAACTCACAGCACCACCTTTTGAGCCTCTCAGCTCTTGCCACCTCAGATATCCTTTCTGGAAGGTGGTCTTCCTCGTGACGCTCATCTCTGCTCACAGGGTTAGCAAGCTTCAGGCTCTGGTGGCCCATCCACCTGGTCATGCTCCGCACATACCTCAATTTTCTGCCTAAGGTGGTGTCCCCCACCTTCCTCCTGTGGCTTTACACTAACAGGGCAGAGGCTACTCTCCACACTCCGGACTGTAAGTGGGCCTTGGCCTGCTTCCGTCACTCCTTACACAGCTCTTCAACTCCTATGTCCCAAATCAGTGGAGACTGTGGTCTCTAAGCATATCCTGTCCATTTTGGTAGCAGACTGCATCATCCTTGCTTACAAGCAGGATGGTCTCTCGATGGAGCTCTGTGTCACGGCGCACAGCATCTGGGCCATGATGACTTCTGTGGCAAATTTGTGCTCCATTCCTTTGTCAGAGATCTGTGGGCTGCCACCTCGTCCTCGGTCCATATCTTTGCAGCTCACTACTGCCTGGAGAGGGAGTCCTGCTGGGATAGCACTTTTGGCCAGGCAATACTCTGTCATTTGTTTGTGGTGTAAGGCAACTCCTGCCCTTCGGTGTGTTCAGGCTACCAGAGAACTGGTTCCTTGCTTGACAGTTGGTGCCGCTCATGGGTCTGCTGTTTCTTGACTTTGTTGCTGCTTCTCACGGTTTACCTTTTTCTGGTCACCCATGGCTTTTACAGGTTTTTTTGGTAGCCTGTAGCTAGGGAGTCCCATATGTGAGGACTGACTTCCTGCTTATTCCCTGAGAAAGCATAGTTACACACCTGTAGCAGGTGTTCTCTGAAGAGAGCAGCAATCAGTCTTCACAACCCTCCCTCCTCCCCATGGAGTTGCTTTTCATTTATGCCTTCTTGAACTATGTCGTCATACTGAGACAAGATGGCAGCCTTAGGTGGGAAGGGAACCACACATGAAAACTGGGGAGAGGTTATGATGCAGGCTCTGTTGGTGCCGACATTGCCCATATGTGATTCCTGCTGTCCTTGGAGAACAACTGTTACAGGTGAGTAACTATGCTTTCTGGAAGCCAGTTGGTTGCAAGATACGAGGAAACGTGGGTTTACTAAGGGAAGATCGTACCAAACAAATCTCATTGATTTCTTTGACTGAGTGACCAGAAAACTAGATAAAAGACATGCAATGGATGTGGTCTACTTAGATTTCAGCAGTGTCTTGATACTGTTTCTCATAGGAGGCTAATGAATGAACCGAGCAGCCTGGGGATGGATCCCAAGATAGTGAACTGGATCAAGAACAATGGCTGTGAAAAATCGTATAGCTAAAGCTGTTGCCCCCGTTACAGCTACTGCCTCTGTCCAGACAGAGGTCCCAATGCCATTTGAAGGACCAGTTCCATGTGCAGGGTGCCTGCATGCTGAAGCTCTGAGGAAACAAGTGGAGGAACTCAGAGAGGAGGTGGCGAGGCTGAGGAGCATTCAAGACAGTGAGAAGTACTTTGATGAGATGCTTCTTGAAACATACAAGCTGTCTAGCAGAGGAGAAGATGGGTGCCAAGAGAATGATGAAGGTTGGACACAAGTCACCAGGGCCTTCAGAATCCCCAATCCAACTTCTCCAGCCCTTGAGTTGGAGAACCATTATGCAGCCCTGGAAGTGGAGGAGGTCAAAGCATCCCTGGAAAGGGAGGAACCAGAGCTCAAGTACCCCAAATTTGCAGAATCAGTGACCACAAGGAAGCAAAGGGTAGTGGTGGTTGGTGACTCTCTTCTGAGGGGTACTGAGGCATCCATCTGCCGACCAGACTTGATGTCCAGAGAGGTATGCTGCTGCCTGGTGCCAAAATCCAAGATGTTACGGAGAGTTTGCCGAGACACATCAAGCCCAGTGACTATTACCCAGTTGCTAATCCATGTCGGAACAAATGATACTGCCAGGTATCCCTCTGAGCATATCAAAAGTGACTTCATGGCTCTGGGACAGAGGGTGAAGCAGTTAGGTGCACAGGTGGTGTTCTCTTCAGTCCTCCCTGTTGAGGGTAAAGGCCAAGGCAGAGAGGCTCGCATCCTGGAGATGAGTGCATGGCTGCGTGGCTGGTGTCATCGAGAGTGTTTTGGTTTTCTAGACCATGGGATGCTGTTCCAAGGGTTGCAGAGCAGAGATGGCATCCATCTGTCCAAGAAAGGTCAATCCGTCTTCAGTAGTAGACTGGCTAATCTACTGAAGAGGCCTCTAAACTAGACTCGTTGGGGATGGGTGAAGAAAGCCCCCAGGTAAGTGATGCATTAAATACCTTTATGGAAATGGGTAACAGGGGTAACATATGGAAAGCAGTGTGTATAAATGCCCGTAGCATGGGAAATAAGATCCCTGATGTTGAAGCTTTGGTGGGAGTGGCCGACTTATATTTAGTGGCAGTTACAGAAACATGGTTCACAGAAATCCATGACTGGGATGTAACTATACCTGGCTATACTTTATTCAGAAAGGACAGGGTAGGAAGAAGGGGAGGAGGAGTGGCACTATATGTGTAAAATACTATTAAAGCTTTGGAATTATAGAGCTTAAAAGGGAGAGAGGAGGCATTGTGGGTTAAACTAGAAAGAGGGAAAGAGAAATATATCTGCATTGGCGTGATATACAGACCTCCCTCACAAGAGGAAGAGGTGGACAGAGAGTTAATTGAAGACATATGCAGCATTGCTAGGAAAGGAGAAGTGCTACTGATATGGGATTTCAATATGCCAGACGTTGATTGGCACATTCCTGCTGCACTATCATCTAGAAGAAAAGAGATCCTGGATTCTCTACAGGGAGAACTATTCAAGCAATTGGTAACAGACCCCACAGATGAAGGGGCCATACTGGACTTGGTGCTTACCAATGGTGAAAGTGTTTCTGATGTTACAGTGTGAGATCATTTTGCATCCATTGATCACCAGATGGTGTGGTTCAGTATTAGGACTAGGGCTGTTAGAATCCATTCAAAAGTGAGGGCCTTAGAATTTAGGAAGACTAACTTTGCCAAGATGGGCCAATACCTCAGGGAGTCGTTAGCGGGATGGGAACAGCTGGGGGATGTAGAAAAACAGTGGGCAAAACTGAAAGGGGAGATTTTGAGGGTAACCAACCTTTTTGTTAAAATGGTAAATAAAGGTAAAAGGAAAAGGAGACCGCTATGGCTTTCGAAAGAAGTAGCTGAAAAAGTGAAGAAAAAGAGGGAAGCCTTCATGAAATACAAGAGATCACAGAGAGAGGAAGACAGGCATCTATATTTGGAAAAACTTAGAGAAGCTAGCAGAGTAGTCAGGAAAGCAAAGAGTCAAAAAGGAGGAGGTTCATAGCCAATGCAATAAAATGGGGGGATAAGACATTTTTCAGATATGTTAGTGAGACGAGGAAGGGCAAAAGTGGTATTGTCAGACTCAAGGGTGCAGGGGAGGAATATGTAGAAGCTGATAAGGATAAAGCAGAATTGCTTAACAAATATTTCTGTTTTGTGTTCACAGATGAAGAACCAGGAGCAGGACCTCCGAAAACACCCACAAACAGGAACAGAAGCGAGGGACATCTTGAACAATTTTCAGAAGACTGTGTTCATGAGAAACTAGCTCAACTTAAAGTAGACAAAGCGATGGGACCGGATGGGAAACACCCTAGAATACTGAGGGAACTTGGGGACGTTCTAGCAGCTCCACTGACTGACCTTTTCAGTGCCTCATTGGAGTTGGGAATGGTGCCAAAGGACTGGAAAGAGGCTCATGTGGTGCCTTTACACAAAAGCGGAAGTAAGGATGTGGTTGAAAACTACAGGCAGGTTAGTTTAACTTTGGTGGTCAGTAAATTATTGGAAACTCTGCTGAAAGAGAAAATAGTGAGGTTTCTGGAGTCCAGCGGCTTACAGGATCCGAGGCAGCATGGATTCACCATAGGCAGGTCTTGTCAGACAAATCTGATTGATTTCTTTGACTGGGTGACCAGGGAGTTGGACCGAGGGAGAGCCCTAGATGTGGTATGTTTAGATTTCAGTAAAGCCTTTGACACTGTGCCTCACAGGCGACTTATAAACAAACTGAGCACCCTAGGGATGGACCCTAAAGTTCCTTATCGTCACTCCAGTCCAGTCCCTTTACTTCTGGGTTACGCAACCCTTCCAGCAGCTTGGAGGCTGAGCCCAACCTTTTTGGGGATGGAGCGGTATAAATACCACTGGGACCACCCACCAACTCCAGTATTCTCAGCCTCCAAGCAGCTGGAGGGTTCCGTAAGCCTAGGGCTTACTGGAGTCTTTCCTTTATTTAGATTATTTATTTAGATCATTTAAAATTTTTTCTTTTATTTCTTGACTGTGGATTTCTTTATATTCAGTTTTTCTCAGGTCCTGCCCCTTTAATTCCTCCTGCCTGCTCGCTCTCCCTCCCCCCCCCCCCCCGGGCACGGGCATCGGAGGCGTTTTTTTCTCCTGCAGGCTGCAGCAAAGAGATTTGCTCTGTTCTGCTTTCTTTTGCTGCGATATCGGCTGGCTCCTGCTCTACTTCACCCGAGCTTACCCTGCCTCGCGCCAAAGCCCTCCTGGTGGCTGAGCGCTTGAGGCAACGCCGCAGGCCTATTTCCACCGCCGGACCCGTCCTGGAGCAGGAGGACGCGGAGGCGAGTTCCGGCTTTCCAGTTTGACCGCGGGACAGCATTTCAGCAGCGATCTTCATTAAGAGAGCGGTTCCCACCTCAGGGCTGCGTTCGGGGTGGAGATCCGCTGGCCCGGAGAGCAGACTCGCGGTCCCCCATTCAGGGTCCACGTGGCGAGGCCTACCACGTGTAGAGCCAGCGGGCGGTGATAGCTGAGTCGGGCCCAGCCAGCAACAGAAGCCATAATCGCAAGTACTCTGCTTAACTTCAGTTTGTTTGTTTTTTTAGCGATTTTATTTGGGTTTGTTCAGTTTTGTTTAGACTGTTGATTTTAGCTGCATAAGAAGAAAGGGGCTGTTAGTCCCAGGTCCTGGGGGACTATCCCTCTTCTGGAGGAGAAAGCACATCTTATCACATTGTGCTGTGCAGGTTGTGGGGGCTTAGACTGGTTGCGAAGCCTCGGACCAAGAAGGGCTTCTGTAGCTCTCATCGGGGACATAGCAAGCAAGTCTAGGTGTCCATCCTGTGGCACACGCAGGGGCACTTCCTCGGAGGCAGGCATCTGCAGGGGTTGTGCTGCAGTAGCTGCCTCCGTGGAACAAGAAATTAGCTTGGCCATGTCACAGCCCTCTCAGGGGTCAGGAGACTCCCTGGGAGGGGAGGGGGGGTCCCAGTTCCCTCCCTCCACGTCCACTGATTTACCCACTCCTACTCTGGTTCCTTCGCCCCCACCTGCAGGTGTAGGGGGGGCAGGAGATTTTTTTCTCCCCTGATTTCATCCTTTTACTTCACAAGGCCTACTGCTTGCGTAAGCAGGGCTTAGGGCCAGGTGAGGCTGGTCCGTCGGCGGACGTCAAGTCAGCTAAGCCCGTGAGAGCAAGCGGTCAGGAATCCGGTATTCCTCCTAAGCGTTCTCGTCTTAGTGTTGAGGAACCTCACTCATCCTTATCACAGGGTACCCCGGAGGAGGATAGCTCGGATAAGGACTTGGGCGAGGAAGAGGAGGAGCTTGAAGAAGGGGAAATCCCGGAAGAAGATCACTCCCGGATAGTTAGTCTTTCGTCGGGAGGAGCTCCCGGCATTAATTAGTGAGCCCCTGAAAGTTCTCAATGTGGCTTCAGACACGCCAGCAGAGGAGGAGGCGTTGGAGGATCCATTAATTCAGGCCATTAGGAGATCCCAGAAGGTTTTCCCGGTTCACAGAGTGGTACGGCAGATGATCCAGGAAGAATGGGATCAACCAGAGTCTAGCTTAAGGGGAGTCCGGGCCGTGTCTCGCCTATACCCTCTTCCAGAGGCAGACAAAGAACTGCTGAAGTCTCCCAGGGTGGACGCAGCGGTATCGGCAGTTTCTAAGAAGACTACTATCCCAGTTGAGGGCAGCTCAGCCTTAAGGGAAGCTCAGGACAGGAAGTTGGATACGCTCCTGAAACAAGCCATTGATGTAAGCGCCCTCGCCTTGCAGGCCTCCGTGTCAGGAGCTTGGGTGGCACGGGCCTGTTTAAGGTGGGCACAACAGCTCCAGGCAGCAGAGGGCCCAACGGGCGAAGCACAGGCCAACTCGGCTAGGGTGGAATCCGGAGCAGCCTTCTTGGCGGACAGTCAGTATGACCTCATCAGAAGTCTAGCCAAGAACATGGCCTCGGTGGTGGCGGCTAGGCGTTATTTGTGGCTACGGAGTTGGGCAGCGGATGCTTCCTCGAAGGCATGCCTGAGTTGACTTCCCTTCAAGGGGAAGCTGTTGTTTGGAGAGGATTTAGAGAAGTTGGTAAAGGACCTGGGCGAGTCTAAGGGAGGCAGGCTTCCGGAAGATAGACCAAAGCAAGGGCGCCCCCTAGCCCCAGTGTGCTCCCATCCTAGGGACTCTCGGAGGTTTCGCCCAGCCAGGTCGAACTCGTTTCTCAGGGGCCGTTTTCCCTCGAAGGGACAAGGTTTTAGAGGGTTTCGGGGAGCAGGTCGAGGTTTTGGGGCCTCCTCCTCCTCCTCCTCTGGACCTAGGAAACAACCATGAGATGACGGGGGTCCAGGGGGAAGAGCTGCCGGTGGGCGTACGCTTAAGGCAGTTTCTCCCCGCCTGGTCCCGGGTCACGTCCAATCAATGGGTCTTAGAGGTGATCAGAGAAGGCTATGCTCTCGAATTGGCAAGGCAAATACCCCCAGCCTTTGTTCAGTCTCCCTGCGGTTCTTCTACAAAGAGGGCGGCGATAGAGGCAACTCTCACGACTAATTGCACTCGGGGCCGTGGTCCCAGTACCTCCAGACCAGTGCGGCTCTGGTCGGTATTCGATTTACTTCGTGGTGCCAAAGAAGGAAGGCTCTTTTCGTCCGATCCTGGACCTAAAGCAGGTCAGTCGCTGTCTCAGGGTGCCACACTTCCGGATGGAGACCCTACGATCCGTCATAGCAGCCGTGAGGGGCGGGGAGTTCCTATCGTCCCTCGATTTGACAGAAGCCTATTTGCATATCCCGGTCAGGAAGTCCCACCAGCAGTTCCTGAGATTCGCAGTGCCAAGAGGCCACTTTCAATTCCAGGCCTTGCCTTTCGGCCTAGCTACGGCTCCCAGGATGTTCACCAAGGTGATGGTGGTAGTAGCCGCCTCCCTACGGAAAGAGGGAATATTGGTTCACCCTTACTTAGACGATTGGCTGATCCGGGCAAAGTCGGAAGAGGAGAGCCGCTCGGCGACGGCCAGAGTAATCCAGGTCCTAGAAGAGTTAGGGTGGGTCATCAATTGTGCCAAGAGCAGAATGAATCCCTCCCAGGAACTCGAGTACCTCGGGGCAAGATTCGACACCAACAGAGGCAGAGTATTCCTGTCAAAATCAAGATCAAGGGAGCTAAGGCTTCTAGTCACGCAGTTTCGAGGCAGATGAAATCCCTCCGCGTGGCATTATGTTCAGGTTCTAGGAACAATGGCGGCGGCGATAGAGGTAGTACCATGGGCCAGGGCCCACATGAGGCTGCTGCAGCGGGCGCTATTACGCCGATGGTCCCCCCAGCGTCATCCTCTGTCAATGCAGTTGCCTTGTGCCCCGCAGACCAGTCAGGCCCTCCGCTGGTGGCAGTGCCCAAGGAATCTGGATCGCGGGATGCCCCTCGAGCCTCCTCAGTGGTTACTATTGACGACGGATGCCAGTCTGTCAGGCTGGGGAGCGCACTGCGAGGACCAGTTAGTCCAGGGTCGTTGGACACCGTTGGAGTCTCAATGACCCATCAACAGACTAGAATTGCGGGCCGTCATCCTAGCGCTCAAGGTCTTAGTGCAAAAAAGAGCAATTCGTGTTCTCTCCGACAATGTCACCGCGGTGGCCTACATCAACCACCAGGGCGGCACCAGCAGTCCCGCCTTGGAGAAGGAGGCGGATGCCCTATTCCTGTGGGCGGAGGTTCGTTTGACAGCACTCTCAGCCCAGCAGGTGGCAGGCACGGACAACGTCACGGCAGATTTCCTCAGCAGATGCAAGATAGACCATGGAGAGTGGGAACTGGAGCAGGAGATCTTCGGCCAAATAGTGGCCCGATGGGGGCTTCCAGTCATGGATCTCATGGCGCGGTTCTCATCCGCCAAGGTGGACAGATTCTTCAGTCGGCGGAAGGAAAGAATGTCCGAAGGCCTGGATGCCCTGTCCCAGAAGTGGCCTTCGGAAGGTCTGCTCTGTGTTTCCTCCTTGGGCTCTGATCGGGAAGGTGCTACAACGGGTGGAGTCTCACCAGGGATTGGTAATCCTCATAGCTCCAGATTGGCCCCGTCGCCCCTGGTATGCGGACCTGGTGAGGTTGATTGTCGACCATCCTTGGCGGCTCCCTTGCAACAGGGACCTGCTGAGACAGGGCCCGGTTCGGATGCCTCACGTGGATCGATTCTCGCTTACGGCCTGGCTATTGAAAGGGCACGGCTCCTGAAATGGGGTTATTCAGGAGCGGTAATCTCGACGCTGTTGAATGCTAAGAAGCGCTCGACCTGTCTTTCCTATGTTAGGGTCTGGCGCATCTTCAAAGCCTGGTGTGCAGAGCGCCATCGTAAACCCCTTTCGGCCTCAGTCCAGGAGGTACTGGAATTCTTGCAAGCAGGATTTGACAAGGGCCTGGCACACAGCTCCTTACGACTCCAGCTGGCTGCCATCGCTTGCTATAGAGGCAAGGTCCGTGGAAAGCCCCTAGGGGCCCACGCGGACGTAACCAGGTTCCTAAGGGCGGTTAGACGACTGCGTCCTCAACGGAGGTCGGTCATCCCCCCTTGGGATCTCAACCTTGTGCTAAATGCCTTGGTCGGGGAACCATTCGAGCCAGTAAAGAGGGCCTCCTTGAAGGATCTGACCCTAAAGACAGTTTTTCTGGTCGCTATCTGTTCAGCCAGGCGGGTCTCAGAATTACAAGCGCTGTCTTCTCGGCCCCCCTTTCTCTCCTTTCTCAAGGACAAAGTGGTTCTGCGCACGGTTCCTTCCTTCTTGCCCAAGGTTATCTCTCCCTTTCATGTGAACCAGACAGTTACCCTCCCGTCCTTTGCGGCCGAGGGGCTTGAAGGTAGGGATAGCAAACTTCGCCTCCTAGACGTCCAGAGGGCCTTGAAGCGTTACCTCTCTCGCACAGCCCCTTTCCAGAAGTCCGACCGGCTCTTCATTCAGTTCGGTGGCCCGCACAAAGGGGAGGCGGCGGCCAAAGCTTCCATCTCCAGATGGATCAGAGAAGCGATCGCTTCCGCCTACATCCTGAGAGGGAAACAGGTTCCAGTGGGTCTGCATGCGCACTCCACTCGGGTTCAGGCTACCTCTTGGGCGGAATTCAGCCTAGTTCCCCCTCTGGATATCTGTAGGGCAGCAACTTGGTCCTCTCTGCATACCTTCACCAAGCACTACAGGCTGGACGTACAGAGTGCAGCGGACGCTCGGTTCGGCCTGGCGGTTCTTCAGTCCGGCCTGCCGGATCCCACCCAGGATTGAACTGCTCGGGTACTTCCCAGAAGTAAAGGGACTGGACTGGAGTGACGATAAGGAAATGGTAATTAGATCTTACCTGCTAATTAGTGTTCCTGAAGGAACGACAGTCCAGTCCCTGATCCCACCCGGTTCCGGCGGCCGTTGAGGCCTATAATTCATAGAAGGGCTTCGGACCGAGCGTGGGGCTGGTTCTGGGTGAGGGGGTGCAGGAGTAAGCCGGCTCTGGCAGACTCAGGTAGACCTCCTCTGCTCGTTGCCACTCCTCCTCTCCTACTCCTATTCCTTGAAAAAAAAAAAAATATATATAAAGGTTGTGGGTTAATGTTCCTTTGAGGTGTTATGATAGATAGATTGTTAAGGGAAGTTTTAGTTAACTTGGCTTTTTCATTCGATTACTGGAGTTGGTGGGTGGTCCCAGTGGTATTTATACCGCTCCATCCCCAAAAAGGTTGGGCTCAGCCTCCAAGCTGCTGGAAGGGTTGCGTAACCCAGAAGTAAAGGGACTGGACTGTCGTTCCTTCAGGAACACTAATTAGCAGGTAAGATCTAATTACCATTTACTGCTTGTGTTAGAAATTGGTTGGGTGGGAGGCAACAAAGAGTACAGGTAAATGGAGCTCACTCTGAGGAGAAGGATGTTACCAGTGGTGTGCCCCAGGGATCTGTCCTTGGTCTGATTCTTTTTAACATGTTTGTTAGTGATATAGTGGAAGGGCTGTCGGGTAAGGTTTACCTTTTTTGTGGATGATACCAAAATCTGCAATAGAGTAGACACCCAGGAAGGTGTAGATAACATGAGGAGGGATCTAGCTAAGCTTGAAGAATGGTCTAGAATTTGGCAGCTGGGATTTAATGTTAAAAAATGTAAGGTCGGACCTCCAGTGACATCACGGAGCGAATGGCCGCAGAGTAGCCAGGCTCCGTCTGTGTCCCGTTAAAATTGAGAGGAATAGCTAAGCCCGGTGTCAGTGGCGATAAAAGATTGTGGTGCAGAGATGGCCCTGTCTGCGCGCAAGAAGTTAGCGGGTTTAAATCCCCGTATGTGCAGAAGGAGGCGGCAGAGAAGTTGATAGTGGAAGGCCTGGCCGAGACTGAAGAAATGGCGAGCTCGGAGGAGGAGGGGGGGGGGGCGAGACGGGCGGCATGAGGAGGAGGTGCCGATGCGTTTGTGGTTGAAGGATTTTAAAAAATATCTACATGCTGAACTGGTATCGATGCAAAAAGAGATTAAGGACTCGTTGCTGAGTATACAGCAGTTCTTAAACGGACTAGGGGAGCGTGTGGCAGAGTTGGAGGACCACGTGGAGGAGTGCGTGGAGGAGCTGCAAGAAATGGTGGTACAGGGCAAATTGCAAGTGCAACAGGAAGCGGTACAAGAGAAGCTGGAAGAGATCGAAGATAGAGTGCGACGAAACAATTTGAGAGTCCAGGGGATCGGGGAAATGGAGGCCTATAAGGACTGTGTGCAGGTTGTACAAAAACTATGTAAACAGATGTTGAGTCTTGATGGCGGAGGGGAGGAGGAAGAGAGAGCGATTGGAGTGGAGCGAGCACATCACAGCTTGGGACCACGGAGAGACAAACAGCCCGGAGACATTATTGTTTGTATGAGTAGTTTCCCAGTCAAGGAGAGGATTTTGAATATCGCAAGAAAGTTTGGTCGGATAGCCTGGGAGGGCTGTGACGTGGAAGTTTTTAATGATCTCTCTAAGGGGTACCTTGGAGCGGTGGCGAAATCTACGGGAGGTAACCGCTTATCTTAGAGGGAAAAATCTGCTATACCGCTGGCTATTTACCTTTGGACTGCTTCTGACAGTAAATGGGGTGTCACGGAAAGTGAAAACAGCTGAAGAAGCCTGGGCAATGCTGCAAGAGTTGGGATGTGAACAGTTGCCAAAGGGCCCGGAGCAGAGTAAGGCAAGGCAGCCCGGAGGTGTGGAGGCTCGGGAACTGGTTGGATCGCAATGGCAGCGAGTGGCAGTGAAAGGAAGACGACTGCAGAGGAGGTCGGAGGAGCGGGGGACAACGATGAGAGTTGCAGAAAAGTAGTGAAGGCACTGATGAAGGCCAGTTTGACCGATTATCGAGGGACCTAGGGCGGTAGGTGCAGATGGACACTGGACATTTAGGGCATGAGGGAGGGGGAGAGGGGATATTAGTTAATGACTGGTAAGGGAGATAAGAAAGGTATGTTTCGGGTTAAGGTTATAAGTGTTTGCTGCTTTAAAGTTGGGGGGTGCCGGGAGAGGCTGGAAAGGTTGTGAAAGGGTGCGGGACTGGACAGACACACACGGGAGGATGGAAAGGAAGGGGAGGGGGGAAGAGTGGTGGGGGAGGGAGGGATGGGGGTGGTGGGAGGGGGGAACGGGGGAGGGGGTGGGAGGTAGACGTGGAGAAGTAGACACGGTCAATGGGCAGGGGAAGTGGGGGAGTAGGGGGAAATGATGCTGCGAGTAGGGATTATTAATGTGAAGGGATTGAATTCGCCTGCAAAGAGGCGGTGGTTGTACCAGGAGGCTATGAAGAATGAGTGGGAAGTGGTCTTAGTGCAGGAGACCCATTTGCGCAGGAAGGATGTGGGGTTGATCAGAAATGGACAATATCCAGAGCAATTTTATTCTTGTAATCGGGAGGGAGGAAGAAAAGGAGGAGTGGCAGTGTTGATAAAGGGGGGGGGGGGAAGTGAGATTCATGTAGTGAGACGTTTTGAGGATGGGGAGGGGAGAATAGTGGGAATTATGGGGAAGTGGGGGGGGGGGGGGAGGATATTATTATTGTATCAGTGTATGGTCCGAATGGGAATCAGGTTAGTTTTTGGAGGGGAATGAGAACTCTTAGGGGGACAGGGGGCAGGGAAGTGGGTGGTGGTGGGAGATTTTAATGTGGTGTTGAAGCCAGGGAGGGACTGAGAGCTGGGGGGGGCCTGATGGAGGGGGGAGGAATAGTAGGGGGGCTGATGTATTTGATGAGGCAATTCAATTTGGTTGATTCATGGAGAGTGCTGCATCCACAGGATCGGGAATTTACATATTATTCAGTGCCGCATAAAAATTGGAGTAGAATAGATATGAATTTGGTGGATCAGGAGTGGATGTTAGGGGTGCGAGAAGGGGGGATAGTGCTGATTTCTTGGTTGGATCATGGGACGGTGGAGGTAGGGTTGAGGGGTCGCAGACAGACGGGGCTGAAATTCTGGCATTTAAATGATAGCTTGTTGAAATGTCCCGAGGTGGTTCAGGATATAAGGAGGGAAATTAAGGAATATTTGGTGATTAATGATAATGGGGAAGTAATAGATGTTATGGTTTGGGAAGGTTTAAAGGCTGTTATAAAGGGGAAGTTTATTATGTGGGGGGCACGAAAGAAGAAGGAGTGGTATAAACGGGAGAAGGAGTTGGGTAAGGTTTTGAAAGAGCCGGAGGCGGTGTACCGGACATCAGGGAAGAAAAGGGATAGGAATACTGTGGAAAGGTTGCGGGGGGAATTGTATGGTCTGCAGGTGGATAAGGTGGCTTTTGAAATGTCTTTGGTTAAGCAGAGATATTATGAATTTGGAAATAAAGCGGGAGAATGCTAGCGCAAAGGCTGAGGAGGAAGACAGTGGCTTCCCAAATATACCAGATAAAGGGGGGAGGGGGAGAAAATATCATGGGGAGGAGGAGATTAGAGAGCAGTTTAGACAATTTTATAAAGAGCTGTATGCCCTAAAACTATATAAAATTGTTTAACTGTTCCCTGTAAACCGCACTTGATCTCTGGAAGGGGCGGTATAGAAGAAAAGAATAAATAAAAAAATAAAAATAAAGTATGGGAGGGAAGAGGGGATGGAGGAGGAACAATTAGGTCGGTATTTGGAGGAGATAGATTGGTCAGTGTTCCCAGAGGAGTCGCAGGAGAACCTAGAGGCCCCAATCACGGGAGAGGAAGTGGACAGGGTTATTAAGGGGTTGCCTGGGGGGAAAGTGCCAGGGTTGGATGGGCTGACGGGTACTTTTTATAAGGTATTTTATGAAGAGCTCGGAGAGATAATGGGTCAGGTGTATAATGGGATGTTGGAGGAAGGGGGGGAATTAACTGCAGGGATGTTGACGGTGGGTATTACAGTCATTCCGAAGGCAGGGAAAGACCAGAAGGAATATAGTTCGTATAAGCCTATTTCCCTCCTTAATGTTGATGTAAAGATCTGGGCAAAGGTGTTGGCGCAGAGACTGGCACCGTGCTTGCCGGGGGTCATACAAGAGGATCAGACAGGGTTTATTCCGGGAAGGCAGGCTTCAGATAATATAAAGCGGGCCTTGGGGATGACGTGGGAGGCGGGTAGAGGGAAGGAGAAATTTATATTAATGTTCATTGATGCTGAGAAGGCTTTCGACAGGGTGCACTGGGATTTTTTGATGGGGGTTTTGCGGAAAATGGGAGTGGGGGCCAACTTAGGGAAATGGATAAAAGGGTTATATGAGAGGCCAAGGGCTAGGGTAAAAGTTAACAGTAGCTATTCGAGGGAATTTAGTTTAGGGAGGGGTACGAGGCAGGGGTGCCCATTATCTCCCCTGTTATTTGCGATGGTAGTGGAACCGTTAGCACAGAAAATTAGGACCAGTAATAAGATTATGGGGTTGGATAGGGGGGGAGTCAGCCATAAGATCTCCTTATGTGTGGATGATATCCTTTTATATATTAGTCAGCCACAGAGGTCTCTGCTGGAAGTTTTGAGGGATGTGGAAAGGTATGGGGAGGCATCGGGCTTCAAAATGAATTTGGAGAAAATCGAGGTTCTAAGGGTGACGTGCCGCTGTGGATGGAGGAACAGTTGAAACGTCTATACCCATTGAGGTGGGTTAAATATTCTATGAGCTATCTGGGGGTCAAAATCCCGGCGAAGTATACGGATGTATATAAAGTTAATTACCCAAGAGTGCTGAGGGAATTGGACCGGTATTTGGACGGTTAGATGCGGCAGGTGTCGTCGTGGTTAGGAAGGATGGCGGCGGTTAAAATGAATCTCTTACCAAGGGTGTTGTATTTATATCAGGCCCTGCCGTTGCGGGTACTGAGGAAATTGCAGAGGAAAATGTTTCAGTACATTTGGAATAAGAAACCACTGAGGATATCTAGGGAGGTTATGTATGCGTCTAAAGTAGAAGGGGGGCTGGGGGTACCGAATCTCGAGGATTATTATCGGGCGGCACAGTTGCGACATACTATGGGTTGGAGGGGCAGGAGGGGATAAAACCGGGGGTTGCTCTGGAACGCACATTAGTAAAGGGGAGTAGACTGGAGGCCTGGCTTTGGGCAATCCGGCAGGATCGCAGAGTATTAGGGGAGGGGTCTCCGGCGATGCAGCATGTGGCGTGGGTGTGGGATGGTGTAAGAGCGAAGGGTTCTAAAGAGAGGAGAGTGCAATTTTCGTTGATGATGCCTTGGAGGGGGTGGAGGGCTTTCACATCAGGGTGGGGGGGGAGATTTGATAGGTAGACTGTGAAAGGCTTGGAGTGTTTTTATCAATTGGTGGAGGAGGGGGAGGTGCCTGGCTGCTGCAAGGCTAGTCCTTGCTCCCTTGCTCCTACCAAAGGAGGTTGAAGAGGTGGTGTTGGCCTCCAGGAAGCATTCCACTCGGAAGGCCTATGCTCTGAAGTGGCGTAGGTTTTCCACTTGGTGTTCTCAACAGCAGGAGGATCACTTCTTCTGCTCAGTCCCAGTGGTACTGCAATACCTGCTCCACCTGTCCAACCTGGGACTTCAGTCCATCTCTGTCCGGGTCCACCTCAGTGCCCTCTCAGCTCACCACTCGCCAGTGGATGGACAGTCCCTCTCGGGCCACCCTCTGGTGTTTCGCTTCCTCAGAGGCCTGCTTCTGCTCAAGCCTCCTATTCGTCCACCGGCCACTGAGTGGGGATCTCAATGTGGTCTTGCAGCAACTGACTCGCCCACCTTTTGAGCCGATGGCTACCTGCCACTTACGTTTCCTATCCTGGAAGGTGTTGTTTCTTGTGGCACTCACCTCGGCTAGGCGTGTGAGTGAGCTTCAGACCCTGGTCTCGGAAAGGCCGTATACCAGGTTCTATAAGAACAGGGTAGTCTTGAGGACTCATCCTAAGTTCCTTCCGAAGGTAGTGTCCTCCTTCCACCTCAACCAGGAGGTGGTACTTCCAACGTTCTTTCCCAGGCCGCACGCCAGTAGGGCAGAGATTGTCTTACATACCCTGGATTGTAGAAGGGCGCTGTCCTTTTACCTTGAACTTACGCAGGGGCATAGAAGGGCTTCTCAGCTCTTCATTTCCTTTGTCCCTAATAAATTGGGGTTGCCTGTCACTAAGCGTACGTTGTCCATCTGGGTGGCAGACTATATCGCCTGGGCGTACAGGGCAGCCGGACTCTCCCTGGAGGGTCTAGTCACGGCCCACCGGGTCAGAGCGAAGGCCGCATCAGTAGCTCACTTCCGATCTGTTCCGTTGGCAGACATCTGCCGGGCCGCTACTTGGTCTTCAAGCCAGACTTTTGCAGACCACTACTGCCTCGAGAGGGAGTCCCATAGGGACAGTGCTTTTGGGCAAGCGGTACTCCGTAATCTCTTTGAGGTTTAGGCAACCCCTACCCTCCGGCTCTGGTGTTGGGCTACCGTTCAGGTGTGGTCTCCGAGAAGATTCTGTCACTGTTGCTGAGGCTCTAGAGGGAGCTCTATTTTTCAGCCTGGGTTCCTGGTAGCCCAGAGCTAGGGAATTACCCATATGTGAGGACTGACTTCCTGCTTGGTCCTGGAGAGAGTAGTTACTCACCGTTAACAGGTGTTCTCCAGGAGCAGCAGGAATCAGTCCTCACGACCCTCCCTCCTCCCCTTGGAGTTGCAGTTGTATATAGTTCATTTTCTTTTTTTGTGCTGTCTTTTAGCTATGTCATCAGACTGAGCAAGATGGCACCTTTGGGCGGGAAGGGGACCGTGCATGCGTGGCTACATTCCCAAAGGCTTTCTTTGAAAGCTGGGGAAATGCTCCGCATGGGGGCACCCATATGTGAGGATGGATTCCTGCTGCTCCTGGAGAACACCTGTTACAGGTGAGTAACTACTCTTACTGGGTATGGCGGCTCAGGCTTGATAATAATGTTTAAGGGAATAAATGCTGTTGGCATTTCGTTAATATTATTGCCTTGGAAGGGGGGGGTTGGATATATGGGGGAGATATGTTATCATTAGATGGATTATGCACAGTTGGATGTTTGTTAAATGTAAGTTGGTGCATTGGAAAGCTTTGATTGGGTGTATGGAAAATAAAAACCATTTTAAATTTAAAAAAAAATTGTAAGGTCATGCATTTGTGCTGCAGCAATCCAAGGGAGCAATATAGTATAGGGAGTGAAGTACTTTTGACCACTAAAGAAGAGCGGGGCCTAGGCGTGGTTGTGTCTGATGATCTTAAAGTAGCTAAACAGGTAGAAAAAGCGACGGCAAAAGCTAGAAGAATGTTTGGGTGCATACGGAGAGGAATGGCTAGCAGAAAAAAGGAGGTGATAGTGCCTCTGTATAAGTCCTTGGTGGGACCTCATTTGGAGTATAGTGTGCAGTTCTGGAGACCGCACCTTCAAAAGGATGTGAACAGGATGGAGTCGGTGCAGAGGGTGGCTACTAAAATGGTTAGTATATGAGGACAGACTTAGGGATCTTAATATGTACACCTTAGAGGAAAGGCGGGATAGAGGTGATATGATTGAGATGTTTAAATACCTCCATGGCATAAATGTTCAGGGGACGAGCCTCTTTCAATTGAAAGCAAGTTCTGCTATGAGGGGATATGGGATGAGGGTGAAGGAGGATAGATTCTGGAATGATATGCGGAAATATTTCTTTATGGAAAGAGTGGTGGATCCGTGGAATAGTCTCCCAGTGGAGGTGGTAGAGATGAGGATAGTAACTGAATTCAAAAAAGCATGGGACAAACACAGAGGATCTCTAAAGGAAAAGAGGGGACTGTTGTAGTTGTTGATATGGAAGGACAGATTAGATAGGCCATGTGGTCTTTTTCTGTCGTCATATTTCTATATTTCTATGTTTCTAAGAACTAGCTGACTGACAGACTGCATAGTGTAGAAAGGAGGGTGAGTAAAGGAATGCCTCAGGGATTGGTTCTGCGTCTGCTGCTGTTCATTGTTTTTGTGGGTGATATTGCTAAAGGATTAAAAGGAAAAGTTTGTCTTTTGCAAATGATATAAAGATTTGCAATAGAGTGAACATTTTGGAAGGAGTAGTCAACATGAGAAAAGATCTATGAGGGAGAGGGGGGGGTGGAGAAATGTTCATCCCCTTGCGGCTAGAGCTGCTGATGTAGCTAGCCATCGGTGCTGAAATTAAACCTGGACATTAAATGCTGGGGTCATATCCAGCCCAAGCAGTGAATATCTGGTGCACTGGATTGCCGTGAGGTTAACTGGGCAGTGGTGATAGCTAAAGAAGCTGCAGCTTAATAATGTAGTGAAAATTAGGCTAGGGTTACCTGCACCTGACTTCCGTCATTGCCTTGTGAGTGAGGGGAGCAGCCTCCGTTCCACTCCAGAATGCCACGATGCTAACTGCTTAGCCTCAGAACGTGTAGTGTTGGCACCATGGGATGTTCAGTGGCACTAGTACTGTGGAATATCTCAGAGTGGCACTTACACGGTTTGCAGGGGGTAAGCCCCTTTTGAAAATTAGAAGAGGGGTCAAAAGCTTGACAATTGAGATTTTAATGGAAAGTAGTGCAGAATAATGCACTTGGGATCCAGAAAACCAAAGGAGCAATACGCTATAGGAGATGAGAGGCTGGTGTGTACTGCCCAAAAGAGGAACCTTGGAGTGATGTAGTGTCTGAGGATCTTTAGGTGGCAAAGCAATATGACGAAGTGGTGACTAAAGCTAGAAGGATGTTAGGCTGCATACAGAGAAAAATAGCTAGCAGGAAGAAGGGGGTATTAGTGCCTCTGTACAGGTTGTTGATGAAGTCTCACTTGGAGTATTATGTTCAGTTTTGGAGACCGTACCTGACAAAAAATATAAAAAGACTTCAAATGGTTCAGAGGAAGGCGATTAATATGATTATAGGGCCTGCCCCAGAAGGCATATGAGAAGAGACTTGAATATGTATACCCAAGGGCAGAGGAGAGACAGGGAGGATAATGATGTAGATCTTTGAATACTTAAAGAAACAAACAAACTTTTTTTCAAAGACAGGAAAGCTGTAGAACTAGAGGATATGAAATGGTGCATTTAAGTTTATCTCCTTGCAGCTTCATCAGGAAATACTTTTTCACTTAAAGGGTAGTAGATGCCTGGAATGCCCTCCTGAAGGCAAAAACCGTGACTGAATTCAAAAAGACACGGGACAGACATAAGAGGATGGAATTAAAGCAAATGCAAATTACTTCATAAATAGAGAGGGGTAACCTGCCTGGAGTGGCAGGTACAACCTTAAGTAAAGGCATAGAGGGACGGTAACCTGCACAGAACGGCAGGTGCAGTTTTACAACTCTTGCCACCTTACTGTGCAGACTAGATGGACCATGCTGGTCTTTATCTACCATAATTTACTATGTTACTATCTTTAACAGTGGACACATAGCAAGAGTTAGCAGTGTGCAGACCATTTGCTTGAGTCTGGTCACGGTGGTTCCCGATGAGTGGGAGTTGAGCCTTAGTGCGATTGCTCTCTTATTGTGTGGAGATGGGATCTGGTGGTGGTTGACCTGCTGCTCATAAAGGGGGATGCTGAGGTAAAGAACCCTTTTTGGTCATGGGATGGTGTCAGCGATAGTGGTTTTAGATGTCCTCTCCCATGGTTCTTGGTGAAGCTGCCTTCTGAACAGGTTTCAGTCTCTTCCAAGCTTGGTTGTTCTAGTAGCACTGGACTGGCTGCACAGACTGTGGTGTGTCTGTCTCCTGAGCCTTTTGGAGTTTCCTCTTTTGCAGCCTCAAGAAAGAGTGAGGACGTCTGTGGCGTGGTCCCCTAGTTGGGGGGGTTCCTGTTCTCGCTTATGGTCTGGCCGTGGGAAGGTATAAACTGCCTCTCTGTAAGGGTATCCTGGAGAGCTAGTGTTCGCCCTTCTTTGGCCTTTTAGTGCCTCTTCTCTTGCATCTGCTCTCAGTCTCTGAAGGTCAGGCAAGCAAACCCTGTCTCCTTGTGACCCTTGTTAATCCGGGCTGGATCAGATGTAGTTCTGCACTGTCTTGCAGTTGAGAAGGCAACCCTTGCATGTTCCTAGAAGTGTGGTCCAGGTGTGTCTTTTGTTGGTGCAAACTGTCTCACTGCTCCAGGTAGGTAAAACTGTTTCCACCTAGTGTGTCTGGAGGAAACATCTATTTGACGGCTTCATGTTTTTAACTTGAGCACTTTGGTAAGCATTACAGCTTGCTTGTGGGAATTATTGTGACTTGTGCATTTGACAGGGCAGTGTGGTCCATAGCGCTGTCTTCCTCCCACTCTGGGTCCTCACTGGTTGAGTACTTCCCACTAGTCTGGGCTAGACTGGCCTGGCCTAGCAGGATGATAAGGAAGGAGAAATTTTGCATACCTGATAATTTTCTTTTCTTAAATCCTGCTAAACAAGTCTAGGACTTCCCAAGGAAGTTTGGGAAGCCTGGCTGCCTCTTCAGTATCTTTCATGACTTGTCAGTATCTGTCTGATATGGAGTCATATATGGTAAGGGAGCCAACAATTTTGAATAGGTTGTGGTGGTTTGGATTAATGCTTGTTCTGAACTGTTCAGTCTTACTTTTTGCTTGGAAAGTATCATACTGGCTTCTCTCAGTACTACACCAGCATATGTACAAATCATGACATCACTGTATGTTGCTCTGGTCTACTGCTGGCTGGGAAGCATACCCACTTGACTAGACTGGTCTAGCAGGGTTCAAGGAAAGAACATTAGGAATGTAAAATTTCTTCTTTCTTACCCAATAGAATTTTCAAAAGAAATTATACATAAGTGGTCAAGATTTTAAGAACCTGAGAAAAAGACACATTGAGATAGAAAATGGAACATTTCAGAACAACAGTCCAGGCAATCATTTTCCCACACCTGGATTTCTGCAATGCATTACTAATAGGTCTCCCAAAACAAGTCATCCGCCGACTTCAACTAGCACAAAATACAGCGGCTAGAGCAATCAATCAAAAACTACATTACTCCAATATTAAAACATCTCCTTTGATTACCAATTGAAAGCAGAATAAAATTCAAGGCTATCCACACAATATTCAAAACCCTCCAATCAAAAACACCACTCTGCCTGAAGACGCTTATTCTAACCACCCTGGATAACAGACCACGGACAAACGGAAACAAAAGCTCACTTGTGGTACCCACCGAATTCAGGATATGCAAGTCCTCTACATCAAAGAGAGCTTTCTCCCTCTAAGCACCACCAACTCTGTGGAATTCTCTGCCTGAAAGCTTAAAAAAAGCTTAAGGAACCAAACACTTTCCGCAAAATACTAAAAAACATATTTGTTCAAGGATCACTTCGGGGAAAATAATTATCTAATAAAAAAAAATGTATATTAAAGGCTAGTTGTAATACCAAACAATTCCAAACAAATGCAGTTCCCCGCCAAAGCTATTAGTCACAATCCACAATAATTATGAAGATCTTACTTCATTCTTGACTATAATTTATAACTGAACTCAGCAGACTGTGAGCTCAAGATGTTATTTCCTCCAATCCTCCTCATCCCTTCTCACCTATGTTCCCTGTATAATTTTTTAGTTAAATTTGTTAAACCTGTTAATATTGTTAAATGCACTATATCAAACTTTGTTCAATGTAAACCTCTAAACTTTGATTTCCTTGTAAACTGCTTTGATTCACGAAAAGCGGTAAATAAGCACAAATAAATAAAATAAAATAAATCAAGAATTCTGAAGAAATAAAGGCAATTTCTGCAGCTGCAACTTGAAACATCACAGTTTGGGAACTGTTTAATTTAAACTGCTTCTTCCCTCTCCTTCCTCCAGGTCACACATACAGATATACATGCACATGTATAATTTTGCATGCAGACGCACACACGCAAATGCGCATGCCTACACACACATGCATACACACGTGTGCACTTTTTTTTTTTTTTTTTTTACACATGTATCTCCAGGAACAAGCAGGAATGTAGTCCTCACATATGGGTATCGTCGGTACTTGTGGGAGACACCTCTGACTACTTCTCCTCACTCTAGGAAACTTGATACTATGTATCGAGTCCCACCATGTCCTGGATTTCAGAAAACTCAGCTGCCACACCATTCAATGGTAGTGGAGTCAGCCATGCGTAGGATGAAAAGTGCAAAAAGACATGCATCCAATCCTCCAGGTCGTGAATGCAGGACTCTGGATGCTTTTGGACGCAGAACTTTTCAAGCTTCCATGCTTTCAGCTAGGATCAGCTCATATATCCTAAAAATGGGAATGTTCCTCAAAGAAATCACAGGAGACTTGGAACTTATGAGCCCATTTCTCCCAGATGATAAGAGACAAGACTTTCTTACTCTGGTTAAGCATGCTCAGGATGTCTCCAAGTTTGTCAATCGTGCAGCCTTTGACTGCTTCAAATGCATCAGCAGAACTTCTGCTATTGCCATTGGCGCACGACGGATTGCCTAGCTACAGGCATCAGACTTGGAGACTTGGGTACAGGACAAGTTAGGCAACATTCCTTGCACGGGAGAGAATCTCTTCGGCAAGAACTGGCAGGAGAAGGCTAACGAGTTAGATGCTGACAGTTCTACCTTAGATAGATTGTCAAAGTCTACAGCCACTCCAGCCAAAAGGAAGCCTTATAAAAAAACCCTCTTTTAGCAAAAAGAGGAAGTTTTATCCTTCCTATACCCAGCAGACTCAGACTCCAGGTTAGGTTGCCCAAAGAGGACAAACTAGACAACAAAAAAAACCAAAAGGCCCGAGAGCCCAACCAGCTCTCCAGGTTCAGCCCCCTCAAGGGCTTTACTCCTTCCTAGAGAGCTTTGCCTTCCTGCCTCTGAGGGGTCCTCAACCCCCCAATATTCCCGACAGGTTATGCCACTTTGTCAACAGATGGCATCAGATAACAGCAGAAGATTGGAATTTGTCCATTGTATGGGAGGGGTACAAACTTCATTTTCACAGCTTTCCCCCTTCTACACTTCTAAAACAGTTCAATTCACAAACCTCTGCAGACAATCTGCTAGGTCACGAGGTCTCACACTTCTTGCCCAAGGGGCAATAGAGGAAGTACCCATTCTTCAACAGGTTGCAGGGTTCTACTCCCCCTATTTTCTTATTCCAAAGAAAACAGGAGGACACAGACCCATTCAAGACCTCAGAGAATTGAACAAATATCTGTTTCAAGAGAAATTCAAAATGATTTCTCTGGGAACTCTTCTGCCATACCTTCAAAGCCAGGACTGGCTTTGCTCTTTAGACTTAAAAGATGCATACACTCACATTCTTATCCATCCAGATTACAGGAAATTTTTACATTTCCTTTTCAGGGGAAGACATTTCCAGTACAGGGTTCTTCCTTTTGGTCTGGCTTCAGCACCAAAGGTATTTACGAAATGCATGGCAGTAGTAGCTGCATTTCTATGAACCCTGGAGATTTTCGTCTTCCCTTACTTAGATGACTGGCTCATCCGAGCCTCCACAGTGACAGAGGTCAGCACTGCACTGTCTCATACAATGCGAATCCTCCAATACTTGGGATTGGTAATAAACTTCCCGAAATCTCAACTAGTTCCTTCCCAATGCCTAGAATTCATAGGAGCCTGTCTGGATACCAGACAGGCAAGGGCTTTCCTTCCACAAGCCCGGTGTCTTCACATAATGCAGTTAGCTTTCCAAGCAGCAGGCAAATCCTCCCTCACTGCTCGGGAGCTACTGCAGTTACTGGGACACATGGCATCCACAGTTCATGTAGTCCCATATGCTCGCTTCCACATGCGAGCAGCTCAGTGGACCCTCTCCACACAGTGGACACAGGCCACGGGTCATTTGTCGGACAAAATAACAATCTCTCAACGACTAATTTTGTTCCTCCAATGGTGGCAATCATTAGAAAATCTGACAGTAGGGTGTCCTTTCCATCAACCCCTCTTTCAGGCCACCCTAACAACAGATGCATCACAGGTGGGTTGGGGAGCACACCAGAATCATCTCTCTACCCAGGGCACCTGGACTTCACAGGAGGTTGGTTTACACATAAACCTCTTGGAGTTAAGAGCAATTTATTTAGCTCTTTGAGTGTTCCACGCTCAGCTACAAGACAGTCCTAGTCCAGACGGACAATCAGGTAGCCATGTTCTATGTGAACAAGCAGGGCGGGACAGGCTCTCTGTCGTTATGCAACGAAGCTTTACAACTATGGGCCCTCGCCAGAGAGCATCAAATTCACCTTCTAGTGGTATATCTTCCAGGCATTCAAAACCTTTGGGCAGACAAACTCAGTCGAGTACTGCTACCTCACGAGTGGTCACTCCACCTAGACCAGGTGGCAAAGATATGTCATCTCTGGGGCACTCCAGACATAGACCTCTTTGCAAGTCCACTGAATGCCAAACTTCCCCGGTTCTGTTCCAGGATTCCGGCGCACAACTGTCAGGCAAGGGATGCCTTCCTCCTTCACTGGGGTCAGGACTTTATGCCTTCCCACCCATTCCTCTCATCCTCAAGACACTCTTCAAGCTTCAGAGAGACAGGGGTCGCATGATTCTCATAGCACCACGATTGTCATGCCAAACGTGGTATTCCCTGCTTCTGCATCTCTCTCAAGCGGCACCTCTGGAGTTAGGGCATGCTCCAGATCTCCTTTCCCAGGAGAACGGGATGCTTTGGCACCCGAATCCCCAGTCCCTGCACCTCACGGCCTGGTTGTTGAAGGCTTAGACCTCCAGGATTTCAACCTGTCCCAGCAGGTAAAAGATATCTTTCAGGCTTCCAGGAAACTTTCCATAAGAAGATCTTATGCTTTCAAGTGGAAACGTTTTACTATATGGTGCTCCAAAAAGGGATTAAACCCCCTGGTCATACCCTTAGAATCGATATTAGATTATCTCCTTCACCTATCGAATTCAGGGTTAAAGACCAATTCGGTAAGAATCCATCTTAGTGCAATTGCAGCTTCTTATAAGCCTCAAAATGGACAACCAATTTCCTCTCATCCACTCCTATCAAGATTTATGAGAGGCCTTTTATTAACTAAACCTCCCATCAAGCCACCACCGGTAGCATGGGATCTAAATCTAGTTCTCGGGCAGCTCATGAAGCCGCCTTTTGAACCTTTAGCCACTACAGCCCTTAGGTTTTTGACTTGGAAGGTCATCTTCCTGTTTGCAATCACCTCTGCCCGTCGCATTAGTGAATTGCAAGCTTTAGTGGCTGATCCTCCTTATACTAGATTTCATCATAAGGTTGTTCTTCGAACTCACCCACACTTTATGCCAAAGGTGGTTTCGCCTTTTCATTTAAACCAATCAATTTATCTTCCTGTATTTTTTCCGAGGCCTCATTCCTCTAATGCAGAAAGAAACCTTCATACTTTGGATTGTAAAAGGGCCTTAGCCTTTTACATTCAAAGAACACAGCAACATAGAAAGTCCTTGCAACTTTTGTAGCTTTTGACCCTAGTCATTTGGGACTTCCAATCTCCAAAAGAACTCTATCTAAATAGATTGCCCAATGCATATCCTTTGCTTATGAGAGTAAGGGTCTTCCTCTCCATGACCATGTCACAGCTCATAATGTGAGAGCCATGGCAGCTTCTATGGCTAATCTCCACTCTGTGTCTATCGACGACATTTGTCGAGCAGCCACCTTGGCTTCGGTACACACCTTCACAGCCCACTACTGCCTAGATAAAGCCTCCCGTTGGGATGCCTTCTTTGGCCAAGCTGTTCTTCAAAATATCTTTCAAACCTAAACCAACTCCGACAGCATCGATGTCGATGGGTATGCCACCCATACCGAGTTATGCGTCTGTCTCCGGCATCGACAGATCGGTACCGGAGCAACCTGATACCGACTTCGATTGATACCGGTACTGTGCACTGCACGATCACCAGGATTGGAGGTATTTTGAATCCTCTGAGTCTGATGACTCCAAAGACTTTGCCGATACAAGAGTACTTCTCCCAGAGGATTCCTCTTCTACTCAGCGCAGGATGTCTCCGCCAGAGGATATATCCTTTCAGGATTTTATCTGTGATGTGGCCCGAGGCCTTTCCATCACAGTAGCTCCTGAAAAAGAGCCTAGGGCAAAGGAGTTAGAGATTCTCCAATACCCTAAGGCTCCCAAAGAGGCAGCTCTTCTGCCTATCCATGAGATCTTACATGATGTTATGCTGAGAATGTGGGAAACACCTCTAACCACATCTCCTCATTCTCGGAGACTCGATACTATGTATCGAGTTCCACCTTGTCCTGACTTTCAAAAAACTCAATTACCACACCATTCAATGGTAGTGGAATCAGCCATGCGTAGGATGAAAAGTGCAAAGAGACATGCATCCAGTCCTCCAGGTCGTGAATGCAGGACTCTCAATGCCTTTGGGCGTCGATGCTTCCAAGCTCTCAGCTAGGATCAGCTCCTATATCTTGTATATGGGAATGTTCCTTAAGGAGGTCACAAGAGACTTGGAGCTTATGAGCCCCCTTCTTCCTGATGACAAAAGACAGGACTATCTTCACTTGTCAAACATGCCCAGGATGTTTTCAAGTTTGTAAATCGTGCAGCCTTTGACTGTTTTGAGTGCATAAGCAGAACCTCTGCTATTGCCATTGGTGCACGTCGGATTGCCTGGCTTCAGGCATCCGACTTGGAAATTTGGGTACAGGATAAATTAGGAAACATTCCTTGCAGAGAAAAAAATCTCTTTGGCAAGAATTGGCAGGAGAAGGCCAATGAAATAGATGCAGACAATATCACTTTGGGTAGATTGTCCAAATCTACAGCCGATCCTGCAAGGAAAAGATCCTCTAAAAAAAAAACCCCCCAAAACATTTTTCATTAAGAAAAGAAGTTTTATCCTTCCTATACCCAACAGGGACACTGTCCAGGTCAGTCTGCCCAAAAGGGACAACAGCAACAACCTAGACAAGAAAAGAAGCCAAAAGCTGTAAAACCTCAGCAGGCTCAGCCTCCTCAGGGGCTTTGACTCCTCTCTAGAGAACTTCGCCTTCCTACCCTGAAGGGTCCAGAACTCTTGGACATCCCAGGCAGGTTATGTCATTTTGCCCACAGATGGCACCAAACAACAGCAGAAAATTGGACTCTCTCCATTGCATGAGAGGGGTACAGGCTTCATTTTCACAGCATGCCCCCTCCTACAATGGTAAGACAGTTCAATTCTCAGACCTCTCTCGACAATCTCTTAGGTCAAGAAGTCACAACACTTCTTGCGCAACGAGCAATAGAGGAAGTACCCATTCCACAACAGGGTACAGGGTTCTACTCCCCCTATTTTCTTATTCCAAAGAAAACAGGAGGATACAGGCCCATTTTAGACCTCAGAGAATTGAACAAATATCTGTTCCTAGAGAAGTTCAAAATGGTCTCTCTAGGAACTCTGCCATACCTTCAAAGTCAGGATTGGCTTTGTTCTCTAGATCTCAAGGATGCGTATACTCATATTCTCATCCATCCAAATCACAGAAGATTCCTCCGATTCCTGTTTCAAGGAAAGCACTTCCAGTACAGGGTTCTTCCCTTTGGCCTGCCTTCTGCACCAAGAGTATTCGCAAAATGCATGGCTGTGGTAGCCACATTTCTCCGCACTCTGGGAATATTTGTCTTCCCTTACTTAGACGACTGGCTCATTTGAGCCCCTAGATTACCAGAAGCCAGCTCTGCTCTGTTTCGCACAGTGCGAATCCATCAGTATTTGGGACTGGTCATAAACCTCCCAAAATCCAATCTTGCCCCCACTCAATCTCTAGAGTTCATAGGAGCTCATCTGGATACCAGACAGACAAGGGCTTTCCTTCCATTACCCCGCTGTCTTCGCATAGTACAGCTAGCTTTCCAAGCAGTGCTCAAACCTTCTCACTGCTTGAGAAATGCTACAACTTCTGGGCCACATAGCATCCACTGTGCATGTGGTTCCTTATGCTCGCCTCCACATGCAAGCAGCCCAGTGGACTTTATCCATTCAGTGGACACAGGCCTCAGGTTGCCTGTCGGACAAAATAACAAACTCAGATAGTCTTATTTCGTCCCTCCAATGGTGGCAATCACTCAAAAATCTTCTAGTGGGGTCTCCTTTCCAGCAACCCCTATTCCAAGCCACCCTAACAACAGATGCATCTCAGGTGGAATGGGGAGCCCACCTGCACGATCTCTCTACCCAGGGTACCTGGACTCCACAGGAGGCCTTTCTTCACATCAGCCTTCTGGAACTCAGAGCAATCTTCCTTGCTCTTTGAGTATTTCATGCCCAGCTCAGATACAAGACAGTCCTAGTTCAAACAGACAATCAGGTAGCCATGTTCTATGTGAACAAGCAGGGCGGAACAGGCTCTGTGTCGCTATGCAACGAAGCTTTGCGACTATGGGCCCTCGCCAGAGAGCATCAGATTCATCTTCTTGCGGTGTATCTTCCAGGCATTCAAAACTCTTGGGCAGACAAACTCGAATGGTCTCTCCATGCAGACCAGGTTGCCCAAATAGTTCAGATTTGGGAACCCCGGACATCGACCTCTTTACAAGTCCGCTGAATGCCAAACTTCCTCGGTTCTGTTCCAGAATTCATGCTCAACATTGTCAGGCAAGGGATGCCTTCCTCCTTCACTGGGGTCAGGACTTCCTATGTGCCTTCCCACCCATTCCCCTCATCCCCAAAACATTAATCAAGCTTCAGAGAGACAGAGGTCATATGAGCCTCATAGCTCCACGTTGGCCACGGCAAACATGGTACCCTCTGCTCCTACATCTCTCTCAAGCTCCACCTCTGGAGTTGGGATCCGCTCCAGATCTTCTCTCCCAAGAGAACGGGACGCTGTGGCATCCCAATCCCCAGTCTCTGCATCTCAGGGCGTGGTTGCTGAAGACCTAGAGATTCAGGATCTCAACCTTTCTCAACAGGTAAAAGATATCCTTTATGCTTCTAGGAAACCCTCCACAAGATGCTCATACGCCTTTAAGTGGAAAAGGTTTACCATATGGTGCTCGCAGAAGGGTCTTAACCCTCTTGCGATACCTCTGGAATCGATACTGGAGTATCTCCTTCATATGTCAAATGCGGGTCTTAAGTCAAATTCAGTAAGAGTCCATCTTAGTGCTATTGCAGCTTCTTAAAAGCCTCTAAGTGGACAGCCTATTTCCTCTCATCCTCTCATAGTGAGATTTATGAGAGGTCTTCTTTTAACAAAGCCTCCCATTAAGCCATCACCGGTGGCATGGGACTTGAATCTGGTGCTCGGGCAGCCCATGAAACCGCCCTTTGAACCATTAGCCACTACATCTCTGAAATTCCTTTCCTGGAAAGTCATCTTCCTCATTGCAATCACATCAGCACTTCGCATCAGTGAATTGCAAACATTAGTGGCTGATCCTCCTTACACAAGGTTCCACCATAAGGTAGTTCTTAGGACTTACCCACACTTTATGCCAAAGGTGGTTTCGCCTTTCCATTTAAACTAAGCGGTTTACCTTCCTGTATTCTTTCCGAGGTCTCATGCCTCCAGTGCAGAAAGGAACCTTCATACTTTGGACTGTAAACGAGCTTTGGCCTTTTACTTGCAGAGGACACAGCAACATTGAAAATCTTCTCAACTCCTTTGTTGCTTTTGATCCTAGTCATTTGGGACTTACAGTGTCCAAAAGAACTCTATCTAACTGGATTGCACAATGCATATCCTTTGCCTATGAGAGTAAGAACCTTCCTCTTGAAGGCCATGTCACAGCTCACAATGTGAGAGCCATGGCAGCCTCAATGGCTCATCTTCACTCTGTGTCTATCAACGACATCTGTCGAGCAGCTACTTGGGCTTCGGTACATACCTTCACGGCCCACTACTGCTTAGACAAGGACTCCCGTCGGGATGCCTTGTTTGGTCAGGCTGCTGTTCAACACCTTTTTCACACTTAGTCAGCTCCTACCCACCATCCCTGATAGGAGGCCAGAGATCCAGGGAGGGAAGCATAGCCCTTTTACAAGGGCTAACAAGTTCCTGGGGCCATCTCCCTGGCATCTGCAGCTAGGGAGTCCCCCATATGTGAAGACTACATTCCTGCTTGTTTCTGGAGATAGCGTAGTTACTCACCTGTAACAGGTGATCTCTGGGAACAGCAGGAATTTATTCTTCACAACCCGCCCACCTCCCCTAGGAGTTGTATCTCTCTCTCTCCCTCTCTCTGTCTCTTTGGTCTCAGCTATAAACTCAACTGGAGAGGGACAGTTGGAAAGGTGGAAAGGCAGCACGCAGGCACTGTGGGATGCTCCCAAAAGCTTTTCTATTGAACGCTGGGGAGTGTTCCCGCGCAGGCTCCGTCGGTACCGACGATACCCATATGTGAAGACTAAATTCGTGCTGTTCCTGGAGATCATCTGTTAGAGGGTGAGTAACTACGCTTTATTTTCTAAAAATTCAGCTGTGACACCCAGGGAATTAATCTTACAGCTTTCTTAATGGTTGCTATCTGTAGTGACTCCTAATGATGGAACGGGCTAGTTTGCTACTGATTTCTATGCATACTGGACATGCATGGCAGTCTCTGTTGCCTTGGTATGATAGCACCCTATGATTAAACTTTAAAATGCATCCTTTGAATTCTGTTGACAGTAACATCTAATGGTCAAATATATTACCTCTCTTGGTTTCATTTTTATTATTTTTTCCAGCCCATGTTTGGCACCTGCTTCAAGCTACCCTTCATTTCTTTCTTCCTAGTCATAGACCCACACACGTGCAAAAGATTTGAAAGAATTTCATGTGCCGTGCTCTGCATCCTTTCCCCACTTGTCTATTGCAGCATTTTAATTTGGTCCCAAAGCTATTCAGAATACCTTTTTTTAATCAACTTGTCTATTGGTTCTGTTAACACTATTTTTATTTCTTGCCAAATTGTCTAAAAGTCTTCTGTTTTCCATATCGTCCTATTAGACCAGTCCAGAAAAGTGGGTTGGTGGAGTCAAAGAACCAGTGAAAAGCCCAGGTTTTAATGACATCATTCCCATGCCTCTATTCGCCTCAGCCACTAGACATCCCTTTGGTATTTCTTTGTCTCCAACACATGATGGATGCATTTTCTCCTCTCTGAAGAAAATTCTAAAGGATTTGATTGGAAAAAATTGATTTGAAACACTTGAGAATGACAGCCTGCGAGTTGATCTCTCTCTGATGCACGACGTGGGAGGCTCCACTAGACTGCGGTCTTGTGGGTAGCCATAGGAGGGGAGGGAAAGTTGGTTCAGCTCCACGCTTGTACCCTGGATAAGAGACTGTTGAGCTGCCAGAAATTGGAAGGATCTGGAAGAGTACATTTACCTCACACAACCTTAACGCCCTTTCGCTCCTCCTCCATCCCTGTCAGCCACTTTAAACACAGTACTGTAAACCAGAGAAACAAACAGTTCCTGGGAAGTAGAGCTGAGCCTGGCATGGATGTTCAGCCTGTGGCTTGCAGGGGATGAGTTCCAAGGCTTGACCTCTGCACTGTCCTTGTTGGGGGCTCCCTATTCCATCTGTCTGGCATGCAATTCGGAGTGGACCGCTGGTGACTGTTGGTGCTGAGTGGGGGTTTCCTTCCATTTTCTGCATGTGTTAGTAGCATTTTTACTTAATGTGTGCTTGGAGGTAACACTGTCCTAATGCGCATTCCTTTCCTAGTGCCTGTAACATGCGTTGCACCAAAGAGCGCAGTTAACACTCGCCACAGTAAAAGTGCTGTTACTGTATGCCTTTGGGCTGCTGCGTCCTTAGTGTGTGCTGTTGCGATATGTGCCTTAACTCTGGCTTCTTCCAAGAAATGTTGTTTGACTTGTGGCAAGCATGGTGCCTCATCTCTGGATTCTAGACTCTTCTCTTCTTGCATGGCAGCTTCCGAGTCGTTCATGGAGGACTTACTTCCCCTCTTTCAGCCAGGGGGATGTAATTACTCTGGCCTTGCCTGTCTCAGGGCAGGAAGTGATAGATGGGTACTATGGGTAAGGATATCCAGCTGGCAACAGGATCTAGCAACCGAGCTGTGAGCTGCTCATCATCCTCTAGGGGTTTTGTAGCGGCTGGATTGTCCTCCCCGAAATTCTTTCTTTTTTTGCAACAGGCCTGGTCCTTCTGGCTTGGAAATTCAGACTCTTCGGCCTCTGGGTGCCACCAGGCGCAGGCTCCTGCTCCCGTTGATAGTGAAGTCCAGCTTACAGTGTGGCAGCAGCCCTGTCATCTGAGGAAGAGCGTGTCACTGGACTATTTCTATTGGATCCTCCTGCTGAAGGATGCCAGTCTCTTGGGCTGGGCAGCCTGTTGCCAAGACCATATGGCCTAAGGCTGTTGGAGTTGCAGGGAAGCGGTGTGGTCCTCAGCCACCTCTGAGGAAAAACCATCAGGTTGGCTCTTCTGTGTTTCCAGCCTTTGATTGAGGGCTGCGCGATTCAAGTGTTTTCAATCGACCAGGGGCACGAGGAGTGCCGCGGTAGCTCTGGAGATTAATCTCCTGTTTGCCTGGGTGAAGAAGAATCTTCTAGCCTTGTCAGCACACTGGCTAGAAAATGTGGAAGCGGACTTCCTCAGCAGTCACGCTGTGGATCCTGGAGAATGGGAGTTGTCAGGAGGCATTTCAGTTGATTCTGCGCTGCTGGGGTCGAAATAGATCTGATGGCAACCCACTCCGATGCCGAAGTTTGCCGCCGCTTCTTCATTTACCACATAGAGATGGGGCAGAAGGCGTCCCGCCCTGACTCAGCCTTGGCCAAGTCAGCACTGACTGTACTTACTGCTACTACTACTACTGAACATTTGTATAGCGCTACAAGACGTACGCAGCATTGCACAGATACATGTAAAAGACAGTCCCTGCTCATCAGAACTTACAATCTAGTCAAGACAGACAACACAGTGGCTGAGACATAGGATACATCTATGGGGAATGGTAAGGAAAAATGAGGGAGATCAGGTGAGTCGAGATCTGAAGGCGGCAGCAAAGAGGTGAGTTTCTAGCCTGATTTTGAACCGGGTCAGAGAAGGCGCCTTACGAACAGACTCGGGTACTTTGTTCCAGGCATAAGGAGCAGCAAGGTGAAAGGAGCAAAGTCTGGAGTCTGGCATATAGAACGCTACCCAGGCAGGATTGTTCTGGTGGTGCTGGATTGGCCACGGAGAGCATGGTTTGGAGATCTGATACGGTTCCTACGGACACCTCCTCTTCGGTTGCCTCCATGGTGGGGCCTATTGTGGCAGGGACTGATGGTCCTGGAGGACCCGGTTCTCTTCTCACTTACAGCTTGGCTAGGGAAAGGAGATGGCTAGCACATAAGGGTTACTCTGCAGCGGTGGTCTCCACTCCACTCAGAGCCTGGAGGAGGTCTACCAAGCTAGCATACATGTGGATCTGGTGCCTCTTTTGAGCCTGTTTCCAAGGTCTCGTGGCTGGTAAGTCTCTAGCCCTGCACCCAAATTTTTTGCACTTTCTCCCAGGGGGTTTGACGTCTGTATCCTCTCCTCAGATCTGTGATCCCTTCCTGGGATCTATGTCTGGTGCTCAGGGTCCTGATGACAGCGCCTTTTGAGCGGTTGAAGCACACTACTTTAAACGATTTGACACTCAAGTTGGTTTTCTTGGTTGCAGTTTGTTCCGCAAGGTAGATTTCCGAGCTACAGGTTCTGTCTTGCTGAGATCCTTATCTGTCTTTTTTGAGGAGTCCGTTTCTATTCAGCCTGTGCCTTAACTCTTGCCTAAGGTTCCTTCTCCCTTTCCCGTGAACCAGGTGGTATGCTTGCTCTCTTTCTCTAAGGAGTTGTGTCAGGGGAAGGATATAGAGCTTCGCCTAGTGGATGTCTGGAGACTGCTTCTCCAGTACCTGGAGGTTAAGAATTCCTTTTGTAAGTTTGACCATCTTTTCTTGGTGCTATTTGTTGGCCTGTGCAAGGGTGACGTAGCAGCTAAGTCAACCATGAGGCACTGGATTAAGGAGGCCATTGCCTTGGCATATTTATTACAGAGCTAGTCAGTTCCGGAGGGTTTGTGTGCCCATTCTACCTGGACACAAGCATCCTTGTTGATGGAGCGGAGCTGAGTAGCCCCTGCAGACATTTGTCGGGCAGCAACGTGGGCATTGCTTTCCACTTGAATTGTCAAGCATTGCTGCTTGGATATCCATGTGTGGGCAGACATGGCCTTTGTCTTAAGGGTTTTGCAAGCTTCTGTGTCTTCCCACCTAGTGGAATTGTGGCTTTGGTATATCCACATTGTCTGGACTGGTCTAGCAGGACAATATGGAAGGTGACATTTTACTTACTAGTTAAAGTCCTTTCCTTGAGTCTTGCTATAGACCAGTCCAGGGACCCATCTTTGAAACTGTATTTGCTTTGTTCTTCTGCTGTGGTACCCTTGGTTCCGCTATGATTTTTATACTTGGATCTGCAGGTTCATAGTCTACTGACAGTCTTATGTTTCTCCCATCCTGTACATAGTTCTCTACTGTTGATCACTCATTGTTGCCCACGGTTGAGGGGGAGTTTCTCCAAATAGGTTAGTTTTGCTCATACCATAACAGTCATGAACCTCACTTCTAAGCCAGGGAATGAAGAGTATGATCTTAGTCTCTCAAATTTACTGCTAATGCTCAGTGTAGTACTTGCATAATTTATTTAACTGTATTTATATCCCGCTTTTCACCGGGTCAAAGCGGTGTAACATAAAAAGGGGGAGGGGGCAGGAATCAGTTTTTTGGGGTCGGGGCCATCACCAGGTGACCAACAGTAATGATTTTGACAAACAATTGGGATATAGACATGGACATTGAGACACAGTCATTTAGAGCAAGATCTTCTGGGGGGGGGGGGGGGGGGTTTGGGTAGTCAGTGGCGTGTGTTCTCATCAGTTCCGAGTTATTCTTGGAATAGAATGGTTTTCAGTTGTTTCTTGAATGCTAGGGGATCTCTGTTGCATCTGATGTGACTTGGTAGAGATTTCCAGAGGGATGGTGCATAAAGTTCGTAGGCTCTGTTGCAGGTCTGTTGATTGTATTTGGTTCTTTTATGGGGGATGGTGAGGGAGTTGCTGGTGGTTTGTCGAGTTGTTCTGTTTTGGGCTGGTTGAGGCAGTAGTGTGCGGAGCTGGGAGGTTTGAGTTTGGTAGAGGGCTTTGTGAGTGAGTAGGACAGCTTTGTATTTGATTCTTGCTTCGAGGGGGAGTATGTGGAGCTCCCTTAGGATTGGGGTGATGTAGTCGTGTCTTTTTGCTTTATGGATAATCCTTGCTGTGGTATTTAAGGCAGTTCGAAGTGGGTTGGTATGAGTGGCTGGCAGTCCGTGGTAGATTATATTGCAGTAGTCCAGGTGGGGAAGTGTCATGGCTTGCATCACTGTTCTGAAGTCCTGCGGTTCAAGTAGAGGTCTAAGGCGTTGTACTGTTTTAGCCTTGTGAAATATTGTTCCGGTGGTTTTTTTGATTTGTTGATTGAGTGTGAGGGCTTGGTCATGCCAAAGGGAGCCTCTCTCTGGAGCTCACAAGATGCAACAGGTATGGGTAACTTGTCAAGATATGCTTGGAAATTCTTCTTTATTAAGCCTGTGCTCTCAATACAATGGGAAATATTTCTATATCTCTTTGCCACGTTTTCTTTGTTGTGTGAAGCTTGCCATGTTTCTCCTGTATGCTTTGGGATGAATACTGAAGGGACCTCTGGTGGCTGAGGCAAATAAAAGGAATGGGAGTGATGTCATTGAAACCAGCGCTTTTCATCGGTTCTTTGTCTCCACCAATCTGCTGGTAGGGGAACACAACCCACTTGTCTGGACTGGTCTAGCAGGATTCAAGGAAAGGACATTAACTGGTAAGTAAAATGTCACCTTATGTTTAAATTCTGGAGAATTGAAGGTACATTATTATGGGTACAGTTCTATTTTTAGTGCTTGCCTTGTGATTTGTTTTTGTTTTGAAGCCTATGTCATTTTCTGAGCTATTTTAGCCTACCTGTATGCACTTTATTTACTGACTGATATTAAACATTAGAATTTGTTTGAAAAAATATTTGACATGGGATATAGAAAGAGTGAACATCAAAACAGCACAAAGTGCTCAAGTAGCATTTCTTGGTTTAAGCAGAAACATAATATTCTCCAGCAGGAAGTCAGTCCTCACTTATGGGTGACGTCTGCACCGACAGAGCTCGCACGGAGCTATTCCCCAGCTTTCAAAGAAAGTCTTTGGGATTGCTGCCACGCATGCGTGGTTCTCTTCCCCCCCCCCCACCGGGGGTGACATCTTGCTCAGTCTCCCTTTGGATGCACGTCCTCGTCCCTCGGAAAAAGTGTTTCGTTCTCGGCCTCTGGCCTACTATTTTTTCCAGTTGCACTGGTCCTCTACCCGTCCTTTCCCTGTTCCCATTCCTTTTGAGCATAGAGGACATTTTTCCTGACATTTTTTGCTGTTAGCAGGCTTTTGTGGCCTTTTTTCTCCCAACCACTGGCCGCGTGGGTCTTTGACCTCGCGGGGCCCTTTTTGGGAGGAGTGGTCTAGTGGTTAGGACAAGGTACTTCAGGCCGGAGGGACGGGGGTTCAAGTCCCACCTGGGGACAGCAATCTCAGGCCGGAGGGACTGGGATTTCTAGTCCTGTAGGCACTCCTTGTGGTCTTGGGCAAGCCACTTAACCCTCCATTGCCCATGTTCCTTGTAAGTATTAGTGTATGTGTCTCATATCCCCTCGTGTTAAATGTATCCCCCAATTGACCGCTTTGACCCAGTGAAAAAGCGGGATATAAATGCAGCTAAATAAATAAATAAATAAATTTTGCCCCGATGGCCACCGGCTTCAAAAAATGCGATAGATGCTCCAAGAACATGTTGCTTCTGGACACCTATGACTGCTGTCTGTGGTGTCTCGGGGCCGACCATGATCCGGAGCTCTGTTCGCTTTGTAAGAAAATGTCCTCCAAACCCCTGCTTAATCGTAAGCAGAAGTCCAAGGACATTTTTTGTTAGGCTGCCTCGGAATCCTCGGTGGCGTCCTCGGTTGTCTCTCCGCCGGTGGGATCCCACACCTCGGCTCCATGCTCAAGACGGCACTCAGACCAGGGGTCCCCTGAAGTGGAGCGGCGTAAGAAGGAGGCCTCAAAGTCGTTGTTGGGGGCCCCTGACAAGCGCTCGTGCTCCCGCACTTGGTCGCTTAGCCCCCTTTGGCGTTCCCGAGAGTTGAACAAGGAGCGACCTCGTAAGGTACCCCGTACAGACTCTGAGGCCCCCGGCGATGGCGCCAGGTCTCCTGAGGGCCGTCCTGGCGAGGACCCCCTCTCTTCCTCAACGCCCGACCCATTGACCCCGATGTCGGTGTCGTAGGGCCCCTTGCCCGCGTGGCGCAGGAATGTAGCATTTCTGTGTTCATAGCTTCCCAGCAGGCGCTTGAATCCAGCTTCGCTGACCCACGCCTAGAGATTGAGGTTCCCTCAAGAGGGACACCAAAATCCGCCCTGGAAACCCCTGAGAGCCATGGGCCCCATGAGGGTCCTCAGCGTCGGTCTCGCTCGCCTTCCTGTTCCTCGGGTGTGAGATCCTCTAGGGCCTCCGACTAAAGGCGGGCCTCAGCTTCCGGATGAGGCGACCAGCCCGAATTGGGTTTCTCGGACTGGGAGTCAGACGGGGATACCTCCCCAGAGATCCATGCCCATTGGGACCTCCTGTCGGACCTGTCCCCGCCCGCCTTTCAGAGGCGTTCGCCACTTGAAGACATCTCCTTTGTGGTGTTTGTATGGGATATGGCACGGGCTCTCATCCTGGCTACCTAGGCTGAGGAGGAACCTCGAGCTGGAGAGCTCGATATCTTGCAGTACGAGTCCCCGCCTCAGGAATCTCTTACTGTTCTGGTTCCCCCCATTCTGTCCAGGCTGCTACTCCTCATGTGGGAGACCCCCTCTTCGGTCCCCATTGTTAGCAAGCGCCTCAACATGATTTACAGGATCCAGCGCGGCCCCGGGTTCAGAAAAACCAAACTCCCCCACACCTCCATGGTGGTGGAATAGGCTATGAGAAAACAAAAACCCGAAGTCACACTCCTCGGTTCTGCCGGGCAGGGAGTTGGGAGTCCTTGACGCCCTAGGCCACAAGGCCTATCAAGGGTCCAAGCTCTCATGCCGTATTCAGGCGTATCAATTGTATATGGGCATGTTTTGCAAGATCTAGTCAAGGAACTCGAGGATTTCTCCGCGGGCCTCACGGGCAAACCCCTCAGTAGGTTCCGGACCCTTCTGAAGTCCATCGCGGCATGCTTGAAATACATCTCTCATGCCGCCTACGATGGATTTGAGTCCTTGGCTCAAGTGGCGACCGCTGGCATTGGAGTCGAACGCCAGGCATGGCTCCAGTCTTCGGACTTGGAGCAGTGGGTTCAGGAAAAGCTCCTAGACGTACCCTGCCTTGGTGAGCAGCTCTTTGGTAAACCGATGGAGGATAATGCCACCAAGATAGAAACGGAGTTCGTCACCTGAATCCACCTCACGCACAAAATCTCCTCCCTCCCTCGGAAGAAACAGCAAACTAAGAAGCCGTTCTTTCCATGAAAGGGTCTACCCTACCGAGGCTACCCACCGTACCCACCTGCTCCCGCGCTGATCACCTCGACGCAGGGAAGGTCTGGGCCCCACGGTCATCGTAAGCTGAAAGGGCCCAAGGCCCAAACCCTGGTGCTGCCTCAGCCTGCCCTGGGGTTTTGATGCCAGCAGTGTAGCCTTTCGCACCCTGGCAGCACCGCAGCCGTTGGGGGGACGCCTGTTGTCCTTCGCCCCTCAGTGGACATCCATTACATCGGACACTTGGGTCCTCCGAGTAGTCTGGGATGGCTACCATCCGTCTGAACAGGCTTCCTCCTCCCTTCTTCCCAGCGGAGCCTTCTTTACTCCCTGTGCATCAGACCTTCCTACAGCGGGAGTTAGACAACCTCCTCACCCAGCGACTGATCGAGAGGGTACCGACGCACCTCCGAAGTCGGGACTTCTATTCCTGGTACTTCCTCGTTCCGAAGAAGATGGGGGGGGGGGTCTGTGGCCCATCCTAGACCTCCGAAAGCTAAACAAGTTTCCGGTGCGGGAAAAGTTCAAAATGCTATCACTTAGTGTCCTGCTGCCCTTCCTCCAGAAGGACGACTGGCTATGCTCCTTGGATCTCAGGGATGCTTACGCTCACATTTTGATTCACCCCCAGCACAGGCAGTTCCTGTGCTTCAGGGTGCAATGGGAGCATTAACAATACGGGGTGCTCCCCTTCGGACTCGCATCCGCTCCGCGGGTCTTCACTAAATGCCTCTCCATGGCCGCAGCCTCCCTGAGATGGCAGGGTGTACTGGTCTTCCCTTACCTCGATGACTGGCTCGTCACAGGGCCCTCGGCCGGGGAAGCCCACCTGGCGGCATTACGCACGATCCTCCTCCTCGAGCGCCTGGGGCTCTTGGTCAACTACCCTAAGTCCCACCTCAAACTGGTACAAGCCTTGGAGTTTATCAGCGCACGCCTCAACACCCAGCGGGCGATCGCCTTTCTCCAGGAACAAGCAGGAAGTCCTCAGTTACAGGTGATGTTGGCACCGATGCAGCCCACGCGGAGCAATTCCACATCTTTCAAAGAAAGCCTTTGGGATTGCTGCCATGCATGCGTGGTCCTCTTCCCACCCAAGGGTGCCATCTTGCTCAGTCTCTTTTTCCGCAGAGTCCATCGGATGCACGTCCTCGTCCCTCGGAAAAAGTTTCATTTTTTCGCCTGACAGGCCTCTCTATTTTCCGGTCGCACCGGTCCTCTACCCGTCCTTCCCCTGCTCTACTTTTTTTAGCGCTACTGGAGATACTCTTTTCTTCTCATTTTTTTGTTACAGGCTTCGCGCCCTTTTTCTTCTTCTAACCGCTGGCCGCATGGGTCTTTGACTTCGCAGGGGCCATTTTTGCCCCCATGGCCACCAGCTTCAAAAAATGCAATAGATGCTCTAGGAACATGTCGCTTATGGACACTCACGACTGTTGTCTGCAGTGCCTCGGAGCAAACCATGATCCAGAGCTCCGTTTGCTCTGCAAGAAAATGTCCTCTAAGGCCCTGCTCAGCCGTAAGCAGAAGTCCGAAGACATTTTCCAAAAGGCTGCCTTGGAATCCCCGGTGGCACTCTCGGTCATCTCTCTCCTGGTGGGATCCCCCCCCCCTGCAGCCCCGTGCTCTCGGTGGCACTCCGACCAGGTGTCCCCTGAGGTGGAGTGGTGCAAAAAGAAGAAGGCATCGAAGTCGCTGTTGGGGGCTCATGACAAGCATGAGCGCTCCCGCGCTCGATTGCTCGATCGCTTAGCCCCCTTTGGCATTCCCATGAGCCGGACAGGGAACGGCCCCGCAAGGTACCCCACACATAAGCGGAGGCCTCTGGCGAAGGCACCCGGTCTCCTGAGGGTCGTCCCAGTGAGGACCCCCTCTCTTCCTCGACGCCTGACCCGGTGACCCCGGGATTGATGTCGCAGGGCCCCATGCCCGCGTGGGAGTCCCGCATGCTGGCGTGGAATGCAGCGTTTCTGCATTCATTGCATCCCAGCAGGCGCTCACGGCTAGCTTTGCTGACTCACACCCAGAGACCGTGGGTCCCTCGCGTGGGACACCGAAATCCGTCCAGGAAACCTCGAGAGCTGCAGGCCTTGTGAGGGTCCTCGACGTTAGTCTCGCTCGACCTCCCTTTCCTTGGAGGCGAGGTTATCCAGGGCCTCTGGCTCCAAGCGGGCACCAGCCATTGGACAGGGCGATCTGCCTGGCTCGGACTCCTCGACCGATTTCTTGGAGTGGGAGTCCGATGTGGACACCTTCCTGGAAATCCATACCAATCGGGATCTTCCGTCGGACCCCTCACCGCCCGCATTCCAGCGGTGCTTGCCACCCGAGGACACCTCCTTCCTGGTGTTCATTCGGGACATGGCACAGGCCCTTAACCTGGCCACCCAGGCTGAGGAGGACCCTAGTGCTGAAGAACTCGACATTCTTCAGTACGAGTCCCTGCCCAGGGAATCCTTCACTCTGCCTGTACCTCCTATTCTATCTCAGCTGCTGCTCCACATGTGGGAGGCCCCCGCCTTGATCCCCATCCTGAGCAAGCGTCTTGACATTATGTACAAGGTACAACGTGGGCTAGGCTTTCGAAAGACCCAACTCCCACACACCTCGATGGTGGTGGAATTGGCCATGTGGAAGCCAAAGAGCCCAAAATCGCACTTGTCGGTACCAACCGGCTGAGAGTCGCGAGCCCTTGATGCCCTGGGCCAGAAGGCCTACCAAGGTTTCATGGTCTCTTGTTGCATCCAGGCATACCAACTGTACATAGGTATGTTCTTGCGCGATTTGGCTAAAGAAAATTGGGGGGTTTCTACACGGGCCTTGAGGGAGAGCCCCTCAATAGATTTGGCACTCTGTTAAAGTCAGTCGCAGACTGCTCTAAGTACCTCTTCCGAGCCTCCTACGATGGGTTTGAGACATCGGCTCGGGTGGCAGCCGCGGGCATTGGGGTCCGCCGCCAGGCATGGCTCCAATCCTCGGATTTGGAGCAATGAGTGCAGGAGAAACTCCTGGACGTGCCCTGCCTCGGCGAGCAGCTCTTCAGCATGCCAATGGAGGATAAAGCCGCGGAGATGAGACTGAGTTCCTCACCAGAACCTGTCTCTCATGCAAGACCTCCACTCTGTCTCGAAAGAAGCAGCCAGCCAAGAAGCCCTTCTTCCCTAGAAAGGACCTCCAGTACCGGGGCTATCCTCCATATCCGGCTACCCCCACGCTGACCACTCCGGCGCAGGGAAAATATGGCCAAGGGCATCGTAAGCCGAAAGAGCCGAGGCCCAGACACCGGCTCCCCCACAACCCACTCAGGAGTTTGGATGCTATCGGCATAGCCCCTCGCCCTCCGGCAACGCAGCAACCAGTGGGGATACGCCTGTCCCACTTCACCCCATCGTGGACTTCCATCACCTCGGACACCTGGGTTCTCTACATCGTCTGAGGCGGCTGTCGCCTTCACTTCGACAGGCTTCCACCTCCTTTCTCCTCGGCAGAGCCTCCTCAACACCTCACGCACCAGCTTCTGCTGCAGCAGGAATTACACTCTCTCCTTGCCCAACGGGCAGTCGAAGGTCTCTCCACACCTTCAAGGTCAAGGCTTCTATTCTCTGTACTTCCTCGTCCCGAAAAAGACGGGGGGTCTGCGGCCTATCCTCGACCTCCACAAGTTAAACAAGTTCCTGGTGCGGGAGAAATTCAAGATGTTGTCTCTTGGTGTTCTGCTGCCCTTCCTCCAGCAGGATGACTGGCTATGCTCCTTGGATCTAAAGGACACTTACGCCCACATCTTAATCCACCCCCAACACAGGCAGTATCTGCGCTTCAGGGTGCATGGAGAGCGCTTCCAGTACAAGATGCTCCCCTTCGGCCTCGCATCTGCCCTGCAAGTCTTCACAAAGTACCTCATCGTGGTCGCCGCTCACCTTCGGCGTCAGGGCGTGCCGATCTTTAACTTCCTCGACAACTGTCTCGTTATGGGCTCCTCTATCGAGGAGGCTGGGTGAGAAATGTCACGCACCGTCCTCCTCTTGGAGAGCTTGGGGTTATTGCTCAGCTACCCAAAGTCTCACCTCGAGCCGGTGCAGGCTCTCGAGTTTATCGGGGCACGTTTTGATACTCGGCAAGCGACCGCCGCCTTACCGGTAGATTGCGCCATCCGCCTCCGAGCTCTGGCGGCTCGCGTCCAAAGCGCTCACTAGGTCACTGCTCGGACATGCGGACAGCTCAGTAGTGTCTCAGTGCCCAATGGAGCCAGTCCCTCGGACACCTCAGGGACCCTGTTAAGGTCCTTCCTGACCTCCGCTTGTCCCTGAGCTGGTGGCAAAACCCACACAACCTTCTGCGGGAATTGCCCTTCCAGTCCCCGGAGCACGATGCGGTGCTGACGACAGACGCTTCCCTGTTAGGGTGGGAAGCCCACTGCAGGCCACTATGCATGCAGGGGCAATGGTCACCTGAGGAGTCTTAGCAGCAAATAAATTTGCTCGAACTCCGGGTGATTCGGTGGGCCCTGAGGGCCTTCGTGGAACACCTCAGCGGGAGGTCAATTCTCGTGCAGACCAACAACCATGTGGCTATGTTCTACATCAACAAGGAGGGAGGCACGGGATCACGCTCCCTCTGCTGGGAAGAGGTCCTCATCTGCTCTTTTGCTGTCCGACGGAGGATATCCCTTAAGGCGATGAACCTCCTGGGTCAGGAGAATGGCCTGGCGACAGACTCAGCAGAATCCTTCACCCCCATGAATGGCGGCTGGATCCCAGAGTAGCTGACTGGCTGTTTCTCCATTGGTGGACGCCGGCGATAGACCTCTTCGCCAGTCCCCAGATCGCGCAGCTCCCCCACCTTTGCGGGCCGGTGCTGCATCTGAGCAGGGAGAGCCCCGATGCATTTCTCCTGGACTGGTCATCCAGGCTACTCTATGCATTACCTCCCTTCCCCCTCATTGCGAGGACCCTTTTCAAGGCTCTGCGGGACAGGGCATCATTGATTCTTGTGGCCCCCTCGTAGCCTCGGCGACCTTGGTTCCTGCTCCTGCTCCGGCTGTTGACGGAGCCTCCTGTTCCCCTGGGCTCTGCCCCGAGTCTGCTGATACAGGTAGAGGATCGGGTGCTGCACCTGAATCTAACTTCCCTATCCCTCACGGCCTGGGGACTGAACAGGTCTCCTTAGCCTCTCTGTCCTTCCGGAGGAGGTCACGGAAGTCCTCCTCGCCTCAAGGAAGGACTCCACTGGACGAGCCTACGCCTTTAAGTGGAGACGCTTCTCCGTCTGGTGCTTAGAGTGCCAGATTGACCCTTCTCATGCCACATTCGATGGATCCTCCAGTACCTCCTCCATCTCTCGAGGGAAGGGCTGAAGTCAACTCTGTCAGGGTACATGTACTTCAGCGCCATCTTGGGAAAACCGCTCTCGGGACAGCCGTTAGTCTCCTGCTTCATGCAGGGTATCCTGATTTCCAAGCCACCCATCCGTCCTCCCCCGGCGGAATGGGACCTGAATTTGGTGCTCATGCAGCTCACCCATCCACCCTTCGAGCCAATGGCGATGTGTTCGCTCTGGCACCTGTCCTGGAAGGTAGCCTTCCTGGTGGCACTGACCTCAGCCTGCTGGGTCAGTGAGCTCCAGGCTCTCAAGGCTGACGCCCCTTACACCAGGTTTTATCGGAACAGGGTGGTCCTACGTACCAACCCTAAATTTCTGTCTAAAGTCGTTTCGGACTTCCATCTCAACCAGGAGATAGTCCTGCCGACTTTCTTCCTGAGGCCCCATGCCGACCAGGTGTCGACAGCTCTCTACACCCTTGACTGCAGACTGGCCCTCTCCTTTTACTTGCAGCGTACCTAGACTCATCACAAGTCTGGCTGGCTTTTCGTGACCTGTGATCCCAATAGACCAGGGCAGGCAGTCACCAATCACACCCTCTCGGTTTGGGTGGTGGACTGCATTGCTTTCACCCATGCGAAGGCGGGCATCCCTCTAGATTGTCGAGTCACCGCTCACGGGGTCCGGGCCAAAGCGGCCTCGTTGGCCTTGCTGCCCTCCATGCCCCTGATGACATCTGCCGGGCGGCAACCTGGTCTTTCACGAATACCTTCGCTGTCCACTGCTGCCTGGAGAGGGAGTCCCTCTGGGACAGCGCCTTTGGCCAGGGTGTACTTCGTAACCTGTTAGTCGTAAAAGCAACTCCGGCCCTCCGACCCTTTTTCACAGCTACCATGGGCTTCGACCTGAGGACTCAGGCTCCTTCGGGCATCGACCTCTGCTCACGGCCTCACGGAGGTGTTTTTTTGTTACATGTTCAGTAGCCTGTAGTTGGGGAGTCCCTTAAGTGAGGACTGACTTCCTGCTTGTTCCTGCAGAAAGCGTAGTTACTCACCTGTAACAGGTGTTCTCCAGGGACAGCAGGAATCAGTCCTCACTACCCTTCCGCCTCCCCTGATGAGTTGCTAGATTTTTGTCCTTCCCTTGCCATATGCTTGGTAGGGCTCGAGCTAAGGGACCTGAATGAGCAAGATGGCACCCTTGGGCAGGAAGAGGACCACGCATGCGTGGTAGCAATCCTTAAGGCTTTCTTTGAAAGCTGGGGAATTGCTCCGTGCGGTCTCCATCGGTGCCGATGTCACCCATAAGTGAGGACTGCTTCCTGCTGTCCCTGGAGAACACCTGTTAGAGGTGAGTAACTGCACTATCTGCCGGCAGACCACATGGCTCGCCTCCGAGTCTTGGCAACCCAGGTCCAAAGCAACACTTGGGTCATGGCGCAGACTAAGCTGCTCCTCCTGGGGCACATGGCCTCCACCATCCATGTGGTTCCACATGCTCACATGCACATGCGTACGGCACAGTGGTGCCTCAGCACTCAGTGGAACCTGGCCTCCGGTCACCTCAGAGACCACATTCGAGTCTCCCACAACCTTCGCAAGGTCCTTAGATTGGTGGCAGGACCCCCGCAACCTTCTCCGGGGGCTGCCCTTCCAGACCCCACAGTATGAACTTGTCCTGACAACAGACACTTCCCTGCTAGGGTGGGGAGCCCACTGTGGTGCACTGTGCATGCAGGGGTGATGGTCACCCAAAGAGTCTCAACAGCACATAAACTTGCTCGAGCTTTGGGCGGTCCAATGGGCCCTGAGGGCCTTCGAGAACTATCTCCAAGGAAAGTCGGTGTAGACCGACAATTGAATGGCGATGTTCTACATCAACAAGGGGGGAGGGGCACAGGATTACGCCGCCTCTACCGGGAAGTGTTCCTCCTGGGCTCCTTTGCCTTCCTCCAGGGGACAACCCTACGAGCGGTCTACCTCCCTACGAGCGGTCTACCTCCCGGGCCATGAAAACGTTCTTGCGGACAAACTCAGCAGGATCCTCCACCCTCACGAATGGTGGCTGGACCTGGAGGGGACCCCGACTGTGGACCTGTTTTCCAGCCCGGTGAACAAACAGCTCCCCCGCTTCTGCGGCTTGATTCCGCACCCGAGTAGGGAGGCACGGGATGCGTTTCTCTTGAGCTGGACCTCCGGGTTTCTCTGCATTTTCCCTCCCACTCCTCTCATTGCAAGGACCCTCCACAAAGCTCAGCGGGAGCGAGCGTCGACTCATTGCTCCCTCGTGGCCTCGGCAACCGTGGTTCCCACTCCTGCTCCGGCTCGTGTCCAAGCCTCCGGTTTTCCCGGGCTGTGCCCCAGGCCTGCTAACGCAGGAGGAGGGGTGGGTGCTACACCCGAACCTGGCCGCGTTGTCCCTTTTAGCCTGGCTGCTGAATGGCTCTCCCTAGCCACACTAGACCTCCTCGTGTCGAGGAAGGACTTGATGAGATGAGCTTACGCCTTCAAGTGGCGATGCTTCTCGGTCTGGTGCTCCCAGCATCAGATCGACCCTTCCTCGTGTCCCACTTGTTGGGTCCTCCAGTACCTTCTCCATCTTTCTGAGGAAGGGCTGAAGTCTAACTCTGTCATGGTACACCTGAACGCCATCTCAGCGAATCACCTCCCCGTAGAGAGCAAACCCCTCTTGGAGCAGCCCTTGGTCTCCCGCTTTGTGGGGCCTCTTGCTGTCCAAACCTCCCATACGGCCGTCTCCAGCAGAGTGGGTCCTGAACGTAGTGCTCATATAGCTTATGCGTTCATCCTTTGAGCCAATGGCGACATGCTCGCTTAGTCACCTATCCTGGAAGGTGATCTTCCTGGTGGCTTTGACTTAGGCCCATTAAGTCAGCTCCAGGCTCTCATGGCTGAAGCCCCTTACATCAGGTTCTGTAGGAACAGGATGGTCCCCTCCGTACCCACCCCAAGTTCTTGCCGAAGGTTGTCTCGGATTTTCATCTCAATCAGGAGATAGTCTTGCCGACCTTCTTCCCGAGACCCCATGCCGACCAGGCGTCGGCAGTTTTGCATACACTCGACTGCGTGAGGGCTCATGCCTTCTATCTGCAGTGCACATAGGCTCATCGCAAGTCTTGCTGGCTCTTCGTGGCCTACCAATCGCCTATGGCAGGTAGTCACAAAACACACCCTCTCTATCTGGGTGACAGACTGCATCGTCTTCGCTCATATGAAAGCTGGCGCCCCGCTGGATTGGCGAGTCACCGCACATGGCATCCGAGCCAAGGCGGCTTCGGTAGCTTTGCTGCACTCAGTGCCTCTGACGGACATCTGCCGGACTGTGACCTGGGCTTCGGCGAACACTTTCGCCTTGCACTACTGCCTGGAGAGGGAGCCCCACCGGGACAGCGCCTTTGGCCAGGCTGTTCTCTGTAATCTGTTCGGGGTTTAAGCAACTCCTGCCCTCCGACTTTTCTCGACGGCTACTAAGGGTTTCGCCCCAGGGACCCGAGGACTCAGGCTCCTTCTGGCATCGACTTCTGCTTACGGCCTCACAGAGGCGTTTTTGGGTTACCGATTTGGTAGCTTGTAGCTGGGGAGTCCCGTAAGCAAGGACTGACTTCCTGCTTGTTCCTGGAGAAAGCGCAAGTAGTTATTCACCTGTAACAGGTGTTCTCAAGGGACAGCAGGAATCAATCCTCACTACCCTCCCACCTCTCCTGATGAGTTGCTGGATTTTTATCCTTCCCTTGCCAACTGCCTGGTAGGGCTCGAGCTAAGGGACCTGACTGAGCAAGATGGCACCCTTGGGCGGGAAGAGGACCACACATGTGTAACAGCAATCAAAAAGGCTTTCTTTGAAAGCTGGGGAATTGCTCCACGTGGGCTCCGTCTGTGCTGACGTCACCCATATGTGAGGACTGATTCCTGCTGTCCCTGGAGAACACTTGTTACAGGTGAATAACTATGCTTTTTTGACACTGTCCTGCCATCAAAAATCAGCCATGAATGATTTTGTACTGCTGCTTTAAATTAAGTAGAAGTTACTATTGAGAAACAATTTAACTTTTTGTAAGTGTTTAATTACATGTTGTCTTCAGACTTTTGTCCTGCTTTGGTCTTCTAATGCCAACTGTAGTTAAATGAATACAATCCTGGTTTTCCTAAGAGTTAAATGTGTGTTGGAAGGCAGCACTTTACCTTTAATCTCGTGATAGTACAGTTTATTTTGTGGACATATGAGAAGTGAAAACAATGGTTTTAAGTATTTTTTTTTTAATTCAGGTCACAAATCCCAGAGAGAAGAATTGGATGCTATTCTTTTCATATTTGAGGTAAGAGCCATATGATCACTAGAAACCCTCCTATGGTTTTCTTGAATATATAAGGCAGAAAATTGTTTATACTGCTGTAATTAATTCTTTTAATCTTGGGCACATTAAACAGCGTCTGATGTATTAGAAAATTGTTTTATATATTAGCAGTCACCTGAGACACTTGGTGTCTCTCCATCCCCCTGGTCCCAATCTGAGCTCTTTTTTCCCTTGTATCTCTCACAATGCAGCAGCCTCTTTTTCCATTTTGTCTGGTGGTTCTGCAAGAATTGCATGCTGGCATCCTCTTGCATGCCAGTCATCCCTTTATCTCCTTCCTGTGCTGGGACCTCACAGTTCTGTCAATAGTGCTCTAAAATGCTCATTTCAAAATAACTTTCTTTAGATAGTACAGAGTGGCCCTTTGCAGATGGTACTGCTACAGCATACCCTCTGCAGTCTGACAGGCTCATTACCAAGGACTGTACGATTACTGTATAGACATACATAAACAGATAATCAGTGGTAACTTTTTTTTTTCTTTTAAGAGATGATCCTCCATGGACAAACATGATGAAATTGGTCACATGTGAATAACATCGTCTAACTGTACTGAGATTGGAGTTCACTAAATAGACCTAAAATAAGCTAGTTGTCTTTCTTGCAGCTGTCATCAAATAGCCTCATGCTGTGAAGTCCCTTTTAATGGAAAAAGAATTTATTTGGAAAGAGTTCTCTTTTTCTGTATCATCCTGCTAGACCAGTCCAGAAATGTGGGTTGTGTTCCCTTACCAGTAGATGAATGGAGACAGAGAGCCAATGAAATGACCAGGTTTCAATGATATCACTCCCATTCCTCTGTCAGCCCGAGCCACTCAGTATTTTTCTGTCTCCAGCAGATGGCGTTTGGATTTTTTCAGCTCTGATAAAATCTGAACAAACGAGGATTGATTGAGAGGAAAGAGATTGAATTTGCTTGTGAATGACCACCTGTGGGTGACTCTCTCATTTGAGTACGACGTGGGAGGCTCCACTAGACTTCGGTCTTTTTGGTAGCTAGGAGTAGGGAAAATTGGTTAATCTCCAGGAACAAGCAGGAATGAGTCTTCACATATGGGTACGTCGGTACTGACGGAGTCCGCGCGGGAACGCTTCCCAGCGTCCAATCAGAAAGCTTTTGGAAGCATCCCAACACGCCTGCGCGCTGCCTTCCCGCCTTCCCAACTGCCTCTCCTCAGTTTTCGTTTTTCCGCGGAGCCAGCAGGACGTTCTCCTGTCACCGCAGAAAATTCTTCTTTTATTTTTTAGTTTTCTTGTGGTCGCGGCTGCCTTCCCCGACGCCACCGGTACCGCCGGTGTTTGTTTCTTATTTTCTTTAAAAAATTTTTCCTTAAGGAATATAAAATTTCTTCTTAGTGTGCACGGTTCTTAGGCCTTCTAGGCCTCTCCATTTTTCCTCATGGAACCGCCAGCCTTTTTCCCCAGGAAATGCACAAACTGTGGTGGTACAACTTTATTTTTAGACACTCACAATTGGTGTCTAACCTGTTTGGGTCCTGACCATTGTCCTCCGGAGCCTTCGGGCACCAGTGCTTTGAGAAGCAGTTTTCAACATTGAGTTCCCCTCGACACGCGGTCCCCTTCCAATTTCAGGGCACCGACTATATTTTCTTCTACACAGGATCAGGTAACCCAAAAACAGTCTGTTAAGACTAGCCAGTCCTCGAGCGGCAGTTCTCATGCACAGCATAGAGATGCCTCCGGCCTTGCCCTCGAGAATCCACTGGTTTCAAAACCCCGGTGGGAGTCTTTGGCCTCCAGAGCCTATGTGGGGTTTCAGATTGTTCCTGAGGTTCACCCCTCACAGAACATACCTGAGCCATGTCCGGTGGTGGCATCCGCTTCGAGCGGTACCGATACCCCGGCATCGGCACCGGTGTTGGATGAAATATTCCTCACCGAGGATCGTCGTCTGGCGTCTCCGGTACCTATGGGGCTGGTGGATACGCTTCAGATCGATTCTACAGTATCGGTATCGACACCGATACGAGTTCCGACGTCGGTACCCTCCAGACGTGCATCGATAGACTCGCTTCCTTCGATGCCGAGTCTAGAATCGATCTCCAGTCTGGAGGACTGGGTACCGACTCGCCTTGGTACCGACTCCCGTCGTTACCGGAGGTTCGGTTCCGATACCTCGGATCCGCAACCCTCGGTTCCACCGATACCGTTAGAGTTGCCACCGGCTGGTTTTCTTCCTCCGGCATCAGATTCGGTACCGACATCCACAGTACCTTTACAGTCGGTACCTTCCATCCTTCACTCATCAGGATCGTTTCCCTCGATGCCGAGTTTGGAATAGATTCCAAGCATGGACGACATGTTACCGACTGTTGCTGGTTCTGTCCTGCAGTACCAGCGACCACTATCTAAGGATCCCATTCTGCACCATTCAGGGTCTTCTATTCCTATATACTGGAATAGATCCCTTGAAGCCAAGGCTAGTTCTTCATCAGATCTAGCCTATTCAGGGGGAATTCCCTCCAGGGATCTTTCTTTCCAGACTTTCCTCCTGGATATGGCAAAATCACTTGCCATTCCTGTCCCTGGACAAGATCCTACACAAGGGAGTACAGAATACCTCTCTGTCCCTAACGAAGCAAAGGAAAATATAATGCTTCCTTTGCATCATTCTTTGCAGGATCTCCTTCTACGAATGTGGGAATCTCCTTTAAAGGTACCCCCACTTTCCAGAACAACTGATCTTCTATATCAGATGCCTCCCTCTCCAGGGTTTCAAAGGACTCAACTTCCTCATCATTCCATTGTAGTGGAATCAGCATTGAGGCGAGTGAAGAGTACTAAAAAGCACTCTTCTTGTCCGCCAGGTCGTGAGTCTAAGAGACTAGATTTATTTATTATAAGAACATAAGAACATAAGACATGCCATACTGGGTCAGACCGAGGTCCATCAAGCCCAGTATCCTGTTTCCAACAGTGGCCAATCTAGGTTATACGTACCTAGCAATATCCCCAAAAGACACAGGTTCCACAATGCTTGTACTGGGTCAAGCATTGATATCCTGGGTCCCTTTTTAATAGTGGTTTATGGACCTTTCCTCCAGGAACTTGTCCAAACCTTTTTTAAACCCAGCTATACTAACAGCCCTTACTACATCCTCTGGTAACAGATTCCAGAGTTTGATTACACGTTGAGTGAAAAAATATTTTCTCTTATTTGTCTTAAATAGTTTACCCTGTAGCTTCATTACATGTCCCCTAGTCTTTTTCTATACTCTGATAGCGTAAACAATTGATCCACGTTTATCCGTTCCACTCCATTCATTAATTTATAGACCTCTATCATATCTCCCCTCAGCCGTCTCTTCTCCAGGCTAAAGAGCCCTAACCTTCTTAGCCTCTCTTCATAGGAGTAGCCTTCCATCCCCTTCACCAATTTGGTGGCTCTTCTCTGTACTTTTTCTAATAACGCTATGTCCTTTTTAAGATACGGTGACCAGAATTGCACACAATATTCAAGGTGCGGTCGTACCATGGAGCGATACAGAGGCATTATAATATCCTTTGTTTTGTTCTCCATCCCTTTCCTTATGATACCTAGCATTCTATTTGCTTTCTTGGCCGCCGCTGCACACTGGGCGGAGGGTTTTAACATGTTATCCACAATGACTCCTAAATCTTTTTCCTGGGTGGTGGTTTCTAATGTGGAGCCTTGCATCGTGTAACTATAGTGTGGGTTGTTCTTTCCTAGGTGCATAACTTTGCACTTGTCCACATTAAATTTCATCTGCCATTTGGATGCCCAGTCTTCCAATTTATCCAGATCCTCCTGCAGTTTTCCACAATCCTCTTGGGTTTTAACAACTTTAAACAGTTTTGTGTCATCTGCAAATTTGATAACCTCACTAGTTATTCCCTTTTCCAGGTCATTTATGAATATGTCAAAAAGCAGCGGACCCAGTACAGATCCCTGGGGTACTCCACTATTCACCTTTTTCCATTGGGAATATTGGCCATTTAGCCCTACCCTCTGCTTTCTATCTTTTAACCAGTTCCCGATCCACAATAGTACACTGCCTCCTATCCCATGACTTTTTAGCTTCGCCAAAAGTCTCTGATGGGGGACTTTGTCAAAAGCTTTCTGAAAGTCCAGATACACTATATCAACTGACTCACCTTTGTCTACCTGTTTATGCACACCTTCAAAAAACATATCAGATTAGTAAGACAAGATCTTCCTTGTCTAAAGCCATGTTGGCTGTCTCCCATTAGGCCATGACTATCTACATGCTGTGTAATTTTGTTCTTTATGATGGTTTCTACCATTTTCCCTGGTACTGACGTCAGGCTCACTGGTCTGTAATTTCCTGGGTCACCCCTGGAACCCTTTTTAAAAATTGGTGTTACGTTGGCGACCCTCCAATCATCAGGTATTACAGATGATTTTAATGAAAGTTCACAGATTACCAATAGCAGGTCTGCAATCTCATATTTCAGTTCTTTCAACACTCTGGGATGTTTACCATCCGGTCCAGGTGATTTGCTACTGTTCAGTTTATCAAATAGTTGTAATATATCTTCCCGGTGTAGCGATATTTCTCTCAATTCCTCTGCAGTATCACCTTTAAATACCACTTCAGTCTTGGGTAACATCCCTACATCTTCCTCAGTAAAGACCGAAGCAAAGAATTCATTCAGTCTCTCTGCTATAGCCTTGTTTCCTCTTACTGCCCCTTTTACCCCTCTATCATCTAATGGTCCAATTGACTCTCTCACAGGCCTTTTGCTACGAATGTACTTGAAAAAGTCTTTATTTCGTGTTTTTGCTTCCGTAGCAAGTTCCTTCTCAAATTCCCGCTTTGCCTGCCTTATCAATGCTTTGCATTTAACTTGCCAGTGCTTGTGCTGTTAACAGTTTTCATCATTTGGCTCTTTTTTCCATTTCCTGAAGGTTGTTTTTTTGGCAGCAACAGCCTCTCTGACCTCACCTTTAAACCATGCTGGCAGTTTTTTGGACTTTCTTCCACTTTTCTTAATGCGTGGAATACAGCTGGTCTTGGCTTCGTGGATAGTATTTTTAAATAACACCCAAGCTTGCTGTAAGTCTTTAACCTTTGGAACCGCTCCTTTTAGCTTTTTCCTAACTATATTCCTCATTCTATCATAGTCTCCCTTTTGAAAGTTAAAAGGTAGTACTGTGGATGCCTTTACTATCTGTCCTCCACTAATTAAATCAAACATGATCATACTATGATCACTATTGCCAAGTGGTCCCAACACCCTTATTTCTTGCACCAGATCTGGCGTTCCACTAAGGACTAGGTCCAGTATGGCTTCCCCTCTGGTCGGTTCATGAACCAGCTGCTCCAAGAAGCAGTCATTTATTCCATCTAGAAACTTTATCTCTTTAGCTTGTCCTGCTGTGACACTGACCCAGTCGATACTGGGGTAATTGAAATCACCCATTATTACTACTCTGTTGTGACTTTTGTTAGCTTCCTTGATTTCTTTGAGCATTTCATCATCCATTTGTTCATTCTGGCCAGGCGGTCGATAGTATACTCCCACTGCCATCACCTTCCCCTTCATAAATGGAATTTCAATCCATAGAGATTCTACAGCAAATTTTGTTCCCTGCAAAACTTTAATCCTTTCTGACTCGATGCCCTCTCTAACATAGAGCGCAACCCCTCCACCAATTTGATCAGCTCTATCATTACGATATAGTTTGTATCCAGGTATAACAGTGTCCCACTGATTATCCTCCTTCCACCATGTCTCTGAGAGTGCAATCATATCTAACCTCTCATTTAGTGCTATATATTCTAACTCTCCCATCTTATTGTTTAGACTTCTAGCATTGGCATACAAGCATTTTAGAGACTGTATTTTATTCATATTAATCTGGCTATTGGTAGGCAGGGGTAATTTGGAATCTTTATGCTCTGTCTGCTCCTTACTCAAGGGCATTTGTGCTACTATACTCCCTTTTAAAACCTCACTGCTTTTGGTAGTATCCTTCAAGGATACCTTCGTCCGAACCATGCACTCCTGGGTGACTGTCGGCTTTCCCCTATTTTCTAGTTTAAAAGCTTCTCTATCTCTTTTTTAAAGGTTAATGCCAGCAGTCTGGTCCCATCCTGATTAAGGTGAAGCCCATCCCTTCGGAAGAGCCCCTCCTTTCCCCAGAATGTTCCCCAGTTCCTAACAAATCCAAAACCCTCATCCTTGCACCATTGTCTCATCCACGCATTGAGACTCCGGAGCTCTGCCTGTCTTTTGGGTCCTGCACGTGGAACAGGAAGCATTTCGGAGAACGCTATCCTGGAAGTTCTGGATTTCAACTTCCTACCTAAAAGCTTAAATTTAGCCTCCAGAACTTCCCTATCACATTTTCCTATGTCATTGGTACCAACATGTACCAAGACAGCAGACTCCTCCCCAGCACTATCTATGATCCTATCTAGGTGGTGCGTGAGGTCCGCTACCTTCGCACCAGGCAGGCATGTTACCAGGCGATCCTCACGTCCACCAGCCACCCAGCTATCTACATTCCTAATGATTGAATCACCAACTATAACAGCTGTCCTGACCCTCCCCTCATGGGGACATGGCCCTGGAGAAACATCCTCGGTGCGAGAGGGTTTTACATCACCTGGAGGACAGGTCCTAGTTACAGGATCACTTGCTGCCACACCAGGGTGATGCTCTCCTGTCACGTGACCTCTCTCCTCCATGGCAACAGGGATGCTGCCAGACTGGAGGTGGGACTTCAGGACTATATCCCTGTAGGTCTCGTCCATGTACTTCTCTGTCTTTCTTATGTCTTCCAGGTCTGCTACTCTAGCCTCTAGAGAACGGACTCGTTCCCTGAGAGCAAAGAGTTCTTTGCACTTAGTGCATACGTAAGACCTCTCACCAACTGGGAGAAAATCATACATGTGACACTCAATGCAAAAGACCGGAGAACCCCCATCTCGTTGCTGGACTTCTGTCTGCATCTTAGTTTAAAGCTTGTGTTTAGGTCTTTTAAATTCTGTATATGATAAGGATTGGTGTAGATGCTTATACCAATAAAAGTGTATCTAATATCCCTAATACACCTTGTGTACCTGAAGCTTAAGTAATTAATCTCAGGTCCTCTGTGTATGACTGATTTGGATAACGAGCTGCACCTGAGAGCAGCCCCTTTCCTCTAAGATGTGCAAGTACCTATAAAACTACAATTACCCCAGGGGTGGGTGGGTGCCGGGGAGGGAGGGAGGGAGGGAGATAAGTCCTATTAAAGAGGGCAGTTACAAGGTACCCTGTCCTGAACCCTCAGCAGGGGGGAAGGGGGTACCACACAAAGCCTAGTTAGTTGAGAGAGGCAAGGTAAGTTATAACTGAGAAGGCTGAACTAGCACACCACTAAGACAAACACTAAATAATTAAATAAACAGTTAGACAAACAATAAATAATTAATAAACAGCTAGAACTCACAGCAAGGTGTCAAAGGAGGCAATATCCACTTCTCTAGCAGAGCACTGTAAAAAGCACTGCTCTTCTCTGATCAGAGAAAAGCAGACTAAAACAGACTATGCACACGTGGAGGAAAACAGGAAGAAGGCTACACAATACCTCGCTATTAAAATCAGCACGGTGTACATCGAACAAAAACACTGCAATGGTATACAAACAACATTGAGTTTACAAAGAACAGGAAATTGAACATGGGATCGAAACCGGGGAAACTAAATACATATTAACTCGAAACTATGTACAGTACTCTAAAATAAATGGGTATGCATTGATTTTGTGAAGATGAAGATTAGTGGTTGGTTGGGCTTGAGTGGGGACTACCTATTATCTGTGGTATTGACGTGCAGGGGCGGCTAGGGTATGAGGGAAGCTTGCGTGCAGGGGCGGCTAGGGTATGAGGGAAGCTTGCTGGTTGTGCTTCTATCACTGGAAGTTTCTGGGTAACATTTTGTGAACAGGTGGAGTTTTAAGGATTTTCTGAATAGGATGAGGCTTTTAATACCACGGATTTCATGGGGGAGTGCATTCCAGTTTAAAGGGGCGAATATGGAGAAGGCTCTGTTAGAGGTAGCCTTTGTGCACGTGGTCATTAGCATGAGGACTACTAATGTGTTCAGTGCAGTAGACCTTCTGTTTCTATTTTCCAGGGTACCATGGACTAGCTTGCTGATTGGCATAGGGGGATAGTTATTTAGGGCTTTGAAGGTGAGGACCAATGACTTGTATTGGAGCCTGGCATGTAAAGGTAGCCAATGCAAATCCTTCATGATGGGCATTATGTGGTCCGATCTTGACGATCCAGAGAGGACTCTTGCGGCTGCATTCAAAGCTAGGCGGAGAGGGTTTAAGGTCGATTGTGGGAGGCCATGGAGGATGATGATCGCGAAATCAAAATGTGGAAGGACTAATGCCTGGAAGGTTGTTCGGTAGTCTGTGAAGTCCAGTAGGTGTCGGAGGTGACGTAGAGTTCTGATCTTATGGTATATTGCCTTTGTGGTGTTTTTCACATGTGTTGTCATATCCAGGTGCTGGTCCAGGGTGATGCCGAGGTAACGGATTGTGGATTTGGACTTCAACTCTACATTGTTGGCAAGTAGTGATGAGGGAGGTGTGAATTTATGGTTCCTCGTGACAAATAGGACATCTGTCTTGCCGTGATTGATCCGTAGGTTTTGTGACAACAGCCAATCGGCTACTGCTTCGAAGCACCTGATTATTGGGGAGAGCACTGGTTGGTCTATCAAGAACGGCATGTAAAGGAGGATGTCATCTGCGTAGGCAAGGCATTTTACGTTGAAGGATCGGATTAAGTCACATATCGGCTGCATATAAATGTTGAACATTAGTGATGATAAGGACGATCCTTGGAGAACTCCCTGTGTTTGCCTTTGGACGTCAAACCTTCCAGACCTCCATGCTTTCAGCAAGGATTCTCTCATATATTTTTTATATGGGTCTATCTCTTGAAGAGATCACAAAGCAATTACATCTTTTGACTCCTTTTCTTCAGGAGCCCAGATGTACAGACTATTCCTCACTGGTTAGTCATATTCAGAATATCTCTAAGTTCCTTACTTGTGCTACCCTAGACTCCTTTGAGTCTGTTAGCAGGACATCTGCTATAGCTATAGGGGCACGATGTAGAGCCTGGCTTCAGGCCTCAGACTTGGACAAATGGGCACAGGAAAGACTGGGAAATACTCCTTTTACTGGAGAGAATCTCTTCAACAAGGAGTCTTTACTTCAGGTTACTCAGGTCTCCACTGACTTTCCTTTTTCCAGAGGCTGCTCTGCGCCTTCTTCTTTCCCAGTAGGTAGGAAATGTCCTACCAAATTTCAACCCCTAAGGGGAGAAAGTTTTACCCATCATCTTCCCATCATTCAGATGTCCCTAAACAGGGGAAACATCGTTCTAGTCTGAGCAATCCACAACCCCAACAGGGTCAACAAACCCAGCCGTTGCAGGGTTTTAAATAGATCATTGCCCCTCTGTCTGGGGGGTTGGGATGGCAGTCTGCTTCTTTTTACTTGAAGTATCTGCACTAATTTTATCCTAACCTACTTAGATATCTCTTCATGAGACATCTTTTCTTAAGAATCTTCATGATGATCATGCCCATTCTTAACAGATTTTTTCCTCTTCCTCTTCGAGGAGAGGGAGAGGTAACAACCATCAATAGACAGTTGTTTCCATCTATTGGCATGTATCATCTCACCTATCGGAGATTTCCTCCATACTTGATCTCCTGCAACTCTTTCTAAGAGTGACTTTTTATTCGGGTAAGCCCCTATGGTCCTCTACCTCTTCTACCGGGGGATTCTCCCTTTTGGGAGTTGTCTCCCCCTTGTTACCTTAGGGCAGCTCCTCAGACAATAGGAACTCCTACCATGTCTGTTGGTTTTTCTTTTTCCCAATCTACAGAGTAGGGGAAAGAAATTCTCTATGCTGCCCTCATACTTGCTGCAGATGCAAAAATTTCTAGTGGTTACGCCACAGGTTTTGTTCACTACACAACCAGGACTTCCTCTCCACTAGCAATCCTCCTAACCTCAGTACTAAGTCCCAAACAGGTGGTTAACCTAGTTGGGAAACCCTGTTTCACAGTTTGGTTAGGTTATCTTCTATTCTTTGCCTTTGTCCTTGGCAGAATAGTTGGTTACCTGCTGGTTGTCCACATTCCTCACCAGGGATGGTCTACAGCCAGTTTTCTTCTAACCAACCTGCAGCATGCTCTCTGCAACTCTACAGGGTAGCTTTGCACTATAGGCCCCTGCTAGAGAGCATCAATATCTTGCCTAGCAGATAACCTTAGATGGTTTAAAAGGGTTTCCCCCAGTCATATTCATGCCTGGCAGGTATTCTACCCTTTCCATCTTATCTTAAATCTCTGTTAAGGCATAAGCCTCAGGCTTTTCATCACGTGAAAGCCTAAAAGAGGGGCCAACTCCCTGGCTTGGCCCATATTGCCTGGTATTTTTCCCATCAGGGATAAAAATTTTTCTGGCAACTAGAGGACATCTAATACCCATCTTGCCCTCATAGGCGGATCGCTAGGGTATCTTCCTCTAGGAGCCTCCTCTATCCAATCTCCATACCACAGCTCTGGAGATATTTATTTATTTATTTACATTCTCTTATATACCGCGCTATTCTGCATCAGTGCGGTTTACATTGAACAAACTGTGAAATTACAATGAACAGGGCATTATAACTTGGAGATAACTATTTTACAGGGAACATGGGCTATGGAGGGTTAAGTGGCTTGCCCAAGACCACAAGGAGCACCTGTGGGACTAGAAACCCCAGTCCTTCTGGCCCAAGGTTGCTGTCCTCTAGTGGGATTTGAACCCCCGACCTTCTGGCCTGAAGTACCTTGCCCCAACCACTGGATATCTGGACTTCTGGTCTGCAGACTAATGTTATCCTCTGCCATCTTCAGGTAGGCCATCCTGGTTATTCAACAGCTCAAATTCTACAAAGAATTAAGCCACCCTTTTGTCAAGGACAACCTTCCTCTGACTATAACATTCATAACCAGGAGGAGAGGATTTTTTCCTGTTTATCTACTCAAGTAGGTGTCAACCTTCTTGTTAGATAAATCTCCCTCTCTCCCTATATGGGTGATGGGGATCTTTGAACATCTCTCCATCCCATATACCTGGAGACAGTATATATATATATATATATATATATATATATTGGAGATAGTGTGTGTGTATATAGATAGATAGTATATAGATAGATATAGTATATAGATAGATAGTATATAGATAGTATATAGATAGATGATATATACTATCTATCTATATCTATCTATATATCTATATATATACTATCTATCTATATCTATACTATCTATCTATATATATATATATATATATACTATCTATATCAGCGTTTTTCAACCACTGTGCCGCGGCACACTAGTGTGCCGTGAGATATTGTCTGGTGTGCCGTGGGAAAAATTCCAATTTCATCCGTAACATGTGGCCTCGGCTCATAAATTAGGGTTGCCAACCGGCCGGTTTTCAGCCGGCCTGGCCGGTTTTTCCATGGCCAGGCCGGCTGCCAGCACAGTTGTAAAACCGGCCATTGAAAAGCCGGTTTTTTGCTCTGACCGCAAGATCGGGAGCGGCCAGAGCAAAAAACCGGCTTTTGTGCCGAAGTCCGCGGCGCGAAAGCGATCGCGATTCCCTATAGCAGTGCAGCCGCTGGTTCTGCTTTGTACAGAGCAGCGGCTGCACTACACTTACATTGAAAAGTAAAGAGAAACTGTGTCAGGAGCCCTCCGATCATGCAGAGCCCGAGGAAGTGATGTCATGGGGGCGGGCTCCTCACAGGCTGTCTTTCCTTTTCAAATTAACTTTAGCTGCAATAAAGTTAATTTGAAAAGGAAAGACAGCCTGTGAGGAGCCCGCCCCCATGACATCACTTCCTCGGGCTCTGCGATGACCGGAGGGCTCCTGACACAGTTTCTCTTTACTTTTCAATGTAAGTGTAGTGCAGCCGCTGCTCTGTACAAAGCAGAAGCAGCGGCTTGGGCAGAGGGGGGGGATGTGTGTGTGAGTGAACCAGCAAGGGGGGGGGGGAGTGTGAGTGAACCAGCAAGGGGGGGGGGGGTTTTTGATTGAAACAAAAGTTGAGGGGGTGGGGTGTTTTTAGTGAACAAGCAAGGGGGGGGGGGCGATGGTGTGAGTGAACCAGCAGGGGAGGGGGGGTAAGTGAGTGAGTGACCCAGCAGGAGGGGTGAGTAAGTGACAGGGGGGTGGGTGAGTGAACCAGCAGTGGAGGGGGGGGGGGTGGTGTGAGTGAACCAGCAGGGGAGGGGGGTTGGTGTGAACCAGCAGGGGAGGGGGGTTGGTGTGAGTGTTTGATTCCTATTCAAGAGAATTACTTTATATATAGTCAATATAGGCACAGAGGTAAATTTTTTTAACATTTTCTAATGGTGGTGTGCCTCGTGATTTTTTTCATGAAAAAAGTGTGCCTTTGCACAAAAAAGGTTGAAAAACACTGATCTATCTATCTATCTATCTATCTATCTATCTATCTATCTATCTATATATATATATATATACTGTGACTGCTTGCCGGTCCTAGGCGGATGCCTAGAGCCGGGTAGCATTGTGTTGTGGAAGAAATAAGGACTCTGTAGTTGTGGTCGAAATGAAAAGATGGGTTTTATTCCCCTTCCCTTTAGGATGTTACAGCATAAGGGACAACATAAATGAACGGTTGAATTCACCAGGTCAAAAGGGTTTTAAACCAGAAATGATAATACTGCTTTCTCTCAGCAATACAGTCCAGTATTTACACGGTGCACAATATCTCTCAGTGATACAGTCCAGAATTTCCCTGTGCACAATATTCTCAGCAATACACTTTAGTATTTTCACTGTGCACGAAATACTACTTCTTGCTTGACTTCAATAAAGACTCTCCCAATCATCAGGCACCTCTTCCTCACCTTCCGTTGTTACAGGAATATGCTCTGTGCTACAGTTCTCCCCATGCCTGGGGCTATAACTTATTCCTGTGTAAAGACTGGGAGTCTTTTTGAAACTGTACTCTGCACCTTGCTTTGGGTAAACCTCAGTAATTACCCTTGAGAGCTGCCTTGGAGAGTCCCTGGTATTAGGAGCTGTTCTGGGGATTCCTTCCCCTGGCTTGGCTATAAGAGAGACCCTTTGTTGGTTGTCTGCATGGCTTTTATCCCTGGGATTCCTTTTCCTCCCCTTTGCATAAACAGAGTAATTATCTTCTATTCTGCCAAAGATAAGTTCCAATCCGTCTGCCTCCAACCAAGGCTTTCTCTCTGCCCTGTACTTCTCTGTGAGGGAAAGCTGTTTGTGAGGCCTGGCTGATGGCCTCTCACTCCCTCTTCCCTGGGTGCTCCTCTGTATGGGATCTCTGCTTCCTGTTAGCTGAGCGGTTTGCTTTGTTATGAGGACCTCTCTGGCTGGGGAGACCTGGCTGCAGCTTTGCTTAAGTCTCTTGGATTGGTCAGCCTGCCTCCCACCAGCAGTGGTTCCCTCACGTACCGTATCTTGTGGTAATGGCTTGGGATTTTCACTCTCAGCTTTTCTCCCAGCTTGCCTGGAACAGCAATCAGAGGTCCCTTGAGCTCTGCTCTCCACCTGGCACTTAAGCTCTGGTCTCACCTCTAACTCAGGCTCCAGCTTACTCTGCCAGTGTTCCTCCTGCTGTTTCCCATTCTCTGTCTCAGTTGCAAACTCCTGCTCAGGCTCCAATGCTCCAACTACCAGCTCAGCATGCAATGCTTCACCTCCCAGCTCTGCCTCAGTCTGCCTGTGTGAGATTTCACAGCTGCTTTTATCTCCCAACTCACTCAACGTGGAACGTGACTCTGAGTTCAGGTGGGCCTGATTGGCATTTCCAATTCTCACTACGTCACACAGACTCTGTGGAATGTTTGCTTTCCCCTTTCCTGCCTCACTGCTCCGGGCCTGCAGCAACTGCCCCTGAAGCTGCCAGGTAAGCTCTTCTTCTATTTTATTTCCTAATGTTTCATGGTCTGTGTTTTGTAACTCTTGCCAGGCAAGCCCTTCCCCCACACTGTCCTTTACTATCTCAGGCTCAATGCTATCTGGCTTCTGACAAGTGAGCTTTTCCTGTATATTGTTTCTTAGTGTTTCAGGCTTAGTGCTCTCTATCTCCTGGCCAATAGGCTCATTCTCTGCACTAGTCTTTAGTACTTCACCTTTTATGCTGTCTACCCCATGACAATATATACTTATATATATATATATATTCACCGTATTTTCCGGCGTATAAGACGACCCCCTACTTTTCCTGTTAAGATATAGGGTTTGGCCTATACTCGCTGTATAAGACTACCCCTCTTCCAGCGCACACCAAAAAAAATAAAAAAACATCAGATTTGATTTCAATATGGTAATTTTAATTCAAATGCTTATGACATGCAGGTACTTAGGAGGAAAACTGTCACTTATAAACATAAGGCTGTTTGTCATCAAACATGTAAACATAAAACAGTGCAAGTGGATTAAACTTTTCCTAATTCACTCTAAAGCTGAAAGAAAGGATAAGACAATAAACCCATGGGAGCTGCCATGCTGTTTGTTTTCTAAGCTGCCAACCAAACTGGAACTGATGATGATAGGAGGAAGATATAACAAACAATAGAGAGAGAGATAGGAAGTGCTGGGCTAGTCTCTGGTGACGCATTATAACTGCAAGCTATTTTTACAGGTTTTGCTGGTGTGACAGTTTCCCTTTAAAAACCTTCAAAATCCTCCTGTTCGTCATCTGATATCATAAGTACATCAATGACATCTTGTGATACATTTGCAAGGCAGTCATCATATGGATCTAATTCCGTATCAGATGGTGTGGTCTCAGCTTCGGCTTCCTCTTCATCTTCATCTTGCCACAAGTAGTCGTCCTCCATACCATCTAATGAATTTGATATGCCACACTTCTTGAAAGACTTGATTACTGTCTTTGCATCAATATCATTCCAGGCTTTTATGACAAACGTGCACAAAACATCCAGCTGTGGAGCATGCATGTTTCCTCCTTTTGTGAATGACTTTTCGCCACTAACCATCCACTCATTCCACTGTTCTCGAATGCGATCTTTAAATGGCTTGTTTAGGCACACATCCAGTGGCTGTACCAACGATGTCAATCCTGCAGGAATAACTGCTGCATCTGTGTTATTCTTGCAAGGCTTTGCTTGGTGCTGGGAGTTAAATGAGCCCTGAACATATCCCACACCAGTAGACTACGTTTTTGAATAAGTCCACCTGGTCGCCTGCTCCATACATTATCAAGCCGTAGCTTTACCCCTTCTTCATCCATCCAGCCTTTTTCATTCATATGTACAACACAACCAACAGGGAACTTGCATTTTGGCATTGTTTTTCTTTTAAAAATAATCATTGGTCTCAGTTTTGCGCCATCAGCTGTGCATGCTAGTACCACTGTAAAACTAGACTTCTCGTGTCCTGTTGTTCTAATTTAAAATTGTTTTTTCACCTTTTCATCAAACTCCTGCCCAATCGGGGCAGTGGGAGAGAAGCCCGCGGCAGCACTCCCGCAGATAAAAGCGGCGTCCCTGCACAGAGGGAGCCGCTTTCTGCCTGGGCACGCCAACATCAAACTCCTGCCCAATCGGGGCAGTGGGAGAGAAGCCCGCGGCAGCACTCCCGCAGATAAAAGCGGCGTCCCTGCACAGAGGGGAGCTGCTTTCTGCCCGGGCACGCCAACATCAAACTCCTGCCCAATCGGGGCAGTGGGAGAGAAGCCCGCGGCAGCACTCCCGCAGATAAAAGCGGCGTCCCTGCACAGAGGGAGCCGCTTTCTGCCCGGGCACGCCAACATCAAACTCCTGCCCAATTGGGGCAGTGGGAGAGAAGCCCGCGGCAGCACTCCCGCAGATAAAAGCGGCGTCCCTGCACAGAGGGAGCCGCTTTCTGCCCGGGCACGCCAACATCAAACTCCTGCCCAATTGGGGCAGTGGGAGAGAAGCCCGCGGCAGCACTCCCGCAGATAAAAGCGGCGTCCCTGCACAGAGGGAGCCGCTTTCTGCCCGGGCACGCCAACATCAAACTCCTGCCCAATTGGGGCAGTGGGAGAGAAGCCCGCGGCAGCACTCCCGCAGATAAAAGCGGCGTCCCTGCAGGGTGCGCCCGCGCCTGGCGGGCCCGCACCTGAGGGCCTCGCACCTGAGGGCCTCGCACCTGAGGGCCTCGCCAGAGGGCCCTTTGGCGTGGCCCTTAGGCGCGGCACAGAGGCGCAAACGAAAGAGACAGCTGGACCATACCCAACAAGAACTGCAGAGCACAACAACGACGGAATGAAAACCACTGCAGCAACCACAGCAACAAAGAACACACCAACCCACAACAGCAGCAGATATACAACAACAACGACTTCTGTCTCCACCACTCCAAGAAAACAGCACTGAAACACCGCTTGGCCCCCAACCGCCAGGTAATTTCACGGATCATGCCACCCCTCTTAGCCCCCATCTACCTCCTCACCCCTTTACTGACCCTCTACCCCTCCCCTACAGGCACACTCAATAACCTACTCTGGCCTAACACCACAACAGCACAACCCACACACACCTACAACCCTAAACAAAACCACCCTCTCGCACAGCATACACCAACCCACACCCCCAACCCTTCAAACTACCACCACCTCTCCATCTCACTAATAAACGCACGCTCAGTTAGAAATAAATACCACATGCTCCAGGACCTAATCACAACTGAGAAAATCGACATCCTCTGTGTAACGGAAACCTGGCTAACAGATACCGACACGGTAATAATGAACCAGCTAACCCCAATAGGATACAATCTCCATCACTGCTCCCGGGCTCACACCAGAGGTGGAAGTGTACCCATCATAGCAAAAGCCGACCTCCATTTTAGGATTCATTCTTCAGAAACTACTAATGAAGCAGATCTCCTCACCCTCACCAATAAACACCTTTCAATATGCCTAATCTACCGGGCACCAACCACAAACACTGACCTACCAAGGATACTACAATTCATATCTGAGAGCACCAGTTCGGCGAAAGAGCAAATTATCCTAGGAGACTTCAACCTCCCATCACTTCAAGAAGAACAAGCAGAAACCTTCACCACCACCATGACAGCAATGGACCTGATGCAGATCATACAAGAACCCACACACGACAAAGGAAACACACTGGACCTCATATTCCTAAACTCCCTAACTCCCTCCCCACCCAAGAACCCGAAGATCTCGCCTGTATCTTGGTCAGACCACTACCTCATTACCATATCCCACACCTACCAACTTATGACCTATAAGGATGATGGACACCGCACTAGAAGATTTAAAACCTTTAACAAAGTAGACTTCTTAGCGCAAACCCTACCAAAACTACAAACAAACTCCAGTAACATCGATGACCTAATCCACAACTGGAATACCACGATCTCCACTGCGTGTGAAGCGCCGACAAGCAAAGCCACCACCAAACCTATATCCATGAAGGCCAGATGGTTCACTCCCAATCTCCGAAAACTAAAAACAAAACTCAGAAGAACAGAAAGAAAATGGAGAAAAACCAAAAATGACACTGACAAAACAAAATACCTATATCAACTCAACGCATACCACTATGAGACTGACAAAGCAAAAAAAGCCTACCACACGAAAATCATAAACACATCCATAAATAAACCTCGTGAACTCTTTCAGATTGTCAAAAAATTGACAAAAACACCCAATAACTTTGACCAGTTGCCGAAGATTCCACCAGAGTCACTGGCCCGACAATACAAACAGCTCCAAAAACCACAAAACCCTCATCTGAACGCCGAGGCAACCACAATAAACCACAACCCCAACATGCACAGTGAATGGACAACCTTTAAAGAAACCACCACAGAAGAAATAGCATCCACCATCTCCCGCCTAAACACCACCACCTCTCCGCTGGACCCCTGCCCCACAGACTGCATAAAGAAATCCAAAGACGACTTGAGCTCACCACTGACCCATATTGTCAACGAATCCTTCTCCCAAGGTCACATGCCAGACATTCTCAAAACTACAATCATCCGACCATCCCTAAAAAAACAAAACCTGGATCCCCTAGACCCTGCATCTTACAGACCAATAGCAAGCCTGCCATTCACCGCCAAGATAATCGAGAAGATAGTCCAGCAGCAGCTTCAAGAACACCTGGACAACAATATACTGGACCCACAGCAACACGGCTTTCGCCCACTACACGGAGTCGAGACCCTCATGACCACACTAATGAACACCCTCATCATAGGAACCCAAGAAAACCACTCTGGATATGCCATGATCTTCCTTGATATATCAGCAGCCTTCGACACCATTTCCCACAACATCCTCATACGCAGATTGCACTCAATTAGGATCAAAGACAACGTACTTCAATGGTTTCAATCCTACTTAACTAATAGACAACAACTAATCCGCACTAGCACCTCGACCTCGCCCCCCTTCCAACAACACCAAGGAGTACCTCAAGGATCCACGCTGTCCGCCATGCTCTTCAACATCTACCTTCAACCACTCTGCTCAGTTATACGTTCCCACAACATCAACTTTCATATATATGCTGATGATATCATGCTCTACGCCCCAGTTACAACCGCAAATCCAACAAATATACATCTATCAGCATGTTTCACCGAAGTGACCGACTGGCTTCAAGAAAATAACCTATCCATAAACATAAAGAAAACTGAAGCCCTCATAGTGACAAAAGACCCAGACTTCACACCACCCACACACCTTAACATAGGAACCACACGCATTCAAATACATCCACAAATAAGATATCTAGGCATTATCATTGACCAAGCCCTAACCCTCAAGCAACAAATTACTAAAACCTCCGGAATTATATTCCACAAAGCAAAAACAGTGCAACGTCTCTGACCCCTCCTCGAACCTCAAGACTTCAGGACGGTAATGCAAGCTATGACACTCCCACATCTGGACTACTGCAACATAATCTACCATGGACTACCAGCCACACAGACCAACCCCCTCCGAACCGCATTGAACACCACAGCGAGAATTATTCAGAGCAAAGAAAAGCGACCACATCACCCCAATCCTAAGAGACTTGCACATACTCCCCTTCGAAGCACGAACTAAATACAAATCCATCCTACTCACCCACAAAGCCATCCACCAAACACAGAACACACAGCTCTGCACCCTGCTGTCTCGTCCAGCCCATGGAAAAACCACCAGACTGGCCTCCAGCAACTCCCTCACCGTCCCTCACAAAAGAACCAAATGCTCTCAACGGACATGCAATCGAGCCTTTGAACTTTATGCTCCATCCCTATGGAATTCTCTACCAAGCCACCTCAGAAACAACAACGATCTAATGTCCTTCAGAAAACAGCTAAAAACCATCCTATTCCAAGAATGCTTCGAAGCACTCCCCACCAGAAAGTGCACCAACCCCTGATATCACCCATCAGGGACCCCTGATTGAAAACTGAACTATACTGTCCATGTCTAAAGTCTGTCCTATGTCGAAATCATCAATGTTGCCTACCCGGTGATGGCCCCACCCTTATACTTAATTACCCCACCCTTAAATGTATCACCGCTTTGACCCGGTGAAAAGCGGGATATAAATACAGTTAAATAAATAAATAAATAAATATTGCGCTGTTGTATTACGTATCGGTGGAAACTATTTACTTTGGCATCAAGATCTGCAGGTAATTTTTGTGCAATTTTCGTCTTTTGCCTCAGTGCCATATTATGCCTTTCCAAGAATCTAGTACACCAGGATACAGTGGCCTTAAATCTGTTGCTGTGATCTGGGTTAGATTTGGCTCACTGAAGTGCAAACAAACGTATTTTATTACGTGTCACTACATAACCGTTTTGGCGATGCTCATTCACCATATCTGCTACATGTTTTTCAATTTCTGGCCAATGTGGGGTGCCTCTTCTTAATGCACACTTACCCCTTGGCATACTCTTTAATGCTTTTTCATTTGCTTTCCAGTCCCAAACCATCTTTTCTGTTACTCCATATTGTCTTGCAGCAGCACAGTTATTATGTTCCAAGGCAAAGTTTACAACTTTAAGTTTGAAACTGGCTTCATATTTTTCTTCTTGCTGGTGAAGCCATGATGGGGTCTTCACTGTTAGCCATTTGTATGCTGTATGTACTGGGCTGTACTGTATGAAGAAGTAAAGATACTGGTGCTGTATACTGGTGCTGCATGTATCTGCTCACCAGAGCAGAGACTCTCCACAGATGCTCCTGCTTCCTCCTGCCTTCCCTCAGAATCGCCAATCCAACCCAGTATAACAACCAGCCTATCCAGCCCAGTATAATAACCAGCCAATCCAGACCAGTATAATAACCAGCCAATCCAACCCAGTATAATAACCAGCCAATCAATCGGCTGGCAGGGAGAGGGGAGGAGCCCGGGATGCAGCGTCAGTAAGCTTCCCCAGTCCAGGTCAGAAAGTTGCTGTATACCGCCGTATAAGACGACCCCCGACTTTTGAGCATATTTTCATGGGTTAGAAAGTCATCTTATACGCCGGAAAATACGGTGTATATATATATATATATACACACTATCTATCTATATCTGTGTGTCTTCTGCCCATATATATATATATCTTTGGGATATATGCATATATGCCCTATATGTATATATATTTATAGCCATATGAGATATATTTTTAGATAGATCTGTATCCATCTACTTATCTATCTATCTGTTAGGTTCAAATATCCTTACATTCCTATATGATCCTGACAGATGGGCACTACCCCTATCAATGCTGTTCCGGCATATTTAGGGGGCTATACCTATAACCACTTCCTGTGGTAATTAATAACCCTTTTCTTTACCTTAACCTTTGGGTTTAGGTACTCCTGAAGCTCTCCATGTACCTTCTCTTTCCTAAGTGACCTCATTTAGGAAAGACATTGCGGAGCTTCAGTTACTCTAAAGCTTAGCGCTTCTGAGTCTGTTCTTACTTCCTTATCAGGTACAAGGGTCTCCATACCCTTTCTCCCTATATGGATTGATCCAACCCCAGTCCAGTTAGGTCAGACTCATTTTTTCTCTTAGACCAAAACAGCTTAAGCTTTAATTCAGTAGTACCTTCTGCGTGTCTGCTGAAGCTCTACTTTTATACTACCCCAGGTTTTTTCCCTGGGGCTATTTGTTCTAACCCTGAAGGGTTCTGGCCTCCACTTGTTTTGATTTACTTTGTTACCTCTACTTACAGTGAGGTACCCCTTGAGCATATTCACTGGCTCTTTTATCAGATCCATATGGAGCTCAGTGCTCCTGTGCAGTGCCAACAAGGGAGGTCAAGATCACAATATTTTACTACTAAATTCCCTCGATACAGGGTCTTCCCTTTGAAGCCCTGTTCTAGCCAGCTGTTCTACAGCTCCTTTTCTATATTCAACTCCTGCCCTCCATCCCCAGGATGCCTGAGGTCCTGAGGTATAGCATGGCTCGTTCTAGACTTGCAACATGCTAGGACTCCCTCTGGGCATATGAGCTGGGGAGTCCCCATATGTGAAGACTCATTCCTGCTTGTTCCTGGAGATAGCACAGTTACTTACCTGTAACAGGTGATCTCTGGGAACAGCAGGAATAAGTCTTCACAAACCACCCACCTCCCCTAGGAGTTGCTTTTTCTCTATCTCTATCTTTCCCTTCCTTGCTTCGCTCTCTCTCTGTTTGTCTCAGCTGTAAAACTTAACTGAGGAGAGGCAGTTGGGAAGGCGGGAAGGCAGAGCGCAGGCATGTTGGGATGCTTCCAAAAGCTTTCTGATTGGATGCTGGGAAGCGTTCCCGCGCGGACTCCGTCGGTACCGACGTACCCATATGTCAAGACTTATTCCTGCTGTTCCCAGAGATCACCTGTTACAGGTAAGTAACTGTGCTGTCTCCACGCTTTTATCTTGTTTAGGGCCTGTTGAGCGGCCAGAAAATTGGAAGCATTGAATCTAAGCCGCCTCATGCAACCTCAATACCCCTTTCCTCCTCCTCTGCCCCCCCTCCCCCGAAGACAGTTCTGAGGCATGTTACTACAAGCCTGTTTTTAAAAGAATAAAAAATAAAAATAAAAGCAGCGTCTGGGGAGTAGCACTGAGCCTGGCACGGTTTGTCCTGCCTGGAGCTCCCAGGGGTCAGTACCAAGGCTTGACTTAGTCTATTCTTGTTGGAGGCTCTTGAACGCGTCCATTTTGGGACATAAATTAAGGTGGATTGTGGACAGCCGTTGGCACAGTGTTGGGCTTCATGCCCTTTTCCACTGCCAGCTGTTAGCGTTTTCTGTCTTTGCGCACCTTGCTCTCAAGATGCCCTAACATGCGTTCCTGCCCAAGGGCCCATAATACACACTTCTGTATGTGCTTCATTAGCATGCGCTCTTGTGACTATGTGATCTTAGTGCATGCAAATGTTTGACTTGTCTTAATTCTTTTTATGTCCTCTTCCAGGGAGCATTTAACCTGTGGCAAGTGAAGAGCCTCTTCACTGAATTCAGGAATTTGTTCATCTTGCATTATAGTCTTTGATTTATCACTGGTAGGCCCTGTCTCCCTTCTCCAACCATGGGGATTTTGTTGGCCTGGCAATACAGGAGGTGACAGATGGAACTCTGGGTAAGAATAATAGCCCGACCTTGAGTTCTGGTGACCGCATTTCTGGCCACTTCCTGTCTTCAAAGGGTTCAGATACAGCTGTGTCCCTTATGGCTGAGTGCCATTCTGAAGGAGAGGAGTTCCTGGATCCTGAGTTGTTCTCCCCGGAATTCTTTTCCTTTGTACTACAATCCTGTCCTTTTGGTTCACAGACCCTGCAGTCTGGTTTCTCTCGAGCTCAATCACAAGAGAATCAAGCAGAGTGTAGCAGCCTGGCTCGTATGCTGCCTCCTAAGTGACTTAGATGAAGGTTGAATTTTGGAGATGTGGATCAGTCTGGGTCCGTCCGAGACTTGGACTTGATTGCTGGTTCTAACAACTCTGAGGAGTCTGATGTGGTGGAAGAAAGGCTTTCACCTTTAGAGGATCATGTGGAGGCTGGTGTTATCCACTGGCGGTATTGATTGCTCAAGTTTTATCCACTTTGTATTTGGCCGACGCTTCAGCGGTTGAGCAGGGGGCTGCAGGTTCATTCACTCCACAACAGTCTTCCCATTCCTGGGAACATGATCTGGTTGGTGTGGGACCTTCTGATTCCCCACCTAAGGAGTTAAAAGTGTATAAGAGTATGTACGCTCTCCTGGAGGTAAGAGTGTGTCACGTGGTCCAGCACACCTATGGTGGATAAGCAGGTTACAGCGGTCACAAAGTAGACCATCATTATGTGGAAGGCAGATCGGTCTTAAAGGATACTCTAGTTTGAAAGGTGGCCTCGCTGCTGAAGAGCAAGTTTGCCGCAATGGTTGCTCTTCTTAAGTTGTCAGCGTGTGCATGCTTGATGTCTCGAACCCTCCTCTAATGGGTTCGGGCTCACCCGCTGGATGATACTACCGTTCTTTTGGGGTAGGTTTCTGCCTTCTTTCTGATGCCATGTATGATCTAGTCCATTTGGTGGATAAAGATACTGCCCTGTCGATGGTGATGCCGGGTTGGCTGTGGCTTTGCCACTGGGCAGTGGACACAATCTCCAAAGCCCGGCTGACAAAAATGGCCTGTAAAGGAAAGCTCCTTTTGGGGCTTATTTGGAAGAGCTGTTGAAGGACTTCAGCGTGTCCAAGCCTTATAGCCTTCCAGAGGATAGACTGAAAGGGCCTTAGAAGCATGCAGGGTCGTTTCTCTCTTCAGCCTCCACCCATTCATTGCAGGCGCACTGAATTGACTTCTAGGGGTCTGGGGACTCTTGGCATTATCATCCTGTTCTTCTCTGCTTCTGGATTTCGGACCTGTAGTCCGTTCTTTCAAGGGGTTCATGGGCCCAGAGACTCTGTGATGAAAAGGAGGAACCCCCACTGGATGAGACAAAGAAGGTTTTGGGCAAATGCCTCTAGTTGGGGGCAGTCTTCCTCTTTCTTTCAGGAGTGGGCCCAGGTCACGAAGGATCGCTGAGTGCTAGACTCCATTCAAAATGGTTATGTCCTGGAATGCAAGGAGCCGATTCTGGAGGAGTTGACTTCTCTGCCCATGTGGTTTGGCGCTCAAAAGAGCAGCTGTATAGGTCACTTTGGACCAGTTACTGCACCTGAAACCAGTGGTGACAGTTTCCCAGACCAAACAGGGTAAGGGCAGATATTAAATCTAATTTGTGGTGCCAGACAAGAATGGCTCCTTTTGACTATTTCTCGACCTCTGAGATCAATGTTCATTTGCACATACTGCACTTCTGAATGGAAGCGCTGAGATCTGTAATTCAGGCGGGACACCAAGGTGGGTTTCTATCATATCTGAATTGTCTGAAGCGTATTTTCATATCCCGTTCCGGGAAGATCAGCAGAATTGCTATGCTTGGCTCAAACTTTGTTTGCCACCCTTCCCTTTGGCCTCTCCACTGCCTTGAACATTCTCCAATGTCTTGGTGGTGGTGGCTGCTGCGCACCAAGGAATTTGTGTACACCCATTTCTGGACAACTGGCTCATCCGAGCCATTCTCTGTCAGAGGCATCTCTGGTGCCAGCCCAAGTGGTATCCTTTTCTAGAAGGCTTTTGACTGGGTGGTCAATTGGGGGAAGAGTCAGTTGGAACCTTCCAAAATTCTGGTATTCCTGGGAGCATGGTTCGATACTTCAGTGGGCAGAATCTTGCTGCCAGAGAGAGAGAGTACAGAGATTGTTGGAATGACTTGTGTTCTGTTCTCAACAGGCTCCCAAAGGTTGGGCTTATCTACAGCTTCTCGGCTTGATGGCAGTGGTAATCTAAATGGTTCCATGGGCGTTTGCCCATATAAGGCTGCTCCAGTGGTCTCTGCTGACTCTGTGGTTCCCGAGTTCTCAGGAGTATAAACTCCAGCTTCCTCTCCAGCTGGGTATGGGAGCCAACTTTAGGTGGTGACAGCAGTCAAGTCATTTATGATCACTTGTGGATTCTTCTGTTGATGGACATCAGTTGTTTGGGCTGGGGAGTCCATTGTCAAGACTGAATGGCTCAGGGCCATTGGAGCCGCAGGGAGGTAGAATGGTCCATCAGCCTTCTCGAAGCAAGGGCTATCAGGTTGGCCCTCTTGCGTTTCCAGCCCTTGGTCAAGGGCAGGGTGGTTCGAGTATTTTTGGACAATGCAATGGCGGTAGCATATGTCAATCACCAAGGCGGCACGGGGCGTGTGGAGTGGCTCTAGAGATGACTCTCTTGTTTGGGCAGAAAAGAACCATCTAACTCTGTTGGCTCAGTATATTGCTGGGGTGGACAATGTGAAGGCGGACTAACTCAGTCGTTACTCTCTCAATCCTGGAGAGTGGGCGATAAGTCAGGGGGTGTTTAAGATGATTCTCTGCCATTGGGATTGCCCCGAGATGGATTTGATGGCACCCCGATCTAATATCAAGTTCTGCTTTTTCTCCAGGAACAAGCAGGAAGTCAGTCCTCACATATGGGTGACGTTGGCGCTGACAGAACCCACGCGGAACATTTCCCCAGCTTCACAAAGCCTTTGGGAATGCTACCGCGCATGCGTGGTCCACTTCCTGCCCAAGGGTGCCATCTTACTCAGTTTCCTTTTTTCCGTAGAGCCCAACAGATGCTTGTCCCATTTCCCCAGAAAAATCCTCTAAAAATTAGCTTGAAAAGTGTGTTTTCCTGGCTTGCGTAGTGCCTTGAGCTGGCGCCGTCCCCAGCTCTCCCCGACTGGGTGTCACCCACCATGTCTTCCAATGAGTTTAATAAATGTGACCGCTGCAGTCAGACCAGGACTGTTACAGATACCCACGACTGCTGCTTGCGTTGCCTCGGCCCGGACCACGACAGTACCACCTATGCTAGGCCATGACTTTGAAAACCAACAAGAAAAGGTCAGAGTTGCAGGAGAGGATATTCCCGTGGTCTGATTCAGCACCGGCCTCCCGACACTGAGCCCCAAGCTGAGCACCTCCCATGAGGCCCGGATGTCGTCTGAGTACTGCTGAGGCAGCTCCTCTGAAAAGACCCCAGACCCCGGCAAGAAAAAGAAAAAGCCCTTGACCAGTCGAGGCTCCACCTGTTAAACCCAGTAAGGTCCCGTGGTGGGACTCGGGCGACTCTGAGCAGCGCCCCCTTAAGGTCTCTAAGAAGGAGTCCTCGGCCGGTGGCGACCTTGTGAGGCTTCTCAAGGCCGTGGTCCTCGATGAGGGTGCACTTTCAAGAGTGCTGGCGTTTGGCCCTCTGCCCTCATCAGCCTTGAGTCCAGAATGGCGGCCCTGGAGTAGAACATCTCTGCCATCCTGGCCCTAGAGCAGGCGATGATGTCTGGTTCGTACACATCATCTGCTCTGACAACTGGACTCCCGACTGCAGGAGAGTCTCTGGGAGTTGAGCAAGGCCCTGAGCGCCCCCAGCCTTGGGCAAGCCTTCAACACCGTTCGAGGTCCTGATCTCGATCCTTGGGTGTCTGGTCCTCTCTGGTAAGTTTCCAGGAATCTGACATGAGGCCCACCGGCAGATCCCAGTTCCTCGGGGCTGGCCTCGAGGCACGGGAGTCCCGAGCCTCGGAGTCCTCGATGTCCTCTGGCTCTGACTGGGAAATCGACATTGAGGCCTCCCCCAAGACATCTTGACAATGAGATGCCCTTTCAGATCTGTCTCCCCTGGAGCCCCGGTGCCATTCTCATCCCTGAGGACGAGGCCTTCCATGACTTTGTCTTGGACATGGCCCAGGCCCTCTTGGTTCCGATTGAATCTGAGGAGGACCCATGTGCCGAAGAACTGGAAATCCTCCAGTACGAGTCCATGCCAAAAGAGACTCTTATGGTGCCAGTCCAGCACATCCTTGAGTGGCTGATCATGCAAATGTGGGAGACCCCGGCCTCTGTGCCAATGGTCAGCTGTTGCCTTGACACAATTTATCACATCATGAAGGGCACTAACTTCCAAAGGTCTCAACTTCCATATCTATGTGGTCGTGGAGTCCTCTATGCAAAAGCTTAAAAGCCAGAAGACGTACTCTTCTGTCCCCCCCCCCCCCAAAAGAGAGGCCCGAGCCCTCGACTCCCTCAGGTGCAAATGCTTCCAGGGCTTCATGCTGGGCTGCCGGATACTGGCCTATGAGTTATGCATCGGAATGTATCTCAAGGGCCTCATCTAGGAACTGGCAGGCTTGTCTTCAGGCCTCGCTGGGGAACCCCTCCAGCGGTTCCAGGCCTTAACAGCGAGGATCTGGGACTGCTCAAAGTTCTTTTCCCGAGCCACCTATGATGGCTTTGAAACGGTAGCCGGGTGGCAGCAGTTAGCATCGGGGCCCGGTGCTAGGCCTGGTTGCAAACCTCTGACCTCGAGCAATGGGTCCAAGAAAAACTGCTGGACGTCCCTGCACCGGGGAAAACTTGTTTGGCAAACCCATGGCTGAGATAGAGGCTGAGGTTGTCACCAGACAGAGGCTCTCGAAGGCCTCGACCTTCCCCCAAAAAAAGCCATCGGGAAAGAGGCCACTTTTCTCGAGGGGAAAAAGGGGTCTTTTCACCAGGGCCATTACCAACCCTTCTCGGGGCAGCCACCACAAGACACTCAGCCCAAGACCCAGGGCCACGTGCCCAGAGAGCCCAAGGCTCAGAAGCCTCAGCCCCTAGCTCCTATCCAGCTTCGGGGAAGCTTTTGACTCCCTGGGCAGGGCCACCTCTCCCCCAGACGACCCTCCCCAGCCCACAGAGGGATGCCTGGCGCTCTTTGCCCACAGGTGGGCCGGGGTCACCACGGACCAGTGGGTCCTACGAGTGGTAAAGGAGGGCTATCTCCTCTGGTTCCAGCAAAAACCCTGGGGTTCTTCCCAGGAGAACCAGCTCAGCCTCTCCTTCACCAGACCTTGCTCTTCTCAGTGCTCGCAGGCCTGTTTAAGGACAGGGCGGTAGAACCTGTACCCAGACATCTCTGGGGAAAGGGTTTTTACTCCAGGTATTTCCTTGTCCCCAAAAGAACTGAGGGCCTCAGGCCCATACTAGACCTGCGAAACCTGAACAAGTTTCTGGTGAGGGAGAAAATCAAGATACTCACTCACTCTCTCTTGGAACACTGCTGCCCTACCTCCACTAGGGAGATTGGTTTGCTTTTTAGACCTAAAGGTTTGTGGTGGGAGGAGAGCACTACCAATACAGGGTATTTCCATTTGGACTGGCCTCCTCGCCAAGAGTCTTTACAAAGTGCCTGGTGGTGGTGGCCGCCTACGTGCATCTGGAAGGGGCCTTCGTCGTCCCCTACTTGGATGACTGGCTCATCAGAGGCAGCACGGTCCCCGAGGCCAGCCAAGCCACAGGGCAAACAATTCGCCTCCTGCAGCACCTGGGGTTTGTCATCAGCTACCTCAAATCCCACCTCTCGAGTGTGTGCCTTTTGCTACATTGTTTCTTCTGACGCTGAGAGGAGTTTGCTGCTCAGTCCCGGAGAGCACCGTGGACCACGTGAGCAGATCGGGCTATAAGAACGAGCCCTCTCTCCTGCTGTTTTGAGTGTGTGCCTTTTGCTGCATTGTTTCTTCTGACGCTGAGAGGAGTTTGCTGCTCTGTCCTGGAGAGCACTGCGGACTACGTGAGCAGATCGGGCTACAAAATCAAGCCCCCACCGTGGGACACGCACCGCGGGCGCGTTCCCGGGTGCGTGCTCCTAAGGGGCAAGTCACGCCCCTTTGGAGCCCCTTCGGAGCACATCGGAGCGGATCGGGTGAGATTATTTACTTTTAATTTTATGGGGAAGCGCAAGAAGAAGTCTCTTTCTTCCTCGATGGCGTTTGGCAAATCTGCAAAGGTGGTTGGGCCCATGGATAGCCATTTATGGTCCACGGCGCCTCCTCCCACCTCGTCATTTTCTCCTGACTCTTCTGCTTCGGTAAGCTCTGTTTCCCTGAATCCGTCTCGTGAACCGCGTAGGGTTGTAACCCACCCAGCAAACACCCGCAGGAATTGGATAGAGAACCTTCACCTTCTTCAAGTGGTAACTGTCTTGCTTCTCCAATGTTGCCTGAATCTTTTCTGAAGCTTGAAGGGGATGTTGTTTCTGTTCCTTGCCCTATTGACTTTTCTTTGCCACTTCTGGAAGACCCATCTCCTCCGGCTGAAGTTTCTTTACAGGACATATGGCGGATTGTTTCCAGAACTGAGCTTTCTTTGAAGTCTTCTTTGGTTAAAATGTCTATGTTTACTAAGGAGGCCGTTAATTCTTTGTCTAATCATCAGGACAGATTGAGCTCCCTTGAGTCTTATAAGGCTAAAGTCGATGGTCAGATTGTTTCTATTCAAGAGTCTATAGCCTCTTTTGTCCAGGATTCTTTACATTTACATACTCGGGATGAAATAATTGAAAAAGCCTTAAGGGTTAAAAATCTTAAGATTATTAAATTTTCCTCGGACACACTACCTTTCTCCGACTATATTATTTGCTAAATATTTAAAGAATGTTTTAAAGATATCTGAACCAGAATCTATAGTTTTGTCTAAAATATATTTGCCTACTGGTATTAGAGAGAATCTGGTTTCAGATTCGGAGACAGGTGGTGCAATTGGTGAAGATATGGATCGTCTGTCTGCTCAGAGTCTGGATTTGTCAGCTTATTTGGAGTCCTCAGTAGAGGAGATCTCTACTTGGGCTACTTTGTTAGTTGTGTTTTCATTAGAGCGAGATAAGGAGATGATTCTGCGCTCTTATTTCAAACATAGACAGGAAAAGTTTTACGGACAGCTGATACAGGTTTTTCCTGATATGTGTCGCGCTACGCAATTGAAAAGGAAGGCCTTTCTTTCACTTCGCCCTCGGGTTGTGGCTGCAGGTGCCTCCTTTCTACTTAAATATCCTTGCAAATATGTCGTCACGCATCAGGCTAAATCCTATATCTTTTTTGACTCAACTCAATTAGAAAAATGCTTGCAGAATGTTGGTTGATTGGCGGGTTTTTGCTTAGTATAAAAGGGTTTTGTTATGTTGTACTCTCCTTCTCAGCATCGGATTGCGTTTTCTTTACGTACACTCCATATTGTGGGCTGGGTGTTAATATTTTGTTTAAATAATGTTGGCTTAAGTGTTATTGCTTATTATTTCTTTTGGTTTTTTTGTGTGTAAAAGATTGAAATTTCAATAAATAAAAAAAAAAAATCCCACCTCTCTCTAGCCAAAACCTGGAGTTCATAGGGGCCCAGTTGGACACATTACAGGTCAAGGCCTTCCTCCCAAAGGAGAGGGCACATTGCCTTGTACAACTGGCAGGAGAGATGCAGAGTCACCGGTCTGTACGGCTCGCTGCCTCCTCCTCCTACTGGGCCATATAGCCTCAATGGTCCACATCATGCTCCTAGCCCATTTGCACATGCGAGCAGCCCAGTGGTGCCTCCGTTCTCGGTGGACTCAGGCCACGGGCGGGTTGCAGGACAGAGTCAGGATCACCTGCCAGCTGGCAGACTCCCTCAACTGGTGGCAGTCCCTACGCCACATCCAAGCAGGGATGCTATTTCAAGTACCTGCACCACAGGGGAGCACACTGCGGAGATCTCTGCACTCAAGGCAGCTGGTCTCAAGAGGAGTCGCTCTTACAAATTAACCTCCTGGAACTCAGGGCCATCTTCCTGGCCCTGCGGGCATTCCGCCACCTTCTTTGCAACTGCCCTGTGTCGATCCAGACGGACAATCAGGTCGTCATGTTTTATGTAAACAAGCAGGGGGACGTGGGCTCACACTCCTTCTGCCAGGAGGTGGTGGCTCTGTTCTCTTTCTCATTGCGCCACGGCATGCTCCTGTAGGCATTATAACTCCCAGGTCAGTGCAACACAACAGAAGCAGATATCGTGGGATACAGAAACCAGTCTGAAAACGTGATATTATGGAAAGACAGAGCCTTTATTGAACCAATGACAACACATTGGTTCAATAAAGGCTCTGTCTTTCCATAATATTGCGTTTTCAGACTGGTTTCTATCTCCCAGGTCAGGACAGTTGCTTAGTGGACAAACTCAGCAGAGTCCTACGCCCACACAAATGGTGTCTGAACCACAGGGTGGCGCAAAGACTTTTCTGCCTCTGGGGTAGACCCGTGATGGACCTGTTCACCTCCCCGGACAAAACGCAGCTGCCCCGCTTCTGCTCACACCAGCCGCACCCGGGGAGAGTGGTGATGGATGCTTTCCTGATCCTGTAGTCAGAGGGCCTCCCCTGTGCCTTCCCACCGACTCCCCTAGTGGCCAGGAACCCTCTTCAAGGTCCAAAGCGAGCAAGCATCAGTGATTCCCTCTACTACTCTTCTTGTTGGTGGCACTCCCAGTTCACCGGCTCTGGACCTGGACCTCCTGTCCCAGGAGGAGGGATCCCTCTTGCACCCCAACCTGGGGTCGCTAACGTTGACACTGTGGCTGCTGAAATGGTAGCCCTGGCCCCTTTCAGTCTCCCGGGAGAAGTCGAGGAGATCCTGCTGGCCTCTCGAAAACCTTCCACCAGACAGGCGTATGCCTTCAAATGGAGAAGATTCTACTTCTGGTGTGCAGAAAGAGAAGAAAATCCCTTCTCCTGCCACGTGCAACTAGTACTGCAGTACCTTCAGGCCAGCATGCGAGAGGTGCAGATGTCAAATTCAGTGAGGGTACATCTGAGTGCCATGGCTACTCACCATCACCCTATAGAGGGAAAATCCCTCTTGAGCCAACTCCTGGTTTCTAGGTTCCTGTGGGGTCTCTTGCTGTCAAAGTTCCCTCTCTGCCCCCCTGCAGTGGAATGGGACCTGAATGTGGTGCTCTCCCAACTCACTAGACCACCATCGTAAATTCGTGCGATTTACGATACTTATCCTGGAAGATGTTTTTTCTGGTGGCCCTCGCGTCACTCCAGGCCTTGGTGGTAGATCCACCATATACAAAGTTCTATAAGAACAGAGTGGTGCTCTGCACACACCACAAATTCCTCCCCAAGGTGGTTTCCCCCTTCCACCTCAACTAGGAGGAGGCCCTTCCCATCTTCTTCTCATGGCTTCACACCGACAGGAAGGAACTCATACTGCATACACTATATTGTAAGCGGGCCCTGTCTTTCTACCTGCAATAGATCCAGGCTCATTGCAGAGCTCCTCAGCTCTTTGTTTCATATGACCCCAGTAGGCTGGGGCTCCTGGTAACAAAGCAGACTCTGTCCACTTGGGTGGCGGACTGCATTGCCTCGCCTATGAGCGATCTGGCCTCTCCCTTGAGCACCGGATCACTGCACATCGCGTGCAGTCTATGGCCACATCTGTAGCCAACCTCCGCTCAGTGCCTGTCATGGAAATCTGCAGGGCCGCCACATGGTCTTCGATTCATACGTTTGCAGCTCACTACTGCCTGGAGAGCGAATCCCACAGGAAAAGTGCCTTTGGGCAGGCAGTACTCCATAATAATCTTGGGGTGTAGGCAACTCCTGCACTCCGACCCTTTTGAGTTCAGGCTACCGGAGTGAAGTTATTGCTGGACGCAAGGGTCTTGCAGAGCTTCTCTGTAGGGCATAGGTTTTCAACCCAGTCCTCGGGGAACCCTAGGCCAGTCAGGTTTTCAGGATTCCCACAATGAATATGCATAAGATAGATTTGCATACAATGAAGGCAGAACATGCAAATCTTTCTCATGCATATTCATTCTGGGAATCCTGAAAACCTGACTTGCCTAGGATTCCCCGAGGACTGGGTTGAAAACCCCTGCTGTAGGGACTCACTTTCTGCTACTTACGGCCACCTGACGAGTCGTCGGTGTTGCTGTCGTAGTTCGGTCCTCGGCAGCCTGGAGCCTATGGAGTCCCATATGTGAGGACTGATTCTTGCTGACCCTGGAGAACACCTGTTACAGGTGAGTAACTAAGCTTTCTTCATTCGCCGCATGGAAGGAAGGTCTGAGGGTGTCGTCATCCTGGTTCAGTCCTGGCTAAGGCAATGCCTGCTGTGCATGTTTCTTCCATGGCCGCTGTTGGGGGCATGTGCTTTGGCACATAGAGAGCCATCTGGTGGACAAAGGTGAGTCTGTTGATATTGTGTATCTGGACTTTCAGAAAGCCTTTGACAAGGTCCCTCATCAGAGACTTTTGGCAAAACTAGAGAGTCATGGGATAGGAGGCAGTGTACTATTGTGGATCAGGAACTGGTTAAAAGATAGAAAGCAGAGGGTAGGGCTAAATGGCCAATTTTCCCAATGGAGAAAGGTGAATAGTGGTGTACCCCAGGGATCTGTGCTGGGTCCGCTGCTTTTTGACATATTCATAAATGACCTGGAAAGTGGAATAATGAGTGAGGTTATCAAATTTGCAGATGACACAAAACTATTTAAAGTTGTTAAAACCCAAGAGGATTGTGGAAAATTGCAAGAGGATCTTGATAAATTGGAAGACTGGGCATCAAAATGGCAGATGAAATTTAATGTGGACAAGTGCAAGGTTATGCACCTAGGGAAGAACAACCCAAACTATGGTTACATGATGCAAGGCTCCACATTAGGAACCACCACCCAGGAAAAAGATTTAGGCGTCATTGTGGATAACATGTTAAAACCCTCGGCCCAGTGTGCAGCAGCAGCCAAGAGAGCAAATAGAATGCTAGGTATGATAAGGAAAGGAATGGAAAATAAAACAAAAGATATTATAATGCCTCTATATCGTTCCATGGTGAGACCGCACCTTGAATATTGTGTGCAATTCTGGTCGCCGTATCTTAAAAAGGATATAGCGATTTTAGAAAAGGTTCAGAGAAGAGCCACCAAAATGGTAAAGGGGATGGAAGGATACTCCTATGAAGAAAGGCTAAAAAGGTTAGGGCTCTTTAGCCTGGAAAAGAGACAGCTGAGGGGAGATATGATAGAAGTCTATAAATTAATGAACGGAGTGGAATGGGTAAACGTAGATCGATTGTTTACCTTATCAGAATATAGAAAGACTAGGGGACATGCAATGAAGCTACAGGGTAAACTATTTAAGACTAATAAAAGAAAATATTTTTTCACTCAACGTGTAATCAAACTCTGGAATTTGTTACCGGAGGATGTAGTAAAGGCTGTTAGTGTAGCTGGGTTTAAAAAAGGTTTGGACAAGTTCCTGGAGGAAAGGTCCATAAACCATTATTAAGAAGGGACCCAGGATATCAATGCTTGAACCAATACAAGCATTGTGGAACCTGTGTCCCTTGGGGAAACTGCTAGGTACATATTACCTAGATTGGCCAATGTTGGAAACAGAATACTGGGCTTGATGGACCTTGGTCTGACCCAGTATGGCATATCTTATGATCTTATGGGCTAGATTGTTAGTGGTGCCAGATTGGCCAAAGAGAGCGTGGTTTGGGGACCTGGTATGGCTTCTGCAAGTACCTCCTCTTCGTCTGCCCCTGCCTGTTGCGTCAGGGGCAGATTATCCTGGATGACCTGGCTCATTTCTCTCTCATGCCTTGACTCTTGAAAGGAGTCATTTGACGCATAAGGCCTAATCTCCTGTAGTGGTTTCTACTCTGCTCAAAACCCAGAGGAGTTCTACCAGTCTGAAATATGTGCAGGTTTGGTGCTTCTTTGAGCATTGGTGTAGCACATGAAAGCATGTTCCTGAGGTGGCTAAAGTGCTAGCTTGGTTGGCCTTGTTGCATGACATTTGTTGGGCACCAACATAGGCATTACTTTCCATTTTTGTTAAGTATTACTACTTGGATGTCCATGCTTGGGCGGACACTGCCTTTGGCTCAATGGTTTTATGAGCTGCTGCCGTTTTCCCACCCAGTGCAGTTGTTGCTTTGGTATGTCCTGCTTGTTTGGATTGGTCTAACACCGGGGTCTCAAACACGCAGCCCGCAAGAGAATGTTGTGCAGCCCGCGACTCATTTGGGGGCAGGGACAAACTCCTTCCGTGCAACAAAGCATGCTGTTTGCAAGCGACCATTTCTTCCTTTTCCGGCATGTTAAGCAGCTATAGAGAGGAATCGGGTCTGTCTAGCAGCTATAGAGAGGAATCGGGTCTGTCTAGCAGCCTGAAGGGTAAGTTCAGCTTTTGTGTAGCGACGGGAGCAACTGCTGCGATGTATGTTGTGTATGTGTGTGGTGATTTTGTGGCCCGCGGGTTATCTTATAAGTCCTCATTTGGCCCTCACTGGAATTTGAGTTTGAGACACCTGAAATCACCCATTATTATTACTGCGCTGTAACTTTTGTTAGCTTCCTTGATTTCTTTGAGCATTTCATCATCCATTTGTTCATTCTGGCCAGGCGGTCGATAGTACACCCCCAGTGCCATCGCCTTCCCCTTTTTACATGGAATTTCAATCCATAGAGATTCTACAGCAAATTTTGTTTCCTGCAAAACTTTAATCCTTTCTGACTCAATGCCCTCTCTAACATAGAGCGCAACCCCTCCACCAATTTGATCAGCTCTATCATTACGATGTAGTTTGTACCCAGGTATCACAGTGTCCCACTGGTTGTCCTCCTTCCACCATGTCTCTGATATTCCAATCATATCTAACCTCTCATTTAGTGCTATATAGTCTAACTCTCCCATCATATTTTTTAGACTTCTAGCATTTGCATTCAAGCATTTTAGAGACTGTATTTTATTCATATTAATTTGGCTATTGGTAGACATGGGTAATTTGGGAACTTTAAGCTCTGTCTGCTCCATACTCGAGGACATTTGGGCTACTTTACTCTTTTTTGGAACCTCTCTGCTTTTGGTAGTATCCTTCAAGGAGTGGAGGAGTGGCCTAGTGGTTGGGGCAGGGTACTTCAGGCCGGAAGGTCGGGGGTTCAAATCCCACTAGAGGACAGCAACCTTGGGCCGGAAGTACTGGGGTTTCTAGTCCCACAGGTGCTCCTTGTGGTCTTGGGCAAGCCACTTAACCCTCCATAGCCCATGTTCCCTGTAAAATAGTTATCTCCAAGTTATAATGCCCTGTTCAATGTAATTTCAATTTGTTCAATGTAAACCGCACTGATGCAGAATAGCGCGGTATATAAGAGAATGTAAATAAATAAATAAATAAAATACATTCTTCCGAACCATCCGCTCTCGGGTGACGGCTTTCCCCTATTATCTAATTTAAAAGCTGCTCTATCTCCTTTTTAAAGGTTAATGCCAGCAGCCTGGTTCCATCCCGGTTAAGGTGAAACCCATCCCTTCGGAAGAGCCCCTCCTTTCTCCAGAATGTTCCCCAGTTCCTAACAAATCCAAAGCCCTTATCTCTGCACCATTGTCTCATCCATGCATTGAGACTCCGGAGCTCTGCCTGCTTTTTGGGTCCTGCGCGTGGAACGGGAAGCATTTCAGAGAATGCTACCCTGGAAGTTCTGGATTTCAACTTCCTACCTAAAAGACTAAATTTAGCCTCCAGAACCTCCCTACCACATTTTCCTATGTCATTGGTACCAACATGTACCAAGACAGCAGACTCCTCCCCAGCACTATCTAAGACCTTATCTAGGTGGCGTGTGAGGTCCGCTACCTTCACACCAGGCAGGCATGTTACCAGGCGATCCTCACGTCCACCAGCCACCCAGCTATCTACATGCCTAATGATCGAATCACCAACTATAACGGCTGTCCTAACCTTTCCCTCATGGGCACATGGCCCTGGAGAAACGTCCTCGGTACGAGAGGGTTTTACATCACCTGAAGGACAGGTTTGTGGCCTCTGCAAGCAGTTGTCCACTAAAGCAATCAAACTCAGTCAGCAGAAACATGACCACATTTTCTCCAGGTCAGACTCTGCCCCATAGTCCCCGGTGACTCCATGATCCAGGGTCTTATCTGAAACCCCGTAGCAACCAACCAAGCATGTGTGTCCTCAGACAGGGGTTCCTCAGACCAGGAACACAAAAGGAAGAAGAAATCCTCAAGGACCTCTTTGTGGGACTCTTTGAAAGTGGACAAGCCCTGTGCAGATCCCTCAGCCCCCGAAGAAGGCCCCAAGGTGTTGGAGCAGGAGCAGCCATCCAAGGTCCCCAGAAAGGAATCGTCGGCACCTGGCAATCTGCCTTGGACCTCCAAGGCTATCCTCATCAAGAACTCCCCCTCCTCACCAGCGCAGGACCTGGCTACCCTAGCATCCATGCTGAAGGCTACCATTTGAACTGGAGTCCAGTATGGAGTCCCTGAAGCACAGCTTATCTGCCTTCCTGGAGACATAGACATAGCGGGCACAGTTGTCTGACTCAGCCGCTTCATCCGCTCAGTTGACCGGAACCTCGACCTCAAGGACTTTCCCGGTTGTTGAGCCGATCCTCGTGAGCTTACAGCCTCAAGTTGTTCCTCGACGGCAGTCCCGATCATGGTCCTGTTTCTCGGGCTGTCGATAGTCTTTGACCAGTGCTCATGGCTCTGGCCACACAGCCTCGAAGGCCTGTTGACAACCAGCCTTGGACCCATCGCTGGCACGGCCCACCATAGAGTCCTCCACTGAGTACTCTGACTGGGAGTCCGAGGATGAGACATTCCTGGACACTCGCAAGCACTGTGACATGCCTTTGGACCTGTCTTCACCTGAGGCCAGGCGCTGATTACTGCCCGAGAACACAGCGTTACTCGAATTTGAGTGGGACATGTCGAAGGCATTGGCCTTCCCCACTGACTTGGAGGAGACCCCTCGCACGGAGGAGCTTGAGATCCTCCAATGAGTCCCCACCAAAAGAGTTACTCACTGTGTCTGTCCTGGCCATCCTGAAATGGCTGCTTTCCGAATGTGGGAGTCACCATCCTCTGTGCCCATAGTCAGCTGTCGACTCGACTCCATGTAAAGAGTCTGCCAAGCCCTGGGCTTCAGGAAGGCTCAGTTTCCACACAGCTCCATGGTAGTGGAGTCCGCGATGTGTCTGCTTAAAAGCCAAAATACAAATTTGTTGGTGACCACGGGCAGGGAGACCATGACCCTCAACAGCCTCGGCAGAAAATGCTGCCAGGGCTCGATTCTGGCCTGTCGGATCTAGGCATACCAACTGTATACGATTGGGTATGTACTTGAGAGATCTGGGGAAGGAGCTCGCCTGGTTCTCCACCAGCCTCTTCCAAGAACCACTTCAGCGGTTCCGGAACCTGGTTATGGGTGTCTGTGACTGCTCTAAATTTGTTTTGAGCATCCTGTGACTGCTTTGAGTCCACAGCCCAGGTGGTCACAGTAGGCATCAGCGCCCCACACCAGGCCTTGTTCCAGTCCTCTGATTTGGAGCAATGGGTCCAAGATAAACTTGTCAATGTCCCATGCCAAGGAGAAAATCTCTTTGGTAAGCACATGTCAGACAAGGCTGCTGTGCTCAAGTCTGAGTTCCTAACAAGAACTCGACTTTCTAAAAAGACCACCACTCTGCCTAAGCAGAAGGCCTCGGGGGAAAAACCACCCTTCCCAAGGAGAGGACCGGCCTACTGATGATATCAGCATTACCAGCATTACCAGCATTCCCAGACTCCACAGCAGGGGCAATATACCAAGGGGCACACACAGGGCCCCCTTAAACAGAGGATTCTCAAGGCCCTAATGCCAGTTCTGGCCCTGTTTGGAGGGAGCTTTTGATGCCTTGGGCATAGTCCCTCTACCCTCAGGAGGTCAGCTGCCGATGGGGAGATGTCTGATCCACTTCTCCCATCGGGGCCAAACATCACCACTGATGCATGCGCCCTCCAGGTGGTCAAGGAGGGTTACTTCTTCCACCTAGATCAGGCACCCCCCTCTTTCTTTCCAGGAGAGCCCTCTGGGACTCCCCTTCATCAGACCCTCTTACAGCAGGAGCTCACAGGTCTGCTCGAGGGCAGGGCTGTGGAACTGCGGCCCTACTGCCAAAAGGGCAAAGGGTTCTACTCCCAGTACTTCCTCGGGCTGAACAATTTTCAGAAGACTGTGTTCGTGAGAAACTAGCTCAACTTAAAGTAGACAAAGCGATGGGACCGGATGGGATACACCTTAGAATACTGAGGGACCTTGGGGACATTCTACAGCTCCACTGACTGACCTTTTCAATGCCTCGTTGGAGTTGGGAGTGGTGCCAAAGGACTGGAGAGAGGCTCATGTGGTGCCTTTACACAAAAGCGGAAGTAAGGATGTGGTTGAAAACTACAGGCCGGTTAGTTTAACTTCGGTGGTGAGTAAATTATTGGAAACGCTGCTGAAAGAGAAAATAGTGAGGTTTCTGGAGTCCAGTGGGTTACAGGATCCGAGGCAGCATGGATTCACCAGAGGCAGGTCTTGTCAGACAGATCTGATTGATTTCTTTGACTGGGTGACCAGGGAGTTGGACCGAGGGAGAGCCCTAGATGTGGTGTATTTAGATTTCAGTAAAGCCTTTGACACTGTTCCTCACAGGCGACTTATAAACAAACTGAGCACCCTAGGGATGGACCCTAAAGTTACTGATTGGGTTAGAAATTGGTTGGGTGGGAGGCGATAAAGAGTACAAGTAAATGGAGCTCACTCTGAGGAGAAGGATGTTAGCAGTGGTGTGCCCCAGGGATCTGTCCTTGGTCCGATTCTTTTTAACATCTTTGTTAGTGATATAGCAAAAGGGCTGTCGGGTAAGGTTTGCCTCTTTGCAGATGATACCAAAATCTGCAATAGAGTAGACACCCAGGAAGGTGTAGATAACATGAGGAGGGATTTAGCTAAACTTGACGAATGGTCTAGAATTTGGCAGCTGGGATTTAATGTTAAAAAATGTGAGGTCATGCATTTGGGCTGCAGCAATCCAAGGGAGCAATATAGTATAGGGGGTGAAGAACTTTTGTCCACTAAAGAAGAGCGGGACCTAGGTGTGGTTGTGTCTGATGATCTTAAAGTAGCTAAACAGGTAGAAAAGGCGATGGCAAAAGCTAGAAGGATGCTTGAGTGCATATGCAGACGAATGGCTAGCAGAAAAAAGGAGGTGATAATGCCTCTGTATGAGTCTTTGGTGCGACCTCATTTGGAGTATAGTGTGCAATTCTGGAGACCGCACCTTCAAAAGGATGTGAACAAGATGGAGTCGGTGCAGAGGGTGGCTAATAAAATGATTAGTGGTCTTCATTATAAAGCTTATGAGGACAGACTTAAAGATCTTAATATGTACACCTTAGAGGAAAGGCGGGATAGAGGTGATATGATTGAGATGTTCAAATACCTCCGTGGCATAAATGTTCAGGGAGAGAGCCTCTTTCAATTGAAAGCAAGTTCTGCTACGAGAGGACATGGGATGAAGGTCAAGGGAGATAGATTCACGAGTGATATGCGGAAATATTTCTTTACGGAAAGAGTGGTGGATCCGTGGAATAGTCTCCCAGTGGAGGTGGTAGAGATGAGGACAGTAACTGAATTCAAAAAAGCATGGGACAAACACAGAGATTCTTTAAAGGTAAAAAGGGGACTGTTGTAGTTGTTGATATGGAAGGACAGACAGGATAGGCCATGTGGTCTTTTTCTGTCATCATATTTCTATGTTTCTATGAAAAGAACCTGAAGCCTCAGGCCCATCCTAGACCTGTGTAACCTAAACAAGATTCTGGTGCGGGAGAACTTCAGAATGCTCTCCCTTGGAATATTGCTGCCCTACCTCCAGCAGGGAGAAACTATGCTCCTTGGAACTAAGGGATGCTTACAACCATATCCTCATTCATCCCGGTCACAGACAGTACCTATGATTCCTGGTCAAGGGTGACACTGCCAGTACAGGGTGCTACCCTTCGGGCTGGCTTCCGCAACCAGGGTCTTCACCAAATGCCTGGCGGTGGTAACTGCCTATCTCCACCTCCAAGGAGCTTTCGTCTTCCCCTACCTGGACGACTGGCTCATAAAAGGAGAAACAGCCACCAAGATACAGTAGGCCACAGGCCGCACCATCAGTGTCCCAGAATACCTGGGCTTTGTAATAAACCAGCCCAAGTCACATCTCACTCCTATGCAAAGCTTGAAGTTGATAGGGGCTCAGTTGGATACCCACCAGGCCAAGGCCTTCCTCCCTTTAGAAAGGGCAAGTCACCTCGAGGCTATGGCCCGATACCAGTGGGCGCAAACCACTGACCACCTCAGGGAGAGAGTATGCTGGTGGATCTGCTCAACAGGTGGCAAGTGAGTTACTGGCAGGCATGTCCATTCAGACCCCCATCCCCGGCGAGCCCTCACCACGGACGCCTCTCGGCTAGGTTGGGGAGCTCACTGCGGAGGCCTCCGCATGCAAGCACCTGGTCTAGGGTGGAAAGTCAACCTCTTGGAGCTCAGGCCCTTATTTCTGGCCTTCCAAGCCCTCTGCCATTGTCTACAGCAATAACTGGTACTGGTCCAAACGGACAACCAGGTTGCCATGTTCTACCTGAACAAGCAGCATGTACAGGGTCATATACCCTCTGCTAGGAGGCAGTAGCCCTCTGCTCGTATGCGATCAGCCAAGGAATGCTCCTGAGAGCAGTTTACCTGCCAGGTCAGGACAATACCCTCGCGGACAGGCTGAGCAGGGTCCTCCAGCCATGCAAATGGTGGCTAGACCCCAGAGTAGTCCAATGGCTGTTTCACTTCTGAGGACCCCTCGGATGGACCTCTTTGCCAGTCTGGCCAACGCTCAGTTGACATGATTTTGTTCCTGCCAGCCTCGCCCTTCCTGGGAGAGGGAGGATTCCTTTCTCTTTCCATAGTTGGAGGGCCTCCTACACGCCTTTCTGCCCATGCTTTTGATTGCCAAGAACCTTTTCAGTGTTGCCTGGTACACAGCATCGCTAATTCAGGTGGCTCCCCCGGTGGCCCAGGCAGCTGGGGTTCCTGCTGCCGATTCGCTTAGCGACGGAGTCCCCAGTTCCTCTGGGGAACTCTCTGGGGCTACTGACTCAGAAGGATGGCTCTCTCCTCCACCCCAATCTGGGGTCTCTGGCACTAACAGCTTGGCTGCTGAACGGGTAGCCTTGGCTCCCTTCAACCTTTCGGGGGAAGTGGAGGAAGTCCTCCTGACCTCCCACAAGGCCTCTACAAGACACGCCTATGCCTTCAAGTGGTGCAGATTCTCCATGTGGTGCTCGGAGAGACAGGCTAATCCATTCTGCACGGTGCAGACTGTGCTGCAGTTCCTGCTTCATATTTCATAGGCTGGACTCAAGTCCAACTTCATCAGGGTGCACCTGAGTGCTCTCTCAGCACACCACCACCCTCTCGAAGGCAAGCCTCTGTTGGCACAGCATCTTGTTACCTACTTCCTACGGTGCCTGCTACTCTCCAAGCCCCCAATCTGCCTACTCCTGCGGAGAGGGATCTCAGTGTGGTGCTAGTGTGACTCGGCCGCAATTTGAGCTCCTGGCTACCTGCCATTTGCGGTACCTCTCTTGGAAGGTCGCCTTTCTGGTGGCACTCCCTCTGCCTGCAGAGTCAGCGAGCTTCAGGCCCTTGTGGCTGAGCCGCCCTATACCAGATTCTACAAGAACAGGGTCATGCTACGAACACACCCCAAGTTCCTTTCGAAGGTGGTGTCTTCATTTCACCTCAGTCAGTGACCCCACCTTCTTTCCATGGCCTCATGCCAATAGGGCGGAGACCATCCTTCATACTCTAGACTGTAAGAGGGCCCTTACCTTTTACCTACAGCACACTCAGGGCCACCGCATAGCCTCCCAGCTTTTCGTTTCCTATGATGCCTGTCGGCTGGGGGAGGTAGTGACCAAGTGGACCTTGTCTGCCTGGGTGGCAGACTTCATTGACCTTGCCAACGAGCAGGCCAGGCTCACCACGTGGGGGCCATGGCGACCTCAGTGGCAAACATGCGCTCTGTTCGATGGCAGACATCTGCCAGGCCACCATCTTTGCAGCCCACTACTGCCTGGAGAGGGAGTCCTGACGGGACAGCGCCTTTGGCCAGGCCATAATTTCTTCAGGGTCTAGGCAACTGCTACCCTCCGACCCTTCTGTGTTCAGGCTACCGGAGTGAGGGTTCTCCCTGGTCACTGGGGTCCTTCCAGAGTCTGTCCTTCGGACTCACTTGCTGCTGTTCGTGGCTTGCCATGTTTTTTTTTCTGCAGGTTCTCTGTAACCTGTAGCTAGGGAGTCCAATACATGAGGACTGACTTCCTGCTTGTTCCTGGAGAAAAGCGTAGTTACTCACCTGTAATGTGTGTTCTCCGGGGACAGCAAGAATCAGTCCTCACAACTCTCCCTCCTCCTCTTAGAGCTGCCTTAGTTGTACCATTTTTTGCTGTCTTAGCTATGTCATTGACTGAGCAAGATGGCACCCTTGAGCGGGAAGGGGACCAAGCATGCGTGGTGCATCTCCCAAAGGCTTTCTTTGAAAGCTGGGGAGATGCTTCCGTGCAGGGCTCCATTGGCGCCGATTTCACCCAAATGTGAGGACTGATTCCTGCTGTCCCAAGAGAACACCTCTTAGAGGTGAGTAACTATGCTTTCTCATTGCCCTGTACTGGCTATGCAAACAGTGGTATGCAGACCTGATCCAGCTTCTGATACACAAGCCCTGGTGACTAACCAACAGATCAACCTGCTCTCACAGGATCCAATCTTGATGCCACATATAAATCAAATTTTTTTTTTTGCTTACGGCTTGACTTGAGCTGGTATGGCTAAGGTGTAAGGGCTAATCTCCAGGAACTAGCAGGAATGAGTCTTCACGTATGGGTATCGTCGGTACCGACGGAGCCTGCACGGGAACGCTCCCCAGCGTCCAGTAAGAAAGCTTTTGGGAGCATCCCACAGTGCCTGCGCGCTGCCTTCCCGCCTTTCCTAACCGCCTCTCTCCAGTTCTTCTTTTCCGCGGAGCCAGCAGGTCGTGTTCCTGTCACCGCAGAAGAAGTTCTTTATTTTTTCCTTTATTTTTCTGTGTCGCGTCTGCCTTCGACGTCAGACCAGTACCGCCGGTCTTTTCTTTTCTTCTTCTTCAAAAAAACCCCTTTTATTCTTTCAGCTGTGCATTTTCAGTTTGGGCCTTAGGCCTAAATATTTTCTCCTCATGGAGAAGCCCGCTTCCAGGTTCAAAAAGTGCACAAAATGTGGCGGTACTATTTCTGTCACCGACACCCATGATTGGTGTCTGAAATGTTTGGGTCCTGACCATTCCATCACGGATTGTGTGTCCTGCACCATGATGTCTAAAAGGGGTTGGCAGAACCAAGCAGCCAAGCTCAGTTCCCTGTTTCCCTCTGATGCAGCCTCGGTGGCATCGACGTCTTCCAGGGCTGCTGCTTCTTCCTCCCATGGATCTCAGGTAACCAAACATAAATCTAGCCGGTCCTCAAAGGGCAAATCTCCCTCCAAGCATCGAGATGCCTCCGGGCTTGCCCTCGAGGATTCCGCTCCGGCAAAATTACCCCGGCGGGAAGTTCCGGCTTCCAAAGCATTATCTATGGGGTCACAGGTTGACATCGATGGCACGGCCTTGACCGATCACCTGTTGCCGTATTCTGGGGTACCGGTGGCCTCCACTGGTACCGACATCCAGACTCTGGTGGCGTCGATGGATCAGAAATTTCTGTCCATGCAGCGCACCCTTACGGCATTTATGCAGGCTTCGACGCCTTCGGTACTGCAACAATCTCTGTTGCCGGTACCGACTCTGGTATTGGCACCGTTCCCGGTGCCGGTACCGATTGCATCGACATCGGCTGCAACGGTACCCTGTTCTACGATGCCCATCGGTACCGAACCGGTACCGCTTACTCCCGATGTCGATCCCACTCTGTATGCGTATCGGGCTTTTCAGGAGCATCCAGACAGGCGATACTTCGATTCCTTCGAAGACTCTGATGAGTCGGAGGCTTCTGTCGATGCACCGGTGCTTCTTCCTCAGGAGTCTGATTCTCCAAAACGAAGAATGTCTCCTCCAGAGGACTTGTCTTTTCAAGACTTCATTAGGGAAGTGGCTAGAGGCCTCTCCATCACAGTGGCCTCTGAGTCAGAGACTAGAGCCAAGCAATTAGATATTTTGCAATATCCTAAGGCTCCTAAGGAAGAGCAGCTACCTTACCTATTCATGAGATTCTCTATGATCTCATGTTGGGCATGTGGGAGACTCCTCTCACCACCTCTCCTCATTCTCGCAGGTTAGACACCATGTACCGTGTCCCTCCCTGTCCTGGTTTTCATAAGACTCAGCTTCCTCACCACTCTATTGTGGTTGAGTCTGCTATGAAGAAAATAAAGAGTGCAAAGAGACACTCATCTAACCCTCCAGGACGTGAATGTAGGACTCTAGATGCTTTTGGCCGAAGGATTTTCCAGGCCAATATGCTTGCTGCCAGAATCAACTATAGTCTCTATATGGGGATGTTTCTAAAAGAAGTCACAGATCATCTGCAGACTTTAGCTCCTTTTATTTCAGAAGATAAAAGGCAGGAATTTCTCACTTGGCTCAAACATGCCCAAGATGTTTCCAAATTCTCCAACCGTGCAGCCTTTGACTCTTTCAATAAAAAAAAAAAAAAAAAAAAGACTTCCAAAAATTACAAAGATACAAAAACCACAAAGATCTTCAAAAAAGATGCAACAATATCAACACAACATCAGGTCTCAATAATGATCTACAATATGTCTTCATTTTTGCTTGTTTATAATAAAGAAAACAGAACTCCCCCCCCCCCCTAGCTCCCTTCCCCCCCCCAAAGTCACCCCAATCTCAGGGGCCCTCCCCACCCCTCCTACCCCCCCACCCCACTCCTCCCACCCCCCCACCCCCCCAACTATGGCTTACTGAGGCTAGGGCTCTGGACAGAGGTGAGCTAAGAGACACACTTAAGGAACAAACCTCCAAGAGGCCAGCAGATCACCCCCAGTATCCAAAACAATCACGCGGCATAGCGAGAAATGAAGGGCGCCCACACCAATTCAAAGCGAGCCAGACGCATCCTGCTAACCGCTACCCCCCGTTCCATAGAGTAGATGTCCCACATGCGTTCCAACCAGACCTGGAAAGAGGGGGCCAAAGCCTGCTTCTAGGCTGCCGCCAGGGATAGTCGGGCCGCGTTCAGGCCGTGCCGGATTAAAGCAAGTTGCAAAGCCCGGGCCCCCGGCACGGAGATTCCAAAAAGAAAAATCCCCGGATCCCAAGGTATGCTCAGTCCCAGAAGCATCTGCATCCGGAACTGTACACCTCTCCAAAAAGCACGAATGCGGGGACACGCCCACCAAATGTGCCCCAGGGTACCCCGCTGCCCACAGTTACGCCAACATAGGTCCCCAGCCCCGGGGAACATACGAGCAATCCGCGCCGGAGTCATATACCAACGGTACAGCAGTTTATAATTCGTTTCTCGGGCATTAGTCGCTATGGAGCTCTTCCACAGGCGGGCTTCCACTGTCTCCCACTGCTGATCAGTGTAGGAAAGACTCAAGTCAGAATTCCAAAGCACCCTATGACGTGTGGGGCACACCTGGGCCCCCTGCAAGTGGGCATATAATGTCGCCACAAGACCCTTTGTAGTAGTACACCCTTCACAGTAGCGCTCCAGATCCGTCAGGCCCCGAGCAACCTGGGGCCGAACGAACCTAGAATTGACCCAATGCGTCACTTGCATATAACGATAAAGGTGCCCAGCCGGGAGGTCAAACTCGTCGCGCAATGCGTGAAAGGATTGTAGCCGACCATCAACAAAAAATTGGCCGACCCGGCTGAGGCCAAGGTGCCCCCATTGCCGAAAAGCCACGTCACTCAGACCCGGTGGGAAAGAAGCGTTATCAACTATAGGGGCTAAAGGGGATAGGTCCATGTCACGAGATCGGAAGTGTCGGTCCCAGCAACGGAGGGTATGAGAAATGTAGGGATTACTGGTGCATTTACCGCGGCGAAGCTTTGGACCAAGCCACAGCCAATCCCCTAACCCCGCTCCCCCCGCCAAGCTCATTTCCATCTGCACCCATCGCTTAGTGCTATCGGCAATCATCCATTCCACCCCTGCCCGACACTGCGCCGCCGCATAATACCACTGTAAATTGGGCATGCCCATACCGCCGGAACGCGTGCGGGCAAAAAGAATTTGCCGCGCTAGGCGTGGGCGACGATAATGCCACACAAATTTCATAAGCAACTGTTGCCAGGTCGCCAAAGTAGCTCGCGAAATGAGGAGCGGGAGAACCTGAAAAAAATAAAGGAAGCGGGGGACGATCACCATCTTAACGACGGCTATTCGCCCAAACCAGGAGAGGAGCAGGCCGTTCCAAACTTCTAAGTCCCGCCGAACCTGACGAAGCAAGGGATCATAGTTAGCTTTAAAGAGATCCGCTCGGTCCACGGTTAGGTTCACCCCTAAGTATCGCAGGGTTCCGGACACCCAGCGAAGAGGATAAGCCTCTTGAAGTTCCGCACAGACCGCCCTAGAGACCCCAACATTCAAGATCTCCGATTTAGTATAATTGATTTTGAAGCCGGAGACTCGAGAAAAATTGGCGAACAGCTGCATTGCGATTGGGAGAGAGGCGGACGGATTAACCAGGGATAGGATAATATCATCCGCAAAGAGCGCGATCCGATATTCCGCAGGACCAATGCGGACCCCTCGCAAACCTGAGTGATCTCGAAAGCTCTGGGCCAGAGGTTCCATTGCTAGGGCAAAGAGCAGGGGCGAGAGAGGGCAACCCTGTCGCGTGCCTCTTTCCAAAAAGAAGTGTCTCGAGTGACCCCCATTAATCCGAACGCACGCCTGGGGCTGCTGATAAAGGCTGCGAACCCAACCAATATAATTAGGGCCAAAGCCCATGATCTCCAGGACACACCACAGATATCCCCAATCCACACGGTCGAATGCTTTTTCTGCGTCAATTCCCACTAGCAATGCTGGTTGTGGGTCCCATTGAGCCACATGAATAATCTGCAGCATACGCCGGATGTTGTCGGCGGCCTGGCGACCCGGCACAAAGCCAACCTGATTTGGTTGAACCAAGCCCGGAAGAACCCGATTTAGACGCGCGGCCAGCACAGAAGCAAAGATTTTAACGTCAACGTTTAACAAAGAGATAGGGCGGTACGAAGCCGCATCATGCAAGGGTTTACCGGGTTTTGGGTATCATCACAATCAATGCCTCACGTTGGGACGGGGGAAGGGAGGCAGCCCCCAGGACCTCATTAAACAAACAGGTCAGGGATGGCGCCAATTGTGCTCGGAACTTCTTATAGTATTCTGCCGGAAAACCATCACTACCCGGCGCACTGCCAGTTTTCAGATGCCGGATTGCATTTTCCACTTCGTCAATCGTAAATTCCGAGTCCAACTGAGCCCGGTCAGAGTCAGAAAGACGCGGTAGGGCGGTCCTCTGAAGATAATCCTGCACTTGATCCCTACAAGTGGGCTCTGCTTTGTAAAGCCGCTCCAAGTAATCAGCAAAAAGATCACGGATCTCCCGGGAGATGACCCTCGTCTGTCCCCTAGCGTCGCGTAATTCACGGACCACTCTCGAGGACTGCTGTTGACGCAGATGCAGAGCCAAAAGGCGGCCGGTTTTGTTCCCATGTTCATAAAAAGTTTGCCTTAATTTCCGACGCTTGTTATCTAATTCTCTCTGCATACATGCATCTAAATTCGCTCGAACCGTCCGCCACTGGCGTAGGACCTGTCTCGAACCGGTTCGGGCGTGCTCCAAGCCTAGGCGAGCAGATTCCCTCACCAAGTGATCATGATCACGTGCCCACATTTTGTGCATGCGGGCTGCCTCAGCTATAAGTTGACCGCGGGCTGTGGCCTTATAAGCATCCCATACCGTGGGGAGGGGAACATCCCCAGTATCATTAAACTCAAAAAATTCCTTAATAAAGTGGGCGTGGTCCCGCACTGCACCCTGCCGTCGTAGAAACCTTGCGTCTAAACGCCAAAGACGTCGGTGCTCGCTATGCGTGCCATCCGGGAGGGTGAGCCAGCACGGGGCATGGTCTGACCAGGTCAGCGCTCCAAGTCCAGCCTGCACTCTCCCGTCCATCAGACGCTGATCCAACAAAAAATAATCAATGCGAGTGTGGACCTGATGGACCGGGGAGTAGTAAGTGTAACCCTCTCTCCCGCATGGGTGTCCCTTCATATATCCCGTAGGCCCAAGTCAAACATCAAACGCTGAAGGGCTCTTGCCGATCCCCCCCTTCCTCCCCCAGTGCGACCCGATGAATCCAAAAGGGGCACTAGTTGCGTATTACAATCCCCACCCAAAACAATGGGGCCTTTTGCAAAATCCGCCAGTAGGGCTTTCAGTCGTGTAAAAAAGGGCCCCTGACCCGTATTTGGTGCATAGATATTAGCTAAAGTTAGCAGGTGTCCGTCTAGTCGAACATTCAGGAAAAGCCACCTCCCCAGTGCATCTCGCTTTATCTCTTCAATCTGCAAGGAGAGGCTCTGGTGAAATAATAGAGCCACTCCCCGCTTCTTCCGACCTTGCGTGTCTGAGGCCACCCGCACCTCATTATATGGGGAGCGCCTTAGCCAGCCCTGCTTGGAATTCTGAAGATGGGTCTCCTGCAAGTAAACAATATCCCCTTGCAGAGTGCGCAATTCTGAGAACAGCAGGGACCGTTTCCGCGGGGAGTTAAGACCCTTAACATTCAAAGAGATAAAGCGTACCATTAGAGATTACAACCTAACCCCACACATCCGCTGGCCACCCAGAAAGTCCCAGTAGGGGCTCCCCCCAGCAAACCCAAGAAATTAGTTAATTGGGCCCACCTAGACCACTCTCCAAGAACAAGAGCCATAGACCCACCTCCCCAGCCCAAACAGACCTCCCAGCTCAATGTTAAAAGAACCCCCCTCCCACCCATCACCCCCCCTTGCCGTCAATACCACCTGCCTGTCTAAATTAATACAGGACACGGTAAATTGACCACAAACCCCGTACCCCCCAGAACCCCAAAGAGTAAAAACTCAATCTAAACTTATAAAAACATTCCCCCCATTACTCCCCCACCCACCCCGGATCATCAATCCCATCATGTCCCCCCACCAGAACAGTAACATCAGTAGAACATTTGCAGATCAACCGCCGCCCCCCATGGAGAATGGAGTGGGGACCCCAGGCTAATCATTGCCACCAGTTATCCAAAAATCAGGGGACCCACTGGTCAAAACTCCCTAAAAAAAGAGAAAGTGAGAGAAGCTCTTCAAAACCACAAGAGTGTCAGGCGGGCTTGCCCACCCGGGTCCACTTGGAATGTTGGGGCTTAGGGGGCGGCGGATGAGTCTGAGCATTATCATGAACTAGACCCGCTTGGCGAAGAGCTCGCCAAGCTTCAGAGTAGTCCTTTGCAGAAATCTTTTTGTTGCCCAAAAGGAAGTTCATCCTAAATGGAAAGGACCAAGAATAGCGAATCCCCTTGCTGTTCAGGACCGCCGAGACTGGTTTCATCTCTCTCCGGCGCGCCAAAGTGAACATCGAGAGGTCCTGATAAAGGGACACTGTCGCGTCCTGGAAGCGGACCGTCTTCTTCTCCCGACCTCGACGTATAAGAAGCTCAGCACCAGAATAGCGTAGGAATCTCGCAATGACATCTCGTGGCTGGTTGTTAGGGGGTTTTCCCAAAGCGCGGTGAACCCGTTCGATTTCCATTCCAGGGGCATGTGTAGCCAGCTCCTCCGCCAGAAGCAGTTCCGCTATCAGCAGCTTAAGCACAGTCAGCAGGTCTTCCCCGCCCCCCCCGCCTCTGGAATTCCACAAAAACGCACATTGTTGCGGCGGGAGCAGTTTTCAATGTCATCAATTTTATAAGTCAGCTCCATGGCCTGTGCACGCTGCCTGTCGAGAGCACATTGTAAATCCATCAGAGTCCCATCTTGATCAACCTGTTTGGTCTCCACGTCCTCCACTCGGGCTCCCAGTTCCTTAACTTCGATCCGAAGTTCTGCGACATCTTTCATCAAATCTTCCCGCAGTGTGCGAAACTCTTTGGCTAGTTCTGCAAAGCCCTTACGGAGCTCTTGTTTGATTTGAGCCGCGGAGAGTTGCTTGTGAGGGTCCAATTCCTCTTCACTTACAGTCTCATCGTCGGAACCCGTTGGAGGAGATTGGCTGCGTGGGCTGCTTGGGGCTCCGGCCTTACTCTGCAGCCGCTGGGAGGAGCGTATCCCCTCCCGAGAGTCAGAGTTTTTGGGTTTAGCAGCCATCACACAGAGTAACCAAGCTCACACAGTGTTAGGAGAGGTGGAGGCAATGCCAGCAAGAGGGAAGGCACCTGAGAGAGAACAGTGCACGAAATTACACCAGCCCGTAGGATGGCCACCACTACACAGTGTCAGGAGAAGAAGCAATGTCAGCAAGGCAACAGGCACTGGTGGGACAGTGGAACAAAGAATCGTAAACTGCCTCCGGTCCCCCTGGAAAAACAGCCCGGCTCAAATAAGAGTGAGGGAGCAGTGTGAGGCAATATGGGGTTGTACTGGCAAAAGCCCGTAGCTATAAGGCTTCACGAAGAGACCCGGAGTCACAAGGGTCGCGTGCACAGGCCTGCAGGGCACACAGAGTCCAACCAGGAAGGCGGAGGCCTCAGCGGGACACTAGGCTGCCAGGGAGAAACGGGCCCGGCCACCAGTTTCAGGCGCAGGACAAGGGGTGTGCAGGAGAAGAAGCAGCACACAAACTTACCCCCTTCAAGATGGCTTGCGTTGAGAAAGAGGGGTGGTAGGTGCCGGTGGATGCCGCGGCAGCTGCCGCGTGGAGTGCACGTGGTCCCGGCCAATCTCCCCGGCAGTTCTGCAGCTCCTCAGTCGAGCACCACACGCTTGGGTTTGCAAGCCCCCCCCCGCTGAAAGGACCGGCGCTCAGCCCGCAGGCGGTAGAAAGGGCTCCGTTCGTAGGCCCCGCGGGGGCCTGCCAGGTGATATTCGGCAGCGCCGGGTGCAGTGGCTGGCGGCAGGATCAGTCGGGCGAGAGTCCAGTGAGCGGAGACAGCCTCCAGCAGGCCGCGTTGTGGTGGTGGGCTCCTCGATGCCCCAGCCTCCCGAGGACCCGCAAAATCACGAAGTCGAGTGCTGTTGGGGGGTCGCTGGCTGTCACTGATCCGGGAAAGGTATGAGGGGGGAGCAAAATGCAGCTGTAAGCTTATAATTGCAGAGTTTAGGGGTTGTGGGGACGGAGCTTCAGCAAAGTGCGGCCATCTTGCAGTGGGCTCACGAGCGCCCCCCAGCCTTTGACTCTTTTGAGTGTGTAAGCAGAGCCACGGCTATTGCCATAGGTGCACGCAGAATTGCTTGGTTACAAGCCTCTGATTTGGAACTCTGGGTCCAAGATAAGTTGGGAAACCTTCCTTGTACAGGTGAAAACCTGTTTGGCAGGGATTGGTAAGCAAAGGCCACTCGGATGCTGAGAACTCTGCTTTGGATCGACTTTCAAAGTCTACCTCTGCCCCTGTTAAGAAAAAATTGTTCAAAAAGACATCTTTTTCTAAAAAGGGAAGATATTATCCTGCTCATGGGCAGACATCTTCTGCAGGTCATTTTGCTGCAAAGCGTCAGCAACCACCTAAACAGGCCAAGTCAAAGGCTGCCAGGCCTACCACAGCCCAGCAGCCTCAACCTCCTCAGGGCCTTTGACTTGCAACTAGAGAACTCAGCCTTTCTAGCTCTGGGAAACCCAGAGCCCCTCACCATTCCAGGAAGGTTGACTTACTTTGCTCCCAGATGGGAGCAAATCACAGCAGAGCAATGGACCCTCTCCATCATAAAGTAAGGGTACAAGCTTCACTTCTTAAACCTTCCTCCTCACACCATGGTGAAACAGTTCAATTCTCCAACATCTCTCCTCAACCTTCTAGGTCAGGAGATTGCTACCCTTCTTGCCCAAGGGGCATTAGAAGAAGTACCTCTTCTTCAACAGGGCTCAGGGTTCTACTCCCCTTATTTTCTTATCCCAAGGAAAACAGGGGGCTACAGACCCATATTAGATCTCAGAGAATTGAACAAGTTTCTATTCAAGGAGAAATTCAAAATGATTTCTCTAGGGGCTCTGCTCCATACCTTCAGAGTCAGGATTGGCTTTGTTCTCTAGATCTCAAGGATGCGTACACCCATGTCCTCATCCATCTAACACACAGAAGGTTCCTTCGGTTCCTTTTTCAAGGAAAGCACTACCAATACAGGGTGCTTCCTTTCGGTCTGGCCTCTGCACCAAGGGTGTTCACGAAATGCATGGCAGTAGTAGCTGCATTTCTCCGCAATCTAGGAATATTCGTATTCCCATGTCTGGACGACTGGCTCATTCGAGCCCCATCCCAGTCAGAGGCCCAGACTTGTCTAACCTGCACAATGCGTATCCTTCAGTATTTGGGACTAGTAATAAACATCCCAAAATCCAATCTCACCCCTACTCAGTCTCTGGAGTTCATAGGGGCCTTGCTGGATACCACAACTGCAAGGGCCTATCTTCCTGAGGCCCGTTGCCTACGTCTGGTGCAGTTAGCCTCCCAGATTCAGTTAAAGTCCCAATTAACTGCTCGAGAGATGTTACAACTATTAGGCCACATGGCATCCACCATGCATGTGGTTCCATATGCTCGCCTTCACATGAGGGCAGCTCAATGGACTTTGTCCACCCAATGGACTCAGGCATCAGGTTGCCTGTCAGACAAAATAGCAAACTCCAGTCGCCTTATTTGGTCTCTCCAGTGGTGGAAGTCCTCTCAAAACCTGTTGCTGGGGTCCCCTTTTCAGCAACCGCTACCCCAAGCAACTCTCACAACAGATGCTTCTCCAAAGGGTTGGGGAGCTCATCTGCAAGATCTCTCCACCCATGGCATCTGGTCTCCACAGGAGACTTCTCTGCATATCAATCTATTGGAACTCAGAGCAATATTCTTAGCTCTCAGAGTGTTCCATTCCCTGCTCAGCTACAGGACAGTCCTCATCCATACGGACAATCAAGTAGCCATGTTCTATGTAAACAAGCAGGGAGGGACTGGCTCTCTGTCGCTTTGCAACGAAGCTTTGCGACTGTGGGCCTTCGCCAGAGAGCATCACATCCATCTTCTGGCAGTATATCTTCCAGGTATTCAAAACTCTTGGGCGGACAGACTCAGTCGAGTTCTGCTCCTTCACGAGTGGTCCCTCCACATGGACCAGGTAGCCAGGATTTTTCGAGTTTGGGGAATCCTGGACATAGACCTCTTTGCAAGTCCGTGGAATGCCAAACTTCCCCGGTTCTGTTCCAGCATTCCGTGTCAGGGAGTTCAGGCCAAGGATGCCTTCCTCCTTCACTGGGGTCAAGACTTCCTTTATGCCTTTCCACCAATTCCCCTAATTGCCAAAACACTATTCAAGCTTCAGAGAGATCGAGGGACCATGATCCTCATAGCACCACATTGGCCACGCCATGTGTGGTACCCTCTACTTCTTCATCTCTCTCAAGCTCCTTCTCTGGACTTAGGCTGTGCACCAGACCTTCTGTCTCAGGAAGAGGGAACATTGTGGCACCCAAACCCCCTGTCGCTCCATCTCAGGGCTTGGTTGCTGAGGGCCTAGACCTTCAAGATTTTCATCTCTCTCAACAAGTCAGAGATGTTATTCATGCCTCTAGGAATCCTTCTACTAGATGTTCCTATGCTTTCAAATGGAAAAGATTCACCATTTGGTGTTCAGAGAAGGGTCTAAACCCTCTTGCAATACCTCTGAATTCTCTACTAGAGTATCTCCTGCATCTATCCCATGCAGGCCTGAAAACGAATTCAGTAAGAGTTCATTTGAGTGCTATTGCAGCGTCCCTCAAGCCTCTCAATGGACAACCTATCTCCTCTCACCCTCTTATAGCAAGATTCATGAGAGGCCTTCTTTTAACTAAACCTCCCATTAGACCACCTCCAGTGGCATAGGACTTAAACCTGGTTCTTGGCCAGCTTATGAAGCCACCCTTTGAACCTTTAGCTACCACCTCCTTGAAATTTCTTTCTTGGAAAGTTGTTTTTCTCATTGCAGTCACCTCAGCACGCCGCATCAGTGAGTTGCAAGCTTTGTTGGCTAATCCACCTTATACAAGGTTCCATCATGATAAGGTAGTCCTCAGGACCAATCCACACTTTATGCCTAAAGTGGTCTCGCCTTTTCATCTGAACCAGGAGGTATATTTACCTGTCTTTTTTCCAGGACCTCATGCATCAAATTCAGAGAGGAATCTTCATACCTTAGATTGTAAGAGAGCTCTCGCTTTCTACTTACAAAGAACACAGCAACATAGAAAGTCTTCTGAACTCTTTGTTGCTTTTGATCCTTCTCATTTACGACTTCCAGTCTCTAAGAGAACACTGTCCAGATGGGTTGCTCAGTGTATTTCTTTCGCCTACCAGAGTAAGAACATTTCTCTGGAGGACCATGTCACAGCTCACAATGTGAGAGCCATGGCAGCCTCAATGGCTCATCTAAACTCGGTGTCCATCGACCAGATCTGTCGAGCGGCCACCTGGGCCTCGGTTCACACCTTCACAGCCCATTACTGTTTGGACAAGGACTCCCGCTGGGATGCCTCGTTTGGTTAGGCTGTCCTCAAACACCTGTTCCATTCCTAATCAACTCCTACCATCCTACTCTGGTTGGATGCCAGAGATCCATGGAGGGGAAGTGGAGCCCTCTGCAAGGGCACACAACCATGGGGTCTCTCCCTGGCATCTGCAGCTAGGGAGTCCCCATATGTGAAGACTCATTCCTGCTTGTTCCTGGAGATAGCACAGTTACTTACCTGTAACAGGTGATCTCTGGGAACAGCAGGAATAAGTCTTCACAACCCACCAACCTCCCCTAGGAGTTGTATCTCTCTATCTATCTTTCCTTTCCTCTCTCTCTCTTTGTCTCAGCTTTAAAACTCGAACTGGAGAGAGGCGGTTAGGAAAGGCGCGAAGGCAGCGCGCAGGCGCTGTGGGATGCTCCCAAAAGCTTTCTTACTGAACGCTGGGGAGCGTTCCCGCGCAGGCTCCGTCGGTACCGACGATATCCATATGTGAAGACTTATTCCTGCTGTTCCCAGAGATCACCTGTTACAGGTAAGTAACTGTGCTTTCTGCATCTGTTATTACTACCCTGTTAAAGGCCAGAAAGAGTTCTACGACCTTATCCAATGTGAGGGTCTGGCGAGTGTTTGAGGAGTGGTGTTCTGCTAGGAGCATTCGGTCTTTTTTATCCTCTCTTCCAGATATCTTGTTATTCCTGCAGAATGGCCCCAAGAAGGGATTGGTGCTTAATTTCCTTAAGGTTCAGGTGGTAGCTCTCTTTTGCTACAGGGAGCGAGCGCAGTGGAGTTCTTTATCAGGTCATCCGGATGTGGTCCATTTCCTCAGAGCAGTGAAGCAAGTCCATTCGCCCTTGCAGCTCATGCTTCCACCTTGGGACCTCAATTTCGTACCATCGGCCTTGGCAGCAATGCAGATTGAGACGCTCACCAGGGCAAAGGGATCTCACTCTGAAGACAGTCTTTTTGGTGGCTACATCATGTTCTTGTCGAATATCAGAACTTCAAGCCCTTTCTTGCAGGGAGCCTTTCCTGCTAATATCCAAGGAAAACGTGGTGCTGAGGCTTGTGCCCTCCTTTCTACCTAGTCTCCCTGCTAGTCTTCTCCAGTCTGGGGGAGTCCGAAGAGGAGCACCAGCTACATCTGCTAGCACAGGGTCCTGTGTAAGTATCTTAGGAGCACAGAGTCCATATGTAAGTCGGACAGGTTATTTTTGTTTTTATTTGGAGTCCCTTGGAAAGGAGGTGGCGGCACCTGGCCCCGTACGGTGCATCCTGGGATGTACTGGGTGGGGTTAGACTGCCATATAAGACATAGTCTACCTTATATGGCAGTCTGACCTTACTCGTACATCCCAGGATGCACCCCGTGGGTCCCAGTCATGCCATTTTCAAGATGATGGACTCAGAGCGGGAGCGCGTAGGCAGCACTCCTGCCTATTTTAAGGTACCAGCTGTGGGGGTGGATTTAGGGGCTGCTAGGTCACCATGTGATTTTAATTTACTTTATCTTACATGGGGGTGGAGGGTACAGGGCCACTAAGACCTCCAGGTACTTATTTTCTACGGGAGTTCGTAAGATGTAACATGTATGGGTAGTTTGTCAAGATGTGCTTGGAAATTCTTCTTTTTCAAGCCTGTGGCTCCCAGTACAATGGGAAATATTTCCATATCTTTCCACCACATTTTCTTGGTCTCTGACTGCATTTCTTGGTACTTCAGGATCTTTGCCTCTCCACGCGATTCACAGTATAATTACTCTGTACTGGCACTTCTATTATCAATGCCATTCTGGTATTCTTCTCTTTTACCACTATGTCAGGTTTCCTGGCAACCAGTTTCTTATCTGTCGGAATGTCCCAGGTGATCATAACCTCTTCATTTTGTTATTCTCTTAGGGTCATGATCCCAGTGCTTTTCAGGGACAGTGATGTTGTAGTGTTTACAGAGTTTCCAGCAGAGAAGGCATGATACTTTGTTGTGCCTTTCTGTATAGAAATTTTCTGCCATCAGAACTTCATAGCCTGCTATTAGATGAGTCACTGTAATGGATGGGGTGGAGGTGATGGGAAAAGGCCGGTGGAGATGGTTGAAACTATCCTGGGCTCTGGCAATACTCTTACAAAAATGGAAGAATGTGGAGCCCCCGAGTTATTGACACTGGCAGAATGTGCTACACCAGCAAATGCAATTTTGATAAGCTTTGGGCTAAAGTTTCTCGACAATGGCTGCCAAGTTTTCATGCGATGTGGGATGCCTACATTCAGTCCCTTGCCCCCGGGGTCGTAGTTATGTCCTAAATGCCTTATAACATCCTGTGGGGGTCTATGCTACTCCAGGTGGGGAAGGATGGAGGATATGAGGGAAGGTGGATGGCAGTTGATTCTCTGTATGCCAAGGTGTGTGTCAGTGGGTTGTGTTTTTTGGGAGGGAGGGGTGGGAGTTATTGGGATAAGGAAGAAAGGGAACCCCGCCAGGGTTGGTGTGGTTCCTGGAAAAGAGCACCATTACTCCGGGAATATAATTATGGTATCACATAGGTTACTGACCTGGGGGGTCGCCTAGGAAAGGTTGAACAGATAGGGAGGTGTAAAAGAAGGGGGAGGGGAAAAATTGGATATTTTGATTGTAGCGGGACCACGATGTTCTGTTGAGCACTGTTTATTCATATGTTGGTGGTTTGTTTTGTTAATTGGTTCAATAAAATATTTGAAGAAAAAAGAAACTGTTGGTGGTTGTTTTTCGGGTTTTGATTGGTTCTCGCCCAAAGTATCTGTGGAATCTTTTGAAATGGTATGATCCTCCCAGACCACTACGCTTCTCACAGGGGTGGTTATTGGCGGTCCCTGGTTTGGAGGTAGTTTATAAGATGCTTTGTCAGTCGCAGGTATTACGGGTGGTGGTGACTGAAAAATGGAGTGAGCTACCTCTAGAGCTCTGGGTGCAGTCTGGTTTGCTGTGCTTTTGAAAATTATTGAAGACTTTCCTGTATGAGGAATTAAGTTTTTATGGGTTTGGATATGTCTTCTGTCAAGGTATTTTTATTTTTTTCTATTTTGTACACCATATTGATTGACTAAGGTCAGAAAAGGGGTATAAATTTCTATAAATAAATAACTTTTTAAAATTTAATTTAAAAAAATAGAAAAAGAACAGCAAGGAAATCTGTGCTAGCATTTAACTTTCAAAAAGGAGACTGAAAAAATAAGGAAACTGGATAAGAAAGAAAACTAAAAGGAGCAGCTGCAAAGGTTAAGAGTTTCTATCAGGTTTCATTGTTTAAAAATAGCATCTTGGAAGCCCATACTAGTCATATAAAAAAGTGGAAGGAAGGACAAAGATAGCTAGAATGGTTTAAAGTTGAGGTGAGAGAGGCTGTTACAGTGAGAAAAAAATCTTTGAAAAATGGAAAAACAATCCAAATGAACAAAACAGGAAACAGTAAGTTAGGTGCAAAGCATTTACATATAAGGCAGGCAAAGGGAGAATTTGAAAAAAAGAATGCCGTGGAAGCAAAAACTAACCTTTCAGGTACATTTAAAACTAAAAGCCTGTGAGAGAGTCAATTGGACCATTTTTTTAAAAAAGTGTATCAAATTTTAGAACAAATTTACAAATATCAACTTGTTACAGAAATCAGAGGACAAAATAAAGAAAACTAGTAAAAAGCAATTAATTTTCTCCTCCATAATCTGAGTGGCATGTTTACTAAAGGTTAACACGCTTTAACTTTACTTCACGCTAAGTGCTGCAATTGCCCATAGAAATGAATGGTGTAAAAGAAGAGGGGGGGGGGGAGGGAGGGAGGGAATTGGATATTTTGATTGTAGTGGGACCACAATGTTCTGTTGAGCACTGTTGTTTTATTGATATGTTGCTGATTTGTTTTGTTAATTGGTTCAATAGAATATTTGAAGAAAAAAGAAACTGTTGGTAAACTTGTTCCTTAGACTACAAAATAAAGTGGTGGAGGTGGTAAGTGTTTGTGTGGGGGGGGGGATACAAAAAAAGAAAGAAAATTCAATTGAATAACCATGGATTTTGTATTCATAACCACAGTTTCTTGTCGCATAGCTAGAAACAATTTTAATTGCTCCTCTGTTGACCGGCCAACATCTGGGCATAATAGGCTGTCCTAAAAATAGCTCCTTAATTTTCTTAAAATAAAGTAGCAAGATCATGCTGAAATCTTGTTCAAGCACCGACTAACCAATAATGTAATTCTTTCCTACACCTCTGCCGTCCAAGTTTCTCATAATGCAGATGCATCCAATACATCACATCCCGAAGGTTCCTTTTGCTTAGTAGGAGGAAGCAAACTTTGCTCATAGAAGGCAAAGCAGTATCAGAAAACTCAGTTTCCATCATATATTTTTTAAATGAATACCGTGGAGACATATTGGTAATTTTTTGTAAAACTTGGGATTCTGAAATTTAAATGCCAAATTTGGTTTTCAGAGTGCTCAAACATCCGATCTATTTGCACCTTGTTAAAGTCTCAATAATATCTTTAGAGTCTTGAACATTATGCTTAAGAGCCTGTGTCTTTAGTGAATAATTCCTCCTACTGAGCCAATTGGCCAACAGTTTGCAACAAGAAATTAATATCTAGGAAACCCTCAGAAGTTGTGGATTCTAGTTTAACAAGCATGCCCCAAATAGCATTTCTGCAGGTTCAGATCCACAGTTATTTGCATCTTAACCTGCTTCTTAAAAGCAGCCTGTTCTCCAACTTTCTGTGGGCTTGAATCTACATCCAAGGAGATAGAACTCTCCACCATCAGTGTTAAAGCTTCAGACAGGGTTAGCAATTGCAAAGGCATCAGTGGTAGCTCCTATTTGCCCCGATTCTGCCTCTCTGGGAGGAGTGTAGACTGTTGGCATGGGACGAGCGATGCTAAGCCTCCAAGTGAAACTGACTCGCCACTCATGACGTCAATAGTGAATGTATTTTTAATTATTTATTAGGCAATATTTAGCCCACGCCTTTCCAGTAGCAGCTCAAAAATGAGTTATAATCAGATACAGTAGGTATTTTCCTGTCCCTAAGGCAATGAAGAATTAAGTGACTTGCCCAAGGTCACAAGGAGTGCCCAGTGGGATTCAAATCCTTGCTTCTTTGGTCACAGACCACTGCTTTAAACCTCTAAGCTGCCTTCCACTCAACCCCTCAACTGTCATTGATGAGAAACATCAGGGCAATGGATTTATCTGGTTTCCCCTTTCTTTTTTAGGAGCCATCAGGAAAAATAACAGGTAAAATCTGTGTTCTCAAGACCACTAGTGAATTGCTAAGGGGATAGCAGCACTCCAACTCATTTGGACCATTAGAAGATAGAGGTGTAAAGGGGGAATTAAGGGAGAACAAGGCCATAACAGAAAGACCAAATGAATTCATTGCTTCGGTCTTCACTAAAGAAGATGTAGTAGAGAGAACCCTTTCCAAAAATGATATTTAAAGTTCTCCAGGAACAAGCAGGAAGTCAGTACTCACATATGAGTGACGTCGGCACTGACAGAGCCTGTGCGGAGCATTTCCTCAGTTTTCAAAGATAGCCTTTGGGAATGCTACCTGCCCAAGGGTGCCATCTTGCTCAGTCTCCTTTTTTTCTGCGGAACCCAACGGACGTGGTCCTCTATTCTCACGGAAAGCAACGACTAACCAGTGATCACCAGATGGTGTGGTTCAGTATTAGGACTAGGGCTGTTAGAATCCATTCAAAGGTGAGGGTCTTAGACTTTAGGAAGACTAACTTTGCCAGGATGGGCCAATACCTCAAGGAGTTGTTAGCGGGATGGGAACAGCTGGGGGATGTAAAAAAACAGTGGGCAAAACTGAAAGGGGATATTTTAAGGGCAACAAACCTTTTTGTTAAAATGGTAAATAAAGGTAAAAGGAAATGGAGACCGCTATGGCTTTCGAAAGAAGTCGTTTAAAAATTGAAGAAAAAGAGGGAGGCCTTCATGGAATACAAGAGATCACAGAGAGAGGAAGACAGGCATCTATATTTGGAAAAACGTAGAGAAGCTAGCAATGTGGTCAGGAAAGCAAAGATTCAAAAGGAGGAGGAAATAGCCAATGTAATAAAATGGGGGGGATAAGACATTTTTCAGATATGTTAGTGAGAAGAGGAAGGGCAAAAGTGGTATTGTCAGACTCAAGGGTGAAGGGGAGGAATATGTAAAAGCTGATGAGGATAAAGCGGAATTGCTTAACAAATATTTCTGTTCTGTGTTCACAGATGAAGAACCAGGAGCAGGACCTCAGAAAACACCCACAAACAGGAACAGAAGCGAGGGACATCTTGAACAATTTTCAGAAGACTGTGTTCGTGAGAAACTAGCTCAACTTAAAGTAGACAAAGTGATGGGACCAGATGGGATACACCCTAGAATACTGAGGGAACATGGGGATGTTCTAGCAGCTCCACTGACTGACCTATTCAATGCCTCATTGGAGTCAGGAGTGATGCCAAACGACTGGAGAGAGGCTCATGTGGTGCCTTTACACAAAAGCGGAAGTAAGGATGTGGTTGAAAACTACAGGCCGGTTAGTTTAACTTTGGTGGTGAGTAAATTATTGGAAACGCTTCTGAAAGAGAAAAGAGTGAGGTTTCTGGAGTCCAGCGGATTACAGGATCCGAGGCAGCATGGATTCACCAGAGGCAGGTCTTGTCAGACAAATCTGATGGATTTCTTTGACTGGGTGACCAGGGAGTTGGACCGAGGGAGAGCCCTAGATGTGGTGTATTTAGATTTCAGTAAAGCCTTTGACACTGTTCCTCACAGGCGACTTATAAACAAACTGAGCACCCTAGGGATGGACCCTAAAGTTACTGCTTGGGTTAGAAACTGGTTGGGTGGGAGGCGACAAAGAGTACAGGTAAATGGAGCTCACTCTGAGGAGAAGGATGTTGATGTTACCAGTGGTCTGCCCCAGAGATTGGTCCTGAGTTTGATTCTTTTTAAGATCTTTGTTAGTGATGTAGTGGAAGGGCTGTCGGGTAAGGTTTGCCTCTTTGCAGATGATACCAAAATCTGCAATATTGTAGACACCCAGGAAGGTGTAGATAACATGAGGAGGGATCTAGCTAAGCTTGAAGAATGGTCTAGAATTTGGCAGCTGGGATTTAATGTTAAAAAATGTAAGGTCATGCATTTGGGCTGTGGCAGTTCAAGGGAGCAGTATAGTATAGGGGGTGAAGTACTTTTGTCCACTAAAGAAGAGCGAGACCTAGGCGTGGTTGTATCTGATGATCTTAAAGTAGCTAAACAGGTAGAAAAGGAGACGACAAAAGCTAGAAGGATGCTTGGGTGCATATGGAGAGGAATGGCTAGCAGAAAAAAGGAGGTGATAGTGCCTCTGTATAAGTCTTTGGTGCGACCTCATTTGGAGTATAGTGTGCAATTCTGGAGACCGCACCTTCAAAAGGATGTGAACAGAATGGAGTTGGTGCAGAGGGTGGCTACTAAAATGGTTAGTGCTCTTCACTATAAAGCATATGAGGACAGACTTAAGGATCTTAATATGTACACCTTAGAGGAAAGGCGGGATAGAGGTGATATGATTGAGATGTTTAAATACCTCCATGGCATAAATGTTCAGGGGGAGATCCTCTTTCAATTGAAAGCAAGTTCTGCTATGAGGGGACATGGGATGAGTGTGATGGGGGATAGATTCAGGAGTGATATGCGGAAATATTTCTTTATGGAAAGAGTGATGGATCCGTAGAATAGTCTCCCAGTGGAGGTGGTAGAGATGAGGACAGTAACTGAATTCAAAAAAGCATGGGACATACACAGAGGATCTCTAAAGGAAAAAAGAGGACTGTTGTAGTTGTTGATATGGAAGGACAGACTAGATAGGCCATGTGGTCTTTTTCTGTTGTCATATTTCTATGTTTCTAAAAAGTTCTTTAATTCTTTCCTTTTGTCCAGTTTGCGTACCGGTTCCCTTCCTGTCTCGAGGCGGCACCGTTGGTGCTGGTCTCGGCTCCCTTTTTTCCTGTGTTTCCTTGAGGTTCCACCTCGACCAGCCTTTGTGCCTTTTATCGCCCGGGGGTCCTCGACCATGGCTGGGTGTATTCCGACCATGACTCCCGGTGGATTCAAGAAATGCGATGCAATCAGACTATCTCAGTCACTGATACTCATGACTGCTGCATCCCCTGCCTGGGCCCGGACCACGACAGTTCCACCTGCGACTGGTGCCAGGCCATGACCCCTAAAACCAATAGGAGGTGGTCTGAGTTGCAGGGGAAACTTCTCCCAAGGTCTGACTCTGCCCCGGCTTCCACATCCTGAGCCCCGGAGCCGGCTCTTCATGAGAGGTCAAGGTGTCCTTGGAGTACTGTGGCGGCGGCTCCTCCACTGCAGTCCCGGACCCTCCCAAAAAGGAGGTGGTTCCAAAGGAGGTGCTTCCGATCAAACCTGGCAAAGTCCCTCGCTGGGACTCGAGCAACTCCGAGCAGCGCCCTCAGAAAGTCTCGAGACAAGTGTCTTCGGCCGGCAGAGAGCTTGCCAAGGCCGTGAACCTATAGTCCTCCTCAAGAACGTACTCTTTGGAGTGCCGACATTGGACCTTAGGGCTTCGGTATCCATGCCGAGTGCTGCACAGCTATCGTGTCTCGAGTCCTGCATGGCTGCTAAGGAGCAGAGCCTCTCCTCCATCTTGGCCTTGCAGCGGGCATTGATGTAGGGGGCCCTCGGCATCATCGGCCCCGACACAGGGCCCCCCCCGGCCTCGGGGGAGCCTCCGATCATCGAACTGGGCACTGAGCGCCACCGGCCTCAGGTAAGTCCTCGACATTGATCGAGGCCTCGATCACACTCCACGGGGTTCCGGTCATCTCCGGCGAGTTCTGGGAGTCCGACCCCAGGTCCTCTGTGGGGGACCCGGTTCCTCGGAGCCACCTCTGGCGCTGACTCCTAGATACCCTCAAGCTCCGACTGAGAGACCGTGGACAGGGTCTCTGCGAAGACCTCACGACAACCGGATGTTCCCTCAGAGCTGTTTCCCCCGGAGCCTGTGCACCATTCCCCACCTGAGGATGTGGCCTTTTATGACTTGGTTCGTAACATGGCCTGGGCTCTTTCTATCCAGACTGAGTTGGAGGAGGACCCCCACACAGAGGAGCTCGAGATCCTACAATGAGTCCCCCTCCCAAGGAGACTGTCACAGTGCCAGTTCCACCCATCTTTGAGAGATTGCTCCACCGGATGTGGGAGTCCCCGGCCTCTGTGCCGGTGGTCAGTTGGCACCTGGACACCATCTATTGCATTCGGAAGGGCCTCGGGTTCCATAAGCCCCAGCTCCCCCACAACTCGATGGTGGTTGAGCCCTCCATGCAAAAACTGAAGAGTCAGAAGACCAACTCTTCAGTTCCCTTCGGCAGGGAAGTCTGGGCCCTCGATGCCATGGGGCGCAAGTGCTACCAGGGCGCCATACTCGAGTACTGAATACAGGCATACGAATTGTACATTGGCATGTACCTTAAGTGCCTGATACAGGAGCTCTTGGGGTTTTCGGCTGGCCTCGCCGGGTAACCTTTGCAAAGGTTCCAGTCCCTAGTGGCAGGCATCCAGGACTGTTCCAAATTCCTCTCTCAGGCTGCCTATGACTGGTTTGAGTCTGCGGCCAGGGTTGCAGCTGCCTGCATCAGCGCCCGGTGCCAGGCATGGCTACAGACCTCTGACCTGGAGCAGTGGGTACAGGAAAAGCTCCTGAATGTCTCCAGCAATGGTGAGAACCTATTTGGGAAACCAATGTCTGATAAGGCTACAGAGATTGAGGCTAGGTAGTGACCTGGCAGAGACTGTCCAAAAAGACCTCGGCTCTCCCAAGGAAGAAATCCTCGGGGGGGGGGGGGGGAGTCCCTTTTCCTGAGGAAAAAGAGCTACTCACAGTCTGGCCACTACCAGCCTTACTTGTGGCAGCGTCACCAGTCCTCGCAGTCAAAAGGCCAGGGACACGGGCCTAGAAAGCCCAAGGCTCCCAAGCCCCAGACACTAGCTCGCACCCAACCCGGGAGAAGCTTTTGACTCCCTCGGCTGGGCTGGGGTTCCCCTCCCCCAGGAGGCCCACCTCAGTCCACAGGGGGTCGACTGGTCTCTTTCGCTCACAGAGGGACCAGAATCACCACAGACCAGTGGGTTCTGCGGGTGGTGTAGGAGGTGTATTTCCTCCATTTGCAGCAGAACCCTTCAGACGTCTTCCTAGGAGAGCCACCACCGTCTCTCCTCCACCAAGTCTTGCTCACCACAGAACTCGCAGGGGAACTTGCTCAGGTACAAGGCAGTGGAATCAGTACCCCATCGCCTCTGGGGAAAGGGGTTCTACTCAAGGTATTTCCTTGTCCTAAAACATTCCTGGTGAAGGAAAAGTTAAAGATGCTTTCCTTTGGGACACTGCTGCCCTACCTCTGCCAGGGAGACTGGCTCTGCTCCTTGGATCTCAAGGATGCTTACACCCATACCCTGAACCATCCCTCCCACAGGCATTACCTGAGATTCGTGGTGGGGGTGGAAGCACTACCAGTACAGTGTGCTGCCGTTCGGCCTCACCTCCTCTCCAAGGGTCTTTACAAAATGCCTGGCGGTTGTAGCTGCCCATTTGTGCCTCCAAGGAGCCCACGTCTTTCCTTACCTGGATGACTGGCTCATCAGAGGCAGCACACTTCTCGAGGCCAGGTGGGCCACAAGGCTCAATATCCACACCCTGCAGCAATTGGGGTTCATCATCAACTACCCCTAGTCAGCCTCTCCCCAGCCCAAGACATGGAATTCATAGGGGCACAGCTGGACACTTTGTTGGTCAGGGCCTTCCTTCCCATGGAGAGATGCAGCTGGCAAGGGACATGCAGAGCTCCAGTTCGGTGCCAGCTCACCTACTCCTCCACCTGCTAGGCCATATGGCCTCAACAGTTCACGTTACGCCTCTGGCCCACTTGCATATGCGGGTAGCCCAGTGGTGCCTCCATTCCCAGTGGACGCAGGCAACAGGCAGGCTGAGGGACAGAGTGAAGGTCACGCACCAGCTGGCGGCCTCCCTCACCTGGTGGCAGTCCCTACATCGCCTCAGGGCAGGGATGCACTTCCGAGAACTGACCCCCTCAGAGGGTCCTGATGACAGACACCTCCCTTGTAGGATGGGGCGCACATTGCGAGAGCCAGGGCACCTGGTCCCCCGAGGAATCCCTCCTGCAAATCAATCTCCTCGAGCTCAGGGCCATCTTCCTGGCCCGTCAGGCCTTCCGCCACATCCTGAGCAACCTCCTGGTCCTCATACAGACAAACAATCAGGTTGCCATGTTCTATGTGAACAAGCAGGAGGGTACGGGCTCTTACTCCCTCTGTCAGTAGGCAGTGGCCCTCCATTCCTTTGCAGTGCGCAACCATATCCTTCTGAGGGCGGTGTACTTACCGGGTCAGGACAACTGCCTGGTGGACAACCTCAGCCGGGTCCTTTGGGCACATGAGTGGCGCCTGGACCCAAAAGTGACCTGGAGGCAATGTCCCCGTTAATCTGCGCCATGTCTGCCGCCAACATTCCTGCTGGCGGAGGGGTGGGGGTGCAGAGCGATTAATGCTCTGCCCCTCCCCCCACTGGTAGGAATGCCGGCGGCGAGCCCAGCGCAGATTAAAGAGAACATTGCGAGGGTGCTGCGGCGTGTGTTAGACCCTGATTTGGGCAGATTCAGATGTAAATATTCAGCAACAACCACGGGGATGCTGGTAAGGCAGAAGTTGAGAGGAGTAAGATCAAGGAGAAGAGGACTGGAATGAAATAGAATTATATCATTGGCGAAATAATTTGCCGATATCCCGGAGAATGACCAAAGTGAGGGGGGCAAGAAAGAGATTGAAGAGAAGCGGAGCCAATACAGAACCTTGGGGGAGCCTGCATAGAAAGGAAATGGGAGAGGAAGTGGAGCAACCTGTGTGAGCAGAGAATGAGCGAGAGGAGAGGAATGACCTGAACCATGAAGAACTGTCCTCCGCACCCCGTAATCATGTAAATGGGTAAGAAGTGTGGGATGGTTTAAGATCAAAGGCGGATGATAGATCTAAAGATACCAAAATGAAAAGATTACTGCGTTTGTGGGGCAGATGAATTCCATTTAGAAAGGAAAGGAGAATGGTTTCTGTATAGTGACCTGTTCTGAATCCCGATTGGCGTGGATGTAGGGTGGAGGTAGAATCAAGGTATGAGGATAATTGTGTAAAAACCAGTTTTTCCAGGATCTTGGACAGGAAGGGAAGGTTGGACATAGGACGCCAGTGAGCAAGAATGGAAGAATCTAGGGATGGTTTCTTAAGTATGGGGCGAACGGTTTTGCGTCTTCTCTAATCGCTGGCTGCGTCAAAGGTTTTTGACCTCACTGGGGCCCTTTTTGCCCCAATGGCCACTGGATTTAAAAAGTGTGATCGGTGCTCCAGGAACATGTCTCTTACCAACACACATGATTGGTACCTCAGGTGTTCAGGTGCCGACCATGACCCAGGGGCATGCTCCCTGTACAAAAAGATGTCCGCTAAGGCCATTCAAAATCCTGGCAGAAGCAGTATGTCATCTTCTACAGGTCAGACTCAACCCCAGTGTCCTCGGTAGCCGCGCATTCTAAGGCATCACACAGATCCTCGGAGTCACGTAAAGCCCCTGCGATCCCCGAGCGGGCACGCAGATACTGGGATAAGGGTTCCCGGGAACAAGAGCGTATGAAAAAGAAGAAATCTTCAAGAACCTCTTCCTGGGAAGGGGACTCGCACGGGAAGGTTTCAGAAGAGTTGGAACGGGAGCGACCGGCCAAGGCCGCTGGCGATGGATCAAGGACCCCCAAGGCCTATTCCATCCCGTCAGACTCCCTCTCCTCTCTGACACCTGAATCTGTCAACCCGGCCTCAATGTTGAAGGCTGCAACCCCTGAGACGTATGTCAGGATGATGGCATTGGAACACAGCGTTTCTGCATTCCTTGCCTCGCAGCAAGCGTCGTTGCCCAGCCCTGCTAGCGCACATGCTGAGCCCACAGGGGCCCTGCTGTGGAGCCCGTATCACACCACCTAAAATGAAAGGGGTTCTATTCCAGGTTCATTCTGGTCCCAAAAAGAAGAGGATGCCTAAGGCCCAACCTGGGCTTGAGAAACCTGAACAAATTCCTGGTGCAGGAGAAGTTCAAAAAGCTCTCCCTTGGAATATTACTGCCCTACCTCCAGCACAGAGATTGGCTATGCTCCTTGGACCTAAAGGATGCTCATACCCACATCCTTATTCATCCCAGTCAGAGGCAGTATCGAAGGTTCATGGTCAGGGGCGACCACTACCAGTACAGGGTACTATCCTTTGGCCTAGCCTCCGCACCAAGAGTCTATACCAAATGCCTGGCAGTGGTGGCCACCTACTTCCGTCTCCAAGAGGCCTTCGTCTTCCCTTACCTGGATGACTGGCTAGTAAAGGGAGACACTGCCTCGGAGGTGCAACAGACCACTGCCTGCACCATCAAGGTCCTACAACATCTGGGGTTTGTGATAAACCACCCCAAATCCCACCTCGGTCCGACATAGGGCCTGGAATTCTTAGGGGCTCGCTTGGACACTTTCCAAGCCAGGGTCTTCCTCCCCTTGTACAGAGTGGATTGCCTCAGGGCTCTGATGACTGAGGTTCAGTACCATTAGCTTTGCCTGCTTGGCCACATGGCTTCCACAGTTCATGTGGTCCCCAATGCCCGCCTCCACATGCGGGCAGCTCAGTGGTTCCTCCGCTCACAGTGGACTCAGGCCACGGGCAGGCTCCGGGACAGGGTCTCGATGTCCTGTCAACTAGCAGAGTCGCTCATTTGGTGGCAGGACACACAGCACCTGCAGAAGAGCATGCCCTTTCAACACCCAAACCCTCAGAGGGTCCTCACTACAGACACCTCCATACTGGGTTGGATGGCCCACTGCGAAGAACTGCACCTGCAGGGCAGCTGGTATCTGGAGGAGAGCCAGCAGCAGATCAACCTGCTGAAGCTCAGAGCCATTTTTCTGACGATCAGGGCCTTCCAACGCCGCCTGCAGCATCAGTCGGTGGTGGTCCAAATGGACAACCAGGTCACGATGTTCTACCTGAACAAACAGAGGGGCACAGGGTCTCACCGTCTCTGCCAGGAGGCAGTAGCCCTCCGCTCGTATGCGATCAGTCAGGTAATGTTCCTCAGGGTGGTATACCTTCCGGACCAGGACAGTGCCCTAGTGGACAGACTGAGCATGGTCCTCCAGTTGCATGAGTGATGCCTAGACCCTGGGAAGGCGCAGCGGCGGTTGCGACTTTGGGGGAACCCCAAGTCTGGACTTCTTTGCCAGCCCAGCCAATGCTCAGCTGCCCCGCTTCTACTGTCCTCAACCGCATCCGTCCCGGATAGCGTGGACACCTTCATCTCATGATCAGAGGACCCTCCTGTATGCCTTCCCTCCCACGCCACTAATCGCACGGACCCTCTTCAAGGTCCATCAGAACTAGGCTTCCATTATCCTGGTGGCCTCGCGGTGGCTCAGACAGCCTTGGTTTCCCCTGTTACTCTGCCTCTCGACAGAGCTCCTGCTCCCTCTGGGGAGTTCCCCAGGACTACTGACCCAGGAGGAGGGTTCGCTTCTCCTCCCCAACCTGGGATCCCTGTTGCTAACAGTATGGCTGCTGAACGGGTTGCCCTAGCACCCCTCAACCTCCCCAGGGAGGTGGAAGAAGTCCTCCTGGCCTCTCGTAAGAATTCCTTGAGACGAGCCTACGCCTTCAAGTGGTGCAGCTTCTCGGTATGGTGTACGGAGCAACGGGTAGATCCTCTCTCCTGTCCGGTTCATATGTGCTACAATACTTGCTGCACCTCTCGCAGACTGAATTTCCCGCGAACCATCACTCCATAGATGGCAAGCTTCTTTCTGTGCAGCCCCTCATTACTCGATTCATGCAGGGCTTGCTGCTCTCTAAACCTCCCACCCGGCCACCTCCAGTGGAATGGAATCTCAACATGGTTCTAATGCAGCTTACCAAGCCGCCCTTCGAACCCTTGGCTACCTGCCATTTGTGTTACCTATTTTGGAAGGTTGCCTTCCTGGTGGTGCTCACCTCTGCCCATAGAATCAGTGAGCTTCAGGCCTTGATGGCGGAGCCACACTACATGAGGTTCTAAAGAACAGGGTTGTGCTTCGCACCCACAATTCCTTCCGAAGGTGATATCCGCCTTCCACCTCAACCAAGATTTGGTGCTCTCTACCTTCTTTCCATGGCCCCACGCTGACAAGGCAGTGGCCGTTTTCCATACTCAGGACTGCAAAAAGGCCCCGTTCTTCTGCCTGCAGCGTACTTGGGGCCACCACAGAGTCTCACAGCTTTTCGTTTCATAGGATCCCAGTCGACAGGGGAAGCTGTTACCAAGCGGACCCTGTCAACCTGGGGGACGGACTACGTCACCTTTGCTCACGATTAGGTTGGGCTATCTTTGGAGCATCAGGTCATGGTGCACAACGCCAGGGCTATTTCAGCTTCGGTTGTGAGTCTGTGCTCTATCCCTATGGCAGACATCTGCCAGGCCGCTACCTGGTCCTTAGTCTACATCTTTGCAGCTCACTACAGTTTGGAGAGGGTCCTAACAGGACAGTGCCTTCGGCCAGGCCGTACTCCGTTATCTGTTCGGGGTTTAGGCAACTCCTGCTCTTTGACCCTTCTTGTTCAGGCTACCGGAGCCATGGTTCTCCCTGGACACTGGGGTCCTCAGGTTTGCTTGTGGCTGCTCACGGCTGGGCCGTGTTTTTTTTTTGCAGGTTCTTGGTATCCTGAAGCTAGGGAGTCCCATATGTGAGGGCTGACTTCCTGCTTGTTCCTGGAGAAAGCGTAGTTACTCACCTGTAACAGGTATTCTCCAGCGATAGCAGGGATCAGTCCTCACAACCCTTCTTCCTCCCCTTGGCGTTACTGTACTATTTTTGCCATCTTCTTTTGTCTGCTCTAGCTATGTCATCTAACTGATTAAGATGCCACCACGCATGCGTGGTCCCCTTCCCGTCCAAGGTTGCCATCTCCCAAAGGCTTTCTTTGAAAGCTGGGGAGATGCTTCCACGAGGGCTCCGTCGGTGCTGACGTCACCCATGCGAGGACCGATTCCTGCTATCCCTGGAGAAAACCTGTTACAGATGAGTAACTATGCTTTTTGAATGTCACTTTGCACAAATCCATCCTCTGCACTTTTTAGTCTTGCAATTCCATCTCTGATCTTCCTCTTCTCTCGAAAATACCTGAAAAAGGTTTTGTCTCCACGCTTCACATCATTAGCCACCTTTGCTTTTGCTATCCTTATTGTCAACTTTACATTTCCCTTTGATGTTATTGTCATGCCGAATCAGATATTATCTTAAGCTGACAACTTTTACAGGGAACAGCCTGCAGTTAACAGTAGGTTCTCTAGCTAACCTGTGCTTTTTAAGAGAGGGAACCACTGTAGGAAAAAAAATTATAAAATCTAATATGGATAATGACCATATCAGTTAGATATTAGTACAACAAGAGATATTTATTTATATCTGAATCAATAGGGTTTACAGATGAGATGTATGTATCAACTCTGTGTTGAAATAAGAATGGTAAAATTTAACAATTAATCTTCTCACAGGTAACCCAGTATTCTTTCTTGAACATGTGTACAAATAAACTTGTTACAAAATCATTGTGTATGCACGTCTCTTTTTGAATGGAAAACCTTATGTATTATTTCAATTAATATTTGAGCTTAAATAATCTAAGACTCGGTCCAGTTACAGTAAGTAGCTACTTATCATTTCATTGACGTCTTCATTGGGGCCCTGGGACATCACCAGCTGGAAACAGTAAGCCAGGATATTTTCTGTCTTCTGCTCAGGCAAATACTCTTGCCTTATGTAAGTGGTACCAATGTACTAACACTCCTCTCTCCCCTCTACTTTAATGACCCCTGGTTACAACTAAATGCTCGCAAGCAGTTCCTGACTAGTAAGCCCTGAATATGACTCTTAATGTCCCATTGGTTACCTAATTAGGAAAACCACTCTCGCGCTTTCCTTCTCCAATGCTCTCCTATCACACGTACCCACAAGCGAATCTCCACAAGCCCTCATACACCCAGCATATACTTGCCTTACTCTCTCCTCACAAAAGTTCACTTAGACCCTGAAATGCTATCACCTTAAGAAGACTTCAGCTCCTTATCTGACTCAACTTGTCTTGGGTACACTTTCTTTAGCTTTATAAACTTGACTTTCAGGTTTTTTTAAATACAAAAATGTATTTTTCTTAATAAATTCTTATCTCTGCTTCCCATTCTTCCCCTTATCATGTGAGGTACTATTCTTTTCTTTTCCTCTCCTCACTGCTTCTACCCTCATTTTACTTGAGCATGAAAACTGAAAAAAAATAAATAAAACTATTTCTAGCTAATTAATTTGAGGCTTCATAGAGAAATACCTCGAAATCAATCTTTCTCCAGGACCAAGCAGGAAGTCAGTCCTCACATATGGGTGATGTCGGCACCGACGGAGCCCTCGTGTGGAGCATTTCCCCAGCTTTTCAAGGAAAGCCTTTGGGAATGCAGCGCGCATGCGCGGTCCCCTTCCCGCCCAAGGGTGTCATCTTGCTCAGTCTTTCTTTTTCTGCGGAGCCCAACGGATATGAGTTTGTGTCACCCGGGAAAAGTAGACCCAGGATACTGAAAGAGCTCAGAGAGGTTCCTGCAGGACCCTTTAAAGGATGTCTTCAACAGATCCTTGGAAACAGGAGAGGTTCCTCAGGACTGGAGAATGGCTGATGTCGTACCACTATACAAAAGTGGTGACAGGGAAGAAGTGTCAAACTACAGGCCTGTGAGCCTTACCTCGGTGGCGGGAAAAGTAATGGAGGCGCTCCTGAAAGAGCGAATAGTGAACTTTCTCAGAACCAACAGGATGCAAGATCCGAGGCAACATGGTTTTACCGAAGGACGGTCTTGCCAAACAAATCTGATTGAGTTCTTTGACTGGGTGACCAAGGAACTAGATCAGGGGCATGCAATGGATGTCATCTACCTGGATTTCAGCAAAGCCTTTGATACTGTTCCTCATAGGAGGCTTGTCAACAAACTCAGTAGCTTGGGGATGGGTCCCAAGATGGTAAACTGGATTAGAAATTGGTTGACTGACAGACGACAGAAGGTGATTGTACATGGAGCTCACTCGGATGAGAGGAAGGTGATTAGCGGGGTGCCCCAGGTTTCGGTCCTGGGCCCGGCACTGTTCAATGTATTTGTGAGTGATATTGCTGAAAGACTGAATGGAAAAGTCTGTCTTTTTGCAGACGACACAAAAATTTGCAACAGAGTGGACCCCCCCCCCCCGAGGGAGTGGTTAACATGAGGAAAGATCTACAAAGGCTGGAAGACTGGTCTAATGCTTGGCAAGTACGATTTAATGCGAAAAAGTGCAGTGTCATGCACTTGGGTAGCAGAAATCCAAGGGAAATGTCGCGATAGGGGGCGAGAGGTTGGTATGCATGGTTCAGGAGAAAGACCTTGGTGTGATTATCTCTGATGATCTCAAGGTGGCAAAACAGTGCGACAAGGCGGTGGCAAAAGCCAGGAGGATGTTGGGTTGCATACAAAGAGAGATTACCAGCAGAAAGGAAGAGGTACTTATGCTTCTGTATAAGTCACTGGTGAGGCCTCACTTAGAATACTGTGTTCAGTTTTGGAGACCATATCTTGCAAAAGATGTTAAAAGACTGGAAACTATTCAGAGGAAGGCGACCAAAATGATTTGGAGCCTGCGTCAGAAGCCTTATGAGAAGAGACTTGAAGACCTAAATACAGTCAAACCTCAGTTTTCGTTTGCCCCGGTTTTCATACGCTTCGGTTTTCGACGTCTTTTTTGACTGAGATTTTGTCCCGGTTATCGTATATCGCCTCGGTTTTCGTAAAGTATGTGGAATTAGGTGAGCCAGTGCATAAAATGAGACTTTGTCAGATCTGAAAACCTATATACAACTCCTGAAGAAGTGTCATGGGATAGAAGGCAATACATACACCCTCGCGCTGCACACTGGTCTGTATACACTGCCCGCCCAGTCCCGGCAGCACTGCCCCCCGGACTCACCGATCGCCAGCATGATGAGAAGCAAAAGTCAGCTGAGCATGTACAGAGATGCAAGGATTGCACAGAGAGGAAGGCCCCGATCTCGTCCACCGCCTGCCTGTTCTCTGGAGCGCCCCCTCAGGCTCGGAGGTAGCAGGGTAGCTGTCGATGTAAGCAGGAGATATTGCATGAATGTGGGAGGCAGTTCTTTCTCTTGCAGGGTACGCTTGCAAATTGCTGTTGAGACGGAGTCAGCGATCAGATTACAGTGCCGTACAGTACAATATCTGTGTGTTTGCTGTCCTGTGGACGATCGGGCAGGTGAGAGAAGTGACAGGAGCTCGTCTACTGCCTGGCTGAGACTTCGGGAGCTCGTGCTGCTGCAGCCATTGCCACATGGCTCTGGAACGCATGCTGAGCTCTGCGTTCCAGGTTTCCTAAGCGGGAGAGTGGTGTTTCCGGTGGCTGTGGCTGGTGCCTTTTTTTTTTGTGGATCCTTCTTGTTTTTTTCTGTTTTCTTTAAAAATTCCTGTGCCCGATCTCCTTTCTGGGTGTTTTTTTGCTGAAGATTTGCATCTTGACCGTGCTGTTAATCTTTCTCTCTTCTCAGCAGTTTAAACAATCTGTCTGCCAAAAATACCTCTGGAGCACCATCTTGTGGCCAGAAGTGGGATTGATTCTCTTCCTGTTTGCAAATTGCTAAAAGTTCTCATTGTGCCTTGACACAGACTTTGAGGGGAGCAGTGATCTGAAAATGGTCCGTATCAAACTCGTCCGCCTGCTCGCGTGACTCGGCCACTCATTTCCCTTAATCGAGCGCCCATACAAAGTGCGTTCGTGACTCAGTCTGCCTTTGTTTCTCGTTGAGTGAGCATCACCCCACATTCATTGAGTGCGACTGCTAAATAAGCCACCATGGGGCCAAAGAAAGTTCCGAGTGCCAGCCCTTTGATGATAAAGAAGGTGAGAAACACGATAGAATTCAAGAAAGAACTCGTAGCAAAGTATGAAAGTGGCGTACGCGTGGCCGATCTCGCCAGGATGTACAGTAAGTCTGCATCAACGATCAGTTCCATCCTGGTGAAGAAAAACGAAATTAAGGAAGCTGATGTTGCGAAAGGAGTAAATGCGCTAACGAAACAGAGATCGCAAACAATCAAAGATGTTGAGAAGTTGTTGTTGGTGTGGATCAACGAAAAACAGTTAGCGGGAGATAGTGTTTCAGAGGCGATAATTTGTGAAAAGGCAAGGCTGTTGCATGCAGATCTTGCAAAGAAAATGCCTGGCACGAGTGCTGATGTTACTGAATTTATGGCCAGCTGAGGCTGGTTTGACAAATTTAAGAAGCGAACTGGCATACACAGTGTGGTAAGGCATGGCGAGGCTGCAAGTTCGGACAAACTTGGGGCCGCAGAATTTGTTGATGAATTCAAGGAGTACGTAGAGGCTGAAGGATTCCTCCCCCAACAAGTCTTCAATTGTGATGAAACAGGCCTCTTTTGGAAGAAAATGCCAAAGAGGACCTACATCATGCAGGAGGAAAAGGCACTGCCAGGACACAAGCCTATGAAGGATAGGCTAACTCTTTTGTTGTGTGGTAATGCTAGTGGGGATTTCAAAGTGAAGCCTTTACTGGTGTATCACTCTGAAAATCCCCGAGTGTTCAAGAAAAACAATGTCATCAAGAGTAAATTGTGTGTGATGTGGAAGGCTAACAATAAGGCATGGGTCACGAGGCAAATTTTCATTGAGTGGGTCAATGAAGTGTTTGGCCCGAGTGTGAAGAAATACCTCCTGGAAAATCAATTGCCACTCAAGTGCCTCCTGATAATGGACAATGCTCCTGCTCATCCTCCAGGCTTGGAAGACCAATTGTTGGAGGAGTTTAGTTTCATCACAGTGAAGTTCTTGCCCCCTAATACCACTCCTCTCATCCAGCCCATGGATCAGCAGGTCATTTCAAACTTCAAAAAACTCTACACCAAAGCACTATTTCAAAGGTGCTTTGAAGTGACCTAGGACACTGAATTTGACCCTAAGAGAGTTCTGGAGGGATCACTTCAATATCCTCAATTGCATAAGCCTTATAGATAAGGCTTGGCAGGGAATAACTTCCAGGACGTTGAACTCTGCTTGGAGAAAATTGTGGCCAGAATGTGTCCTCGAGAAGAATTTTGAAGGGTTTGAGGCTCACCCTGATGACCCTACGCCTGTTGTGCAATCTATTGTGTCTTTGGCGCAGTCCATGGGGTTGGATGTGAGTGGCCAGGATGTGGAAGAGTTGGTGGAGGACCACAGGGAAGAGCTAACCACTGAAGAGCTGCAAGACCTTCAACTGGAACAGCAACAGACGGTAGCTGAGGAAATTGCTTCAGAGGAGGAGGAAGAGAAGGTGCCTTCTTCAGTGATTAAGGACATGTGTGCAAAGTGGAGTGAATTGCAAAGTTTTGTGGAGAAATTTCACCCTAACAAAGCTGTTGCAAGCCGTGTCTGCAACATGTTCAATGACAATGCCTTGTTCCATTTTAGGCAAATCTTAAAGAGACGCCAGAAACAGACCTCTCTGGACAGATTTTTTGTGCGACAGGGATCCAGTGACTCTCAAGCTGGTCCTAGTGCCAGTAAAAGACAAAGAAGGGAAGTAAGCCCGGATAGGGCCTTGATACCTGAGGTCCTTATGGAGGGGGATTCCCCTTCCAAACAATAACCTCTCCTCCTCCCTCTCCCCTCCTCGCCGTCTTCCATATGCCAACAAGAGTCTTCAATAAAGGTAAATGTGATGTTAAATGTTCATTTATCCATTTCATTAGTCATTTATATTTATTTCTCATTGTTTTCTGTATGTAAAAATATAGTTATTCTCTATAAAATGTATTTTTTGTGAATATTTTTGGGTGTCTGGAACGGATTAATTGAATTTACATTATTTCTTATGGGAAATATTGCTTCAGTTTTCATACGTTTCGGTTTTAGTCAGACTTTTTCGAACGGATTAATCATGAAAACCGAGGTTTGACTGTATGTACATTTTGGAGGAGAGGAGGGACAGGGGAGATATGATTCAGACCTTGAAATACTTAAAGAGAAATGATGAACAAACAAACCTCTTCCAAAGATGGGGAAGCTGTAAAACTAGAGAGCATAACATGAAGCTGCAAGGGGGTAAATTGAAAGGCAATGTCAGAAAATATTTTTTCACTGAAAGGGTGGTGGATGCTTGGAATGCCCTCCCGATGGAAGTGGTGGGAGCAAACACGGTGACGGAATTCAAAAAGGCATGGGACAAACACAGAGGATCCCTTTACAGCAATAGGATAAAAACAAAATAAACGGTACCATCTAACTTCTGAACCATATAACGTCTCAACAAATATATAACGTCTCAACAAATAGGGGTGTCCTACATGGAGTGGTGGGTTTACCCCTAAACAAAGACAATGGGGAGGGGTGGCCTGCACAGAGCGACAGGTGCACCTACTCTTGCCATCTTGCTGGGCAGACTAGATGGACCATGCTGGTCTTTATCTGCCGTCATTTACTATGTTACTATGGTTCAATCCCTGACTGGAGTTTTGAGAAAGATCCCCACCTGGGGGGGGGGCGCGTGCTGGGGTGGGGGCCATCTCATCCCTCGCCTCAGGCAGCAGATTGCCTTGAGCCGCCCCTGGTCATGTCATAGCTGATAATATCAGGGCCATGGTTATGTCAGTGACCCATTTGTGCTCGGTCTCCATGGAAGAGATTTGCAAGGCTGCAATGTGGACATCAGTCCACATATCCACATCTCACTGTTATCTGGAGGGGACTTCCTGATGCAACAGCAACTATAGCCAATCAGTACTATCGCATCTGGAGAATTGTCGGGTTGCACCTTTTGAGCAACGCTTGTTTTCTCCTTTTTTATTTAAGGTAGCCTGTAGCTGGGGAGTCTCATACATGAGGACTTATTTCTTGCTTGTCCGTGGAGAAAAAGTAGTTACATACCTGTAGCATGTGCTCTCTATGTACAGCAGGTAAAGTCCTCGCAACCCATACACCTTCCCTAGGAGTTGTATTCTACAATAGCTATAGTATATGACTGAAGTAAGAGAGTGCTGCAGCAGCAGGCAGGAAGACGATACACATGCACAGAGGAGAGTTCCAGAAAGATCTGGGAATACTCCCGTTTGGGGCTCCATTGGATGATGTCAACCATGCATAAGGACTTTTTCTGCTGTCCACAAACACCTGTTACAGGCGACTAACTACTTTTTTTCTTTAAATTCCCCTCTAGCAGTGTTTTGTCAGATTCTCTTGCTCTTCTGTATCTCTCCTGCAAATATCACTGAGGCAAGTTCTGAAATCACTGCACGACCTTGATGCAGGCAGTTGCCAATCCTGGCCATGTAGGGTCATTGGTTGTGTTTTCATCTAAGGGGCATGTTTATTAAAGCATGCTATCCGAATAACATGGAGTTAGTGTACGTTTTTGGCATCACGATAAATAACTTGTGTTATTCAAGCAGCATGTGTCCGGGTGGTATGGGCATCCCTGCCACAGCACTGCTAATGCAGGCCTTGAAAACCCATGCCATATGTGCTAGGCCCTGGTGACATGGGTGCAACTACTGCTAGTACATTGAGTGGTGGTATTTGCTCCTCAGTGTGGTTTTACTGTGCTGACCTATGCTAAATTTAGGGGGAACACTCTCCCCACCCCCTGCATTTAGTGTGGCACCCCACTGTGGCCCAGACCCATGTTACTAGCATGGGGCTTAGTAAACATTCTCCTAAATATATTGTAGAACTATCTGTCTAGCATCGTTGGTTGTAATTCCGCCCAATATATTGTAAAATTATTTGTGTATATTTTATTTGTATTTTGCGTTAATTATCCAATAAAGTATTCCAGATTTGTAATAATTACTTTATTTGCAGTGGAAATGCTTGTTTTTTTCTTTGATTCAGCACATTAGCCAGTTGGTGGTTTCATATGTTCCTTTGATCTCCAGGAACAAGCAGGAATGAGTCTTCACATATGGGTATCGTCGGTACCGACGGAGCCTGCGCGGGAACGCTCCCCAGCGTCCAATAGGACAGCTTTTGGGAGCATCCCACAGCGCCTGCGCGCTGCCTTCCCGCATTTCCTAACTGCCTCTCTCCAGTTCTTCTTTTCCGCGGAGCCAGCAGGTCGTGTTTCCTGTCACCGCTGAAGAATTTCTTATTTTTTCTTTATTTCTTTAGTCGCGTGTCTGCCTTCTCATCTCTTGACCGGTACCGCCGGTTTTTCCTTTCTTTTAAAAAAAAAAAATAAAAATAAAAATAACTACTATTTTTCCTCACTTCGGTGCTTTCTTCTGTGGCCTTAGGCCTACACAAATTTTTCCTCATGGAAAAGCCCGTCTCCGGGTTTAAAAAGTGCACGAAGTGTAGCGGCACTATTTCTGTCACAGACACCCATGACTGGTGTCTCAAATGTTTAGGTCCTGATCATTCCATGACGGACTGTGAGTCCTGTTCCATGTCTAAAAGAGGTCTACAGAATCGAGCAGCCAAGCTCAGTACCCTGTTTCCCTCTGATGCAGCTTCGGTGGCATCAACGTCTTCCAGGGCTTCCTCTTCCTCCCCCTCCCATGGATCTCAGGTAACCAAACTTAAGTCCAGCCGGTCCTCGAAGAGTAGATCTCCCTCTAAGTATCAAGATGCCTCCGGGCTTGCTCTCGAGGAATCCGCACCGGCAAAAGAACCCCGGCGGCAGGCTCCAGCTTCCAAAGCTTTATCTATGGGGTCACAGGTTGACATCGATGGCTCGGCCTCGACCGATCACCTTTTACAATGTTCTGGGGTACCGGTGGTTTCCACTGGTACCGACATCCAGACATTGGTGGCGTCGATGGATCAGAATATTCTGACCATGCAGCGTGCCATCACGGCATTCATACAAGCTGCGATGCCTTCGGTACTGCAACAAACTTCGTTGTCAGTACCAATTCCTGTACCGGCGCCGATATCGGTTCCGGTGCCGGTACCGATTGCTTCGACATCCACGTCGACGGCAGCGGTACACTGTTCTGTGATGCCCATTGGTACCGAATCGGTACCGATTACTCCCGATGTCTTCACACATAGATTCAGAAGTGATTCCCTCAGAGCTCACAAGCAATTAGGTAAGGCTCAATTGCTAGCAGTTACCCAGCTGAAACCCCTTAGCTGGCTTGCTTTCTACTGCGTGGCTCAAATCCTACTTCAGGAGCTTTTCTGAGTAGATTAAAGAACAAGTTTGTATTTCTTTGTGATGGTTGTTGTACTTTGTAACAGAAAATTACCAAAGGAGTTTAGACAGAGAGCAATCCATATATTCACAGCCTGTATCTAAGACCGCTCCCCCTTCTTCAACAATCATGGGTTCAATATCATGGATTGGCACAGAGGAATTTCTCAATGTAGCACTCTCAGGAGAATACTTGTTTCCCTGCTGTCTTTCAAGGTTATAACTAGGGCATAGATCAGTGTTCATACCTGAGCTTTCATTGCTGTTAGAGTTCCTCTCTAAATAGCCTGGCCAGTATCTAGTCCAGTTCTTATGTCCAGCCTTCCTATCCAGATCCCTGGACACTGGATCTCTCTTCACATACCTTCTGGCACGGGTCCTAGGGTCCCTTCCAAGTGCAGCCGTCTCCCTCACAGGTACCCTCTGGAGATTCCTAGCCCTGCAGCACCATTCCTCTGGCTTTCCCCAGTCCAATGGTGTATGCTGGCCCTTGGAATACCTTCCAGTATACGTACTGCTCTGGACTCCTTTAGACCTCCCAAATGCTTTTCTCTTCTTTCTTCCAAAGGGTTTCTTGCCCTTTCTGTCCGTCCGCTCTGGCTTCTGCTTCTGATGATCCTCCAGATGATGAAGATGTCCAAGATGAGGATATCCAAGCTGATTCTGAGGATCTCCCAGATGAAACTGAGGATGAGGATAATTCTCTGTAGAATAAACTCTACCTTTATTCTGCTTTGATGAGTGCTCCATCCTAGCACAGCGCAGCTGTGCTGAATCAGGCCCTGCCCTTTGAGATGAGTGCTTGGGGATTACCTCATAGCCCTCCTGATTGAACACATGTTTCCCCACTTCAACTCCTCTAATGGCTGTTGGAAACCTGGTGCATTCTGGGACTGGTAGTCTTTTATGGCAAAATTCTGTTTTCTTATTTCTACCAGAACTGACAGGTTGCTTGTTCAGAGTCACTTCACCTTTTCTATAGCTCCTTCCTGAGCTATGATAAGCTTCCTTATCACAGACTTCATCAGGGAGGTGGCTCTGGGCCTTTCCATTACGGTGGCCCCTGAGACAGAACCCAGAGCCAAGGAGTTAGATATTTTACAATATCCTAAAACTCCTAAGGAGGCAGCTACCTTGCCTGTTCATGAGATTTTGTATGATCTCATGTTAAGGATGTGGGAAGCACCTCTGACCACCTCCCCTCATTTTCGCAGGTTGGATACCATGTATCGTGTCCCTCCTTGTCTTGGTTTCCATAAAACTCAACTTCCTCACCACTCTATTGTGGTTGAGTCTGCTATGAGAAAGTTTAGAAGTGCCAAAAGACATGCCTCTAATCCTCCAGGACGTGAATGTAGAACCCTGGATGCTTTTGGAAGAAGAGTCTTCCAAGCTTCCATGCTTGCTTGCGAGAATTAATTCCAATAGTCTTTACATGGGAATGTTCTTAAAAGTCATTGATCATTTGCAGACTTTAAGTCCTTTCATTTCTGAAGATAAGACAGGACTTTCTCACTTGGCTTAAACATGCCCAAGATATCTCCAAATTCTCCAATCGTGCAGCTTTCGACTCCTTTGAATGTGTCAGCAGAGCCTCAGCTTTTGCTATAGGTGCACGTAGAATTGCTTGGCTTCAAGCAACTGATTTGGAGATCTGGGTTCAAGATGCATTGGGAAATATCCCTTGTACAGGTGAGAACCTGTTTGGCTTTTGCTTGCCAATCTTTACCAATCAGATGGATGCTGAAAACTCTGCCTTGGATAGACTATCCAAATCCACAGCTGTTCCTGCTAAGAAAAGGTTGTTCAAGAAAGCACCTTTTTCTAAAAAGGGAAGATTCTATCCTGCTTATGGTCAGCGGGCAACGTCTGCAGCTCAGTTCCCTACCAAACGTCAGCAATTATCCAAACAGAGCAAAGCAAAGGCTGCTAGGCCTCCACCGACCCAGCAACCTCAGCCCCCTCAGGGTCTTTGACTTTCCGCTAGAGAACTTAGCCTTCCTGGCTCTGGAAGGACTAGAGCCCTCCACCATTCCAGGAACATTATGTCATTTTGCTCCCAGATGGGAGCAAATTACAGCAGAGCATTGGACACTCTCCATCATAAGAGAGGGGTACAAACTTCATTTTTCAAGTTTGCCTCCTCACACAAGAGTACACCAGTTCAATTCTCCAACCTCCCTCCTCAGCCTGTTGGGGCAGGAGTTTGCCACCCTTCTTACCCAGGGGGCAATAGATGAAGTGCCTCTTCAACGACAGGGCACAGGTATCTACTCCCCCTATTTTCTTATCCCAAAGAAAACAGGGGGCTACAGACCCATCTTAGATCTCAGAGAAGTGAACAGATTCCTAGTCAAGGAAAAATTCAAAATGATTTCTCTGGGAACTCTGCTGCCATACCTTCAGAGTCAGGATTGGCTTTGTTCTCTAGATCTCAAGGATGCGTACACCCATGTTCTCATCCATCCAACTCACAGAAGGCTCCTTCGGTTCCTTTTTCAAAAGAAGCACTATCAATACAGAGTGCTCCCTTTTGGTCTGGCCTCTGCTCCAAGGGTGTTCACAAAATGCATGGCAGTGGTAGCTGCATTTCTGCGCACTCTGGGAATATTCGTCTTCCCTTATTTGGACGACTGGCTCATCCGAGCTCCCACTCAGTCAGAGGCCAAGAGTTCTCTAGCCTGCACAATGAGTATCCTTCAGTATTTAGGGCTGATAATAAACATCCCAAAATCCAATTTAACCCCTACTCAGTCCCTGGAGTTTATAGGGGCGTTTCTGGATACCACAATGGCAAGGGCCTATCTCCCCCAGGCCCGTTGGCTTCGCTTGGTGCAGTTAGCTTCTCAAGCAGAGTTGAAGCCTCACTTAACTGCTCGAGAGATGTTACAATTGCTAGGCCACATGGCATCCACCGTGCATGTGGTCCCATATGCTCGCCTTCACATGAGAGCAGCTCAGTGGACTTTATCCACCCAATGGACCCAGGCATTAGACTGCCTGTCAGACAAAATGGAAACACAAGTCGCCTCATTTTGTCGCTCCAGTGGTGGAAGTCCCCTCAAAACCTGTTGCTGGGGTCCCCCTTTCAGCAGTCTCTACCCCAAGCAACTCTCACAACAGATGCTTCTCCAATGGGGTGGGGAGCTCATCTACAAGACCTCTCCAGCCAGGGCATCTTGTCCCCACAGGAAACTTGTTTACATTTCAATCTCTTGGAACGCAGAGCAATCTTCCTTGCTCTGCGAGTGTTCCACACCCTGCTCAGCTGCAAGACAGTCCTTATCCACACGGACAATCAGGTAGCCATGTTCTATGTGAACAAGCAGGGTGGAACTGGCTCTCTGTCGCTTTGCAACGAAGCTTTGCGACTGTGGGCCCTCGCCAGAGAGCATCAAATTCATCTTCTGGCAGTTTATCTTCCAGGCGTTCAAAACTCTTGGGCAGACAGGCTCAGTCGAGTTCTGCTTCCACACGAGTGGTCCCTACATGTGGCCCAGGTGACCAGGATTTTTCAGATTTGGGGAACCCTGGACATAGACCTCTTTGCAAGTCTGTGGAATGCCATACTTCCCCGGTTCTGTTCCAGAACTCCGGCTCAGGGGACTCAGGCAAGGGATGCTTTCCTCCTTCACTGGGGTCAAGACTTCCTGTATGCCTTTCCACCCATTCTCCTAATTCCCAAAACTCTGTTCAAGCTTCAGAGAGACAGAGGCCACATGATTCTCATAGCTCCACATTGGCCACGGCAAGTGTGGTACCCTCTGCTTCTACATCTCTCTCAAGCTCCCTCCCTTGAGTTAGGGTCTGCTCCAGATCTCCTATCTCAAGAGGACGGGAAGTTATGGCATCCCAATCCCCAGTCTCTGCATCTCAGGGCTTGGTTGCTGAAGGCCTAGATCTCTAAGATCTTCATCTTTCTCAACAGGTGAAAGATGTTCTTTATGCTTCCAGAAAACCTTCCACTAGACGTTCTTATGCTTTCAAGTGGAAGAGGTTTACTATCTGGTGCGCTGGGAAGGGTATTAACCCCCTTGCCATACCCCTGGAATCTTTGCTGGAGTATCTCCTCCATCTGTCTAATGCAGGCCTTAAAACTAATTCAGTAAGGGTCCATTTGAGTGCTGTTGCAGCTTCCCTTAAGCCTCTGAATGGACAACCTGTTTCCTCTCGTCCTCTTGTAGCAAGGTTCATGAGAGGCCTCCTTTTAACAAAGCCTCCCAATTCACAATTCAGAAAGGCGTTAAAACAACACCTATTTCTCCTACACTACTCTTAATACACCAACCCAACACCTTCTATTATGTAGACAACAACAACCAACTGAAAGCCTGCCTAAGAATGTACATACTGTAGATACATATTGTAGTTATTTCTCTTAATATTGTATATAGCTCCCCTGTTCAAGTACAAGTTTCATTCCCCTGTTCCATTGTAAGTGTCGACCGGCACAGTATTCGTTTTATGTAAACGCTGCTGATTTTTAAGAGTGCGGTATATAAGAACAATAAAATAAATAAATAATAAATAAATTAGACCACCACCGGTGGCATGTGACTTGAACCTGGTTCTTGATAAGCTTATGAAGCCGCCTTTTGAACCTTTGGCTACCACCTCCTTGAAATACCTTTCTTGTAAAGTTATCTTTCTTATTGCAATCACATCAGCACGTCGTATTAGTGAATTGCAAGCACTCGTAGCTAATCCACCTTATACAAGGTTCCATCATGACAAGGTTGTCCTTAGGACTCATCCACATTTTATGCCTAAGGTGGTCTCGCCCTTTCACCTCAACCAGGAGGTCTATCTACCTGTCTTTTTTCCAGGGCCTCATGCATCAAGTGCAGAGAGGAATCTTCATACCCTGGACTGTAAAAGAGCTCTGGCTTTTTATTTACAAAGGACACAGCAACATAGAAAGTCCTCTCAGCGCTTTGTGGCCTTTGATCCTTCTCATTTGGGACTACCAGTCTCCAAGAGAACACTATCTAACTGGATTGCCCAGTGTATTTCTTTCGCCTATCAGAGTAAGAACCTTTCTCTGGAGGGCCACGTCACAGCTCACAATGTGAGGGCCATGGGAGCCTCAATGGCTCATCTGAACTCTGTGTCTATTGATGACATCTGTCGAGCAGCCACTTGGGCCTCAGTTCATACCTTCACAGCCCATTACTGCTTGGACAAGTACTCCCACCGGGATGCCTTGTTTGGTCAGGCTGTTCTCAAACACTTGTTCCATACTTAATCAACTCCTACCCACCATCTCTGATGGGATGACAGAGATCCTTGGGGAAAGTGGAGCCCTGTCCCATGGACACACAACTTCTGGGGTCTCTCCCTGGCATCTAAAGCTAGGGAGTCCTCATATGTGAAGACTCATTTCTGCTTGTTCCTGGAGATAGCACAGTTACTTAACTGTAACAGGTGATCTCTGGGAACAGCAGGAATAAGTCTCCACAACCCACCCACCTCCCCTAGGAGTTGTATCTCTCTGTCTATCTTTCCTTTCCCTCTCTCTCTCTCTTTGTTTCAGCTTTAAAACCTAACTGAGAGAGACAGTTGGGAAAGGCGGGAAGGCAGCACGCAGGCGCTGTGGGATGCTCCCAAAAGCTTTCTGATTGGACGCTGGGGAGCGTTCCCACGCAGGCTCCGTCGGTACCGACGATACCCATATGTGAAGACCACTGTTCCCTCTAAGCTGTGCGCGTGTGCGCGCGCACACACCTCGCCAAGCGAGCGAACATATTTTACAACAGAGCGCACAAAAATTACGACTCTGATTTTGATAGAAAACAACACAGATGTCTTAAAATTTAAAAGTTATGATAGTAATTACTAGAAATTTCCTGCTTCATTTAGTAATCGTCTATTTTCATTTAATTTGATTAAAATCAATGTGGTGTACATACTGTATTCTGACGTGTAGTCAAATTTTAAAGTATATAACTCCGAGTGTCTTTATGTGGCGCGCAAAAATGTAACCTTCCTTCAAAAGCTGCACACAGCTGATATTTTATGCGCACACAGCCTACAGAAAATTAGAGGGAACATTGGTGAAGACTTATTCCTGCTGTTCCCAGAGATCACCTGTTACAGGTAAGTAACTGTGCTTTCTATACCGCGCTATTCATCATCAGTGCGGTTCACAGGCAACATATTCGTTCAGTGTAGGAGGTCTACATTGGACTTAAAATAAACGGGGGATTTAAACAGGGATAGCAGGTGAACTATGTACAAATCGCCGGCCAAGGTTGTAATCTGAGCAAGGCATTATTTACAGGTTAAGCAACAACATGATTATATACATTCTTGGTGCAAGTCGCATAGTAGAGACATCATATCGTTATATTGGTTGGTGTCATATATCAGATTAAGCAACGACATGACTATATACATTCTAGTTGCATGTTGCATAGTAGGAACATCACATCGTTAGATAGGTTAGTGTCAGCTATCACAGGGAGTTGGTTACGGAGTGGGAGTTCCTTTAGGTGATCTGAATAGGGTGTGAGGTGGGTACTCTGGAGGTGATGGCTTGGGCAAGTGGTATGGATGGCTGTGTGGTGTCATCTGAATTGGTAAAGTACTGAAGAAACAGATGGTGCTTCAGTGCTTTTCTAAACTGGGGGAGGTTGTTGATATCACGGATGTCTGGTGGCAGGGCGTTCCAGCAGGAAGGTGTGTAGAGTGCAAACGTGCTTTTTTGCGTAGCTTTGGAGCATTTGGTGAGTGCTCTCGGGAGTAGCAGAGTGTTAGTGGCTGCTGATCTCCTCAGCCTGTTTAGGGGGGGGTGGGGTGGACTGGACGAGGTCTGAGAGGGAGATGGACGTGCACTTGTTGATGGCCTTGAATGTCATTCTTAGGATCTTAAAGGAAATCCTGCATTGGACAGGGAGTCAGTGCAGATGTTTTAGCACTGGGGTGATATGAACCTTCCTAGATGCTCTATGAAGGATTCTGGCTGCAGTGTTCATCCCGAGCTGCAGGGGGTTTAGCGAGCTCTTAGGAAGACCGTGCAGTATGGAATTGGCGAAGTCAAAATGAGGCATTACTAGGGCTTGATAGACTGTTCGGAAGTCATTCGGCTCTAAAAGCTGTCTCATATGGCGCAGTGTCCGAATTTTATGATATATCGCCTTCACCATGTTGGCTATCTGGGCATTCATGTTGAGATGTTGATTGAGTGTGATACCGAGGTATCGTATCGTAGGCTTGGTGAAGAGCTCTGCATCGCGAACCTTAAGTGATGGGGGCGGGGTGAATGCCTGGTTTCTACTGATGAAGAGGACATCCGTCTTTTTGAAATTTATTTTGAGCTTCTGTGTGTGCAGCCAATCCGAGACTGCATCGAAGCAGGTAGATAGCCGAGAGAGGTCTGGATGCTCCGTGGATATTGGCGTGAACATCAGAACGTCATCGGCGTATAAAAGTATGCTTTAAAAGAACTTCAAACAAGCTTTGGTATGTTGCTTGTATACATAATACCTTTATACATTCCAGAAGGAAGCTGTCTGGCATAATGGAAGTACCAAGGAGAGCACTAACAGCCAATTTTGAGTCGTTATTCATAGCCAGATTTAATAGTCAAGTTCTTTATTGCACAATACTAACAAAGTCGTAGACCGTTTCTCCTTGAAAACAGTTGTCTAAAAGAATTGTCATCTGTATTGTTTCTCTTTTAATTAATATTTCTGTTGATGTTTGATGCTTTGTGTCCATTGCAAACCATGTAATTTTGATTCAATTTGGTGCTTACCTTTGCAGAAAATTTTACAGCTTCTCCCTGAAAGAATTCACCAGAGATGGCAGTATCACAGTATCAGTAAGTTTGAAGGACTGCTTATGCATCATAATGCACAATGTTTACCTTATTCTGTACAGTGGCAATTGATAGTGCATGAGGATAACAAATTTGTATTTAATAGGATTTGAATAATGCTGACATCTGTAAGTTGCTGTATATTAGGAATGCACATTTGTTAAAATCACAGCTGGGAAAATCACAGCTTTATAGGTACTTGCACAACTTAAAAGACAGGAGGTGCTCTCAGGTGAAGCTCATTACCCAAATCAGTCATACACCAAGGACCTGAGATTAATTAAGCTTCAGGTGAACAAGGTATATTAAACTTCTTAGGTACAGTTTTAGTGGTATAAATATCCATTGCACCCTTTAGTACATATAGAACTTAAAGATCTAAACACAAACTTAAAACTAAGATGCAGACAGCAGTCCAGCAGCGGGATGTGGGCTTTCCAGTCTTTTGCATTGAGTGTCACATGTATGATTTTCTCCCAGCTGGTGAGAGGTCTTACGTGTGCACTAGGTGCAAGGAGCTCTCTGCTCTCAGGGAACGAGTCCGTTCTCTAGAGGCTAGAGTAGCAGACTTGGAAAACATAAGACAGACAGAGAGGTACATAGACGAGACCTACAGGGATATAGTCCTGAAGTCCCACCTCCAGTCTGGCAGCATCCCTGTTGCCATGGAGGAGAGAGGTCACGTGACAGGAGAGCATCACCCTGGTGTGGCAGGAAGTGATCCTGTAACTAGGACCTGTCCTCCAGGTGATGTAAACCCCTCTCGCACCGAGGAGGTTTCTCCAGGGCCAAGTGCCCATGCGGGAAGGGTTAGGACAGCAGTTATAGTTGGTGATTCGATCATTAGGCATGTAGATAGCTGGGTGGCTGGTGGACGTGAGGATCGCCTGGTAACATGCCTGCCTGGTGCGAAGGTAGCGGACCTCACACGCCACCTAGATAAGGTCTTAGATAGTGCTGGGGAGGAGTCTGCTGTCTTGGTACATGTTGGTACCAATGACATAGGAAAATGTGGTAGGGAGGTTCTGGAAGCTAAATTTAGGCTTTTAGGTAGGAAGTTGAAATCCAGAACTTCCAGGGTAGCGTTCTCCGAAATGCTTCCCGTTCCACGCGCAGGACCCAATAGGCAGGCAGAGCTCCGGAGTCTCAAGGCGTGGATGAGACAATGGTGCAGAGATGAGGGGTTCGGATTTGTTAGGAACTGGGGAACATTCTGGGGAAAGGAGGGGCTCTTCCGAAGGGATGGGCTTCACCTTAACCGGGATGGAACCAGGCTGCTGGCATTAACCTTTAAAAAGGAGATAGAGCAGCTTTTAAACTAGATAATAGGGGAAAGCCGACAGTCGCCCAAGAGCGCATGGTTCGGAAGAATGTATCCTTGAAGGATACTACAAAAAGCAGAGAGGTTCCAAAAAAGAGTAAAGTAGCCCAAATGCCCTCGAGTATGGAGCAGACAGAACTTAAAGATCCCAAATTACCCATGTCTACCAATAGCCAAATTAATATGAATAAAATACAGTCTCTAAAATGCTTGTATGCAAATGCTAGAAGTCTACATAAGAAGATGGGAGAGTTAGAATTTAGAGCACTCAACGAGAGGTTAGATATGATTGGAATATCAGAGACATGGTGGAAGGAGGACAACCAGTGGGACACTGTGATACCTGGGTACAAACTATATCGAAATGATAGAGCTGATCAAATTGGTGGAGGGGTTGCGCTCTATGTTAGAGAGGGCATTGAGTCAGAAAGGATTAAAGTTTTGCAAGAAACAAAATTTGCTGTAGAATCTCTATGGATTGAAATTCCATGTAAAAAGGGGAAGGCGATGGCAGTGGGGGTGTACTATCGTCCGCCTGGCCAGAATGAACAAATGGATGATGAAATGCTCAAAGAAATCAAGGAAGCTAGCAAAAGTTACAGTGCAGTAATAATAATGGGTGATTTCAATTACCCCGGCATCGACTGGGTCAGTGTCACAACAGGACATGCTAGGGAGATAAAGTTCCTAGATGAAATAAATGACTGCTTCTTGGAGCAACTGGTTCATGAACCGACCAGAGGGGAAGGAATATTAGACCTAGTCCTTAGTGGAACACCAGATGATGTGCAAGAGATAAGGGTGTTGGGGCCACTTGGCAATAGTGATCATAGCATGATCGCCTTTGATTTAATTAGTGGAGGAGGGATAGTAAGGAAATCCACAGTACTACCCTTTAACTTTCGAAAGGGAGACTATGATAGAATGAGGAAAACAGTTAAGAAAAAACTAAAAGGAGCAGTTGCAAAGGTTAAAGACGTACATCAAGCTTGGGTGTTGTTGAAAAATACTATCTTGGAAGCCCAGACCAGCTGTATTCCACGCTTTAAGAAAAGTGGAAGGAAGTCCAAAAAATTGCCAGCATGGTTTAAAGCTGAGGTCAGAGAGGCTGTTGTTGCCAAAAAAGCATCTTTCAAGAAATGGAAAAAAGAGCCAAATGATGAAACCTGGAAACAGCACAAGCACTGGCAAGTCAAATGCAAGGCATTGATAAGGCAGGCAAAGAGAGAATTTGAGAAGAAGCTTGCTGCGGAAGCAAAAACGCGAAATAAAGACCTTTTCAAGTACATTCGTAGCAAAAAACCCGTGAGAGAGTCAGTTGGTCCATTAGATGATAAAGGGGTTAAAGGAGCACTAAGAGGCGACAAGGCGATAGGAGAGAGACTGAATGAATTCTTTGCTTCGGTCTTTACTGAGGAAGATGTAGGGATGTTACCCACGACTGAAGTGGTATTTAAAGGTGTGGAAGAATTGAAGGAAATATCGATACATCGGGAAGATGTCCTACAACTATTAGATAAACTGAAGAGTAGCAAATCACCTGGGCCGGATGGTATACATCCAAGGGTGTTGAAAGAACTGAAATTTGAGATTGCAGACCTGCTATCAGTAATCTGTGAACTATCATTAAAATCATCTCTAATACCTGAGGATTGGAGGATCGCTAATGTAACACCAATTTTTAAAAAGGGTTCGAGGGGTGATCCGGGAAACTACAGACCGGTGAGCCTGACATCAGTACCGGGAAAAATGGTAGAAACCATCATAAAGAATAAAATTACTCAGCATATAGATAGTCATGACCTAATGGGAGACAGCCAACATGGCTTTAGACAAGGAAGATCTTGTCTTACTAATCTGTTATGTTTTTTTGAAGGAGTGAATAAACAGGTGGACAAAGGTGAGTCGGTTGATATTGTGTATCTGGACTTTCAGAAAGCCTTTGACAAGGTCCCTCATGAGAGACTTTTGGCAAAACTAAAGAGTCATGGGATAGGAGGCAGTGTACTACTGTGGATCAGGAACTGGTTAAAAGATAGAAAGCAGAGGGTAGGGCTAAATGGCCAATTTTCCCAATGGAGAAAGGTGAATAGTGGTGTACCCCAGGGATCTGTGCTGGGTCCGCTGCTTTTTGACATATTCATAAATGACCTGGAAAGTGGAATAACGAGTGAGGTTATCAAATTTGCTGATGACACAAAACTATTTAAAGTTGTTAAAACCCAGGAGGATTGTGGAAAATTGCAAGAGGATCTTGATAAATTGGAAGACTGGGCATCAAAATGGCAGATGAAATTTAATGTGGAGAAGTGCAAGGTTATGCACCTAGGGAAGAACAACCCAAACTATGGTTACACGATGCAAGGTTCCACATTAGGAACCACCACCCAAGAAAAAGATTTAGGCGTCCTTGTGGATACCATGTTAAAACCCTCGGCCCAGTGTGCAGCGGCGGCCAAGAGAGCAAATAGAATGCTAGGTATGATAAGGAAAGGAATGGAAAATAAAACAAAAGATATTATAATGCCTCTATATCGTTCCATGGTGAGACCGCACCTTGAATATTGTGTGCAATTCTGGTCGCCATATCTTAAAAAGGATATAGCAATTTTAGAAAAGGTTCAGAGAAGAGCCACCAAAATGGTAAAGGGGATGGAAGGCTACTCCTATGAAGAAAGGCTAAAAAGGTTGGGGCTCTTTAACCTGGAAAAGAGACGGCTGAGGGGAGATATGATAGAAGTCTATAAATTAATGAACGGAGTGGAACGGGTAAACGTAGATCGATTGTTTACCTTATCAGAATATAGAAAGACTAGGGGACATGCAATGAAGCTACAGGGTAAACTATTTAAGACTAATAAAGAAAATATTTTTTCACTCAACGTGTAATCAAACTCTGGAATTTGTTACCGGAGGATGTAGTAAAGGCTGTTAGTGTAGCTGGGTTTAAAAAAGGTTTGGACAAGTTCCTGGAGGAAAGGTCCATAAACCATTATTAAGAAGGGACCCAGGATATCAATGCTTGAACCAATACAAGCATTGTGGAACCTGTGTCCCTTGGGGAAACTGCTAGGTACGTATGACCTAGATTGGCCACTGTTGGAAACAGAATACTGGGCTTGATGGACCTTGGTCTGACCCAGTATGGCATATCTTATGTTCTTATGTTCTTATGTTAGAACATCTTGAAAGCATAGGGGTTGATTTACAAAGTCCTATCTGAATAGCCCAAGAGCGGCTATCTTGATAAGGGTGCTTAGCGAGATATTCAGTGGCACTATTTGGGATAGTGCCACAAATATCTCCACAGACCGCCCTATCTGGTTAGTGCTGGGATGGTCCATGGGTAGAGGAAGGGCAGCATGACTGCTATCTGGATAAGTGCATATCTCCAGGAACAAGCAGGAATGAGTCTTCACATATGGGTATCGTCGGTACCGACGGAGCCTGCGTGGGAACGCTCCCCAGCGTCCAAAAGGAAAGCTTTTGGGAGCATCCCACAGCGCCTGCGCGCTGCCTTCCCGCCTTTCCCAACCGCCTCTCTCCAGTTCTACTTTTCTGCGGAGCAGCAGGTCGTGTTCCTGTCACCGCTGAAGAATTTCTTTATTTTATTTTATTTCTTTGGTCGCGCGTCTGCCTTCTCGACGCCGGACTGGTACCACTGGTCTTTCTTTCTTTATTCTAAAAAAAACCAAAAAAAACTACTGTTTTTTCTCACTTCAGTGCATTTTTTCTTTCTTCGGCCTTAGGCCTAGGAAAAACTTTTCCTCATGGAAAAGCCCGCTTCTGGGTTCAAAAAGTGCACGAAGTGCAGCGGCACTATTTCTGTCACCGACACCCATGAATGGTGTCTAAAATGTTTAGGTCCTGAACACTCCATCACGGATTGTGAGTCCTGTTCCATGATGTCTAAAAGAGGTCTACAGAATCGAGCAGCCAAGCTCAGTACCCTGTTTCCCTCTGATGCAGCTTCGATGGCATCGACGTCTTCCAGGGCCTCTTCTTCCTCCCATGGATCTCAGGTAACCAAACTTAAGTCCAGCCGGTCCTCGAAGGGTAGATCTCCCTCTAAGTATCGAGATGCCTCCGGGCTTGCTCTCGAGGAATCCGCACCGGCAAAATTACCCCGGCGGGAGGCTCCGGCTTCCAAAGCTTTATCTATGGGGTCACAGGTTGACATTGATGGCTCGGCCTCGACGGATCACCTGTTGCCATGTTCTGGGGTACCGGTGGTTCCCACTGGTACCGACATCCAGACATTGGTGGCGTCGATGGATCAGAATATCCTGACCATGCAGCGTGCCATTACGGCATTCATACAAGCTGCGATGCCTTCGGTACAGCAACAAACGCCGTTGTCAGTACCGGCTCCAGCACCGGTACCGATTGCATCGACATCGGCTTTGGTGTCGACTGCAGCGGTACACTGTTCTGTGATGCCCATCGGTACCGAATCGGTACCGATCACTCCCGATGTCGATACCACCCAGTACGCGTATCTGGCTCTGCAGGAGCATCCAGACAGGCGATACTTCGATTCCTCTAAAGACTCTGATGAATCAGAGGCCTCTGTCGAAGCATCGGTAATCCTTCCTCAGGAGCCCTCTTCTCCAAAAAGAAGAATGTCTCCTCCAGAAGACTTGTCTTTTCAAGACTTCATTAGGGAAGTGGCCAGGGGCCTCTCCATTTCAGTGGCACCTTAGGCAGTGCCTAGAGCCAAAAAATTAGATATTTTACAATATCCTAAGGCTCCTAAAGAGGCAGCCACTTTACCAATTCATCAGATTCTTTATGATCACATGTTGGGCATATGGGAGACTCTTCTCACCACCTCCCCTCATTCTCTTAGGTTGGACACCATGTATCGTGTTCCTTCTTGTCCTGGCTTTCATAAGACTCAGCTTCCTCACCACTCCATTGTGGTGGAGTCTGCTATGAAGAAGATAAAGAGTACAAAAAGGCACTCTTCTAATCCTCCAGGAAGAGAATGCAGAACCTTAGATGCCTTTGGCAGGAGAATTTTCCAGACCAATATGCTTGTTGCCAGAATCAACTCCTATAGTCTCTATATGGGGATGTTTCTAAAAGAAGTTACAGATCATCTGCAAACTTTGTCTCCTTTTATTTCAGAAGATAAAAGGGAAGAGTTTCTCACCTGGCTTAAACATGCCCAGGATGTTTCCAAATTTTCCAACCGTGCAGCCTTTGACTCTTTTGAGTGTGCCAGCAGAGCCTCGGCTATTGCCATAGGTGCACGCAGAGTTGCTTGGTTACAAGCTTCTGATTTGGAACCCTGGGTTCAGGATGGACTAGGAAACCTTCCTTGTACAGGTGAAAACCTTTTTGGCAAAGACTGGCAAGCAAAGGCCACCCAAATGGATGCTGAAAATTCTGCTTTAGATAGACTCTCGAAGTCTACCTTTGCTCCTTTTAAGAAAAGGTTGTTCAAAAAGGGTTTTTTTTCCCAAATAAGGGAGATGTTATTCTGCCTATGGTCAGCAGGCATCTTCTGCAGGTTGTTTTGCTACAAAGAGACAACAGCAACAACCAAAACAGGCCAAGCCTAAGGCTGCTAGGACTGCTACGGCCCAACAGCCTCAGCCTCCTCAGGGCCTTTGACTTTCAACTAGAGAACCTAGCCTTTCTGGCTCTAAAAGAACCAGAGCCTCTCACCATTCCAGGAAGGTTAGCTCACTTTGCTCCCAGGTGGGAACAAATCACAGCAGAGCAATGGACCCTCTCCATCATAAGGGAGGGGTACAAGCTTCATTTCTTAAATCTTCCTCCTCACACCATGGTGAGACACTTCAATTCTCCAACATCTCTCCTCGACCTTCTGAGTCAGGAGATTGCTACCCTTCTTGCCCAAGGGGCAATAGAAGAAGTACCCCTTCTTCAACAGTACTCAGGGTTCTACTCCCCCTACTTTCTTATCCCAAAGAAAACAGGGGGCTACAGACCCATATTAGATTTCAGAGAATTGAACAAGTTTCTATGCAAGGAGAAATTCAAGATGATTTCTCTCGGTACTCTCCTTCCATACCTTCAGAGTCAGGATTGGCTTTGTTCTCTAGACCTCAAGGATGCGTACACCTATGTCCTCATCCATCCAACACACAGAAGGTTCCTTCGGTTCCTTTATCAAGGGAAGCACTACCAATACAGAGTGCTTCCTTTCGATCTGGCCTCTGCACCAAGAGTATTCACAAAATGCATGGCAGTAGTAGCTGCATTTCTACACACTCTAGGGATATTTGTATTCCCATATCTGGACGACTGGCTCATCCGAGCTCCATCCCAGTCAGAGGCCCAGACTTCCCTAGCCTGCACAAGGCGTGTTCTTCAGTATCTGGGACTTGTAATAAACATCCCAAAATCCCATCTCACCCCTACTCAGTCTCTAGAGTTCATAGGGGCCTTGCTGGATACCACAACTGCAAGGGCCTATCTTCCCCAGGCCCGTTGCCTACGCTTGGTGCAGTTAGCCTCACAGATTCAGTTAAAATCCCATTTAACTGCTCTAGAGATGTTACAACTGTTAGGCCACATGGCATCCACTGTGCATGTGGTTTCTTACGCTCGCCTTCACATGAGGGCAGCTCAATGGACTCTGTCCACCCAATGGACCCAGGCATCAGGGTGCCTGTCAGACAAAATAGCATCCTCCAGTCGCCTCTTTTGCTCTCTCCAGTGGTGGAAGTCCACTCAAAATCTGTTGCTAGGGTCCCCCTTTCAACAGGTGTTACCCCAAGCAACCCTTACAACAGATGCCTTTCCAAGAGGTTGGGGAGCTCATCTACAAGATCTCTCCACTCAAGGCATCTGGTCTTCACAGGAGACATCTCTACATATCAACCTCTTAGAGCTCAGAGCAATTTTTCTAGCTCTCAGAGTCTTCCACACCCTGCTCAGCTACAAGGCAGTCCTCATCCACACGGACAACCAAGTAGCCATGTTCTACGTGAACAAGCAGGGCGGGACTGGCTCTCTGTCGCTTTGCAACGAAGCTCTGAGATTGTGGGCCTTCGCCAGAGAGCATCAAATTCATCTCACGGCAGTGTATCTTCCAGGGGTTCAAAACTCTTGGGCAGACAGACTCAGTCGAGTTCTGCTTCCACACGAATGGTCCCTCCATGGGGACCAGATAGCCAGGATCTTCCAAATTTGGGGAACCCCGGACATAGACCTGTTTGCAAGTCCGTGGAATGCCAAACTTCCCCGATTCTGTTCCAGGATTCCGTGTCGGGGAGTTCAGGCCAGGGATGCCTTCCTCCTTCATTGGGGGCAAGACTTCCTCTATGCCTTTCCACCCATTCCCCTAATTCCCAAGACACTGTTCAAACTTCAGAGAGACAAGGGGTCTATGATCCTCATAGCACCAGATTGGCCACGCCAAGTGTGGTACCCTCTACTTCTGCATCTCTCTCAAGCTCCCTCCCTGGACTTGGGATCTGCTCAAGACCACCTGTCCCAGGAGGAGGGAACGTTGTGGCACCCAAATCCCCAGTCTCTTCGCCTCAGAGCCTGGTTGCTGAAGGCCTAGACCTTCAAGATTTGCATCTTTCTCAGCAAGTGAAGGATATCCTTCATGCTTCCAGAAAGACTTCCACTAGACGTTCCTATGCTTTAAATGGAAAAGGTTTACCTTTTGGTGTGCAGAGAAGGGTCTTAACCCTCTTGCAATACCTCTGAATTCGTTACTAAAGTATCTTCTGCATCTATTCCATGCAGGCCTTAAAACGAATTCAGTAAGCGTCCATTTGAGTGCTATTGCAGCGTCCCTCAAGCCTCTCAATGGACAGCTTATTTCCTTGCATCCTCTTATAGCAAGATTCATGAGAGGCCTTCTTTTAACTAAACCTCCCATTAGACCACCTCTAGTGGCATGGGACTTAAATCTGGTTCTTGGCCACCTTATGAAGCCACCCTTTGAACCTTTAGCCACCACCTCCTTGAAATTTCTTTCTTGGAAGGTTATCTTTCTCATTGCAGTCACCTCAGCACGTCACATCAGTGAGTTGCAAGCTTTGGTGGCTAATCCTCCTTATACAAGGTTCCATCATGATAAGGTAGTCCTCAGGACCAATCCACACTTTATGCCCAAAGTGGTCTCGCCTTTTCATCTGAATCAAGAGGTATACTTACCTGTCTTTTTTCCAGGACCTCATGCATCAAGTGCAGAGAGAAATCTTCATACTTTGGATTGTAAAAGAGCTCTCGCCTTTTACTTACAAAGAACACAGCAACATAGAAAGTCTTCTCAACTCTTTGTTGCTTTTGATCTTTCCCATTTAGGACTTCCAGTTTCTAAGAGAACACTGTCCAACTGGATTGCTCAATGTATTTCTTTCGCCTACCATAGTAGGAACCTTTCTCTGGAAGTCCATGTCACAGCTTACAATGTGAGGGCCATGGCAGCCTCAATGGCTCATCTAAACTCTGTGTCCATTGACCAAATCTGTCGAGCGGCCACCTGGGCCTCGGTTCATACCTTCACAGCCCATTACTGTTTGGACAAGGACTCCCGCCGGGATGCCTCGTTTGGTCAGGCTGTTCTCAAACACCTGTTCCATTCTTAATCAACTCCTACCCACCTACCCTGGTTGGATGCCAGAGATCCATGGGGGGAGGTGGAGCCCTTTTCAAGGACACACAACTCTGGGGTCTCTCCCTGGCATCTGCAGCTAGGGAGTCCCCATATGTGAAGACTCATTCCTGCTTGTTCCTGGAGATAGCAGTTACTTACCTGTAACAGGTGATCTCTGGGAACAGCAGGGATAAGTCTTCACAACCCACCCACCTCCCCTAGGAGTTGTATCTCTCTATCTATCTTTCCTTCCCTCTCTCTCTCTTTCTTTGTCTCAGCTTTAAAACTCGAGCTGGAGAGAGGCGGTTGGGAAAGGCAGGAAGGCAGCACGCAGGCGCTGTGGGATGCTCCCAAAAGCTTTCTTATTGGACGCTGGGGAGCATTCCCACGCAGTCTCCGTTGGTACCGACGATACCCATATGTGAAGACTTATTCCTATATTTTATATATGGCAATGTTCCTTAAAGAAGTCACAGGTGATTTAGAGGTTTTAAGCCCACTTCTTCCTGAGGATAGAAGGCAGGATTTTCTCACACTGGTAAAACATGCCCAGGATGTGTCTAAGTTTGTCAACCGTGCAGCTTTTGACTGTTTTGAGTGCATAAGCAGAACCTCTGCCATTGCCGTATGTTCACGTAGAATTGCCTGGCTGCAGGCATCCGATTTGGAGCTCTGGGTGCAGGACAAACTGGGCAATATCCCTTGTACAGGTGAGAATCTATTTGGCAAAAATTGGCAAGAAAAAGCCAATGAATTAGATGCTGACAACTCCACTTTGGATAGGCTATCCAAAGGCACAGCTGATCCTGCGAGAAAGAAATCTTTCAAGAAGCCTTTCTTCTCAAAAAAGAAGAGGTTTTATCCCTCTTATTCCCAGCAGGGACGTTCTGCAGGTCAGCCTGCCCGGAAAAGTCAGCAACCACCTAAACAAAGGAAAGCAAAGGCTGCTAAGCCTCAACCATCTCAGCAGTCTCAGCCTCCACAAGACCTTTGACTTTCATCTAGAGAACTTAGCGTTCCTGGCCCTCAATGGACCAGAGCCTTCCACCATTCCAGGTAGGTTATGTCACTTTGCTCCCAGGTGTGAGCATTTAACAGCAGAGCATTGGACACTCTCCATTATAAGAGAGGGGTACAAGCTGCACTTCCTGTGCATGCCCCCTCCCACAATGGTAAGACAGTTCAATTCTCAGACCTCTCTCATGAACCTGTTAGATCAAGAGGTCACTATGCTTCTTGCCCAAGGGGCAATAGAAGAAGTACCGATCCACCAACAGGGTACAGGGTTTTACTCCCCCTATTTCCTTATCCCAAAGAAAACAGGGGGATACAGACCTATCTTGGACTTCAGAGAATTGAACAAATTCCTGTTCAACGAGAAATTCAAGATGATTTCTCTAGGAACTCTGCTGCCATACCTTCAGGGTCAGGATTGGCTTTGTTCTCTAGATCTCAAGGATGCCTACACCCATGTTCTCATCCATCCAACTCACAGAAAGTTCCTTCGGTTCCTTTTTCAAGGAAAGCACTACCATTACAGTGTGCTTCCTTTCGGCCTGGCCTCAGCACCAAGGGTGTTCACGAACTGCATGGCTGTGGTAGCAGCATTTCTCCGCACTCTAGGGAGTTTTGTCTTCCCTTACTTAGACCCCATCAGAGTCAGAGGCCAGGACTTCTCTATCTTGCACAATGCATATCCTTCAGTGTTTGGGTCTGGTCATAAACATCCCAAAATCCAATCTAACTCCCACTCAGTCTGTAGAGTTCATAGGAGCTTTGTTGGATACCAGAAAAGCAAGGGCCTATCTTCCCCACGCCCGTTGCCTTCGCATGGTGCAGTTAGCTTCTCAAGCAGTGTTGAAGCCCCATCTCACTGCCCGAGAAATGCTACAACTACTAGGCCACATGGCATCTACCTTGCATGTGGTTCCTTATGCTCGCCTCCATATGAGAGCAGCCCAGTGGACTTTATCCACTCAGTGGACCCAGGCATCAGGGTGCCTGTCAGACAAAATAGCAAACACAAATTGCCTTATTTTGTCCCTTCAATGGTGGCGGTCCACTCAGAACCTGTTGCTAGGGTCCCCATTTCAACAACCCTTACCTCAGGCAACCCTCACAACAGATGTTTCACCAATGGGTTGGGTAGCTCATCTGCCAAACCTCTCTACCCAAGGCACCTGGACTCCGCAGGAGACTCATCTACATATCAATCTCTTGGAGCTCAGAGCAATCTTCCTTGCTCTTCGAGTGTTCCACACCCTGTTCAGCTACAAGACAGTCCTCATTCATACGGACAATCAAGTAGCCATGTTCTACGTGAACAAACAGGGGGGAACAGGCTCTCTGTTGCTTTACAATGAAGGTTTGCGACTATGGGCCCTTGCCAGAGAGCATCAGATTCATATCCTGGCAGTGTGTCTTCCAGGCATACAAAACCCTTGGGCAGACAGACTCCGTCGAGTTCTGCTTCCACACCAATGGTCTCTATATGCAGACCAGGTGGCCAAGATTTTTCAAATTTGGGGAACCCCGGACATAGACCTCTTTGCAAGTCCGTTGAATGCCAAACTTCCCCGGTTCTGTTCCAGAATTCCGGCTCAGGGCTCTCAGGCAAGGATGCTTTCCTTCTTCACTGGGGTCAAGACTTCCTTTATGCCTTTCCACCCATTCCCCTGATTCCCAAAACCCTATTCAAGCTTCAGAGAAACAGAGGCTGTATGATTCTCATAGCTCCACATTGGCCACGGCAAGTGTGGTACCCTCTGCTTCTACATCTCTCTCAAACTCCCTCCCTGGAGTTAGGGTCTGCTCCAGATATCCTGTCCCAGGAGAAAGGAATGTTATGGCATCCCAATCCCCAGTCTCTGCATCTCAGGGCTTGTTTGCTGAAGGCCTAGATCTTCATGACCTTAACCTCCTTCACAAGTAAAGGATATCCTTTATGCTTCCAGGAAGCCTTCCACAAGATGCTCCTATGCTTTCAAGTGGAAAAGGTTTACCAAATGGTGCTCGCAGAAGGGTCTCAACCCCCTTGCGCTACCTTTGAAGTCATTACTGGAGTATCTTCTTCATTTATCCAATGCAGGACTTAAGACTAACTCAGTAAGAGTGCATTTGAGTGCTGTTGCAGCTTCTTTCAAGCCTCTAAATGGACAACCTATTTCCTCCCATCCTCTTATAGCAAGATTTATGAGAGGCCTTCTTCTAACTAAGCCTCCCATTAGGCCACCACCTGTGGTATGGGACTTAAACCTGGTTCTTGTTCAGCTTATGAAGCCACCTTTCGAACCCTTAGCTACTACCTCATTGAAATTTCTTTCTTGGAAAGTTATCTTTGTTATTGCAATCACATCAGCACATCGCATCAGTGAGTTGCAAGCACTAGTAGCTGATCCACCTTATACAAGGTTCCTTCATGATAAGGTAGTCCTTAGGACTCATCCACACTTTGTGCCAAAGGTGGTCTCGCCTTTTCATCTAAACCAGGCAGTCTACCTGCCTGTGTTTTTTCCAAGGCCTCATGCATGTAATGCAGAAAGAAATCTTTATACTTTGGACTGTAAAAGAGCTTCTCCAGGACCAAGCAGGAAGTCAGTCCTCACTTATGGGTGACGTCGGCGCCGACGGAGCCCTCGCGGAGCAATTTTCCCCAGCTTTCAAAGAAAGCCTTTGGGAATTGCAGCGCGCATGCGCGGTCGTCTTCCCGCCCGAAGGTGCCATCTTAGCCAGTCTTCTTTTTTCCGCGGAGCCCTGCTGACGTCCCCGTCTTGTCCCCGCGAAAAAGTTGATTTTCCTCTTTATTTTATACTTTTTTCTTTCGGTTCGACGCCGATCGTTTTCCCGCCCGGACTCGCGACGCCGGTCTCGAGTCCTCTAGCGTTTTTTTCGGTTTTTCTGACTTAGTCAGCTTTCATTTTCGTTTTCCCTGGCAGCCCGGTCCTTTGACCTCGCAGGGGCCCTTTTTTCCCCCGATGGCTGCCAGTGGCTTTAAGCGGTGTGGTCGGTGTGACCGAAATATGTCACTAACCGACACACACGACTTTTGCCTCCGCTGCTTGGGCCCGGATCATGAGGAACTGATCTGTGGGCCCTGCAGCAAACTGTCCTCGAAGGCGTTGAGAAGTCGGCGGCATCAGCGCGAGAGAATCTTCGCTGACCCCAGCCGTACCCGGACCTCGTCGGAGGCCTCCGTGTCCAAGGGCTCCAGCTCGGACCGTCGCCGGAGCTCCTCCGACCGGGGTTCTCCCTCCGGGGACCATCGTCGGAAGGAAAAACCCGCGAGGGCGGCGTCGGTGGACGCTCCTGGCTCCGCGAGGGCCAGGTCGCATAGCCCCGACAGCCGCCCCGGGTCCTTGGAGAAGGAACATCTCCCGAAGCGACCTCGCCTGGAGTCGGAGATGCCTGCCCGGGTAAGTCCTGTAGTCCTTCTGGACTCGCCTCCGCGACAGCCGACGTCGGGCCCGACGCCGTCGGGGCCCGAGTCGGGGGCTGCTGGGTCACCTGAGCTCGGACTCAGGTTGACGGCCTTGGAGAGCAGACTGTCTGCCTTCATGGACCAGCAGCGGGCACTGCTCGCTGGCCTCGCTGGCGCCGCTGCCCCGACCGCCGGGACGTCGACGTCCAAGTCGACCCCGGAGACCGAGCCGATCCTCGAGTCAATGAGAACTCGAGTCGATCCTCGGTCGAGGTCACCCTCGGCCTCCCGTTCGGGACCGAGGTCGCCGACGCCGACTCCCTCGACGTCGGGGCGGCTGGCGCCGCACCCTGCCCGGGCCGACCCCACCGAGTCCTCGTCGGAGTCGGTCTGGGAGTCTGAGGAGGAAGAGTCACCTGATTCTTTCCGGACTCGGTGTGTCCCATCGGACTCACCGGGGTCCGAGCCTCGGAAGCAGTCCCCCCCGGAGGATGCCCGGTTCTCGGACTTCGTTAGGGATATGGCCAAGGCTTTGGTCTTCCCTGCGGATCCCGAGGAGGAGCCTCGAGCCGAAGAGCTCGACGCCCTCCAGTATGACTCTCCCGCGAGGGAGCACTTTACTGTGCCGGTTCCTCCTATGCTGGAACGACTACTCTTCCGCATGTGGGAGAGTCCGGCCTCCTCGCCGGTCCTGAGCAAGCGGGTCGATTCTATCTATCGGGTCCGCAAGAGCCCTGGCTTTCAGAAGGCACAGCTGCCACACCATTCCATGGTAGTGGAATCGGCCATGCATCGTCTTAAGAGCCAGAAGATGCACTCCTCGGTGCCTCCTGGAAGGGAGGCCCGTAACCTGGATGGCCTTGGCAAGAAGTGCTTCCAGGGCTCTATGCTCGCATGTCGTGTCCAGACTTACCAGCTCTACATGGGCATGTATCTCCGGGATCTGGCTAAAGAGCTAGCCGGATTCTCCGCTGGTCTCTCCGAGGAGCCCTTGCGGAGGTTCCTAGCCTTGTCCACGGGCATTCGGGAATGCTCAAAGTTCATGTCCCGAGCAGCCTATGATGGCTTTGAGGCCTCGGCTAGAGTGGCCGCAGCCGGCATCGGTGCCCGCCGACAGGCTTGGCTTCAGTCGTCGGATCTTGAGCCCTGGGTACAGGACAAGTTGGTCGATGTCCCCTGCCGAGGCGAAAACCTCTTTGGCAAGCCCATGGCGGAAAAGGCTGCACAAATTGAGACTGAGACTCTCACCAGGACCAGGCTTTCTAGGAAGACCTCCGCCCCTTCCCAGAAAAAGAAGGGCTCGGGAAAAAAGTCCTTTTACCCGAGGAAGGCGGCTGCCTACAAACAGTACCCCCATTATCAGGCCCCTGCAGCTCCCCAACAGGGCCAGCAGGCCAAGGGACGGGGTAACGGGTCCCGTAGGCAGCAAGCCCCCAAGCCTGCACCACCAGCCCCTGCTCAGCAGGGTGGGGGTTTTGACTCGCTCAGCATAGCCTCTCCCCCCCCCGCTGGTTCCTCCCAGCACCGGAGGCCGGCTGGTTCACTTCGGCCACAGGTGGTCCAGCATCACCGCAGATGCCTGGGTACTTCAGGTCGTGCGAGAAGGCTACCTTCTCCACTTCCATCAGGTCCCTCCCTCCTATTTTCCGGGAGAACCTTCGCGCCCCCCTCTGCACAGGGAGTTGCTCCTTCAGGAGTTAGCAGGTCTTCTGCAGGAACAGGCGGTGGAACCGGTGCCCCACCACCTGAGAGGTCAAGGCTTTTATTCAAGGTATTTTCTGATACCAAAGAGAACAGGGGGCCTCAGACCCATCCTGGACTTGCGCAACCTCAACAAGTTCCTTGTGCGGGAGAAGTTCAAAATGCTTACCCTTGGAATCCTTCTGCCCTACCTTCAGCAGGGAGATTGGCTATGCTCCTTGGATCTAAAGGATGCCTACACGCACATCCTCATCCACCCAAGCCACCGCCAATACCTAAGGTTTGTGGTGGCAGGAAATCATTACCAGTACAGAGTACTGCCCTTTGGCCTATCCTCCGCACCGCGAGTCTTCACAAAATGTCTCGCGGTCGTGGCGGCCCATCTCCGGCTTCACGGCCTCTGTCTTTCCGTACCTCGACGACTGGCTCATCAGAGCAGCGTCCGCTCAGGAGGTCGCCAACGCCACGCGCCGCACGGTGACTCTGCTGCAGCACTTGGGCTTTGTCATAAACTTCGCAAAGTCCACTTTGCTCCCCTCACAGGATCTCGAGTTCATCGGCGCAAGGCTGCACACTCCTCGGGCACGAGCGTACCTACCGCTCGACAGGGCGCAACGGCTCATGGACCTAGCCGACCGCTTTCGCAGCCTGCCCCTGGTCTCCGCCAGGCGCTTCCTGAGACTGCTCGGCCATATGGCTTCCACCGTCCATGTGACCCCCAATGCCCGCCTGAACATGCGGTCTGCTCAATGGTGTCTCCGCCAGCAGTGGCGACAAGCCACAGGCGGCCTGGCGGACCTGGTGCGTGTCTCCGAGCCGCTGCTCTCGTCTCTCCGGTGGTGGCTCCGGCAGCCGAACCTGATATTCGGAATGCCTTTCCAGTCACCTCAGCCGACCCGGGTGCTGACCACCGATACATCCCTCCTGGGCTGGGCAGCGCATTGCCAAGAGGCACGTACTCAGGGCCTCTGGACCATGTGGGAGTCTGCTCAGCAGATCAACTTCCTGGAGCTCAGGGCGATCCGCCTAGCTCTCAAGGCCTTCTCCCACCTGACTTCCCAACAGTCCGTCCTTGTCCAGACGGACAATCAAGTTGCCATGTTCTACGTGAACAAGCAGGGGGGCACGGGCTCCTTCCTCCTCTGCCGGGAGGCACAGAAGCTCTGCTCTTGGGCCGTCAGTCACGGCATTCTCCTCAAGGCAGTTTATCTCCCGGGCCAAGAAAATTGCCTTGCAGACAAGCTCAGCAGGGTCCTCCAGCCGCACGAGTGGCGTCTGGATCCCTTGGTAGTTCAGAAGCTCTTCCTCAAGTGGGGTCTCCCCACGGTGGATCTCTTTGCCAGTCCTCACATCCGGCAGCTTCCTCGCTTCTGCTCTCGTCAGCCACACCCCCTTCGGGTGGCGGCGGACGCCTTTCTGATCTCGTGGTCGGGGAGCCTTCTGTACGCTTTCCCTCCCATCCCGCTGGTCTCTCGGACTCTTTTCAAGGTTCTCCGAGACAAAGCCTTCATGATCCTGGTGGCCCCTCGCTGGCCCAGGCAGCCGTGGTTTCCGCTCCTGCTGCAACTGGCGGTGGAGGATCCAATCCCTCTGGGGGTACAACCGGATCTCCTCACTCAGGATCAGGGGTCCCTTCTGCACCCCAACCTCAGGTCTCTCAACCTCATGGCCTGGCTGCTGAGAGGGTAGTCCTCGCTCCCCTTCTCCTGCCGGCGGAGGTGGAGGAAGTCGTCTTAGCTTCGCGACGGCCTTCTACCCGCAAATGCTACGCCCTTAAATGGCGTCGCTTTGCAGTCTGGTGTACCCAACAGTCTCAGGATCCCTTCTCCTGCCCGGTGTCGGTGATCTTGCAGTACTTGCTGCACCTCTCTAATCTGGGACTTAAGTCCAACTCCGTCAAAGTTCACCTCAGTGCTCTTTCAGCACATCATGTGCCAGTGGACGGCAGACCTCTCTCCAATGACCCTCTCGTAGCGAGGTTTCTCCGAGGTCTCCTTCTACTTAAACCACCTCTGCGCCCGCCAGCGCCTGACTGGGACCTGAATGTGGTTTTGCAGCGGATCACCTGTCCGCCTTTTGAACCTATGGCTACCTGTTCTCTCCGTTTTCTGTCTTGGAAAACACTGTTCTTGATAGCCCTCACTTCCGCTAGGCGCGTAAGTGAATTGCAGGCCCTCGTGTCTGATCCCCCTTACACTAGGTTCTACAAGAATAGGGTAGTCCTACGGACTCACCCAAAGTTTCTGCCTAAAGTGGTCTCCCCTTTTCACGTCAATCAAGAGGTGGTACTTCCAACCTTCTTTCCCAGACCACACTCCAGCCGAGCTGAAACGGTCCTCCATAGCCTGGACTGTAGAAGGGCATTGAACTTCTACCTTGACCGTACGCGGGAGCACCGTAAAGCTGCTCAGCTTTTTGTGTCTTTTGGCCCAATAAATTGGGGCTCCCGGTCTCCAAGCGTACTCTGTCCATCTGGGTTGCGGACTGTATCTCTTGGGCTTATGGGGCAGCCGGACTCTCCTTAGAAAGTCGAGTCACGGCTCATTGCGTTCGGGCAAAGGCCACGTCAGTGGCTTACCTCCGCTCTGTTCCGCTGGCAGACATCTGCCGGGCCGCTACTTGGTCTTCGAGCCAGACTTTTGCGGTCCATTACTGTCTCGAGAGGGAGTCCCGCAGGGACAGTGCTTTCGGACAGGCAGTCCTCCGTAATCTCTTTGAGGTCTGAGCAACTCCTACCCTCCATCCCGGATGTGGGCTACCGGTGGGTGTTAATTCAGCGAAGATTCTTTCCTTCTGTGCTGCTGAGCTAGAGGGAGCTCATTTTTGTGCTTAGGGTCTCCGGTAGCCTTGAGCTTGGGAGTCCCATAAGTGAGGACTGACTTCCTGCTTGGTCCTGGAGAAAGCGTAGTTACTCACCTGTAACAGGTGTTCTCCAGGAGCAGCAGGAATCAGTCCTCACTACCCTCCCTCCTCCCCTTGGAGTTGCAATCGTCTGCTTATGTTCTTTTTGCAAATTTTTATGCTGTCTTTTTAGCTATGTCATCTGACTGGCTAAGATGGCACCTTCGGGCGGGAAGACGACCGCGCATGCGCGCTGCAATTCCCAAAGGCTTTCTTTGAAAGCTGGGGAAAATTGCTCCGCGAGGGCTCCGTCGGCGCCGACGTCACCCATAAGTGAGGACTGATTCCTGCTGCTCCTGGAGAACACCTGTTACAGGTGAGTAACTACGCTTTTAGCTTTTTACTTACAAAGAACACAGCCACATAGAAAGTCCTCTCAACTCTTTGTTGCTTTTGATCCTTCTCATTTGGGACTTCCAGTGTCCAAGAGAACACTGTCTAACTGGATTGCTCACTGTATTTCTTTTGCCTATCAGAGTAAGAATGTTTCTCTGGAGGGCCATGTCACAGATCACAATGTGAGAGCCATGGCATCTTCAATGGCTCATCTACACTCTGTGTCTATCGACGACATCTGTCGAGCAGCCACCTGGGCCTCGGTTCACACCTTCACAGCCCATTACTGCTTGGACAAGGACTCCCGCCGTGATGCCTTGTTTGGTCAGGCTGTTCTCCAACACCTGTTCTATACCTAATCAACTCCTACCCACCATTCCTGGTTGAATGCCAGAGATCCATGGGGGGATGTGGAGCTCTTTCACAGGGGCACACAACTTCTGGGGTCTCTTCCTGTCATCTAAAGCTAGGGAGTCCCCATATGTGAGGACTATATTCCTGCTTGTTCCTGGAGATAGCATAGATCTCCAGGAACAAGCAGGAATGAGTCTTCACATATGGGTACGTCGGTACTGTCGGAGTCCGTGCGGGAACGCTTCCTAGCATCCAATCAGAAAGCTTTTGGAAGCATCCCAACACGCCTGCGTGCTGCCTTCCCGCCTTCCCAACTGCCTCTCCTCAGTTTTCGTTTTTCCGCGGAGCCGGCAGGACGTCCTCCTGTCACCGCAGAAAATTCTTCTTTTATTTTTTAGTTTTCTTGTGGTCGCGGCTGTCTTCCCCGACACCACTGGTACCGCCGGTGTTTCTTTTTTCTTTTCTTGTAAAATTTTCCTTTTTAAGGAATATTTTTTCTTCCTTAGTGTCTCACTGTGTCTCAGGCCTTCTAGGCCTCTCCATTTCCTTCATGGAACCGCCAGCCACTTTCCCCAAGAAATGTGCAAACTGTGGCGGTACAACTTTATTTTTAGACACTCACAATTGGTGTCTAACCTGCTTGGGTCCTGACCATTTTCCTTCGGAGCCCTCGGGCAATAGTATTGTGAGAAGAAGTTTTCAATATCGAGTTCCCCTCGACACGCGGTCCCCCTCCAGCTTCAGGGCACCGACCATATCTTCTTTTCCACAGGATCAGGTAACCCAAAAACAGTCTGTTAAGACTAGCCAATCCTCGAGCGGCAGTTCTCATGCACAGCATAGAGATGCCTCCGGCCTTGTCCTCGAGAATCCACTGGCTTCAAAACCCCGGTGGGAGTCTTCGGCCTCCAAAGCCTGTGTGGGGTTTCAGGTTGTTCCTGAGGTTCACCCCTCACAGAACATACCTGAACCATGCCCGGTGGTGGCATCCGCTTCGAGCGGTACTGATACCCCGGCATCGGCACTGGTGTTGGATGAAACAATCCTCACCAAGGATCGTCGTCTTGCGTCCTCGGTACCTACGGGCCCGGTGGATACGCTTCAGACCGACTTTCCAGTATCGGTACCGATACTAGTACCGACGTCGGTACCCTCCAGACGTGCATCGATAGACTCGCTTCCTTCGATGCCGAGTCTGGAATCGATCTCCAGTCTGGAGGACTGGGTACGACTTGCCTTGGTACCGACTCCCGTCGATACCGAAGGCTCGGTTCTGATACTTCGGATCCGCAACTCTCGGTTCCTCCGATACCATTAGAATTGCCACCGGCTGGCCTTCATCCACCGGTATCAGATACGGTACCGAAGTCAGTACCGATATCCACATTAACTTTGTTGTCGGTACCTTCCATGCTTCTCTTGTCAGGCTCGCTTCCCTCGATGCCGAGTTTGGAATCGATCCCTAGCATGGATGACCTGTTACCGACTGTTGCTGGTCCTTACCTGTAGTACCAGCGACCACCATCTAAGGATCCCACACTGCACCATTCAGGATCTTCTATTCCTATATACTTAGCTAGATCCCTCGGTGCCAACGCTAGTTCTTCATCAGATCTAGCCTATCCAAGGGAAGTTCCCTCTGGGGATCCTTCTTTCCAGACTTTCCTCTTGGATATGGCAAAATCACTTGCCATTCCTATTACTGGACAAGATCCTACACATGGGAATACAGAATACCTCTCTGTTCCTAGCAAAGCAAAGTAGAACATAATGCTTCCTGTGCATCATTCTTTGCAGGATCTTCTTCTACGAATGTGGGAAGCTCCTTTAAAGGTACCCCCACCTTCTAGAGCAACTGATCTTCTATATCAGGTGCCCCCCTCTCCAGGGTTTCAAAGGACTCAACTTCCTCATCGTTGTGGTAGAATCAGCAATGAGGCGAGTGAAGAGTAGTAAAAAGCACTCTTCTTGTCCGCCAGGTCGTGACTCTAAGACACTAGATGCCTTTGGACGTCAAACCTTCCAGACATTCATGCTTTCAGCAAGAATTCTCTCATATATTTTTTATATGGGTCTATCTCTTGAGGAGGTCACTAAGCAATTCCATGTTTTGACTCCTTTTCTTCAAGAGCCCAGATGTAGAGAGTATTCCTCACTGGTTAGTCATACTCAACATATCTCTAGGTTTTTTACTCGTGCTACCCTAGACTCCTTTGAGTCTGTTAGCAGGGCTTCTGCTATAGCTATAGGGGCACGACGTAGAGCCTGGCTCCAAGCTTCAGACTTGGACAAATGGGCACAAGAAAGACTGGGAAATACTCCTTGCACTGGAGAAAATCTCTTCAACAAGGAGTCTTTACTCCAGGTTACTCAGTTATCCACTGACTTTCCTGTTTCCAGAGGCTGTTCTACGCCACCTTCTTTCCCAGTAGGTAGGAAATGTCCTACCAAACTTTCTTCCCCTAGGGGGCAAAGGTTTTATCCATCATCTGCCCATCATACAGATGTTCCCAAACAGGGTAAACATCGCACTGGTCTGAAGAATCCACAAACTCAACAGGGTCAACAAACCCAGCAGTCGCAGGGTTTCAAATAGATCATTATCCCTCTTGGTTGGTGGTTAGGGTGGCAGTCTGCTTCTTTTCACTTGCAGTATCTGCACTAAATTTATCCTAACCTACCTAGATATCTCTTCATGAGACATTTTTTCTCTAAGAGTCTTTATGATGATCATGCCCATACTTAACAGATTTTCCTCTTCCTCTTGGAGGAACGAGAGATAATAACTATCAATAGACAGTTGTTTTCCTGTACTGGCATGTATCATCTCACCTGTCAGAGACTTCCTCCATAGTTGGTCTCTTGCAACTCTGTCTTACCTCCCTCTTGCCACAACATTTGGTTTGTAAGAGTGGCTCTTTTCCACAGGTAAGCCCCTATAGTCCTCTACCTGTTCTACCGGGGGATTCTCCCTTCTGGAGTTGTCTTCCCCCTTGTTACCTTAGGGCAGCTCATCAGACAATAGGAAGTCCTACCATGTCTGTTGTTTCTTTTTCCCAATCTAAAAAGGAAGAGGGAAAATAAATTTTCCATGCTGCCCTGGTAGTTGCTGCAGATACAGCAATTCCTAGTGGTTAAGCCACTGGTTTTGTTCACTACACAACCAGGGCTTCCCCTCCACTAGCAATCCTCCTAGCCTCAGTGCTAAGTCCTAAACAGGTTATGAACCTTGTTTGGGAAACCCTATTATCACAGTCTGGTTGGTTACCTTCTATTCTTCGCCCCCTTGTCCTTGGCAGAATAGCTGGTTACCTGTTGGCTTTCCACAGCCAGTTTTTTCTTCTAACCAACCTGCAGCATGCTCTCTGCATCTCTACAGAGTAGCTTTGCACTATGGGCCCTTGCTAGAGAGCATTAGTATCTTGCCTAGCAGATAATCCCAGATGGTTAGGGGGGGGGGGGTTCCCCCAGTCATGTTTCATGTCTGGCAGGTATTCCCTACCCTTTCCATCTTATCTTAAATCTCTTTTGAGGCATAAGCCTCAGGCCTTTCATTACGTGAAAGCCTAAAGGAGGGCCAATTCCCTGGCTTGGCCCATATCTCCTTGGGTCTTCTCGTCAGAGATAAATTTCTTCAATGGCAGCTAGAGGACGCCTAATACCCATCTTGCCCTCATAGGCGGATCACTAGGGTATCTTCCTCCAGAGGCGTCCTCTATTCATTCTCCATACTGCAATTCTGGAGCTATCTGGACTTCCTGTCTGCAGACTGAAGTTATTCTCTGCAATTTTTCACGTAGGCCATCCTGGTTATTCAAGAGCTCAAATTCTGCAAAGAATTCAGCCTTCTTCTTGTCAGAGAGACCTTTCGTCTGACTCTGCCAGTCATAACCAGGAAAAAAGGATTCTCTATTTATCTATTCAAGCAGGTATCAACCTTCTTGCTGTCAGATGAATCTTCCTCTCTCCCTATATCCCTAGAGGGGATAGGGTTCTATGGACATCTCTCCATCCATATACCTGGAGACATGTGTCTATATGCCTGCCTATTCATATATATATATATATATATATATATATATATATATATATATATATATACTTATCTATATCTATCTGTGTGTCTTCTGCCGATACATATCTCTTTATAGATATATGCATATATACCCTATATGTGTATATATTTAAATATATATATATATATACATATATATTTATAGATATGAGATATAATTTTAGATAGATCTGTATCCATCTACTTATCTATCTGTCTGTTAGGTTCAGATATCCTTACATTCCTATATGATCCTGACAGATGGGCACTACCCCTATCAATGCTGTGCCAGCATACTTAGGGGGCTACACCTATAACCACTTCCTGTGGTAATTAACAAACTTTTTCCTTACCATAACCTTTTCAGGTTAGGTACTCCTGAGGCTCTCCATGTACTTTTTTCTTTCCTAATTGACCCCATTTAGGAAAGACATTGCGGAGCTTCAGTTCTAAAGCTTAGCGCTCCTGAGTCTGTCCATACTTTCTTATCAGATACAAGGGTCTCCATACCCTTTCTCCCCTACATGGACTGATTCCAACCCCAGTCCAGTTTTTGTCAGACTCATTTTTTCTCTTGGTCCTCATTTGTACTGTTTTTGGACGAAAACAGCTTAAGCTTCCTTTCATAGTACCTTCTGCGTCTCCGCTGAAGCTCTACCTCTTATACTACCCCAGTTTTCCCCAGGGGCTATTTCTCACCCTGAAGGGTTCTGACCTCCACTTGTTTTTGTTCTACTTTATTACCTCTACTTCTCAGTGAGGTACCCCTTGAGCACATTCACTGGCTCTTCTATCAGATCCATATGTAGCTCAGTGCACTTGTGCAATGCCAACAAGGGAGGCCCAGATTACAATATTTTACTACTAAATGCCCTCGATACAGGGTCTTCCCCTTTTGAAGCCCTGTTCCACAGCTCCTTTGCTGTATTCTACTCCTACCCTCCATCCCCAGGATGCCTGAGGTCCTGAGGAATAGCATGGCTTGTTCTAAACTGGCAACATGCTAGGACTCCCGGGCATCTGAGCTTGGGAGTCCCCATATGTGAAGACTCATTCCTGCTTGTTCCTGGAGATAGCACAGTTACTTGCCTGTAACAGGTGATCTCTGGGAACAGCAGGAATAAGTCTTCACAACCCACCCACCTCCCCTAGGAGTTGCATTTCTCTCTCTCTATCTTTCCCTTCCTTGCTCTCTCTCTCTCTTTGTCTCAGCTTTAAAACTTAACTGAGGAGAGGCAGTTGGGAAGGTGGGAAGGCAGCACGCAGGCGTATTGGGATGCTTCCAAAAGCTTTCTGATTGGACGCTGGGCAGCGTTCCCGCGCGGACTCCGTCGGTACCGACGTACCCATATGTGAAGACTTATTCCTGCTGTTCCCAGAGATCACCTGTTACAGGTAAGTAACTGTGCTTTACTCACCTGTAACAGGTGATCTCCGGGAACAGCAGGAATTTAGTCCTCACAACCCACCCACCTCCCCTAGGAGTTGTATCTATCTAGCTCTTTGTCTTTCCCTCTCTCTCTTTTTGTCTCAGCTTTAAACTCAACTGGAGAGAGGCAGTTGGAAAAGGCGGGAAGGCAGCACGCAGGCGCTGTGGGATGCTCCCAAAAGCTTCCTAATTGGACGCTGGGGAGCGTTCCAGCCTGGCTACGTCGGTACCGACGATACCGATATGTGAGGACTAAATTCCTGCTGTTCCCGGAGATCACCTGTTACAGGTGAGTAGCTATGCTATCTTCTCCGGAGAATGGAGACTTTCAGATTACACAACCAGATGAAAAACACGCTTAAATTGCTATCCAGATAGAGGCCATTCTAGCTGGTATTTATCTGGATAAGGTCAGCACTTATTCAGATAGTGGCACTGAGTTCATTCAGCGGCATCCACTACCTAGATATGCCACTGAATATCTGACTGATATTTAAATGCTATGACTGACTGCTGTGGCATTTTAATGCCGGCCCATTTGAAAATTGTGCAGAGAGCAAGCACGAGTGCTCTTTGTGTTCCGTATTATGTGGGGCAAATTACAGATTTACATACTCTGTCATATTAAAAGTTTCTATATGTGGTGAGAAATTAACAGATTAGGTCACACTGCCAAGAAAATCCAGGAGCTGCTTGGTCGCCAGCAGTCAGCACTGACTCAGAGGCACACATTGCATTTGCATATGCTCATATCCTCTGGCATCACTATGTTAATTAGTAAATGATGTAATAATTTTGCCATTATCCATTCTGTGGAACCATCTAATAGTTGTAAGTTCACATACCAGAAAAGATTTATTTATTTATTTGGAAACTTTTCTATACCTCCCCTTCCAGAGATCAGGGGCGGTTTACAGAGAACAGTAAAACAATGACATTGAACATCTTGTAACCTAGTAACTATTTACAATAAACAGTTAAACATAGCAACTATTTACAAACTTATAAATTATAACTTTGGCACTTAAATTTGTAAGAGCTGAAAAAAACTTTGAGGAAGTGTGAGGTTATGACTGAGTTTGTGTAGGCGGGATACTAGGTGGGATGGTCAGATTGTGCTTGTGGGGCTTGATCAGAGGCGTGGTCTAGATTATAGAAATGCTGGATGAATAAGTATGTTTTTAATTCCTTTCGGAAGGTTTGGAGTTCTTTAATATCTCAGATTCACAAAGGTTTTCTAAAAATGTTTCCGGATCTTGAAGCAGCAATTGTGCCTGATGTACTAGAACAAAATTAATGTTGCCTTACTCATTTAATTTAATTTCTTTGATATTTTACCTGCGTTTACATAAGAGCCCAAGGCGCAGGATGCATACCACACATATATTAATTACATAAAATACAATAAAACAAATACAGCATCAGCAAGAGTGCAAAATATATATTCAAGACTCCCAATATAAAATTAGAGCCTGGCATCCTCCTCAGGAATACATGTATTTTAATTGCCTTTCTAAATCCAAAATTTCATTGATAAAACAAAGTTATAGATAAACTATTTCATATAAATAGAAGAGGATAGGATTATATCCTAACTCTGATTCTAATGGAATGAAACAGAATAGCCCTTTAGAAACATAAATAGCTTTGCATCTTGAGAACAGGTTACCTGTAAAGCAAAATACCTCCCGCAAGCAAGAAAACAAATAATCTGGACTCAAATAATGGAAAACCTTGAAGGCTAACACTAACAATGTCGTCTTCCTAATTTTTTTTCTTACTGGCTAATAGAGTCCAAATGTTTGTAACTTAGAGCGTCCTTTTCTATGTGCATTATTCAGTTAATGTGTGGTGTTACGTTATTTAACATGCCTTGAATCTTAAGTCTCATTATTCTTAATGGGACCTGTTTACTAACTAAGCACTAACACTGAATTAATTCATGTTAGTAAATGAGGCCCGAATGTTTTTGTGTTTCTGCGAGTTGCTCATTCTTCCTCCTGGTCGCTGCATGTCAAAAGATAGAAAAAGTGCAGAAGACAATGACCAAAATAATAAAGGGGATGGAATGACTCCCCTATTAGGAAAGGTTAAAGAGATTATGGTATTTCATGTTTTAGAAAAAGTAGAAGGAAGGCAAAAATGTTTGTACCATGGTTTAAAGGTAGACGAAGGGAGTCGCACGACGCGCATGAGCGAGTGAGAGGTATCTCTGCTCGCTCCGGGGCTGTCCCGCTAATATTCTGCATGTTGGAGAGTTTACCCCAAGCGAAAAATAACATAAAATGTATGATCGAAAGGGAGTGTGCGTGTGGAGTTGCCTGTTGAAGAACCTAGCCGAGAATGCCTCTCCCGGCGCAAAGAGAGCGCGAAAAAGCTCAGAAAACCAGAGCCTCCGCTTCAGTGGGGCCGGCAACTGGCATGGCGCAGCCGCGATCCCCAGGTACTGAGAGCGTGGAATCAGGGTCTGAGGAGCTGGCACGGGAGGTGGCGAAACTCTTAGAACCCAATTTCGACCTGATTTTGAACAAGCTGGAAACAGTGGGGGAGACTTTAATGGAGTTTGGCCAGCGAGTGGACGAACTGGAGCATCGGGTGGCTGCGATGGAGGATGAGGAGGGAAAGCAGACCCGGGAGCTGGATCTGCTGTGGAAAAAGGTTGAGGTCTTGCTGGACAAAGTGGATGATTTAGAGAACCGCTCAAGACGGAACAACTTGAGGATTGTAGGTTTTTCCGGAGTGTAAAACGGATGCTATGCTGCTGTCTATTGTGGAGACTTGGTTGCCGCGGGAGCTGGGATTAGAGGGCCTGGTGGGCGAACTGAAAGTAGAGCGTGTCCATCATTTGGGGCCTAAATTGGAGAATCGGCAGAGACCCAGAGTGATCATTGCGCGAATTCTGAACTTTCAACATAAATGGCAGTTGTTGCAAGCTTTTCGGAAAAAGCGAGACCTGTTCCTGATCGTGTACCCAGCCTAGTCCCGGAACCTCTGGGTTGCCCATCTTATCCAGCAGCTTGGAGACTGAGAAACTCCTCTTTTTCTGTGACATCACCAGTATATCTCCTCGGTGTCCGCCCCCTGTCACCAGTTACCTCAGTCTCCAAGCAGCTGGATAGATGGGAGCCCGGGGGGGTCCGGGCTCATTTGAGAAACCATTAAGGATCACCAGACTTAGTGTAGTTTTTCTTTTTTATTTGGGGTGATAGTTTTGGCTGGTCAGTGTCCTGTGCCCTTAAACCTCTGAAGACTGTCAGATTACAGCAGGCCGGATTCTCTCCCCCTATTTTCTTACTTTTCTGCTGGTTCCTCTCTCTCTCTCTCTCTCTCCTCCCCTCCCGCTGTGTGCTGGGTTGAGTCCTGCATTTACCGGCCTCCGCGGTCCTTCAGTCAGGCAGTAGCAGTTGTGGGATAGCGGGGGCAGGCTTCCTCTACAAGGGCTGACGGCGCCATGCAGAGGTTTTGCCTGCTAGCGCGCTTGGGCACAGCTACGCCGCGACAGCTCTGATCTTACCTTTGAGCTAGCGGGAAGACCTTTACCGGAGCCGCTTCTGCCCTCCTGGTCTACGTCGAGGCTGGACACTGGACAATAGCGGGCAGCGCTTCCCGACGCTGGAGGTAAGCGTTTGAGACGCGCGGCCTGTTTTTTCCTCACGGGGCACTTTTTGGCGCGCTTTTGACGGGCGGCCCAGCAGTGTGGTGGCCTAGTCGCGCGGCGGCCGCGTGCGCCCTGGCTTCATTTTTGCTTTTCGCACTCCCTTTCCGCGGCGTTTTAAACGAAATAAATAAATAATAGACATCGGGAGGGGAAAGCGCCAGCCTACTTGTGCCCTCCTGATCTTTTGGGGGGACGAGCAGTTTGGACTGCTTCAGCATTTTTTCTGGGCAGGCTCTAGTGGGCCTGGACTGCGTTCCCTTAGAGTTTCTGTGGACGGGCATCCGCTTGGGCTGGTGGTTGCGATGCCCTCCAAACCGCAGTGCGTGGTATGCGGTTCTAAAAAGTTCTCCAACGCGGGGGTTTGTAAAGCCTGCGCGGGACAAGCGGAAAGCTCACGGCTGGATTCGGGGGTTCTGTTGGGCGCCGCTGAGGGCGCTTCCGAACCCTCTCTTCCTATGGCCCCTGACTTAGTTCAGGAGGATCCTGCGCCGGGGCCCTCCTCAGGGGGACCCTCTCCCTCTCCCTCTGCGCCTGCGGTGCTCCCTGCGGACCTCTCAGCCATTTTTTCTCCACAGTTTGTGGCTCTTTTGCAGCAGGCGGTGTTGGGCGGTCCTGCTCAGCGGAGTCTTTCTCCCGAGCGCAGTGGGGCTAGGAAACGCCCGGCGCCCCCCCCTCGGTGACTTCTCTGTGTGCAGATAAGAGATCTCGCCTTGAGGGTACCCTGCAGGACCCCTCGGAGGTTTCGGAAGCGCCTCTTTCGGATGAGGAGGAGCGCAGTATGCTATTGGCGGAAGAGCTTGAAGAGGGAGAGATCTCTGAGAGGGAGGAACAGGCTCGGGTGGTTAGAGTGTTCCGGAGGGAGGAACTCCCTGCTCTTATTACCGAGACGCTAAAGGCACTCAACATGCCTGTGCCGGGGGCTGCCGGGTATGAGCCTCTGGAAGACCCTCTCTTGCAGGTGTTTCGTAGGACCCAAACAGCGTTCCCAGTGCAGAGGGTTTTCCAAGAGATGATTCAGGAGGAATGGAACCTCCTGGAGGCGCCCTTGAAAGGTGCTCGGATAATGGGTCGTCTGTACCCGTTATTGGATAAGGATAAGGAGGTCTTCAAATCACCGAAGGTGGACGCTGCTGTTTCTGCGGTGACCAAGAAGATGACGATTCCTGTTGAGGGCAGTGCGGCCCTCAAGGATGTTCAGGACCGGAAGCTGGACGTTTTATTGCGGCAGGTCTTTGACATCAATGCTATTTCCCTTCAAGCTGCCGTTTGTGGAGCGTGGGTTGCTAGAGTCTTCGCTGGGCACAGCAGGTGCAACAGGATCAGCCAAGTCCGCTGGCAGGGGAAGCTGCCCGCTTGGAGTCAGGGGCAGCCTACCTGGCGGATGTTCACTATGACCTTATGCGGGGCCTCTCTAAGAGTATGGCCTCGGCAGTCGCTGCACGGCGATACCTGTGGCTCCGCAATTGGGCGGCAGATAGCTCCTCTAAGGCTCGGCTCAGTAAGCTCCCCTTTAAGGGGCGTTTGCTCTTTGGAGAGGATTTGGAGAAGCTTGTGAAGGACCTCGGGGAGACCAAGGGGGGCAGACTGCCCGAGGATAAGCCTAAGCCATCCCGGGGTGCGCCAGGGGGACGCAGGCAATCCCGGGATTTTCGACGGTTTCGTTCCCAGCGTTTCGGGTCCGGGTCGCGAGGGCGGCTTTCGTACCGGACGCAAACGTTTCGAGGCTTCAGGGGGGCAGGCAGGGGCTTTGGTCCCTCCTCCGCCTCCTCCGCTAGTTTCAAGAAGCCACAATGAAGTGAGGGGGGCCCAGGCGCCTCCACTACCGGTAGGGGGGCGGCTACGGGAGTTCTATCCTGCCTGGGCCCACATTACACCCGATCAATGGGTTTTGGAGATAATGTGAGAAGGCTACGCTCTGGAGTTCTCGAGTCCGGTGCGGGACTCCTTTGTGCTGTCTCCCGGCAAGTCCATCGCAAAGTGTGCGGCACTGCGGAAGACGGTTCAACGACTCCTAGACCTCCGAGCAATTGTTCCAGTTCCCAAAGACCAACGCGGTTGCGGTCGGTACTCTATTTACTTCGTGGTCCCGAAGAAGGACGGCGGGATTCGACCGATTCTCGATCTCAAAGGCGTCAACCGTCGTCTGAAGGTGTCGCATTTCCACATGGAAACTCTTCGTTTCGTTATCGTGGCTGTACAGAAGGGCGAGTTTCTCTCATCCCTAGACTTGTCAGAGGCGTATCTGCATATCCCGGTGAGGGCAGAACACCACAAGTTTCTGAGATTCGCGGTTCCGTTCGGTCATTTTCAGTTCCAAGCTCTTCCGTTCGGCTTAGCGACGGCGCCGAGGGTGTTCACCAGGTGATGGTGGTGGTCGCGGCGGCCCTGCGCAAAGAAGGGATATTGGTACATCCTTATTTGGACGATTGGCTGATTCGGGCGAAGTCCAGAGATGAGAGCGAAAGGGTTACGGCCCGTGTGATAGCGTTCTTGGAAAGCCTCGGGTGGATTGTCAACTTGACGAAGAGCCACTTGCGCCCTGCTCAGAGTCTCGAGTACCTGGGAGCACGTTTCGATACTCAGGCAGGAAGAGTGTTTCTGACAGGTCAAAGAGCTCAGAGTCTTCGCAGGCTCGTAAGGAGTTTTTGGAGCTCAAGGCCCCCTCCGCGTGGCGGTACCTTCAGTTACTGGGAACCATGGTGGCTGCGATCGAGACAGTGCCTTGGGCAAGAGCGCACATGCGGCCTCTGCAAAGAGCATTGCTCCGGCGCTGGTCGCATCAGCGGGATCCGTTGTCCCGACGACTTGTTTGCCCGGAGGACGCGAGGAGCTCCCTGCGCTGGTGGTTGCGCCCCGAGTCGCTGGAGCGGGGGAGGTCGTTGGAGGCTCCGGACTGGTTGGCGGTGATGACAGATGCCAGCTTGCTGGGCTGGGGAGCTCACTGCCAGGGCACGTTCGTGCAGGGGCGTTGGAGTCTGCAGGAGCGGGCTTGGCCCATCAACCGGTTGGAGCTCCGGGCGGTGGCTCTGGCCTTGCAGGAGTTGGGGTCGCTCCTCGAGGGGAAGGCGATCCGGGTGTTGTCCGACAATGCGACGGCGGTGGCCTACATCAACAAGCAGGACGGCACCATCAGTGCGGCGCTAGAGGCCGAAGCCGAATCCCTGTGCGCGTGCGCGTGGGCGGAGGCGCACCTCTCGGATCTGTCGGCAGCACATGTGGCCGGGGTAGACAATGTACAGGCCGACTTCCTCAGCAGGGTGGAGGTGGACCCGGGCGAATGGGTTCTGCATCCCGAAGTGTTCGAAATGGTCACTCGCAGGTGGGGCTGTCCGGTCATGGACCTCATGGCAACCTTCGCCTCAGCGAAAGCCAACCGCTTCTTCAGCAGACGGCGGGAGCGGATGTCGGAGGGCCTCGATGCGCTGATGCAGACCTGGCCGACGGGACAGCTGTTGTATGTCTTTCCTCCCTGGGTGCTGATAGGGAGGGTGCTGCAGCGCATAGAGAGGTTCCGCGGACACGTGATTCTCATAGCGCCAGACTGGCCGTGGCGCCCCTGGTACGGGGACCTTGTGCGGCTTCTGGTAGCAAAACCCTGGCGGCTCCCTTGCTGTCCGGATCTTCTGACACAGGGTCCTCTCGTAATGCCGCACGTGGACCGATTCTCGCTTACGGCTTGGCTCTTGAGAGGGCTCGGCTGAGGGCCAGAGGTTACTCGTCGGCAGTTATAGCCACGCTCTTGAAGTCCCGGAAGCGGTCCACGTCCTTGGCCTACGTGCGTGTGTGGCGAATCTTTGAGGCATGGTGCGGAGCGCGGAAGTGCGCGGCTTTGAAAGCTTCTGTTTCCCAGATCTTGGATTTTCTACAGGATGGCTTCGACAAAGGCCTTGCGGCAGGGTCGTTACGAGTTCAGGTGGCGGCATTGGCCTGTTATAGGGGTCGCATTGCAGGTCAGTCGTTGGGGTGTCATCGAGATGTGAAGCGTTTTCTCAGAGCGGTGTCTCTTCTTCGGCCGCCCTCGCGGCAGATTTTTCCTAAGTGGCATCTTCCCTTGGTCTTGGATGCATTGCGACTGCCTCCCTTTGAGCCGCTGGCTCGGGCGACGCTCAAAGATCTCACTCTAAAGGTGGTCTTTTTGGTGGCGATTTGTTCGGCAAGGCGAGTGTCTGAGCTGCAGGCCCTTTCCTGCAGGGAGCCTTATCTTTCCTTCTTTCCGACTAAAGTGGTTTTGAGGACTGTCCCGGCTTTTCTGCCTAAGGTGGTCTCGGCCTTCCATGTGAATCAGGAAATCTCTCTTCCGGTGTTTTCCGAGGATAGAGGGGCAGCGTCCCGGGGCCTATATCTGTTGGATGTCCGACGAACTTTGAAAAAGTATTTACGCCGGACAGAGTCGTTTCGGAAATCGGATCGGCTCTTTGTTCTCCTTGCGGGGCCGCGCCGCGGGGAAGCGGCGTCGAAGGCATCCATTGCGCGCTGGATCAAGGAAGCTATCTCGTCGGCCTACGTGTTGTGCGGTAAAAGGGTCCCGGAAGGCTTGCGTGCCCATTCTACAAGAGCTCAGGCGGCTTCCTGGGCGGAATTCCGGTCGATTTCTCCAGAAGAGATCTGTAAGGCTGCGACGTGGACGACGTTGTACTCTTTTGCGAAGCACTATCGGCTGGATGTGCAGAGGACGGCGGAGTCCTCTTTTGGATCTGCAGTACTTCAGGCTGTTCTGCCAGGTCCCTCCCGTGTGTAGGTGGTTCACTGCTCTGGTACTGACCCAGAGGTTCCGGGACTAGGCTGGGGACACGATCAGGAAGGTGAAATTAGTCTTACCTGCTAATTGTTGTTCCTGGAGTGGAACCAGCCTAGTCCCGTATCCCTCCCGATATGGGGCTGGCGTTCGCCTGAAGTAGCGATTTCGTAACAGGTGAGTCATGTCTCCGTTTGGGGCGTGGGCATGCTTCAGTGTTCTTCAGTGCATGTCCCCTTGGCAGGCAGCTTGCCGTGGGGGACGCGGGTCGCGTGAAGCGATATAATTCTGTGTTGTTTTGGGGGGTTCCTTTTCCTTCCTTTATGTACTTTTTGGGGAAGAAGGCATGGCCTCTACATATTTTACAGTCTCGGAGTTGCCTGCGGGGGGTCTTTTTTCTCCGGGGTTATTCTCCTTTAGTCATAGATAAGTTTACTTGTTTTGATATGCTTAATTGTTTCTCCGGGGAGTCTGCTTTGTCAATAGGTCACTGGTGACAGGGGGCGGACACCGAGGAGATATACTGGTGATGTCACAGAAAAAGAGGAGTTTCTCAGTCTCCAAGCTGCTGGATAAGATGGGCAACCCAGAGGTTCCGGGACTAGGCTGGTTCCACTCCAGGAACAACAATTAGCAGGTAAGACTAGTTTCACCTTGCTGGACAATCAGAGAGTTCTCTTGTTCAAGGACTGCATCTGTTGCAGCAAAGCGCAAAGAATTCTTACCAATGTGTGCAGCTTTGTTTGAGAAACAGCTGCGCTTCACGTTGGCCTTCCCGGCAACGCTCCGCGTGCAACACGAGGGTAAAAATCATGTTCTAACAGTAGCGGCGGCGCAGAAATTTATCGAGGAGCTGGATAAGAAGGAGTGGGAAAAACGCATGGCGTCCTGAGGACAGCAGCGCTCAGCAGCAGTGAGAGAGGACCGGCGACGGGAAGAGAATGATGGTGCGGAGAGAGGAACAGAACTTGGGCGCCTATGTAATAAGATGTACTCAGATGTTATAAGCTGCTATAAGATGCTTTAAGTTGCGTTATGTTGATATGAGTGGTTATTAGAGGTTAAGAGTGAGTAAATGATGCCTTGTTAAGCTATGTTGATGTTTTAAGATGCGTATGCTGATCCTACAGCTGTAGTATATGTGGCCGCACAAGGGCCTTACAGGGCCTATGAGGATTATTGTAGTCAGTGGGCTGAGGCGGGCTACTATATGCGCCACTGGGCAGCAGTAGACACGACATTGTACATGTGCCCGTAGGGGTTGCATGCTGCAGCACATTAGACACTGTGGGGTTTGTGAGAGTTATGGAGGGGGGAGGGGCGGGACAGCCCTGCAGCGCATGGTGGTGAGAATCGATCCTGGCAGAGCGAGCCAGGGGTGATGCGAATGGCTATTTTAAGAGGGGGAGGGGGAAGGGGGAAAGAGGGGAAGGGCACAGGGGGGAGGGGGTGAACGGGAAGGGGGTAGTATATAAAAGGGGCGGAACTAGAGAGGGGGAGGGTGGTGGGGGCGGATTTCAAGGAGGGAGGCCTTGGCAGCGGGAGATTGCTGGGACTGATGGGAGGAGCTTGTGGCTGATAGCTGAGGCTGGGCAGCTCTTAGTCAGACGACTAAAGGTATGGGCTTTGTTGAATAGAGGGCGGGGAGAATACGGCTATTGGGGACTGAGCTGAAATTTATCTCATGGAATGTGGGAGACCTAGGCACACCAGTAAAGCGTACCAAAGTGTTACAGGCGCTGAGAAAGCAGGGGGCACATGTGGCGTTTTTGCAAGAGACGCACCTTAGTGGGCAGGAGCATGCCAAGCTTAAAAGAACCTGGGTGGGACAGGTGCGGGCAGCAGCAGAGGCAGGGGGCGAAAAAAGGGAGTGGCAATTTTGTTTAACAAGTGGCTGAAAGTAGATATATTAAGTGAGGGTAGCGATCCCCTGGGGAGATTTTTATGGGTCCATATCCGTATTAATGGGGAGGAAATGGTACTGGGAAATGTGTACGCCCCTAATGTCTACAACCATGCGTTTTTCAAAGCCCTAGTGCGAAAACTGGGTAGTATACCTAAACTCCCGATAATTCTAGCCGGGGACTTTAATTGTCCACATGATCCTACCTTAGATAAATCGACTGCATCTTCAGAAGTGAAGGGATGGGCTATGCGGAGAGTGAACTATGTGTGCCAGATGGGGGGGGGGGGGGGGCTGCTTGATGTGTGGTGGATACTGCATGGGGGAGAGCGAGACTACACACATCTGTCTAGAGCCCATCAAACTTGGTCTAGGATAGATTACATTTTGGTAACTCAGGCAGATTTTGGTAGGGCCAGTAAAGCAGAGATTGGACCAATTATGGTGTCTGACCATGCTATGGTGAGCATGGATTGGAGAGGGCGGCATGTTTTGGGAGGCAGATGGTCCTTTCCCCGACAGTTGTAGAGCAGGAGGGAGTTCCAAGATTTTGTGAGGGAGAAGTGGAGAGAGTTTTTGGAGGACAATGAGGGGAGTGTAACTTCTGAGGCCACGCTGTGGGAGGCGGGGAAAGTGGTAGTCAGGGGGCATATTATCGCCTATGTGGTGAAGGAGCGGAAGAGGGTTAATGAGTTTGTGGTGAGATTATCACAAGAGCTCCAAGAAAAGAAAAAGGAGTCACTGCGACGGCCGAGGGGGGTAACAATGCAGGAATACCTAGAGGCTCAGAGGAGATTGAATAGATATCTGCACGAGAGAACGGTCTTTGATATTCAGTACTATCGCCATCAGTTCTTCCAGTTCGGGAATCGTTCAGGGAAATTGCTGGCCTGCCTCGTGAGGTACTCGAATGGCACCAATTTGGTGGCAGTGAATCCGGGATAGTAAAGGGGATAAGCAAACAGAGCCTAAAGAAATAGCGAAGGTGTTTGAGCACTTCTGTAGTGCACTCTATACCCCAGAGGCAGAGGACAGGGAGCAGGAACGGAGGTTTCTAGATAGTGTGGCTCTCCGGCAGGTGACACCACAAGATAGAGAGACTTTAAATAAGCCGATCTCGGGTGCAGAGATCCAGGTGGCTATTAAAGCGGGAAAGTTGCACAAGGCGCCGGGCCCTGATGGCTACGGTGCAGAGTTCTATAAAATCTTGGAGCGGCAGGTGGTTCCTACTTTAGCAGCTGTGTATACAGAGGCTCTAGATTCTGGGAGATTTCCGAGGGACATGCGGACTGCTTCCATCTCGCTGATACATAAAATAGGGAAGGACCCGGAGGATCCAGCCTCTTATAGGCCGATCTCGCTTATTAATTTTGACATGAAAATACTTGCGTCGGTCTTGGCTGAGCGGGCGCAAGCTATTTTGATGCTCATTATAATACAGTATCAGGTGGGTTTTGTATGGGGGCGAGTGGTTGCTGGTAACATCGCTACAGTCCTGCTGGGCATGGAACGATGTATTCAGCGGGATAAATCTTTGTTGCTGGCCAGCCTGGACACAGAGAAGGTGTTCCATCGCGTTTCTTGGGATTACATGTTTGAAGCTCTACGGCGTTTTGGATTTGAGGGACAGTTTGTCGGCTGGGTAAGAGCGTTGTATGTTGAACCATGGGCGTACATTACAATAGGGGGAGTGACCTCCAAGGCGTTCGTTCTGAAGAGGGGAACTAGGCAGGGTTGTCCTTTATCTCCGCTTCTGTTTATACTCCATCTGGAACCCTTGCTGGTAAAGCTGGTACATGACGAGGAGGTGACCGGGGTTGAATGGGAGACGGGCGGAATGAAAGTGAGTGCGTTTGCAGATGATATGCTGCTTTGCTTAACAAACCCGCAGAGATCTTTAGAAAGAGCGTTGCATATTATAGACGATTTTGGCTCCTTTTCGGGCCTGAAAATTAATAAAGCGACGTCTCTGGGGCTCGATGTGGGGGGACGTAGCCGGGAGTCTTGGGATGGCTCCTTCCCACTGGGGTGGGCTGAAGGACAGATACGCTATTTGGGCATACAGATTCCCAAGTGGCTGGACCAGTTATATCGGGTAAATATTGAGCCGCTGCTGGAGGGGACTGTAGGCCGGCTGAGGAAATGGAAGGAGTTGCCGTTATCGCTGAGTGGGCGGATAGCACTTTTCAACATGGTGGAGTTTCCCAGGTGGGCATATGTACTAAGACACTTGCCTGTGTGGCTTTTGTGGAGGGAGGTTAGGCGCTTGCAGAGTCATCTGTCAAGATTCTTGTGGCAGGGTAAGCGGGCACGGATAGCGTTAGATACTCTGTTGCAACCTAGAATGAGTGGAGGGGCTGGATTGCTCTCGGTCCAGCGATATAATATGGTGTGCTGGACGAGAATCTTGAGATATATGGTGGAGGGAACGTCTGAGGTGGTTCCATTAAACATTCTAGATGAAACAGTGGCTCCACAGCACAGAATGGCAATAGTGCAGGAGGCCCAGGGAAATATACTGGAAGCTTGTAAGCAGTCAGGCCTTTGGAGAGCCATACGGGTGGCTTGGAAGGCTCTGTGTAGGTGTAGGAAAGTGCAATGGAATGGGACAGACTGTATTCCCCTGGCGGGTAATGCGACTTTTCTCCCGGGTTTGGGGTCCCGAGTGGCAAAGAGGTAGGCGGACAGGGAACTTCGCTATGTCGGACAGTTGCGTATGGAGGGGAGGGGGGAGATAGATTCATTCTCCTCATTACGAGAGCGGTATAATCTAGAGCACCGGGATCAATATTTTTACTTCCAGGTGCGACACTACATCCTTACTTTAAAGAAGAGCCATGAGCGGGTGTTGGAGCCGGGAGGAATGTTAGAGTTGTTCAGCAGCTTGGAAGGAAAAATAACGACCGGAGGGCTGGAGATAGCCCTCTGCCCGGAGGGCGATAGAGCAAGTTTGGTTGTGTTGGAGGAGAAGTGGCAGAAGGATGGGGTGCAGCAGGGCACAGAGGAGCGCCTGCGTGGCGCGTTTAGTGCCATAAATTCGGTGTGTGAAGCAGTCCAGCTATGGGAAGTTCAATTTATTTATTTATTTATTTATTTACATTCTCTTATATACCGCACTATTCAGCATCAGCGCGGTTTACATGGAACAGAAACGCTCAGTACAGTTAACATGTATGAGTTTACAGATAACAGGGCAAGTAACTTAGATAACAGGGGTAAACTATTTACAAAAACAATATAAGTTTCTTTGGAGGGCATGCACAATGTGTGGGCGGCTAGGGTGGGGCTGGCAGTGACAGTTGTGTGTAGTCTCTGTAAAGTGGATAAAGGGGGCTTTGCACATAGGTTCTGGTTTTGTATCCATATACAGGAGTTGTGGGTAGGGGTAGGGCGGTGTTTGGGGAGATGGTTATGGGGAAGCTGGAGATGACTCCGGAGTTGTGCCTGTTTGGCTCTTACGAAGGAGATCACCCCCTAGACGGGGATGAGCGTAAGTTATGTGCCAAAGGCTTTGTGATAGTAAAACAATGCATACTGCGCCATTGGATGGAAGACAAGGCTCCCACAGTGGGGGAGTGGAAGCGAGCAATGGTGGAGCTGATGGAGATGGAGCAGCGTATGGTGCGGCTAGTAGGGGGGAGTGCCTGGGAACGCTGCATGAGCGTGTGGAGTCCCATGCATAGTTCCGGCCCACATGGATAGAGAGGGAGGGAGTCAGGGCCTACCAGTGCGGGAAGTGAGAAGAGTGGGGCTGGAGAGGGTGGAAGGGGGGAATGGGTAGTGGGGGCGGCAGGGGAGGGATGAGGAGGGGGGAACAAATGTTAAGTATTTGTTATGGTGATATGTTCTGTATTGGTTAGATTCCAACTGTGGGATTAGAGGGTGCTTGTATCTGTTATTAGCATATTGGACGATGTGATACCACAAATGCTGGATGTACTGTGGATGTTGCACGGAAGTTCTGTTAGTATGTATATGGAGAGAAGTTATATGTTTGAAAACCAGTAAAAATGATTTTCCTAAAGGTAGACGAAAGGAGCTGGTACAAAGACTGGCGGATTTCAGGTTATAAAAGGGGTTTTTATAACCTGAAATCTACCAGTCTTTGTATCAGCTCCTTTGGTCTCCCTGTATCGCTGCAGGTACTCGGTTTGCTCTCCTTTGGTTGTCTCCCATGGTTTAAAGGTGACATGAGAGGCTATTATAGCCAAAAAAACATCTTTCAAGAAATGGAAAAAGGATCAAAATGAAGAAAATGGGGGGAAAAAGCATGAGCACTGGCAAGTTAGATGCAAGGCATTGATAAGTGAGACACAGAATTTTTAAATAAGCTTGCCATGGAAGAAAAAAACTCATCATAAAGCTTTTCAGGTACATTTGAAGCCTGTGGCCTGTGAAGAGAGTCAGTTGGCACATTAGATGATAAAGGAATAAAAGGGATACTAAAGGCCATTAGCAGACACACTAAATTAATTCTTTGCTTCGATTCTTACTGAATAAGATATAGGGGAGACTCCCATTCCAGAAATAATACTTGAAGGTAATGAATCAGAAGAATTGAAAGAAATCTCGGTGAACCTGGAAGACGTAATAGGGCAATTTGACGGACTAAAGAGTAGCAAATGACCAGGTCCAGATAGCATATATCAGAGTGTTGAAATAACTCAAAAATAAAATTTCAGTCATACTACTAGTAAACTATCATAATTGCCTGTAGTACCTGAAGATTGAGAGTGGTCAGTGGTATGCCAATGTTTAAAAAGGGTTCCAGGGGTGAGCCAGGAAACTAGACTGGCGAGCCTGATGTCTGTGCCAGGCAGAATTGTAGCCACCATTATAAAGAACAAATTTACTGAGCACACGTTCATGGTTTAGTGGGACAGAGCTAACAAGGATTTAGCAAAAGGGGAAGGCTTTCCTTACCAATCGGCTACATTTTTTTAAAGGTATAAATAAACAAGTAGATAAAGGTGAGCTGGTGGATATTGTGTATCTGGATTTTAACAGTCCCTCATGAAAGGCTCTGGAGGAGATTTAAATAAGGTATGGGACAGGAGGCAGTGTCTTATTGTATATTGGGAGCAGTTTAAAAGATAGAAAACAGAGAGTAACTGGTCCATTTTCTCAGTGGAGAAGGGTAAATAGTTGACTGAGGGAAATCTGCTTATATAGGAATACTGCTAAGTATTTGCAACCTGGATTGGCCACTGTTGGAAACAAGATATACTGGGCTTGATGGGCCATTGCCTGATACATGTTTTTATGTTCTCTACAAGGGGAGACAAGAGTTGTGGTCTAATGATTCTCAAGTACTTTGCAGTCTGTGATCAGTGATATTTAGGGGTTACAGAAAATGATGGCAGATAAAGACCATACAACCTATAGTGTCTGCCCATCCATGAGAACTATTAAGTTATACATTTCCTTCCTCTCCCTCAGAGATCCTCTTTATTTGTCCTATGCTTTTTTTAAATTCAAGTACAGTTTTCATCTTTACCACTTCTATTGGGAGGCTGTTGCATGCATCCACCACCCTATCTGTAAATAAATATTTCCTCAGATTATCCCTGAGACCATCCCCTTTCATCGTTATCCTATTATCCCTCTTTCTGGAGCTTCCTTTCAACTGGAAGAGGGCCGCCTCCTTATACCATGAAGGTATTTAAATTTCTTTTTAATATCGCCCCTCTCACCTTATTATCTATGCCTATATGCCTTGTGATAAAGACCACTGACAATTTTGGTAGCTGAGCTCCGGACAGTCAAGGAAAGTCTTGTTTTACTAATCTCTCATATTTTTTGAAGGTGTGAATAAACAAGTAGATAAAAGTGAGCCGATTGATATGGTGTATCTGGATTTTCAGAAAGCTTTTGACAAGGTGCCCTTTGAGAGACTCTTGGAGAAATTAAAAAGTCATGGGATAGGAGGCAATGTACTGTTGTGGATCAGGAACTGGTTCAAAGATAGGTCTAAATGGCCAATTTTCTCAATGGAGAAAGGTGCATAGTGAAGTATCCCAGGGATGTGTACTGTGCTCACTGCTTTTTAGCATAGTCATAAATGACCTGGAAATGGGGAACAGTGAGTGAGGTGTTCAAATTTGCAGATGGCTCAAAATTATTCAAAGTTGTTAAATCACAAGAGGATTGTGAAAAATTGCAAGAAGGTCTTGATAAATTGGGAGACTGGGTGTTCAGATGGCAGATGAAATTTAATTTAATGTGGACAGGTGTAAAGTTATGCATATAAAAAAGTACAGTTACACGATGTAGGGTTCCAAATTAGAAATCAGCACCCCGGAAAAGGACCCTAGGTGTCATCATGGATAATACATTGAAAACCTGCCTGAAGCTGACATAAAGATCCAGCATTAAAAGTAAAGTAAAAAAAAACAACCACTAAGTTTGTGGTTTTTTTTTATTTCTGGCACAAATACACATTCAAGGTTTTGCAAGCGATCTGCATGTTCACTGCTCTATGGTTTGCAATGCAACGTGTGCCTTTGAGTCCTGGTGACCCAGCAGCTCCTGAGTTTTCTTGGCAGTGTGACTGGAAGTAGATTGCCAGGCCTTTCTTCTGAGACAATGGAGGGTTAAGTGACTTGCCTAAGGCCACAAGGAGTGCTGGTGGGAACTGAACCCTGATCTCTTGGTTACTAAGCCAGTGTTCTAACCAATAGGCTACTCCACCACTCTTGCTCTATAGTTTAGTGCAGTGATTTTTCTGTTGATTTTCCCATGCTAGCTTACAAGCCTCATTCGGGAAAATCGCCACAGAAAATGCTGTGCTAAAGCAAAGTTTAGGGTTTCTGCATTGGCCTATTTGTTTGCAGCATGTCTCAGGTAACAGCAGCCAAGCATTACTGCAGAAGTTCTATCTAGACCCATAACATACTCGTTAATGCTTTAGAATTGTACAGAATATAGAAGATATTATATAGAAGTTATTAAAACCAAGTTCTAATGAACGAAATAGGAAATAATTTAAAGGTGATTTTTCTAATTTCCTTCTGGCATTGAGCTGTTTCCTGCAAGGATACTAAGATCACCAAGAATAAGATGGAGATTGCCAAGGACTTGGTTAAGAGATTTTACCAAGTCTGACCGAGTGCTCTGACAGCATTTTTGATAGCCAGGTCCTGCTTACAGCATTCATTGCCTGATAGTTTTGATGCAAATTAGAAAGCTGCTGAAAGTCTTTCTCTTTAGTGAAGCTTTAATTAGGTACAGGTTTTTAGATAACATTCTAGGATTTTGTTTAATCTCCAGGAACAAGCAGGAATAAGTCCTCACATATGGGTACGTCGGTACCGACGGAGCCCGTGCGGGAAAGCTCCCCAGCTTCTTAGAATAGAAGCTTTTGGGACCTCCCACTGCACATGCGCACTGCCTTCCCGCCTTCCTGAACAGCTCTCCTCAGTTTCTCTTTTTCCGCGGAGCCAGCAGGTCGTGTTCCTGTCACCGCTGAAGAAATTGTTATTTTATTTGTTTCTTTAGACCGCGTACCTGCCTTCCCCATACCGATACCGGTATCGCCGGTCTTTTCTTTCTTTCTTTAAAAAATTATAATTCTTTTTTCTTATTTTTTAGCTTTTTGGTCACTTCAGAGAGGCCTCTCGGCCTACTCAATTTCTCCTCATGGAGAAGCCAGCCCCTGGATTTAAGAAGTGTACCAAATGTAATGCTGTTATTTCAGTCACAGACACCCATGAATGGTGTCTGAAATGTTTGGGGCCTGACCATTCCATACCGGACTGCCCATCTTGCTCCCACATGTCTAAACGTGGGCTGCAGAACCGGGCCAACAAATTCCATGTGCTGTTTGCTTCAGAGAATACAGCATCACAGTCATCCAGGTCTTCTTCTCCGGATGGATCTCAGGTAACCAAACCTTCTGTGGGCAAGTCCTCAAAGAGCAAATCTCCTTCAAAGCATCGAGAGGCTCTTAGCTTAGAACTTGAGGACCCTGCCCCAGCCAAACAACCCCGGCGGGAAGTCCAACTTCCAAAAACGCCAATTCAGGGGTCTCAGGTTGATATCGATGCTACGGCCTCGACAGATCACCTGTTAGCCTGCTCTGGGGTACCGGGTCACTCCGGTACCGACATCCAGGCAGCTATGGCGTCCATGGGCGATACTGTACAGTCCATGCAGCAGGCCGTCATGGCTTTCATTAAAGCTGCAACGCCATCGGTTCCGCTTTCAGCGGTTCCGGGCCCGATACCGGTATCGTCCGCCATGCCGGTATCGAGGCCGTCCACCTCTAAACGCAAGTCGGTACCGTATGGGCTTTCGCTCCATACCGGTTCCATACCCGATACGCCCGATATCGATACCGATCGGTACGCGTATCGTGCGTTAGAGGAAAGCACCGATTCCTCTGAGGATTTTCACTCCTCTGATGATTCTGCTGAGTTTTCACTCAACTTACCTGAGGAGCCCTCTTCTCCTAAAAGGAGAATGTCCCCTCCAGAGGATTTGTCCTTCCAGGACTTTGTTTTAGATATGGCTACAGCCCTTTCTATTACCACATCCTCTGAAAAGGAACCCAGATCCAAAAAACTGGATATTTTGGGATACTCAAAGGCCCCTAAGGAGGCAGTTACCCTGCCTATCCATGAAATCCTTCAAGAACAACTGATGGATTTCTGGGAAAATCCTTTGACTTTGTCTCCTTATTCCCGTAGGTTGGACACCATGTATAGGGTCCCTCCTTCTCCTGGTTTCCAAAAGACTCAATTGCCCCACCACTCTATTGTGGTGAAGTCTGCAATGAAGAAGATTAGGAGTACCAAAAGGCACTCTTCCACCCCTCCAGGACGGGAATGTAAGACTTTGGACTCTTTTGGTAGGAAAATTTTCCAGGCTAGTATGCTTATAGCCAGGATTAATTCCTACAGTCTCTATATGGGCATGTTCCTGGAGGAACTTGCCAAAAAGGTGCGGCATTTTGCCCCCTTTATCCCTGAGGATAAAAAGCAGGGATTCCTTTCCCTAGTGAAACAACTCTTAGAGGTTTCTAAGTTCTCTAATAGGGCAGCATATGATTCCTTTGAGGGAGCCAGTAGGGCTTTGGGCATTGCTATTGCAGCCCGACGTCTTGCTTGGCTCCAGGCCTCTGATCTGGAACCTTGGGTTCTAGATAGCTTACGGAATCTGCCCTGTACAGGTGAGAACTTATTTGGGGAAGAGTGGCAAATCAAAGCCACCCAGATGGATGCTGAAAATGCCACCTTGGAAAGACTTTCAAAGTCCACTTCAATTCCTACTAAGAAAAAGTCTTTTAAAAGGCCTTACTATAAGAAGGCCAGAGTTGCTTCAAATACTGGCCAGCAGTCTTCTCAACCTCGCTATACTGCTAAGCGTCAGCAATCCAAACAAGCACGAGCTAAGCCTGCAGCAGCTACTGTAGCTCAGCAGGCTCCAACCCCTCAGGGGTTTTGACTTGCTCCTAGGGAACTTGCCACTTCTGGTTCTAACACAACCAGAACCTCTCACCATACCCGGAAGGTTGGTTCACTTTGCTCCCAGATGGGAACAAATCACAACAGAACAATGGACCCTCTCTATCATTCGAGAGGGTTACAAACTTCATTTCTCCAGCCTTCCTCCCCATCATATGGTGAGACCATTCAATTCTCCCCCATCTCTCCTAACCCTGTTGGGTCAAGAGGTTTCCTCTCTTCTTGCCCAAGGGGCCATAGAAGAGGTTCCTCTTCCTCAACAAGGGTCCGGTTTCTACTCCCCTTATTTTCTCATTCCAAAGAAGACAGGGGGATTCAGACCAATCCTAGATCTGAGAGAATTGAACAAATTTCTCTTCAAGGAGAAATTCAAAATGCTGTCTCTCGGCATTCTCCTTCCTTACCTCCAGGGTCAGGACTGGCTTTGTTCTCTAGACCTACAGGATGCGTATACACATATACTCATCCATCCATCCCACAGAAAGTATCTTCGCTTTCTGTTTCAGGGAAAACATTTCCAATACAGAGTACTCCCCTTCGGTCTAGCCTCTGCTCCAAGAGTATTCACAAAATGCATGGCAGTCGTAGCCGCATTTCTAAGAGGCATGGGAATCTTTGTCTTCCCATATCTGGACGACTGGCTCATCCGAGCTCCAACTCAGTCACAGGCCCAGATTTCCCTGGACCACACAAGGAGCCTTTTGCAGTATCTGGGACTGGTAGTAAACCTTCCCAAGTCCCAACTCATCCCTACTCAATCTCTAGAATTCATAGGGGCCCAGTTGGACACCATCACTGCAAGGGCCTACCTTCCACATGTTCGAGGCCAGCGCCTCCTGAGTTTGGCCTCCCAAGCTCAGTCCAGCACTCACTTGACAGCCAGGGAAATGCTACGCCTACTGGGTCATATGGCCTCCACAGTGCATGTGGTGCCCTATGCTCGTCTTCATATGAGAGCAGCTCAATGGACCCTGGCCACTCAGTGGACTCAGGCGTCAGGAGCGCTCTCAGACCAAATACAAACCTCCGATCGTCTGTTTTGGTCCCTCCACTGGTGGACTTCCACCAAGAATCTGTTGTTGGGGGCTCCACTTCAACCATTGCTACCCCAAGCAACCCTCACAACAGATGCCTCCCAAACAGGGTGGGGAGCCCATCTGCAAACTCTCTCCACTCAGGGCACTTGGTCTCTACAGGAGACCACCCTTCATATCAATCTTCTGGAACTGCGAGCAATTTACCTTGCCCTCAAGGTCTTCCACTCCCTCCTAGCCAACCTCACTGTCCTAGTTCAGACGGACAATCAGGTGGCCATGTTTTACATAAACAAACAAGGAGGGACGGGCTCTCTGTCGCTTTGCAACGAAGCTCTAAGACTATGGGCCTTCGCCAGAGAGCATCAGATTCACCTGCTAGCAGTGTATCTCCCAGGAGTTCAAAACTCTCGGGCAGACAGGCTCAGTCGAGTTCTGCTGCCACACGAATGGTCCCTACATTTGGACCAAATAAACCGAATCTTTCAGGAATGGGGGACCCCGGACATAGACCTCTTTGCAAGTCCGTGGAATGCCAAACTTCCCCGGTTCTGTTCCAGAACTCCGTGTCAGGGAGCTCAGGCTACGGACGCCTTTCTCCTGAATTGGAGTCAGGCATTCCTATATGCCTTTCCACCCATTCCTTTGATTCCCAAGACTCTGTTCAAACTCCAGAGGGATCATGGAACTATGATCCTCATAGCTCCACGCTGGCCACGCCAAGTGTGGTTCCCTCTACTTCTACAGCTCTCCCAGAGATCCTACTTGGATCTGGGAGCTGCGCCAGACCTCCTGTCTCAGGAGGAGGGGACTTTGTGGCACCCAAACCCCAAATCCCTTCACCTCAGTGCTTGGTTACTGAAGGCTTAAGCCTTCAAGACTTTCATCTTTCCCAACCAGTGAAAGATATCCTTTCTGCCTCTAGGAAACCCTCTACCAGGCGTTCCTATGCTTTCAAATGGAAACGTTTTTCCATTTGGTGTGCTCAGCAGGGTCTTGACCCTCTGGCACTTCCTTTGAATTCTCTTCTTGATTATCTCCTGCATCTATCCAATGCAGGCCTCAAGACGAATTCGGTAAGAGTCCATTTAAGTGCTATTGCAGCATCCTTGAAACATATAAATGGACAACCTATCTCCTCTCATCCTCTTGTTGCAAGATTCATGAGAGGCCTGACTCTCACTAAACCTCCCATCAGACCACCCCCGGTCGCATGGGATTTGAATCTAGTGCTCGGTCAACTTATGAAGCCACCTTTTGAGCCAATGTTTTCCACCTCCTTGAAATTTCTTTCCTGGAAGGTCATCTTCCTCATTGCAGTCACTTCGGCTCGCCGCATCAGTGAGCTGCAGGCTTTAGTGGCTAATCCACCTTACACAAGATTTCATCATGATAAGGTGGTCCTTAGGACGAATCCCCACTTTATGCCTAAAGTGGTCTCGCCTTTTCATCTTAATCAAGAGGTATATCTACCTGTCTTTTTTCCAGCTCCTCATGCATCCAATGCAGAGAGGAACCTTCATACTCTGGATTGTAAAAGAGCTCTCGCTTTTTACCTTAATAGGACTCAGCCACATCGAAAGTCTTCTCAACTTTTTGTGGCCTTTGATCCTTCCCATTTGGGACTTCCAGTCTCCAAGCGTACACTTTCCAATTGGATTGCTCAGTGTATTTCTTTTGCTTACCAGAGCAAAAACATTTCTCTGGAAGGCCATGTCACTGCTCACAATGTGAGGGCCATGGCAACTTCTATGGCTCATCTGCACTCTGTTTCCATAGATCAGATCTGTCGAGCCGCTACCTGGGCCTCGGTTCATACCTTCACAGCCCATTACTGTTTGGACAAGGACTCCCGCCGGGATGCCTTGTTTGGCCAGGCTGTCCTCAAGCACCTGTTCCATTCCTAAACAACTCCTGCCCACCTTCCCAGAATGGATGCCTGAGATCCATACGAAGATGGCGAACCTTTACAGGGGATCCCATGCATCTAAGCTAGGGAGTCCCCATATGTGAGGACTTATTCCTGCTTGTTCCTGGAGATAGCACAGTTACTTACCTGTAACAGGTGATCTCTGGGAACAGCAGGAATTAGTCCTCACAACCCACCCACCTCCCCTAGGAGTTGTATCTTTTATCTATCTATCTTCCTGTCCTCTCTCTGTTGACTCAGCTATAAACTCGAAACTGAGGAGAGCTGTTCAGGAAGGCGGGAAGGCAGTGCGCATGTGCAGTGGGAGGTCCCAAAAGCTTCTATTCTAAGAAGCTGGGGAGCTTTCCCGCACGGGCTCCGTCGGTACCGACGTACCCATATGTGAGGACTAATTCCTGCTGTTCCCAGAGATCACCTGTTACAGGTAAGTAACTGTGCTTTTTCCACAGACATGAAGGATAAGTGCTCACATGTCAATGTCACATAAGGGTAACATTGATGGAGCCCTTGCACAAGATCCTTTTTCAACAACTTCTAGAAGCTTTTAGAAGGGTCCTACTTATGCACACGTAGGACTTCCCACCTGCCGTTGCTGTGCCATTCTCCTCAGTTTTTATTTAGCCACAGAAACCCTGTGGAAGTGTTTGTGCCTTTGCGTCTCTCTCAATTCTTGCTGTGTATTTTAGCATTCGTGCGTTTGTTTTTCCTGACCTTGCTGTTGCGTACCACACATAGTCCTCTGAGCTTCTTCAGGGTTTTCAGTCTTTTTATAGTTTCCTTTATTTTTTTCCACTTTGCTGCTATAGGCCACATTTAGGTCTCGGGCAATCCAGCCTTGCTAAGGATTTCTTCTTTCATCATCGAGTTGATTGATTTTGCTGCAGCTTTTTTAATGGATGATATGTCCCAGAAATGTGCCAGTGGGTTCAAAAGGTGCATCAGATGTGGTAGGACCATCCTTATTATGGACATTCACAAATGGTGCCTGCAGTGTCTGGGTCTGACCGTAAGCTACCACCTTGTATTTTGTGCTTTCAGATGACAGAGGGCTTCAGGTTCGAGAGAAACAGCACAAATGCGTTTTTCACACTGAAGTCCTATTCATTGGCATTGGTGTCATGGTCTTTAAGGCCTCAGGACTTACATTGGAGGCTCATTGGCATCAAGGGACCTTCAAGATCAATCATAGCCGAGCTCCCTTAGATTGCCATGGCATCTGTCATCCACTGATACTGCCCATAAGAACATAAGAAATGCCATTCTGGGTCAGACCAAGGTCCATCAAGCCCGGGATCCTGTTTCCAACAGTGGCCAATCCAGGTCACAAGTTAATGGCAGGTTCCCAAAAAGGCGCACAGGTCCAACAATGCTTGTCCTGGAGTAAGCAGTAGATTTCCCGGTTTCTCTTTAATAATGGTTTATGGACATTTCCTCCACAAACTTGTCTAAAACTTTTAAAACCCAGCTACACTAACAGCCTTTACTGCATCCTCCAGTAACGAATTCCAGAGTTTGATTACGTGTTGAGTAAAATTAATATTTTTTCTTAATCTTAAATGGGTTATGCAGCTTCATTGTATGTCCTCTATTTTTTTCTGCTTTTTGATGGTGTAAACAACTGGTCTATGTTTTCCCATTCCACTCTATTCATTAATTTATAGACATCTATCATATCCCCCCTTGAGTCGTCTCTTTTCCAAGTTGAAGAGCCCCAATGTTTTAAGCCTTTTCTCATAGGAGTATCCTTCCATCCCCTTTACCATTTTTGTCGCTCTTTTCTATACCTTTTTAAATTCTGCTATATCCTTTTTAAGATATGGCAACCAGAATTGCACACAATATTCAAGGTGCGATCGCACCATGGAATGATACAGAGGCATTATAATATCTTTTTGATTTATTCTCCATTTCTTTTCTTATGATTCCTAGCATTCTATTTGCTTTCTTGGCCACCACTGCACACTGGGCAGAGGGTTTCAATATATTATCCACAATGATGGCTAAATCTTTTTCATGGGTGGATTATGTAACCATACTTTGGGTTGTTCGTTCTTAGGTGCATAACTTTACACTTGTCCACATTAAATTTCACCTGCCATTTGGCTGTCCAATCTTCCAATTTATCAAGGCCCTCTTGCAGTTTATTGCAATTTTTCACAATCCTCTTATGTTTTATCAAATTTGAATAATTTTGTGTCATCTGCAAATTTGATCACCTTATTTGTTGTTCCTATTTGCAGGTCATTTATGAATGTGCTAAAAAGCAGCGTGCTCAGCACAGATCTCTGGGGTACTCCACTATTCACCTTTCTCTATTGAGAAAATTGGCCCTACTCTCTGCTTTCTATCTTTTGACCAGTTTTTGATCCACAGTAGTACACTGTCTCCAATCCCATGACCTTTTAATTTTGACGAAAGTCTCTCATGAGGGACCTTGTCAAAGGCTTTCTGAAAATCCAGATACACTATATCAACCGGCTCACCTTTGTCTGCCTGTTTATTCAGACCTTCAAAAAAATATAAGAGATTAAAAAGACAAGACTTTTCTTTGTTAATTTGGCTTTCTCCCATTAAACCATGACTATCTACATGTGAAGTAATTTTATTTTTTATAATGGTTTCTACCATTTTGCCCGGTACTGACATCAGACTCAGGGGTCTGTAGTTTCCCCGCATCACTCCTGAAAGTCTTTTTAAAAATTGGCATTACATTGGCTATTCTCAAGTCTTCTGATACTACAGATGATTTTAATGATTATTCACAGATTACTAATAGTAGGTCTGCAATCTCGGATGTATAACATCCAGTCCAGGTGATTTGCTACTCTTCAGTTTATCAAATAGTTGTAATACATCTTCCCGGTTTATTTCTCTCAGTTCTTCCAATACATCACCTTTATATACCATTTCAGGCATGGTTAACTGACCTAGATCATCTTCAGTAAAGACCGAAGCAAAGAATTCATTCAGTCTCTCCGCTATGGCCTTGTTCTCACTTGGTGCCCCTTTTTACCCCTCTATGGTCCAACCTACTCAAAGGTTTTTCGCTGCAAATGTACTTGAAAAAGTTTTTATTATGTGTTTTTGCTTCCATGGCAAGCTTCTTGTCAAATTTTCTTTTTGCCTGCCTTATCAATGCCTTGCATCTATCTTGGCAATGCTTATGTTGTTCTCTGGGAACAAGCAGGAAGTCAGTTTGTAGTATAGATAACGTCGCGCTGACAGAGCCCATGTGGAAGCATCTCCCCGGCTTTCAAAGAAAGCCTTTGGGAGATCCCCCATGCATGCATGGTCCCTTTCCTGCCCAAGGGTGCTATCTTGCCTCAGTCTCCTTTTTTCTGCGGAGCTCACCAGATGTCTGTCCCATTTTCCCAGAAAAAGTGTCTCTTATTTGTCTTAAAATTTTTCCTTTCCGGTACTTGTACTGGTTTCTCCTCCTGCCTCCAAGCCAGCTTGTATTGGCGTTGCTCCTCAGGTTTATTTAGCTTGCTTTTTCTTGAGGTGTCCCTTAACCGTCACTTCGCGCCCTTTTTGGCCAGTAGGCTTCGGACCTTCACCCTGTTTCAAGGACCCATTTTTTCCCATGGCTTCCATTGACTTCAGGAAATATGATCGGTGCAATAAGATGATGTCCCTCACTGACCCACATGACTGCTGCTTCCATTGCCTCGGGCCGGACCACAGCAACTCGAGTTGAGACCTTTGTAAGTCTATGTCCGCAAAGGCCATCAAGAACCACCAGCTGCGGAAGGAAAGGTTCTTCCATAGATCCGACTCTGTACCGGAGTCCCTGGCAATACCATGCTCCAGGGCCCCTTCCGGTACCTTGGTGACCCACGATACCTGGGTTGCTTCGGATTCCTGTGGCCGTGGTCTCTCTGAGAGGAACTCCCCAGAGGTGGAATGCAAGAAGAGCTCAAAATCCACCTCGGAGGACGGGTCTGGAAAAGTGGGTAAATCCCATATCAGACTCTGCAGTCCCCGAGACCGAGAGGTTGGAGTGGCCTCACAAGCTGCCCTGGAAGGAGTTATCAGTGTCTGGTGACTGGCCTCTGACCCCGAGGCCATTCTGGTTGAGGACTCCCCCTCAACAGAACCGATGCTTGTCCCAAAGCCTTTGGTGCCCACATCAAAGGCTGCAGAGACATCTAGCATGGAGACCAGAATGGGCACCTTAGAGTGCAATATCACTGCCCTACTGGCCCAGCAGTAGGTGCTGATGTCCGGTTCCTCCAGTTCACCCCCCCCCCCCCCGACAACTGGACTCTCGACCTCGAGGGCTTCACCGGTTGTCGAGCCGATCCTCGAGCACAATCTGTTTCGAGAGAACCATTCAAACAAGATCCTGGTCCCATTTCTCGGGATACCAATCTTGCCTGGTGAGTGCACGTGACTCGGACCTCAGGTCACCCGTGAGTCACAGGCCTTCGTGCTTGGGGCCCGACCACAGGAGCCGCGGAGCATTGGATTCTTTCTCTGACTTCAAGTCAGACTGGGAGACCGAGGAGTCCCCCAACACCCGGTGACAGAAACGTGCCCTCGGACCATTCTCCACCAGTGTCCCGGTGCCGTTTCCCTCCCAAGGACATTGCTTTGTTTGACTTAGTGTGGGATATGGCAAAGGCGCTCGCATTCGAGACCGAGGAGGAGGAAGACCCCCGCAAGGAGGAATTTCAGATCCTCCAATACAAGGCCTTTTCTGAAGGAGGCCCTCATGGTGCCCGTCCCTCTGATCCTTGAGCACCAATTTCTCCATATGTGGGAAACTCTGGTGTTTGTGCCCATTGTGAGAAGATGGTTTGACACCATGTACTGAGTCCGCTGAAGCCCGGGGTTCCAGAAAACCCAGCTCCTTCACAATTCTATGGTCATCGGGTTGGCCATGTGGCAACTCAAGAGCCAAGAGACTCATTCATCGGTGCTCCTGGGTAGTGAGGCCTGGACCTTGGAAACCCTTGGCTGAAAATGCTACAGTTTTTCTGCAGGCCTCAATGGGGGGGCCTCGGTTGAGGTCACTGACCTTGGCAGTCAAGGAGTGCTCAAAGTTCCTATCTCAAGCAGCTTATGATGGCTTTGAATCTTGAGCCAGAGTGGCCACCACGGGCACTGGGGCCTGACACCAAGCATGGCTACAGTCGTCTGACCTTAAGCAGTTGTTCAGGACAAACTCATCGATGTCCCTTGCACTGGAGTAAATCTCTTCAGAAAACCCATGTCAGTCAAGGCTGCTAAGATAGAGACTGAGTTCTTGACCAGGGCCAGACTCTTGAAGACCTCTGTACACCCCCAGAACAAGGCCCTAAGGAAGAAGCCTTTCTTCTCAAGGAAGAAGGGGTGTTCAGTAAAGCCCCACAGCAGGGGCAACAGTCCAAGGGGCCAGGGTACAGCCCCCGCAAGTCTAAGACCCAGGCACTGGCCCTAGCCCAATCTGGAGGGAGTTTTTGACTTACTAGGTATGGATTCCTTTCTCCCAGGAGGCCCTCAGCAGCCCATAGGAGGGTATCTGGCCCTGTTTGCCCACAGGTGGTCCTTCATCACCACTGACTCCTGGGTGCTACAAGTAGTCAAGGAGAGATACCTCCTCCACCTGCAACAGACACCACCCTTTTTCTTCCCATTAGAACCTGTAAGGCCTCTCCTTCACCAGACTCCGCTCCTCACTGAGCTCGCAGGCCTCCTCAAGGACAAGGCAGTGGAGCCAGTGTCCAAACATCTTTGGGGCAAAGGCTTCTACTCCAGATATTTCCTCGTTCCCAAGCGAACAGGGTGCCTCAGGTCCATCCTGGACCTACAGGACTTGAACAAATTTCTGGTGAGGGAGAAGTTCAAGATGCTCTCCCTTTGAATTCTGTTGCCTTACCTCCAGCAGGGAGACTGGTTATGCTCTTTAGAACTGAAGGATACTTATACACACATCCTGATCCATTGCAACCACTGACAATACCTATGGTTTATGATGGGAGGAGGTCACTACCAATACAGGGTGTTACTCTTCGGGCTGACATCATCCCAAGGGTCTTCACTAAGTGCCTAGCGGTGGTCACAGCCCACCTTAGTCTCCAAGGGGTCTTCATCTTTCCCTACCCGAACGACTGGCTCCTAAGGGGAGGCACAGCTGCAGAGGTGCACCACATAACCGAGCGCACCATCAATGTCCTGCAGCATCTTGGGTTCATCAACAGCTACCCCAAGTCTCAAGGTGGCAAAAGCCAGGAGGATGTTGGTCTGCATACAAAGAGGAATTACCAGCAGAAAGGAAGAGGTACTAATGCCACTGTATAAGTCACTTGGAATACTGTGTTCAGTTTTGGAGACCGTATCTTGCAAAGGATGTAAAAAGAATGGAAACTGTTCAGGGGAAGGCGACCAAAATGATTTGGAGCCTGCGTCAGAAGCCTTATGAGAAGAGACTTGAAGACCTAAATGTGTACACTTTGGAGGAGAGGAGGGATAGGGGATATACGATTCAGACCTTTAAATTCTTAAAGAGAAATAATGAACAAACAAACCTCTTCCAAAGACGGGGAAGCTGTAAAACTAGAGGGCATAACATGAAGCTGCAAGGTGGTAAATTGAAAGGAAATGTCAGGAAATAAATTTTCACTGAAAGGGTGGTGGATGCTTGGAATGCCCTCCCGATGGAAGTGGTGGGGGCAAACACAGTGACGGAATTCAAAATGGCATGGGACAGACACAGTGGATCCCTTTACAGCAATAGGATAAAATCAAAATAAACTGAATACTGGGCAGACTGGATGGACCATGCTGGTTTTTATGTGCCGTCATTTACTATGTTACTATAAGTCTCACCTATCTCCAGCTCAGTGTCTGGAGTTTGTAGGGGCTTAGCTGGACACCTTCCAGGCCAAGGTCTTCCTCCCTCCGGAGAGGACAGAACACCTCAGGGCGCTAACCACATTAGTGCAACACCGCCAGTCGGTGCCTGCTTGCCTTCTCTGCCTGCTGGGCCACATGACCTTCATGGTCCACATAACCCCATACACCCACCTGCATATGAGGGCGAATCAGTGGTGCCTCCACTCCCAGTGAGCACAAGCCACGGACAGGCTTCAAGACAGGGTAAGAGTGACCTGCCGACTCCCTCGACTAGTGGCAGATCCCCCGCCACCTTCAGGCCGGGATGCCCTTCCAAGCACCCACTCCTCAATGGGTCCTTACTACGGACGCCTCCCTACGAGGATGAGGAGTTCATTATGAGGACATTTGCACCCAGGACATGTGGTCCCAGATGGAGTGCCAGTTGCAGATCAACCTCCTGGAGCTCCGGGCGATATTTATGGCCCTCCTAACCTTTCAGCACCAATTTGTGCTGGTCCAGATGGACAATTAAGTTGCAGTGTTCTATATCAATAAACAAGGAGGCACGGGTCATACTCCCTCTGCCAGGAGGTGGTAGCCCTCTCCTCATATGGGACATGAAACAGGATGCAGGTGGTCTACCTCCCATACCTGGACAACACCCTGATGGACAGACTGAGCAGAGTCCTCCAGCCGCACAAGTGGTGCCTAGACCCCAGAGTAGCTTCCTGGCTTTTCAAGCTCTGGGGCATCCCCCTAGTGGACTTGTTTTGTAGCCCAGACAACACGCAGTTGCCTCGAACTGCACCCGTCCTGGGTGGCGGTGGATGCCTTCCTTATCCCATGGACGGAAGGCCACCTTTTATACCTTCCTCCCTTCCTGCTGGTCGCAAAGACCCTCTTCAAAGTCCAGTGCAGTAGGGCATCACTGAATCTCCAGGAATGTAGTCTTCACATATGGGTGACGTTGGTACCGACGGAGCCCACGTGGGAACGCTCCCCAGCGTCCAATAGGAAACCTTTTGAGAGCATCCCACTGCACCTGCATGGCTGCCTTCACACCTTCCCAACTCTCCTTCCTCAGTTCTTTGTTTTCCGCAGAGCCAGCAGAAAGAAAATCCTGTCACCGCAGAAAATTTGTTTATTTTATTTTTTGTGGTCGCGTCTGCCTTCCAGTTGATACTGGGACCGACTACTGGCTGTTTTTTTCTATTCTATTCTATTCTCTTCTTTTCTTTACTTCTTTTTTAAAAAGTGAATTAGAAATTTCTTGGGCGCATTGATGCCATTTTAGGCCTTATGCCTACCATTGCTTCAGCATAATGGAAAAAGCAGCTAGTGGTATTAAGAAATGTTCTAAGTGTGGAGGTACCCTCTCGGCTACTGACACCCGTGACTGGTGTCTCAAATGCCTTGGGCCCGACCAACACCCTTCAGAGTGCCCTTTTTGTAGGAAGATAACAAAGAGAGGCCTGCAGAATCGAGCTGCAAAGTTAGGCACACTCTTTGCCTCAGACACAGTGTCTTTATCATCAGCGTCATCAAGGGCATTGTCCTCTCATGGATCTCGGGTATCAAAACATAAGTCTTTGAAGACACACCGATCCCCCAAGGGTAGATCTCTTTTTAAGAATCGAGATGTCTTGAGCATTGCCCTAGAGGTGGATCAGCCAGCCAAACTACCCCAGCGGGAAGACCTTTTCTCCAAAGTCATCGAGGGGTCCCAGGATGCTCCCGAGACTTCCACCTCTGGAGAGCTCCTTGTGCCATGGTCTGGGACAGTAGACTGCATGTCCGGTACTGATAACAAAGCATTGGCGGGCTCTATTTATCAACGTATCCTCGCCATCGAGCACAGCTTGGTGGCCCTACTAGCGGCGTCTGTTCCGATCAAATCCATACCAAGTGTACCGCTGACCCTGGCACCGTCCACGGTATGATGCAGTCTGCATTGGGGTTTGTACTGATCGAACCCCTACCACACCCATGCCTGCCCTTGAGTCCATCCCTGGTACCAGTGGTTCTTCCAGACAACCTCCCTGATCCAATACCAATTTCAAAAATCGCTCTCGTCGATACTTTGAATCTTCCGATTCAGATTCATCAGATGAGGAATTGATCGATACCTGGGCGATTCAAAGTATACCGGAGGATCCATCTCCCTCTCTGGAACGCTGCATGTCCCCTCCTGAGGACATGTCTTTTCAGGAATTTATTTGGGACCTGGCCAGGGGCCTGTCTATTACAGTAACATCTGAAATAGAGCCTAGGACTGAGGAATTAGAAATCCTCCAATACCCTACGGCTCCTAAAGAGGCTGCCACCCTTCCATTTCACCGCATCCTCCAGGACCTCATGCTCTGGATATGGGAGACGCCCCTTACCATCTCTCCTCATACTCGATGACGCAATACTATGTATCGAGTACTGGAGTTTCCTGGATTCCAAAAGACTCGGTTGCCTCATCACTCAATGGTGGTGGAATCGGCAGTGCATCAAATTAAAAGTTCAAAGACACATTCTTCGAACCTTCCTGGTAGAGAAGCGAGGACTCTCGATGCTTTCAGACCTCCATGCTTTCAGCCAGGAAAAGTTCATACATATTCTATATGGGTATGTTCCTTAAGGAGGTTACTAGAGATCTTGAGTCAGTGGCTTCTCTTCTCCCTGATAAGAGAGCTGACTAGCTCACATTGGTCAAACATGCCCAAAACGTGTCAAAGTTTGTAAATAGGGCAACCTTTGACTGCTTTGAGTGTACCAGTAGATCCACCTCAATCTGCATTGGAACACGCAAGATTTCTTGGCTTTGAGTCAGATCTTGAGCAATGGGTTCAAGATAAACTGGGTAACATTCCTTACACAGGTGAAAACCTTTTTGGCAAAGATTGCCAAGACCAGGCATCTCAGTTGGATTTTGAGAATATTACCTAAACAGGCTTTCTAGAACCACTTCCAACCCGGCTAAGAAGAAAACAGCTGCAAAGACGACTTTCTTCAGTAAGAAGAAGAAATGTTATCCTCCTTACACTCCTGCTTCACAGTACCAAAAGAGGCAACATCCTCCCAAGCAGCAGAAGAAGCCAAAGACTCCTAAAAACCAACCAGCTCTGCAGACTCGATGTGCACCTTATTTTTGACTTTTTCCTAGAGAACATTGCCACTCTGCCTCTAGAGACCCCCCCCCCCCCCACAACATTGCCGGCAGACTCACAGGTGGCATCTGATCACTTCAGAGCACTGGACCCTGACCATAGTGGCGGAGGGGTACAGACTTCACCTATAGACTCTGCCCCCCTCCACAGTGGTGAGGGAATATCCTTCTCAGCCTCCTCTCACTGCTCTTGTGCTACAAGAGGTCACTTGTCTGCTGTCAGGAGCTGCCATAGAGGAGGTCCCAACATCCCAAAAGGGAGTGGGTTTCTACTCTCTGTACTTTCTCATACCAAAGAAAACTGGGGGATACAGACCCATCCTGGACCTCAGAAACCTAAACAAGTTTCTTTTCCGCGAGAAATTCAAGATGGTCTCTCTAGGGGCCCTTCTCCAGGCCTATCTCCAGGCCTTAGAGTCTCTCAGACAAAATATCAGTGTCTACCCTTCTGGCCACATCTCTTCTATGGTGGTGGTCCCCAGAGAATTGCCTCGTTGGGTCACCTTTTCAGATGCCTCCACATCAATGTACCGAGACAACAGATGCCTCCAAACAGGGGTTGGGGGCCCATCTAGGGTCCCTCTCCACTTAGGACCTTTGGACGGAGGAGTCGTCCAAGCTTCAGATAAATTTACTGGAACTTCTGGCAATCTATAATGCCCTCAAAGTCCTTTAGGGACTTCTAAGTCCTCAGAGGGTCTTGGTCCAAACGGACAATCAGGTAGCCATGTTCTATGTAAACAAACAAGGGGGAACAGGATCTTGGCCCCTCTGCAGAGAGGCTGTCCATCTCTGGTCCTTTGCCATTATTCATCAGATACACCTCCAAGGGTATATCTCCCAGGGGAGCAAAATGTCTTAGCAGACAGATTGAGTCACGTACTCCTTCCTCACAAATGGTCTCTCCACACAGACAGCATCCTTCATTTTCCAGACCTGGGGGACTCCAGGGATAGACCTGTTTGCCACTCCGCAGAATGCCAAACTTCCTTGCTTCTGCACCAGGACTCCCATGTCGGGCAACCGGGAGATGGATGCTTTTCACCTCTACTGGGGTCCAGAGTTCCTGTATGCTTTTCCTCCCATTCCCCTGATTCCCAAGACGCCTTTCAAGTTCCAAGTGGACAGGGGCCTCATGATACTCGTAGCCCCACGTTGGCCAGTGTAAGAATGTCAACCGTGGTTTCCTCTCCTACTATGTCTGTCCCAGACTCAACCCTTAGATCTCGGATCTACCCCAGATCATCTCTCTCAAGAAGAAGGGGACGCTGCTCCATCCAAGTCCGCAATCTCTTCACCTCACAGCATTGCTGCTGAAAGCTTAGTATTACACGATCTTAACCTTACTCAGGAAATAAAGGAGATCCTCTTAGCCTCTAGAAAGTCATCCACCAGATATTCTTACACTTTCAAGTGGCGTACATTTTCTCTCTGGTGTTCCCAGAAGGACCTTAATCCCTTCTCAGCTCCAGTGGAGGCACTCCTCCACTATCTCTCTTCTGGGTCTCAAGACCAACTCGGTAAAAGTTCACCTGAGCGCACTTGCAGCCTCTCACCATCTCCTGGAAGGACAACCAATTTCCTCACAGCTGCTTGTGGCGCGCTTCATGAGAGGTCTCTTGCTCACTAAACCTCCCATCAGACCACCACCAGTGGCCTGGGATCTCAGTGTCATTCTAGGGCAACCTCTCAGGTCGCCCTTTGAACCTTTAGCCACTGCCTTGCTAAAGTTTCTAACATGGAAGGTCATCTTCCTTGTTGCACTCACTTCAGCTAGATGCATTAGTGAGCTACAAGCGTTGGTGGCAGACCCACCTTACACACGGTTCCACCATGGCAAGGTTGTCCTAAGGACTCACCCCCATTTCATGGCAAAGGCGATGTCTCCTTTCCATTTGAATCAGTCATTCTGTCTTCCTGTCTTTTTTTCCTAGACCACATTGGTCTAGGGCAGAGGCAGTCCTCCATGTCCTTGACTGCAAACTTGGCTTGGCATTCTATCTTCAAAGGACAGCTGAGCACATAAAGGCTCTGTTATTCCTCTCCTTTGATCCCAGTCACTTGGGGTTACCAGTATCCAAACATACTCTTTCTAAATTATGATATACACTCCCATCAACCTTGACAACCCAGACTACTCCAGCATAGCCAGCTGCCTGCAACAGATGACTAGCTGGCTACTGGAAAACAACTTAACCGTAAATTACAACAAGACAGAAGCGCTAATCATCACCAGAAACTCTGCCTTCACTCCTCCTGTCATCGAGCTGAACGACACCACTATACCAATAAACCCTGAAATAAAGTATCTCGGTGTGACACTCGACAAAGATCTGAACCTTCAATCTCACATCATCAAACCACCAGGAATGCATACCTCAGAATGAGAACCATAAAACGCCTCAAGCCAATCCTCTCACAGGATCACTTCCGCACAGTCTGTCAAGCTCTTATCACTCCCACCCTAGACTACTGCAACCCCATCTACTTTGGGCTACCAAAACAAGCCACTAGACCATTACAGATGGCCCAAAACACGGCCGCCCGAATAATAACAGGATCTTCAAGGCACGAACACATCACCTCCACTCTCAACCACCTCCACTGGCTCCCAATCAGCTCCCGCATCCGTTACAAAGTACTTCTAAACACATTCAAAATCAAACAGAACATCTCCACAGATAGTCTGAAACCCCTCATTAGACCTGACCCAGGCATCAGACCCAGAAGGTGTGGCACATCAGACACTATCAACATATCCAGAGCCTTTGCTAAAACAAGAAAAGACACCTCAAGAAGAGCACTATACCTTGCCACACCCGCGCTCTGGAACTCACTCTCCGACAACCTGAGATCAACAAAAGACCTCAAAGACTTCCGAAGATGCTTAAAACTATGCTCTTCACAGAACACTACAAGGACATCACATGAACTGTCTAACTTTCTCTCTCTCTGCCCACCAAAATGTAAAAATGTAAATAGATCTCCAGGAACAAGCAGGAATGAGTCTTCACATATGGGTATCGTCGGTACCGACGGAGCCTGCGTGGGAACGCTCCCCAGCGTCCAGTAAGAAAGCTTTTGGGAGCATCCCACAGCGCCTGCGCGCTGCCTTCCCGCCTTTCCCAACCGCCTCTCTCCAGTTCTTCTTTTCCACGGAGCCAGCAGGTCGTGTGCTTGTCACCGCAGAAGAATTCTTTATTTTTTTCTTTATTTTTCTGTGTCGCGTCTGCCTTCTTTGACATCAGACCGGTACCGCCAGTCTTTTATTTTCTTATATTAAAAAACAAAACAAAACTTTTCTTTCTTCAACTGTGCATTGCGGTTTCGGCCTTAGGCCTGAACATTTTCTACTCATGGAGAAGCCCGCTTCTGGGTTTAAAAAGTGCACGAAGTGTGGCGGTACTATTTCTGTCACCGACACCCATGATTGGTGTCTAAAATGTTTGGGTCCTGACCATTCCATCACGGATTGTGTGTCCTGTACCATGATGTCTAAAAGAGGTTGGCAGAACTGAGCAGCCAAGCTCAGTACCCTGTTTCCCTCTGATGCAGCCTCGGTGGCATCGACGTCTTCCAGGGCTGCTTCTTCCTCCCATGGATCTCAGGTAACCAAACATAAATCTAGCCGGTCCTCGAAGGGCAAATCTCCCTCTAAGCATCGAGACGCCTCCAGGCTTGTCCTCGAGGATTCCGCTCCGGCAAAATTACCCCGGCGGGAAGTTCCGGCTTCCAAAGCATTATCTATGGGTTCACAGGTTGACATCGATGGCTCGGCCTCGACCGATCACCTGTTACCGTGTTCTGGGGTACCGGTGGCCTCCACCGGTACCGACATCCAGACTCTGGTGGCGTCGATGGATCAGAAGATTCTGTCCATGCAGCGCACCCTAACGGCGTTTATGCAGGCTTTGACGCCTTCGGTACCGCAACAATCTCCGTTGCCAGTACCGACTCCGGCACCGGCATCGTTTCTGGTGCCGGTACCAATTGCATCGACATCGGCTTCGGTGTCGACTGCAACGGTACCCTGTCCTATGATGCCCATCGGTTCCGAACTGGTACCGCTTACTCCAGATGTCGATCCCACTCGGTACTTGTATCTGGCTTTACAGGAGCCATCCAGACAGGTGATACTTCGATTCCTCCGAAGACTTTGATGAATTGGAGGCTTCTGTCGAGGCATCGGTACATCTTCCCCAGGAGTCTGCTTCTCCAAAACGAAGAATGTCTCCTCCAGAGGACTTGTCTTTTCAAGACTTCATTAGGGAAGTGGCTAGGGGCCTCTCCATTACAGTGGCCTCTGAGTCAGAACCTAGAGCCAAGCAATTAGATATTTTGCAATATACTAAGGCTCCTAAGGAAGCAGCTACCTTACCTATTCATGAGATTCTCTATGATCTCATGTTGGGCATGTGGGAGACTCCTCTCACCACCTCTCCTCATTCTCGTAGGTTAGACACCATGTACCGTGTCCCTCCCTGTCCTGGTTTTCATAAGACTCAACTTCCTCACCACTCTATTGTGGTTGAGTCTGCCATGAAGAAAATAAAGAGTGCAAAGAGACACTCATCTAATCCTCCAGGACGTGAATGTAGGACTCTAGATGCTTTTGGCCGAAGGATTTTCCAGGCCAATATGCTTGCTGCCAGAATCAATCCTATAGTCTCTATATGGGGATGTTTCTAAAGGAAGTCACAGATCATCTGCAGACTTTAGCTCCTTTTATTTCAGAAGATAAAAGGCAGGAATTTCTCTCTTGGCTCAAACATGCCCAAGATGTTTCCAAATTCTCCAACCGTGCAGCCTTTGACTCTTTTGAGTGTGTAAGCAGAGCCTCGGCTATTGCCATAGGTGCACGCAGAATTGCTTGGTTACAAGCCTCTGATTTGGAACTCTGGGTCCAAGATGAGTTGGGAAACCTTCCTTGTACAGGTGAAAACCTGTTTGGCAGGGATTGGCAAGCAAAGGCCACTCAGATGGATGCTGAGAACTCTGCTTTGGATCGACTTTCAAAGTCTACCTCTGCCCCTGTTAAGAAAAGATTGTTCAAAAAGACATCTTTTTCTAAAAAGGGAAGATATTATCCTGCTCATGGGCAGACATCTTCTGCAGGTCGTTTTGCTGCAAAGCGTCAGCAACTACCTAAACAGGCCAAGTCAAAGGCTGCCAGGCCTACCACAGCCCAGCAGCCTCAACCTCCTCAGGGCCTTTGACTTGCAACTAGAGAACTTAGCCTTTCTAGCTCTGGAAAAACCAGAGCCCCTCACCATTCCAGGAAGGTTGACTTACTTTGCTCCCAGATGGGAGCAAATCACAGCAGAGCAATGGACCCTCTCCATCATAAAGGAAGGGTACAAGCTTCACTTCTTAAGCCTTCCTCCTCACACCATGGTGAAACAGTTCAATTCTCCAACATCTCTCCTCAACCTTCTAGGTCAGGAGATTGCTACCCTTCTTGCCCAAGAAGTACCTTTTCTTCAACAGGGCTCAGGGTTCTACTCCCCTTATTTTCTTATCCCAAAGAAAACAGGGGACTACAGACCCATATTAGATCTCAGAGAATTGAACAAATTTCTATTCAAGGAGAAATTCAAAATGATTTCTCTAGGGGCTCTGCTTCCATACTTTCAGAGTCAGGACTGGCTTTGTTCTCTAGATCTCAAGGATGCGTACACCCATGTCCTCATCTATCCAACACACAGAAGGTTCCTTCGGTTCCTTTTTCAAGGAAAGCACTACCAATACAGGGTGCTTCCTTTTGGTCTGGCCTCTGCACCAAGGGTGTTCACGAAATGCATGGCAGTAGTAGCTGCATTTCTCCGCACTCTAGGAATATTTGTATTCCCATATCTGGACGACTGGCTCATTCGAGCCCCATCCCAGTCAGAGGCCCAGACTTGTCTAACCTGCACAATGCGTATCCTTCAGTATTTGGGACTAGTAATAAACATCCCAAAATCCAATCTCACCCCTACTCAGTCTCTGGAGTTCATAGGGGCCTTGCTGGATACCACAACTGCAAGGGCCTATCTTCCTGAGGCCCGTTGCCTACGTCTGGTGCAGTTAGCCTCCCAGATTCAGTTAAAGTCCCAATTAACTGCTCGAGAGATGTTACAACTATTAGCCCACATGGCATCCACCGTGCATTGGGTTCCATATGCTCGCCTTCACATGAGGGCAGCTGAATGGACTTTGTCCACCCAATGGACTCAGGCATCAGGTTGCCTGTCAGACAAAATAGCAAACTCCAGTCGCCTTTTTTGGTCTCTCCAGTGGTGGAAGTCCTCTCAAAACCTGTTGCTGGGGTCCCCTTTTCAGCAACCGCTACCCCAAGCAACTCTCACAACAGATGCTTCTCCAAAGGGTTGGGGAGCTCATCTGCAAGATCTCTCCACCCAGGGCATCTGGTCTCCACAGGAGACTTCTCTGCATATCAATCTATTGGAACTCAGAGCAATATTCTTAGCTCTCAGAGTGTTCCATACCCTGCTCAGCTACAGGACAGTCCTCATCCATACGGACAACCAAGTAGCCATGTTCTATGTGAACAAGCAGGGCGGGACTGGCTCTGTCGCTTTGCAACGAAGCTTTGCGACTGTGGGCCTTCGCCAGAGAGCATCACATCCATCTTCTGGCAGTATATCTTCCAGGCGTTCAAAGCTCTTGGGCGGACAGACTCAGTCGAGTTCTGTTTCCACACGACCACATGGACCAAGTAGCCAGGATTTTTAGAATTTGGGGAACCCCGTACATAGACCTCTATGCAAGTCCGTGGAATGCCAAACTTCCCCGGTTCTGTTCCAGAATTCCTTGTCAGGGAGTTCAGGCCAAGGATGCCTTCCTCCTTTACTGGGGTCAAGACTTCCTTTATGCCTTTCCACCAATTCCCCTAATTCCCAAAACACTATTCAAGCTTCAGAGAGATCGAGGGACCATGGTTCTCATAGCACCACATTGGCCACGCCAAGTGTGGTACCCTCTACTTCTGCATCTCTCTCAAGCTCCCTCCCTGGACTTGGGCTCTGCACCGGACCTTCTATCCCAGGAAGAAGAAACGTTAAGACACCCAAACCCCCAGTCTCTACATCTCAGGGCTTGGTTGCTGAGGGCCTAGTCCTTCAAGATTTTCATCTCTCCCAGCAGGTCAGAGATGTTATTCATGCCTCTAGAAAGCCTTCTACTAGACGTTCCTATGCTTTCAAATGGAAAAGATTTACCATTTGGTGTTCAGAGAAGGGTCTAAACCCTCTTGCAATACCTCTGAATTATTTACTAGAGTATCTCCTGCATCTATCCCATGCAGGTCTGAAAACAAATTCAGTAAGAGTCCATTTGAGTGCTATTGCAGCGTCCCTCAAGCCTCTCAATGGACAACCTATTTCCTCTCATCCTCTTATAGCAAGATTCATGAGAGGCCTTCTTTTAACTAAACCTCCCATTAGACCACCTCCAGTGGCATGGGACTTAAACCTGGTTCTTGTCCAGCTCATGAAGCCACCTTTTGAACCTTTAGTCACCACCTCCTTGAAATTTCTTTCTTGGATGGTTATTTTTCTCATTGCAGTCACCTCAGCACGCCGCATCAGTGAGTTGCAAGCTTTGGTGGCTAATCCACCTTATACAAGGTTCCATCATGATAAGGTAGTCCTCAGGACTAATCCACACTTTATGCCTAAAGTGGTCTCGCCTTTTCATCTGAACCAAGAGGTATATTTACCTGTCTTTTTTCCAGGACCTCATGCATCAAATGCAGAGAGGAATCTTCATACCTTGGATTTTAAGAGAGCTCTCTCTTTTTACTTACAAAGAACACAGCAACATAGAAAGTCTTCTCAACTCTTTGTTGCTTTTGATCCTTCTCATTTAGGACTTCCAGTCTCTAAGAGAACACTGTCCAACTGGATTGCTCAGTGTATTTCTTTCGCCTACCAGAGTAGGAACATTTCTCTGGAGGGCCATGTCACAGCTCACAATGTGAGAGCCATGGCAGTCTCAATGACTCATCTAAACTCAAACCAAATCTGTCGAGTGGCCACCTGGGCCTCGGTTCATACCTTCACAGCCCATTACTGTTTGGACAAGGACTCCCGCCGGGATGCCTCGTTTGGTCAGGCTGTTCTCAAACACCTGTTTCATTCCTAATCAACTCCTACCCACCTACCCTGGTTGGATGCCAGAGATCCATGGGTGGAGGTAGAGTCCTTTTCAAGGACACACAACCTGGGGTCTTCCCCTGGCATCTGCAGCTAGGGAGTCCCCATATGTGAAGACTCATTCCTGCTTGTTCCTGGAGATAGCACAGTTACTTACCTGTAACAGGTGATCTCTGGGAACAGCAGGAATAAGTCTTCACAACCCACCCACCTCCCCTAGGAGTTGTATCTGTCTATCTGTCTTTCCTTTCCTCTCTCTCTCTTTGTCTCAGCTTTAAAACTCGAACTGGAGAGAGGTGGTTGGGAAAGGCGGGAAGGCAGCGCGCAGGCGCTGTGGGATGCTCCCAAAAGCTTTCTTACTGGACGCTGGGGAGTGTTCCCGCACAGGCTCCGTCGGTACCGACGATACCCATATGTGAAGACTTATTCCTGCTGTTCCCAGAGATCACCTGTTACAGGTAAGTAACTGTGCTTTCCTGTACATAGCTCATACTGTATATAGCTCACTATGCAATCAACTTCACACCACTCACACACACACGCTTCGATTTATCACTGCATGCCCACACCCTGCCACTTGATTTGTTTGATTTGTAATCCGCTTTGATTTCAGGATAAAGCGGTATATAAATCCTTTTAAATAAATAAATGGATGGATGGATGGAGAGCAGATTGCATCTCATTTGCTTATGAGAAAGCAGGACTATCCCTTGAAGGTCATGTCACTGTCCATAATGTTCATGCTATGGGTACCTCGATGGCAAATCTATGCTCTGTAGCCATTGACAAAATCTGCAAAGCAGCAGCTTAGTCTTCAGTGCATACCTTTGTGGCTCACTACTGTCTAGACAAGGACTCCTGTCGGGATGCCATGTTTGGTCAGACTGTGCTCCAGCACCTTTTTTCAGATTTAAGGGCAACTCCTACCCTCCATCCCGAATCCAAATGATAGCAGACATCCATGAAGGACCCATGTCCTCTTTAACTCTTTCCTGAGGCAAACCTACCAGTTCTGAGGTCATTCCCTCTGGCACCTGCTTGTTCCTGGAGATAGCGTAGTTACCTGTAACAGGTGATCTCCAGGAATAGCAGTAATTTGGTCTTCACAGCTCATCCTACTCTCCTAGGAGTTGTAGGTTTTTCTCCTTTTCTCTCAGCTACAAACTCAACTGAGAAGGGAGAGTTGGGAAGGCAGTGACACAGGCGCAGTGGGATGCTCCCAAAAGCTTTCCTATTGGATGCTGGAGAGCGTTCCCAACACGGGCTCCGTCGGTACTGACATCACACATATGTGAAGACTAAATTCCTGTTGTTCCCAGAGATCACCTGTTACAGGTGAGTAACTACACTTTCTGGTACCCCCCCCCCTCGGTGGCCCAGGCAACCCTGGTTTCCACTGCTTCTCTGTCTGTCAGCAGCACCCCCAATTCTCCTGGGGTGCGCCCCGGGACTACTCTCACAAGAGGAGGAGGGCACTCTTCTGTACCCCAGCTTGGGGTCGCAGTTGCTGATGGCGTGGCTGCTGAAAGGGTACTGCTAGCTCCCTTCATCCTCCTACATGATTTGGAGGAGGTCTTTCTGGCCTCCTACAAGGCCTGCATGAGAAGGGCATACACCTTCAAATGGCATCTGTTTTCGTTGTGTGCTGAGAAGCAGGCGAACCCATTCTGCTCAGTGCAGCTGGTGCTCCAGTACCTACTCCACCTGTCACAGGTGGGACTGAAGTCCAGTTTGGTCAGAGTGCACCTGAGTGTGATTACGGCATACCACCATACAGTTGAGGCATGCCCCTTTCAGCTCAGCCCCTTATCTCTGATTTCCTGCGGGGCGTTATGCTGTCCAAACTCTCCATCTGCCCACCAATGGTGGAGTGGGATCTCAATGTGGTGCTCTCACAACTCAATAAGCCGTTGTTTGAGCCCCTGGCTACCTGCCACCTGCGGTACCTCTCCTGAAAGGTTGTCTTTCTCTTGGCACTCACGTCCACTCGCTGGGTCAGCGAGCTACAGGCTCTGATGTCAGAGCCGCCCTACACAAGGTTCTACAAGAACAGAGTGGTGATCCTCACACAACCCAAGTTTCTGCCAAAGCTAGTGTTCCCCTTCCACCTCAAATCAGGAGGTTGTGCTCCCCCACTTTCTTCGCGAGGCCTTATGCCGGCAGGGCGGAGATCATTCTCCATACTCTGGATTGTAAAAGAGCCCTGTCCTATCTGCAACGGATTCAGAACTACCGTAAAGCACCTCAGCTGTTTTGTCTCCTATGACCCCAGTCGACTGGGGCTTCCAGTAACTAAGCATACTCTGTCCACTTGGGTGGCGGACTGCATTGCCCTTGCCTATGAGCAGGCTGGGATCTCAGTGAACTACCAGGTCACGGCACACTGCACCAGAGCCATGGCTACTTCTGTAACAAATCTATGTGCCATACCTTTGCAGCTCACTGTGCTCCGTAACCTCTTCGGGGTGTAGGCAACTCCTGCCCTCCGACCGTTCTGTGTTCAGGCTACCGGAGTGCTGGTTTTTTGCAGGACACTTGGGTCTTGCGAGAGTCTCTCAGGTGGGACTCAACTGCTGCAGCTCACAACCAATGTTCCCTCTAATTTTCTGTAGGCTGTGTGCGCATAAAATATCAGCTGTGCAGCTTTTGAAGGAAGGTTAAATTTTTGTGCGCCATGTAACGACACTCGGAGTTATATACTTTAAAATTTGACTACACATCAGAATACAGTATGTACACCACATTGATTACACTAGAAAACATTGTAGAACTTGTGAAAACCATAAATACATAACAACTTTTAAATTTTAAGATGTCTGTGTTGTTTTCTATCAGAATCAGAACCGTAATTTTTGTGCGCTCTGTTGTAAAGTATGTGCGCTCGCTCGGTGAGGTGTGTGCGCGCGCACACGCGCACAGCTTAGAGGGAACAGTGCTCACAACTCAGCTTCTCCGGTCGCCTTGACATTTTGTACAGGTTCTCTGTATCCTGAAACTGGAGAATCCCATATGTGAAGACTGACTTCCTGCTTGTTACCAGAGAAAATGTAGCTACTCACCTGTAACAGGTATTCTCCGGGGAAAGCAGGAATTAGTCCTCACAACCCTCCCTCCTCCCCTTGGAAGTTGCTTCTCTACCGTCTTTTATTTTTGCCGGCAGAGGCAAGATAGTACCCTTGGGCGGGAAGAGGACCATGCATGCGTGGTGCATCTCCCAAAGACTTTCTTTGAAAGCTGGGGAGATACTTCTGCATGGTCTCCGTCAGCGCTGACTTCACTCATATGTGAGGACTGATTCCTGCTGTCCCTGGAGAACACCTGTTACAGGCGAGTAACTACGCTTTTTCCGTGTTAGTCATTTGGTTTCTTTTTCCATTTCCAGAAAGATATTTTTTGTGCAAAAACGGCCTCTCTCTGACCTCTCCTTTATATCATGGTGGCAATTTTTTGGCCTTCCTTTCTTGTCATCCTCGTCTTTGCATCAAGGACAGAGGGCTTGAATGTACAATGTATCGACACATAGGTTCATCACATTGCAATGTGATAGGTTTGACGTGTTGGCTCTTGAAGCAGCACCAACATAAGAACTGTATGTCCTCTTTGAAGGTTGAAGTTCCATGTCATCCTGCACAAGATAGACCAGCCTGCTAATACTTCCCTTCATATTCAAGGAACATTGATTCTGCTGTAGTCCCCTTGCCTTTGGCGATGATCACCCTGAAGAAGTGGCTGTTAGAGTCTCTCATAGACAGAACTTGCGTGCTCTTCACCATGCGTGAACTTAAAGCTCATACTGCTTTGACCATGGCACATCAAGAAGTCTATCCTATGCTTGAGACCTGTGGTAGAGACGACATTATCGAGGCATCAAAGGGCCTTGACACACATACTTGATGGCCGATGATATCTACAGTACATCAGAGGGGGAAGGGATGGTGATAATCGCTCCTTGAGGTGTCTGAAGTCTTTGGTGCATAGGTGCTCCCAAAGGGATTATGTCTCCCCTAAAAGATGGACAACCATCCAGACAAGGACTTTAGCATCTTTAGAGTACCATCCTGAATCTGATTCAGACCGGTTATGGGAATTATGAGTATGACTCTGAATATCTCTTTGAGGATGGGTCTCTAGAGTTGCCCTTTGATCCTTCTCCCCCTCATGAGAGGTGTAAGTCCAGGATTTTGCGAGAGATTGGGCCAAGGCCATATTGTTGTTGGAAATGGAGTAAACAGCCCAGGATCATGGAATTTTATATCCTTTAATATTTAATTTGCCCTAAGGAAGTGGTGACACTGACTCTGCACCACATCCTTCAGAGGTTACAGATGAGAATGTGGGAAACCTCCCCCCTCTCTGTCTCCAGTAAATAAGAAGGTTGACTGTATGTATAATGTCCAAAAGGCTCCCAGATTCAAGATGCTCCAGGTGCTGCATCACTACACAGTCGTCAAATCCATTCTCAAAAAAGTCACACGTCCAAGTCCTTCTCCTCAGCATTCCCAGGGAGGGAGGCCTGGACTTTGGGAGGAAGTTTTTCGGAACACCATTCCAGTGTCCCATGCAGCGTCCTACCAGCTTTCCATGGGCATGCACTTATGGAATAACATGCATAACCTCAATGATATGTCATTCTTTTTCCCTCTCAAGAAGCCGAGCATTATCATTCCATTGTGAGTGAAGGGAAGGAGTGTGGAAAGTACATTGGGCAACATAATGATATTTTCAGTCCAACATTGAGAATCTCCTTTAAGTACTGGCATCTGGAGATTTTCATGGCTCTGGGCCTCAGATTTGTAAGCCAGTATCATGGAGCAACTCACTGACGTGCCAAGCTGTGGAGACAATGCCTTCAGATATAAGGTGCAGGAAGCTGCTACCATTATCAAGCAGCTCTTGGACATTCTTAGTTCGATTTCCAGTCGCACCTCCAACCCAGTCTCTGCATTAGCTTGGAGGTTTCAGAGCAGAGGACAACAAAGGTCTTTCTACTTTCATAGGTGTAGATGTTTTCCCGACTTCTGCTATACCCAGTCCAAGCAACCTGCATGTGCCTGACCTCTGCAAAAAAAAAAAAAAAAAGGTTCAGAAATCCCCAGACTGCATCTTTATCCCGGTGCCCTTCTTGGACGATCTTCCAGTTGGTCGGAAGCTCAGGCTCTTTGGTCAGAGGTAGCTTCTTCTAATCTCTGACTCATGAATTCTCAAAATAGTCCAGGAAGGCTACAGCCTTCGACTATTGGAGTTCCCTCCAAATTGCCCACCAAGATGCCATTGCATTTCCTTTCAGTGTTAGGAGGTGGTTCTTCAGGAACTCTCCACTCTTTGATTTAGTGCATTTAGTTGAGCCTCTTTTGCCAGGACAGGAAGGGCAGGGATTTTATTAAAGGCATTTCCTGGTGACCAAGAAATTGGGAGAGACTTCTGTATGCATATCCTCCTATTCCTCAGATTGTGAACACACTTCTGAAACTCAAGAGCTGGACAGGCACGATGATTCTCATTGGTCCTTATTGGCATTTGCAACCCTCCTTGAACTTTCTATCCGGGATGTGATGTGTCTGGACGAGGCACCAACTCTTATTTGCACAGAGTCAGTGCTATATGCTGCATCCTAACGTAAGGACCGTAGCCCTCACATCTTGGATATTGAGAGGTTGACATTGTCCTCTTTCAGTTGGTCCTATGCTTTCAAGTGGAAGAGGTTTGGTGACTGGTGTGAGGGGAAGGCCTTAGATTCCTTCTCTTGCTCTGCATAAAAACTGCTTGCATACCCTTCTATATCTCCGAGTCTGTTTTGAAAACCCTTCTGTAAGAGTTTGCCTTGGTGCAGTTGGCACTTTCATATCGTCTTGCTTGACTAGTCCAGACAAGTAGGCTTTTGTTCCCCTACTAGCAGATGTGGTGGCTGAGAAAACATTCCAGATGCTTCTTATAATATTACCATGCCTTTATCAGCCCAAGCCACTAGGGGCATATTCAGTGATTCTCTCTCTCCAGCAGATGATGGATGCTGGAGCCTTGAGAGTCATGTCACTGCTCACAATGTCTGAGACATGACTGCATCGATTCCCTTGTATTCATTCTCTTTGGAAAGGATTATAAAACTGCTATTTTGACTTTGGACTGTACATGCACCTTTCACTACTGTTTGAATGGGAATTCCTGACCTGACAGCAGGTTTGGCTAATCTGTTTGGGAACAGAGAATTCTACTCCATCCCCCTAGCCCTTTTATTTTTTGTTCATTGCTGCCTCGCATCAACAAAAAATAAAAGATAACAAAGAAATGATAGTTCATTTCATTATGACAACCTTGTTTGCTTTGATGATGTTAATGGTATTTGCCTGTTGCGACACTTTTCTTCCCCTTTTCCTGGCTAGGGAATCCAATATGTTAGCACTTATCCTGTTCTTTGTTCAGAGCAGGATGTCCTCAAAGACTCCCCTCCTTCTCTTGGAGTTGTCATATTTTAGTTAGTTACAGTACTAAGGAGAACGACACAGTAGCTCCAGGAGAGAAGACAAGTGCATGTCCAGAAGGACTCTTCTAAAAGCTTCTAGAAGGAGCTGAAAGATTGTTGTTTGGGGGCTCCATCTGACATCACCTATATGTGAGGATTTATCCTGTTCTCCATGGAGAACACCTGCTACAGTTGAGTAATTTTGTTTTATGTTTTTGTATTTCTAGTTTTATTTGTGGATTAGCATAGGATAGTTTTCTCATTATTTTTATTAAGTTAAGAACATTTTCAACAACTACTTTTTTTTCCAGGTTTAATCTTGAAGAAACTGCTTCACACCGGAAACTCCTTAAAGGTACAAAAATATATATTTTCTGTTTACAAAGTAATATACAGTAACATTGCAAAATACATTTCAGGAGGAAGGTGGCATTTGTCAATATGAAATTCTATCTCCAGGAACAAGCAGGAATGTAGTCTTCACATATGGATATCATCGGTACCGATGGAGCCTGCGTGGGAACGCTCCCCGGTGTCCAATTAGAAAGCTTTTGGGAGCGTCCCACAGCGCCTGCGTGCTGCCTTCCCGCCTTTCCCAACTGCTTCTCTCCAGTTCTTCGTTTTCCGCGGAGCCAACAGGTCGTTGTTCCTGTTACCGCAGAAAATTTTTCCATCTCCAGGAACAAAGCAGGAATGAGTCTTCACATATGGGTTTCGTCGGTACCGACGGAGCCTGCGCGGGAACGCTCCCCAGCGTCCAATCAGAAAGCCTTTGGGAGCATCCCACAGCGCCTGCGTGCTGCCTTCCCACCTTTCCCAACTGTCTCTCCTTAGTTCTTCTTTTTCCGTGGAGCCAGCAGGTCGTGTTCCTGTCACCACAGAAGAATTTCTTTTATTTTTCTTTATTTCTTTTGTGTCGTGTCTGCCTTCTTCGACGCTCTACCGGTACCGCCGGTCTTTCTTTTCTTTTTAAAAAAAAAACAAAAAACTTTTTTCCTTGTTCTTTTTTCTTCAGGTGCCCTTGCGTTTTGGGCCTTAGACACAAAACATTTTTCCTTAACATGGAAAAGCCTGCCTCAGGGTTTAAGAAGTGCACAAAATGTGGCGGTACCATTTCCGTCACAGACACCCATGACTGGTGTCTAAAATGTTTAGGTCCTGACCATTCCATCACAGATTGTATGTCCTGTTCTATGATGTCTAAAAGAGGTAGGCAGAACCGAGCTGCCAAGCTCAGTACCCTGTTTCCCTCTGATGCGGCTTCGATGGCATCAACGTCTTCCAGGGCTGCTTCTTCCTCACATGGATCTCAAGTAACTAAACATAAATCCAGCCGGTCCTCGAAGGGTAGATCTCCTTCTAAGCATCGAGAGCCTCTGGCGTTACCATCGAGGATTCTGCACCGGCAAAATTACCCCGGCGGGAGGCTTCGGCGTCTAAAGCATCATCATCGGGGTTCCAGGATGATCTCAATGGCGTTGCCTCGACAGATCACCTGGTGCCATACTCTGGGGTACCAGTGGCTTCCCCCGGTACCGACTTCCAAGCATTGGCAGCGTCGATGGATCAGAGGATTCTGTCCATAGAACGCAGTCTGGCGGCTTTCCTTGTGGCATCGACGCCCCTGGTACCGCAACAGACTACTTCACCGGTACTGGCTCTAGCACTGCCATCAGTACCGATCCCGGGTCCGGTGGCATCAACATCGGCTTCGGTGTCCGCTATGCCGGTACTCTGTCCTCTGAAGCCCTCCGGTACCGATACCCCGGTACCAGTTATTCCCGATACCGATCCCGGTCGGTACGGGTATCGGGCTTTGCAAGAGCATCCGGAGAGACGATACTTCAATTCCTCTGAAGACTCTGAGGATTCTGAAGAGTCTGTCGATGCAGTGATGCTTCTTCCAAAGGAGGAGTCCTCTCCTAAACGAAGGATGTCTCCTCCAGAGGACTTGTCTTTTCAAGACTTCATCAGGGAGGCGGCTCAGGGGCCTATCCATCATGGTGGCCCCTGAGACAGAACCCAGAGCCAAGGAGTTAGATATTTTACAATATCCTAAAACTCCTAAGGAGGCAGCTATCTTGCTTGTTCATGAAATTTTGTATGATCTCATGTTGAGGATGTGGGAAGCACCTCTTACCACCTGTCCTCATTCTCGCAGGTTAGATACCATGTATCGTGTCCCTCCTTGTCCTGGTTTCCATAAGACTCAGCTTCCTCACCACTCTGTTGTGGTTGAGTCTGCTATAAGAAAGATTAGAAGTGCCAAAAGACATGCCTCTAATCCTCCAGGACGTGAATGTAAAACCCTGGATGCTTTTGAACGTAGAGTCTTCCAAGCTTCCATGCTTGCTGCAAGAATTAATTCCTATAGTCTTTACATGGGAATGTTCCTAAAAGAAGTCGCTGATCATTTGCAGACTTTAAGTCCTTTCATTTCTGAAGATAAAAGACAGGGCTCAAACATGCCCAAGATATCTCCAAATTCTCCGACCGTGCAGCTTTCGACTCCTTTGAATGTGTAAGCAGAGCCTCAGCTATTGCTATAGGTGCACGTAGAATTGCTTGGCTTCAAGCATCTGATTTGGACATCTGGGTACAAGATGAATTGGGAAATATCCCTTGTACAGATGAAAACCTGTTTGGTAAAGATTGGCAAGCAAAGGCCAATCAGATGGATGCTGAAAATTCTGCCTTGAATAGACTATCCAAATCTACAGCTACTCCTGTTAAGAAAAGGTTGTTCAAAAAAGCACCTTTTTCTAAAAAGGGAAGATTTTATCCTGCTTATGGTCAGCTGGCATCTTCTGCAGCTCAGTTCCCTACCAAACGTCAGCAATCATCCAAACAGAACAAAGCAAAGGCTGCTAGGCCTCCTCCAGCCCAGCAACCTCAGCCCCCTCAGGGCCTTTGACTTTCCGCTAGAGAACGTAGTCTTCCTGGCTCTGGAAGGACCAGAGCCTTCCACCATTTCAAGAAGGTTATGTCATTTTGCTCCCAGGTGGGGACAAATTACAGCAGAGCATTGGACACTCTCCATCATAAAAGAGGGGTACAAACTTCATTTTTCAAGCTTGCCCCCTCACACGAGAGTGCACCAGTTAAATTCTCCAACCTCCCTCCTCAAACTGTTGGGGCAGGAGATAGCCACCCTTCTCGCCCAGGGGGCAATAGAGGAAGTGCCTCTTCAACAACAGGGCACAGGTTTCTACTCCCCCTATTTTCTTATTCCAAAGAAAACAGGGGCTACAGACCCATCTTAGATCTCAGAGAATTGAACAGATTCCTGGTCAAGGAAAAATTCAAAATGATTTCTCTGGGAACTCTGCTGCCATACCTTCAGAGTCAGGATTGAGTTTGTTCTCTAGATCTCAAGGATGCGTACACCCATGTTTATTTATTTTTATTTATTTATACATCTTTTCTATACCGCCACTTCCAAAGATCAGTGGCGGTTTACAGGTAACATAAATCTACAGACCTCCCTCCCCACAACATGAAGCACTAGCTACAGCACTAGAAAGCATCACTTCCACCCAAAGTAAAAAATTCCAAATCATCCTTGGAGATTTGAACCTAGCGTCCATTCCCCCAACCCACTCAGAGACCTTCTTTGAAGCCATGGACCAACTGGGCTTCCAGCAAATAGTGAGCGATCCCACCCACGATAGAGGAAATACCCTAGACATGATTTTCATACCCATTAACCCTCAACCAAACAATGAGCCACCTATAATAAATATAACCCAAGTACCATGGTCAGACCACCACCAAATCAATTGCAAGATAAACCTGCAATGCCTACCCAAAAACGCAAAGGAAATGAGAATGCCCAACCCAATCAGGAAGTTCAGCAAACTCAACGAAGAACAACTCATAAACACCATCTCATCCCACATAGACCTAGATTGTACAGTCCTCGATGAACTAACGAACAGATGGAACGCAAACATTCAAAGTACATCTAACCCAACATTGAAATTCTCAGCAAATGCACGTAAGCTCAACTCGGAACCCTGGTACACAGAAACTCTAATAAAATCAAAGAGGGAACTCCGTAAAACAGAGAGAAAATGGAGACAAACCAAATCCACCGAACTCAAAACTAAATACATGGCCCTTCTTGCAAAGTACAAAGATGACGTTAACAACGCTAAGAAAGTACATCACACCAACCTTCTAAACAAGGCGATCAACCGACCACGAGAGCTATTCGAACTCGTCAAATCATTAACCAAAACGGACCAGAGCGACAACCTCAACAACTCTATCAAGGCCCAAACATTGGCAAACCATTACGCGACCAAACTGACGGCCCCTAGCCCCTCGACCCCCTGGATTCAACCCCACCAACACCACTAAGCAACTGTGAGACCAACATAACTCAAAACCAGTCATGGAAACACTTCCACAAAATCGGAGCCCAGCAAATTGCAACCATTGTCACAAGCTTAAACAGCACCACTTCCCCACTAGATCCCTGCCCTGCAACCTGGCTCAAGGCAGTGAAACAGGACATAGGTTAACTATGTGTGAGATATATGGTGCTATCACTACAACAAGGAATCATGCCCTCTGAACTAAAGAAATCGGTCATAAGACCGATACTAAAAAACAATACACTCAACAGAGAAGACCCAGCTTCCTATCGCCCCATATCAAGTATATCATTCCTAGCAAAGATCATTGAAAAGGCGGTCCTTCTACAACTCCAAGACCACCTGAACGACAGTGCTCCTCTAGATGGACAACATCATGGAGTTGAAACCCTTTTACTAGTTCTACTTAACAACCTCCTTAAGGGCCTTGAAAACAAAAAAAAAAATGTATATACTCGTATTCATTGACATCTCAGCTGCCTTTGATACAGTTAACCATGGAACCCTCATAGACAGGATAAAATCAATAGGAATATCAGGAACCCCACTAAAGTGGTTCTCATCTTACATCTCAAACCGAACGCAACAGGTTCAATTCAACGGCGAAAAAGCAGAAGCTTTCTCCCAAACGCAAGGAATCCCCCAAGGCTCTGCACTCTCAGCACTCCTATTCAACATATATATGCAACCACTATGCAAAATTTTTACACGGCACAAAATTAATTACCACATCTATGCCGATGACATTATGCTATACTCACAAATCGACACTAAAAACCCGGACTACAGCCCACTCGAAACACGCATTGGAGAGATGCAAGACTGGTTACAACAAAGCAGCATGTCAATCAACCACAAGAAAACTGAAGTAATGTATATCTCCAAAGAACAGAACTTTGACCCACCCTCAACAATAACACTATGCAACAACACTTACCAAACAAAGAATGAAATAAAGTATCTAGGAGTCACATTTGACCGTGACCTAAAAATGGAGAAACACCTCCGAAAGACCAACAGAGCAGTTTTCCACAAACTGAGAGTTCTCCAACCCATTCGGAACATCATTGATCCCCAAGATTTCAGAACCGTGGCTCAAGCACTCATCATGCCACATTTTGACTACTGTTGCCATCCTTCAAGGTCTACCTAAGAAAACTCTGAACATACTACAAATGGCACAAAATGTAGCTGCCAGGGTCATTATGAAGAAAAATCTAAGTGACCACATCACACCAGTATTAATTCAATTACACTGGCTACCCATAACAGCTCGTACAAAATACAAAATTTTGACAACTACATTCAAACTCATCCACAACATAGCACCATCCTTCCTCAACACACTAGTCAGATTACAACCTCCTACCAGAAACAGAAGAACCATCAACTCCAACATCCTCCACACTCCAACCGATATAAGATCTACCAAAGTCAACACCAGCAACAGGGCTTTTTCATATGTAGCACCGACACTATGGAACTAACTCCCACCAGAACTACGAGCCAGCAATGATCTTTTAGACTTTAGAAAAAAACTTAAAACGCACATATTTCAAAATCACTTCAACCTGAACTAACCTCACATATGGGGCAATCCCCCGTCCCCAGCGACCCAGAGAACCTGTAATGTATAAATGTATATATGTAAATGACCTCCCCCATAGCTAAGAAGTGTTAACCCTGTGTGACGTGCTTACCCTACCAATCTGTATGTAAACTAAAATTGTACCTGCCTTGATTCAGCAGTTTCTCGATGTAATCTTACCCGCTTCTGATCGCTGGAAGGAGCGGGATACAAATGCTTGCTAAATAAATAAATAAATAAATAAATGAACTTTAATAATAGAGTACTATTATTTTACATAGAACAGATTTAGAACAAAGAACATTATTTTACATAGAACAGATTTAGAAGAAAGAACATTCAACTATTAAATGTAACTCAAAATACAATGAGATAACAGGAGAGGTAGGAACGATTGAACAGGGTATGAATTAGTTAATGTTTCAAAACATAATATGTCAACAGTAAAGGGATATATTTACATTAAATTACAGTTATTCACATTAGCGACAAGCAATTGCGTTCAAAGAGTAAGCTTAATCTAGGTGAGAAATGTGAATGTGTGGGAAAGATTTTATGCCTTGTCTAGGTAGGGTCAGTGAGTGACTGATGACCAGTGTTTTTCTCTGAGTTAGGATTATCTTCAATTTGGAGGTTATTGTAGTACAGAGTAAATAGATGGGTTTTTAGATTTTTTCTAAATAATTGAAGGTCCTTGATTTCTCTGATTTCAATTGGGAGGTTGTTCCATAACGTAGGGGCGAAGAATGAGAAAGCTGTGTTACTTGTCTTCTGACTTGTCTTTCGAATAGAATCAGGGACTTGTATCGTGTGAAGGTTTTTTCTTCTTCTTGATCTATTTTCATGTGGGATGTTGATGAGCGTAGATAAGAAAGATGGTGCTATATTATTAAAGATCTTAAACATATTGACTAAGGACTTGTAGATGATTCTGCATGAGACGGGTAACCAATGGAGAGCGTAGAGAATCGGAGATATATGATCTGATAGTTTCGCTTTATAGATAATCCTTGCGGTGACATTTTGGGCTAATTGAAGTGTGTGAATATTTTTCTTAGAGGTCCCTTGAAGAATACCATTACAGTAGTCTAAATGTAGTGTTATAAGTGTTTGTGCTACGGTTCTGACATCAGTGTTATCTATGAATGGTCTAAGTTGTTGGATTGTCCTTAATTTGAAATATATTGTTTTTACAGATTGTTTTATATGTTTGGTGAGGCTGAGAGTCTTATCTAGAGTGACACCCAAGTATTTGATCTCATCTTTGACTGGGAGAGAGATTTTTCCAATGTTGATTTCAAGTGGGGGAGTAAAGCTTGTGTTTCTTGTTATATAAATAGAACTTCTGTTTTTTTAAAATTAATATTCATATTCATTGATTTCAGCCACAGCTCAGCTTCAGTGAGGCAACGACATATGTTGCTATAATCCAGGTTGGACACATCAAATGGCGAGTATAGCATGATGTCGTCCGCGTAAATGTGGTAGTTGATTTTGAAGCGTTTAAATATGGAACAGATGGGTTGAAGATAGAGATTAAACAAAAGTGCCGAAAGGGCAGAGCCTTGAGGGATGCCCTGTTCTTGTGGAAATGGGGATGAGGCATTTCGATCTATTTGCACATATTGGGTCCGGTTAGTAAAATAGGATATGAACCATTCAAGGGTTTTATCTTTGATGCCTATTTGAGAGAGTCTGGAGATGAGCGTGATATGGTTTACAGTGTCAAAGGCCGAGGAAATATCAATGAATATGAGAATGAAGGCTCGCTTGGCATTATCGATACCTCTGATGATTGTATCAAATAGTGCTGTTAGGAGCGTTTCTACACCATGATATGGGCGAAATCCATATTGATGTTCATCTAATGGAGCTGATGAGTCTATATAATCTTGCAGTTGTATTTGCACAATCTTTTCAATAATCTTGGCAAGAAAAGGAATACTTGCAATGGGGCGATATGAAGTTGGGTCATTGCTGTCTAGTGCTTTGTTTTTTAACAGCGGTCGAATTGCTGACCTTTTGAGGACATCTGCTATACGTCCTTGTTGAAGAGATTGGTTTACTATGTTCAGTAAGTCTGAGGCAAGTTCTGTTTTTATTGATTTTATCCAAGTCACTGGACAAGGATCAAGAAGAGAGGTTGTTGTATTTAGGTTGGAGATTGTCTGAAGTAGGAGTTTGTTGGTAATAGGGTGGAAGGCTTTCCATTCCAGGTGGTTATTATCTGGAAGAGATAGGCTAGGTGGGGTGAAATGGCTGTTAAGTTTGAGTTTATTTGCAAAGTGATCAGCAAGTATTTGCGGGCTAATACAAATTTTGTGGGAATTGTTGGATGGGGATTTGGTTAACGATTTGACAATCTCAAATAGTTCTCTAGGACGATTAATAGCTTTAGATAAAGTTTGAGTGATATTGTTTTTTAGCGTTATTAATCGCATCCTTGTAATCTTTGAGTAGTGAGAAATATTGTATTCTGAGTTTGTGAGTTTTTTTCCTTCTCCAAGTAGATTCCATTTTTCTAAGACCTTTCTTCAGAATTGCGAGTTCAGTAGTATACCATTTTTCATTTTTTCTCATTTTATGGTGAATCTTTGTTGAATATGGTTCTGATGCGGATCCAATAATGGAATTCCAGCTGGATATTGCGTCATCAAGGTTATAGGTATAAGGATCCAATCTAGGGAGTACTGATTCAAGAAACTCTTCCCTGTTGAATGGACGAAATCTTTGACCTTGTTGTAGATTGACAGAGGGTGCTTTGGTGTATTGTGGTAGGTGGAAAGAGAACCTAATAAGATAGTGGTCAGACCATGGGACTTGAGTTGTGGAAGGTGAGACAAAATGAGATGTGCTTGTGTTATGGGTAGGAATGAAGATTAGGTCAAGAGTGTTTCCTTTGGTGTGAGTTGGTTGGTTAACTGTTTGCTTGAAGCCCATTTCTTCCATCGCTTCTAAGAAAGATGTTTCTTGATTGTTAGAGAGAGATGGAAGGTTGAAATCACCTAGCATGATGAGGGGTTTCCTTATTGTAGAATTGCAAGCCGATTCTAGAATGGTGTCAACATTTTGATTACTTGCAGTCAGAGGTCTGTATATCAAGCAGATTGCTATGTCCTTATTTTCAATCTTGAGTATATTTGTGTCATCAGGAACCACAAAAAGCAAGAACCAGAAGTCAGGACTATTCAAAACCAATTTATTGATAACAGACCCCGACGCGTTTCGGCATTGATGCCTTCATCAGGGGGTAACAGCTATAATGTAAATAAAAATAATAATATACATCAACCGTAAAAGAAATAAATAAAATAAAATAAACGAATACTTGAAATGTTATAATCTGGATAAAAACTGGGACTGGTGGAGCTAACATCAATAAAATTAAACAAAGACAAATGTATAAAAATGTATAAAAACGCAGGACATAGAAATATGATAATCAAAAGTAATAATGGTAAACATAAACACTTATAAACAATTATGAATAAAAGTATGTCTGAGAAAAATAAATGAAAAACAACATAAGTCTCATAACATCAAGAGAAAAAGAAAATGATTCAAAAAATTCTGGTACTTACATACAATCATGATTGTCCTGACTTCTGGTTCTTGCTTTTTGTGGTTCCTGCTGGACTTTTGCAAGCACAAGTGCTCCTTGTTTTTTCCCCTATTTGTGTCATCAGGGCTTTCACATAAAGTAGAGGATAATCCGAGATTAGATTTAGCTAATATAAGAACACCTCCTCCTCTTATATGGTTCCTATTGCAGGTGAAGATGGAGTATCCTTGCACTTTTAATTGATTTAACAGGACTGAGTCAGATTCTGTTAACCATATCTCAGTAATGCATAGAAGGTCTGGGTTTTCTGTATTAATTAGATCAGTTATGATAGGTGTTTTATTTCTAACTGACCTAGCATTGATGAGGATGAGGGATATGTGTGTGAAAGCATTGACTGTATTTATGTGGTCGGTTCTAGAAGATGTCTTTATCTGAATCAGTCTGTGGTGATTTATCTTAGCATTTCCTAAGAATAGTTGATGAGTGTTATGTCTGACGATGAGGGATAACATGAATGTAAGAAAACTCCGGGAGGTTCAATGGAGGGGTGAAGGCGTTAGCAGGGAGGGGGTAGAGAGAAAATAGTAGGCTGACAATGTATAAGGTGAGATTCAAGGTAAACAGTAGCATTTTTTTATAGTTCATACTGGAGCTTCCGATGACTGTAAAAATGCAGGTTACTGACAACAATATAAGAATCAAGTAGTTAGCTACTGACAACAGTATATGGAATCAAGTAGTTGGTTACTGACAACAGTATTATGAAATCAAGAAAATGAAATTATTATTGTATACTGACAACAGTATACAATAGAGAAAAGAATTAATGAATACTGACAACAGTATGTAATTAAGCATAGATTAATGAAAAATAGTATAGGTATGTGAAAGTTACTGGCATCAGTGCATCAGAGAAGCATGTAGCAGATATAGGGTTACAAATACTGTTAATTGTAGCAAGGAAGGATGGGTACTTTAATTAGATCTTAACAGGTGAAAATATACTTGCTGAGATGGGTAAGCTGATCGTGTTGCTGCCGAGCGCTCAACCTTAGGGGAGCTCCAGAGTGCTAGTTTCTTCAAAAAAATGCTGAGGAATCACTTGTCTGCATCTTGAGTGACTTAGGAGAGTGCCGTTGCCTAAGGGCCGTTCTCATCCATCCAACTCACAGAAGGTTCCTTCGGTTCCTTTTTCAAGAGAAGCACTATCAATACAGAGTGCTCCCTTTTGGTCTGGCCTCAGCACCAAGGGTGTTCACAAAATGCATGGCAGTGGTAGCTGCATTTCTGCGCACTCTGGGAATAGTTGTATTCCCTTATTTGGACAACTGGCTCATTCGAGCTCCCACTCAGTCAGAGGCCAAGAGTTCTCTAACCTGCACAATGCGTATCCTTCAGTATTTAGGGCTGGTACTAAACATCCCAAAATCCAATTTAACCCCTACTCAGTCCCTGGAGTTTAGAGGGGCGTTACTGGATACCACAAGGGCAAGGGCCTATCTCCCCCAGGCCCCGTTGCCTTCGCTTGGTGCAGTTAGCTTCTCAAGCAGAGTTGAAGCCCCACTTAACTGCTCGAGAGATGTTAGTTACTGGCCACATGGCATCCACCGTGCATGTGGTACCATATGCTCGCCTTCACATGAGGGCAGCTCAGTAGACTTTATCCACCCAATCGACCCAGGCATTAGACTGCCTGTCAGACAAAATAGCAAACACAAGTCGCCTCATTTTGTCCCTCCAGTGGTGGAAGTCCCCTCAAAACCTGTTGCTGGGGTCCCACTTTCAGCAGTCTCAACCCCAAGCAACTCTTACAACAGATGCTTCTCCAATGGGGTGGGGAGCTCATCTGCAAGACCTCTCCACCCAGGGCATCTGGTCCCCACAGGAGAGTTGTCTACATATCAATCTCTTGGAGCTCAGAGCAATCTTCCTTGCTCTGCGCGTGTTCCACACCCTGCTCAGCTGCAAGACAGTCCTTATCCACACGGACAATCAGGTAGCCATGTTCTATGTGAACAAGCAGGGCGGAACTGGCTCTGTCGCTTTGCAATGAAGCTTTGCGACTGTGGGCCCTCGCCAGAGAGCATCAGATTCATCTTCTGGCAGTTTATCTTCCAGGCGTTCAAAACTCTTGGGCAGACAGGCTCAGTCGAGTTCTGCTTCCACACGAGTGGTCCCTACATGTGGACCAGGTGGCCAGGATTTTTCAGATTTGGGGAACCCCGGACATAGACCTCTTTGCAAGCCTGTGGAATGCCAAACTTCCCCGGTTCTGTTCCAGAACTCCGGCTCAGGGAGCTCAGGCAAGGGATGCTTTCCTCCTTCACTGGGGTCAAGACTTCCTGTATGCCTTTCCACCCATTCCCCTAATTCCCAAAACCCTGTTCAAGCTTCAGAGAGACAGAGGCCACATGATCCTCATAGCTCCACATTGGCCACGGCAAGTGTGGTACCCTCTGCTTCTACATCTCTCTCAAGCTCCCTCCCTGGAGTTAGGGTCTGCTCCAGATCTTCTATCTCAAGAGGACGGAAAGTTATGGCATCCCATTCCCCAGTCTCTGCATCTCAGGGCTTGGTTGCTGAAGGCGTAGATCTCCAAGATCTTCATCTTTCTCAACAGGTGAAAGATGTTCGTTATGCTTCCAGAAAACCTTCCACTAGATGGTCTTATGCTTTCAAGTGGAAGAGATTTACTATCTGGTGCTCTGAGAAGGGTCTTAACCCCCTTGCCATACCTCTGGAATCTTTGCTGGAGTATCTCCTCCATCTGTCTAATGCAGGCCTTAAGACAAATTCAGTAAGGGTCCATTTGAGTGCTATTGCAGCTTCCCTTAAGCCTCTAAATGGACAACCTATTTCCTCTCATCCTCTTGTAGCAAGGTTCATGAGAGGCCTCCTTTTAACAAAGCCTCCCATTAGACCACCTCCGGTGGCATGGGACTTGAACCTGGTTCTTGGTCAGCTTATGAAGCTGCCTTTTGAACCTTTGGCTACCACCTCCTTGAAATACCTTTCTTGGAAAGTTATCTTTCTCATTGCAATCACATCAGCACGTCGTATTAGTGAATTGCAAGCACTCATAGCTAATCCACCTTATACAAGGTTCCATCATGACAAGGTAGTCCTTAGGACTCATCCACACTTTATGCCTAAGGTGGTCTTGCCTTTTCACCTCAACCAGGAGGTCTACCTACCTGTCTTTTTTCCAGGACCTCATGCATCAAGTGCAGAAAGGAATCTTCATACCCTGGACTGTAAAAGAGCTCTGGCTTTTTACTTACAGAGGACACAGCAACATAGAAAGTTCTCTCAGCTCTTTGTTGCCTTTGATCCTTCTCATTTGGGACTACCAGTTTCCAAGAGAACACTATCCAACTGGATTGCTTAGTGTATTTCTTTTGCCTATCAGAGTAAGAACCTTTCTCTGGAGGGCCATGTCACAACTCACAATGTGAGAGCCATGGCAGCCTCACTGGCTCATCTGAACTCTTTGTCTATTGACGACATCTGTCGAGCATCCACTTGGGCCTCGGTTCATACCTTCACAGCCCATTACTGCTTGGACAAGGACTCCCGCCGGGATGCCTTGTTTGGTCAGGCTGTTCTGAAACACCTGTTCCATACTTAATCAACTCCTACCCACCATCCCTGATGGGATGCCAGAGATCCATGGGGGGAAGTGGAGCCCTGTGCCAGGGACACACAACTTCTGGGGTCTCTCCCTGGCATCTAAAGCTAGGGAGTCCCCATATGTGAAGACTCTTTCCTGCTTGTTCCTGGAGATAGCACAGTTACGTACCTGTAACAGGTGGTCTCTGGGAACAGCAGGAATAAGTCTTCACAACCCACCCACCTCCCTAGGAGTTGTATCTCTCTATCTATCTTTCCTTTCCCTCTCTCTCTCTCTCTCTCTCTCTCTCTCTCTCTCTCTCTCTCTCTCTTTGTCTCAGCTTTAAAACTCAACTGAGGAGAGACATTTGGGAAAGGCAGGAAGGCAGCACGTAGGCGCTGTGGGATGCTCCCAAAGGCTTTCTGAATGGATGCTGGGGAGCGTTCCCGCGCAGGCTCCATCGGTACCGACGAAACCCATATGTGAAAGACTTATTCCTGCTGTTCCCAAAGATCACCTGTTACAGGTAAGTAACTGTGCTTTATTCTCCTTGTTTTTGTGGTCGCGTCTGCCTTCCTCGACGCTATACCGGTACCGCTGGTTCTTCTTTCTTTCTTTAAAAAAAAAAAAATATATAGTATTTTTTTCCAAACTTTACTTTTTCTGGTTTACGCTCCATTTAAAACCCGCTTCAGGTTTCAAAAAGTGCACCAAGTGTGGCGGTACCATCAGCGACACCCATGAGTGGTGTCTTAAATGTTTAGGTCCTGACCACTCCATCTCAGAGTGTATGGCTTGTGCCATGATCTGCAAGAAGGGTCGACAAAACCGAGCTGCTAAGCTCAGCACCCTTTTTCCCTCAAATGCAGCTTCTGTGGCATCGACGTCTTCCAGGGCTTCGTCTTCCTCCCATGGATCTCAGGTAACTAAACATAAGTCTGGCCAGTACTCAAAGGGTAAATCTCCTTCCAAGCATCGAGATGCCTCTGGTGTTGCCCTTGAGGGTTCTGTACCGGCAAAATTGCCCCGGCGGGTGGCTTCGGCTTCCAAAGCATTATCGGGGCTCCAGGATGTTCTCGTGGCCTCAACCTCGGCAGAACTACTGGTGCCATGCTCTGTAGTACCGGCTCCTTTCTCCGGTACCGATACCCAGGCATCAGCAGCATCGATAGACCAGAGGTTCCTGGCTATTGAACGCAGTCTGGCGGCTCTCCTTACGGCATCAACACCCTCGGAACCGCGTCAGACACTTCAACTGGTACCGGCACCGACTCCGGTACCGGTACCGACAGCATCTACATCGGCGTCTGCTTTGCCGGCACCCAGTCATGCTATGCCTTCCGGTACCGAACACTGGTACTGTTTCCCCCTGGTACCGACTTCGGTCGGTACGGGTATCATGCTGTACAAGAGCATCTGGAACCCAGTAAAAGACGTGGAATGCAACGAAAGACGTGAAGTAATAAACCTTTATTTCTTTATCCAAAGTTCAGCCACCGGCCCGACACTGGCCGTGTTTCGCAAAACCTTCCTCAGGGGCAATTGATGGCTAAAATACATAAATTCATACATATAAAAACAAACATATAAAAATAGAACAATATTGTAGGATACATAGCGAGAATGAACAAGATGCATCCAAATTAAAAAACGCCAAGACTACATAAAAAATAAATAAACAAAACACAGTACAGCCAATATTAAGAGCTATAAATTACATGTATATAAACAACTAATTCTACAAAAATATATGTATATACTGGTTATAAAAAACTAAAAGAATCAATTAACACATCACATAAATAGCTAAATAACTATAAATAAATATAAAACAAATAAAAATGTTAATATTGTGAATCAATCCAAATTTAAACGCATAGAAAAAAAATATATATATAAAAATAATAGTCATAATAACCAGACATACTAATATATGTACTAACAAATAAAATAACATAACATCGACATGGATATGAAAATCATTAAAAGTCATTAAAACAAACATGCATCAGAAAACATTTGGTGTGAAGGATGTGACAAATAAATTAATTAAAAGGACGTACCTGTATGTTGTATAGAGATATTACTATAAATTGCTCTTCCACTAAAACACAGGAGAGCCTAAAGCACCATAACCTAAAAGCAATTACAATAACATTTAAAAAGAAACCAAACAGAAACGTGAGATCAAAAGAGGGATGAGGACAAGATCTCCAAAATAAATAAATGATGTATGTTATAATTAAAATATTTATAAATATGTGACAAATAAAATAATAAATAAATAAATATAAATATAGATAGATCAATCTACCTGTGCAATGGTTATCATCTAAAATCACGATGTTCTTAAAGTGCCATAGTGCTAATCCTACAAAGGAGGAGGATGGTAGAATGAATGTATGTAAACCAACATTTGTGAATACAACACTTTCGGTTGTAAATTAAAAAATGTATATTTAAAAAAAAAAAAAAATAAATAAATTTATATATATATAATATAATAAGTAACTGTTTTCTTAAAAGAAGAGAAATGAAAATGAAATTAAATGACAACCTAAAAACAAAGGTTCTAAATGAACTAATAAACATGAAATTGGTTAAAAAATGTGAGAATTGTTTTTTCAAAAATAATTTTTCAAAAGAACTGTATAAAAAATTTTTTTATAAAAAAATTATTAATTTTTTAGCCAAATGCATGAAAAATTAGAAAATTATTATAAACACACTCAACATTATAATAAAAAAAGTAAATGAATCACACCACTAAGGATCGCCAAAAATTGTATTCAATAAAATGCACATTGAAGTTGTATGTAAAGATTATCAAATTAACGGGGATGGGGGAGGGAAAAGGGAAGGGGGAGGGAGGGGAAAGGGGAGGGAGGAGGGGGAAGGGAAAGGAAAAGGAGGGGAAAGGGGAGGGGAGGGGAAGGGGGGGAAAGGGGAAGGGGAAGGGGGGAGGGGAAGGGAAAAGGGAAGGACAAGGAAGTAGATATAACATTCTACTAAGGAAATTTAAATGGGAAACTCTGTACATCAAAAGATATTAGTACCAAATGGTAATCGTGCTTAATTTCAAAAAAGAAAAAAAGGGGGGTAATACCAGTACAAACGGCCCAACTTTAGGCGCGACGGTGTGAAGAGAACCCAAACTAAAATAGAAATATTTCTCTAAATAACAACTAAACTCTCAAACAAATTTAAAAAAAGGGCTAATAAGACAAAAAAAACGCCAACAGTAGTGCACTGAAGCACTTGAAGAAAAACATGGACGTAACATTAAAAAAAGGGGGTCTTAGTTGCATAATAACAACGGGTTAAATCGCTTCAAACTGCAAACTGCCGTGAAGTAAAAAAAGCACCATAGCACACAAACGTTGAAATTAAAAGATCCCGGATAGCTGTGCACCAAAGCATTCTTGGAAAGCATGTACAAGAGCATCTGGACAGAAGGTACTTTGAGTCCTCGGAGGAGTCTGAGGATTCTGACAGCTCTGTCGGTACCGGAATACTTCTCCCGGAGGAGCCTTCCTCTCCTAAACGTAGGATGTCTCCTCCAGAAGATATTTCCTTCCAGGATTTTATCAGGGAGGTGGCTCGAGGTCTTTCCATTACTGTGGCTCCCGAAACAGAGCCCAGGGCAAAGGAGTTGGGGATTCTACAATATCCCAAGGCTCCTAAAGACGCAGCCACTTTGCCTATCCATGAGATCTTACATTATCTCATGCTAAGAATGTGGGAAACACCTCTTATCACCTCTCCTCACTCTCGTATGCCATAGGTGCACGTAGAATTGCCTGGCTCCAGGCATCCGATTTGGAGCTCTGGGTGCAGGACAAACTGGGCAATATCCCTTGTACAGGTAAGAATCTATTTGGAAAACATTGGCAAGAAAAAGCCAATGAATTAGATGCTGACAACTCCACTTTGGATAGATTATCCAAAGCCACAGATGATCCTGCATGGAAGAAATCTTTCAAGAAACCATTCTTCTCCAAGAAGAAGAGGTTTTATCCCTCTTATTCCCAGCAGGGACGTTCTGCAGGTCAATCTGCCGAAAGACTCAGCAACTACCTAAACAAAGGAAAGCAAAGACTGCTAAGCCTCAACCGTCTCAGCATTCTCAGCCTGCACAAGGCCTTTGACTTCCATCTAGAGAACTTAGCCTTCCTGGCTCTCAATGGACCAGAGCCTTCCACCATTCCAGTAAGGCTGTGTCACTTTGCCCCCAGATGGGGGCAGATAACAGCAGAACATTGGACACGCTCCATTATAAAAGAGGGGTACAAGCTTCACTTTCTGTGCATGCCCCCTCCCACAATGGTAAGACAGTTCAATTCTCAGACCTCTCTCATCAACCTGTTAGATCAAGAGGTCACTATGCTTCTTGCCCAAGGGGCAATAGAAGAAGTACCCATTCATCAACAGGGTACAGGGTTTTACTCCCCCTATTTCCTTATCCCAAAGAAAACAGGGGGACACAGACCTATTTTGGACCTCAGAGAATTGAACAAATTCCTGTTCAATATTACCACCAGCAATCCGAGCCATCACCGATCTCACACAATTCAGGAAAGCACTAAAACATTACTTATTTATACAACATTACCAGATCAACCATACTCCACCATAGCCACATCTTCCTTCCAGAAACCTCCACATATTAGTCCCTATACTTAATATCTTTCTGTAGGTTCATAACCCACTATGCAAAGCTTACTGCTACATATGTAAATAGTTGATGTGCACGTTTCCCTAAGTTATCCAAGTTGTATTTCCTTGTTCTCTGTAAAACTAACGTTTGTTCATTATGTTTCACTGTTCCATGTAAACCGCGCTGATACTAAATAGTGCGGTATATAAGAAACTAAAATAAATAAATAAATAAATTCAAGATGATTTCTCTGGGAACTCTGCTGCCATACCTTCACTGTCAGGATTGGCTTTGTTCTCTAGATCTCAAGGATGCGTACACTCATGTTCTTATCCATCCATCTCACAGAAAGTTCTTTTGGTTCCTTTTTCAAGGAAAGCACTACTAGTACAGGGTGCTTCCTTTTGGCCTGGCCTCAGCACCAAGGGTGTTTACGAAATGCATGGCTGTGGTAGCAGCATTTCTTCGCACTCTAGGAATATTCGTCTTCCCCTACTTAGACGACTGGCTCATTCGAGCCCCATCAGAGTCAGAGGCCAGGATTTCTCTATCCTGCACAATGCGTATCCTTCAGTATTTGGGTCTGGTCATAAACATCCCAAAATCTAGTCTAACTCTCACTCGGTCTCTAGAGTTCATAGTGAAAGCATGTATATTAGTACGGGGTACCATACACTATTAGACTAACTAAAACTGAGAAAGAGTTAATTCTGTTCAGAACCTTGCTTAGAAATAAAAACTTCATATATTAGCTTACTAGGTGAAGGTTTACATAAATAAAGAAAGGGCAGGTTGTACCCCAGCCTCTCTGACTCAGGGATACCAGATAGCAGTCTCAGAGTTATTAACTAAAATACTCTCAGGGTTAGTAATTAGTAGATATCAAGAGGTATTAGCAGTAAACAATTATGTCAATTAGGTCATTCTATATCTTGGATTCCTGTATGTCTCCTTATAATGGCCATGTAACAGTAAATAATTATGTCTCAGACTCCATTTATGGCTCCACACTGACCCACACTGAATAAGTTGACCTACAATATGAAACATACATGACGTATAATGATAAAGTGAAATTATGCTGTATCATCTACAAAAGCCTTATAAATAAAGTGAACCATGGCTAAGAAGTTAGAGTAAACAGGGAGAGCGTGCTTCTCTCAGTTTTTCTCCACAAAGCTTTGGTGTATTTTTCTATAGAACTGTGTTGTATTTATTGAGTATTTGATAACCTTCCCATTGCTTTTGAATGTAGTTCTCTGTAGCTTCAAGAGCCCAGTGAGGTTACTGGTGAGGAGAGAGTTAAGTAAGCTCTTCACATAGGAGCTTGGCTGGATACCAGAAAAGCAAGGGCCTATCTTCCTCAGACCTGTTGCCTTCGCATGGTGCAGTTAGCTTCTCAGGCAGTGCTAAAGCCTCATGTCACTGCTTGAGAAATGTTACAACTACTAGGCCACATGGCATCTACCGTGCATGTGGTTCCTTATGCTCACCTCCATATGAGAACAGCCCAGTGGACTTTATCCACTCAATGGACCCAGGCATGAGGGTGCCTGTCAGACAAAATAGCAAACACAAATCGCCTTATTTTGTCCCTCCAATGGTGGCAGTCCACTCAAAACCTGTTGCTGGGGTCCCCTTTTCAACAACCTTTACCCCAGGCAACTCTCACAACAGATGCTTCACCAATGGGTTGGGGAGCTCATCTGCAAGACCTTTCCACCCAAGGCACTTGGACTCCACAGGAGACTCATCTACATAACAATCTCTTAGAGCTCAGAGCAGTCTTCCTTGCTCTTCGAGTGTTCCACAATCTGCTCAGCTACAAGACAGTCCTCATTCATATGGACAATCAAGTACCCATGTTCTACGTGAACAAGCAGAGAGGAAAAGGCTCTCTGAAGCTTTGCGACTATGGGCCCTCGCCAGAGAGCTTCAGATTCATCTCCTGGCAGTGTATCTTCCAGGCATACAAAACTCTTGGGCAGACAGACTCAGTCGCGTTCTGCTTCCACATGAATTGTGTCTGCATGCAGACCAGATGGTCAAGATTTTTCAAATTTGAGGAACCCCGGACATAGACCTCTTTGCAAGTCCGTTGAATGCCAGACTTCCCCGGTTCTGTTCCAGAATTCCGGCTCAGGGCTCTCAAGCCAGGGATGCTTTCCTCCTTCACTGGGGTCAAGACTTCCTATATGCCTTTCCACCCATTCCCCTAATTCCCAAAACCCTGTTCAAGCTTCAGAGAGACAGAGGCCATATGATTCTCATAGCTCCACATTGGCCATGGCAAGTGTGGTACCCTCTGCTTCTACATCTCTCTCAAGCTCCCTCTCTGGAGTAAGGGTCTGCTCCAGATCTCCTGTCTCAGGAGGACGGAATGTTATGGCATCCTAATCCCCAGTCTCTGCATCTCAGGGCTTGGTTGCTGAAGGCCTAGATCTCCATGATCTTAACCTCCCTCAGCAAGTAAAGGATATCCTTTATGCTTCCAGGAAGCCTTCCACAAGACGCTCTTATGCTTTCAAGTGGAAAAGGTTTACGATATGGTGTTCGCAGAAGGGTCTTAACCCCCTTGCGATACCTCTGGAATCATTACTAGAGTATCTTCTTCATTTATCCAATGCAGGACTTAAGACTAACTCAGTAAGAGTGCATTTGAGTGCTGTTGCAGCTTCTTTCAAGCCTCTAAATGGACAACCTATTTCCTCCCATCCTCTTATAGCAAGATTTATGAGAGGCCTTCTTCTAACTAAGCCTCCCATTAGGCCACCACTGGTGGCATGGGTCTTAAACCTGGTTCTTGGTCAGCTCATGAAGCCACCTTTTGAACCCTTAGCTACTACCTCATTGAAATTCCTTTCTTGGAAGGTTATCTTTCTCATTGCAATCACATCAGCACGTCGCATCAGTGAGTTGCAGGCACTAGTGGCTGATCCACCTTATACAAGGTTCCATCATGACAAGGTAGTCCTTAGGACTCATCCACACTTTATGCCAAAGGTGGTCTTGCCTTTTCATCTAAACCAAGCGGTCTACCTGCCTGTGTTTTTTCCAGGGCCTCATTCATTAAATGCAGAAAGGAATCTTCATACTTTGGACTGTAAAAGAGCTTTAGCCTTTTACTTACAAAGAACACGGCCACATAGAAAGTCCTCTCAACTCTTTGTTGCTTTTGATCCTTCTCATTTGGGACTTCCAGTCTCCAAAAGAACACTGTCCAACTAGATTGCTCAGTGCATTTCCTTTGCCTATCAGAGTAAGAATCTTCCTCTGGAGGGCCATGTCACAGCTCACAATGTGAGATCCATGGCAGCTTCAATGGCTCATCTACACTGTATTAACGACATCTGTCAAGCAGCCACTTGGGCCTCGGTTCATGCCTTCACAGCCCATTACTGCTTGGACAAGGACTCCCGCCGGGATGCCTTGTTTGGTCAGACTGTTCTCAAACAACTGTTCCATACCTAATCAACTCCTACCCACCATCCCTGGTTGGATGCCAGAGATCTATGGGGTTAAGTGGAGCCCTTTTACAGGGACACACAACTTCTGGGGTCTCTCCCTGGCATCTCTCCCTGGCAACTTCAACTCTCCACCGAATCAGCGGCACAGAGGGCAGAGCACGTGTGCTCCTCCCGCACCTCCCCTAGCCCAATCGGGGCCTGATTTCACCTTTAAAAGCGGCTGCACGCTGCCGGGAGTCTCTCTGCAACTTCAACTCTCCACCGGATCAGCGGCACAGAGGGCAGAGCACGTGTGCTCCTCCCGCACCTCCCCTAGCCCAATCGGTGCTTGATTTCACCTTTAAAAGCAACTACACGCCAAGGCGTGCCCGCGCCTGAGGGCCTCGCCAGAGGGCCCTTTGGCACGGCCCTTAGGCAGAGGCCTACTTAAAAACGCCTGATCAACATCCGACGGACCCACCGCTAGTCCACCTCTCAAATACAAAGCAGCTTGAGTTCCCCTCGGGTTGAGCTCGCGATCAACACACACATCGAAGCAGCAACAGTGATACTCAAGCATCTATCAGCCTAAGCTCTTCGAGAACTGAGAACACCCCCTGCAGCAACACGGCAAAAGACCCAGAGCACAGTAAGTATAACTGTTCTGTTGACAATAACCTGCTCCCTTATACTCCACTGCCAATAGCCAGCATACTGTAGAACTATACTGCTGCTAGCAATCAAACATCTCTAAGAACTTATTACCAGCCACTACAATACTGTTGTCAGTAAGAACTTATTACCAGCCATTACAATACTGTTGTCAGTACTAATTAGCCTCTCACACGCTATTATACTGTTATTTGCAAATCAATAATCTTTATACTGTTGTCAGTACTAATTAGCACATTGTACTACCGCTGTCTGTATTCCTTTATACTGCCAGTAACAATTAGTCATTGCACTGTTGCTAGCAATTGCTGGTCACTGCACTGCTGCTAGTCATTGCACTGTTGCTATTTAATCTAAAATGTATAAGGTCCTGTTATCACTCACTACCCTCCTTACCTTTGGGCTCCCCTGCGTCACAAACGCCCTCAACCATGATACCAGCTACATACCAATACTACATACATTTGGAAGGAGATGGTATGAATTCCCCCACCACACAACGGCAAAACGCAACCACACATCCCACTCCCATCTACTTAGCATTCCTCTACAAGTCATCAGCAAAACACAAACTGAGAAGCTCCATCGCCAACGCCTCCTAAAATGTGCATTGATAAATGCCAGATCCATACGATCAAAATGGCCTGCAGCCATGGACTTGATTCCTCAATACAATCTCGACATCCTGATGGTCACGGAATCATGGCTATCTGATTGTGACAACATCCTCCTGAATCAGATGCTGCCTCCTGGATTTGACCTCTACACATGCCACAGGTCCACTCAAAAAGGAGGCGGAACGCTCATCCTCGCCAAAACAGATCTTAATTTCAAGCTATGCAACTCCTCCAGCTCAACCCACCTCGACTCCCTCACTATATCTAATGAACTCTGCTCAATCAACCTGCTTTATCGAGCACCCTCCCCATCACCGGATGACCTTCCAACAATAATCGAACTCGCGTGCGCAACATCCACCTCACGCTCTCCAAATTGGGTACTTGGTGATTTCTACCTCCCATCTCTCCATGACAGCCACTCAGAAGCATTTCTAGACGCACTAGGGGATCTAGGCTGCAAACAATACGTCGACTCTCCCACCCACACTAAAGGAGGTAAACTAGACCTCATTTTCGCACCCCATTTCAACACCTTAACACACCAAGCCCTTGAACTGTCGGTTATACCAGTACCATGGTCTGATCACAACCTTATTCGATTCAATATACCCACCTATACCTCTCACATGAGCCAAATACCATCTAACTCACCTGGAACCCACGCAGCCCGTTTTCAACCTCTCAACCATGACAAGGTCCTAGATAACCTTCAACCACTCTTGACTAACACCTCCCTCAACTTAGATGACCTGATATCCAAATGGGACGATAACCTCAGAGCCGCCTCATGTCCAGTGCACAAGGATAAGAAAATAAGAAAACGAGAACACACGCCATGGTTCTCTACTGACCTTCGTACATCTCTCATCCACTTACGCAAACTTGAAAGACAGTGGCGCCGAACCCACTCACCAGAGGCCCTTGAAACATATAACTCACACTTAACTACCCACCGTGAGAAGGTAACACTGAATAAGAAGCTCTACCACACAAACCTATTGAAACGCTCCATTAATAAACCTCATGCACTATTCAAGTTAGTAAAATCCATAACAAGAGAGCCAGTTTCAGCCCAACCTGCAATGCCGCAGCCACAGGACTACGCAAACTACCTGCAATCAAAAATGATTAAGGCCAGCACGAGCATAAATACCAACAACCCCTCTATATCACCTAAGGCATCTCAAATAACTCCATTTTGCAACTTCAATACTATATCAACTAGTGAAATTGAGAAAATTGTCGCCTCCATCAATCCTAGCACGGCACCTAATGACCCATGTCCAGCCAACTGGATCAAAGATCTGCGACATGATCTAAGCCAAATCCTGTGCAAAATACTGAACCAGTCCTTTCTAACAGGCTCATTCCCCCAGAGTCTTAAACACGCCTCTATCAAGCCCCTACTAAAAAACAGTAAGCTCGATCCATCCAAAGTTGAATCATTTAGGCCAATCTCGAGCATCCCCCAGCTTGCAAAAATCATCGAGAAAGCCGCCCAACAACAGCTCCAGCATCATATTGACACAGAAGCACCACTAGACAAATCACAACATGGATTCAGAGAAGCACATGGAGTCGACACAATCCTTACAACCCTATTCAATGATCTGATCACAGGAATAAACAGCATCAAACAAGGATTTGTCCTAATCTTTTTAGACATTTCCGCCGCCTTCGATTCTGTGAACCACGATATACTGCTGCAACGTCTGAGAGAGAAGGGGATTCGAAGCACAGCACTGGAATGGTGTAGATCCTACTTTTCCAATAGGTGGCAACAAGTTAAAACAGGCCAGGAATCCTCAGAGCCATTCCTACAGTCTCAAGGTGTACCACAAGGATCTTCCCTATCGGCATTAATGCAATATATATATGCAGCCGATATGTGAATTGATCAGATCCTTCAACGTGCAATGCCTGGCATACGCAGATGACATCCTCATATACATGCCGTTCAAAACTGACCAACTAGTGTTTACACCAATAATCAATTGTTTCGGAGCAGTAGCTGAATGGCTGCTGACTCAAAACTTAAGAATAAATCATAGCAAAACTGATGTCCTATTTGTTACAAGGAATCGTAAGTTCGTACCTCCTCCGTCGCTGCTGGTCAACAACATAGAACTGACGTCCAAACCCACAATCCGATACCTCGGCATCACATTAGATCAACACCTGGATATGACAATGCATGTGAAGAATGTGACAAAGAGTATATATCATAAGATCAGAACGCTACGCCACCTCCGCCCCCTACTTGACTATACTGATTACCGATCAACCTTCCAGGCACTAGTCCTCCCACATCTAGATTTTGCGAACATCATCCTCCACGGGCTCTCTCAATCAACCTTAAATCCACTTCGTCTGGCTATGAATGCAGCTGCAAGAGTCCTCTCTGGGTCACCAAGATCTGCTCACATAACGCCTATCATGAAAGACCTACACTGGCTACCTCTACAAGCCAGACTCTCATATAAGTCACTAGTCCTGACCTTCAAAGCCATGAATAACTACCCACCGACACCAATCAGCAAACTAATCCATAACACCCTCGAAAATAGAAACAGAAGGACTACAGCTATGAACACCTTAATAGTTCCCAAGATGAAGACATCATGTACTAAAGCTACATCAAACAGAGCTTTCTCAATATTCGCACCCATGAATTGGAATATACTTCCCCATGAAATCCGCGGCATCAAAAGCCTATTACAATTCCAAAAAGCCGTGAAGCATCACTTATTCACAAAATACTACCCAGAAGTGATCATGGACACTCATACAACCAACAGGCCTCCCACTTACACCAAACACCTTAGCACCTTAATACAACCAGAAAATGGTTAGACTCCACGATAGTTCACATTACTACTGTTGACCCGTGCCACCTACATGAATACACGTACAATATCCACTCGAGTTTAAATATGGTATATAGTAAAAGCATATATATAGTATAATGTTGATTGTACATAGTTATCCCTGTTATTCCATGTTATATATTCCCTTGTTCTCTGTAAACTCAATGTTACCTGTATGCATTGCAGTATATTTTGTTCGATGTACACCGCGCTGATTTTAATAGCGCGGTATAGAAGAGATGTTAAATAAATAAATAAATAAATAAATATGTGAACACTACATTCCTGCTTGTTCCTGGAGATAGCATAGTTACTCACCTGTAACAGGTGATCTCTGGGAACAGCAGGAATTTAGTCTTCACAACCCACCTACCTCCCCTAGGAGTTGTATCTCTCTATTTATCTCTTTCCCTCTCTCTCTCTCTTTGTCTCGGCTTTAAACTCAACTGGAGAGAGGCAGTTGGGAAAGGCAGGAAGGCAGCAAGCAGGCGCTGTGGGATGCTCCCAAAAGCTTTCTAATTGGACGCTGGGGAGCATTCCCGCGTAGGCTCCTTCAGTTCCGACGATACCCATATGTGAAGACTCCATAGCCCATGTTCCCTGTAAAATAGTTATCTCCAAGTTATAATGCCCTGTTCAATGTAATTTCAGTTTGTTCAGTGTAAACCGCCTTGATATCATGAAAGGCGGTATATATGAAATGTTAGATAAATAAATAAAATAAATAAATAAATTCCTGCTGTTCCCGGAGATCACCTGTTACAGGTGAGTAACTATGCTTTACTTGCCACCTTGGTTCACATATTTCCTCTGATGACAAGTGGATGCAATGGAGCTGCACAAATGGGTTATGTGACTCTCATGCTAGTACCTAAGATTACTGTAGAGCTTTATCATCATGTTGTGATTTCCTACATTCAATTCTGTACTCTCTGCTCATTGTTTTGTTAGATCATCAGAGGACGACACGTACCAAACTGTTCCGGCAGATGGTTTTTGTCTTGGGCTTTTTTCTGGTCTGATGTTTTTGTTTTCATTCACTAGTTAAACTTTGTGGGCCTGATGTTGAATTAAGTTGGCTATGCTTTGCTACGGCGCATAGCTGTCCCCGCAATCCTCTAACGCCAGATATTCAATGCTGAGATCATATGTGGCCCCGGCATTGAATATCCAGGATCCCCACACATGCCCTGGAGACGCAGAAGCTAACCGGTTAGCGGTGATATTGCACCGCTGCCTAGTTAGCTTCCACAGGTAAAACTAGGCCAGTTGCTAGTTATTTCCAGGAACAAGCAGGAATGAAGTCTTCACTTTTGGGTGACATCTGTACCGGCACAGCCTGCACGGGAATGCTCCCCAGTATCCAATAAGAAAGCTTTTGGGAGCATCCCATTGCGTCTGTATAGCTGCCTTCCCGCCTTCCCAACTCTCCCACCTCAGTTCTTTGTTTTCCGCGGAGCCAGCAGAAAGCAAATCCTGTCACCGTAGAAAATTCTTTTAATCCTTCAGCGTCTGCCTTCCCCGTTGACACCATAACCGTCTCTCGTTGTCTTTTCTCCAATTCTTTCTTTCTTTCCATTCTATTTAAAAAAAAAAAAAAAAGGTAGAAGAAACTTTTCTCCAGGACCAAGCAGGAAGTCGGTCCTCACTTATGGGTGACGTCGGCGCCGACGGAGCCCTCGCGGAGCAATTTTCCCCAGCTTTCGCAGAAAGCCTTTGGGATTGCAGCGCGCATGCGCGGTCCCCTTCCCGCCTAGGTATGCCATCTTGCTCAGTCTGATGACATAGCGGCAAGACAGCAAAAGTTAGCAAAAATATGCAAAAAGAATGACTGCAACTCCGAGCGGAGGAGGGAGGGTTGTGAGGACTGATTCCTGCTGCTCCTGGAGAACACCTGTTACAGGTGAGGAACTACTCTTTCTCCAGGACCAAGCAGGAAGTCAGTCCTCACTTATGGGACTCCCAAGCTTAAGGCTACTGGAGACCTCAAGCCTAAAAGAGCTCCCTGAGGCTCAACAGTACAGAGGGAAGGAATCTTCTCTGAATACGCATCCGGCCAGTAGCCAACACCGGGGCCGGAGGGTAGGAGTTGCCTAAACCTCAAAGAGATTGTGGAGGACTGCCTGACCGAAAGCACTGTCCCTGCGGGACTCCCTTTCCAGGCAGTAATGAGCCGCAAAGGTCTGACCTGAAGACAGCCTTGGAGAGCAGCTTGGCTGCCTTCTTGAAACAGCAGCGGGTGCTGATCGCCGGTCTGACCGGTGCATCTGCCCCGACCACTGGGACCTCGACGTCTAAGTCGACCCTGGAGGCTGAGCCGATCCTCGAGTCAATGCGGTCTCGAGTCGATCCTCAGCCAAGGTCTCCCTCGGCCTCTCGTATGGGGCCGAGGTCGTTGACGCCGGTACCCTCGGCATCGGGGCGGATGGCATAGGTGCCTGCCCGACCGGAGCCGCTCGATTCCTCTTCGGAGGGGACAGGGTGGGAGACGGAGGACGAGGAGTCCCCGGACACGTTCCGGACCCGGTGTGTCCCATCGGACTCACCGGAGTCTGAGCCTCGGAGAAAGTCCCCCCCAGAGGATACTCTGTTCTCGGACTTCGTGAGGGACATGGTCAAGGCCTTGGCCTTCCCCGCGGATCCCGAGGAGGAGCCTCGAGCCGAGGAGCTCGAGGCCCTCCAGTATGACTCTCCACCGAAGGAAGCCTTTACTGTACCGGTTCCTCCGATGCTGTAACGGCTGCTCTTCCGCATGTGGGAGGCACCGGCCTCAGCAAACAGGTCAATTCCATTTATCAAGTCCATAAGAGCCCTGGGTTCCAGAAGGCACAGCTACCGCACCACTCCATAGTTGTGGAATCGGCCATGCATCGTCTGAAGAGTTAGAAGATGCACTCTTCGGTGCCCTCCGGCAGGGAGGCCTGGAACCTGGATGCCCTCAGTAGAAAGTGCTTCCAGGGCTCTATGCTGGCTTGCCGTATCCAGACTTACCAGCTGTACTTGGGCATGTACCTCCGAGACTTGGCAAAGGAGATTGCTGGGTTCTCTGCTGGCCTCTCCAAGGAACCTTTGCAGAGGTTCAATGCTTTGTCATCGGGTATTCGGGAGTGCTCGAAGTTTATATCTCGAGCAGCCTATGATGGCTTCGAGGCTTCGGCCCGAGTAGCAGCGGCCGGCATCGGTGCATGCCGTCAGGCTTGGCTACAGTCATCTGACCTCGAGCCATGGGTCCAGGACAAGTTGGTCGATGTCCCTTGCCGGGGTGAGAACCTCTTTGGCAAACCCATGGCTGAAAAGGCTGCAGAAATCGAGACCGAGACTCTCACCAGGACAAGGCTGTCCAGGAAGACTTCTGCCCCTTCTCAGAAGAAGGGCTCGGGGGGAAAAGCCCTCTTACCCTAGGAAGGCCTCTGCCTACTAATCCTACCCTCAATTCCAGGCTTCTACAGCTCCCCCACAGGGTCAGCAGGCCTAGGGGCAGGGACATGGGGCCTGTAGGCAGAAAACCCCCAAGCCACCAGCTCCAGCTCCTGCACAGCAGGGAGCGGGGTTTTGACTCCCACTGCATAACCTCTCCTCCACAGCTGGTTCCACTCAGCACAGGAGGCCGGCTGACACTGTACGCCCACAGGTGGTCAGCCATAACAGGGGATACCTGGGCACTGAGCATAGTCCAGAAGGGCTACTTGCTCCACTTCAACCAGTTAGCTCCCTCCTATTTTCCAGGAGAGCCTCCAAGACTTCCTCTTTACAAGGACCTCCTTCTTCAGGAGTTGGCAAGTCTTCTAAAGGAGCAGGCGGTGGAACCGGTGCCTCATCACCTGAAAGGGCAAGGCTTCTATTCCAGGTACTTTCTGGTACCAAAGAGGACAGAAGGCTTCAGGCCCATCCTGGACTTGCAAAATCTCAACAAGTTCTTGGAGAGGGAAAAGTTCAAGATGCTTACCCTTGGAATACTGCTGCCCTACCTCCAGCAGGGAGATTGGCTATGCTCCTTAGACCTAAAGGATGCTTATACTCACATCCTCATTCATCCAGACCACAGACAATATCTCATATTTGTACTGGGAGGAAATCTTTTCCAGTACAGGGTACTTCCCTTTTGCCTAACCTCCGCTCCCAGGGTTTTCACCAAGTGCCTGGTGGTAGTGGCGGCCTATCTCAGAAGCCAAGGCATCTTTGTCTTCCCATACCTGGATGACTGGCTCATCAAGGGTCAGTCTCCACAGGAGGCCAGACGAGCCACTCTTCGCACTGTCTCTCTTCTCCAGCACCTGGGCTTCGTCATAAACTTTGGAAAGTGCACTTTGCTCCCCTCACAGAACGTAGAGTTCATAAGGGCGAGGTTGGATACCTTACAAGCAATGGCTTATTTACCCGGGAACAGGGCTCACAGACTGATGGTTCTGGCCCAGCAGTTTCGCAGTGGATCTCTGGTCTCTGCCAGACCTTTCCTGAGGCTTTTGGGCCACATGGCATCCACGGTCCATGTAACTCCAAATGCTTGTCTGCATATGCGGCCTGCTCAATGGTGCCTCAGATCTCAGTGGGTACAGGCCACAGGAGATTTAAGAGACAGAGTAAGAGTGTCCAAACTACTAGCGGCCTCCCTGCAGTGGTGGCTGCATCTCCCGAACCTGATCAAAGGGGTGCCTTTCCAAGCACCACCACACACACAGGTGCTGACGACCGATGCTTCTCTTCAAGGTTGGGGTGCACATTGCCAGGGGACATGCACTCAGGGCCTCTGGTCCCCTTGGGAGGCCACACAGTAGATCAATCTGTTGGAGTTGCGAGCTATTCGATTAGCTCTACAAAATTGCTCTCATGTTCTCTCTCACCAGTCTATCCTGATTCAGACAGACAACCAAGTAGCAATGTTCTATGTGAACAAACAAGGGGGCACAGGATCAAGGCTTCTGTGTCAGGAAGCACAGGCCCTGTGTGCCTTTGCAGTGAAGCACGGCATGTTTCTCAAGGCAGTTTATCTACCTGGCCAAGAAAATTACCTGGCAGACAGGTTGAGCAGGATTCTACAGCCTCATGAATGGCATTTGAATCCCCTAGTGGTCCAGCAGATCTTCCTGAAATGGGGCCTTCCAACCATCGATCTCTTTGCCAGTCCACTGAACCGTCAGCTGCCCAGGTTCTGTTCCAGACAACCGCATCCTCTGCGAATAGCAGCAGATGCCTTCCTAATCTCTTGGTCTACGGGCCTGCTGTATGCGTTTCCTCCAACGCCTCTAGTGGCCCGAACCCTGTTCAAGGTTCTTCGGGACAGGGCCTCGCTGATCCTGGTAGCCCCCAGATGGCCGAGGCAACCGTGTTTTCCACTCCTTCTGCAATTGGCGGTGGACATTCCACTCCCTCTAGGGGTGCAACCCGATCTCCTGTCTCAGGATCAGGGATCTCTCCTGCACCCCAACCTCCAGTCCCTCCATTTGCTGGCCTGGCTGCTGAAAGGGTAGTTCTAGCCCCCTTGCTTCTACCTAGGGAAGTGGAGGAGGTTGTTTTGGCCTCTAGGAGACAATCCACCTGTAAATCTTATGCCCTCAAGTGGCGTAGGTTCTCCACCTGGTGTGCTCAGCGCCAAGATCCGTTTTCGTGCCTGGTACCAGTGGTGCTGCAATATCTGCTTTACCTGTCAGACCTAGGCCTTAAATCCAACTCTGTTCGGGTCCACCTCAGTGCCCTATTAACGCACCACTCGCCGGTGGAGGGCCAGTCTCTGTCGGTCCACCCCTTAGTGGCCCGCTTCCTCAGAGGCCTGCTTTTGCTCAAGCCTTTGATTCGTCCACCAGCCCCTGAGTGGGATTTGAATGTGGTCTTGCAACAACTTACTCGCCCACCGTTTGAGCCGATGGCTACCTGTCACTTACGCTTCCTTTCCTGGAAGGCGTTGTTCTTGGTGGCTCTTACCTCAGCCAGGCGTGTAAGTGAACTACAAGCTCTGGTTTCTGATAGACCGTACACATGGTTCTATAGGAACAGGGTGGTCTTACGGACTCATCCTAAGTTCCTTCCAAAGGTTGTCTCCTCCTTCCACCTCAATCAGGAGGTGGTTCTTCCGACCTTTTTTACCAGGCCGCATGCCAGCCAGGCTGAAATGGTCTTGCATACCCTGGACTGTAAGAGGGTGTTGTCTTTCTACATTGACGTTACGCAGGGGCATCGAAGGGCTGTTCAGCTCTTCGTATCTTTTGACCCTAATAGGCTGGGGTTACCTGTCTCCAAACGTACCCTGTCCATTTGGGTAGCAGACTGTATCGCCTGGGCGTACAGGGCAGCCGGCCTCTCCTTGTAGGGTCAAGTCACGGCCCACCGTGTCAGGGCGAAGGCTGCATCAGTAGCTCATCTCCGCTCTGTTCCGTTGGCAGACATCTGCCGGGCCGTTACTTGGTCTTTAAGCCAGACCTTTGCGGCCTATTGCTGCCTCGAGAGGGAGTCCCGCAGGGACAGTGCTTTTGGACAGGCGGTACTCCGTAATCTCTTTGAGGTTTAGGCAACTCCTACCCTCCGGCCCTTGTGTTGGGCTACTGTTAGGGGGCGTTCTCAGTGAAGATTCTTATCACGCATGCTGAGGCTCTAGAGGGAGCTTATTTTTCAGCTTTGGGTTCTCGGTAGCCTAGAGCTGGGGAATCCCATATGTGAGGACTGACTTCCTGCTTGGTCCTGGAGAAAGCGTAGTTACTCACCTGTAACAGGTGTTCTCCAGGAGCAGCAGGAATCAGTCCTCACGACCCTCCCTCCTCCCCTTGGAGTTGCAGTCATATATTTCATTTTGGTTTTTTGCTGTCTTTTAGCTATGTCATCAGACTGAGCAAGATGGCACACTTGGGCGGGAAGGGGACCGCACATGCGCGCTGCATTCCCAAAGGCTTTCTTTGAAAGCTGGGGAAATGCTCCACACGAGGGCTTCGTCGGCGCCGACGTCACCCATATGTGAGGACTGATTCCTGCTGCTCCTGGAAGAACACCTGTTACAGGTGTGTAACTACGCTTTCCTGCCTCTGAAGGGGCCAGAACCCCTAAATATTCCACTCAGGTTGTGTCATTTTGCCAACAGATGGCACCAAATAACAGAAAACTGAACTCTGTCCATTGTGGGAGAGGGGTACAAGCTTCATTTTCACAGTATGCCCCCTCCTACAATCGTAAGATAGTTAAATTCCCAAACCTCTACAGGCAATCTACTGGATCAAGAGGTCTCAACACTCCTTGCTCAAGGAGCAATAAAGGAGGTGCCCATCCTTCAGGGTGAAGGGTTCTACTCACCCTATTTTCTTATTCCAAAGAAAACAGGAGGACACAGACCCATTCTAGACCTCAGAGAATTGAACAAATATCTGTTCCGAGAAAAGTTCAAAATGATTTCTCTGGGAACTCTTCTGCCATACCTTCAAAGTCAGGATTGGCTTTGTTCTCTACATCTAAAAGATGCATATACTCACATTCTGATCATCCAGATCACAGGAAATTCTTACGATTCCTTTTCAAGGGAAAACATTTCCAGTACAGGGTTCTTCCCTTTGGTCTGGCTTTGGCACCAAGAGTATTCACGAAATGCATGGCAGTAGTAGCTGCATTTCTGCGAACCCTGGGGATATTCATCTTCCCTTACTTGGACAACTGGCTCATTCAAGTCCCCACGGTTCCAGAAGTCAAATCTGCACTGTCTCGCACACTGCGAATCCTTCAATACTTGGGATTGGTCATAAACCTCCCAAAATCCCAACTTGCTCCGTCTCAGTCCCTAGAGTTCATAGGAGCTCGTCTAGATACCAGACAGTCAAGGGCTTTTCTCCCACAACCACGCTGTCTTCGTATAATGCAGCTAGCTTCTCAAGCAGCGGTGAAGTCCTCCCTAACTGCTCGAGAACTATTACAACTATTGGGACATATGGCATCCACGGTTCATGTGAATCTCCAGGAACAAGCAGGAATGAGTCTTCACATATAGGAGACGTCGCCGACGGAGCCCGCACGGGAATGCTCCCCAGCATCCAATCAGAAAGCCTGTGGGAGCATCCCCCGCGCCTGTGCGGTGGCTTCCCGCCCTTCCTACTGCCTCTCCCCAGTTTTTCATTTTCCGCGGAGCAGGCAGGACGTCCCTCCTGCCACCGCAGAACTTTTCACCTTTTTTTTCTTGTTTCTGTAGTTGCGGCTTTTCCCGCCGACAGCGGCACCTCTGTGCCCCTTTTGTTTTTCTTTTCTCACTTATTTTTCGTCGCCTAGCGGGACCTTCTTTCCCTCTGGGCGCCGAGGCCTACCGGGCTGACAGCATTGAGCCCCAGAAGTGCCCTCACTGCGGGGACTTAGTTTTCCACATGGACTCCAATGCCTGGTGCCTCTCTTGTTTGGGGCCTGACACTTTCCCCCCGGGTCCTCCGGGCTACAGTGTCGGGAGAAGACCTTCCCTTTTTCGGGTATCCCTCGATGACGTTTTCACGCCCAAGGCGCGGTCATCGGGTTTTTCTTCTCTCCAGGATCAGGTAACCACGCAACAGTCTGTTAAGACTAGCCAAGTCTTGAGGGGCGAGTCTCATGGGCGGCATGGCGACGGCTCCGGCCAACCCCTCAAGTCCCCCTTGGCTACTATACCCCGGCGGGAGTCCTCGGACTCCAAAGCATCTCTGGGGTTTCGGGATGTTCCTGGGGTTCGCTCCTCACAGAACATTCCCGAGCCGTGCTCGAGGGAGGTACCCGCTTCGAGCGGTGCCGATGCCCTGACATCGGTGCCGGTGTCGAGTGTTCCACTCTTCGCCAGGGATCGTCAGCTGGTGTCCTCGGCGCCTCCGGGGCCGATCGACTTGACCGAGTCTGACCTCCCTATATCCAAGCCGTGCTCGAGGGAGGTACCCGCTTCGAGCGGTGCAGACCCCCCCCCCCGGCATCGATGTCGGTGTCGAGCGTTCCGCTCCTCACCGAGGATCGTCCGGGGCCGATCGAATCGGTCCAGTCTGGCGTTCCTTCATCCCTGCCATGCGCAGGGGTGGTATCCGCTACGGGCGGTGCCGACCCCTCGACGTCGGCGTCGTTGTCGAGCGTTCCGCTCCTCACTGGGGTCTGTCAGCCGCTCCGGGGCCGACCGACTCCTGCCGGTATGGCGTTCCTACGGGGGTGGTATCCGCTTCCGGCGGTGCCGACCCATCGGCGTCGGTGTCGAGTGACCCGCTCCCCACCGGGGATCACCTGCTGCTGCCCTCGGCAGCTCTAGGGCCGACCGACTCGACACAGTCTGGCGGCCCTACGTTCAGGCCATGCGCGGAGGTGGTACCTACTTCGGGCGCGTCGGCGTCGATGGTTCCACTCTTTGCCGGGGATGGTCATCTGGCCTCGCTCCCTTCGGGGCCGGTCGCTTCGACCCGCGCTGGGTTGCCGGTATCCCAGCCCTGCGCGAGAGTGGTACTGGGTTTGCGCGGCACCGCTCCGCTGGAGACGGCAGGGGCGTCGAGCGCCAGGGACCGCCGTCGGCCTTCCCCGGGAGCCTCGGGGTATGTTGATCAGCCCCAGACGGGCGACCCCCCGGCATCGTCATGGCCATCGAGGGCCCCGCCCTTTCCGAGAAAGGGGGCCCCGGAATCTTCGATCGCTTAGATCCAGCCTGGATCTGCGCCGTCCCGCAACGGTACCCCGGCGTCGGTGCAGGAGTTTTGCACTTCCCTCCCCGCAGGGGCTCATCGTCGGGCGACCTGGGTACCCTCGGGGACGGGTCGTATGCCCCGGAAGAATTTCCCTCCGGGTCAGGTGGGCTCGAGAGGGGGCCCTGCATCTGGCAGTGCCCGCCGCCCGACATCGGCGCCGGCGTCGGATGACCCCCTCTCCACCGAGCTTCGTCCTCGGGGGCCCTTGATGCTCGCGACGCCGATCGACGCGGTTCCGATCCGCTCCCCGGGATCAGCACCGCCGGCGCGGCCGCCCCCGCCGGGGCCCTCTAGAAGGGAGTCGATCTCATCGCTCGGTTCGATGCCCAGCCTGGAATCGGTATCCAGCCTCGAAGACTTGGCCACGACACGTCTCGGGATCGGCCCCTGTCCCCTCCTGCGACGCAGAGCTGAGATCGTTGGCCACTGACCTCTGGCTGCCACGGAACCTCTTCAGTTGCCGGGGGCAGTGCCGCCCCCGGGTTCGGGGCCGAGGCCGATTCCGGCGGCTCAGTCGGTGCCATCGACCCCTTCGATGCCTAGCTTGGAATCAATTCTAGGAGCCGATGACGCCATGTTGACTACCCCGATCCTGGTCTGTTGGTCCCCTCCTCTGCCCAGCGGGCATCAGCCCAAGAGGCTTCTCGGTGCCCTGGCGGCCTCTCCCGCCACCGCCTCCCACGGCATAGCCCCTCCGGGAGAGCCGTCTTTTCAGAATTTCCTCCTTGACATTGCGGACTTGCTGGCCATCCCTATCCCGGACCTAACTCCAGGCCCTGCGGAACGGGCTGCCGTGATGCTTCCTCTGCATCCCTCCCTGCAGGATCTCCTGCTGGAGGCTTGGCGGTCACCTTTGAGGGTTCCGGCACCGTCGACTGCGATGCATGCTCTGTATCGGGTGCCCCCCTCCCCGGGTTTTCGGCAGCACCAGCTTTCACATCGTTCCATTGTGGTGGAATCGGCACTGAGGAAGGCCGGAAGCAAGGAAAAGCATTCTTCTCGCCCTCCAGGCTGCGCCTCGAAGACGCTAGATACTCTAGGACGTCAAACCTTCCAAACGTCTATGCTGGCATCCAGGATTATTTCATATATTTTTTTATATGAGTCTGTCGCTCCGGGAGGTCACCGAGAGATTATCTCTGTTGTCTCCCTTCTTGTCTGCAACCAAGGCCTTTGAATATTCCTTGCTTCCTTATCACTGCAGGAATATCTCTGGGTTCCTTTCTCGTGCTTCTCTAGATTCCTTCCTGTCGGTCAGCAGATGCTCTGCTGTTGCCATTAGAGCATGCCATACAGCATGGTTGCAGGCGTCCGAGTTGTGTAGACGGGCACAGCATTACCTGGGTAATTCTCCCTGTGACGGAGATCACCTCTTCAATAGCGAAGCCTTACGTCAGGTCGCGCAGTGCTTCGCTAACCTTCCCAGCGTTAGAAGCCATCCTAGGGCCTGGCTTCCCCCCGGCGGTGGTGCGCGCCTCACCAGGCCCTCCTTCCCTAGGAAGAGGAAATGTCACCCCTCCGCCCACCCGCCAGGTGCGCCCAAGCATGGGACCCCTCACCCTGGGTTGAAGTTCCCGGGTCCGCACCAGAACTCTCATACCAAGCAGTTTTAGGCTCCGGTGGGCGGCTGCCTGCAATTTACCTTCTTACCAGAAGTTTACAATTGAGCTCTACTCTGGGGCTCGTTCAGTAGGGCAAATGGTTCGGGGGCTTATCCAGGGGTTCAGGTATTCTCCTTCCGTTGGTAGAGGGAGACCACCTCTACTCCATCATAGCTCTGGCCCACGGTCAACTGGCTTACCCTTAGGTACGTCCCCGAACCCTTCTCGGCCAATATTCCCCTGATGATTGCTTCCGTACCAGAATTTTCCTTCCATCCGCTATAGTCCCCCAATGCTTACCAAGGACTATGCCCTCATGTCCCCCGATTAGTGTGGGGGCGAGTTTCTGCGTGCAGGTCCTGGGGACACCTATAGGGCCTCAAGCCCCCTGGTGTGTTCTTCCGGACTGATGCTATCCTCTGTCCTTCATGCTACCGTGCTGTTCGTTCGCCGATCTGCCCTTGTTCCACCGGAATAGATCCCTCTCCCGGACGGATCTTGACGCCACCTCCCCAGGTGGACGTTCTGTGGATCACTGGCAGGTCCGCCTTACTAGTGTTATGCTCATGGAGGTAGGTTCCTCGGCATACCTGCGTTAGTGCCGGGGTGGGGCGTTCTCCATGCCCAATGGCCTAGATATGCCAGATATCACCTGCTCGATAGGCGCATTTTGGGGGATGCCCACAGTGCCTGTGTTCTGCCGCCTATTTTTTTCCCAATGGCCGGTACTCACGCCCCCCCCCCCCCTCCGGGGTCCGGCCAGTCCGCCTGCCTATTCCTTAGATCGGCCCTCGGACTGGTTGTACTCTACTGCTGTGAAGTCAACAGCTTCTATTTTCAGTTATGCCCTCCTCCCGGAGGTTCAGACCCTTGTCTCCCTATCTCTCGCTAGGGCAGGCTGTGTACTCCTTCTGCTCTGGGGTACACCCCTACTCTTCTCCGGAATAGGCTATCCAGATCGGCCAGTCTTCTACTGTTAGTCCTCTGAGTTATGGACTCTGCTCCTAAGGGAGTGCTCAGCTTTGCATAAAGCTTCCTTGAAGACCTGCCGTCCTTCTCCTGACCCAGCTGACTCCTGGATCTCCTGGCCTTCCGGATTTGGAACTTCCTCCTCGCTGCGGTGAAGTTCCCTTGAAGACCTCGCTACTGCGTCTAAAGTACCTCCATCACAGTCCTACTTCCTACAACTCAGTAGGTAAGCTCTACATGGTACTAAGTCATTAATTCATTAAAAACTTAATGATGCTTCCATGCATTCTAATGACTACTCTCCCTGTAGTCTTTGGGTTTTGCTGTTCCTCTCTTCTCAACTCCTACCCTCCATCCCTCGGGGGATGCCGGGGATTCAGGTTGGGCAAATGCCATCCCGTCCTGGGCCGGGCTTACGGGATCTCCCCTGGGCATCCTCAGCTAGGGAGTCCCCATATGTGAAGACTCATTCCTGCTTGTTCCTGGAGATAGCACAGTTACTTACCTGTAACAGATGATCTCCGGAACAGCAGGAATTTGTCTTCACAACCCGCCCACCTCCCCTAGGAGTTGTATCTCTTTCTCTCTATTCCTTCCTCTCCTCTCCTTCTGGCTCAGCTATGAAACTCAACTGGGGAGAGGCAGTAGGAAGGGCGGGAAGCCACCGCGCAGGCGCGGGGGATGCTCCCAAAGGCTTTCTGATTGGATGCTGGGGAGCATTCCCATGCGGGTTCCGTCGGCGATGTCTCCCATATGTGAAGACTAATTCCTGCGGTTCCGGAGATCACCTATTACAGGTAAGTAACTGTGCTTTCCCTACCCTCGCCTTCATATGCAAGCAGTCCAGTGGACCCTATCCACACAGTGAACACAGGACGTCTGTCGGAGAAGATATCAAACTCACATCGACTGATCTTGTCCCTACAATGGTGGCAATCACTGGAAAATCTTCTAGTGCGGTCTCCTTTCTATCAACCCCTATTCCAGGCCACCCTAACAACAGATACATCACAGGTGGGATGGTGAGCACACCTGCATCATCTCTCTACCCAAGGTACCTGGACTCCACAGGAGGCTTGTCTTCACATAAACCTCCTGGAACTCAGAGCAATCTATCTAGCTCTTCAAGTATTCAATGCCCAGCTGAGCTACAAGACAGTCCTAGTCCAAACGGACAATCAAGTAGCTATGTTCTACGTGAACAAGCAGAGCGGAACAGGCTCTCTGTCGTTATGCAACGAAGCTTTACGACTATGGGCCTTCGCCAGAGGGCATCAAATTCACCTTCTCATGGTATATCTTCCAGGCATTCAAAACCTTTGGGCAGACAAACTCAGCCGAGTACTGCTTCCTCACGAATGGTCTCTTCACCTAGACCAGGTAGCCAAGATATTTCAGATCTGGGGAACCCCAGACATAGACCAATTTGCAAGTCCACTGAATGCCAAACTTCTCCGGTTCTGTTCCAGGATTCCGGCTCAAAATTGCCAGTCAAGGGACGCCTTCCTTCTTCACTGGGGTCACGACTTCCTCTATACGTTCCCACCCATTCCCCTTATCCCCAAAACACTCTTCAAGCTTCAGAGAGACAGAGGTCGTATGATCCTCATAAGACAGTGGCCATGCCAAACGTGGTATCCCCTTCTTCTACATCTCTCTCAAGCTGCGCCTCTGGAGTTAGGCTATGCTGCAGATCTCCTGTCCCAAGAGAACGGGATGCTAGGGCACCTGAATCCCCAGTCCCTGCATCTCAGGGCTTGGTTGCTGAAAGCTTAGACCTTCAGGATCTTAACCTTTCCCAACAGGTAAAGGATATCCTTCAGGCTTTTAGAAAAGCTTCCACAAGACGCTCTTACGCCTTCAAATGGAAACTTTTTACTATATGGTGTTCACAGAAGGGGTTAAACCCCCTTATGATACCTTTGGAATCGATACTAGAGTATCTACTTCATTTATCAAATTCTGGTCTAAAGACCAATTCAGTAAGAGTCCATCTTAGTGCAATTGCAGCTTCCTATAAGCCTCTAAATGGACAACCAATTTCCTCTCATCCACTCATAACAAGATTTATGAGAGGTCTTCTATTAACAAAGCCTCCCATCAGGCCACCACCGGTGGCATGGGATTTAAACCTAGTTCTTGGGCAGCTCATGAAACCGCCTTTTGAACCTTTAGCCACTACAACCCTAAAACGTTTGTCCTGGAAGGTCACCTTCCTAATTGCAATCACCTCTGCACGTTGCATTAGTGAATTGCAAGCTTTAGCGGCTGATCCTCTTTATACTAGGTTTCACCATGATAAGGTTGTTCTTAGAACTCATCCACACTTTATGACAAAGGTGGTTTCGCCTTTTCATTTAAATCAATCAATTTATCTTCCTGTATTCTTTCCGAGGCCTCATGCCTCTAATGCAGAAAGGAACCTTCATACTTTGGATTGTAAAAGAGCCTTGGCTTTTTACCTACAAAGAACACAGCAACATAGAAAGTCTACTCAACTTTTTATTGTTTTTGATTTTAGTCATTTGGGACTTCCAGTCTCCAAGAGAACTCTGTCACAATGGATTGCACAATGCATATCCTTTGCTTATGAGAGTAAGAGTCTTCCTCTTCAAGGCCATGTCACAGCTCAGATTGTGAGAGCCATTGCAGCCTCTATGGCTAACCTTCACTCTGTCTATTGATGACATTTGTCGAGCAGCCATGTGGGCTTCGGTACACATCTTTACAGCCCACTACTGCCTAGATAAATCCTCCCGTCGGGATGCCTTCTTTGACCAAGCTGTTTTTCAAAATCTCTTCCAGACCTAATTCAACTCCTACCCACCAACCCTGGTGGGATGCCAGAGATCCATGGGAGGAAGCATGGCCCACCTTACTAGAAGTGGCAGCTTCCTGGGGCTATCTCCCTGGCATCTTCAGCTAGGGAGTCCCCATATGTGAAGATTACATTCCTGCTTGTTCCTGCAGATAGTGTAGTTACTCACCTGTAACAGGTGATCTCCGGGAACAGCAGGAATTTAGTCTTCACAACCCACCCACCTCCCCTAGGAGTTGCCTCTCTATCTCTTTCCTCTCTCCCTCTATCCTTTCACTCAGCTACAAACTTAACTGAAGAGGGACAGTTGGAAAGGTGGGAAGGCAGAGCGCGTGTGCTGAGGGATGCTCCCAAAAACGTTCCTATTGGACGCTGGGGAGCGTTCCCACTCAAGCTCCGTCGATATCGACGACACCCATATGTGAAGACTAAATTCCTGCTGTTCCCGGAGATCACCTGTTACAGGTGAGTAACTACGCTCTCCCAGCTGTTGTTCACTTTGTGGAGCTTAGGTATCTGTTAAAACAAAAGAGAGAGATCTACCAAAGTACCAGCTGGTTTCCCAGCTGTCCTTTCAGAGAAAAAGCAGTTAAATCTCTTTAAGTATGTTCAAAATCTGCTGTATCAAGTCCCGGTGTGTAGTTAATTGGGGAGGTGCCCTATAAAGTAAGACTGCTCACTAGGGTTGGATGGGCATTGCGGGTGGTAGGGAGGGAATTCATACCTCATTAGGTGTCAGTAGCTTCAAAGAACTGAGAAAGATACTGAAGCAGAGTTTTAAACCCACCCCACTAAAGAAAATATTTCTCCTTTTAAACTAAAGCACCAAAAAGAATGAAACTTTGTTTTAAAATTGTACCAAAACCCTTTTAAGAGCTCCCAGGCAGAGAGCTGTAATTTAAAAAGCCACTAACTTTTAACTTTGCTTGAAATGTATAGCTCCTGTTAGGAATGCTGTTACCAGTACCCAAGCATCGGCGAGCTCCATGGATCAGCGTATCCTGGCCATCGAGTGAAGATTAGCGACTCCTTTGGCAGCTTTGATTCCGATCAAATTGTTACCAACAGTGCCACCTACTCCGGTACTGCCAATGGTACTGATGCAAACTGCTTCAGGATACATGCCGCTGGGTTCACTGCCAACCATACCTGCCCTTGAGTCCATTTCTGGTACCGAGGCTGCATCTAAGCAGATCCCCTGTCCAAATACCGATCTCCACCGGTATCTGTACCTAGCAGAGCAGGAGCATTGGTCCTGCCAATACTTTGAATCCTCCGAATCGGAGGCTTCCGATGACGATTCACTTGATACCCAACAACTGCAAAGTCTACCGGCAGAGCCCTCTCCTTCTACAGAACGGTGCATGTCCCCTCTCAAGGGCATGTCTTTACAAGAGTTTATTTGAGACCTAGCTAGGGGTCTCTCCATAACTGTTACATCTGAGAAAGAGCCTAGGGCTGAGGAGTTGGAGCTCCTCAAATACCCAACAGCTCCTGATGAGGCAGCCACCCTTCCGGTTTACCACATTCTCCATGATGATATACTCTGGATGTGGAAGACTCCCCTCATGATCTCACCCTATACTGAACACCTCGATACCATGTACTGAGTACTGGAATGTCCCAGTTTCCAAAAGACACAACTTCCCCACCAGACCTGCATGGAGCAGCAGGTGCACCTACTCTTGCCACCTTGCTGGGCAGACTAGATGGGCCATGATGGTCTTTATCTGCCGTCATATACTATGTTACTATATTTGATGGTGGTGGAATCGGTGATGCGTTGGATTAAGAGATCTAAGGCGCATTCTTCTAACCTCCGGGTAGAGAATCCAGAACCCTCGATGCGTTTGGACGCTGATGTTGCCAGGCTTCCATGCTTTCAGCCAGGATTAAATCCTATATACTGTACATGGCCTCAAAGTCCTGGTGACCTCCTTTAGGAACATAGCCATGGCCCTTCTTCTCCCAGATAACAGAGTAACCTTCGATGCATTTGAGTGCACTAGCAGAGCCACAGCTATCTGCATCGGTGCACACGGGATTGCATAGCTGCAAGCCCCCAGATCTTGAGCAGTGGGTTCAAGATAAACTGGGCAGTATACCCTGCACAGGTGAGAAACATTTTTGGCAAAGAATGGCAAGATAAGGCTTTCCAGTTGGCGTCGGAGAATATCACTCTGAATAGGCTATCTAGAGCTACAGCCAACCCTGCTAGGAAAAAGACAACTGCAAAGAAAACCACCTTTAATAAGAAAAAAAAGTTCTCTGTTTTTTATACTCCTGCCACTCAATACCAGGCTCAGGGTCCTCAAAAGATGCAACAGCCTCTCAAACAGCAGAAGAAGCCATAGGTACCTAAGGCTCAACCAGCTCTGCAGCCACAGTCTGCGCCTAGTTTTTGACTTTTTCCTAGAGAACATAGCCACTCTGCCTCTGGAGGACCCCCATCTTCTCCACATAACAGGCAGACCCTGTCATTATGCCCACAGGGTCATCACCTCGGAGCAGTGGACACTAACCATAGTGAAGGAGGTCTTATTCAGCTGGCATCCCAGGTGCAGCTCAGAGATCATCTGACTCCCTGGAAAATGCTGCCGTTTCTTGGGCATATGGCCTCAACAGTACATATCGTACCATATGTCCATCTACAGTGGTGTGCAAAAGTCTGGAATCACTTGTGAGTTTTGCGTTTTTCGTACTTTCTAATGTTTTTTTTTTTTAAGTTTTGCGTTAGCCCAGCATATTCCTCTTTCTACCACGTTGAAAGGGATACATTTGGCTATTAGAGTTGACTTTTTTACATTCCTTGCTTCCAATTTAAATACTTTATAGACACTGGGAGATAGCTACTGCGATTTTTGTGGATCCTACGTCAAAACTGGATCGAGATTATCCAATATGCACACGTTGTTTCTGATCAATCAGGAGGCTGGTTTCACTTATCAATCACAATGCAGATACCTAGCCAACAGTGCAGCTATAAAAACGCGTGGAATTTTTGAATTTCATATGCTTTCTGGATCGACCATGAAGATGACTCGGACCCTGACATTGGAGGAGCATGTTTGTGTGTCCTTTATGAGCGAGGAAGGATTTTCAAGCCGTCAGATAGCCAGGAAAGTTGGCTGCAGTCAGAGCGCTGTTGTTAAGCTTGTACAGAAGAAGAAAGAAATGGGTTCTGTGGTGGACAAGCCTCGTTCAGGTTGTTCACGTGCATCAACATCACGCCAGGACCGCGCACTACAATGCATTTCACTGACTAATCGCAAGTTGACCTCTCCTCAGCTACTTCGAGAGTGGTCAGACAAGAGTGAGGTCAGTGTCAGCTCATCAGTAGTTCGTCGCCGGTGCCTGCAGTTTGATCTCTGGGGCTGAAAAGCACGGAATAAGCCACTGATGACTGACATACAAAGGCGCACCCGGATCGTGTGGGCGAGAAAGCACTCAACCTGGTTGACTAAAATGTGGGAAAAGGTGTTATTCAGCGATGAAAGCACCTTCTGCCTGTTTGGTAACCAGGCCCACACCTATGTGAGGAGATTTCCTGGAGAGGAATTCAAGCCTGAGTGTCTCAACCTCACTGTGAAACATCCTTTGAAGGTCATGGTCTGGGGCTGCATTGCTGCCAGTGGCGTTGGACGTCTTCACATCGTCGATGGAATGGTCAACTGGGCCAAGTACATCACCATACTGCAAAAGTGCATGGTGCCATCAGCACACCAGCTGTTTCCTGGCTAGTTCCTGTTCCAAGATGACAATGCACCCTGCCATCGCTTTAGACAGGTGATCAGCAGGAAGCAGCAGAACAACATCAAGTCAATGGACTGGCCTGCCCAGTTTCCAGGTCTGAATCCAATCGAGAACCTGTGGCACAAGGTGGCCTTGGAAATATCCAAGAGGCATCCGACATCAAAGCGTGAGCTGATTGAGTCACTCATTGCAGCTTGGAACCGCGTTGTCACCAACGATCACCTTGTCAGACTGGTTCATTCAATGCCGACAAGGTGCAGTCAGGTGATCAAAGTCAAAGGGTGGCCCATCAAATACTGATACCCAGTCCGAATTACGTGGTTAATCAGGAAGGACTCTTTATTGATTATATACTGTACACTCCAACAGCCTAAAATGCCCGACACAGGCCGTGTTTCGATTTCTTCATCAGGGGAAATCTAGGCATAGTATATATTATAAATGTATAAAAACATAAACCCATAAAAACATAAATACAAATTCTACAATAATGTTAAAAACAATAACAAAACCATATATAATCATTAAAAATTATAAATCAAGAATTATTATTAAAACACATAAAAGCCATTAAAAACAAACATAACATATACATCATTAAATAACTACCAAATTGTCAGTTAATACTCACATTAAAAAATAAATAACTAATCAATAAATATATAAAAATAACAAACAACTCATCCATAAAAAGACATTGATAGGGTGAGTAACAACACCAGCCTTAAACTGATACCTCTATTGATAGAACCACTTGTATTGGATATTCGTAAACTAAAAGAGAGAAGAGGAGATGATTATCCATTACACAAGTAATTCAATAACCATTAGGCATGCATCCCAAAACAAACAAAAGCATCCAGAGCAGGAGTGAGTGTACCCTAAACTAAATGCATCTATATATAAAACTTGAATAACATAAATAAATCATTAAAAACTAAAAATCATTAGCAATTAATCAAAAGCTCCAATAACTTAAAAGCTAAATGAATGATTAAATAAATAATTAAACCACCTAATACTCATACAAACACATTGGGGAATTATAAAATGATCATAAGTATGAGTATTAGGTGGATGCTTTTGTTTGCTTGCTTTTGTTTGCAAAGGCCCGGTTCCTTTGGTGTCCACGTTGATGGCGGCCCTGAGGTGCAGTTTGTCTACCTTCATGGACCAGCAGCGGGCGCTGTTGTCCGAAACGACAGGTTCCTTAGCTCCAACTACCAGACCCTCGACGTCGAAGACATTTCCGGAGGCCGAGCCCGATCCTCGAGACCCTTTGGCCTTGAATCGATCCTCGGCTGAGGTCTCCATCCAGTTCCCATTTGACGGGACCGCGATTGTCCCCAGCCAGTGCGCTCGGTGCCAGCAATGGGGCCTCTGAGAGCTGCGACTGGGGTCGGTCCTGGAGCCCATGGACCAGCCTTCCATAGAGTTCTTGATGGACTACTCAGAGTGGGAGATGGAGGATGAGAAGTCACCTGACATCCGTCGCCATCAAGACATCCCCTTGGACTCCCCCACTTCGGAACCCTGGTCTCCGCTGGAGGATATGGCATTCCTTGACTCATATACAGATTTGTTTGAGTAGTGGAAGCCCTGTTGAAAAATGTTATTTGTACCCCCTACATCTGTATATGAGTTGATTTCATGTTAGTAATAGTTTCTGTTATATAAAAAAAAAATTGTTATATATAAGGGTGCTGAGAGGGATATGAAATGTGTGAAACTGTATGGCATCCATGCTATATGACAGGGGTCTCAAACTCAAATTGCTTTGAGGGCCAAATGAGGACTTGTAAAGTAACCCGGGGGCCGCATAAGACGTGGGGCCTCATTTGCATAAGGGGCCTCATTTGCATAAATATTTGCATAATGTTACCATACACTAACTTTTAGTAAACATGCCTCTTAATGAGTATGGATAAAGAAAGACTAAAAGATTCAGAAATAGGAAGACAATAATTAAACTGGGAACCCCAAAAGCCAAACTTGGAATGTACAACAACACTGTAGAAATAAAACTATAAATTAATTTCCTCTTGTACTAAACAAAGCGCAAACATTAATGATGCACATTTCCGAGAGCTGACATATTCCAGTTAATAAATTCAAAATAAAGAGATATTTTTCTACCTTTTGTGCATTTTTTTTCAGTTGCAATTGCTCCAGCCACTTCTGGTTTCTTCGTGTCTTCTGCTATCTCCATCGTCTGCTGTCCATTTGTCCTTTCTTCTCTCTTCTAGATTTTTTCCATTCTCTCTCCCTACATCTGCTTTAACATACTAATCTTTCTCCTTTTGCTCTTTCCTCATTCCTATTTCATCCACTCAAATTTTACCCCTCCATCCTCAATCCCCACTTACTCTCCCAATACCTGGCCAATTGTAGATTTGTCTTCTCTTCCAGACAAAATATTTTTCCCCTCTCCATTTCACTTTCCCAGCTCCATCCCATTCTAATCCTCCCCCAACATCAGCTCCCTTCTAGTTCCAGCCCCACCCAGCATCTGCTCCTTTCTAGTCCCTGCATCAGTCCATTTCCAGTCCTATCCTAGCCTCACCATCAGCCCATTTCCAATCCTAGCCCCCCATCAGCCCATTTCCAATCCTAGCTCCCTCCCCTCACAGCCCATTTCCATTCCAAGCCCCCCTCCCCATCAGCCATTTGCAGTTCAAGCCCCCCTTCCACTCAGCCCATTTCCAGTCCTAGCAACCCCCCCCAGCCCATTACCAGTCCTAGACCCCCCATAGCCCATTACCAGTCCTAACCTCCCCATAGCGCACTTCCAGTCTTACCCCCCCATCACCCCATTTTCAGTCTTACCCCCCCCCATAGCCCATTACCAGTCCTAGTCCCCCCCATAGCCCACTTGCAGTCGTATCCCCCATCACCCCATTTTCAGTCTTACCTCCCCTCATAGGCCATTACCAGTCCTAACCCCCCAATCAGCCCACCTCCAGTCCTAACGCCCATCACCGCATTTTAAGTCATAGCCCCCACACTCGCCCATTACCCTGTATAACCCCCCCAGCCCATTACCAGTCATAACCCCCCCTGCCAATAGCCCACTTCCAGTCCTAACCCCCATCTGCCCATTTCCAGTCCTAGCCCCCACCATAGCCCATTACCAGTCATAACACCCCCCCTGCCAATAGCCCACTTCCAGTCCTAACCCCCATCTGCCCATTTCCAGTCCTAGCCCCCACCATAGCCCATTACCAGTTATTAGGCCCCCCCCCCCCCCGCGACAGAGGAAAACAAAAAAACCCCAAAACCCTGGCTTCTGCCGTTGCCGCCGCCGTGGCAGCGGCAGAATCAATTGTCAAATTTAAAAAAAAAAGACTTCTGCTGCTCAAGCAGCAATATCACCTGTCCTGCGGCCCCTTCCCCTGTGCCCGGAGATCCGAATCTGCTCTATCAGCGGCGTGCTTTTCAAGCCGCGAAGAGTATTCCCCTCTCGCGCGGTTTGAGACCCCTGCTATATGATATAGGCAAGGTGGAGAGGTTTTTAAGCAGACTGTTGATGTGTTAAGTCTAGCAGATGCTTAACTCCATTTATTGGTAACAAGCTCTGTTTATGATTTTCTGAGGTTTGCTTTCTCTCCTCTTGATTTGCTGATTAAACGATACTGTGATAAGGTGAGAAGGTGGAGCTGTTTTTGTTGGATGAAGTAACATTACAATCACACATGAGTGCAATTCTCAAACAAACTTATCACAAAATAAAGACAGCCTGCGGGCTCAAACCAATTCTTGACAGATATGATTTCTGCACAGTTTTCTAGTCGCTGGTACTATCACACCTGGATTACTGCAGCATAATCCTGCAAGGCCTACCAGCATCCATGACGCACCCCTTGTAGGTGGCTCAGAACACTGCTCTCTGAATCTTACATGATGCCTCCATTGAAAAACACAGCGCCCATACTGCAAGACCTACACTGGCTGCCTATCGCATCACATGCCAAATACAAGGCCATCATCACAACCTTCAAGGCATACCACAACCTCTCCTCAGAATATTTGTTCTCTAATCCAGAAAACACCAAATGACAGACCGAGAAGAACCAATGCATAGTCTACATTAATTATCTCTACAATACGCAGAAAAAGCAGCCAAAAAACTTCAAGCACAGCATTCACACTGTACCCTCCACATCTCTAGAACGCTCTACTACCTGATATTCTCTCCACAAGAGACCTACAAAACTTCAGGAAAAATCTAAAGACTTACCTGTTTAAGGAATACTACGGTGAAAACACTATATAACCTCAACCTCCCCACCCATAATCACCATCCACACCCACCCTCTCCCTCTCCTCTAACCTCCATCCTACCTACAGAGCAAAACCACAATGCTTTAATATTATGTTGTTGTTTAACAAATAAACTGTTTCTTATAAGTTATTACAGTATGTGAGTACTGTCCTTTAATACTTTCTGTTCCATGTGTGCTAACCTAGTCTAATCCAGTTATTTATTTAATTAATTAATTTATTTATTAAACATTTTTATACTGCGGTTTACAAAAAACAAAGGTATGAATAGTACAAGAAACAAGTACTTATTCAGTTTCATGGAACTAGTAGAACTATTTACAATGAGTGTTCAATTACAATACACAGAACATATAACCGAGTGAACTATATACAGTAGTAGCTGTTGAGAGTTGCATTAAAGGGGGTAGTACATTCAAGTAGCTATAAGATATTTGCTACTCAATTTGCTACTCAAGTTATACCACAATGTTCCATGTAACGTTAAGTTATAAGAACATAAGATATGCCATACTAGGTCAGACCAAGGTCCATCAAGCCCAGTATCCTGTTTCCAACAGTGGCCAATCTGGGTCATAAGTACCTAGCAGTTTCCCCAAAAGACACAGGTTCCACAATGCTTATATTGGGTCAAGCAGTGATATCCCAGGTCCCTTTTAATAATGGTTTATGGATCTTTCCTCCAGAAACTTGTCCAAACCTTTTTTAATCCCAGCTACACTAACAGCTTTTACTACATCCTCCGGTAACAAATTCCAGAGTTTGATTACACATTGAGTGAAAAAATATTATCTCCAGGAACAAGCAGGAATGAGTCTTCACATATGGGTACGTCGGTACCGACGGAGTCTGCGCGGGAACGCTTCCCAGCGTCCAATCAAAGAGCTTTTGGAAGCATCCCACCACGCCTGCGTGCTGCCTTCCCACCTTTCCTAGCTGCCTCTCCTCAGTTTTCGTTTTTCCACGGAGCCGGCAGGACGTCCTCCTGTCACCGCAGAAAATTCTTGTTTTTATTTTTTAGTTTTCTTGTGGTCGCGGCTGTCTTCCTGACGCCACCGGTACCGCTGGTGTTTCTTTTCTTTTCTTGAAATATATTTTTTTTCCACGGGATATATTTTTTTTCCTCATAGTATCCCACGGTCTCTTAGGCCTTTTAGGCCTCTTCTTTTTCCTTCATGGAACCGCCAGGCACTTTCTCTAAGAAATGTTCACTCTGTGGCGGTACAGCTTTATTTTTAGACCCTCAAAGTCGGTGTCTAACCTGCTTGGGTCCTGACAACAGTTTGGTGAGAAGAGGTTTTCAACATCGAGATTCCCTCGATACACGGTTGCCCTCCAACTTCGGGGCACCGTCCCCTTCTTCTTCCACACAAGATCAGGTAACCCACAAACAGTCTGTTAAGACTAGCCAGTCCTCGAGTGGTAGGTCTCATGCACAGCATGAAGACGGCTCCGGCCTTGCCCTCGAGGGCCCACTGGCTTCAAAACCCCGGCGGGAGCCTTTGGTCTCCAAAGCAAACAAGGGGTTTCAGGTTGTTCCTGGGGTTCACCCCTCACAGAACATACCTCAGCCGTGTCCGGTGGTGGCATCTGCTTCGAGCGGTACCAGTACCCCGGCATCGGCACTGGTGTTGGATGAAACACTCCTCACCAGGGATCATCATCTGGTGTCCTCGGTACCTTCGGGACCGCTGGATACACCCCAGACTGACTTTCCATTATCAGTACCAGCAGCGATACTACCACTGCCGTCGGTACCCTCCAGAATTGCATCGATAGACTCGCTTCCTTCAAAGCCGAGTCTGGAATCGATCTCCAGTCTGGAGGACTGGGTACCGACTCGTCTTGGTACTGGCTCTCGGCGGTACCGAAGGCTCAGTTCCGATGATTCGGATTCACAACTCTCGGTTCCTTTGAGGCCGATTGAGGTTGCCACTGGTTGATCTTCCTTCACCGGTGTCAGACACGGAACCGAAATCAGTACCAACGACCTCATTACCTTTGCGGTCGGTGCCTTCCATGCTTCGCTTATCAGGCTCTCTGCCCTCGATGCCGAGTTTGGAATCGATCTCTAGTCTAGAAGACTCAGTACCAATAGCTTTTGGTACCGACATCGATCGATACCGGTGCTTTGGTACCGAGGATACTGGCCGGATGGGTTCGGTCACCTCGGTACCGATTGAACTGTCACCGATGACTACTCCGATGTCTTTGTCGGGCTTGACTCCGACATCGGTACCGGTATTGACATTGGTACCGGTATCCACAGTAGCATCGTGGCCAACTCCTACCATGCTTTTTTCAACAGGATCGCTCCATTCTATACCAAGCTTGGAGTCGATACCTGGCATGGACAATGTGGTAAGGACGGTTGCTGCTCATGATACCCAGTACCAGCAACCATCTCTTAAGCATTCCACACTGCACTGTGCAGGATCTTCTATTCCTATATATTTGGATACCTCTGTGGATGCTCAGGCTAGTTCTGTAAATCTAACCTGTCCAAGAGAGATTCCTGTTAGGGATCCCTCTTTTCAGAGTTTCCTCTGGGATATAGCAAGATCTCTTGCCATTCCTATCCCAGGACATGATCCTGCACAAGGCTCTGTTTCTATCAAAGCAAAGGACAATATAATGCTTCCTTTGCATCATTCCTTGCAGGATCTCCTTCTAGGAATGTGGGAAACACCTTTAAGGGTACCCCCACCTCCCAGGGCAACTGATCTGTTATATCAGGTGCCCCCCTCTCCAGGGTTTCAAAAGACTCAACTTCCTCATCATTCCCTAGTAGTGGAATCAGCAGGGAGGCGGGTAAAGAGTAAGAAAAAGCACTCTTCCTATCCGCCAGGTCGTGGGTCTAAAACACTAGATGACTTTGGACGTCAAACCTTCCAGACATCTATGCTTTCTGCAAGAATTCTCTCATATATATTTTATATGAGTCTTTCTCTTGAGGAGGTCACAAAGCAATTACATCTTTTGTCTCCTTTCAGATTCCAGGAGTACAGACTATTCCTCACTGCTTAAGCATATCCAGAATATCTCTTGGTTTCTTTCTCGTGCTTCCCTAGACTCTTTTGAGTCTGTTAGCAGGACTTCTGCTATAGCAATAGGGGCACGATGTAGAGCCTGGCTCCAAGCTTCAGACTTGGACAAATGGGCACAACAAAGGCTGGGACATACTCCTTGCACTGGAGAAAATCTTTTCAACAAGGAGTCTTTACGTCAGGTTACTCAGTTGTCCACTGATTTACCTGATCTCCAGGAACAAGCAGGAATGAGTCTTCACATATGGGTACGTCGGCACCGACGGAGCCTGCACGGGAATGCTGCCCAGCTTCCAATCAGAAAGCTTTTGGCAGCATCCCTCGCGCCTGCGCGCTGACTTCCCGCCTTCTCCAGAGCCTCTCTTCAGTTTTCGTTTTTCCGCAGAGCCAACAGGACGTCCTCCTGTCACCGCAGAAACTTTTCTTTTTTCAAACTTAAATTACTCTAGTTTTTTTGTTTTCTTGTGGTTGCGGCTATTTTCCCCGCTGCCACCGATACCTCCTGTGGATTTTTGACTAAATTCTGAGAAATCTTTTCTTCAGTTTTTGTCCCTTAACTTGTTGGGCCTACAAGGCCTCCTCATTATGGAGCCTTCTTTTCCTAAGAAGTGCATTCGATGTGGAAACACCTGTTTCTTTTTAGACACCAATAGTTGGTGTCTCAACTGTGTGGGTCCTAACCCCTTTTCCCCTGACTTGTCAGGTGATAATTCTGTGAGGAAACCTTCAGTTTTTAGAGTTTCCCTCGATACCATTTTTTCCTCGGCAGTGAGGGTACCCGGTTCCTCCACTTCACAGGATCAGGTAACCCACAGACAGTCTGTTAAGACTAGTCAATGCTTGAGTGGTATGTCCCATGCCCAGCATGGTGACGGCTCTGGCCTTACCCTCAAGAATCCATTGGCATTACCCCTGCGGGAGTCTTCGGGCTCCAAAGCGTTAAAGGGGTTTCAGGTTGTTCCTGGGGCTCACCCCTCACAGAACATACCTGAGCCATGCTCGGGGGTGGTATCCGCTTTGAGCGGTGCCGTGCCTCCGGCATCGGCACCGGTGTTGAGTGTTCCACTCTTCACCAGGGATCGTCATCGGGCATCCTCGGTACCTTCGGGACCGATCGATATGCACCCGATGGACTTCCCTCGATCCCAGCCATGTACGGTGCGGGTCTCCGCTTCGAGCGGTACCGATACCCCGGCATCGGCTTCGGTGTCGAGTGTTCCACTCTTCACCAGGAATCGTCCTCTAGCATCCCCGGCACCTTTGGGACCGGTCGATGCGATACGGATGCACATTTCCATATCTCGGCCATGCTCCGAGTCGGTACCGGCTTCGATCGGTTCCGATTCCCCGGCATCGACACCGGTGTGCAGTAACGTACTCTTACCAAGAGCTTGTCATGGGGTATCCTCGGTACCTTCGGGACCGATCGATGTAACCCAGACTACCTTACCGGTATCGGCATCGTCGATACTACCATCGGCGTCGGTACCCTCGAGACATGCATCGATTGACTCGCTTCCTTCGATGCCGAGTCTTGAATCGATATCTAGTCTCGAGGACTGGGTACCGACGCGTCCCGGAACCGACTTCTGTCGTTTCCAGACTTCAACTGCGGGTACATCAGTATCGATGTCGATGTCTGTTCTTGCACCGATTCCACCGATGTCTAGTTTAGAACCCATACCTGGGTTTCTCTCTTCACACCACTGTACATCCTCTGGTGCTCAGCCTCTTCCTTTAGCCCTACCAGGGATAGTTCCCATAGGAGATCAGTCTTTTCAGGCTTTTCTCCAGGATATGGCAACCTTTCTTAATATCTCTATCCCTGGTTGTGATGCTACTCATCGCTCACCGGCACGAATGGAAAACATGATGCTTCCTTTACATCCTGCTCTGCAGGATCTCCTTCTGAGGGTCTGGAAATCACCCTTACGGCTTCCTCTAGTTTCTACAGCCACTGAGGTTCGGTACCGGGTGCCACCCTCTCCAGGGTTTCAGAAGCCTCAACTTTCTCATCGTTCCCTTGTAGTGCAATCAGCACTAAGGAAGGTTAAGAGCAAGAAGAAGCATTCTTCTTATCCGCCAGGTCGTTCTTCAAGAACACTTGATGCTTTTGGTCGTCAAGCCTTCCAAACATCTATGCTGGCCTCCAGAATTCTTTCATATATTTTTCACATGAGTCTAACACTCCAGGAGGTCACGGAGAAATTGTCTCTTTTGACCCCTTTTTTGCCAGAGCCCAAGGCTACTGATTATTCCTTGCTCATCAATCACAGCCGGAATATATTGTGGTTCCTGTCTCGTGCTTCTATAGACTCTTTTGAGTCCGTTAGCAGATCCTCTGCTATTGCCATTGCAGCACGTCGCAGAGCCTGGCTTGAAGCTTCAGACTTGAGCAGATGGGCACAAACTGTGCTGGCTCATTCTCCTTGTACAGGAGAAGGTCTCTTCAATAAGGAGGCTTTACGTCAGGTTGCTCAATGTTCCACTGACTCTCCTTCCACTAAGGACCGTTCTAAGCCACTTCCTTCTTTAAGGGGTAGGAAATGTCCTACCAAACCTTCTTTCCCTAAGAAAAGAAAGTTTCATTCATCTCCTGCCCATCATTCGGCTATACCCAAACAGGGGACGCCTCAGCCTAGTCTGAAGTCCTCCAGCTCTGGCCAGTCTCAGTGTTCCCAGCAACCATAAGAACTGGGAATAGTAATCTACAGTTCATTTCTACCCATTAGAAGTTTATTCACTGTGCTTTTCTTTTTCAGTGTACTAAGATGTCGGGAAATTCTTGTTCAGGGACTGCAGACTTCTCCTCTTCTTACTCCCTAGAAGAGCAGTTGCAACTATCCCCTGATAGTTCTGTCCCAATTTGAACACTTTTTCCTTCCGTTGACTTACTATAAGGGTATGTCACCCTCCAATTACTTGCTCTACCCTCTCTACAGGATTTTTTTCCTGATTGAGGGGTACCATACTGAAAAGCTTCTCTAGCAAGCTTATTCCTCTCCTTTTTTTAACTCTTATTCTTAATATGCACAGTACAATCTCTGCTGTTTCTGTCAGCAGCTGTGCCTGCAGGAGTTACAGTGCTTATATTACTGGTACTGTTCAAATTTTTGTCTAGCCTCAGTAGTGATTCCAAGCTACTCCTCAGCTATCTTGGATCCCCCTACTTTTCCGGCTTTTTCACATTGTTCTCCCCATCTCCTCTCTTAGGATATGGCAACACACCTGACTTCGGTCAGTTTATCTCATCTTTCTCCTGCACAATGCTCTCTGCACTCTCAGAGAATCTTTCTACTATGAGGGCCTTGCTTTAGAGCATTGACCTTATCTCTGAAGCTTCTCTATTAGTAGGGAAAAGCTTCTAATCCCGTCCCATGCCGGTGAGGGTTCTCCACACCCTCTGGCCTGGGCTATTTACGTAGAACCAAAAACAGGAAGCGGCAGATTCAGCACCCAATACCTTTATTAGTACCAATTAAGTGGCCTAAGCCCAACACAGGACCGTGTTTCGTATGCCACTTCGTCAGGGGCTATCAGGACACACTATTCCTTTATTTTTATTATATATTTTTTTATCTTTGGTTTGGTCCTATTCCTTTGTCTCCTCATCCCTTCCATTCTCTTGGTTCTATATGGCTGTTTACAGGTTCCCTGTATATGTCCATTTAAGCATTTCATAATTATAAATGTTTGATTCAATATTTTAACAAATTTCTTTGGATCTCTAGTGTATATGTTTTGATCTCCAGCATTGTCATTTGTATTCCAAATTGCATCTTTATATTTTTAATTTTTAATTTTTTAATTATTTAATTATTTATGTATTTATATATTTATATATTTATTTATATATGTGTATGTATATAAGTTTAAATATATAATTTTGATTTATAGAGCAGTTGTTTATTCAATGTACTGAGTTTTATTCTAATTATATATGTATTATCATCATTTTAATTGAGATATTTATCATGGGTTTCCCCCCCCCCTCTTTTTGTGTTTTATTAATGCCTTTTTAGTCTTTTTTGAGACTCAAGTCATTTGTGATAGTCCAATTTAGCCTGTTTTTTCATGTATAATGTATTTTTATGTTATATCTTTTTGTTTTAACCCCCTTTTTTTTTTTGCACTATTTTTTTTGCACTATTATTGTTTTGATTTTATTATATTAATGTAATTTTATAAATTTAATTTTTAGTGTGTCCTGATAGCCCCTGACGAAGTGACATACGAAACATGGTCCTGTGTTGGGCTTAGGCCACTTAATTGGTACTAATAAAGGTATTGGTTGCTGAATCTGCCGCTTCCTGTTTTTGGTTTTGCTCATCTGAGTGGCTAGCGCTGTTTTCTTTGTGGACCCCCTGGGATATTTACGTGACATATATGTTCTTCTGCGTGAAAATCCAAGGCTGATGTTACCGCATACTACTCTGGGTCCCTCTAGTAGGTCCCTCTGGTATCTTCTTTACGTTCTGTACATCTGCCATGTCAGTGTTCTATAGAACTCCCGCCTTGTTCTTTACAGACTGCTATTATCATCTGTTCTCACGCAAACATCACGGTTATCTTGCTGGATTGCCTTCCTGCATCCCTTTAATCCACAGAAATAGATTCTCTATACATATCCCAAAGTGGGTTCATCCTCTTGTAGGGCGGAGAATCTTTTTCTTTTATATTCCCCATATACAACTTATGTGGCTATGGGATAGACATGTATCTTCAACCTTTTGTCTTGTATGTAGCATTTCCATATCTGTCTACATACCCATATCATTACCCTGGTGGTGCAAAACCCTGCCCCACAAGATGTATATATATTTAGGTATATCATATCTATATATATGTATTTTGATACATCTCTCCGCCCATATTCTAATACACACATAGGAACATATGTATATATTTATATATATATTCCGTATATATGTATATATAGGTGTCTATTGGCAGACTTCTTAAGGGTTGATATGTCTTACACACTATCACCCTCACTATCTATCCTAAATATTTTACCTTCTAGAGGTTTTAGACAGTCTGTCACCCTACTTTGCATACCATATTACGATGCAATAACTGTTATGCACCAATGACCACCATGGTGCTAACATCTCCCATTTTTTCTTTTAGTCATTAAAGCATCCAGCTTCACTATTTTTCCTATCTCTCGCCAGCTAGGAAAAATAGTGTACAGCTTTATCTTCAGTACACAGCTGTTCTTCTTGGGAATACGGGGTTTTTCCAATCCCCCTCTTCCCGCCAGGACTGGGCTAGTTCTCCAACTCCGTCAGTCTTCTTCCTTTAGTCCTCAATGTTAATGACTCTATGCCTAAAGGAGTTTTCAGCTTTTTCCCATAAAGCTTTCCATTGAAGACCTGACGTCTAATCTTAACCAGTTGACACCTGGAACGTCTGCTACATCCAGGTCTCGACCTTCATTCTCACTGCTGTGAGGTCACCTTGAAGATTCCGCCACTGCTTATCCAGTAGACTCCATCATGCTCTCTACTTCCTACAATACAGTAGGTAAGCTGCCTCTTTTAAATGTACATTAAATGTGTTTTAATGCTACTTATCATATATACCAAGGACTACCCCCCTGTAGTCCTTGGCTATGCTGTTTCTTTCCTCACAGCTCCTTTATTGTCAACTCCTACCCTCCATCTCACATTGGATGCCGGGGATTCCTGGAGACAAAATTCACCCCTGGTCCAGGCTCCTGCATTTTTATGGGATCTCCCCCTGGCATCTCCAGCGAGGGAGTCCCCATATGTGAAGACTCATTCCTGCTTGTTCCTGGAGATGGCACAGTTACTTACCTGTAACAGGTGATCTCTGGGAACAGCAGGAATAAGTCTTCACAACCCTCCCACCTCCCCTAGGAGTTGAATCTCTTTATCTTCTTCCTTTTCTCTCCTCGCCTTTGTCTCAGCTTTGAAACTCAACTGAAGAGAGGCTCTGGAGAAGGCGAGAAGTCAGCACACAGGCGCGAGGGATGCTGCCAAAAGCTTTCTGATTGGAAGCTGGGCAGCATTCCCGTGCAGGCTCCGTCGGTGCCGACGTACCCATATGTGAAGACTTATTCCTGCTGTTCCCAGAGATCACCTGTTACAGGTAAGTAACTGTGCTTTCCTAGGGGTTGTTCTACCCCTTCCTCTGTCCCAGTACGTAGGAAATGTCCTACCAAACTTTCTTCCCACAGGAGAAGGTTTTATTCATCACTTGCCCATCATACAGATGTTCCCCAACAGGGACAGCATCGTCCTGGTCTAAAGAATCCAACCTCTCACCAGGCTCAGCAAACCCAGCACCTGCAGGGTTTCTGATCATTCATCATCAGATGCTTGTGACCCTTGGGGTTAGAATCTACAGTTGCTTCTTCTCAATAGAGGCAATCCACCGCGTTATTCTAACCCCTACACAGGGATCTCTTTCCAAAAGATATCCATTTTTTCTATATTTCTATGAGCTGTCAGGTTGTTCATGCCTATAAGTCACAGGTTTCTCCTCTTTGCCTGCTAGGGAAAGAAGTCTAACCACTATCAGATGATAGTTCCTGTGCCAGCATGTATTTTTCCTTTCTATAGACTTACTACTTCGTAAGTCTTCTTCAGCTCCATTCTCTTCACCCTCTTACCAAGTTTTTCCTCTGTAAGAGCGGAATTACTTACTGGGAGGCTTTCCCTTTAGCCTCTCTACTTTTCTCACTTTCCAGTGCGGAGTTTTCCTCTTTGAGTCACCTCCTCTGTTTTAATCTTGCTTTGGGGCAGCTTATCAGACATGTCCAGAGTTCCTACTCCTGTTCTGTCTGTTCTTTCTGTTTTTGAACAGTAAGATTCTTCTGCTGTCTTGCCAACAGCTTTAATGTTTGGACCACTGGTTCTTGTCCACAAACAACCAGATTGTCCTCCACTAACATTCTGTCTAGTCTTAGTAGTGGCTCCAAGTCAGTGCTTCATCTCTCTTGGAGATCATCTCACTACAAGCTTTCTAGATGATCTTCTATTCTGCCATCTTCATTTTCCTGAGTTTGGCAGCATAGTTGGCAGATATACTGGCTCTCTAATAAGCCAGTTCTATCTCCTCATTCTCCTGCATCATGCTCTCTGTAATCTACAGAGAAGCTTTCCACTATGGGCCCTTGCTAGAGAGCATGGGTTTTTTTTTTTCTCCAACACCTATCCTAGCTGGTTAGAAAAGGCTTTTCAGTCATGACTCCCATGACTAGAAGGTTCTCCCTTCTTTTACTATCCCTTTTTTGATATAAAGGACATAGGCCTTCTCTTACGTGAAAGCTCAAGGAGTTGCCAGTTCCCTGCTTTGGTCCATAGTATTCCCAATCGGGGATATGCTCGTCCTCATGGTAAGAACGCATGATATCTTTGCCCTTAAGCAGGTCAACATGGTATCTCATCTCTAGGCATCTTCTGTCTACTTACCATGCTAGAGTCCTGGAAGACTCGGGACTTGCTGACTGCACATTGGCATTGTCCTTTGTTTTTCACGTAACAATCCTGGTTATTTTTCACTAACTAGCATTCTTGCAGATCATAACCAGGAGGAATAGATTCTCTATATGTCTTCTCAAGTAGGTTCCACCTCCTTGTTATTAGATGAATCTTTCCTCTCCACATATCCTATGTGATCACTGTGCTGTAGGCATATCTCTGACTATTTGCAGACACCCATATGTAGGCCTGCATATCCATATTTATGTTTTGTGTATTTTATGCCCTGCCATATCTCACTATAGATATATTCTTATATGTCTGTTTATCTATCTATCTATCTATCTATATCTATATTTATATATATATATGTATCTGTTGAGATATTTTATTATAGATAGATATGTATCCACATACTTATCTATCTCACTGTCTATCCTCATAGATAGTTTCCTTGGGGAAACTGCTAGGTACATATGACCTAGATTGCCCACTGTTGGAAACAGAATACTGGGCTTGATGGACCTTGGTCTGACCCAGTATGGCATATCTTATGTTCTTATATTCTGACAGAGGGGCTTTACCCATACCTATGCTATCCAGCAGGTTTGGGGTTCTACACACACAACCACTCCTGTGGTAGTCAACAATTTTTATACCATAACCTAACAGTTTAGGTACCTCTGAAGCTTTCCGTGCCCAATATCTCTCCTAGCTTACCCCAGTTAGGAGAGACATTGTGGATCTTCAGTTAATCACAGGCTTCAACGCCTCAGGCATTTGTCCTCGCTTTTTGGGATACAAGGAGCTCCCACACCCTTTCTCCCCACAAGGACTGTGCCTGTTTGTCCAAATCGGTTAGCTTTCTCTTTTTGCTCCTAAGAGTGACTCACTCTGCCTCCAAAAGAGGTAGGGTTTTTCTCATAAAGCCTTCCGCTGAAGGCCCACCGTTTTGGACTACCCCAGTTTTCCCTACTGGGGTTACCTGTTATCTTGCAAGATTCTGTCCTCCACTGGTTTTCCTACAGGATTATTACCTCCACTTACAGTGAGGTCCTCTTCACGGTTCCTCTACTAGGTTTCCCAGTAGATCCATGAACCTCCATACTTCTGTGAAATCCTGTCAAGGGAGGTCCATATTGCAATATCCTTTGCAATATTCTTGATGACCATCATCATCCACACATGGACTCCATCCCTGCAGTCCTATGCTAGGTTAGCTGTTCCACAGCATCCTTCTTTCTTCAACTCCTACCCTCCATCCTCAGGATGCCTGGTGTTTTGGGAGATAGCATGTTCCAGCCTATGACAGGCTGGGACTCCAGGCATCTCAGCTTGGGAGTCCCCATATGCGAAGACTCATTCCTGCTTGTTCCTGGAGATAGCACAGTTACTTACCTGTAAAAGGTGATCTCTGGGAACAGCAGGAATAAGTCTTCACAACCCACCCACCTCCCCAGGAGTTGTATCTCTATCTATCTTTCCTTTCCTCTCTCTCTCTCTTTGTCTCAGCTTTAAAACTTAACTGAGGAGAGGCAGTTAGGAAAGGCGGGAAGGCAGCATGCAGGTGTGGTGGGATGCTTCCAAAAGCTCTTTGATTTGACACTGGGAAGCGTTCCCGCGCAGACTCCGTCGGTACCGACGTACCCATATGTGAAGACTTATTCCTGCTGTTCCCAGAGATCACCTGTTACAGGTAAGTAACTGTGCTTTCTCTTATTAGTCTTAAATAGGATTTCCAGGAACAAGCAGGAATGTAGTCGTCACATATGGGTGATGTCGGTACCGATGGAGCCCGCGTGGGAACTCTCTCCAGCATCCAATAGGAAAGCTTTTGGGAGCATCCCACTGCACCTGCGTAGCTGCCTTCCCGCCTTTCCAGTTCTCCCTCCTCAGTTCTTCATTTTCTGTGGAGCCCACAAGAAGCAATTCCTGTCACTGCAGAAAATTTGGTCTTTTTCTTATTTTTTTGTGGTCGCGTCTGCCTGCCCGTCGATGCTGCTACCGACCCCGTCGGTGCTTACTTTTCTTTCTTCTAAAATAAAAAATTTCTGAGGAGAAAAACTTCTTCCCTCAGGGCGCATCGACGCCCTCTTAGGCTTTGACTTTTTTCCTAAAATGGACAAACCAGCCAGTGGATTTAAGAAGTGTTCCAAATGTGGCAGTACAATTTCAGCCACGGACACCCATGACTGGTGTCTAAAATGTTTAGGACCGCATCATGAACTGTCAGAATGTCCTTTCTGTAGGAAGATGACAAAGAGAGGCCTGCAGAACAGAGCTGCGAAACTCTGCACCCTCTTTGCCACTGATGCAATGTTGGTAGCATCGATGTCATCGAGAGCTTCATCTTCCTCCCAGGGATCTCAGGTATCGAAACCCATGTCTTCATCGAAGACTAGCTGGCCCTCAAAGGTTAGATCTCCTTCTAAGCATTGAGATGCCCTAGGCGTTGCCGTGGAGGGGGACACACCGGCCAAACAAGCCCGGCGGGAGGTCCTTGCCTCCAAAGCCTTAGTGGGGTACCAGGATGCTCCCGTGTCCTCTACTTCTGGAGAGCTCTTGGTGCCATGCTCAGGGATCATGGCCCGCAACTCTGGTACCGATACCCAAGCATCGGCAAGCTCCATGGATCAACGAATCCTGGCAATCGAGTGGAACTTAGCGGCCTTACTGGCGGCTTCCGTACCGGTAAACCTTCTACAGTTTATTCCTTAGCCATCGGTACTGACGACGGTACCGTAAATGCCTGCATTGACTTCTTTGCCACTTACCAAGCTACAACACATGCCGGCCCTTGAATCTGTCTCCGGTACTGAGGTTCCAGTACTGCAACTTTAAGATACCGACTTCGAGGGGTATAGAGTATGTGCAGAACGCGAGCATCCTGCCCATTGATACTCCGACTCTTTTGACTCCGATTCATCGGATGACGAATCGGACTGTACACAGGAAATGAGAACTCTCCCAGAGGATCCATCTCCGTCCCTGCAACGTCACATGTCCCCTCCAGAAGACATGTCTTTTCAAGACTTTATCCGCAATGTTGCAAGGTGCCTGTCTATATCTGTGACTTCAGAGAAGGAACCTAGGGCTGAGGAGCTCAAAATTCTTCAATACCCTGCAGCCCCAAAGGAAGCTGCTACTCTCCCTATTCATCAAATAATTCACGACCTTATGCTTCTAATGTGGGAGACACCCGTAACCATCTCTCCTCATACTCAAAGGCTCGATACAATGTACTGGGTATCGGAGTACCCCGGCTTCCAGAAGATGCAATTACAACACCATTCCATGGTGGTAGAATCGGCAGTGCGTCAAATTAAGAGTGCTAAGACGCATTCCTCGAACCCTCCAGGCAGGGAATCGATAACCCTCGATGTTTTTGGTCGAGGTTTTCAGGCCTCCATGTTATTGGCCAGAATCCGTTCCTACATACTCTACATAGGTATGTTTCTTAGTGAGGTGTCTAGGGATTTGGAGTTGATGGCTCCTCTTCTCGCTGACGACAAGAGAGCTGATTATCTCACCCTGGTGAAACATGCCCAAAATGTTTCCAAATTTGTTAACAGGGCAACTTTCGACTGCTTTGAATGTATCAGCAGAACTTCAGCTATATGCATCGGTGTATGCAGGACTGCTTGGCTCCAAGCCTCTGATCTTGAACAGTTGGTTCAAGATAAGCTGGGTAATATGCCTTGCATAGGTGAAAAGCTTTTTGGCAAAGACTGGCAGGAAAAGGCTTCTCAGCTAGAATCTGAGAACACCACTCTTAATAGACTATCTAGATCTACTGCCAACCCAGCTAAGAAAAGGACATCAAAGAAACCTTTTTTCAATAAGAAAAAGAAGTACTACCCTTCTTACACCCCTGTGGTGCACTGTCCCAGCCATGCTCCCCAAAAGGGGCAACAACAACCAAGGCAGCAAAGAAAGGCTCAGACTCCCAGGTCTCAGCCAACCCAGCAGACCCAACCTCCTCAGGGTCTTTGACTCCTTTCTGGAGAACATAGCCGTCCTGCCTCTGGAGAATTTAGATCCCATCCGCATTCCCAGCAGGCTGTGTCACTTTGCCCACAGGTGGCATCTTGTAACATCAGAACACTGGACTCTCTTCATAGTAAGGGAGGGGTATAAACTTCACTTCCGAAGTCTTTATCTTTATCTTTATCTTTATTGGTAACTTATATACCGCTCAGGCAAAATGCGTCAGAGCGGTGTACAATATTCAAAATAGCTGCAGGAAGGAAGGAAAGGAACGCCAAATATGTGACAGGAAAGATTTAGGAGAAAAGAGAAAAAGCTAAAGGGAAGGAGAAGTAACAGGAAAAATGGCTACAGAGAAGTCAGTGAAGGGAAGGGAGGGGGGAAGGAGGTGGGGAGAGGTCAAAGGCGAGACAGAAAAGGTAGGTTTTTAAGTGGGCCTTAAAGGTTTTCAGGGTAGGTTCCAGGCGGAGGTCCGGGGGAAGCGAATTCCAGAGACGAGGTCCAAGGAAATAAAAGGCAGAGGAGTGGGTGGATTCAAGGTGAGCCTGTGAGGGGGATGGTAGGAGCAAACGGTTGGCGTGTATGGAGCGGAGTGAGCGGTGGGGAGTGTGGAGATGGATCTGATCTGCGAGATAAAGAGGGGTACCTAAGTGGAAAGATTTGTGAACGAAAGTGAGAACCTTATATTGAATGCGGAAGGGGACTGGGAGCCAGTGCAATCGTATGAGAAGAGGAGTGACGTGATCAAATCGGGAAGAGCAGGTGAGAATACGAGCTGCAGTGTGATGGACTCTCTGGAGGCGTTGTAATTGGGACTGGGGAAGACCGGCCAGGGAAGCATTACAGTAATCAAGGCGAGTGACAATGAGTGAAAGGAGAAGAGTGGTCATGGACGAGAAAGAGAGGAAAGGACGAACAGAGCGAAGTTGACGCAGGGTAGAAAAACAGCGTTGAAGAACAGAGGAAATATGGGGTTTAAAGGATAAGGAAGAGTCGAGGGTAACGCCTAAGTATCGTAGAGAAGAGACAAGAGGGACAGGAGAGGAGAAAAGCACAGGGAGAATAGATGGAGTAGGACTACCAGCGGTGAACCATATTGCAGAAGTCTTGGTGAGGTTAACGTGCAAAAAGTTGGAAGAGAGCCAAGAAGCCACAGTGGAGAGACAGTCGTTGAGAGGTGTAATGTCAGGGGAAGCAGAGTTTGTGTGATAGAGCAGGAAAATGTCGTCAGCGTAGTAGTGAGCAGATATACCCTGTTGTTGTACTAGGAGAGCAAGAGGAGCAAGAAAGACATTAAACAAGAGGGGGCAAGAACAGACCCTTGTAGGACACCACAGGGAAGGGGGGTGGGGGGTGAGGAGAGGGGACCAGTGGACACACAGAAGGAACGACCTGAGAGAAAGGACTGAAACCAACGGAGGACGGTGCCAGAAAGACCTGCATCGAGTAGGCGTGAAAGGAGGGTGCGGTGATCAACAAGGTCAAATGCAGCAGAGAGATCAAGTGAGACAGCAATAGTGAAGAGACCGCGGTCGTGGGCAGAGTGAAGCTCATTAAGGAGGGAAAGAAGAACAGTTTCGGTGCTATAGCCGGGGCGAAAACCAGATTGGAGAGGGTGCAGGGTAAGTGAAGCTTCAAGATGTGAGGACAGCTGGGAAAAGACAAGTTTTTCAAGGAGCTTAGAGGGAAAAGGAAGGTTGGAGATGGGACGCCAGTTAGAGGGGGAGGATGGGTCAAGGGAGCTCTTTTTCAAGACAGGACGGATGACAGCGTGCTTCCAAGAGGTGGGGAAGATACCAGTGGATAGGCTATTGTTGATAATGGAGAGAAGATAAGGGGAAAGAGCCAAGGAGGGATCTAGTAGCCCACTCCCCCAGTCTCCTCCAAGAGAGTTCAGTTCTCAACCCCCTCTCACCACTCTGTTATTACAGGAGGTCGTCTCCCTTCTTTCACAGGGTGCAATAGAGGAGGTACCACTTTCCCAGCAGGGTCATTCCAAAGAAGACAGGGGAGAAGAGTACCTAGGGACATCATCTTGAATTTCTACCAAAGAAGATACTTGTTCAGTTTTCTGAGGTCCAGGATGGGTCTGTATCCCCCTATCTCCAGAGTCAGGATTGGCTCTATTCTCTAGATCTAAAGGACGCATATACTCACATTCTTATCCACGCAGAACACAGAAGGTTCCTGCCTTTCCTGTTCCAGGGGAGACATCATCAGTACAGAGTCCTACCTTTTGGGCTTGCCTCTGCCCCAAGAGTCTTTACAAAATGCATGGCAGTGGTAGCTGCATTCCTAAGGACTCTAGGGATATTTGTCTTCCCCTACTTAGATGACTGGCTCATTCGAGCAAGCACACCTCTACAGGCCAGTCTTTCTCTCACATGCACCATGCAGGTGCTACAACACTTGGGATTTGTAATAAATCTTCCAAAGTCCCATCTCTTTCCCTCATAAACTCTAGAGTTTATAGGGGCTCTCCTAGACACTCAACAGTCAAGGGCTTTTCTGCCCCAAGCCCGCTGTGCTCGACTCATTCAGCTGGCATCCCAAGCATGCCTTAAGACCTTTCTCACTGCTCGAGAGATGCTGTAACTTCTAGGCCATATGGCATCTACTGTACATGTGGTTCCATACGCTCGTCTGCATATGCATGCAGCTCAATGGACCCTGGCTTTCCAGTGGTCTCAAGCTTCCGCTCGTTTGGGAGACAAGATAAAACACTCTACACATCTCATCTTGTCTCTCCAGTGGTGGCAATCCCCAGAACACCTTGTTAGGGTCACCTTTTCAGAAGCCTCCACATCAATGTACCCTGACGACGGATGCGTCCAAATTGGGTTGGGGAGCTCATCTGGACAACCTCTCCACTCAGGGTCTTTGGTCTCATAAGGAGTCAAAACTCCACATAAATCTCCTGGAACTCAGAGCCATCCACAATGCTCTCAAGGTGTTCCATGACCACCTTCGCTTCCGCACAGTTCTAGTCCAGATGGACAATCAGGTAGCCATGTTCTACCTAAACAAGCAGGGTGGAACAGGCTCTTGGACCCTTTGCAGCGAAGCCCTTCACCTATGGACCTTCGCCATACAGTATCAGATTCACCTACTTGTGGTGTATCTCCCAGGCAAACAGAATCTCTTGGTGGACAAACTCAATTGAGTACTGCTACCCCACGAGTGGTCTCTCCATGTGGACAAGGTTGCTCACATTTTTCAGTTCTGGGGAACCCCAGATATAGACCTGTTTGCAAATCCTCAGAATGCCAAACTTCCCCGCTTCTGCTCCAGAATGCCTGCTCAGAACAGCCAAGCAGTAGATGCCTTTTCAAACTCCAGAGAGACAAGGGCTGCATGATTCTTCTAGCACAGTGTTGGCCACGACAGCCATGGTATCCTCTGCTGCTATGTCTCTCTTAAGTTCAACCAGTAGATTTGGGGTCTGCTCTAAATCTCCTCTCACAGGAGGAAGGGACATTGCTGCATCCCAATCCACACTCCCTACATCTTACAGCATGGCTGCTGAAGGCATAGCATTCCAGAGTATCAGCCTCTCTCAACAGGTGAAAGCTGTCCTTTTGGCTTCTAGGAAACCTTCCACGAGGCATTCCTATGCCTTCAATGGCATAGATTCTCTCTCTGGTGTTCGGAAAGGGATCTTAACCCCTTTTCAGCTCTGGTGGAAGCATTACTTGAATATCTTCTCCATCTCTTTTCTGGACTCAAAACCAATTTGGTAAGAGTCCACCTAAGTGCCATTGCGGCTTCTACATGCCCTTAGATGGTCAACCCATCTCCTCTCAGCCGCTTGCAGCACACTTCATGAGAGGTCTTCTATTAACTAAGCCTCCCATTAAGCCACCCCCAGTGGCATGGGACCATAATGTTGTTTTAGGACAGCTTATGAAGCTGCCTTTTGAACCCCTATCCACTACTTCTCTGAAGTTTCTCACCTGGAAGGTCACCTTCCTTATTGCCCTCACTTCAGCAAGGTGCATCAGTGAGCTTCATGCTTTGGTGGCTGATCCTCCTTATACACAATGCCACCATGATAAGGTAGTTCTTAGGACTCATCCTTACTTTATGCCAAAGGTAGTCTCGCCTTTTCACTTAAACCAATCGGTGTACCTCCCTCTTTTCTTCCCTAGACCTCATTCTTCTAGGGCAGAAGTAACCCTTCATACTCTGGATTGCAAATGTGCTTTGGCCTTTTATCTCCAGAGAACTCGGGCGCACAGAAAAGCTTCCCAGCTTTTCATTGCTTTTGACTCCAGTAACCTAGGTCTACTAGTATCCAAGTGAACTCTCTCCACATGGATAGGAGATTGTATCTCTTTTGCTTACGACAGTGCAGAACTCTCTGTCAAGGATCAGATCACTGCACATAATGTTCGTGCAATGGCTACCTCCACAGCCCACCCTCTTCCTCTAGGAGTTGTACTTTTTCTCTTCTTCTCCTTTTCTCCTTTTATCTCAGCTACAAACTCAACTGAGGAGGGAGAGCTGGAAAGGCGGGAAGGCAGGTATGCAGGCGCAGTGGGATGCTACCAAAGGGTTTCCTATTGGATGCTTTGGAGCATTCCCGCGTGTGCTCCGTCGGTACCGACGTCACCCATATGTGAATACTCAATTCCTGCTGTTCCCAGAGATCACCTGTTACAGGTGAGTATCTATGCTTTACCCTGTAGCTTCATTGCATGTCCCCTAGTCTTTCTATATTCTGATGATGTAAACAATCAATCTATGTTTACCCATTCCACTCCATTCATTAATATCTCCAGGAACAAGCAGGAATGTAGTCTTCACATATGGGTATCGTCGGTACCGATGGAGCCTGCGCGGGAACGCTCCCCAGTGTCCAATAGGAAAGCGCTTGGGAGCATCCCACAGCACCTGTGTGCTGTCTTCTTGCCTTTCCAACTGTCCCTCTCCAGTTCTTCATTTTCCACGGAGCCGACAGGTCACATACCCCTTCACCGCAGAAAAATTTTGTCTTTAATCTTTGTTTTTGTGGTCGCGTCTGCCTGCCTTCGACACCATACCGGTACCGCCGGTTCTTTCTTCTTTCTTAAAATAAATAAATAAATAAATAAATTATAGTTTCTGAGGTGTTTTACTTTAGAAACTTTTTTCCTTGGTGCTAGGCGCCATTTTGGGCACTAGGCCCAATTTTTTCCTTGAAAATGGAAAAACCTACTTCAGGTTTTAAAAAATGTTCTAAATTTGGCGATACTATTTCCGTCACCGACACCCATGATTGGTGTCTCAGATGTTTAGGTCCTGACCACTCTATTTCAGAGTGCCACTCCTGTGGAATGATGTCAAAAAGGGGCCGGCAGAACCGAGCTGCTAAACTTAGCACCCTTTTTCCCTCAGACGTGGCATCTGTTGCATCGACGTCCTCCAGGGCCTCATCTTCCTCCCATGGATCTCAGGTAACTAAACATAAATCTAGCTGTTCCTCAAAGGGTAGATCTCCTCCTAAGTATCGAGATGCCCCTGGCGTTGCCCTTGAATTGTCACTGGCAAAACTGCCACGGCGGGAGGCTTCGGCTTCCAAAGCACTAACAGGGCTCCAGGATGTTCCCGAGGCCTCAACCTCGGCAGAACTACTGGTGTCATGCTCTGGGGTTCCGGCCGCTTCTACTGGTACCGACACCCAAGCATCGGCAGCATCGATAGACCAGAGATTCCTTGCTGTCGAACGCAGTCTAGCGGCTCTTCTCACGACTTCGGTACTGTTGAAACCGCTTCAGACACCTCAACCAATACCGGTACCGGCTGCATTAGCATCGGCGGGTATGCCACCCATACCGGGTCATGCATCTGTCTCCGGCATCTACAGATCGGCACCGGAACAACCTGATACCGACTTCGATCGATACCGGTACTGTGCTTTGTACGATCACCGGGATCGGAGGTATTCTCCAGGACCAAGCAGGAAGTCAGTCCTCACATATGGGTGACATCGACGTCGATGGAGCCTTTGCGGAGCATTTCCCCAGCTTTCTATGAAAGCCTTTGGGAATACTGCACGCATGCGCGGTCCCCTTCCCGCCTAAAGGTGCCATCTTGCCCAGTCTCTCTTTTTCCGTGGAGCCCGTCGGACGTTTGTCCTAGTTCACCCGGAAAACAGTTAGATTTTTTCTTCGAAGCCCTGCGATTTCTTCGCGTTTTTTTCTCCGGTTTGACGCCGGTTCCCCTTCTCGCCGGGTTCAGTACACCGGTATCGAGCCCGATCTTATTTTTCGGTTTTTGCCCTTCGTGGCTGGCGTTCACACCCTTTTTTCTTTTTCCCTGGAAGGCAGGTCCTTTGTCCTCGTGGGGGCTCTTTTTTCCCCGATGGCTTCCAGTGGTTTTAAGAAGTGTGATCGGTGCAAGAAACTAATGTGTCTCACCGACACACTCAACTGCTGCCTTCGGTGCCTCGGTCCTGATCATGATCCTAAGATCTGTCAACCGTGTGGGAAATTGTTCACTAAGGCACTAAGAAGTCGTCAGCACCAAAAGGAAAGGCTTTTCTCTGATTCGGCCTCCGGCCGGGCCCGGACCTCGTCTGAGGCCTCGACGTCTCGGGAGTCTGACCCCGAGCATCGTCGGGGTTCCTCGGAGAGGGGGTCCCCCGAGCGGGAGCGAAAGAGGAAGAAGCGGCTCGCGAGGGCGTCGTCGGAAGAGGTCCCTGGCTCCTCGAGGGCTAGGTCTCGGACCCCCGACCGCCGTCCCGGGCCCGTGGAACAGGAGAAGCCGTCAAAAGTACCTCGAGCGGAGCCGGAGTCTGCTGGACATGTAAGTCCTGTTGTCCTCGAGGACTCTCCTCCCAGGGAGCTGACGTCGGGCCCGGCGCCGCCGGCGCCCGAGTCGGTGGCTGCTGAGTCTCCTGAACTGGGTCTCAGGCCGACAGCCTTGGAGTGCAGACTGCCTTCATGGATCAGCAGCGGGTGCTGATGGCCAGCCTTGCTGACGCATCTGCCCCGACCACCGGGACATCGACGTCGAAGTCGACCCTGGAGACCGAGCCGATACTCGAGACCATGAAGGCTCGAGGTCGTCCTCGGTCACGGTCACCCCCGACCTCCCGGTCATGACCGAGGGTGTCGACGCCGGTGCCGGTGCTGCCGGGCCCCGCGTGGTCAGAGCCCGACTCCTCTTCGGACGAGTCCGCCTGGGAGACGGAGGACGAGGAGTCCTCCGATACCTTCAAGACTCGTTGCGTCCCGTCGGACTCACCACAGTCTGAGCCCCGAAGTAGATCCCCTCTGGAGGATACCCGGTTTAAGGCCTCCGTCGGCTGACTGCAATTGCGGCTCTGGGGCTCGACTCCGCGTCCCTTTGCTCCGGAGCGGGACAGGCCGGAGGAGGTTAGTCGCGGCGTGCCTCCAGCGCTCAGCCACCGGGGGGGGGGGGGGGCTTCGGCGCGAGGCAGAGCAGGTCTCCGCAGAGATGATGCAGGGTAAGGTCGGGTCAGCTGCGAGAGGAACGCTGACTAGTCCTCCTCGCTGCTGCCGGTAAGACTCTCCTCCGATGTCCGGCCCGGGGGGGGGGGGGGAGGGAGAGAGAGGGCAGGAGAGAATTAAAGCTACAGAGCCAAGTAAGTACAAATGACTCAATCCACAGGAAAGGAACTTAAAGGAATTTAAAAGAACTTAAAAGAATTTAAAAGAATTAAAATTTAAAGAAGGGAGACTCCAGTAAGCCCTAGGCTTACGGAACCCTCCAGCTGCTTGGAGGCTGAGAATACTGGAGTTGGTGGGTGGTCCCAGTGGTATTTATACCGCTCCATCCCCAAAAAGGTTGGGCTCAGCCTCCAAGCTGCTGGAAGGGTTGCGTAACCCAGAAGTAAAGGGACTGGACTGTCGTTCCTTCAGGAACACTAATTAGCAGGTAAGATCTAATTACTATTTCTCGGAGTTTGTTCGGGATATGGCCACTGCTTTGGCGATCCTGGCGGACCCCGACGAGGAGCCTCGAGCCGAGGAGCTCGTGGCCCTCCAGTATGACTCTCCTCCGAAGGAGGCCTTTACTGTGCCGCTTCCTCCGATGCTGGAATGGCTCTTCTTCCGGATGTGGGAGGCACCGGCCTCGGCACCGGTTCTAAGCAAGCGGGTCGATTCCATTTATCGACTCTGTAAGAGCCCTGGTTTTCAGAAGGCGCAGCTACCGCACCATTCCATGGTGGTGGAATCGGCCATGCATTGTCTGAAAAGCCAGAAGATGCACTCCGCTGTGCCCCCCGGCCGGGAGGCCCGGAACCTGGATGCATTTGGTAGAAAGTGCCTTTCACATAAGAAGGGCTCGGGTAAGAAGTCCTTTTACCCGAGGAAAGCGACTGCCTACAAACAGTTCCCACCTTACCAGGCCTCCCCCGCTCCCCCACAAGGTCAGTAGGCCAAGGGGCAGGGACGTGGGCCCCATAGGCAGAAGGCCCCCAAGCCTCCAGCTCCTGCTCCCACTCAGCAGGGTGGGGTTTTTTGACTCCCAAGGCATAGCCTCTCCGTCTCTGCTGTCCCATCCCTGTACAGGAGGTCGACTAGCCCTGTTTGCCCACCGGTGGCCACCCATTACAGGAGACAATTGGGTCTTAAGCATAGTCTACAAGGGCTACATGCTTCATTTTCATCAGTTGCCTCCTCCCTACTTTCCAGGAGAGCCTCCAAGGCCTCCTCCCCATACAGCCCTCCTACTGCAGGAGCTTCAGGGTCTGTTGCGAGACAAGACGGTGGAGCCTGTGCCTCCCCACCTACAAGGACACGGTTGCTACTCCAGGTACTAACTAGTACCAAAGAGAACAGGGGACCTCAGGCCTATTCTCAATCTCAGAAATCTCAACAAGTTCTTAGAGAAGGAGAAGTTCAAGATGCTTATTCTTGGAACACTTCTGCCCTACCTCCAGCAGGGAGATTGGCTATGCTCTTCATTGTGGGAGGAAACCATTATCAGTACAGAGTGCTGCCATTTGGCCTCACCTCCGCTCCCAGGGTCTTTACCAAATGCCTGGCAGTGGTGGCGGCCTACTTAAGGAATCAGGGTATCTTTGTCTTCCCTTATCTGGACAACTGGCTCATCAGGGGTCAGACGTGCCAGGAGGCCAGGCAAGCAACCCTCCGAATGATTTCTCTACTCCAACACCTGGGGTTTGTCGTAAACTTCGCAAAGTCCACTTTGCTCCCCTCCCAAAACTTGGAGTTCATAGGGGCAAGGCTAGACTCTCTGCAGGCAAAAGCTTTCTTGCCAGAGGACAGAGCCCAAAGACTGATAACCTTGGCAAACCAGTATCTCCAGGAAGAAGCAGGAATGAGTCTTCACATATGGGTACGTCGGTACCGATGGAGCCTGCGCGGGAACGCTCCCCAGCTTCCCAAAAAGGAAAGCTTTTGGGAGCATCCCACAGCGCCTGCGCGCTGCCTTCCCGCCTTTCCTAACCAACTCTCCTCAGTTCTTCTTTGCCGCAGAGCCAGCAGGTCGAGCCCTGTCACCGCTGAAGAAGTTCTTTATTTTATTTTATTTCTTTGGTCGCGTGTCTGCCTACCCCGACTCCGGACCGGTACCGCCGGTCTTTTCTTTCTTTCTTAAAAAAAAAAAAAAAAAATTTTCCTCACTTGTTGTATTTTTCTTCTTAAGGCCTCAGGGCCCACAAGAAAATTTCCCTCATGGAAAAACCAACCTCCGGGTTCAAAAAATGCACTAAGTGTAGCGGTACTATTTCTGTTACAGATACCCATGAATGGTGTCTTAAATGTTTGGTTCCTGAACACTCCATTCCGGATTGTCCGTCCTCCCTAATGTCTAAACGGGTGTTACAGAACCGAGCAGCTAAGCTCCATGTGCTGTTTCCCGCTGAGGCACCGGCAGTAGCATCGACATCTTCAAGGTCTTCTTCTCCTGAAGGATCTCAGGTAACCAAACATAAACCTAGCAGGTCCTCGAAGGGTTGATCTCCCTCTAAGCATCGAGATGCCTCCGGGCTTGCCCTCGAGGATCCTGCACCAGCCAAACAACCCCGGTGGGAAGCTCCGGCTTCCAAAGCTCCTCCTATGGGGTTACAGGTTGACATCGATGGCACGGCCTCGACCGATCACCTGTTAGAATGCTCTGGGGTTACCGGCACAATCTACTGGTACCGATCTCCAGGCATTCATGGCGTCGATGGATCAGAATGTTCTGTCCATGCAGCAGGCTATTTCAGCCTTCATTCAAGCTGCGACGCCGGCGGTACCGCAACGAGCTCCGTTGTTGGTATCGGCTCTGGTACCGGCCCCAGCGTCGATGCCGGTATCGACTGCATCGACATAGACCAGGATACCGACTGCTGCAGTTCCTTGTCCAGGGCTACTTCTCGGTACCGATCCGGTACCAGGGACGCCCGATGTCGATACCGCTCGATACGCGTATCGAGCGTTAGAAGAGCACCCTGACAGGCGATACTTCGATTCCTCTGATGATTCTGATACATCAGATGAGTCTCCTGAAGTATCCATAGCCCTTCCTGAGGAGCCTTCTTCTCCAAAAAGAAGAATGTCTGTCTCCTCCAGAGGACTTGTCCTTTCAAGACTTCATAAGAGAAGTAGCTAAAGGACTCTCTATTTCAGTAACCTCTGAATCAGAGCCTAGAGCAAAAAAATTAGATATTTTAGGATACTCTAAGGCTCCTAAGGAGGCAGTCACCTTACCAATTCATGAGATTCTTCATGAACACATGATTGATTTATGGGAGACTCCTCTCACTCTCTCTCCTCATTCTCGCAGGTTAGACACTATGTATCGTGTCCCTCCTTGTCCTGGGTTCCAGAAAACTCAGCTTCCTCACCATTCCATTGTGGTGCAGTCAGCTATGAAGAGGATAAAGAGTACAAAGAGACATTCTTCTGCTCCTCCAGGAAGAGAATGCAGGACCTTGGATGCTTTTGGTAGGAAACTTTTCCAGGCCAGTATGCTTATTGCCAGAATCAACTCATATAGCCTTTATATGGGTATGTTTCTGAAAGAAGTGGCAGAAAAGCTGCACACTTTCCTCCCTTTTATTCCAGAAGATAAAAGGGAAGAATTCCGCATGTGGCTTAAGCATACTCAAGACATCTCCAAGTTTTCAAACAGGGCAGCCTTTGACTCCTTTGAAGGTGACAGCAGAGCCTCAGGCATTGCCATAGCTGCTCGCAGAATTGCTTGGCTCCAGACTTCTGTTTTAGAACCCTGGGTTCAAGATGGCTTAGGAAATCTTCCCTGTACAGGTGAAAATCTATTTGGCAAAGAGTGGAAAATTAAAGCCACTCAAATGGATGCAGAGAATTCTGCTCTGGATAGGCTTTCAAGGTGTACCTCCATTCCTGCCAAGAAAAAGACTTTTAAAAAGTCTTTTTTCAAAAAGGGCAGGTTTCCTTCCACTTCTGGCCAACAATCTTCTACAGGTCGCTTTACCGCTAAGCGTCAGCAACCTAAGCAGGCCAGGCCTAAGTCTACAGGGGCTGCTGTAACTCAGCAGTCCCAACCCCCTCAGGGGTTTTGACTCGATGCTAGAGAACTTAGCCTTTCTGGCTTTAACACAGCCAGCACCTCTCACCATTCCAGGAAGGTTAGCTCATTTTGCTCCCAGATGGGAGCAAATCACATCAGAGCAGTGGACCCTCTCCATCACAAGAGAGGGCTACAAACTTCATTTCTCAGACCTTCCTCCCCACACCATGGTGAGACACTTCAATTCTCCCACATCTCTTCTCGACCTTTTAGGTCAGGAGATAACTACCCTTCTTGCCCAAGGGGCAATTGAAGAAGTTCCTCTTCTTCAGCAAGGGTCAGGGTTCTACTCCCCCTATTTTCTCATTCCAAAGAAGACAGGGGGATACAGACCCATTCTAGATCTCAGAGAATTGAACAAATTTCTATGCAAGGAGAAGTTCAAGATGCTTTCTCTGGGCACTCTCCTTCCATACCTTCAAAGTCTGGATTGGCTTTGTTCTCTGGATCTCAAGGATGCGTACACACATGTTCTCATCCATCCATCTCACAGAAGATTCCTGCGTTTTCTTTTCCAAGGAAAACATTACCAATACAGAGTGCTTCCTTTCGGTCTGGCCTCTGCTCCAAGAGTGTTCACCAAATGCATGGCAGTAGTAGCTGCATTTCTACGCACTCTGGGAATATTTGTCTTCCCATACCTGGACGACTGGCTCATCCGAGCTCCATCTCAGTCAGAGGCCCAGATTTCCCTGGACCGCACAAGGCGCATTCTGCAGTATCTGGGACTGGTGGTAAACCTCCCAAAGTCCCAGCTCATCCCTACTCAGTCCCTGGAATTCATAGGGGCCTGGTTGGATACCACCACTGCAAGGGCCTACCTTCCTCAGGCCCGTTGACAACGTCTAGTGCAGCTAGCCTCCCAGATTCAGTCAAAGAGCCACTTAACTGCCAGGGAGATGCTACAACTGCTGGGCCACATGGCTTCCACAGTACATGTGGTACCCTATGCTCGCCTACACATGAGAGCAGCTCAATGGACTTTGTCCACCCAGTGGACTCAAGCTTCAGGAGCTCTCTCAGACCAAATAGGAACCTCCAAACGTCTCTTTTGGTCTCTCCAATGGTGGATGTCCACTCAAAATCTGTTGCTGGGGTCCCCCTTCCTACAGTTGTTGCCCCAAGCAACCCTCACAACAGATGCCTCCCAAACAGGACCTCTCCACTCAAGGCACTTGGTCCCCTCAGGAGACCATATCAACCACTTGGAGCTTTGAGCAGTTTTTCTAGCTCTCAAGGTCTTCCATACCCTCCTCAGCTACAAGACAGTCCTCATCCATACGGACAATCAAGTAGCTATGTTTTATATAAACAAGCAAGGAGGAACTGGCTCTCTGTCGCTTTGCAACGAAGCTCTAAGATTGTGGGCCTTCGCCAGAGAGCATCAAATCCATCTCCTGGCAGTATATCTCCCAGGAATCCATAACTCTTGGGCAGACAGACTCAGTCGAGTTCTGCTTCCACACGAATGGTCCCTGCACATGGATCAGGTTCTCAGAATCTTTCAAGAATGGGGAACCCCGAACATAGACCTCTTTGCAAGTCCGTGGAATGCCAAACTTCCCCGATTCTGTTCCATTATTCCGTGTCAGGGGGTTCAGGCCAAGGATGCCTTCCTCCTTCATTGGGGTCAGGGCTTCCTGTATGCCTTTCCACCCATTCCCTTGATTCCCAAGACTCTGTTCAAACTCCAGAGGGATCAAGGATCTATGATCCTCATAGCTCCACGCTGGCCACGCCAAGTGTGGTACCCTCTGCTTCTGCATCTCTCCCAAGCCCCCTCCCTGGACTTGGGAGCTGCTCCAGACCTGCTGTCTCAGGAAGAAGGGACTTTGTGGCACCCAAACCCCAAGTCCCTTCACCTCAGAGCTTGGTTACTGAAGGCCTAGACCTTCAAGACTTGAATCTTTCTCAGCAGGTGAAGGATATCCTCCATGCTTCCAGGAAACCTTCCACCAGGCGTTCCTATGCTTTTAAGTGGAAAAGATTTTCCATTTGGTGTGCTGAAAAGGGTCTTGACCCTCTGGCACTACCTTTAACTTCTTTGTTAGACTATCTCCTGCATCTCTCCAATGCAGGACTCAAGACAAATTCAGTAAGAGTCCATTTGAGTGCTATTGCAGCATCCCTTAAGCCCATCAATGGACAACCTATCTCCTCTCATCCTCTTATTTCAAGATTCATGAGAGGCCTAACTTTAACTAAACCTCCCATTAGGCCTCCTCCAGTGGCATGGGACTTAAATTTGGTTCTTGGTCAGCTTATGAAGCCACCTTTTGAACCCTTAGCCACTACCTCCTTGAAATTTCTTTCCTGGAAGTTTATTTAGTGGCTAATTGCCTTATACAAGGTTCCATCATGACAAGGTAGTCCTTAAGACAAATCCACACTTTATGCCTAAAGTTGTCTCACCTTTTCATCTTAATCAAGAGGTATATTTACCTGTATTTTTTCCAGCTCCTCAAGCATCCAGTGCAGAGAGGAATCTTCATACTCTGGATTGTAAAAGAGCTCTTGCTTTTTACTTACATAGGACACAGCAACATAGAAAGTCTTCCCAGCTTTTTGTTGCTTTTGATCCTTCTCACTTGGGACTTCCAGTCTCTAAGAGAACACTGTCCACTTGGATTGCTCAGTGTATTTCTTTCGCCTACCAGAGTAAGAACCTTTCTCTGGAGAGCCATGTCACAGCTCATAATGTGAGGGCCATGGCCACCTCTATGGCTCATCTAAATTCTGTGTCCATCGACCAGATCTGTCGAGCAGCCACCTGGGCCTCTGTTCATACCTTCACAACCCATTACTGCTTGGACAAGGATTCCCGCCGGGATGCCTTGTTTGGTCAGGCTGTCCTCAGACACCTGTTCCATTCTTAAACAACTCCTACCCTCCTTCCCTGGATGGATGCCTGAGATCCATAGGCGGATGCAGACCCCTTTCAGGGTCTCATATCCTTGGGGATCTCCCAGGCATCTCAGCTAGGGAGTCCCCATATGTGAAGACTCATTCCTGCTTGTTCCTGGAGATAGTACAGTTACTTACCTGTAACAGGTGATCTCTGGGAACAGCAGAAATAAGTCTTCACAACCCACCCACCTCCCCTAGGAGTTGTATCTCTTTTCTATCTTTCCTTTCCTCTCTTTGTCTATTGTCTCAGCTTTAAACTCGAACTGAGGAGAGTTGGTTAGGAAAGGCGGGAAGGCATCGCGCAGGCGCTGTGGGATGCTCCCAAAAGCTTTCCTTTTTGGGAAGCTGGGGAGTGTTCCCACGCAGGCTCCGTCGGTACCGACGTACCCATATGTGAAGACTTATTCCTGCTGTTCCCAGAGATCACCTGTTACAGGTAAGTAACTGTGCTTTCTCAGCAGGTCACTGGTCTCCGCCAGGCTCTGCCTGAGGCTTCTTGGCCACATGGCTTCCACAGTACATGTGACTCCCAATGCCAGGCTTCATATGAGGCCTGCGCAATGGTGCCTCAGAACTCAGTGGTCACAGGCCACAGGGAGCCTCAGCGACAGAGTAAGGGTGTCCAGACCATTCCTGCACTCCCTACCTTGGTGGCTGCATCCCCCCAACTTACTGAAAGGGATGCCTTTTCAGCCACCTGGGTTCACAGTGGTGTTGACCACCGATGCCTCCCTGCAGGGCTGGAGAGCACAATGTCTGGGCAAGTATACCCAGGGCCTGTGGTCTCCCTGGGAGGCCAAGCAGCAGATCAATTTACTGGAACTGCGGGCTATTCGCTTAGCCCTCAAGACTTTCTCTCAAACCCTGGCCCACCAGTCTGTGTTAGTACAAAC